>CM029533.1:25356238-26664604 GCA_017141395.1 Laodelphax striatellus | reverse complement strand
AGCTCATAACTATCAACATTGACAAATGATATCAGCATTGGCAAATGCCTCCCAGGCGTGGCTAACAATAACCTTCAGGTAATTATTCATTTTGCGATTTCATATGGACTGCAAACTCGCAGTAATGTGCTTTGAACCATTCCAGTGTAAAGCTTACAGTCCATTAATCCCTTATTTTCATTCATTCATGTACAACTGAAGGTTCATCACCACTCAATAATCATTAGTTACTCAATTTGTTCTCGCTAGATTACTGAATTGAAAGCAAAAATCACCCTAGTTCCGTATTACAGTGCTGCGCGCTCTGGTATATTGATGACTGTAATAGTTTGTAGTACATTGAATACCTTTTAAGCTGAGGCCGCACTGCTGTGTTGTAAGCTGGATGATATATGGTTTATCTATAGCTAATACAACATCCATAATAATAGAACATTGAGAAAATGATCACGGCATTCTTGAAAACCTTACATCAAAACTCGTCAACCGCGGTATCAGGCTTGGTACTTAATTCGGTCAATGCCGGGTATTTATGTCCTATAGCTATACCCGGCGATGAATATACCACGGGCTTGTCAACCATCCACCATCTACCCATCTGTAGTGTGGCTCACGGTTTATGGCCACATCTATATTAATAAAAGAGAGTTGGTGTCTGTACGCTCGCTTATAACTCGAGAACGGCTGAACCGATTTAGATGATTTTGGATTAGTTTGAATTGTTACAGCACTGGTTAACATAATATGTATTAAAATATAAGAAAATCCCTTCATAATTAATAAATAATTAGTAAATTAATGACCTAACCTATAAAACATGACATCCATTCTGATCCAGTCCAAACAATAATGCTCCTATAAAAACGATGTGTAGTTGAAGATGCCACAATATAGGTCTTCCAAAAGATGACCTCGGTGGTCTGTTGGATAGCGACTCTGCCTTCCACGCAGAATTCTCGGGTTCGAATCCGAGACGGGTGAAATTTTTTTGACAACTTTCAGCATTGATTAATATTGATTATTATCCACTCGCTTTAAAAATTAGTATATTGCAGATTTCTTTTAATTTCCATCAATAAAGCGAGTGGATATAGATATTTTTACTTCGTGACAGTTTTTTCATGGGGGGGGGTGTGTAATTTGAAGGGGGCCATTTTTGGGGAAGAGGGGCCTATTACAAAGGGAGCATTTGGGGTAAATTTTTTTTTTTGGGGGGGTTACATGAAGGGCCAATTGGGGAAGAGGGGGGTGACATTTGGTGGAAAGAGGGGTTGACATGAAGGGGATTTGTGGGGAATGAAGGGGCATTTGGGGATGACATTTTTGGGGTGGCATGAGGAGGGACATTTGTGGTGAGAAGAGGGGGACATTTGGGGGAAAGGGCGATAGGAAGTTCGCCGGGACAGCTAGTTAATGAATACATCTTGAAGATATTCTTATTTGAACACACAGTACGGTACTCCTTAATTACTTGCATTTTCACTAATATTAGTTTTTATAACTTACTATTCTATTATGATGTCAGAAGCTACTTCTAACGATCATCCGCTTGTTTCATTTTTTATAAAGTAAATCTTTTACTGGAACCAATGGCTTGTTTTCACGATTCCAGTTGACGTTCAGGTTACTGGAGGCAGGTCAGTCAGTCAGTGTGCATTGGACGACTTGTTTGTATAGAGTAGACCAGTAAACGATCATATGATCCACCTGCCTCCAGTAACCTGAACGTCTACTGGAATCGTGAAACCAAGACATGAGTGTGAATAAGCGTGTGTTTTGATCGAGCCTAAATCGGATTCAGCCCAATTCTCAGAATTTTTCACTACCCCATACTCAAGGGTTGTTCAGGGCTATGCGCTACTCCATATTGTTGAATAGACTATAAGAATTCAGTTTTTTTTTTCAATGTTCGTTCCACCAATTAATTATTAGACTATGTATTAAGTTTGAATGTTTCCTTGCAATGATTCTTTACAAACTAGAAATGGAATAAAAAGAATATATTGACTGTCTTACATTCTTAATTAATCCTCCATGGAAAATCTTTGATGCATTTAAATTCTGGATAGAAATTGTGAAAGCTCTATTTTCTAAAAAAAAAAAATAGATCAAAATCCATGCTCTAGTTGTAATTGATTTAAATTCGCAGCAGCGTTCATCGAATTTCCTTATTAGCTACTATTCTATTGTCAATATTTGCCTTAGCAGAAGTCCTCAGAATATTATATATAATTAATTAGGAATTTCGTTCAATTAATTTTTGTAATTGATTTATGCTGGAGCTCATTCTCTACGATTATGAAATTCTTTGTATTGTTAATTAAAACAGAGCATTCACATCACTTTTTTATTATTTTATTTCTTTTAACAAGAAGTATACTTGAACAATTATTAAGTTCAAGGTACAAACATGTGTATGGGAAACAAATTTATACTAATTCATGAGAAAAAACGTAAGAAATAAATAATTTTCATTGTTTTGTTGAAGGTGGTATGCGAGAAAATCTTCCTGGGATGGCAGATTTCCGGGCCTCTAATAATGCCTGGACTGTTGAATTCTCAGCACACACCGACACAGCTGTCGGCTCTCCTACGCCAGTGCGCCGACCCCGATGTGGAGACCGGCGGCTCAGTCCACGAACGCCTTGCCACCACTCTCACTGAAATCGATCGAATGCTCACTGCCAACAACTATGACTACTACGATGCTAATAACAAATTGTAAACGAATCTCAATAAACCCAACTATTTCTCCAAATGTGTCACCGTTGATGATACCAACTCCTACTTGCAGAAAAGTCCAATCGATTTCAACTACCGTAAAATGACGTCAATGCGGTGTAAGATTCTTTCATTGGTCCGTTAGATTCCATCATTTTACGGCGGTTACACGCAATTGGATTATCGTGCATTGTGCCGTGAGTATCTCAACATAATGGAAAAACGCTTTACAACCTTCACAATTACCAACTCATAAAATACTTCATTACTCTTTCTTGTTTCCCTTTTAATGATAATGTAAAATATAGTTTGCTATTGCTCGTTTTTTTAATATTGATAATTTTGTCGATTTAGTTCCTAAGCTAAATAGCTTCGAAAAAACTGATATGCTTGTTTAAAAAACTTACACCTCCAGTTACACGAAATTCCATTGAATGTAACCACCATAAAATGGCATCTTTGCATTGACGTCCAATTTGTTCATCGGTTCTTGATGAATTCGTTTCGTAAGATGACGTCATTTTACGGCAGTTGAATTCAATTTGATTTTCGTGCAACTGGCCGACAATCTTTGAAAGACAGCAGAAGACCATGAAGGGTCGCAGAATCTTCAGTTTTACTATCACACATCAAGATACACTATAGATAGTGCCGTTCATATTGTGATATTGACTTTGTAGGGCCGAAATCCGTTTGGATTTCGGCATTTAAAATTCATTATCTTTGTCCAAGATTGACTCAATGAATATTTGTAATATTATCTTATAATGTTAATATTATATTAAATATTATATTTTTTTATATAAGATAATATTCCAGTGTGTGATATAAACTAATGCTTTTTTCTCCATTACAATGGAGAGAGTTAGCGTAAAATCCTCTTCAATCATGATTAATTAAAAAATAAAATTCATAATTAATAAATAAATAGATTTCAAATCTTGAAGACCAATTAGGATCCATTCCTCTGCTCAGTTGTCAGCTGCACAATAATGTTTTATATTTTTTAATAATAATTGTAGAGGAAGGTTAGGTTCCATGTGATATTTGTTCTATTGTATATTGGTGAAGTGGAACAACCCTACTCGGGTCTCCCCACTATTAAAAGCCATACGCTAAATAAATAAATCAAGGATAAATTTGTTCAAAGATAAATTAGTAGGTTAAATGAAGAATCCAGAAATTATGAGTATAATAATTTATTGATATTTGTTACCTCTGGTTTGTAATGCCCAGAATCAGAAAAGTGGACATTAAGTCAAACAGATACGAACCACTACAGATAAAATTAACAAATATAATCCCTGAATAATAATATTGAAATTATGATCAATGTTTCCATAATTTCATATTTCTCCAATAAGTTTTGAACACGTATGAGAATATAAGAATAAAATTACAAGAATATTTTATCACCACATACATCTATTATAATAAAATACATGTATGGAATATTTTTATGAAACTTATAAACAGTAATATTGTTACATTTTACATTAATAATAGAGGAATAAAATTTTCAACAACTTTACTACTGGTAACCGTCATATCTCAACAATATATTTATGAAAATTACACCGAAAGAACTTTGAAATTTTAGTAATGCTTCGAGCAATTATGTTACTATTATATTATATATGTAATCAACGAGAAAATACATAGAAAATATGCATTTAGTTCAAATAACATGAACAGGATATGTACATTAATTAATATAATATATAGAAACACCTTTTTTCTTATGCGATACGGTAATTATTTCATTCCAAGTAGGGCACTCGTCTCTTGTCCTTATGCTTTTTTATAGAATTTGATTGCTGATTCTGAAAATAAATATAGAATCATCAATATAACTTTAATTTTGAGGAAATATGACCAAGAGACTGTGATACCAACTAGTCTATTGTCAGTGTTTATGAAATTTCTCACTACATCTGAATTTCTTTAATAAGTCCAGGCACTCAAATTGAAGATATCCTTGGTAGGCTATCAAAGTCTTCCCAGCCTAACTCTTACAATAATATTGAACAAAGAACAATCTTGATTATTCCATATTAATTCAAAAACCTATTATGTTACCTGAACCTGCTATGACAAAATTAACTACTTTCTATTGGAGTAAAAATGTTGAACAAAATTATATTGGCAACAATTAGCGAATTATTGATTTTATTGAAAGACTTACAAGCTGTAAGAACTTTTCTTGAGAATGCACTGGGTTAACTGGGTGCTCAATCAATGTCAAACTTAACGCCAGGCTTCTTCTAATCTATTTAAAAAGTGGATGTTTCATCAATAACAGTATTAAAATTCTTATTTTTCTTTCGTACTCATAACTTCTCACCTTTTCATTAATGTATTTATTCATCAGTCTCCATTATTATTATACTTCGCACCATTCAGTATTTCTCTCATTACAAAACAATTTGCTGATGTGTATTATATTTCAATTATCAGCTAAGATATTGGTGCATATATGCTAGAGCTAGACAATATTGGCTCTCATCAATAATGAACCATCATCATAATACCAACTTCAAACAGTTATAATTTTTTCCAGTTACTTTATTCCAATTCCAATTAATGAATTATGCAAGTGACCAACTCACTTTCTGTTTTCATTGCATTGTAATGAATGAAAGTGATACAATCGGTGATATATGTGTATGAATGATATACAGAGTGATCTCCACTTTTTGATGGCATATTTTGTTCTGGTTGGAAACACATTTGACAGGTTACTTTCCTTTTTGTGGACTCACCAAATAATTTTTTGTTCAGTTTATCTTAGCCTGTGTCAGATCCACAGTGTAGTAGTGTAGTTAAATCATTACTGTGTACTTGAGTGATTTTCATTGTTTATTTCACTGCGGATGGACTTTTTGATCACTCTGTATAATCAGTCTCAATATAAATTTATATTACTTATTAGGCTCACGGTGGTAAGTAAAAATTTAGTAAGCCTTGACATTTATTTGACTACGTTATCGACCATACCAGTATAGAAAATTCATAGGCTGAGCTCAAGCTGTCCTGTCAATCTTTGATTTTTAGATCATTGATGTTATTCTCTTGATTCATTCCTGTTATTTGTATTCCAATACGGATTAGTTTAATTTACTTTTTTCCAAAATACATAATATTACTATCAACAGTTAAAACTAACGTCAAATCTTTGATTTTTAAAATGTTACTGGCCCGGAAGAGGCTGTACCGGCTTCAGTGTACCAGAAAGAGGTATGCGAGACGAAACAGAACAAGATCTTTTTGAGTCAGAGGAAGTGAATGTGTTGCCGGCTGACATTCTCGTTGTATCCACGATGAAGAACGCAGCTTCGCCCTCTTGCTTGTAGATAGAGATGAGTAGAGTCAGCATGAGAACAATGCCTCCTATGCAGAACAGTGTCACTCCTGTCAGTCTACACAGTTGCAGACGCGAATTGAATGTTATTGCCCATCTGCAAGCAAAGCCAATAAAATCTTAGTTGTTGAATTTCTTTTGATGTTGTGGAACTCCATGATGAAATAAAACACAACCGTGTATTTTATGAGATACACTACTATAGTGGTTCAATATTTTTTTATTTTTAAGAGATTGGAATTAGTGTTACATTATCAATTGAATCCATTGAGAATGTTACACTAATTCCAATCTCTTAAAGTAGAAAAATATTGAACACATTATTATTATTTGTGACGACCTACTTCGACCAGAACATCATCAGTAGATTGCTTTTTTCTTGAGTAAAGCACTGTTTTCAGCCATTCATTTGTATAAATCAATTAATCAGACTCACTATATTCCCCAAATATTATTGTGTGAAATGAATAAATATGCATTAAACAAATATGAGAAATCTTTCTTCAAGACTAAGAGCCCTTGTGTAGGGAGGAAAGAAATTAGGATGTAAACATTCCATTTTTTAAAAATTTCACCTAGATTGAATTCAGTATTTAATTACGTAGGTAGTTTCTAAAAACTAATCCGTTACTAAATAGCTTTCTGTGGTTCAGGGCCTGTTTAATAGTAAAATTAGTGTATTTTCTCATGCAAGAGCCCCTATTAAAACTAAAAAAAACATCATCACTTAGGATAATCTTAATTAATTTTTTTTTTTTAATCTGAATGAGAAACTTGATGATAATCTCATGAATAGAATATTGATTATAGTGTGGTAACCACATTTTGCATGTAGTTCCTATTGTATCGTTTTTTGTGATACTAACAATTAGTAAAAAGGCATTTATCAGTGATTAAAATTTTATTTTCTATAATATCCAACCTCGTAGCCAATTTTTTTTTGTGAAGGAGGCAAAATGAGTTTCTACCTGTTAACTCCATTACAAGAAATAATTTATTTTTCTACTCATGTTATCTATCTATCTATTCATTCATTAAATTATTTACTTAATTGGGGTTATTCATTTGATAATTATTTGGTGTTTACCTATCAAGTATTTCCAAGTTGTCTAATCATTGACGACAGTCTCCCTTGGAGGTGTGTGAGGTGTCCTACCGGCAGAGCGTGATGCCAAGCATGAGCAGATTTATTCACCCAGAGACCAATTCGGAACTTCAAATTCCGCCATCTTCTTTTGCTTGGCTCTATTACAGAGTTCAAAATGTCCTGTAACAGAGATAGACATGCACTGTCTTAATATACATCAGTCACAATTTACTATAAAGTAAAGTAAAGAGAGAAAGTGTGGACTGCTCTATCACTAAGTGACAGACGTATCCCAATAGAATAAGTCTGTACATGTTTTCATTATGCAGGCTACCTACAGTATGTGAAATACATGATTCTATTATTAGGAATTAGAGGTAAAATGAATATTTATACTAGTACTAGTAGAAAGAAGTGGAGTAACATTTAGCCATTTTAACACCACCATGTAGCCTTTATGCTTTCTACCATAGCCCGTTTCCATTGGGGAATTTACCTGGACAGTTGGTACTTCTCCGGTAAGCGTTAATTCTACTAATGAAAACCATGCTCGAAATAACAATAGTGGGCTGTAGAAATTGAAATCGCCTTCAAAGTGATATGTAAGGATAGAAGGAAATGAGATATTGCAACTATACAGTTGCTGACCCCCAAATCATAATAATCAATTGGACGAAATTCCTAATGCTTTTAATGCCATATATAATATTCCAAGACTTTTCCCTACTTGGGGAAAAGTTTTTATGCAACAACATTCATCGAATTTCGCTTACTAGCTATTATTCTGTTGTCAGCCTTTGCAGTAGCAAAAGTCTTCAAAACATAATATGGCATTAATTAGGAATTTCGTCCTAATTAATTATTAAATTGATATGTTTTGGAAGTAAAATTTCCACTTCCTTTAGGTTGCTTACTGGATGTATGCCTTGTGAACGTCATTTTAAATTGATATATCTTTCAATCTATACTCTATTCTATAGTATACTCTCTCATTGACTGATAAGATGGTGCTGAAACCCTGCCCCATTCTTGAATGATAACGTACTCTTTATCAAGGGTTTTTCAGAAATGCGTTACCATCTGGACCAAAAAATTACTCAGTTCATGTTTTAATGGGTGCAGTATTATGAGTTTAAAATAAGTTTTGTGAGCTTGTGATAAAAGAAATAAGAAATTTGTGTTAGAGTGAAATAATGAGATAAATTTATTACATGAAATCCGGCATCAGCCATTGAGCGTTCCTAATTTAAGTATCCAAAGAGAAATTATTATACCCATAATGATTTTAATTTCTATGAATTTTCATGAAACAAATTGATTTAATACTTATCCTAACACAGACATTTATTTTTTAAAATTTCTGTTCATTTTTGTAAATTGTTCTTAACGGCGCACTGCCCTTCTATGAACAATCATATCCAAAAATAAATCAAAAATTGTCTGTAAAAAACTTTCTTATAAGGGCGTGTAACTGGTGAATATGTCCCTTTTGGCGAATGGCCTTAAAATAAAGATCAAAACTATTAAATTTTTTACAAATGGAAAACTTACCTGCACATACTAGCCGCTATTGATAAGATTGGCATCAGGGGATAGTAGAAATCTTGTATGTAGCTCTTGATGCCAAAGTAGATGGGGTAGGATTCAGATGGAGTTTTCAGTCTTATTTTCGCCGATTGGAGGAAGGCTGCCCACTGCCGCCTGTCTCAGTCCACCCGTCTTGGAGTCTCTGCCATGGTGAACAATTGCTGTGCCTCTGTACATTTTTCTAGAGCTCCCGCCAAGTCTTCTGTTTCAAACATTCCCACAACTACACAGCTACCATCAGACACTTCTTGACTTTTTTCTGGCGTCAAATTCTTCTTTACTCTCTTTCTCCCTCACTCCTCCTCCCTTCCCTCCCTCTTCATACTTCTTGTTTCTCTCTCCTTCCACCATTTTCATTTTCTTTTAATCCTTCACCGTCTCCACTTTCCATTATTTATCACTTGTATCTACATCAAGCCCTGAAAAGCAGAAAAAACCAATGTTATTCATTAACACGTCATTTGATGAAACATCATGAGAGAAAGGATCGAACCGAAAGTCTTGAAGATAGGATAGAGAAATGTAACAAATTTTGGGAAGAAAGATGAAATCATGTATTGTAAATATCAAGTTAATTATAAGTCGCCGACTAAGCAATTGGCTTCGCCAGTTTATATTTAAATACAATATTTTTACGTGCAAATTACAAATTGATCTAAGTTATTATATATTCAATTACGTTATACGATTATGTGGGGATGCTAGATTACTCTTATTTTGTACGAGTGAAGAGTAAATTAATTTTTCATAAAGGCCTATAACTTTTGGCAAATGGAAATGGTCCCTTCGAATAATGTCATACTGTTTAATTTAATAATTAAATTCTATACAATCGCCTGTGAGTGTTATTTCTAGATGTTATTGTTAAATTAAGTGAATGAGATATTTCGCTATCAATGTTAACGTCATCAAATTTGAAGAAATAAATAAGTTTATTCAAATATGTCATCCAAGATGAATCAGTTAACGTTATTGAATAGATCACTTCATTTTTGATCAAATAGTTCCCACTCTACTTTTACAGTAACATAATCATTATAGTATAAACAATTTATAGTAACTTCATTTGCATGGAGCATCCTGACATTTTCTGACATTTTACCCTCTTGAAATCTCTCTTCTAATGTCTCCTTTTTAAGTGACTTCCTCACGAACAATTAAATTACTATCAATCTCTACTGTAATAACTATTCTGTAATAAAACGAAAATAGCAGTTCACAATATTTCTTGAGAGGAATAAAAATGTGTAGGTGTCATTAGTTGAACTTTGTGAGAGCCAAAGAAGTTTTTAATACTCTTTAAATTGCCGATAAGAATCTAGAGTTCTCAATACATCTGCGAATAAATTTGGCCCGAGCGTGTTGAACCGCTTCTAGTCCCGACAGGAGCGAAATGAGACGCCGAAGATAGAGAGGAATAGAACAGCGCTCTACAAGAAAATGCTCTCGCGTCGCGCTGCTATCTCTCGCGTGAAGCAATGACTTTAATCAAAATTCTTTTCCTCACTATCACCGTCGATATTAAGTCGAGGCGGGAAATAAGTGAAGGCAGGAGACTGGGAAGGAAGACGCTGCAACTTCTAGGATTGGTTCTGACCTGCTTTCGGGCTGCTACCGATTTTGTCTCTTCATTTCCGAGTTACATCATTTTTCTTGTTAGTTCAATCGTTCCTTAATAAAATTGTACGATACAAAACTATTTCGGATTCGTCTGGGAGAATAGAATCGAGTACAATAGGTTGTCCCTAATGGCACATTCATCATTCGTATACAATAAAATATGGCACGTTTGATATAATGTGATGTATTTCATTACGCAACATGAATCTACAGAGATGAAATATGATAGTGAATTTATTAAATATCTGCTTTCAAACCCATTTCATAATAATTCATATTACATCATATTTAAGATAAATCTCACTCTGGATGAATGATATTATTAATCAATCAATAACTATATATATTTCTCCTTAACTCATTCATCAACTGATGTACTCAAATTTGACATATCTTCATAAGATGATATCAGCTATTCATGTAGATCTCCTTCAACGAAGAAAAGAGAGAATTCATAGATTCAGGAAATAGATCAATAACAATTTATCAATTTTGGTTGATCATAATCTGATTGAAATCAATAAATATTGAAGCTACTACTGAATTTAGGACAACTATGAGTTCATTCGAAACCAAATAGCTCATCAGCGAAAATGGTTTTATAGAAAATAATAGTGAACCGTAAATTTGTAACTAGAAGCTTTCTTTGTCAGAGAAAAAAGGTATTTTAGAAAAGATATTTTGTATTTTCAGATTACAATTTCAGAAGAAGTTCAAGATGATTAATCAACTTATGACCTCCCTCTATCAACATTTATAAAAACAACCCACAGTAAGTTCACTTTGCTAAGGCACCTGGACTGAAAATGAAGTACCACATCTCAGCTTTTTACAATTGTAAAAGTTTATGAAGATTCATCCACTAGATGTGATCTTAATACACTTTAAATAAGGTGAAAAGCTGCAATAAGTTGTAATGACAATACATAATTTACTCCCAGTACTGATGCTACTGATGCTAGCAACGTGAACGAGTTATACAATCCACAACTTTATAGAATTTAATGCTTGATGAATAAGCGGAATGCTTGTGTAATAATAATTAAGCGAAATAAGTGAACGGCAGGAAATATTGGCAACAACAGGAGAGAAGCAGTGGAGGAAAACTCCACTAAAAGCAAAAAGTACACGGTATGGAACGAGCAGTGCCGTGTAAAGAGCAGGCAGACTACATTAGTGCAGTGCAGTTTACTTGCAAGTAAAGCTACATTCTATCTGAGTTCTAACATCTCTCTTTCTGCTCTTATCGTTTTGACAGCTTTCATCTCCTTCCTTCTTCTTCATCCTCCTCACACACTTATCTCTCCTTCCCCCCCCCTGCCCCCTCTCGTCACCCACGCGTATAAATAGCCGCGCGGTACCATTGCCTTCATAGAATTTCATCGATTTTCTTTTGTTCGCTTCCAGAGTACTCATGCTTTTATCGTTTCTTCTTTAACCCCTTATCTACGGTTGAAAGTTGAAAGCATGACTTCTCTATAGCGGCAAAGAACAGGTGAAGCGACATGATAGCTTCATGCAAAAAATGACAATCCCTCTGTTGATTCAGATCCTGAAAAATGTCCTGTTCCGAGTGAGTTTGTTCCGAGATGAGCAAACAGAAACAGAAGCTCAAACACGGTCATGGTGACTGGGTGACTGTTCACAATCGAAAGGTAAAAAATTTCCATGAACCACTATGGAATTCTGCACAGAGGAACTTCGATTAGTGAACATTTGACGATAATAATAAATATTGTTTTCGCAATTCTGCATAAAAATAAGAAATTTTATGTATTCAACATTTTGTCTGGTTGATGATTTTGTCCAGTTTTCCATATCTTAAAAACTAGATTTCTGGGAAAAATCATCTATTTCAAAATTGTCTAAAACATACGAGAGATATTTAGTAAAGAATATTTATTGAATGTAAAACCAAATGTAGGTTCTGTTATGACACTAGATCTCTATAATCATACCAATTATCAATTCTCTAAACAATTACTGAGAAGATCATAACACAATCATAATAAAGTTTTCAATTATATTGGACTGAGAGTTTCACACACTTACACCGAGAAGGCAAAGATTCCAGCTCAGTATTTGATACTTTCACATATTTAGAAAAAAACAATCAGCATTCAAGCACCAACCAGTTATTTGTGATGATAAGATGAGAACATTTTTAAATCTTTCGTTTCTTCGAGAAAAAAATGGAGCGAGTGGAGCAGTCGCTCCAGGGCACAAGGCTCTGAGGGGCGCACCGTTATTGAGAAAAAATTGCTTTCAAATTACCTCAAATGTATATTACCATAATATTATTTAAAGGTTTCTATTACATGCTATTTCATCTCAGAAAAGAATACAAAATCAGTATTTTGAGTCATATTTTTCACTCCTGTGGACATTACTATACATTTCCAGGATCCAATTACAGAATAACAGCAACTTTTCGAGATGAGCATTAAATAATTCTAAAGTGGAATTATTTTATTAAATTGAACGGAATACTTTTCATGACCCAAGATTACAGTCAGTGATAATGGCAATGAAAATTTTAATAGAAAATTGTTGGTGGAAAAACTAGTCAACATTTTTGAACACAATTGATAAGACAAAACAGCAAATCCTTGAACGATTCCTTTCGTTTGTGGGTGGGGGGCGCCGGAAGCTCCAGGGCGCTTAAAACCTCGGTACGCCACTGGCTGCTCTCTAATTATTGATAGAGCGATATAAGAGAAACGGAAAGTACTTGCCAGGACTCAGTCTCAATTGAATGGGCGAGATTCAACGGAATTACTTATGTTCTATTAAATTTATCCCGTTTTAATAATAAATCAAAACTTCACTTTCTTGGTGTGGAGTGTGTCTTGTATTTTAGCTTCTCCTCATTCAACTTCAGTATGAGTGGTTTGGTGGGTGCGAACATGAATCCACCAACACTCCTATTTCTAGTGGATAGCGTTTCCTCCGGCTGGCATAATATCCGGTACATTCGGTCTGACTAATGAACTTACTCAACTACGCGAAGTCGAGCGCCATACTTATCACAATGTTGGCTCATTCTTGTGGTTGGAGTTTAAGCATATTCAAAACTGCTTCCAGCATTTTGAACGTTCTTGTATTCAGCTTGTGAATAACATCTGTATAGTACCAGAGACTAGATATAACATCCCTATAATATGATGTAACATCAGATGTATTATCCTAGTTTGTGGTAATACTCTCACTTGTATTCATCATGCGCATTTACGCACAATAATCCTCTTACTGCAATGTTGATTTCGACTGTAAATCACCAGATCTCAACAATTCGACTTGAACGAATAAAGGCGTCCTTTACGAAGCAAAGATTACGAGGGATGTAATTGCTTCTATCTTCGAGTTGATGAAATTTGTAACAAGTCCAATGAATGAAACACATGAGAACAGACGTTCTGTCTATATTAGCACTGAATACAGAACACTTCTGAACACTTCAAGTGTTCTGTATTCAGTGATATTAGTCCTTTCTCATAATAGGAAGAATATCTCGTAGAATAGTTAGATTTCATTTCAATTTATTCTTCGCCTCGTTCACTTCTGCGTATATTTCAAAATCACAAATAATGTGTTATTTATCACTTCCACAAGATTATTATCACTTCAACAGTTATCACGCTATACAATATTACATTATATACTTACTCATGACACAATATAACAACATACTAATGAAAACAATAAATTAATTTAAACGCGTCCAGTACAAGAGTTACATGGTGCAAGTTGTAGGCCACTTGCTTTTATTGTACTTTGAGGAAATCTGTTACAAGCAAAAGTCCACATGAATGGATAATTATTAGTGTCAACAGTTTTCTCACTTCGTTGAACAAGCCATTGGCAACACTCCAGGAATATATTTCATCATTAATAAATTTTCATACTGAAGAAATATACTGTCTCATAATTGAGAATCCGTGAACTGTGTGTCGTTCAGTGATGGAGGGACGAGCGTAAAAAGTTTGAAGTTCTGTTGATAGAACTCGACTTTTTAGTTTGATTTTACGCTCCTCAATAAACTTCTCAACGCTGTTGTTGAACAGACTTAACCGAAAAATGAGGAGAATGAGTTGAAGTTAGTAGCCTCCTCGATTGGATAAGAGATCAAATTAAGAAACGAGAATAGTACGAATAAGGGCTTAAGAAGTTGAATATCAAGGTTAAATCATTGAGGTAAAATATTGATCCAATATGATTGAAATTGAGTTATTATTTATTTATTATTGTCCATTATTTATCATTTGTCATCATTTCTTGGTCCAATATGGAGTAGAATTCAAAACTTCTTCTACCAATCAAGCATCCTTCTTTCTTTTTCCTGGCGCTACAGCCCGATGTGGGCTTTGGCCTCCTCCACAATCATCCTCCAACTATCTCTGTCTTCCGCCTTCCTTCTCCAGCCCCTGACCCCCAACGCTCTCAGGTCCCTCTTCACATCCTGCTTCCATCGCACTCTTGGCCTTCCTCTTTTTCTGGCTGCATCTAGATTACCAATCAAGCATCCAAGAACTGAATATCTATAAAAGAGAGTTGGTGTCTGTACGCTCGCTTATAACTCGAGAACGGCTGAACCGATTTAGATGATTTTGGATTAGTTTGAATTGTTACAGCACTGGTTAACATAATATGTATTAAAATATAAGAAAAATCCCTTCATTAATAAATAATTAGTACATTAATGACCCAACATATCAAAATTGTACGGACCTGTGTTTTGAATCTTGCAGTGCTGAACGGAAAGATGATCGTGATTCAAACCAGAAAATTAGCATCATTATCTCAAGTCTTACTAGCTCAGTGGATAGCGCTTCGGTCTTCCAAAACAGTAGGGGTTAGGGGGTACAGTTGGGGTTCAAGTCCCGCTGAACCATTTTATTTTTGCACTAGGGTTTTGCTCTAATTATTTTTTACGCTAGAATCATCAATTAAAAATGAGTTATCGTTTGTATAATACGTGTTCTATCGTTTCAAAATAACAAAATTGAAGAACAGAAATATAATAAAATTAAAAAATTAAAATAAATAAATAAATGAAAAAAATACAAAATAGAAGAAATTAAAAAAAAATTATTAGTGCGAAGAGGGGAAAATTAAAAAGGAATAAATAAATGAAAAAAAATCAAAATGGAAGAAATAAAAAAAAATAATTGGTGGGAAGAGGGGTGACATTTGATGGGAAGGGGTTGACATGAAGAGGGATATGTGGGGTGACATTTGATGGGAAAGAGGGGTTGACATGAAGAGGATATGTAAGACATTTAGAGTGCCTTTGGGGTATGACATTTTTGAGGGGTCCTGCAGGGGGACATTTGTGGAGAGAAGAGGGGGACATTTGGGGGACCAATCAAGCATCGCAAGACAGCTGAATATAAAATAAATTCGACAGTTTTCAGATAAAAACTGTTTTCCATATGTAATGAAATGTAGTCTTGAAAAATATTATAATCTATGTTATTTCTTTTGAACTTCAAACTTTAAAAACTGATCATCAAACTTTCAAGTACTAGGAATAAAATAAGAATTAGCCTACGTTGGAAAACATAAAATAAAATGGAAGACAATTTTAATTGCAAGGCAAGTATAATTCCACCAGAAAATTTCAAGAATATGAAACAATTTTCTGGTTGTCTAATTCTTTGTAATTCTTTCAACAATACAGTACTTTTACATTATTTTTATTGATGAAAATCAATGATTAACGTTTATCATAAAATCAAAAATAAGTCAGCTGGATGAGCTTTGTAGAACTCCATCCTGAATCTTTGTAGGAAAATGGTGAAGGAGATTGTTCGAATTTGAAATGAGTAGGCTACAACAATTTGAAATAAGTGAGTTACAAGTTCTATTGAGCGGTTCTATAACATCATTAATAAAGACCAGGAGAAATTCTTTTCACAAAAGCCTATTAGGTTCGTAAGAGGGTTCTAAGCCGATGTCGAGTTATATTTTTGATACCATAAAAGGTTTAAAAGTAAGAATCATGGTAATGCCATAAATAAGCGTTTTTGTACGATGGTGGGAAAGTTTGAAGAGGGCTTTTCTAAAGCAGCTTTGTCCCACGCGAGAGGATAAAGAACGTGATGTGATTCAGGAGGATTTACACGCTGCTTGGCTTGGAGACAGTCTAATTGTGTAAAAATCTCCATATAAAGTCACTTTGAGATATTCTTTATCTCAGTATGCTCCAGAGGGAAACGAGTATTACCTTGTCTTCCGAGCGGATAGAGCACGTCCCCTCATTCTCATGCTAATACTGTACTAGTACTACTTATCCCTTATCCGCCCTTCATCCAATTTTCAGCTAAAATAACCCGCAAATTCTACTCCAGATAAGAATTGAGTTATGAATAATGACACTACAGTTCCGTTAAGCGGAACACTGTACTGGTAATGTGGCGATGAAATTATGACACTGAAGATTTATTAAAATTTCTTTTATTTCATCTGCAAGTGCTATCGAAAAATATTATAACAGAGACTGCGCAAAGTTTACGATGAAAGAGTGAATTTATTATTGTACATCAAGTAGTGCTATTTCAAATGGAATTTTCATTAGCTTATCTCGTGTAGTTGGAATTGGACTTCGAGTTTTCCAATTTTTTGATATTCACCGAACGAAAAATTTGGGTTACACTGAAGTTTGAGAGCGTATACATTTCTGTCAGCAACCAGTTTATACTTAGGCCTATGTTAGTCTATTACCTTCTATTATGTATAAAAATCATCATGATCTTTACCATTGAAATCTTCATAATCCTCTATTATTATAACTATCAATTCCAATAATTCATTCATTTTGTTGAAGAAAAACTATATTCAGTCAAATATTTTATTGCAAGTGGTGTAGTTTCTCTATCACGTCTGGATTTTCATGTCAAATAATTGTCAAGCATCCTATTACAATTTATGCAGTTTCTAGGGTTAAACAGTTTTTATTCGATTGTTTGATTTGATTATCCGGCAGTGGTGATTGTGTGCTCCAAACAGTGTTGCAATCATGGCTCAATTGAAGCTGGTAGGAGATTTGCAGGGTCTGAATGTCAACGGGAATAGCTCTTGAGGCTGGTGGAGAAGAAGCCTTTCAAATGACGCGAGAGAGTACTTGAGTGGCGGGTCGGCTGGAGACCACTCAACAGCACTACGGGATTCTTTCTACAGCTCTCATACTTCTCTCAGGGCTCTGGAAATTACAAATTTCCTTGGAACTCGCAAACTATTGATCGGAGCATTGGAACTTTATTCTGGGGCTCACATGTAGTTTCAATATCTAAGTCTCAATAAAATTTGTTTGGACAAGCTAGAAACGACAACCTTGTTTGTCTTATCTTGATACGGTTGATTTATGTGATAGCAGTGGAAATTGTTCAATAAGTTGTTTTATTCTAAACATTCTAACTATTCTGATCTTTACCAAATTGAAATATTCCAAAATAAACAATGAAGTATCATAAGAGATAATATTCATTATGACATGAATGTTATGACATTATGAACAAGACAATGTTCATTAGTCATTAGAGATAAAGTCATTTGATTTTCTGAAAACTTGAATATTAAAAATCATTGAATTGAATTTTCACATCACAAGCGATTTCTGCGGGTTACATTTTCACACAGCATGACTGTATGCTTACTCAATCATCTATAAGAGCTCTGATGAAATTTCTGAGAAAATAATTTAATTTAGGCTGCAGTGTCAAGAACAGAGTGTGTATTATAATTATGTAGAGTGCTACCTCAAAGAACTTGATTTATATTCAAGCAAATAGTAGGCTCTTACTTATTCTTGTGAGAAAATAAATACATCGCTATTGAAATAATGATAATTCTCTTCATGGTTGCAACCTGCGATGCGAGCTACAAAATACAAAAATTGGGGAAAGTTCAAATACAATAGTTCAGAATGAAACATGTCAAATCCACTAATTGGAAACAATCTCTTGGGATATGATATTTTTGGAGGAGCATGGTTGTAGATGGGCCAAAATTTCTTGGCACTTGGCCAGAACCGGTCGAGCTATGGTGAGGGGGGTAGCGAGGGTACTATTCTGATAATATTGGGCTACTACACGCAACAATCATCTGAGAGCATGATCATATATTGGGGTGGATTTGACGATTTGAAGTAGCAAGCAATGTTTTAATGCAGTTAGTATCAGCCAGCTGCCAAGAGCCAAGAAATTTTGGACCATCTATAGTGCGATTCACGTCAAGAAGTCAGCATTGCTTAGATGGGAGTTTGCTATCCTTGTTCAGCACAAGCCAGTTGCTGATGTCTCTATCCTATTCGCACTGTGCATAGTTGCCGCACTGTGCACTGTTGTCGCACACAGCCCCAACAAACACGTTTAGTGCAGTTTTCTCTTTCTCTCTCAATGAAACTTGGCATCAATGTTCCTTATATAAACAATGCTGACTTCTTGACGTGAATCGCACTATATACAAAATGTAGATTGGTGGGTTATAACTTGGCTTAGAAAAGCTTGTTTTCCACATAAAGCTTGACCAAGTGACCAAGTGGCAAATCCCACTCCTATAAATATCTCACTTCGATAACATTTTTATCGAACAATTTAATTAGTGATTTCAGTTGTATGGTGGTTGGAGTCGATTGAAAGCTAACATCAGCCTTTCGAATTTCGATGCGGGATTGCACATGATCCGCGTTGATACGATACTGCGCCGTGAAATCGCTAATACGCTAACGTGTGGGCGATGATAACGTTTTTATCATCAATTATTACCCATACCCCAATCGTAAATACGTTCAACGTTGTCGGGACAAAACAATAAAATTTTCGATTTATTGCTCCAGAAGACAGAATTTATTGCTTCATATTTTCCCGTTTCATGCGAGTCGCCGAGGCATTCACATTTACGATGTGATGAGACTGTACACTGCAGAACATCTCGCAAAATTATTTTTCAATATGAGTATTTCCGGGTAGTGTTTACTACTACGATACGTGCTCTATCGATTCTCTACCGTTCACAATGCTGTATCAGAACTTGTCCGGAGAAGAGTGATACAGCTCATGTTTGTAAGATTGTGCTCCTTCGTAAGAGATGGAAACCTATACTTCTACAATGTTGTATTTTTATGAACGGTTCTCTAGGAATTCTCTTATGAACTGAACTTCAGGTTGGTTAGAGGTCGGTTGTGTCATTTTGTGTAGTCGTATCTAACTCCAAAATATGGTGTTATTCTTATAGTAATACCATAGACAACAAGTATAGTAGTCTAGTTGTAAATCTAAATGTATAGTTAGTCTATGGTAATACTAATATGACTCATCCTCTGTCTACTAAACTCTGTAAACCAAACTTCTCTTATGAATTCTCTTATGAACTGAGGTGAAAAAAATGTATTAATTATTATAACGAAAATAGATGACGTCAAGATTACTGAGAATTATTAAGGCGAAATAAGAGTAAATTGGGACAATGAAGGGTCGAAGGGATCGTTGTCAATTGGAATAGTATTAAAATCAGGCATCAAACAAAAGAAATGAAAGAATTGAACTCGATTTCATACAGTGCTTCACTACACACAATTTTATCAGCTATCAATTCAATTTTCCAGCCATCAATACAAATTTATTAAAAGCTGTAAATGCAATTAAAAACTCAATACTGAAAATTCTTAGTTACGAGAAATTCTCAAATCATGAATTTTATCTCAGCACTGGAAATGTATTTGAGCAATGATGATATTTCCGAGATATTTGAGCTATGATATTTCCGAGAACCTTATCTCTTCACTTCCTTGCTCAACATATTTTCTCATTTCAGTACAATCTCAGTCCTTCTTGAAGCGATATTATCGAAATTGAATTTCTTACTAAAATTTTCTAATTCCTATTATCAATTACTGTTATGATTTTATCCATCAGCAGTCTTTTATCTACATATCTTTTGCTTTCCGTCTCAAAATAACAAAGCTTTCTCATTTATTTATCTTTATTTTCCACCTCCTACGCTATGATATTTCCGAGAATCTTATCTCTTCACTTGCTCATCATAAAATTTTCTCATTTCAGTACAATCTCAGGCACACGTTCCAGTATTGAGTAAAGCGGGGTACAAGCTGCGGCATACCCCTTCATCCATTTCAAATAATCTGCATTCACCCATCATGAGTTTGAGATGGCATTCGCAAAACTTATTTTCATTCCTTTGACAAGCATCTCGTCTGAGTTTCTTTGTGGGCTTTTCAATCTCACCTACTATCAGCATTGTGCCTCAACTTGGCTTTCAAGCTTGACATTAGAAATGATTTTATTTGGGTTGACTCAACAGGGATAAAAGTGAACATTTTAAAAATATAGAACTGAGAAAATTTTTCAATATTCCACAAATGATGATTTATTTTGAATGCCGTTCGATTGATACTAGTCTGTAAGAGAAATATAGTCTGTAAGAGAAATATAGTCTGTAAATATAGTCCGTAAAATATAGTCTGTAAGAGGAATAAAGTGGGGAAAAGTTTCGGAATGAAGAAAAATATTGTATTAATATGCCTCAGTTCGGAAGGATGTTCCTTTCTCAATCAAATACTTGAAAAAGGCATGATTTCTTATCGGGCACTTGTTTTATCTTCCGGTAATTTGCAGGCCTGGCTCCACAATTCTTTGAAATCGAGCCTTGGTTATGTGGTCATGAGTTTGCTTTTGTGTATGTTCTGTACGAGTAATACTTAGATACGGTAGTATATATGTTGAATTGTTTTCAGTTATCAATAATTATGCCTTGATTAGTGGAGTATCAAATGCAATGTTTCAAAGTTCTCTGTGTAATAATCAAAATACAATAGTAACACACTTTGTTAGGTTTCTCGTTCTATTGAACAATAAAACAAAGAAAATGAATTTATACTTATACCCTATAAACTTTCTATAAATTTAATATAATTGGTTTATAATAGCTGGTTTAAGAGAATGACATGCGTTTTAGAGAAAGTTTTAAAGCTGAAATGAGGACAAATATACATAAGAGGAGAGTACTCAATTAAATGTGATTGCAGTTCTTTTTGGGATTTCATTATGATGAAAAATTAATGTTCTATACCGTTTCCTAGTATTTGGAGAACAGAAGCTGTTCCATGAAGTGGAAATATTTATTGAGAACAGAAGTTTGTTCCCTCCTTGTTGATTGGAATGGAATGAACGCGTACGAACTGTGCTTCAAATTCCAGTCATTCTTTAGTTATTGACTCCATTTTATACTGCTAGAATTCATGCTGCAATTTCATTATTGAAATTGAGAGACGTAGAAATCCACACTAATTGAAAATTAGATTCATAATTGAGATGGAATTCATAGTATATACTGTATAGATTTAGGAGGAATACTACTTTGGTTTTGACAAATTAAACCTTGATCAGGCTACTAACTTGATTAATAATCATAATAAAATTATTGATAGCAACTGTCCATGGTGTCCAAGAAATCTAGCTGTATGATTGAGAATTTTTCGGTATTTCAGCGATAGTAAAATTGTAAAAAAGATATTCATTATATAGGATTAATTAATTCTTCTATTGAGTATAAAATTTTTAAAGAGGGGATGACAATAAAAAAAGTTTGATAATAAAACCTGCAAATAATGTTTTTATTTATAATTGACAGTTGGTATCCATGGAGGGGGTGCTCCCACCTTCATGAATTGTGAAGGGTAATTGGGAGTTTTTCGAGATCTTAGCGATAGTGAGAGTTTAAAAAAGATATTATTCATCATGTAGGAAGAAGGCTGAATGGAGTAGACTGAAGATAAAGCAAGAATGGATGAAGATGAAGATGGATGTGAGGGAAACAGAAAATTGCCGGCGATTCAAGTATTTAAAATGAGGTTGAGTTGCTAACCTCCCTTGGAACGTGTGGGAGTGATTGAATAATTCATTAGATACCAAATCTTCACTCCTCAAGTCTTTCTTCTCCGCAAGTGGGATTGAGATTTATAGCGGTGGTTTACAATGGGCTCACTCCAGTCAGCCGATTTCAAATTGTACGTACCAGATCTCAGCCATTAATTCTCCAGAACCACATCTGACCAACAACCACTTTTCAACATTCGACATGACCTGTTAGATTCACTTATTTTCTCATTGACCAAATGGAGTACTCTCTTGAAACAGATAGTGAATATGTAGTGTAATCGTAATATTGTTTCATTTATTTATTGATGACACATCGAATTTAACAAGTCATTTCTAAGGATATGAATTTCTTGTTGGGCTAATTCTCAAAATTGGGCTAGTTGGGAATTATTATCAAACTGTATTACACTTTCAACAATTTCCTTGTTGACTGTACTTCTTACTATGTATTTGACAGTTATTTTTGATATCGTGATGTTCTGCGACAATAAAGAATGTTCGATCTTGAAAGAGAATGACAGATCTTTCTTTCCTCCATTTAAATAAGGATAAACAATTCATTTTCAATAAAATTTTGCAATTGATAAGCATTTTCGGGGAGAAACTCTTATAATAAAGGTACAAACACATTGGATGTTTCAACTGGGTTTTGATTTCAATAGATTTAAATTTCAATGTGATTATAATCCTCCTATAACTTATGGATACTTGGACCTTGGATGTTAAATCTCTATTACAGTAAGGAAATTGAGCGAGCATTATTGGAAAAACAAATTCTTATCTCATCATCAAGAGTATTCCTCATCATTAAAGTATATTTGTGATCTAACTCGATAAAATTTATAGAACAAATTTTTTGTACGGTTGAGGATGTGTTAAGTATAACATGAAACCATGATCCTGGTGTAAACATTGTGTTTATTCAAATAAAACTGAAGTTTGACAATTTCAAAAAGTTTTTTCTACTACTGTGATCTAACTTGCACTTCCATAGAATTTGTAAGTATCATGTTTTTAGTAATTTATACGTTTTATTTTCCCAGTATTATGAGGAGATGAGGCAAAGGCAATGCAAAGGAGACAAACTCAACGTAAGTAAATAAGTATCATTACAATCTAGAGAAACGATGTTTCACGTTTGTGTTCGGTATCAAACTTTAAATTGAACTTGTCCTCTCGACTGTCATCAAAGGTGTGCGCAACTGATTGTCTGCAATCTACTTACTTGAACTTTGTTCGAGTGGTCACTATTACTTCATGCTATTAACAAGCCACATACTATGATATTGTTGAAGACATTTAGACATAACGAGTTTGCTCCCAGCTTTTGTGACGCACTTAATGCTCAGCTTGTTGTCGGTTATAAATTGAGCAAGTTTCTGTCATAGTCATAAAGCACTGCTGGAGGTAGAGGCTGTATATTGTACTGAACTCTCACCGATCGATTCTCATCATTGTTCCCAGCTTCATTTGCAGGTCATACTTTGCCTCGCAATTGCCATGTTAGCTTTCAGCTCTATTGTTATGCTGAACTCAAAATGTTCAGCCATTAATAATACTACTTACTAGTAGGCGAACAAAAGGTATTAAGAACGATTATCGGGAGAACGCATGTAATGCGAGGTGTTTTTTTGTTTCACTTCAATTCTCCATCCCTTAAAAATTCAAATTCAATAGTCAATATTTTATAGACTGCAGAATTTTTCAGAATTTCCTTGATAATGGTTTGGGAATAGAATTTAATGAACAGTCAACCATCAGGTAGTGAAGGAGATTAGGGAAACATTCTGTATCTGTATCATTCTAATCATGATTTGAAAATCCTTTCTCACAATATAAAGTTTGAGATAATCTAGGATATTATTCTATTCTATTCTATTCTATTCATTATCATGTATATTGTATACTGTGTAAACTGTAAATATTTTATTGTAAATTCACTGGATGTGTTTCTTTTCTTTTGTTTTTTGTCTGCGGCAACTCCTCCATGCCTACAGGGATGCTTTCCCTTGCATGGTAGAATTTATTGTCAAAACATTAATCTAATAAGTTATTAGTGATTTTTTGTTGTTTAATATTGAAGGTAGTAATATGACAATCAAATGTCATTGTAATGGATTATCATTGATCTTTTTTTGTATTGTTTTTGGCAATAAACGAATTTATTTATTTATTTATTTATTTATTTATTATTTTTATTATCGATTCCCTCTTCTATCTCTCATTATTGTCGCTCAAATCATTGTAAGTTAGGACTTAGTCCACAGTCTTATTCTCATTTATCTCATAACAAACTACTTCCATAATTAAGTATTTTCAACTCACGATATTGAATTGGAATATAATGGATTGCCTAAAAATATTGTTGAGAGTTTTTCAATAGTGGTTAGTGAGTTCACTAACTTCAGTTAAAGAAATATATTTAAAGCTATGCTATGCTACAGCTATGCTTTAAATTCATTGCTTTTCATTGAATTACCATTGTTAGGCTATATTTACTTCAATTTATACTTTAATTTTCTTTCTGAACCTGAATGTATTTCAATTTGTGTGTTGAGGTACTGTACCTGTTCAACTAGACATGAAATACTTTCAAAGCATCATTACAATAATATTTAAAGACCTGTAAAGCTTTCACATCTTAAATTCCTCATGTTATATCTAATTAAATCCAATATTTATTTTGTATTTTGTGAATTTTCGTTCATTTTTCAACGTTATATAGGAATATGATAGGAAGATCATTGCTTTTGGCGCAGAGAATCGCACTTGTAGTTTCCGCAGGATATTTTTAAAATCTAGATGAAGTTGACAGTCAAGGAGAAAAGCTGCTTGAACCTCACAAAGTGCGTGAATGAAGAGAATTATGCGAGCTTTCTTCTTTCTTTGTTTAAAGATGAATATGAAACATTTTCAACTTGACTCATTTTTTATGGAGCCTCTGCAATGCGATACCAACAAAATTCATAGTGACCTCTAACAACAGAGTTGGTATAGTAGGGAATGATATTTTTGCATCTGGCCACTCTCCTCCTTTTGTAGTATGAAAAATGGGAAGGACTCCTGGGACAATAATTAATAACTTCCTTGCCACAACTCATGACGTTGACATTATTTTCTAAGCCTTCTTCATTTTGCTCCATTCGACCAAGAAGAGAACTTACCTCCTACAAAATATTATATTTCACATTCTATCAAGTCATTCATTGTTTGAAACAATGAGAGCTGAGCTGTTGAAGTTTCTCGAATACCTTACCCTTTGTAATGCTCATTAGGTACTCCTTCAACTTTATCATCAACAACCTAACATAATCAGCGAAGTTTATTTTCCGACATTTGAGTTGGCAAATTACTGGACTACACCAATGAATACATACCAGTTTACTAATACTCGTAATAGTAATTCATTGACTACACCTACTAGAAAAACCCATGCTCAAGAGGTGCTCTATGTGTTGTTATTTGTTATCAGTTAGTACTGATAGTGGGGAGATCATAGATCAGAGATTAATAGAGAGGAATGGATTCATTCACCAGCTTGCATGATGGGAAAATAGTATCTCACTGCGCTGTATAGGGTTTACATGTGTCATTCAAACAAACAAATCGTAAATCTGATGATTAGAAATAGACATCTCTATAAAGGGAAAAAATTTCATTGGGTTTTGAAAAGTCAAGCTAGAGACTCAATGTATAGGGTCAGGCTCTGTGAATATGTGTATATAGTTCCTCCATAATTTTAATATTTTATTCTTCTTGTTATTTTTAGCTCTGTTCAAAGTGGCCTAGTTGCAGATGTTGTGTTGTAATATTGTAGCAATGAAACACAATAAGGGAACTATATTGGTGTTATAAATTAAGATTCCCAAAACTGTTTTTTCACATATTTATCATAATGGAGTAAGCTCCTTCACAAATCAATCAAACCTATCATTGGATCGCCAATAAGTCATTCGATCCATAACTGAAATCTCTGTGAGTTACCTAACCCCGCTTAATAAAGCCATCATTACTCCATTTGGTACAGCATACGAAATCAATTAGCTCGATGAATTTGTGCCTGTGATAACAAGTTCAGAGAATCGAACCAATCCAGGACAGAACACAAATCTGGTATAGCCTACTATCAGCAATCACACCCACTCACTCTCTCTCACACAGAGGTTCAGAGAAAATTGTAATTGAGGAAGAGTGAGAGAGAGTGAGAGAGAGAGAGACAGAAAGAGGAAATATATATGAAAGAGAGAGAGAGAGAGAGAGAGAGCAAGAGAAAGAGAGAGAGAGAGAGTGTGTGAGAGAGAGAGTAAGAGACAGAGAGGAGAGAGAGGAGAGAGAGTTTGAAGAGAAAGAGAGACAAAAATGACTAGAGACAAAAGCAGAGAGTATAGAGTATATGAGAGAGAATGAGATCTATACTAATTGATTCAGCGCTCAGGTATCAAGCTGAAATACCAGGACGTTAGCAAATCGTACCAATATTGACGGACCAACCAATAAACACCCAACCCTTCCGATGCGTGGGTGGATTAGGATGTCCAGATTTTGACGAGAGCTCTCGATATTGAATTATGCGGTCGTGGAAATGTGATAAATATCAGTGAGGTGAGCAGACTACAAACTAGCAACTATTCATAAAATAATGTGATATCAGGAATTATTGCTTGATAAGGAAACGCAGGTGGAATAAGTAGTAGAGAGTGTTATCCACGCTTCGCCACTAATAAACATTAATATTCCCTACAAACTATTCTTTCATATTTATCATTATGTAAAACGTTCCTTCTCACAACATCATGTGAATAGAATAACACACTAATAAATATAGTGTATAAAGTTAAATAAATATGTTGATGGTATCAATGTGAAAAATGGGTGATGAAGGGGTGCCATAAAAACAATAATCAATCATTAATATGTTTAAAAATTGGAGAAAAAGGTTATGTTAGGCGGAATCGGATAGTATGATGTAATAGAAAATATTGTGTTAAAAATTCATGTAAATAAAGACATAAATATATCGTAGATTCATTAGAAAACACTTTTTTGTAGATTCTCGGAGGAAATTCGACTTCAACTGTCATAATCATTGATTACACTAGCTAGAACAATTACGTGGAATCAGGTATCAAAGTGGATGTTCGAATAGCAATTGGATTAATTATTAAACCGCTCAACACGCGTCGACGACAAAGTAAGTTGTGCAAATAAAAGCCCAGCGAGCAATTTCAATACGACGGAACGACATGAGCACTTCTTTGTCAGGTCGTTAAATTTAAGCCTGCGTATTAACTGTAATTTGAACAAGCGGCAATAGGTTCAAAGTACTAAGTAGCTCTATTGGAGAAGTAAGTTTAATAACTAGGAGGAAATCGTTTGCTTCCCAGATTGCTGCGCCAATGTAAACTAAACCAACCAGTCGGCCTAGCAAACACTGATTATGATCATGGAGTTGGAACCTCTACACTCTACAGTACAGTATTTACCTGCCCACGCAATATTCAGATGCAGAAGTTTCCAGTTCTGACTCATAAGAGAGATCATGGAAACACTAATATTATAGATTACTCTACTACTAAATTGGTCTCTTATAAATAAAACTCAGGTTGATTTAATTGAAAAATTGTAATAATAAACTTCTGCACCTCCGAAGCTAGACATTCTAGACAATATTTTGTTGATATCAATGTGACTATGAGTCACAATTTTTTTTTTTTTTTTTATCGTATGGCTTTTTATCGGTGGGGAGACCCTTACGGGTAGGTTCCACCTCGCCAAATTGCACAATTTTTTGTACCGGTCACCCATCCGAGAGCGGTCTTGAATGACGGGGGCCCTTCTTATATCAGAAATGTTATCAATACTAATATATGTTAATACTCAATTAATATTAGTAATGTTCATTTATTACTATATCGTTACCTTCCACTCCCCATTATCAAAATAAATGTAAAATTGAGTTGCTGAATCGAGTCTTGTATCGAACTGCTTCCAGTTCTAACCGTACTGTAACGATTGCTCCTCCGGAAGGGTTGATTCTCGTTAGCACGTCAAAATCTTTATCATTACTTCATTATTTCACGTGTACTTCAGCAGAATCAGACTTATATTGTTGAGAATGTTTTTCATGACTGTAACTCTTAATCAAACACTACGTCTTTAAAACTAATTCATGGAGTTAAAAATATCGAACACCGAACTATTTTTACAACATTTGAGAGTGAAAGCTGAAACGATAGATTTTCCTTAGAAAGTTCGTGGTTAAGTACTAGAATGGAAATTTCAGTCCAAACTTCACCGTGTCATGAAAATAAGTGAGGAATTCTATTCTATTCTAAAGCAGATTTTTTTTTATGTGATGCCCACATGAGCTCCTCGGCTTTTCGTCTCCTCCGAAAGACGGGAGTGGCCGTTTCTGTCAAAATCCGTTCCGGCAACTGTATTCGATCTTGAAACCTTTGGATTATCAGACAGGCGCTTATCGCACTCGGCTAAGGACCACTCCATTGTGATATACAAAGTAAATAGAGTACAATGGTCATGGAATAATGCATTCTTGATGATAGATATATTTAATTTAAATTTAGATAAGTTTTATCTTATTTTAAGTGTTATCTTACTAGACTCTTGGAAAATGTCTTGTACGGATACTTGAGAATAGCAGGCGTTTGCTTATTGGATCAACAACTACATCAATATTTTCATATAACTTTAAATAGGCTAATCAATAATAAAAACTAAGAAGATAAATTGAAAGTGATTGAGCAAGTGTTTCACACAATGAGAACCTAAACTAAACTAGGGTAATGGAATTCCAACTTCCAACTACTAGTTAACTTGATTATTACATTTAGCCAGGTCTTCCTTAGATTGCCGAACTTCCCTAGATTGTAGGGATTGTAGCCTACGTGCTATGCGAGCTAAATTAGTTCTTTTTCATTTCTGGAATTGCCATCACCATCACCGAGAAACCGGAATGGAGCATTAGATAGAAGTAGATTGTGCGAGTGTGAGTTCTGCCTCCTGCTGACCGTGGCTTTTTGCGGGAAATAAATGGGACACCCTCACTGCTCCAAGGAAGCTCTAAGATTAATTGAAATAGCTCGCTCTTGTACACGCACCCCCAACAACATCTACACTAAAAAGAGTCACACAACATTTCAACGAAATGTGTTATCTGATATAAATCAATGTTCAGTGGTTAAGAAACATAAATTCTTATACTGTATATGATGATCGGTTTATTTGTCACCACATAAATATCGTGAAATCTGTCCTATTATCGCTACGTCGCTGTGAAATAGTTGTCACATGATCATCATGCGATTTATTTATTCAAATATCACTCTTTATGGCCCAAGTGCATTGCTTATGAGAGACTTTTTACTGCTTGCGTGTGGGTAATACACACATTCTTGTGAAGGTACAAAAAAAATGCCAGACGGAATGGGAATAAAACCCATGATTGGTGGAGTGATAGTACACTAAAGTTGCTACGCTACTGCCCACTAGGTCACGCTCAGGAAAATTAAATTTTCTAAAAATTAAATTAATATAAAAAAAATTGATTCTCATCTATTTTTATATTCTTGTAAGAGTGTGAAAGTGTGTGTGTGCATGTTTGTGTGATTGCATTAGAAAATTTTTATTGACTCCTGCTTGTACCCAAGTGATATTTCTCTCATTTTGCAAGTATTACTGTATTTATTTTACTTGTCTCACTGAGGTATATAGGTATGCTATAAGATCAGATTGAGATAATATCAATCTCAATTATTGCGTCTTATTACAGTATATTGTATAACTTTACATTCTGTAGAAATACATTTTTTGTACTGTTTTTCAACATAGAATCTTATTCATAATTTCTGTGGTCACGAACTCAATTAAATCAAAAAAACTATTGCACAAAATAATTTTATATTATTTTCTCTCTATATCTTTGTAATCGTTTCTATTGTATTATTGAGCAAGTGAAAAAAAAATATTCTATTAAATTACTCAAAGTCAATAATACAAGTTAAAAATCACGTTTTCACATGGATTTATCTACCAACAACTCAAGTCAATAACTTGAAAAGAGGTTCTTACTCTTTTGCAGTTCTGATACCTTCAAAATAGAAGTTATCAAGTTAATTAAACATGTAATTTCGAATGAGGACTATCTCAATATCACATGAGTCCAGTACTGCGTCGTTTGGTCAACATTCTGCGTATCACGTTTCGAAGAGATGCCTGTATGTATTTACTTACCATGAATATGCATGGTGACTGAGTAGGAGTAGTGTATTCATCAACAGGTAATTAATAGAGGGAAGCTCAGGCCATCAGCTCTCAACCTCAACAATCAACATGCTTGTTCAAGCAATGTGGAGAGGTGACCTTTTGATAGCGGAATTGATCATACACCTATGTTTGTTACACGGTTATCAGGGACATTCATGCACTATAATGGGGCTTGAAACCACTTATAGAGGGTTGGGAATGAGGACAGAAAACTCAGCAGAATAGAATGCTTAGGGTAGCTAGCGCAGCGAATAATAAGTTTTCTGAACGGGTTGCTTTATGAGGTTCATGCACCAGTCAACGAATCCGATCTAGGCGTTGTAAAATTCACAATACCTGATAATGTGAAAAGTTGAATTATGATTGAGAAGATTGACTGATTGTTGGTTGAGAGCATGACAGTAACAGTGAACTAAAATTAGTTCAAGGCATCCATTAGATCATCATTCCTACGGAAATTTGGATAAAATACTTCTTTCAACTGACGGCCAGTAATAATTTTCACATGATCTCATCATTTACTTCATATAATTCAATTCAATTATTGAGCAATCTCATTCATTGTGATTATACATTTTGCATTTTTAAGAGTTTCAGTACGGTAGCATCTCCACTTAAAATCAATAAATAACGAAATGAATTTTTCCAACATATCAAGAAGAATACAATAAATATTTTTTCTTTAAATTTCAGCAAATTCTTGTAGAAATGTACAGATAGAATAATTTGTGAAATTTACAATTTAATGTTAGATTTTCATGAATTAACAAGACTTTGAACAACAATTTCAGAAATTACAATTTTTCAAATCACCTGTTGAATCAGAGAGAAACTATATGTAAAATTTGAAACACTATCTTCAACATAAAGTTGATCAGAAATCTAAAATTTATCCTATTGTTCCTGATGCACATAATGACACACAACCACAGAATGACAATTCAATAGGAACTGTTTGTGAACATTTCAATATTTACTTTAAAAATCAGGACTTCCAAATATTATTGACAAAATTACTAAGTACAAAAGTTACACAGTACTTAATTGATAATATCCTTTATTAGGTGGACTTAAAACTATAGTCCTCTCTATCACTTCACCACTGAAGTTTGAAAGACTGATCTAATTTGTAATTAATCTAACTTTTCTAATTTCAACTTGTCAACTGAGCTGCCTGTAGAGATTTGTCTCATTTATCCCAGAGATTGAACAATGAAAAATTGATTTATTTGAACTAATAATTAGGACTTAAATTAGTCTCATCATCCTTGATTAGACGTGCCTATATGTAATAGACTAATCAAATGGGGTTATAGTATTTCATTCAATTTCATTATACATGAACTTGATGCCCTATGCATTGCTTGAGAGTGGGTGTTTGTGATTCAAAAGTGGGTGTCAGACAGTAGCAATGATTTTTTTACATCAAGTGAGAATATTGATTGGATTTTTGAAACGGTTAATGAAGTCATTAGAAATGACAATTACTAACCTTGAATTTATCAGAAGATGAGTCATTTCGAATCGTTGGCAGGACGATCCTTGAGTACAGTCAACACCAAGAATGAAGTGTACAGACGTTGCCCAGTAAAGGGCTATCTCCAACTGACTTCTCTCAGGGATGGAGCGATAATATGTATGACTGCTATAGAGCCAGTGCTACCCTTCCACGCGCAGGGAAAACGATTTTCCCCCCTCTTGTCAGAAGTTACCTCTTTATTAAATTCCATCTATCAAGAATTACGTCTTGATCCGACCTTGCGGATTCTTCATTAAGACATTATTGTTTGATCAACCCTCAAAGAGTTTATCAAGATCTGCACGTGCTGCCGCTGCATTGTTTGCGATATTGGTTGGATAACCCAGCGACCTTTCTTGTTCCAATTCACACTCAACTTGTTTCATTGTTTTTGAAAAATCCCTTTCTTCAATAACAAAACGTGCTGAACTTGTCTCCAGCTGAAAAAAATGCCGATAGAAGTTAAAAGCTTTTTTCATTTCTGCTGAAAGGCCCATTGTGTATCTGCTTCTTCTGAAGCTCTACAAAGAATCTTTGGAAGAGTTCCAATTATCTCTCAATTGAATCATCCGCATTATCTGCATCAACAAAATATTTGAGAAATGCGAATCGAATCCTGAAATATGGTTCTGCATAATTCTTTCCACTGGAGATGGCTGTAATAAAATACATTAATGACTGTAATAAATACATTAATTTCACGAATATATTATTTAAAACGGACAACTTTGATCTCTGCAGGATAATTTTTGAGGGAATCTAGAATCTCTTCACAGAATATAATTGAAAAATATTAACCCATTAGGTTACCGTGCCTATTTAAACTTGTCATTAACATGTTAACATAGTATTGTTCATTGAATTTCAATCACTCTTGTTTGAATCACTACGGTCAGACATCTTTGGTCTTCATCGTCGTCCATAAGAACCGTTTTCGTTCGAAAGCAATCGAACGTCCGAAATGCTAACATTGAATCAAACGGCCAGCTGTTCCGACCTCGGACGTTTTAGGACGTAAACGGTTCTAGTGGATGACGTGGCTTAGAACACTTCTTCCTTCCGTTCAACAATGTATTATAATAATTAATGTAACCAATTCAAATTAACAATGCTGTACACAAAGTCAATGAAATTCAATCACCGTAAAACGTCGTCACTTAATGGAACCAATCTAATACAGTAATTTGGTAATTGTACTTTTTCTATTGAGCTCAATCAAAAATTATCATTTTCTTGGGCTTGAGTTCAATTGACTCTTATGCAATCTGGTTGTTAATTTCAGCTATTTAAAATAACGAGCTTGCAAGGCAGGGTCACATACATTAGAAGAGCCTCTCTCTTCAAACTCCATTGAGCAAACTTATATCGAGATATAGTTCAGGAGAAGCTATTATTGGAATGAAATACCAGTGGTCACTCGGTGAGAGCGGTTGCTAAGTAATCATATGGTTAAGTAAGAAACATTCAAGACCACTCTCGGATGGGTGACCGACACAACAAATTGTGCAATTATGCAAGGTTGAACCACCCGTGGGCCAGCCTTAGGGTCTCCCACCGATAAAAAGCCATATGATAAAAAAAAAAATTGGAATGAAGGCTTGCTATCTCATTGGAGCTATCTCAGTCACCTAAATCTCTTTGATAATAAGAGCAAGGAGATTTCTCCTTGATCTCCTTGGTATTAGATATCTATTTCTCCTTGATAGTGAGATCAAGGAGATTCCTATACAGCATACTCTGGTTGAATATAGTACCTGTATGATATTTTATTGATCTCAAATCTCTTCATTGTTATTGATTTGCTTCGTTGCCACAACTCTTGGAATGACAAGACCTTCAAATAACACAACACTCTGTTATCAGAGCATGTTCCGAGTGGATAGGTCTACAGGATGCGACATGTTGATAAATTACACTTTGGAGTCCCTCATTCTCTACTGCCTTATCTGCTACCTCTCCTTGAAAGTCTTTCGGCGCACTTTTCGCTGCACTAAATAGCAATTATTGCTACCTTCCTTTGACATTGATTACTTTCTTGCTGATTGAAGTAGTTTGTCTTCTGTTTCCAGTTTACAGAGATTCGGCTTGACAAGCCAGAAAGGAACGTCAAAGTTAATTTGGGTAGCCTTGAGACAAATGGAGCTGAATTTTCAACTAGATAAAAGAGTTGAAAGGAATTTGAAGCAGAATATTTTGAGTAAAAACTTTTAATAATGTCCTCCTGATATATAGAGGACTCCAATGAAATTATTTCATATAAATATGATGATATTTATAAATAAAATACTTTTAAAAAAACTAATTTTAATATTCAGAATGTTCAATTCCTCTCTGAAAATACTTTAAGGGTGTAACAGTCCATCGGAAAATAAAAAGTTCCAGAAAATAATGTTCTGTTACCAAGATACGTAGTTACAATCTTTGCAAGAAAGATTGCAAATTGGTCTACTCATTCACAAATTTCTCAATTCTTTGTGGCTTATTTAGATTGAGAAATTAGGTTTGACGTGACAATCTATGATCAGTCCGATAAAGCATTAAGGGCGTTTGTAACTGCAGTGGTTATTGAGATTTTTCTGCAGAAATGGTTTTATTTCTCAGCTTCCTCAGCGAAAGTTAACGTGACACTTCACCTTCTACACACCCCAATCAATAAATGAAAATGAGAATGAAAATGAAAACAGTGGAGTCCCAATAATCCGAACCTCCGTAAACCGAAATTCCGCTTAATCCGCAAACGAAATAAGGATATTTTTAGGAATAAAATAAGAATAAATTATAATAAGGGTATTATTCTCAAAACTACAGAATGTTTCAAATACATTAACGAGTGATGAATAAAACAAAACAATATTCTAAATTAAATTGGTTTGAAAAAGTCTTTAACAGTTTTTTGACGAAGAGACGAAGACCTCTCTTTGACGGCAAAGACAACACCTAGAAGTAACATCAGATACTGAAGGTACATTCTTTATCGAATAACAACATCAATAATACGCAATTATTGATTGTTGAACAGGAAATTTCATTCTTGACGGAACAGTATTTCCCATCCACATCAATAGTTTACTCGAAGAAGTCTCGAACATTTTCATATCCCGGAGAAAGATTCATTCCACTCAGGCTGTACTTGACAGACCAAATCTGTTTCGCTGAGCAATAGATGCGAGCCGAGCATTTTCCTGGCAGATCATTTTGTGTTTATCGCAGAAAATTAATTCTATGCTTTTCAACTCAAACAAAACCATGACCGCAGTTCATGATGATACCAGATTACAGAATAATCTTGACACTTATAAACGGGATGAAATAAATCGCAACAACGTACCCTTGACATGGTAACTTGTTTTTACTGAATAAGAAGACTTGATGTTGACAAAACCACATATTTAAAATAAAACAACGAGATACTGCAGTTTCGGTTGTTACACCATTTTCAATCTCTGGTAACTGAGTACAGTGTAGCAGAATTTATACTCGTGACCGAGCGCTGTGATAGGTAGTTGAATGGCCTATCAAGGTGAACGACTGCCATTGGCCTAGATAAGCTCCTCCTACAATGGGCGGTTTCTACTAACATCACAGCAATGGCGGTTCAAACAATTAACATGATGGAGAAAGGTGATTGATATTTACAAAAAAAGATTAAATAAATAGGAATGCTTGAAGAATTTACAAAAACAGATGAAATAAATAGGAATGCTTGAAGAGCATATATAAATATCAACTTATATATATAAATAACTGGCCGCCAGTAACTTTCCGTCTCTACTTTCCCCGTTTATAAGCCGCTTCAAGCGGAAGCTGAATATCAGAAGAGTTTTAACACAAAATATCAAGTCTCAACGGGATGACTGCATGGTAGATTCAAACTCAAAGTAGATTATTACTTTGATCATGAGTCAAAAACTCTCAGATTTCAGATTCAATGTTTCTAATAATTCACCCTATTAATCATTAAATACCTTACATATTTTAAAAAGAAACCAGAGGGAACAGTTCAGTTTATGCTTAATTTTGCAGAATCATTCTAATAAAATAAAAGGTCTGAATTCACTTTGAATAGATTTCCTTCCAGATGCCAAGGATAAGTTTGCTGTATTTTTGTAGCATTGAGAGGCATGTTATTAACTTTTCTTTCGTATTTTTGAGCAGTCACGAATCTCAGATATTTTTGCAGAGGTTGACTTCTAGCATACAAGTTGGTAAGGTTGTCTCTTGAATTTTGATCAGTTCACTCAGAATTTGGTAGCACTAGTAGTATTGAGAGTCCTAGAAAATCTTGCGATTCAAGCTCTTTACTAGGAAACTCATGATTTAATTCCAAAGTTAGAAGACGTTCTATAAACCCTTTAAAACTTGGGTAGAGACGACAGAGCTAAGACGAGATTGTTTTTCGTATTGGTACTCACTAACTTGTGAACAATCTCACAATGTGATAATTTATTTTAATTGCTGTCCAATCCCCTTAAAAATCGTCACTTAACCTTTTTAGCTTTAAATTTTAAAACTCTTCATAACTCATTTGAATGACTCCATGAGTTATTTGAACTTGGACGGCATTTTACATTTTATTCATAACATCGCATTCATTCATGCTATGAAGGAACATAATCATTTCTTAGATCATAATCTATGATCGTGCCAGTGCTAGGAATTTCTCTAATTATTATTGACGACTTCACTAGTGATCCTGATAAAGGTATCTCATACAATAAAAAACATTTCTAATGATTTATTCAAAAAAAGATTATTTTCACTAGTTTTATAATTATTTATGATTATAAAGTGATATACCAGTGATATATCATATAGTGATATACTATTTATAGTTATATAGTGATATTGTGGAAACTTTTCTACACCTCCTGAATCAGTGATAACTCGTTTGAATTGGTAGATTAACTTGTGAGTTCATTCAGCTGCAATAAGTTTTCCTTCTTTTCACGTTTTTCTTTCTTTTGAAAAATATTTTGTCAAAGCGAAACTTCTTGAAAGAAACAGTGTTCCGCCGTTCCTTTCGATTCATTCTGCTTCAGCAGTGAATAAAATGCTCGGTATCGGTCTCGTTTTCTCGAACAAGTCTTTTGGTCTTGTTTTTCAAGCAAAACTTTTGTGACGTTCCCATCTACGTAATTACTTTTGAAGTTAACGAGCGACATACCCTAAAAACATTCACAACCACTCAACTCTTGAGAGCAAAATTCTGTTAGATATGGAAGATTCTACAAACAGTTGTAAGACATGCATTTCAGTAAGCGAAAGCTGCCCAAAGGGAGCTAACTTCGAATTAAACTTGTCATCAACAGAGACAAGGCAATTTTATTATCTTATGTGTAAATTAATACAGACAAGAACCCTGTTCACAATTGAAACTTCGATTAGAAATGTTTTACAGACAAATTAAATATGTCTATGTTGTTACTGAATTCTTGTTTCTCAAATGAGAATGAGGACAATTAATTTCAAAGGCTGATATTTGATTTGAATATGAAACTTGAATACTTCCCGAAAATTGAGCATCCTGCTCTTGTAAATTTAAAATTAAAATGTGTTTAGTTTCTTTAAGTTAATTGGTGAAGTGAGACTCAGACAACATAACCTCTACGCTGATCAACCAAATTTGAGATAGTAGCAGTCTAGTAAGTGACTGTTGTTTCTTCATCTCTCACTGAGATATTTATCGTAATTAGATGAAATAAACAGCAACAGTCATATAAAAAAATAAATGATCAGCAACAGTAATGTTACGACAACAATTTTTTTTAGAAATACAGATACTCCTCGAATATTCAAAGTACTCTCTTGAGTGTTTTATCTTAATTTAGTGAGATAGTTTAGTTTTATCATCTAGCCATAATAGCAAACATTCTAATACCTCTCTCAAAATACAACAGATCAGATACAAAACAAGCCTACTGCATGATATTCATGCCCGGTTTCTCAGTCGTTCAATAAACACTTTATGGATCCAATAGCAGTATTGAATCAATAACAACGTGTTATCAATTGCAAAACTTTGTTTATTGATTCAATAGTTTATTGAACAACTGAGAAGCCGGACATTAATCCAATATAATTGTAAATTTGTCGCCTGGTATTATTGGATTACCGTACCTAAATGTTGAAGGAGAGACAAAAAAGCTTTCGTGCGAATGTTTTTTAGGAAAAAGTATTCACAAAGATAAGTCCACAGAGCGGTGTTGAGAGCACAATAGGCAGTAGCACCGGGCTGTAAAGTAATGATAATAAATTACGTCATTCTACTCGGGTAGGGGTGTTGTGTCATTTTAATAAATCTCAGGCAGGGGTTGTACAAAGGTCCATTGTTAGGAAGTGATGAGACGGTTATCTGTTGATAAACAAGGCTGCATAGCCTGAAATCGTGTTTGCCTGGTAGCCTATACAGTGGACTGAAGGGGCTGCAGGTTAAAGGGAGGACAGTGCGGGTGGGTTAAAGGCAGGACAGTGATCTGTTTGATGTGATGTCAGTTAGCGACGGTGGTCAGCTGAGTCCCGCGTGGGTAGACATCGGATCGACCCGCCGTTGCCATGGAAACCAGAATGGAAGCATAACGCCAAGCAGGTTTACCACACACATCATTCGCTGAAAGTCAGGTGTGGTTGTTGACGCACCAATGGGAATTTCTCTCTCATACCCAAAGCTAATAAAGTAATGGCATTCGCTGCAAATGAATGGTGGTGGACGTTGTTCTAGTAGCATTGAGCTCTGGGCCAAAGGTTGGATCTATGAGCTTCTCGCTCCCTTTTAGATTCTGATAATGAAATTAATTTATCATGCATTTACTTTTAGTTTGATTATTACATTCTTCAATAATTAGTTTAATAGCTTCAATAATTTGATAATCTTATTCTTCAATTATTGCTGTCTCTTTATCCCTCACATCTTTTTTTAAATCATTTGCGAAGAGAAGCAGATCCATAAAAATTGCAATCTCCAGAATGTTTTTATTAATCCACAAGGAAGTAGTTTAATTTAAAACTGCAATGTCATATGAAGTATAATAAATATATTTTTCCAATATTACTGAAAGTTAGGGGCAGTAGCTCAAATCATGTGCTAAATAACTGTATTTTAACTAATACACTGTCATTTTGTAATAAGGAGACATTATTTCCAATCACGTTTTTGCTGAGGGTGAAGTACACATGAAGCGTGTGTTATGAGAGGACTAATGATCGATGATGAGAGATGAAAATGTAGCTGCCGTGAATTCCGAGGTGAACAATATTTTCAGTAAAAATTGTTTTCGTAATTTTTATTAATGCTCTTCAACCCGTATAGATCCAGAAGTTTTGTTTGACGTTTACACTTTTTGCCTTCAATGAGATAAAATTGTAGAAAAACAACCTGTCTTACAAAAAAAAATATATTATAGAACAAAGTATAGAATGGTGAAGGGTTATAGTTGTAGGTTCATGTGATGTTCAGTGTTGTATTTTCAGTGATGGAAGGACAGTCTTCTCTCAAGGTCCTTGAACACCTTGTTCGCTGAAGAGAACTTTACTTTACAGCCTATTCAATGTCACTCTTCAAATAACTGATATTGAATGAGAATCGTTTGAAATTGACAAAAATATTCCAAAGTTTAGTGAAGACGTGACCAATCATATTCCTCCCTCCCACCCCCAATCAAACCACCAACTTCCAATTCCATTCTTCAAACTTCCAATTATCATCCTTTGCTGCCGCACGGTCTACGTCAAAAAAATTAATTAAAAGAAAAGTCAAGTTGAGATCACCAATTACAGAAAAGCAATTAAGAAGCATCAAGTCATCTTTTCCCGTACCTTTCAAATGCTTTGTAGTCAATCACTGAATCATGATGGAAGGAACTGAGACAATTTTTTCCAGTCTTGAAACATGAAAATTTCAATGGACATTCAGGACAGGGAAGATGCAAAATTAGCTAATTCATTTCACACTAGACACTGATCAAGCTTATAAACTCGTACACCCATTATCGGTGTATTCTATTGACGTGTCTAACACTAAAATCACTCTACTGATAGCGATAGTATATCTACGAGTATATTAATCATGAAAGTGAATGAGTGATTTTCTGTGTTATAAAACGATGTATTCAAGTCTAACATTATGACTAGTATTATACTAGAACGCTGGCATCCGGGATGCTGACATTTGGGAGGGTACCGGGGCATTAAATCAAATGGGAGCGATTAGACTAGGAATGCCAGCATCCAGGTTACCGGGGCATTGAATCAAATGGGAGCGTTTAGACTGGGACGCCAGCATCCCGGATACCAGCATCCTAGTATAATACGGGCCTTAATTATACAATTTTCAACCATTATAATCGATTTACATTTTCGGGAGAATAGATACCTCTCAAGTTGAGAGCAGGCTACTGAACTTGGCAATCTTTTTGATTTGAAAAAATATTATACGGAAATCTGGAAATTTGGAGATTAAAAATATTACGGAAATAGAAAAAGCGTCTACAATGGAGCTTCATGCTGAGTGGTAGAATAGTTATAAATATGAGAATCTTACTGCCAGCATAGACTAACCAAATATGGATTTGGATTATCTCTGCTGCCAGTTACACAAAAGTCCAATATTGAAATTGAATAACTTGAAATGAATTGAAAATACATCATTTGTCGAAACCAATGGAACCAGATCCCTATTGAACTAGCTATAATGACTTAAATCTTTTATAACTATTTAGTTAATAATTGAATGAATCTTTTGTTTTTCATTTTATTTTACCAAAAATTTCAATAATGCTTGAAAATGAACTTCATGTCTGTGAGCTTTTCTATGTATGAAATGAATGAATATATTATATCAATAAACTCTTTTCTGAAAACTCATATTCTATTTTTACATTAGAATTGATTGTTCGAGTTTGAAGTCTCAAACGTTCGAACTGGCTGAACTTATCAGTTTTGAGAAAGACAATAATCGATTTCTAGTAACTCTGACCAATTCACTGCTGATAAACGGAAGCTTTCAATGCTCTCTTGTATCCTGAAAAGACAAATATTGCTGCCAGTATCAAAGTCAACACCAGGCGAGAAGCACTAGATTGTAGTAGTGGAGTGCTTCAATTACTCAGCTTCAGCTGCCTCATACCGCGTAAACAGTTGGGGATGGTTCTGGATTTGTGACGAGGAAGTAAAGGTTTGGGGTGGGTGCAGTCCCTGAAGGCACTAATCGCCTGTTGCGCTGCTAGACCGTGCTACCACTCCGACCACAGGCTCCACTCCACTGAAATTGCACTGACCAATAACTGGGACAACAAACACCTCTCCTTCTCTTTGCCATCTCTCCCACTTCCTGTTTCCTGGTTCTCTTCCTCTCCTTCTAGTTCATAGCGCAATCTATGAAATGAATAAAATTCAAAACAGCATACCATTGATGATAATATAATCTGTCCCAGATTTGCAAATGAAGTATTCTGGCGCATTCTATCACATCAATAAGATCGCAATAGGAATGGTACTATTAGCTATCAGGTTTCATATTAGTTCATACCATATTAATTCCTGGTATAAAAATGAACTCTTATAGCTATTAGTTGAAAAATGAGAAAGTTTACAATGACCTGAGGCTAATTTACACAAAAGCCGATTATGTCCAGTCAAATTAGGCAAAAGTTTAGGACCCAGATGAAAATTTACAGATATGATCAGAAAAGGACAACTTTTGCTTAGTTATTAAAAGTCTTAATTATTAAAAGTCTTGGAAAATCCTAGATGAGCTTCGGCCGCCATCTTGGAAAAACTGTAAAATTTACAAACAACATCCTTGTTTTTTCAGGATTGCAGCTGAACCAGAGGAGTCGGACAAAAAAGTTTGAATTACGTTTTTTGTAGAGAATTAAATTTGGAAGTGATTGAAACCAACTGGAACTCTTTAGCGTTAATAGTTTTTGAATTACAATATTTTGAAATTTTTGTAAAGTTTTTAAAGAATTGATAATTTTAAATTTTTGTTTCTTGAAAAGTTTGTAACTCACCATTTCCAATTTGTACGTCCGTATTTCAAAATCCCACTCGGAAAAATTAAGTTCTCTACAACTTCAAAAATCTGTAATTGACCTCTATATGTAGAAAAAGTTGTCTTCTTAAATTGATTAGAATTTTCATTGCGGGACTGCTGACTCAAGAAGGTTAACAAAGCAGGTTTTCATCATCCTTTTCCATAGAAATCCATACATTTCTTCATTTTCATAAATATTTCGATAAAAATAATCATTTGACAATAAAATAAAGTTAATGCATAAATTTCAATAAGTAAAATTATGATGTAGGAGAAAATGTGAACATTTATTGGTTTTTGACAAAACATAGGACATAATTTTGACAATGGACATGAAACCTGATCAATTTTATTTCTCATTTCCTTTTAAGACTATGAAAACTTTATCTGTATCGTGTGGCAATTTTCTGGGGGCTTTTTTAAAAGGTCTCATCACTTCGTATGTGTAGGCGTCCTTGTAACATGCAATTCTAGTCAAAGCCCAATGAATTTTGATTGGATTCTCGTTAACGGAAGGAAAGTTAATAGTGGGATACAGTGCTTGATCTTCTGATACAACATTGAAGTTATTTATTCTTGCATCTTTCAGTTCTCCGTTCATCTTATCTTCATATTTATTTGGCTGTTGGATAGGTACAATATGACAGTCGCCATTACCTACATGTCTAAAAAAAGAGTGGATTAAAAAAAACACAGGAGTCGAGTTGGGTCTACTTTATTCTGTACCTTATAAGTAGAGTAGAGTGCGTTAGAATAATGTTTGTTTTTTTTTTAATTGAGAGGCTCAAAAGGTTTTCTTAGAAGAAACTACATTGTACCTGCCGAAAGGTACAGGTTATGATGTGACAAACATTACCTAATTGTTTGTTTTTGTTCATTAATCACATTCACTAAAGTGGCGATTATTGTCAATAATCATGCTGTAGAGAGAATAAATATAATTCAAAGATTTAATTTTATTTAATTTATAGAGAATAAATATTAAACATGATTGCCTTAGTTCAACAATTTATCAGGCTTTTGCAAAACCCTTCACTCACAACATTTATTGCAATAAACGTTCGCATCTGTACATTAAAAAATGTTATTATACTTGAAAAATTACTTTGCTTACATAAGAAGTGAAATCTACTCACAGATTAGTGTGACATTAAATGGCCACATGTTATTATAGTCTCTACAGTTTCTGTAATATTGGCACGATGCAGGCGTGTGATTTGCTAGCTTGGAATTAATATTTAAGGATGAAAATCCCTACCGTATGGAATGTTTGAAAAAGGTTTTTATAGCAGCACAAACAAGAGACAAGTGATTCAATTATTTTATCATGGATGATCTAAAGATTTTGAGGGGAGATCATCTGAACCAAGAATATTAGAATATTCTAGGGAATATATATTAATATTGATTTAATGTTGAAGAGGTAATATTGTTCTTGAAATACTCATATTTACCACTAACGAATCAATAATTACTTTGTAATTATTCTTACTAACAATCTATCAATTCAATTATTCAAGGTAACATATACTTGACTGGTAATACTGTACTGTACAATCAATCATAGAACTAGGACACCTTTTGAAAATTAAATACACATCTTACACATTAGGGAGATTAGTGAATTTGACGTGCCGAGAACTTATTTCTTTGAGGATTGATTTATCAGATACAATGGAATCTCCTAGTTTCTCGTGAGTAATATTGTAGTTGTCTCCTAAATCACTTTCCACTTCGACTAGAGCATCCGCTATCAATACTGTAAAAATCAACATCAAAATACAACATTCATTCTAGAATGTATTTGAATTGCCAATATTGATAATGATTGCTATAGCAATACCGTATTTACAACAACAATATAAACTACAAAGTTAAGAAATTAAACTACCTTAGATAAACTAAAACAGCTAAATAAGCTGAAACTAAAGTAGCTGGGCTTGATCCGAAGATTATGATTCCACAGTTTGCAACCAAGCCTTTAGTTTACTACAAATTTCCAGTTTACTACATTTAGTATTATGATTATCAACTCGAGGGTGAGTTCTTTAACATCAAAATGGTATAATGATTATGGCACTTCTAATCAAATATACAAGCCAGTGCCTGGTTATTTGTAATGGAAGTCATATTGTTGCATGGGAGATGTATTCCATTTCATATTAACAAATACCAGTGAATCAATAAAAAATTCAATAACATCAATGGAATGTAATCTTAATCATTGAATGTAAACATAACAAATATCAGTAATTTATTCAAATTTGTACAGAACTGGATTTATTTACATACTTTTTCATGTTTCATGATATTGTAGCATTTAGATAAATTCCAATTTGGTAAACAGATTCTTAAATTTAAATTTTATTCAAGTATGAATAAAACTTATTTATTAATAGCGTTCATTAATTCAAATAAATAGTAGGTGGATAGGCTTCATCTACTATAAACTCAAAGATAGTTCAGGAACTTCATATTACAACAATGTATCCACTTACAGTCACCGTTCCTGTTTGAAACGTGTCGGAATTCAAGACTGGTTCCGAGTATGTCCTCCACACATCCATTTACATCAACCTTGAAAACGTTTCATTGAAATTTCAGACAATAGAAAAACCTGTGCATTTTTATAGTTGAGGACCACAAAGCGTGGCGTTCTTGTAACTCCAACAATAATGTTCATCAGTAATGAATATTCCAGTAATTCAGTGTAGTAAAGGCTTTTTTCTCAAGAAAATGTCACTTGGCAAATACAATCAAGTTATCGAAAACAACATGTTCTTTCAGTGATAGGCTACAATTTTATGAAGGTAGGTATCTGAGAAAATATTTGTTTTTGGACTAGGGAAAAAATAAGGACTTGATACTTTTTCAGTGTATGCTATATATCACCAACTTCTTCAAAGTTACTTCATTAAAAAACTTAAAAGTTACGACTGCGGTACATTTGGGCAATAATAAACAGTGTGAGGCGTAAATTTTAATCATTAGTGGGCTTTTTAGTAATGTTGCAATATTGATAATTTTATAACCGTAGTATGAGCATGCAGTTATTAAAAAGTAGTTTCTACAACGCGACCAAGAAACTGAGAAAAGACGAAACATTATTCTCTAGCATGCATTTATTCGAATTAATATTATTTTATCCACATAATATGTGATCGATCTTTTCTGTTAGTTTTGAATGGAATGTGATTTTTAAAAGCTTTCTCTTCTGCAAACCAATATCCTTCCAATCAAGTAAAAGTTATTATCTGCTCTAAATATATCCAGTATAATTCATATTAGCAATTGAAATACCATTATATTTATTTATAAATAATTTTTAAATTTAATTTTATCAATAATTAAATTTTTTATTTTGCAGGTAACAGGCGAAAACCTTCAAGTATATTAAAAAATTGAATAATATTTTCCCCCATGGACAGATGATTAAATTTAAATTAATTGAAAAATAATATTGATAGGCCAATAATAATTAATGTGTATGTATATTATTGAAACAAACCATTCTTTCCGGACTGTTGTCATTGCTGTTGATTGGTCTAAAGCTAAAATCTTTTGATTGATGAGGTGGAATCACATCTGATAGTACGTAATGTGTGTCTGTTATTAGAGGTTTTGATTGTATGGGTTCATTCCCTATGATGTGCTCTTGGGTAGCTTTGCCCTTCTTGGACACCTTTGTTGATTATAAAAAATAAAATTTCAAATCTGGGTATCAAACATTATCTAATTTCAGTTATCTTCAAAAATAAATCCTAAAATGAACATCCAAAAATAATTTAACTTTAGAAATATTGTTCCAAATTCATGAGACAATGTAAAGAATGGTAGACCTGATAATATTTTTTATCAGCTGCTATTGAAAAAAATGAGAAAAATCAATGCAAACAACAATGACAAGAATATATGGACTGCAAATAAAAATAAAAACTAACTGACTGCTGGAATGATGTACAAAAAACAAGAAAAATATATACAGTAATATATAGGCACTGTTGAAATAACTCCATACTACGAGTATATTTTATTCCGTAGCGTATATTTTATTCCATAAGCGTATATTTTATTTCGCTTTTTCAATTTGTTATAGCCTACCTATATGTTCCATGACCACTGTCATTTTAAAAATTCTAGTTAAGAAATTTTCTACTGGTGAAACATATTAATATTTGTGTGTTTTCTCTCAATATAATTTTCAATCAATCCTGTGTTCATATTTGTCAGAGTGTCAGAGTATTAAAATGAGTTTGATGTTGAAAATGATGTGCTCCAACCACCAGTCACATTTTAGAAATATATTATCATTAGAATGATAAATATATCATTTTAGAATGATTCATTCTGATTCATTTCTGCCTACGCCTACTGGTAGTCTGGTACTGTGTTGTATTGCAGGTGTTGTTATAAGAATGATAAAATTAATATGAATGATCACATTCATTAATTTGTGAATTACTTGATGAATGAAAGATTTTTACAGTTACCACTTCACTGCAGTTGTAGTTGAAATATGAAATAGTGGATATAAAATATTAAAATAGATACCGTATTGAAATAATAAACAAAAATCACACAATATTCCTCAAACATCAAAGAAGATAAATATTTCTTGAAGATATGCTCACATGAGAATTATCTTTTGCCTTTTTTTCAACCTTTGATGACCCACGTGATTTGGTGACCAATCCATTGATTTTACCGTCATTATTGGTACATTGAGTTGATTTTATCTCTTCAGAACATGCTTTGTCTTTGGGAAAATGTGAACTCTCAACTTCAGAGCTATTCTGCAAATAATGCAAGATGCATTTGAATTTAAGTATTTCATATTGTACCTTAAAATACATGTCCCATAACTCTGCTCACTTAGATAACTCTCATGTAGATTGTTCCTGATGCAAACATTATAATCATATCTCTTATATTTTTTTATTCCAATTACGAGTATATTTGTTCACTGTGTTCGTGTACAACCGTCATTCTTACCTATACTATTGAAAACATTTTGGTATCTTAGGTGAAATACTTATGATAGATATTATTTTTGCTAAATTACCTATATAAGTATCTAAATAAAGAATTTTACTGTATTGAAATATTCTGCTTGAATACCTTGAACAATTGCTTTGTAATCCTCAAAAATTGAAGAAGCACTTCTTCTATACTGTATTTGTAAATTAGTATTTGACTAATTGAAAAATAACATCGAACCGAACGCTTCTAGTGATGATACAATAATATCTATTTCGATTTGCTCAAAATGAGATATGGTTTACAAGTTAACAAGCTGGATGGTTTAAAATATATTTTTAATATTTCTTATTTTCATAGAAAGTTTTATTATTTTATGCTTGATAATAATAAGAAAATTAGTGTGAGCTGAACTCGACAGGATATAAGAAAAATTCTTTCTTAATAAAATTCAATCATAGTTTCCCTTGTCAATGGATATTTCTCTTGTCCTTGATAATGGAGTCATCTACAGTCATACACAGTTAACACATTCATACAGTCATCAAGTTATTCATTTTCAAGATATGAGTCTTAGAATGCGACCAACCTTGTTATAATTTGAAATTCTACAAGCAACTTTATCAGGTAGACTTCCCATTAGCTCTTCAATTGCTTGGACAAAATTGGTATCACCTCCAGAGGACAAAAACTTTTGTGTTTCCATTTTAGAATCAAGTATTTAAAATTTTCCACAGATGCTTTGAATGTCAACAGGGATTTTCTCATTGAATGAATTTGGAACAACTAAATTGCATAAATTGTGGAATTTTACTTTCAAAAAGATAATTTCATGATCATGTATGATGATGAATGACTCACATCTCTGAAAAAATAAAATTATATGTAAACTCTTACATATACATTTATGTACGGTACTATATTTCTCAAGAGACCTTCAACTTAATCTAAGATTTGAATAAATTTTCAAAAAGTCTAAATTATTCTCAATTTATTCTATTGTGTTTATAATAAATGGACTAGCCCATCATGTAAATATATTTTTATAGAATGATACTATTTTTATAGAAATTCACTATTGAATCTTTTTCATAAGCTATACTGTCTTTATAACGCATAAGAAAATAAAAATTTCTTTACCTGTGAATCTATAGAATGGAAATCATAGACCAGCTTATATTAAAGATCCAATTTTTTAAACTGAATTGGAATTCTAGTTTTAGCAGTAGGCTACGTTGATGTCAAGTGGAAATTCAGAGTAACAGTATAATGGGGTGGAATTTTAAGCATTACATTTAATTCAATGCAGTACTTAACTTTAAAAGGTTTTCCAAAAAAACCCATACAAAGCTGTTTTACTGAATCTATTGTACCCTACTTTCAATCTGTAATAACAGCTTCAAACTCATTTTAACCATGATTTTTGTTAATAAGGAACGTATTTAATATTTGAAAAATACTTACCTGCTGAAGCCTGGATAATCTTGTTCTCTCTGTTTATTTCAAAACATATTCCAATTAAATAACTGAACTCTGAATTCAATATAAAATATCCAAGAAACGACGAAATAACTGAGAATTTTTTTCTAATTTACACTACGATAGCTCTTACTATTTTTCAGACATTCTCATGACTGACAAAGTTGTCACTAATGTATTTTTAACACAGCTGTAAGTTTGGTTTCGACTGTTATGCCACACTTCCAGCACATGTTTTGATCCCTCAAGATTGATGAATCATAGCAAGCACAAGTCCCCTCATAATTACAATACTGGATAGGAAAGAAAAGGCTATATAAAACGAAAGTGCTATATAAACAAGTAGAGCCCTAGGATAGACAATACTAGGATAGCCCTAGTATTCTAATCTTTATTCTTCATTCCATCAATATAAATATTCAATTAAAATTGATAATATACTTCTTAAATTAAATTACACTTGAAGTTAGCCTACGCATGACCGCATGTATCAATTCAATTATTAAAACCCAATTCTTAATTTGAATTTACGACTAATTGAATATTTTTTCAATAATAATTATAATGTCCCATCATCCTCTAAATAGAGATCCGAAATGTATAACCAGTATCGGAACAGATAAAAGGAAACCGTAGAAATATTTACCATATAGGTTGTACAAGAATTTCACAACCACTCTCAATTTGATTCAAAATATAAAACTAAACTTCTCCGAATAAGTTATCTCAAGTAATCCTCCTGTGTAATTAAGACCTAAAAAAAGGTTGGAGGAAATTCATATAATTATATGACCTAGGCAAAAATTTACTTGGACTATAGAGAAGTTATTTAAATAAATTGAATAATACCAACACATTTAATGAACATGAAATTCAATAAAACACTTGCTGGTTGCTTTCTTCTTATTTATTAAATATACATAAATTAACATTCATACACGATGGACTAAATGGTAGTGGATTTCCAGGCAGCAGGATCATCTTTAGGCAAAACTGGTGTCCTTGAATGTTATTACAGGAGCCGAGTGATATCCTGTTTTTCTCGCTGGAGACATTCTTCTCTTACTCATAGCGATCAGCATCTCCTAATAATAGGATTCAAGATTAGTTGAGAAATAGAGTTAAGATAGTTTTTTAAAAATAAAATTTTCACAAATAAATTACCATTAAGAAAAAGGGGCGATCTCTCAAGAGAAGCTAGAACAATAAATGAATAAACACTTATATTATCAACACAGAACAGAGTATCTCAAGAGTATATTGGGTACGGTACAAATAAAGAAGACACACAAGACAAAAGAATATTTCAATGTAGAATGTTACATTCTCAGTAAAATATTTATACCAATATTATTCACTTAATTTGCGTCACTTTATGTCACTAATTAATTTATACATTGAAATGTGTTCATATAGGGTAGATGACAGTCAATATCGCTTAATATTTGAATATAATATGATCAATTTGATCATTTCGCCCTCACTGCCGGCTTAATATTTTTTTTAAATGATCTTTTGCTGGAATTACCATGTTGTAACTGATAAAGTACTTTATTTAATAAATTCTTGTTTTGTAGGTTGATGCTTTTATAGTCTAAGGCCCGCTTTCCCCAAAGTCTACGAAATGTATCTGTTTTCTTTCTATATAATTATATTAATTGTGGATTGAATAGAACAAAATTAATATAGTCTATTCCACAATGATACACTATTCCACCATCATTGTGAAATAGGCAAGATTTTTCTATCCATTCAGTTCAATATAAGAATTATTGTAATTTGAAGAATCCTCTACATATTTTTATGCTTTTTTCTATTCAATATATCATTATCTTATAAAATAGTAGGCCTACCTTAGCTTATAGTTCCAAAATGTTGTGTAGGCCTGTTTGCTGAGCTCAAAAACCAACAAATGACTTTTTGTCATCATATTTCCATTTCTTGAAGGATCAAAAATAGCATAATATAATTATAATATTTTTCAGATATAGTTTGATAGATCACTTACTTGACTGTGATGACCGGAGCATGATTTGACAGCTCTCAAATGCAGCTGGCTCAATAAGTGGGCATCAGTTCTTTCAAAAGCATGTGAAACTAGGTCATTTCCTGTTTGTCTCAGAAGATCAGGCGTTTCACTCAGTCCTGAAATTTTAATTCATAATATTAAATTTATTCACTTCTGAATTGATTTTTTATGATTATAAAAATTTCTGACTCACTTGATATAAATTATTCTGATACGGTGTAATGAATAATTTATGAAATTACAATATTTTCCCATAATAGGTAAGATTGAATGACTGTTGGAATCTTATTGCAGTGTACTTACTTTCAGAGCTTTGTATGGATTGATTTGATTCTCGTAGACGAGCATTCCTCCTCTCAGAATTTTCTCCTATCAGCCAATGTGTGAGCATCTGTCCTTTTCCCTGCAATAATTCGATTATTTGAATGAAACAGTTTTTACGTTGAGAATTAACATGGAGAAATTTCATAACACTGCAAATACAATTTCTGTGAATATTTTATCTATTGGAATGGGGTCAAGAGTATTTTATGATCAAAACCACCTTCTAGTCCTCCATATCAACTTCATCACATTATAAGCGCATAAAAACTCAACACTCGATTCCTTAGATTCAATATTGCCTACGCTGTGAAAATGATGGAATATTGTTGCAAATTTCTAAAGGTCATAATTGACAATCTCATTATCCTTGTCATTTTTTAAAGGTACAAAATCTCACAAGAATATAAGTTTCGGTTCATTCAGATTTGAGTTTGATAAATCAAAATATGGATAGTGAAGTCACTGTTGACAATTTGAACAACTGTTGTTCACTGTTGACCATGTAATCTATATAATATGTATGATGTCCTAGTCTAGAGCATAATATATGAGGATGATTTTTTCATTTTAAATTTCATGATTTTATAGAATTTAGATTTTTAGATTATAAGACCAAGCTACATATTACATACACTGTATGTAGGCTTATAATCCAAAATCATCAAATCGTCAACTGATATTGAATACTTTTTTTATTTCCAAAATCATCAAAATAATTATCAACTGATAACTAACTCAATGAATGATTTTCTATTCCAACTGGTAAAGATGGAAAGATCTACTCACCTTGACTTGAGTCCATCCTCTTTGTTCACATATGAAGCCCCCATGATTTTCCAATAGAGTGTAGGTTGTATGTGAGATATGTATGCGGAAGGCGTCTCCGGTTGATTCCATCCGAGATGCCGTATTTACCGTGTCTCCAAACAGACAGTAGCGGGGCATTTTCAATCCAACAACACCAGCCACGCAAGGTCCTAAAAGAAAAAAATTTCTTGAAAGGTGTCTTATAATAATGGAAATAAATTTAATCATCAGCTTCAAGAGCCTGCGTTCTATTTTGAAATTTTTTGTTATAATAAAGTGGTCATTCTGAAGGTCATTCATAATAAAGGTCAATTGATTGATAGATTACAATATGATTTTTTTAGGGGTCTAATTAAATATTATGCTCAGAAATTGAGTACTTAAAAGTGCTTGATGCACAAATTTAGTGATGTGGTACATTCTATTAAAATATCGCGGCCTACAAGAAGAACTTTAGAAAAAGGAAAGTCCTCTATAGAATAGAATGATTTTCTCAAACTATTGATGTAATCGATAGATCAATGTGATGAGCTCAATAGACATCCTTAGATTTATTTTCGACCACTAAAGCATTACGAAGTACTTTTTATTGTATAGGCCTATTTTGTGAGTAATTTACAAAAATATTCTCAAAGATTAATATCTCTATAGAATAGGATAGGATAGAATAGAATTTTATTCCACCAAAATACACAAATACAAATAAATTTGAGATTTACATATTATTTAATACATTTTTGGCACAGCCAGCAAACCTTGAGCGCTAGCTGTGAGTTCATTCAATAGTATATTTTAGTAATATACATTCAATAGTAAATTATGAGAGGAGAGAAAAATCAATAATCAATAAAAAGGTAAAATAATAAAGATCATATCTCCATGAGATGAGATGACAAAACTGAAAATAAAACAATTCTTATCTTTTCATAGTAAAACGATTGACAACAAAGCAAACAAAATATCCACTGAAATACAACTCAATAAATTCAATATAAAAAAATATTATATTATATATCTACATTATAATATGCACTAGTATTTTGCAGACATAAAGTAAGCTTTTAATATTCCCAATGTTCTATGCTCTATATTTTCACAACTACTTTCAACTGGATCAGTAGGCTACACATTTTTGGAAAGATTCATCTTCTTTGCATCAATTCCATGTCATTTTAACTACTTTTGAACGTTAACATTATAGTTACTAGATAAAACAGCTTTCAAGCATTTTTGTGAGTAGTCCCACACTTAAAATAATTATTATTCACCTTCAATTACTTATTTTCCCTGATAGTTTACTTCAAAATGGTTAGGAAGTACAATGTTTGTTATTACTCAATACTCGTCAACCAGAATACAATAAATTATTTTCAGATTTGATTCTCATAGGAATTATCTTTCCATGTTTCTTTCACTTCCAATGATTTTGAATAGTAGATATTTGAATTTGTTCATCAGGAGACAATCTGTGTTTATTATTTGGAAATATTTCCGATTCAAAATTTTTTACTCAATTTCATCCATTGGATTGGTTTGGTTTCTTGCAGTACCGTACCTGAGTGGATTCCAATTCGCAGTCTGAGTAGTTCACCAGGAATGTGCCTGATCTCGAATCTCCTGATTTTGGATAGTAAATGCAAAGCCATGGAGGCGATCTCCACAGCATGTCGATCTCCATTCCTCACTGGAAGGCCCGACACCACCATGTATGCATCACCGATGGTCTCCACTTTGTAGACATCATAGTTGGAAATTATCGAATCGAAGCAAGTATAGAGATCATTGAGTAGACCGACAACCTTGAAAATGCAAAAAAATTGTTTAGGGTTTTTCAGTGCTAATAAAATATGTAGGCTATGTAATGTTCCATTTTTCGACAATAGAATCAAAAACAATAAAATGATATTGGGTCTGGGAATAGGTTTCAGAAATCATACAAGATAATATAACTTTACTATTTTAAAAACTTGAATTTTATAATTTATTATTATGAATAGATTCCTTATTCATTATTTCAATCAATAACAGTATTTGTAGACTATCAAAAACCAATGAGCAATAATTTAAAAAAAAAGAGACTTATAACTTATGTTTGTCAATGTGATCCCATCTTATAATTAATATGTGAATTAAAATTTCAAAATTTTAATACTATTTACAATTAATAGAAGAAAATATTTAATGTGTTAGTTACTCTACTTTCACCATTTTTTTACCAGATACAATATAGACAAAAGTTTAGTTTAAACTATATAATCCCTATCATAATTCAAGTAAAATTTTAATTTTTTATTTTTCGACACTCACTTTAAACATTTCTAACATTGCTTTTACAGTTCACTGTGGATTTTGTTCTGTGGACGAGAAAAAAAAGACCAATACCATGGCAAAACATTGATAAACAGTATTATAAATGTAGGATATTTTTAAATCAAATCTTTTTTGTGAAAAAAAATCAAATTTTCTCTAGTTGATCAATAATCGATCAACTTACGTAAAGGAGTCATAAGGCTGTTATAAGCAAGCTACGCTGAAATAATCTATCCAATATAAATATAAGTAATGTTTCTACTCCAAAGTTTGTAATTTTTATAATTTTTTTATTAAATTGGACAAATTGTTTAGAAACAGCAATTGGTTTAAATTCCACACATAGGATTTAAAATAGAAGAAATAGGACAATAAGTTATTGTTCAGCCATAATGCTATACTGTCTTATGATATTATTTCAGGAAAGCACTAATATACTGAGAAGCAATACATTTATACAGTTGAAAGTCCTTCCAGAATTAGATGATAAATTTAATAGATTATTATTTTGGAGTTTCAAATCTATTAATACTGCAATAATAATTATTATTTATCAAGAACAATGTGATAACATCTAATCATGATAAATCATGACTACCTGCAAAGGAGTTGATACTGCTGACAATTCAGTGAAGCCTACAATATCACTGAAATATATAGTGACACAGGAAAAACTCTCAGCCTCAACAGGATCACCTCTCTTCAATGATTCAGCCACCGTTCTGTAACATGTATAGAATAAATAATACAAGTATTTGTGAAAAATGTCACATAACCTAGATTTGGATTAAATTGGACTATATCTTCATAAATTGGACTATATTTTCATAAATTAAACAGTTTTGGGCATAAGCCTGTTGGATCATCCATTACGTATCAATTGCATGGATGGATAAATGGATAAATAAATAAATAAAAATAAAACGAGAGTTAAATTGAAAGTGGCATCTGGAACAACCATATGAAGTTTGATACAAAATGTAAAATGACTTTATAACTCAGCTATGGATCAAAGTGAAAATAATTCATTTATCTTCAAAGTGATTGATTTTCTCAATAAAAAATTATTATCATAGCACACCGCAATCTTTCATCAATATTATTTGTTCCCTAAAAATCATCAAACATAATATTATATAAGAAGGAGGTCATATTCTATAGAGAAAAAAAGCAACCAGTTATTATCATTTATTAAAAATGATTAAAGCTTTATTTAAAATTTTTAAACTTCAAATTCTCCAGCATATCTCAAATACTATTTCAGCTACACTCTTGAATTTCAGTTCAAACAATCCCCTACCTCAGTATACATGCAATAACACTGATTTATTATTAGTCTTGTAAACAACTATTAGCTTAAGAGAAAAAATTGAAAAGGTGTCAAGTTTAGAGGATTTGAAGATTTTTTATTCAATAATGGTGTATTTGCGGACCATCGTACCGTACCTATACCTATTCTAACTTTTTCTGCAGAATTATGTGCGTCATTTGTAGTTCGTTATCTAGAAGTTGCTAAATTTTATCATTCTTTTAAGGAAATTTTATATCGAAATTATATCACGCAAGGAAGAAGCTTTACTAGCTGAGTTAGTTAATAGACATCGATTGAGAAAATTATTATCGAGCAGTCTCACAGAGGAGAGATTACTCTCTGAATTTGTAAAGGTAGTTCATAATTTCGCCGCTAGACAGCAGAGGCTGTCCCCTTTTATGAGTATCCACTGGTTCACAGCTTTCCTCAACATTTTAGTATTGTAGTAGTATTGAATAACTGAACAGCAAAATAGAATAAATAAAATAAATACTCTCCAATAGCAGAGGCAACTACAGTAGTTGGCTCTGCTCCAATAGACTATCTCATATCCACCAAAGTATGTTTAAAATATAGTAAATTTGTTCAATTTCGCAGATAGAAATAACTTTTATTCAACATGTCATCAAGTTACGGTATGTTAAATTAAATTATGTACCGACAATATCTAATATGCTGTATAATATAATATATCCGAGGGTGTGAGGTCTTCAATGACTCAAATGCTGAAGTACACATATCAGTACTGGAAGAAAGTTACCATCATCAGACAGTAGTTTATCAGACTGAAGTTGTTTATAATATCCTGGATCCAACTTTGCAGTAGGTATATATCCGGGATCCTGGCCTAATTTCTAGAGTTCGAAACTCTCTTACCGCAGGTTTACAGAATAATTAGTTTTCGAACATTCCCGTATATTAGTAGCCTATCTAATCTTACTATATTATCACACAAACTCCTTTGATTACTTGATAAAATTGATCTTCTGATCAATCATTACCTAAATTACCAATAGTAACTTTGCAAATAGCTCCTCGAAAAATTAATCTCATATCTTCAATTTCCGTTGAGTCTAGAAAATAATGTCCTAATCAGTTAATCTAAGTTTAGTCATTCACAATTTTAAGCACAAGAAGCTACTTATTTTTTTACAATAATTAACACTTATAATCTTGAGCTTGTTAAGAGTATAATATTCAATCAATTGAATTACTACGAAATATGATTTACGTTTGGTCTCAAATTGTAGTTGTGAATTTGCAAAATATTTTTGTTCGATTGATTGAAGTAGCCTAGTGAGAGAACTTCTCATCTCTCAGAGAAAATACATTTTATATTGTGATTATTGCATTTAAACTACGGTATTCCTTTTCTTGCTTAAGAAAAATCTTTCACTTTCTATTGTGATCAGAAACAATTGCTTGCACATTTTCTGGATTAATAATCACTAAATAATGAGTGTATAAAATAATAAAAACTTCTCAAAGTCACTAGAAACATTTCTCCTCTTTCTACATAAAGCATTAAGAAAATTTTATAGTGAAATTATATCACAAGGAAGAAGCATTACTAGCTGAGATAGTCGATAGACATCGATTGAGAATATTATTATCGAGGCAGTGTACAGTGGGAGAAAGGATGTCAAATTTAATATAAAAATACCACTTAAAATATACTATGATACAAATACGACTCGGTGAACCACTCATGAATAGTTCAAATGTATGATTTTAGTTAAGCTATACGAAAATGTAAAAAACTTCGATTAAAATAGAGTTTTTAGAATAATGTCTTGAGCAAACCTGGGCAGCATCCGATTCAAAAGAGCATCTGTCTTTTTCTTTTCCTCAGTTAACTCGTTCGTTCTCTGTTGAACTTGTCCTTCTAAATTGTAAGCATACTTTTCCATCATTGCCAACATGTTGTCGAAAATGTTTGGTTTCCTGTAATGAATAAACGAGTCAAGAATTCAATGTAAAAACAAAAATGATGAATCAAGACTGGACAATTTAAAAAAAAATTGAAATTCGAAAAATTAAAGAATTAGAAAATGTTGGGCTAGGCTGTCACAAGTGTATTTCAAATTATAGCTATTCAAAGCTATAAAAATTGTTTCATATTTCCTACTTTTTCGCCATAGGACTTTATATGATGATGAAATTAAAATTTAACTATGTACATTTTCATTTCCCAATTGAAATTTTATGTTTTCTTTTTTCTCTTTGTCATTGTGTTATAAATTCATTGTTCAAATGATGTTTGTTAAAAATGGCAAATAATATACTTCATTCATTCAAAAAAATTGAATTCAACCACCGTAAAATGACGTCATTGTATCGAAATCGGATTCATTCATTGATTCCCGTTGCATTGGTTTCGTTAGATGACATCTTATTTCATAAGTATTCAAATGTGATTTTAATTACATAAAAATATTACATGTCATTTCGTGCAACTGGGCGTCAAAGTGTTGAAACGATTGATGTTTGAGTGAAATCAAAAGACACTTCATATTTTCAGAGCACGTTGAAATCAGAGATTCAATAATTTATTAAGTGTGCATTGAGCTAGGAAAATTGAACTGAGAAGAATTATTTCAGAACATGGGAGCCACTCACAGTCCTGCTTGCATCTCCTTCAGCTTAACACGGACAAACCGGAAGTCAGGCCTTGATTCAGGATCTTCACTCCAGCAGCTTTTCATGCACAAGAGTACTGACTCGGCAATATCAAGTAGTGATGTGTTGGGTCGAAAGTCTATACCTTTCATAACTTTTGACGCAATCTCTATATAAAAAAATTTAAAGAATGTTAAAAATGAAATGGAATACAAGGATATTACTTCTTTAGGGAAACTGAATATCAATACATATTATCATCTAGGTACATACTCTGTATACAGTTCTAAATACGATTCAATCGATTTAATTAACGATACGATTCAATTAAATCATCACCCCTCTCAGTACCCACGCACAAGCCTAGAGCTCATGTGGGCCTCACCCTCAGCAAAAATATATTATTTTTGAAAGGACATTTCAAATCACTAAGAACACTGAAATGAAAATTGAATTTTCAATGAGCATCAACACATAATTTGTGAGTATCTTGCTTTCTAAGTGAATTTAGTGTTTATAATTTTTCAAATTCTTTCATTCTCTTATATGTACTCTAAACATATATAGCCTATATTGATATTAATCATACCATGCATTCATACGGTATTGAACAATTTATTGTTTCCGAATTGTGATGAATACATTCTCATATCTTAAGATGAAAAATAAAATAATTCCAACAATGGAATTATAATAATTAGGTACCTTCATCTGATAAAGAAACTCTTCCCCACGGTCCTATCCTTCCTACGATTTCATACAGCAGGATGCCAAACGAGTACACGTCGCCTTTCTGAGTTCCTCTCGGAGGCGATTGTGGATTCCTGAGTAATTCCGGTGCCTTCCACAGCTTGCGCTTCCATACCAGAGCATCAGACTCATCTTGACCACCTGGAATAAAATTATTATCAATCGATTGATAAATGTGATTATAGCCGGATTCTTCTTAATTGTCAGAAAACAGCTGATTGATGTACGCTCGTTTACTAACGTTAAATCAGCTGTTTTCTGACAAGTTAAAAGAATCCTGTAATTTCAAAACTGATACATTATCAATGAATAAAATCATTTTCACGTAGAGGTCAGTCTGATTCAACGTGGTTATATACAGATATAACCATTATTTCTCTAGAATAAATTTAACTCAATGCAGATTTCCAACTAAATTTATTGGATTTCTCAGCCAAATAATAAGAATACATTCACCATGTTCCCTGAAAAGCCGCTGCTTGCTTCAAAATGTTATAGGCTATGTTATAAAACTATGAATTTAAATCTATGTGCTAAAACTATAAAATTTAAAACTATACCTGTATATTTCAATCCACTCACAATTTATTGTACCGGTAGTTTGTTTAGATGTGGTGTCATGCACAGTAACAGAACTAAAATCTAGTGGTTTATAGAATATCCATTACAGATAAAAACCTTCCTCAATATCTCTTGTCTTCAAATATAGCCTTGACTGCTACAAGCGAATATAAATACTTTTTTTAAGGTTTTAATCTTATCTCAGCAGTACTTTTGAGTAACTAAAATGAATTTCCACGGGTAAACAATTGACAGGTCCTGTATTATTTTCGGTCACACTTTTGTTGCATACTGCAACTACCTTATTCACATCATATGTAAGGAATTTATAATATATTGAAATCCTTGACTTTCTTCACAGCACAGTCTAACCCAAAGTTTCATTACTGCAAGCAAAATTAATATTTTTATTTAGTATTCATCAAATAATTGTTGAATATCATTATTCCATTCATTTTGTGTTCTTACCTTTGAATTCATGGAGACCAAAGTCGGTTATTTGTAGAACCCAACGACTGTCCACGAGACAATTGCTAGATCTAAGGTTGCCATGTGACACTATATCACTATCATGTAAGTAAATCATTCCCTGTAAAAAAACCATTACCTAAGTCAAAAATATCTTATCGTTTCAACTATTGTTACTAAACTCTTATCAAATTTTATGTCAATAGGAGAATTTATGACATTTTTCCTAAATTTAATCAAATGTAGACAAAAAAATGTATCTGTTTCAAAGGAGTCAAAAATTTGTACTTTTCAAATGATCATTTTAGGTCCATCATGATTTCAATACATGATAGAAATAATATGTAATTTGTTGTAATGTTATAAGCTTATCGCAAATGAAAATTATTTTTTAATCTTGAAATCGAAAAAAACTGGTGGAATAAGTGCAACGTATTTCCTTAGATGGAAATTATAACTATATAGATGGATTATTATTACAGACTACTATTGTATCAGATACACCCCATGCAGGGTACCCTGTAAAGGCTACTTATACTTTTTCTTGTTACTGTACTGTACCTTGATAATGTCAGCTACCAGAGACGAAACAAACATGTTGTCAAGGTGAAGATCCTCATTTGCCAAAACGTCTTCCAGGCTTCCTCTGGCACAGTAGATGGTCAGAATACAGATGTTTCCTGCATCCACGCAAGCGCCAATAAAAGGTATTATATTTTCATGGCGCACATCTCGCATCTATAAAAAGCAATAATCAATAGTTTCAAATATCAAATTAAAGACCTGTAATAAAAGGTGAACATTATTTATATCATAACTTGTGATGATTTTCCAATTCGAATAATGTAGATTATTGTATTTTGAGATTTCATTGAATTCTGTATACAATTTATTCAGAGATTTTATATTAAGAGGCCTGGTTCATGGACAATTTCCTGTAATTTGTAAAAGGCATACAGTAGACTATACAGTAGACTATTGTAGTTTGCAGTGGTCGAGGCAAGCTATCAAATTAATTCATACGAATAGAATGTGCATGGCTTATTCATATGCTACATGATTTTCAAATGTAGATAGAACAGGCACCAAAAGTCCAATGAGGTTCGTAATTCAAGCAATTATTTTGAGAATATATGGAAACTGATGAAGGAGTTGGAGTATGCAACTGCAGCAAACCATGCACTTTTAACATATCCAACACTTTTCTTAGAATTGTCTAAGAAATTATCATTTATCCTATTTCTGGTACATAAATACTAAAATTATTATAGATTTCAGTAAATTATAGTAAATAAAGTGAAGTTTCCAAAAAAATTAATAATAGCTAAAGAATTAAAATTAAAGATTAATAAAATAAAGAATAAAAAATTAAAATTCACTAGTTTTTCAAGTTTCCTGGAAAAGGGAGAGTGAATATCTCAAGTTTTAGAAAAAGTTTCTTGTTAATAATATATTTTATTCATAACTGGAAGTGATTGAATTATATAATTCAAGGAGCAAAGTAGAATGCATTATGAGAATAAAGAGTTGGATCTGTGTTCTGTAGCCTATACCACTTACCTGCTTTAATTCCTTTCTAATACTTCTGGTGATGTCGATAGTCCTCTTGTAGACTGGCTTTATAGCAACAATAGAGCCCTTGTAGAGGCCTATGTGAGTGTAAGCTTGTTTTGGACTCAGTTCTGGCACCAGGCTATGAACAACGCTTTGTCTGCAAACTTGTACCTGAGGTAGGAAAATTGGTCCCATTTCAAAATAGATTCCATTATTTTTAAAAAGATTCTCTTAAGTGGTTATTGTGTGGTTACTGTAAATACTGTCGATTCAATTCAATATTTCATAGATACAAAAACTCACAGATATTGGTTTTAAGAGATTTACTTAAGTGGTTATTGTGTGGTTACTGTGAATACTGTCGATTCAATCCAATGCCATGCCATATCAGTGAAAAATCCACAGATATTGGTACTAATAGTATCTATTTTTAATACATACAATAATATGACTTAGATAATTCGAAATAAACAGTAGGCCGATATAAAACTATTAAATATAGTGCCTCAGGATATCATGTCTGAGCGTAAGATTCTACATTAGATTCTTCATTATTATTCCGATTTAGTTCACAAAGTTAAAAAAAAAAATGTGTGTAGTGAATATTATGCAGTATATGTTATCAGTTCGGTATTTATATACAGCTAAATCTAATCATATTCACATCTCAAATTAAAAAATATGAGACTAAAATGTTATTTTTTTATTAATTGCATTTGGGCAGAAGTCAGAAAAATATTATTGATGAAAATTATCCTATAATCTGGATCTGGATTACATGTGTACGTGTAGGTACTTCGTTTCATTTATTTAAAGGATTTTTCTGTACTTTTAAACTTTAAATTCTTTGTCTCTAGGTAAAAGTAGCAAAGTAGGTGAAATTGCAAATTAAATAATTCTTGATAAAATACTCACCAATTTCGTACTCACCATGCTGGTCTTTGCTGAAGGAATGGTCTCTGTTGTGGGAATTATGCTGACATCTTTTATATCAATTTTCCACAGAAGGCAAGCCAGTTTCTGTTCATATCGGTAATGCCTAAAAATGTTTGGAATGAATAATAAGATCATAGAAGTGTATTCTTTTTAAAGTCACATCCCTCATCCTCAATAATATAAGTAACGTAACTTTCAAAATACAACGTTCTTTCAAAATAGGCTACTATATTTGTAAAATCATGCATGTTATCTTGATTGATTGCTAGCCAATGTTGAACATAATAACAATGAGTCATAACCTTAGATAAAGAAGTCATGTAAATGAACGCGATGAAAGTAACTATTTTATTAGTTTGAAAAATACAAGCGAGATTCACTATTTCACAGTGAAATGGTATTCGTGATAATAAAAGGGAAATAAGTTGATTTTGCCACTACTTTACTTTTAATATCGACCGTTGAAGGAATCTCAATAAATTTCATTTCAATCATTTGATCTTGCTACACTATTTACCCATCTCTACTAATATTTTGATAAATTATCAGAAGTACCAAAAAATATACTCTTATGTATTGAATTTTATTGCATTATATCGTATTATAATGTATTGTATTGTATTGTATAGTATTGTATACCCTATAATGTATTCTGTATTGTACTCTATATTACTATTGTATATTGTAGCCTGTAGAAATAATCTCCTGACATGCAAGTACATATTTCATTCATGAACTGATTAAGAGCATTTCATTCTCACTTGAGGCACGCTGCAATAGCAATGGTCAGGAAAAATCCAACCGTTAGAACAGTCAAGTCCATTTTCCAACGTGGCTTGATGCAACTGCGGCCGGTGAAACCACAAATAGGTTCAGCTAACGGCTGTTTCCCACCTACCCACTGAATTCTTTTCTCGTCGTAGTATTTGAACTCCTGGTGAGTAACAGAAATAAGTCTCTTAATTTATATAATTGGTATATATACTCATAACAAAAATAAGTCTATCAATTTATATACATACACTACTTACTTAATATGAGAATATATAGGCTATACTGATAATGAAAATTAGAATCAATTTATATACATACACTACGTAATATCTTTGATGAGTATATTATACTGTAAGTCAGCAAAAAAATGTATATAGGTCTTCCAATGACCTTGACACTTACACATACGGTATGTCTTGATCATAAATAGCCTACGTAAATATATGTCATATACATACACTACGTAATATCTTTGATGAGTATATAATTATTCTGTAAGTCAGCAAAAAAATGTATATAGGTCTTCCAATGACCTTTACACTTAAATCCGATTTACTGACTGAATTCCATCCCTATTAATAGTGCAACATACGAGCTCGAGCCGACACCCAAGAGCCAGAATGTCGTGGAGGGATGAGAAAGGGAGGGATACTGGTGATGAAGGGAGGTGGTTGAAATAAGGGAGGAAGGGATACCTGCATCAATGAATAATGAAATTTTCCTTCAACTAGACTACTGTTTTGCTAAAAATATAGATCAATGTTTCTAGGCAACATAATACTCCAAGTAAACACGTATACTCGAATGAGATGTATCACAAAATCAATAGGTGGGAACTGAAAGTAAAATAACAAATTCATACACATCGATATAGAAAGGCAGTAGCAAATAGTTCGAATATTTGTTTGTAATATGTTTTATTGCAAAAAAAATCTATTACCCAAGATTGAAGGTACAAATACTGTGAAACATTGAACTCATATCAATTCATTTTGATTTTTTTCAATTGTTTTGATTCTAATTGAAGCAGAAATGAAGGACTGTAGACTATTGTATACCGTTATCTGTGATTAAAGCAGTTAAAATCACCAACAAACTAGGTCTTCTATCGAACACGCAAATGAACTTACATTACACTGGAGAATTAAACCATGTACACCAATTTTCAAATGAATAGATCTAGTGATGAAGGTTTCTGTATCACCTATTATTAGTTTTTTTAGAAGACCCCATAGTAGTCTATTAGTTTTCACGTCTTTGACATAAGTGTACCCTACATTTATATTCAGTTTTCTTTGGATAGTAGGCTACTTTAATACTAGAAAAATAATAGTATTGTATACAAGAATAATATTTATTATAATAATTTGAAAAGCTTTTTCCTTTCATTTCATCTTTCACAAGTAAAAAATACAGGTCTGATTACGCTCTCTTGACTGCAGAAACTCATAAATTCTAGCGTCGTTCGTACCGCATTGAATATGAAAAGAATCTCTTTCCTCTTGTTTGTATGAAATACGATTGAATCAATCATTGTATGGAGGAAGTGATTGGATTCAATTCATTGTACTTCAAGATTCGATTCAAAATAACTTAAAATAAATTAATTTCAGTGGATTTTGCCTACCGGTAGTTCACTGGTGTTTGGTTTGAACTGGAAGTAGCCGACGGGCTGCATACTCATGCGTACACTTCCATTCACCTCCTTGTCATCCAACAAAGCCACCACACTGAAATTTCCCTCTGCGTCGCCATTTTCATCGATGTATACCTGGAAAAATTAATATTTCAAAGTTTTGAACTCTAACATTTTTCCCCATTGAGCGTGATACATGAAAAATCGATCTTTGGTGAGTATGCACTTAGGCTAGATTTCTTCTTTGTAGCCTACATTTAATACATATTACATAACTCGAAATACCTGATATGAAACAACGATAAAAAATTGTTAAAGATTAAACTTTCACTTGAAATATTTAATTAAATTCAAATGCAGAAGCTATGGTAATGATTTTCGTTTTTCAATGACTCAGAAACTCGTGAAATAAGTCATTATTCATCATCATCACAGGCCAAATCTCTAATACTAATACTATATACTATACTTCACTTGATACTATAATTTGGGAAAGGTCGAAAAAAGATAGATTGAAATTCAGAACTTGAATCTCGATCCTTCAAAATTCCAATGAAATGAGAAATGGCATTTCCATTTGACTTGATTCGTTATGAAGTGAACAAGCAGAACCCATCATGGAGAACCTGTCAAACCTATTCTGACCTGTTATAAGGCCAAAACTCAATACTGGCAGCTTACTAAACAACCAGAGGCGCATTCATTCAAAACAACCTTTCATCACAAACCGCGAAAAAATAAGCCAATTGGAAAAGCAAGCCCACATTCAGTCATTGGCATTCCTGTCAGCAGCATTGGGAGGCAGACTCCTGTTTAGACGAACGAGTTCATACGTTTCCTGTGATTTAAAACAGTATGAGTCATGTTCTGTTTTGTATATTATTGTAGCATTGTAGGCTATCGAGTCAAAAGCCTCGTGAGCAAGCTTTCAGGTTTCAGACTGGGTTGGACGAGTTCGAGAGTCTATGCTATATCACAGACAAAACTAACTACACTAACATTTATTTAATTATTTCATGTATCAAATTCATCAACATTCAATGTTTCATCTTTTCTAAATACTTGTTTGTTGGAGAGGGAAGAGCTCGACATAGAACAAAATATTAAGTAGGCTATAAAGGATTAATAGATAGCGCCTTGAAGGTTGAAGACAATTCTGAATAAGAAGATTCTTTTATAAATAATTCTGAATAATGGAGATACAAGCTAATTAGAGCGTACTATCCTACATAATTATGATAGTATCTTCAAGGAGGGTAAAACGATATTTTGGAAGGGTAGGAGTGAACCATTCCTCACTAGATAAAGCTCGGTCTTATTGTCTGTGTTCTCACCGATACGAAAAGGTAGGAGAATACAGTTGAGTGCATGACATACGACACAAGTTGTGATATGTCATTTTCAAGCTGCGACCTTCAAGTGGTACAACAAGCATTTACTACAGGATAACAACAAGACCCGACTCTTGAATGTCATCCCCAAGAGTCGGCTCGAGTATAAACTTAAGTAGTTTCCTTGAAAGTGGAACACCATTCAACTTCAATATCAACTTACGCAACTGCTCTTGTGTATGATGAAAATTATGACAATCGATAGTGTCTGATAATATGCCTGATAATATGCTATTATGCTTGAAATAATCTACTAGAAAACAATCAGTTTTATGTTCTGGAAAAACGCAATACATTCCATGTATTTCAATTTCCAAATTTAACCGAATACCAGCAATGATCATTAAACAATAACACATGAACTTGAATCACTTTGTTTAAGGAAAATGAACTCTTGTAGAATTGAGAATAGTTTCGGTTGAATTCAATTATATCAATATTCAAGTGGACAAAAAAAGAGTGGATTAAAGAGATATGAAAGAGACGAGAAAGAAGATGAAAGAGTTGAAAAAGGAGATAATGGTGAAAAAACAAGATATGAAAAAGTAGTGGAAAGATGAGGAGGAGGAGGAGGAGGAGGAGGAGGAGGAGGAGGAGGAACAAGAAGAAATGATTGATTGTCTTAGTCAACCGGAAGTGGTAAAGTTTGGATCAGATTGATCACTTCCTTTGTAAAAGAAAAAGAAATAGAAGGAAGAAGAAGAAGAAGAAGAAGAAGAAGAAGAAGAAGAAGAAGAAGAAGAAGAAGAAGAAGAAGAAGAAGACGAAGAAAAGAAGATGAAGAAGAAGAAGAAGAAGAAGAAGAAGAAGAAGAAGAAGAAGATGAAGAAGAAGAAGAAGAAGAAGAAGAAGAAGAAGAAGAAGAAGAAGAAGAAGAAGAAGAAGAAGAAGAAGAAGAAGAAGAAGAAGAAGAAGAAGAAGAAGAAGAAGAAGAAGAAGAAGAAGAAGAAGAAGAAGAAGAAGAAGAAGAAGAAGAAGAAGAAGAAGAAGAAGAAGAAGAAGAAGAAGAAGAAGAAGAAGATGAAGAAGATTAGAAGAAGAAAAAGAAGAAGACAACAACAACAAGAAAAAGACGAAGAAATAGAAACAGAGAAAAATAAGGAGAAGAGATCGAGGAGGTGCTAAAGAAAGTACACACATGGGTGGAGGGAAAAGGGAAAAATTCAATTGAAGAGGGAAAGAAATCCATACAGTATAGAAACCATTTTACCACTTTTCATAAGAAACCATTACAGTGTGGAGAACATCCTTGAGGATCAAAGTTCTGCTCCTATCGCTTCTATTGACATTTCCTTGAATCAATCTGAGTGCTCGTTGTATGGAGTTGAGGTGATTCATTTGACTCACATCACGAGGATTCTTTAAATTAAATGATAATAAACTAGATATTTTGAAAACAAATAGTCCAAACTTAACCACCTCAAAGCAATTGATGTTGAAAATTGATGTTGAAATTTCAATTCAAAATTAATTTTATTCCACATAACAAAAAATAAATAATTGTAACGAGCATGGTTTTCTCATACAGTACATTCGGCAAAAAATTACTTGTTATTCGTTTTCAACCCCTTTTTTGAACTATCGTATAGAGTACTTTTACTTACCGTATGGCCCTGGACTGAGTCGTAAGAGCGATTCAGAATACGCTTGACAATGGCTGAACCATTGCGAGGGTCTTCTCCATCTTTGAAAATCTCTGTTAGGGCTCGAGCATAGATCATAACAGCATCGTACAGATGAGCAGCATGTATTGGGATCTGAAATGATCGTCGGAGCATTGTAAATATTATTAGGATAATTTTTTTTTTAAATTATAGGCCTACAGTGAAAATTGACGAATCTCTATAAAAACTCCCTGATGAAACTTTCAAAGCCCCTTGAAACGTAGATAACAATCAGTCAAATCCAATTTTTATATGAAAGTTTTGATACTTTCAAATTTGTAATATTTTAAAAGTAGCCTACTCCAATTCAACGAGGTTTTCTCTTGTGTAGCTTGAGCGACGTTAAATCTGGATTGACTGTATTAAACCTACGAAAGATAGTATAAGAGTACTATACAGTATACATTGAAGTTCAATTGACACCTATATCAGGATTGTGAGTTATTTATTTTGGTAAAAAAGGAGAATTAATTGTCCACTCACCTGAATTGTATCAAATATGCCCTCATGATATGGAACCAGAAACGGTTCTTGAGCAGAGAAGTTTCTCATGGTCTCCCAAAGGTCTCTAGAATGAAATGAGATATAGAAATGAGAATAGAGGGAAACTCGTTGTATTTATCGATATCTACGAGTATATCAAAATATACAACGGTGTATCGGAATTCAAACATAGTGAGTGTGTGAAAGAAATATAGCTAAGAGAACGGAAAGCCAGATGCATTTTTTAAAAGTAGATCATTATCTAAAAAGATATGACAGACAGTATTTGAATTAAAAAAAAAGAATTCATATTTTTGTATATGTATCCTCTCCTAAGCCACAATTAATGAAGGAGAATTGAGATTATTGAATTATCGTGGACAAAATAATACTATTTATTAGACCTATCTATTGGAAAAAAATTCTATCAAACAAATTAACTATTAATATTTCAGAATACTAGATCTGGAAATATATTAATATGTACAAGCATATATAATCACAACTTACTTATAATGTGGATTTCGAGGATGCGAAGGAGTTAGTTTTAGAACAGAACGGAAACTATGCAAATTGTCCTTAGTAATACCAATAAAAGGATCCAAATATCCTGAAACAAATACATATACAATGTTTATTAAAATTAAATCCCACGCTGAACATCCAAAACTTATTGACTAACCTAGTTGAAGTATTCAACCTGACGTAGTTACTTTTGATGTGTGAGTGATATAAGTTAGTTATATCACTTTTTGATATAGGGTAGAGATTGAAGACGACTGACCTACCAACTTCTAGAAAAAGTTAAAGACGATTCCGTGCTACAATTTAGAATTCAGTGTAAAGTTTGGAAATATATACTGTAATATTGAATAAGGATTTCAATCGATTTTCTCTTAGTTAGGCTACTTATGATGTGTGAAGTTAGTTATATCACTCTTTGGCATAGGGTAGAGATTGAAGACGACTGACCAACCAACTTCTATATAGAAAAAGTTAAAGACGGTTCTATGCTACAATTCAGAATTCAGTGTAAAGTTACACTGAATATAGGTATGAATTTTATATCTTCTGCGAGGTATTTTTTGAGTTTATAATATATAGGCTACATCACCACACATTGATAGATCAGACATCATAGTTAGAACTATTATATCGATCTAGATAAAACAATTTGGTTGGTCTGTGATATTACAAGTATATTTTTACACTTAACAGAGTAAAAACATACTTTAAAAAAAACACTTTACAGTTAGGCTAACGCAACATGACTGTATTATCGCGTGGAGCTTAGTATTTGGAGCTTGAAGCTTGGTGTTTGGAGCTTAGAGGCTACTGTTGCTCAGCTTGTAAATATTAACCCACTCTTTGATCAGACAATCATCACGGCAGTGATAGGGCTGCCTACGTCATTGGAGGGCTGTTAATTTTCACCCTGTTTGTCTATCCAATGTAATATTTTGATTTCAAAGGGGAATGAATATTCACTGTCAAGTATAACATGTAAAGCACATTGGATAACGGTGCAATAGCTAATCTACAATGTTGTGGTCGATTCTGGTTCCAATATCAAGTTTCAAATGCATTCTGGACGAGGGTGGGCTACCGACTAGACCAGACTATCAATGGCCTCCCATGTATGGTAGTCCTATTAATAGCATAAGCATGTATTAAGCATAGTAGGCTCTATGCGTTCAGTAACAACTGCATTTTGGGTTCCATCTACATTATTTACACATAGACCTATATTTAGCATTGCATTCTACTCATATATTCCACTCACATGAGAGTTTAACTTCGATATAATTGTAGAAATTTGAGAGAATATCATTGTTAAATAGACCTATATTTAGCATTGCATTCTACTCATATATTCCACTCACATGAGAGTTTGACTTCGATACGAATGTAGAAATTTGAGAGGATATCATTGTTACACAGCATCCAGCTCTAGCTTATGACTAACGCTATTGTGGTGGGTAATGGCTATTGGCGTAAGCTATTGGTTCAAGCTAATGGCTATTGTGGTGGATTAAAGCAAGGAATTCAAAACAAAGGAATCATTCATCATTGAACAGATTTCGCATCATTGTTACCGTATTTGCTGTATCTGCGTCATTTCTGTTTCAATGCGGTGAGTTAGTTAGATTTTGACGTCATTGTCACTTAACTGATTTTCATCCTTGAAGACCCCTGAGCACGAAGACAGCATCAGAGACAGTCATCCACCACTTTCTGAGCTAGCAAATCATGATAGTCATGAACAGATGTGCGAGAAAAGTTTCTGATTATCTTTTCTGCTTGTGAATCATCCAAGTTGAAACACGGAGTTTTGATAGCAGACTGACTTTTCAGTCTAATACGCATGATTAAACAGCACACAATATGACAACATTGCCGGAAGTTGGCTTTCAGACTTTTAAAGCTAAAGATAGTTTTTTTCAATTATTTTGATGGTTACCAGTAGGCTAATAAGCAATCTGAATTCCCAATAATGATTGGATTAGAATAGTTCTTATGCTATACTAAATAAATAAATAAATAAACCTTTTATTGCATTTTTCACATCTAAAATTTTCAAAATAATATGCTACTTTTACAAATTAGTATAATTTTTGCAAATCAGCTTCAGCTGAGGTTTTCTCAAAGAGAACTTTTGGTTGGCAAACCTATGTGCATTTAATTTAATTGTTATTGTTGCCTTAGTCTGTTAGTCTTTGTATAGCCAAACACCTCCGTACACTCTCTTCATTCGGTCCCATTCTGATCGTTGCTGCGCTACCCTCTGCCAAGTTGCTCCGCCACAGATTCTCCTGAATTCCTCGTCCCATCTGTTGGTTGGTCGTCCTCTGCTTCTCTTCAATGTACGTGGATACCAGTCTATAACTCTTTTCGTCCATCTGTTGTCTCTTGTTCTCGCAATATGCCCTGCCCAGTTCCATTTCCTCTCGACTATCAATCGTCCTATATCTCCCACCATTGTTTCTTTAGCAATCCATAATTTCGTCTTCCTGTCTCTTCTTGTAACTCCTAGCATGATCCTTAGCATCGCTCTCAAAGTGGTTCTCATTTTCACAATAATTTTTCTTGTCAGAGTCCATGTTTCACATCCATACAACAAGACTGGGATGATACACATCTGGAACAAGTTCCGTTTGTTTTCCATTGACACTGTAGAACGGAAGAGATAGTTAAATCTTTTGAACATTGACCATCCTAATGCCACTCTTCTTGTGATTTCTCCCCATTGACCGTCTTTTCCAATTCTTTGTCCCAAATATATGAAGCTGTTGACGTTTTCAATAATTTTTCCTTGGTTTAAATTAATTACTTCATCTGCTTGTAAATTGAAGCTCATAACCTTGGACTTTTCAAAATTCACTTTCAGGCCTAATTGTTTTGTTTCTTTCATCATTTGCTTTAGCATAACTTCAACTTCATTGATACTTCTTCCTATCAGTACAATATCGTCGGCAAATTTCAAACAGTTCAATCTCTCGCCATTTACATCTATGCCTTCATCTAGCCATTCCAAATTCTTGAAGGCTGTTTCTAGAACGGCATTAAACATTTTCGCAGATGGAACTTCCCCTTGTCTCAAGCCTCTTCTTACACGTATCTCTCTACTTTCTCCTCTTATTGAACATTCCAATTTCACATGCTCATATATATATTTAAAAATTTGCAAATATTCATCTTCTACACCAATTCCAGCTAGAGTATTCATTATAGAATTTGTAGTTACACTATCAAACGCTTTTTCAAAATCTATGAATATTCAATCAACATTACATTCCATGCATAATATTATTATTAGATTTATCAATGTTAAAACAAATAAATTTGATAATTGATATAAAAGTAATTGAATCTACTGAGAAAATTTGAACAAATGATTGATTACATTCGGTGATCAATAATTTTAGGTTTGATGTTACAATCAATGTAATGATTACATTGGGTGCATGTTAATTTATTAGCTGTATATTGTGACAGTAAATGAGAGTTTTTGTAGTGGATGCAATCTCGTTTGCTCGTTTCATGCTTGAATGATAGATAGAAGCGATCAGTCAGAAGTTTGGTATAGATAAATTCATTAATAATTACGCTGCAGAATTAATCTGTTTAAAAGTAATAATTACTTCTCTGAATAATGTTTGACTTGTGCTCTGGATCATAAATTTCGTCATCTACTGAAATCACGATATACTCGCCAAGGTCGAGAAGATGCTGTCTTTGTAGACAAAGAACAAAGTCTACGAGTGCTATATGCTCTCCGACGAAAACGTAAACTGCAAAATAAAGAACAAGAAAGTAATCTTAATTAAAAAATTTGGAATTTTGATATTACCTGACTATCCGAATATTATCCGGAAATTATCTAGGTAAATCCTGTAACTGAATCCCAATTAAATCTTATCAATTTTATTGAATCTTATCCCTTTGAATTGACAGAAATATTTTCAATATAACAGATTTGTGAATAGTACCAAAATAAAGTGAAAAAAATCTATCCATGTTTTACATTTGTTGAACTTTCACATTTCCTTATGCTTTTATATGAAACTACCCGATGGAAAACTTATGGACTATATATTATGATATTACATGATTTTACAACACTTGCTTTGTCTTGATTTTACTACTACAGTGCTTCGTCTTTCTTCTATTTCAGATTCCAGATATATGACTCTCATAAAGTTGTAAATGGAACGTAAATCTCAAAGTTTTGCTTCTGCTGTGGAACTGTTTTATCTTATTGGGAATTGGAAAAGCGCGCTTCAATGCTATATATTCAATTCATAACCGATCTGAAGTTCCACAAGCGGAAAGTTTTCTCGAAAAATGTAACTTTGGTGTTCGATTCATCGAAGTTACGAAAATGGTGCCTACTAGGTACGCTGATTTGAAGGATGAAAGCTGAAAATCCCGAGCATTGTTGGATTATTTTTTTCTTGCAATGTTTTGTTTCTCAGAAAATGAACGTCCAGAATTTATTGATGTGCACAGTTCATTTATGAAAAGAACTAATCGGTTGAACATTTAGATTTTTGTACTTTCAGCAGTCTAGGACTCCAAGGAGGTACAACTCCAAGTCCTTCCTGCCACACAAATTACTGATGAATTAATATAAAATTAATATAATTTACTGATGATTTGAAAATATAAAATCTATTAAACAATTGTTCTTATACAATATAATTGATATTATTGTCATAGATATCATGATAGTCATAGATAGTCATGATATTGATATCAGTTTAAAATGAAAAATTTGAAGGGATACATCCAATTGATACTATATTTTTAATCAAATAATCAAAATGTTACACGACACAGGATTTGACTTTGATAGCAAATTAGGAAAACCCATATGGCTCATCATCCTTTGATCCGCTCTTTACAGATGAAGCGAAGAGGCTTGACTAGAAGGTAGGCTGATTGCTTGAAGTTAGATTTACTGAAGCTCTTTGAATTTGTGAAGTGTTGACAGTAACAACATAGCCCAGGAAATCGTATTGAAGTCTTGAAAGACGTTAGATATTTAGAATGTGTGATTGAAATTCCAAGCATTTCTCTATTCTGAAATAGCGGGTGTTTCATCAAGGACGCAACCCAAAGTTAAATGGCAAAATTTATTGCACTACCATTTATTGCACACATAGGTATACCTATAAATATATGAATTTTTTGCTGTAGTTAATGACACCCCAGCTTTTCATGATAAACCTTTTCAGAGACTGTTGAGGTGACTGCAACAAACGATTGTTCAGCTCTTCGATTAACTTCAGCGGTTAACTTTGTTGGCTAGCGAGTTAGCTTCTTATCATCTTGTACACTACCAGTTGTAAAACATTTATTGATCAATCACATTATTTTCGACTTATTAGGAACTGCAGTATGGGGAAGCTCCAACTTATCTTGCACAGATTTGTAAGATTTTCACACAATATAAGTCTCTAAAATAAACACGCGTTCATTCTTGGGAAAAACAATTTTTGACACAACATAACGAAACGACAGATAAAACAACAAGTTTAGGGACCTAAAATTTACCTATATACTACTATTATATTCTTACACTTTGGGTTGCGTTTTTAATGACACACCCATAGTTTTATACTTTTATGAGAATATACACCGATAATTTAGTACAGTGTAAACAGTTTCATCCTAAAGGCATATTACTATTGTTTTTCTGATGGAAAGATTCCTTATTAATGAATGAATAAGCCATCGTCCTTGCTAAAATAGTTGGATTAGTTATCATTATTAGTAGAAAATAATTACGTTACTTTTATATGAGCATTGAAATTAATTTCTCTTTTCAAAGGTAATTAATATTAGTCCAGTGCACTAAAATGTTCATGCAGGAAATCTTTGGATAAGGAAATCTCTCTGATTTAAAGTTCACCAATTTAAATGTGCTGGAATTATTGCAGTTGTTCATTAATATTTCAGTTACTGCTCTATATTATTCATAAATTAGTTGAGCTTTGAATAAAAAACACGTCAACTCACCTCTTGTCGACTGATATGTTGCAATTACAATTTTCTCCATCTCAGCTATGTACTTTGGAATGTAGTTTTTGCTTTTGCCAAACTCATAAACTCCGGTTACCTCTAATCCATACTGTACGGCCAAATCCTAAAATAGTCAGAAATATGTTGGTTCAAATATAAACATGCACTCGAACAAGGATCAATAACAGAAGAAGGAATGACAATAAAGGATAGCAAACAATTAAACATGAATATAGTGAACTAAGCAACTTATATTTTGTAGCTGCAGTGCCCAATTAAGTAAATTAAGGGATGTTCTATCAGACTAGAAGTTCCCAAAACCACATATTTTTCATAGTTGATTAATTGATATTTTTTGTAGTTGATAGCTGATAGTTGATATTAAGTAATATTCATTAATATGAGTAATATTGATTAAGGATATTTGATATCAAGTAATTAATCTATAATGTCTTGTAAAATATTCTTGAACTCTCAATTAGGCTACCCGCTACATGATTGAGAAAATTTTTTTTCAAGATAAACAATTGAACAAGCCACTTCATAAGCCAAGTCATAATCACTACCATATAATCCCTGTGACCTATGTTTTTCATAACCGTAATGAACTTTATTTTGTGCTACAGATGGATTTATGTAATTTTCATTAAACAGTTGGAAGAAGAGAGCAGTGTTAAGAGCAAGAGCTGTTGAGAGAGGATGATAAGAGTCCCGTTTAGCTAATTAAAAAGTTGACGTAAGTCTAATTGGCTGCAGAAACATCAACTAATGGATAAAAATGATGCGATGTCGAATGCAGTTGGAGTAAATTTCGAACTGTATGAATTGAGCCTCTACTATTTTAAGGACAGCTGTTGGAAGACGGAGCTGGTAAAGTTATAATTGAATAAGTTCTGATTCGTTTTCCGTAATACGGTGGTTGAGGAAGGACAGACAATTTCAATGTCAATGTCTTGAGGGTAGTAGTGTGATGGGAATGAAGAAAATGCGATTTAGGTAGGACTGTAGGGTGTTACTGTTTTAACGGTGTGGCCAGTGGGCTGGATCTAATAGGAACCGAATGACCATTCAAAGTAGCAATCAAGTTATTGCATCCCCATTCTACTCCAGCGATCGAATAATAATACGGGCTGGTGGAATGTTGGTTTGCGTCGGTGTCGCATTTGCTTAGAATGCACACACTCACGTTTGAGTTTGACCTTGAGACGGTACGTCACAACTTTGGTAAGGGATGCAAATTAATTACGGCTGGCTATTCAATCAAAGATGGTGTCAACAACCTTTATAAATCAATGAGGTTTCAGCGCACTCTAAAATGTCAATATTGGTGATATTATTTTATGCTCGATAAAGAAAAATTGATATGATAGGGGTGAAAACGTATTATATGAATTATGTTTGAGGTAAGTATGATAATGTATGAGATTATTTCATGCATGATAAGGAAAAATGGATATGATAGGAGTGAAAACGTATTATATGAGTTATGTTTGAGGTAAGTATGATAATAATGTATAATAAAGTAGGTGAAATCCCTCAGTATATCATTCAGGTGAGTGATCTCTTTTAGTATAATTCTTTGCTATACGCGCCTGTAGCAATCACACAATACTGGCGGCCACGAAATAAGGCGGCTGAGAGATGTTGTTGAGTTTTTCCAGCTGACTACTCTACTTCTGCAGGGGAACCGACTCAGACGCTCAAGATAGGCACCGCTGGAAGCACGGCGTTGTCAATTTGTGATCAAGAGCAAGCAATTTTTGACATTCCCTCACTTTATCGATTCCATCCATATCTGACAACAGCGCAAAATTTATCAGCCGCCTTATTTCGTGGCTGCTACTTTAGTACAAGCTAGCATTTATTTTCAAATTTTCCTTAAAATTGATTTGTAGTATTTTTAAGCTTCAGTGAAATTCTTGTGAACATTCTCGACTATTTTAATGTTCTAGCTCACTATGCGAATGAAACTACTACTTTATTGCAATAATAGCAATTGGTGAGAGTTTTGAATTCAAGATATAAGGGAAGCAAATAAGGGGCAAGGGGAAAATCATACATGAAATGCAAAACGTTTTCACTACTTCCAGGTATGCAAGTAGTTGTAAGAAAATTGTAATTTTTGGCATTGAAGAATTTGATGACTGAAGGGTTTGTGAAAAAAATATTCCCTCAAAGATTAATTTTGACAGTATCAATAAATACGATTATGGAGTTAATTGAGAGCTTTAATTACAAGTGTTATTAGAGTATATTGGAAGTTTTATTGCAAGGCCTCTAGCAACATTGTTTGCTCATGATTTTGTTATAGGCCTAATACAACCTAGACCTATAAGGACCCTTGAATTGTAATGTGCTTGTTCATGTGCTCCAGGTTGTTTTGGCTTGACTGCCAATGCAGTAGCAATCAAAACAGCCCTACATTATCGACAGCGGTTTGAGAATGAAAAATGAAGGGATGAATTTTTCCAAATGATAATGAATACCATCAATCACTCTTTCCACGGTCTTAGTTTGTGACGTCAGTTTCGAACATCCTGAATAATGCCTCATTGGCACAATACAATGACACCTCTTGAATTGCCATCCTCTCATCTTCTTTCATACTCACAAGGGGATTGAAAAGAACAAGAATCCATTAAAGTAAGTTAGTTTTTTAGAAAAATAAATAGATTTATGAAGAAATGGTGTTTAGTAGTTTAGTGGATAAAATTATGAGATTGGAGGGGAGGGGAGAGCTGTAGTTTAAAATGAAGTCTCCAACATTGGAAAAATGATATTTTAGTTCATGGAAAATGAGAACACAAAATTAATGGTTAGTTCTGAACTTTATACAATACATAAACTATTTTATCGCGTGATAGAAACTCTATTCAATGAGTTCCTAGACTTGCATATTATTCTAATGGAATGTGAGAGCATTTCAAAATTGAAACGGAGTGTTATTTTCCAAGAACCGCTATAGAATTTAACAGAGCATTGAGAGAAATTGAGTTGAGATTGCTTCTAGGCACTCTCAGAATTTCTCTCCTCAATAGCAATTGGAAAGGGATATTGAAAGTGAGATATTTAAGGAAAGAAAACTTGAAGTGTGAATATGCACTTTCAAATTCGAATTAATAATCTTCTTCTTTTACTTTCCATCCGTTTCGGATGTTGGCCACCATGCATGCAAGGGCGTAGCCAGGGATAGAGTTTGGGGGGGGGATACTTGAGCAATGCTTGAACTGTGTCTAAAATTCTTCCATGAATCGTAGCCTAATTTGTAACTCGTGTAGCCTCCAAACTCCGCATACTATCTCATGATAGACCAGCAATGAATGACTCAGCTAGTTCTGAATTCGACCGGTAGATGGCTGCAGTTACTGGGTGATTTACAGCTTCAATCTTTACAGACACGCCTTCAAGCTCCGCCTCTCTCCCCTGATTGGTCGGCAATGCACAACACAGCCAGTTCTGAATTCTGTCGTAGGATGGCAGCAGTTACTGGGTCATTCAAGTTACAACTTCATTATTCCGCCGTCTAGATGTCAGAGGTGTTCTAGACTCATTTTTATCCAATGAAAAAGAACAGATTCTTCCTATGGAACACGGACATTCGATATTCATAATAAATAAAATAGTGTATTATATTGTGAAATATTTATTTCAATAGTATACTCAAATTTCCAATTCAATTTTGATAAAAGCGATTAGATTGACAACCATCAATATTTATGACACAAGTAGATTATTCATTCAATCATGGGAAATTCTACTTCGAGAACGACTGTTCCAAAAAGACTGAATTTGGTATACAAAAATAGTTGAGTACTTTAAAGGATGTGATTATGATGTTTAATATTTCCCCAAAAAAATTATATACAATCATAAAAAACATATTATCAGCAGTTTTGAGTCAAAGGGAAGATAAAGTGAAGGATGTGAACAGGAAGCCTATTTTTGCATCACTATAATACCGTATGAACTAAGTGGTTGTGAATTGGATTCGTGCATGTGTAAAAACTTTGGGGTGAGTCCTTTTATGGAAAATATCTTATTTTTCCTATAGGCCTATTTTGTTTTTTAATCATGAATCGTTGGAAAGAAGTGGAGGAGTTTGGAGTTATGATCAGAGAATTGGAAATTGGAAACTCTTTTGGAGTTATACTTTTCTACAAAAAAAGTCCATGACTGACTTTTATTCAGTTCCCATTCCCTGAAAAAAAATTATTAAATGTTTGGGGAGGGCTCGAGCCCCCAAAGCCCCCTCTGGATACGCCCATGCATGCATGCTATCCTGACTCGGTTTGCTGCTGCTCGGAAAAATTCAAAGGTCGTCATGCCAAACCAGGCTCTCAAATTGTGAAGCCATGAGATTCGTCTCCTACCAACACTCCGGTTTTCCTGTATTTTCCCCTGCAATATCGTATGCAACAAAGCATTCCTGTTGCCATTACGCAGTATATGTCCAAGGTATTGCAGTTTACGGATCATCACCGTGTTAATCACTTCCCTTGACTTGTTCATCCGTCTGAGAACCCCCTCATTAGTTACACGCTCTTTCCACGATATTTCAAGTATCCTACAATAAGACCGCATTTAAAATGCTTCTAACTTCTTCATTTTGGTCGCTGTGAGTGTCCATGCTTCCACCCCATATAGAACACAGAGAATACATAGACCGCAAAAGCCTCATTTTGGTATTCAATGTTATATGATGGCTTGTGAACAGCTTTCTCATCTTAATAAAGGTAGCTCTAGTCTTCCCAATCCTACAATGAATCTCTGGAGTGTGATCCCACTGTACCAAGATAGATGATACTGCTCACATGCTCTACCGGTCTCTGATTGATTCGCAATTGACAATTGCCAATCCTCCTTTTAGCTACAGACATGAACTTCTTAGCATTAATGTTCAAGCCATGCCACTCTCATATCAATAGCCCAATTAATCGTAGTATAGTCTGAATATTGTATCCGTATCAATAAATTAACTGTAATTTTCTAACCTTGATAGCGTCCTTGATCTGAGGCCCCCAAGCCGGTATTCTGCCAGCGACCACCACAAACTTCTTCCATTCGAATGCTTGTAGGAGCGCGACAACAGATTTGGAAACTTTCGTTGATGGCGGCAGAGTCCTGGCGAACGTGAAGTACACCTTTTTGTCGGAAACCACTTTGTCGGCACATTTCTGTAAAAGTTAAGCAAAAGACAATAATTACAGAGCTTGAGTATGATTCCACATTATTATCTAATTTTTCAAGGCGTCATTTTTGCACTCTATCGTACAGTATATAAGACTAAAAGATATAGGGCCGGTTCATGAGCTCGGTATTTACCCAAGTCCTAGACTTTAACGGGTGGCTACCGTAGCATCGACAAACGTTTATCTCGACAGGTAGTGGGTTAGCAGCATAGAGAGCCCTCAGTACATTGTGTCAAGGCTACGGTGGCCACCCGTTTTAGTCTAGGACTTGTGTAAATCCCGAGCTCATGAACCGGCTCATAGAGTTTTACTTTTGTTGTGATATCTAACATAATGAAAACACTAGGATGTAGTCAAATATCACTAAATTAAGTGAATCTCATTCTAGTTAACACTAGTTATCTTGTGAATCTTATTCTAGTTATCACTGAATTTAGTGATATTCAACTACATCCTAGTGTTTTCAATATACAGTTTTATTAGGCAACATACGGAACAGTGCTAGTATTTTCCACAGAATTGATTAACCCCTTAATCACTAGCATTAAGGTGTACAGTGGCGTATTCTCAAGGCTAGCTTGGCTAGCTGCGAAGCCCAATTTGTTTTAAGAAATAAATATTTTTGCAGATATATATTAAGAAGGTATAAAGTTTAGAAAAACAGTAGTGGCGTTAAGTTCTAGAATCAAATTAAGCGTGCGCGACGAGGCCAAGTAGACGATTTCTAGTTTCGTACTGTTCTGTCGAACTATCATCACATCGTTTTCTTCTTCGCTTTCTTTTCCTATTTATTATTCCTTTTTTATCCTCACCTTTTCATCACGATTCCAACTTCTAGTTTATATTATTCATATTTTTCTTAGAAATTTTATTCAGTTTCTACTGTATTATTCAATTTGCAACGCCACAGAATTTCCCTTACGGACATTCTGTTAATCTCAAATTGTGAAACTGTTTCAATAAACTCTCACTTCGTAGAACTTAATATTTTTGAGCATAGAAAGATGTTATAAATGCAGACTACAACATGTATTCATAAGTATAGTATTTACGTATATTTATAACGTGATAGGTATTTATTTCCAAATAAATTTACACTCAAACACAGGAATTATTTCTATATTATAAGAAGGGAAAGAGGCCACAAGTAAGGACAAGAAAGGGGGACGAAGGTCAAAGACTTCATAAACTTTTGGAGCTCTTAGACTCTAAATGCCTCAATATCAACATCATAATTAAAGCCAAGTATTTCTCAAAGAAGAGCCTGAATTAGAACCTTTATATTAGATTGGTTATGACACAGTAATCACTTCCCCATCTCTGAAAATTGGTTCGGTAGTGGAGTTTGGAATAATCTCGAAACAACAAGAACTACTCAGAAAATTCGCTCTACGAAACACGTTAAGCTCAAATTTCTGGGATGTGAAAGGTTATTGACTCCAGAATGCGAGTGGGAGAAGCATCGCAATCCTCTAATCCGACCAAATTAAGCTCTTCAGTCGAGATCGAGAATGTTGTTGAAGATGTTGAGCTTGAAATTAAGCCTGTGAAAGTTATTTAGTGCGGAATTGAAAATACTGAGACAAAGAAGTAGTCTAGCCTACTCTAACTATATGGAGACTTTAATCCGTTCAATTTACACGGTTCTTGAACAGATCGACGAATAACATCTCCCATTAATTCATTTAGGAATGTAAATTCTTTGCATACAACTCTAATATCTTTTACTATAGTTTCATTCAGATAGTTTCTTCATTTCCAGTACCATTAAAAAAGTGTAATGTAGATATAGAACGTGAACAACACCACACAGAGAGCTTCAGCTAAATACTGTAGTCGAATTTTCTCCATGCATCGATTATACAGTAATTATGAAGCAGAAGATTTTATGAGATTGAAGCTTTTATGAAATTTGAGGACAAAATTCAAATATCGGAAATGGTTCACAGAATTCATAATGGATTTCATCACAGGTTTTGAACGATATTTACAATCATCTCTATGTTTATGTTTATCAACTAGACAATAATCTACATAATAGTTATAACCGAATAAAAAAAATAATCGATACAAAGTAGAATCCGAATTCCTAGCAATATCTCAATAGAATAGGGATTTCTCCGTTTATCTTTATGAATTAAACAATTTATCCACATAATAAAATATAATAATTTATCTACATAATAGCGAAAGTCCAACTTGGCTCTGCTCGCTTGTACACCCAATGCTCAAAACAGCGAAGACCCCCCAAAAAAAATTATCAATGCATAGTAGAAGTCGATTTTCTTATACACTTACTGGAACTATTTTGGATTTTTAAGATTGAATTTTTTTTTAGGGTGATACCCACATGAGATCTAGGCATGAGAGCTGGGAGAGGTGATGATGAGATATGATGACTGCTTTTCAGGCAGACGAGGACGGCAGCTCAACGTCTCCTCCGGAAGACGAGTAGACTTTACAATCCCAAAACTAATATCATGTTCATAAATAATAGCTAAGTTTTGAGAACGGACACTCCTTTTTCAATAAATTGGGAAATTTCTATTGTTTACGGAAGTAAAAGCTACGAGGAATAGCAGAGTTGGTAGGTGGAACGGTGAAAGTAGGCTACAGACCTGTAGAGAAGCTAGATAGCAAAGTAAAGCATCAATCGGACCGGAAAGGGATAACGCTCGTTGCTTAATGCGATATATGACAGGGAGCCCCTACTTTGTTGAACACAGATGGAAAATATTGAGACTCAACAGAGAACGAGCAAGTTGCAGATCGATAGAGTTGAGGTATAGCATAGGGTGCACTATTTATAATGGACCGAGCAGAGCGAGTTGGAGCGAGTTGCCATTCATAGAATCTGCGCCGAAGTGTGAGACATCCTATAATAACGGTTGGTTACAGTTTCCATCTAACTAAAAGTCTTCACAATTGTCATGAGTTATGAGCCTTCTTTGAACCATGAAAAGGAGAAAACTTTTATTATTGCCTAGTCAACCTTGACAACTATAAACTATGTTACAAAAGCATATTTGTGAAATTAACATGAAAATAATATGGTAAAACGGATCTTGGTCTGTTTATTAGTAGACATCGATTTGAGCAATTGGTGGGCAAACCAAACCAGACCTTTTCACAAGGGAAGGACATCCCAGACAAACCCTAACAACCCAGGAACATGAAAATATTTATTCAGAAAATATACATGCTTCCTGAAAAGTGTTATCCCCAGAGACATCAGCTCGAGGCGACAACCACAAGTTGAGTATTCAATACAGTCAAAATTCTATATTTTCTCAAAATATGATATTTAGTAGATTTCTTCTATGAAATAAAACACTAAAATATATTTTTAATTTCACTATTTTTGTTAAAGTAGTGGAATTGACAATATCTATTTCTGTTAAAATAGTGGATTTGAGAATATCTTCAATATTTCTACAAGTAAAATTTTCAACTATAATATTATAGTCGAATTGCAATTTTACTTCATTTTGTTGGTTTTTGTTATTCCAATATTTCATCGAATTCAAAGAATAAGCTGGAATGATAAATCTTCTGAATATAGAAGAAAACTCACAAAGTTGTATATGTATCAGCCAAAAATCTTGTCAATATATAATTATGACAAATCCTGGAAATATTCCTTCCTAAAATAGATGCAAGCTATCAGCTCCTCCTACTGTGCTATATGAATCTTTTCAAACAATTTCTCCGTCCCTTATATTGAAATGAAATGATTTGTTGAATAAAGTGCCTGTTGAACGTATAACGTTTCCTTGGCGGGCTTCTTCAACTGCTCGGCGACAATTAAGGTTCTCCACAGAACTTATTCTCGGCTTTCAAATAGAAGAATGAAACTGTCAATAAGGAGAAATCGGAAAGTGTAGAGCAAATTGCACGTGGAAACAATATCGATTCCTTTTGAACACATTCCACAGGCGAGAAAATTGGCTTCCTTATTTCGTTCTACTGTTCTCTTCGCTCCCACGTATTTTCCTTCCTATTTGGGTCACGTCAACTTCTCTTGTCTGCCTTTTCGACCTTTGTCCACTTCAACACTCACCTTTCCTCCGGATATCTGTTGAGTGTAGTCTCAACATTCGACTGTCAGACTTGTGGAGAGGCAGCAGGCATCGAAGTATCTATTCCAATCAGATTCTCAAGTGTCTTTCAGTAAAAAGCATGAACATATTGTCATATGTAACAAAGGCAGACAGGAAACAATATCGAGAAGAAACGCTAGATGCTCTCTTGAGCGTCACGTTGAACATTGTATTAAATTGCGTAGCTTTTCAGGTTCGCCATTATAAAAAATCGTACCAGACTTCTCAAATAAGAATATCTTTCTCCCGGCTATATTCGACACTTCTGCTTCATTTATTCTTACAACAGAGACTTTTGTTCCGATGAAAAATTTCAAATACATTCATCTCATTCTACCGTTTATGCAAGAGACGATTTCTGTTTCAGGTTCATATTTACTCTTAATACACTCTATACTCCATACATTTCTAGAAGCTGAGTTCAATAGGTACACTTGGACGTACGCTATATATATATACTCTTTTTATGCTCACTTATAATACTCTCTAATCATATTTTATCCATTCATTCTCCATCCACTTGCTTCCCCTCATGATATTTGAAAATCTATAATTGTAATGAAATGTCTTGATCATAGAAGAAAATAAAAAAAAAACATCACCAATGTGATTGGAATATGTTATTGTCGTTTATACGTTATCATATTAGAAATGTAGAGAAGTAAAATCTTATGCTATAATTTTAAATCGATGAAAACACTACATATGAATGAAATGCCATGGTCCATTGCTGTTCATCTCGGTTGTTGACCCTGTAGACTGAACCTATTATTATCATTCTCCTCATATCAAAATATTTGAGAAGCCTTATAACAGAATGGACTAGCATGCATGCAAAACGTTTATTGAACTGGAAAATGGCGTTATCAATCTCACTGCATGAATCCTCAACAAACAAGCTCCAGGAAGCAATCAACAATTTCCCAGAAGATATCTGCTATGCAAAACCATTGATTTTGTTCACAGAACTCAGACTGACTTGAAGACTCTCTTTCGATCAAAATTATACATTCGAATACTCAGAGAGTATTCATATCTCATTGAAGTCTCACATGTTCCAATATGGTTTTCCTCGTGCGGTTTTGGTTACAATTCAATGAAGAACAATTAGACCTTTTAAACCATAGTTTCCATTCACTTTTCCTTTTATACAAATAATCTCCAAAAACTGATCAATTGACTTTGCCTTGAGTTTTTGAGCAACATTTACTTGGATAAGTAGGGGATAGTTGGATATTGAATTGAATTTATTGATAAGAAATCACAATATTATTATTTTTTTGCATGATGAGTGATGGAATAGGCCTATATTAGTTTCACAAAATAGAATAATATTAGTCTCCCTTAATTAGAAACTGCATTTATTGGAGAAATAAATCTTTATGAAATTAGCAATTCTATCAAAAAATATCCCTGTAACAAATAAGAGATAAGCAGGTGAATAAGGTATTTCAGAATCATTACAATAATTATCTCAGTGTATGAAATAAAGATGAGTACTTTCCTGAATAAATCCATTCATTTTGTGATGAGAATGGATCAAACAGAATAGAAACAATAATTAGCTTTCAAATATACTTCTGTAGCAAAAGTTATATCCTTATCCATCATCTTTTTCAAATTCGAATAATCTACCAGTATTTTCGACAATTTCTCATTGCTTAATAAACTTATTTATTTATGAATGACGTTGGCTGCAGTACCTATCAAGAAATGAAGAGGAAAGCAGAAAGAAGAGAAGAATGGCGCACTATAAACTTATTTGAAACTATTTTTTTCGCCCTGAAAGATAGTGTTGATCACCGTTTCTCAGTAAGAAGCAGCACGGCAAAAACTGAAAACTGAGCTGGCAAAGTCGATTACCAATAATTTGAAGCTGCAACGTGTGAGTTGGGAATTAAGATGGCAAATATCGGCTCCAATTTCCTAGGTGCGATGAAGTGGAAGCTTCCGGTTCTCATAAGCGACTCCCACTCCATCTCGACCTTTTTCACGTCTCCCTTCACAGATTTCACACATACGATCTAAAAGATCAATTTAAATTAATTCAATCTCCACAATTTGGAAAAGGCAGTTCATTAGTTTTGTATACTGTTCATTTTTATTGGCAATATTCATTAAGGTTTTTCTTTTCTTATAGCAAAGAAATGAAGATTTTCACACCAAAACTCTCGATATCTGGTTATTGTGTTGTTATAAGAACGCTTTTTCTCATACTAAACTTCAATTATTCTGTATGTGTCTGTTATATGTAAAAATTGAGTGTGCATTATAAGATTCAATTCTTGGTGCCTCCAACTATATACCTGTATTTCTCCAATATGAAGAAAGTATATAATTCAATTTTCTCTGAGTCAACAGGTTCAGAACGATCCCTAATGTTTGTAAATGTGATTAAACTGATTCTTTCATTTTAAACTACACTCGAGTTACACATAAAACATCAGCATCATGTTTCCAATTCCATGGTTAAAAAATCAACTGACGCATTTCTTCGTCTTTCAAAAAATAATTGCGATGGATCTTATTGAAACGTCACTGATATTAGATGGCTTCCTACAACAAAGGAAACTATTATTTCTTTCACGCTGTCAGCTGAATCACAACAGGGTGCTCTGTGTAGAGGTGAGATGGCGTATTTCACAACTATCAACAGAAAGTCGATTTCTCAATTGCATCGCACTAGAGGTTCGTCTCTGTTGGAGGTGCTTTGTTCTCAACTCCTGGGAAAAATGCTTTCATTCTTTCAGTACTCAATTCCTGCAAGGAATATCAACTTTTATGAACTCTCTCCATTTCATAAAAGAGAACTATGGCAACTATGATTGGCTCACTATGTTTCTTCAAAGTACTGTATCTTTCAATTCAACCATCTTAAATATTCATATAGAAATAAATCATATGCATGAAGAATCATGTAGATAAAGAGATACTTCGATAATAGAGCACTTTCTTTCTTTACGTTTCGGTGAACTAAATATTCACTTACCAAGATAATTCAAAATGGACAAATTGTATTAAAATAGTAGACTATTTGAATTAAAGGGGATTCTTGATTAGAGAAACTATAATAACTATGTTTCGGCTTCTTGGTTAAGTTTCTATAAACTATGTTTAGGCTTTTGGCTTTTGTTTTAATTTTTTTGCTTATTTTTTCAACAAGAATCCCTTTCATACCAGTATTTACATTACTATACAATATCTATACAAGAACCATAAATTTCTAGTTATCAAAAGACGAAATGAGATCTATTGAAATGAGGCGAGTAAGTTAACCGATTTCATAAAGAAACCATGAGTTCATGATCTAAAACAATAACATTGAAACATTCATGAAGTTACAAATACGACATGAATGACCAATTACAATATCTAACAGAAGTATTCTCTGGTACCAAATATCTGATCACTACATTCTTAGAAGTTGAAAGAACATGAGGCTTCTGATATAAATGATCATCTTTTCACATTTCAAAAATGAATAGAAAAATATCACAATTGATAAAAAAAAATCTTTCACCAACTATAATTTCATGTTTATAGAATATTGTATTTTCTCTATTCTCTGACAGCCATACAACTCTTGGTTAAAACTAAACCAAATGATAAATCCCATTGGAAAGCTAGTTAGTGTGTGAATTTATGCGACTCAGCTTTCCTTTCCGGTAAAGCCTCAAGATTTATCTGCACAGACAGCCGGGACCTCCCCACTACAATCCAAGTCATTAATCCTTATTCAACATTTTCGCAAAGAGTTACCGAGAATATTAAGATGGAATCTTCTTTGCTCTTTTGAAGTCTTCACTCTCCAGACTTACAACTCTGCTTTTCCATTTTCAAGCATGGATTTCTATTCCTTCTGAAAATTCATGATTACTCTCAGCGCTATTTTTCTCTTTCTCTCCTTCATCCTTTCTTGGTTTATTTCCATACATATTCTCTGTCAGTTCTGTAACCACAAAATAAATATCTGATATGATTATTCAAATCGTGTTCCATAAATGATCGCTTATCCAAGCGAACATTGGAGAATATTTGATTTTCCAAGGATTTCGTTGGGATTGAATCCCCAACAACTTCCATAAGTTGATTAATGCATGGAATAAATTCACAAATCTTGATTATTTTTAACAAACTTCGTTGGAGAATTCAAATTCCTAGCCCTTGGAGAACGTTGTTTCCGATTAACGTATTTTCCTGACCCAATTTTCATACTTAATGATTCATCAGAGGTGGCAAGAGAAATTTTCCGGTCTGTTGTCATTTAATTTGAGTTTAGTTGTGGTTGTAGTTATTTGACTTTTTACTGTTGAGAGAACTCAACTTTGAGTCTTTGATTATGCTCTCTTCAAGAGATAACCGACATGCAGTTTCTCCTCCATGGAGTCTCTGAATCTCCGTAGCAAAGCACAAGTGATCTGGAAGTATCGTGTAAAATTATAATTCCATTTTTCCCAATATCTTTCAGAGCATTTTACACCTACAGTGTTAAGGAAACTTTATTGTTAAGAACCTAACCGAAAATAATAACAATACTCCGTTATAAATTAATAGGCAAAATTTCTGTAAAACTACTAAGCATGTTTCTCTGGTTTTAATTAGAATTATTTCATAGACTAGTTGTACTAGTATAGTTTGAATTTATGGAACTTGGTACAGAGTACCAACTGTAACTAATCTCTCAACCTCAACCAGCTTGATCTTCATTCAAGCTTGACTTTGAATTTATGGAGTTAAGAGAAGTACAACAACTACCTCTAATCTCTCTTGTTGAAAACCAATTAATGAGATGGATAGTTGGTGCATTTTTGATAGGTCATTTCATATTTTTCATACAAAGAGCTCCAGCAATATTTTAAACTGAAGAATGGTTGCAATAAGTTATTATATCCATGACATCAAATATCACATGAACTTGAATTTCCCCGATATTGAACTTCGGACAGTTTCAGATTGATGATATTATACTCCAAAAATAAACGGGCTTGTTTTCCTCGTATGATATCAGTTTTATTGATAGCCCATTCATTCAATCAATATCAGCCATGAATCACACGCACTATTCAATGAACTTGACCCGCCTCTGCATATAGAGCTGACTGATGTGACTTATTTCTATAAAGATTATCACTAATATTATTATGTGTATACTTCCCATGTATATGTATTCGTAGTGTATATCTGTTTTTCTAGTTTATTGGAATTGCGAAAATCTATTGACGAAGATGTAATGAAGGCGATAATATTATCATTAGGCATTAACAAAGAGACAATATTTTGTTCTTGTGGCTGAAAAAGGATTTCCATTGAGGCAGAAGAATGGTATTAATGGCTAAAATAGCCTCATACTGGAGCAAAAAATTCATTATGTATGTGTTAATGTATGGTAAAATTACGTGTTTCTAAACCATTCTTATTTATTTATACAAGTTTCTCACAGAAAAATCTTATAAGAAAATAATCTCATAGTTTAGAGTTTCTGTGAGAGTTCTGATAGGGGAGGCTAGAGCCTGAAGCGACAAAGTTTGCAAACAGATGATGAAAAAATTGATAACGAAATTGAAATGTACAATCATCAACATCGATTTCAATCATTGGAAAAAAATAAATCGTGATTGAATGGGAGTATGAAATATTTTTTGATTTGATTTTTAAAAACTAATCCTTGTAGATAGAGGATTCTGGCTTATAAAAAAGCACGAAAGTTCTCTCTAAAGATAAAATAAATTGCTTTCTGAGCAGCGTTGATGATTTCTTGATTCGCTGACTTAACGAAAGGAAGAGGTTGTGATGTTCCAAATTCAATCATAGGAACAAACAAGTTCAGTTTCATTTTCATCCCAAGTTATTTTACAGTCGTCTATTTGGTGGGGGATCAAACGATATGGAAGGCACTTTGCACCAAAAGCTAACAAATAGATTGGAACGAAGTCCTGAGCAATAAAAATGAGAGGAGATCCAATCGAAATGTTCAGAATGGAACGTGCAGTGATTGAGGGCTGTAGATGCATACTGCAAATGGGCACACGAAAACAATCTTAGATAAATTTTTCACTTGAAACTTTGTCTTTTTTTCGAAAATAGCGGAAATTGGAAAGATCAAGTCGTATTTCAATAACTTCGTATTGATTTCGAGAATATAAGTCAGGGCTAGGTAGTTCGTTTACTCTGCTACTATAGAGCGTTTAAATGATTTTTTGTAACTCAAAACAATACTCTTCAATTGAATAGCCACTATGAGACTTGATGAAAATTGAAATATTCTGTATTGAAACTTGAAATAGAAAATCTATTTAGTTTTCTCAAAATTGAGAGAACTGGTTTTAAATAGTACATAATTAATGAGTTTCAGGGTAGTTCAAGTCTATAAATTTGTAGTAACGCTTGAATTTAGTACTACAGAATGAAAGAGTAGATAAATTTCTCCTTCTCTCTCTCCATTGTGTTACTTTATAGAATGAAATCAGTGAACAAACTATGAATTTTTGAAAAAGAACGTACATTCAGAATGTAGTGATTGGCAGACATCTCTACCAATAAAACAAAAGTAAACTATTTTAATTTATTGGAGCAAAGAGATCTCTAGATCCAGAATTTTAAAGATTATAATGATGAGAGAAACAATTGAAAATTATGAGAATAACTTCAATAAATTATTCTGTATAGAATAGAATAGAATAATTATGAGAATTTTATGTTATTTCAAAAAGGTGTAAGTTTCAAGAGCAATTTCCACAAAGAACGCATTCATAGTTTTGAATCTCATAGGGCTTGAATCGCATTTTAGTCTACGATGCATTTCGACCACATTTCAACGTACTTACTAATGTTGAACGTCCATCGTAGACAATTATCATAGAAAAGGAAGCATATATATTATATTCTTCTAATAGGGATAGCGATAAGTAGGGAAATGTTGGAAATATAAGTTCCAATTCTCTGTAGGATGAAACACTTGAGGAAAACATCGGAAGCTAATTTTCTCATGCGACGAAATGATCAGTTTCCATGAATTTCTGAATTTCCATTTAAATTTAGAAATGTATTTAGGAAATTCCGAGAACTGCAAACACATTAGGCTCATCTAATACATCATTCATTCACATGTAATGTGAAGAAATGATCAGTTTCCATGAATTTCTGAATTTCCATGTAAATTTGGAAATGGATTTAGGAAATTCCGAGAACTGCAAACACATTAGGCTCATACAATCCATTATTCATTCAGTACCAGAGTACCGGAGTACCGGATTCCTACAAGTATGGAGGACTGCAAAACGGCGGCTGTTCTTCTCTGAATCCTAACAATAGGATGGGATGAAATTGTAGAGATTCGCGAGAGAGTAATTACATGATAGCTGCGTCACGATGAGTGGTGTTGGATGAGATGAGAAGATGCTTTCAAGAAGTCATCGGCACAAGACCACCAAGCCTTATGCAATATGATATACGTCACTCAAGAATTGGAATCTTCAAGTTCATTTTATATTACTGTTATTCTACTACAAAAATGTATAGGCTGAAGTTACATTGTATGTGAGTACCCGTTAGCGTAGAATTTGAGTTCTACCTTCTAGCATAAGGAAAACAATATCTCTGAAGCCAATAAGTCTACATACACTGTTTGCGTATACTTGGATGTACCGAGAATATGTATGTAGTGTAACCACTAACCAATCCAATTGTCTTTTTTTCTTGAGTATTCTATTAAGTAGATCAATATAATATAAAAGTACCGTTTTCTAGTATGCTTCCTGGCACATATTACCCTGATTTTGATTAATGATTTGTTTGACTTATTCATAGTTCACTCTAAGCCTATATACGACTTCTTAATAAAATAATCATATAAAAACAATGCTATTCCATTACCCTAGTTTGTAGATACTCAGATACCAAATAGACGAATTCATTCAAAATTAATTGTCAGTCTCACTAGATAACGTCTTATTTCATGAAATAATTTCTTACTTCACACAATTTGTATATTTTTTCTCAATAGTCTACGTTCATAGAAGGGACGCTGCATATTCTGCTCTTACGGGTACTCACATACAATGTAACTTCAGCGTATAACTTACATTCCTGTAGTAAAATAACATATAAAATGAACTGATGATTCCAATTCTTGAGCTACATCAGTATATCATATAGCATTTACATACAAATTATATCCACTATAATTGAACAAATTAACGAATCTGTAGTTCAAATGCCAAATAGACGAAATTGATTGGAAATTGTCGGTATCACTGAAAAAGTTTTCATTCCGTAGAATATTTTGAAAGTTCTGGAGGGAACATGAATAAATCGTACACTGAAATTCAACGCATTGAAGAATCAGTATTCATTTTTTAAAAAATTACAAAGGGAAGAAAAAGTAATTTCCACATTACATGAGAAAGAGGAGGGTGCAAATGTAATAAGGAAACGACTGAAACTGTTTGAAAGGAAGGGTGGTCCATGTTGTTGTTTTGTTTTGACAGCGGTAGAGAGTGCTGCTTGTGATGATGATGATGATCCTGCGATGAGCAGAAAGCAAGAAATCACGACGTGACCCAAATAAATGAGCAGAGAAAACTGAAAACCTAGAAATGTGCCTTTCCTGCGGAAGGAAACTTCATCATCTCACGTTGAGGCCGAGTTCGGTTGCAAGTTATTCCAATGTTTGCTTAGCCTTTGAAGAGTTGCGAAAGAAGTTGGAAGTTGGAAAACCAAAAACAGGGGATTTGCTCCAAGCGAGTACGCATTTGTATTCTATGTAGAGTATGATTCATATAGACATAATGGATCAAGACACAGAACAGAAAAGGATTTATCTGATACTCTAAATTATGTCTGGCCAAAGATGTATAGTGAAGATAGAACGTGAGGTTCCAGTAAAAATAATAATTAATGATGTGTGAAAATTTGTAAATAGAATAATAATTGATGATATGTGAATCTTGATAAATAGAGTAGCATAAACCTGTATCCCAACTTTTCCAAATTAAAAAAAATGTTATTGTACTATTTTTGTACCATTTTGTACCAAGAAAAAGTCGGGGTACAGGTTAATGCTCCTGATAAATAGTCATTTGACTCCAAACCTAGTAATTAATAATAATAAACAAAGATAATATTGTTAGTCAGAGAATATAATAAGACTGATCAGATCACGTGTGGTGAAATAAATGTTTGGAGAGCTCTGTCGGCTGCTATGCTGTTATTGCGATTAATCAACATGAATGATAGAAGGGAGGATCCATGTCACAGTACAGTAACTCGAGCACGTATCGAACAGCGTATAGGAATTAGGACATGGTGCGCTGTACTCTTACATGACAAGGGCTTTATCATCGAGTGATGCGAGGCGTCCATATTTACAAATTGGAAAATCTTCAACAGCTACTGTACTTATAATACACGTGATTTATTTCCGCTCATATGGGCATCACCAACATGCATGAAAATTATTTTGATTCGCGAGAGTAATACTGCAGTTGAGCCTGATTTCTCCTCATTTTTTCAGTTTTGCCAATGAATATGAAAGAGAAACATCATTACGTGTCAAACAGTATTAGAATTATAGTGCAACAGTGAAGCAACAAATTTATATGGTGCAACAAATTTAAGCTGCAACAGTACTGTAGTAAGCTGTAGAGTGTGAAGTAACGTATGTGGAGACTATAAATAATCTGCCAACCGTAACCAAGGATGTTCAATTCTATATTCAGTCAATAATAAAAGCCCATTGATTTCAGGAAAATATAAAGATGTTTTATCCTGTGCTTCTACTATTAGTATCCCATATTGCTCCAATACAATCAAAATTTCCATTAGTACAATGGCATTGCGTTAGCTCTCCTTACAGTGTTGATATATTCTTCCAGAGTTTTTCCTGAAAATAATGAATTTCTTTGGAATCCAGAAAAAGCCATTTTAGGGCAGTAAATAAAATGCCTTCGAGAATATTATTATTAAAGTTTCAAGTGGTGCTTCAATTTTAAGTTATATGATTTTTGTAAATATATATGAAAAGTGGTTGCAGTGTTACTTATTCCTCTTAGAACAATGGAAATTTGTCCAAATAGATGAATTTTGAAACTGTTCTATAATCTACTCACTTTTAAAACAAGTCAATTTTGTGAGAAAATATTGGATGATAAAATCTTATTTGATATTTTTTTCACTGAGGATAATATCGACAAAAGCTTCGGCTGAGTAATGAGAAGGATGATGATGAGAGATGAATGGAACTACAATTTTAGTTTGTTTCCGAACCAATGGGAACGATTTTGATGCTCATTAATTATATTTATCGGAGCACAACTCAAATGGTCACAGTTTAAAATTTTAATGGTCACTGTTTCAACTTCCTAGAATTAATAGGTTATCAAATATCGTTTCTTGGAATTCAATAAGGTTTAGGCAGAAAAGTTCCCTGAATCGAGTACCCTGACCGAGCGCTGTGATAGGCAGTTGAGTGGCCAATCAAGGTGAACGACTGCCATTGGCCTAGATAAGCTCCTCCCACAATGGGCGGTTTCTACTAACATCACAGCAATGGCGGTTCAAACAACTAGCATAGTAGAGAAAGGTAATTGATATTTACAAAAACAATTGAAATAAATAGGAACGCTTGAAAAGAACAATGTGGTATAAAAATAGCAAGAAAATTCAATGAGAAACAAACTTAGACTTATGATAAAACTAGATTTGTGGTATTGTACTGGTTGAAATGAATCTGGTCATTAGTGGCGAAGCGTGGTATATGTACTTATTTGTCCAAATACGTATACCACTCTTCGCCATGGCTGGTCATTCAAACTGTAATTTAGATCATTCCTATAGTTACCATGTTATTTCCAGAGCCTCTAGAATGTTCAATTGTCTCCTTTGCTATTAAAATGTAGAAACTGAACATTATCCTCAGCCTTCAACTAATGATTAAATGTTCAGCAAAATTAGAATCCCCATTCTGTTTTTTCCAATATGTTATTTTATTCTACTTATGAAACTTCTACCTGTCTGTCCAACATAACAAGCATTACAATCACCACATTAAATAAGTGGTTTTGACTACATCAAGTCTTTTTATGCAGTATGGATAACTACCACATCACCTTCACTACTACACAGAAAGTTATGAAAAAAATCAACAATTAAATAATTTTTGGGTACTCACGCGTAGTACGAGATAATTTCGTCGGTAATCTGTAGCTTTTATTCTAAGCAAAAATATTTTTTCCATAATCAACCGTCCCCGAGATAGTCATAAACCTAGAAATGGGCTGGCTCTTTGCCTAAAAAATAATGTCAAATGAACTACCCTATACGCCCATCGTTTATAACTGTCATATACAAACTTATCTTTCCCTCTCACCAAATGCTCACCAAGGGTGCTGGCGCAGTGAGAAAAAAGTTGAGTGAATGTTCTTAGGACGCCCTACACTCACTGCTTTGCTCAATTTTATTCTCACTTATAGCACAACGAACTCAGGGTAGCGTCTTTATTTTGTCTGTGACTGAGGCCCATAGCTACAGCCTGGCCTACAGCTCCTTACAGTGTCAGATCCTTAACTAACCTCTGGAGAGAACTTCTCCAACAGCTAACTAATGCCCTGGAGTAAAAAATTATTGAGTACTCCGTCCAAAAATTTGTACAATGACAAGTTTTGCTCTTGATAAAAGTTCTCCCTACTTTATGATGTTCATGATTGAATTTCACCGCCTTCGTACAACTTGAACTTTCATAATACTTCATTCTCTTTTTCTGAATTGACAAAATATAAATGCAATGCAACAAAATGATCAAGAATCAGCTAATCTACACCTTAGAAGAAGTTGTGACCGACACAAAAAAAAATTGTGCAATCAGGCGAGGTGGAACCTACCCGTAAGGGTCTCCCCACCAATAGAAAGCCATACCATAAATAAATAAATAGAAGAAGGTACGATAATTAGAAGTAGCAAGTCACTAAATCTTTTGAAATGCATTATCAAAAAGTAGATTTAAGATTTTGACAAAGTTCCAATGCTTTCATTTTGAACTATTCATTTAACTTGATTCTGAAACAGAACAGTTTTAAAAATGTCCTCGGACAGTCAGATACGATCCACATTTTCAGGTGTCACCACAGTTCGAAAATAGACATGTTTAAACGTTCTTTGAAGCAACATTACGATCTTTGTTGACCGAAATGTAAAATCCACTCAGAAAATGGATTAATTTCGTTGTTTGGAAGAGTTGCACGAAGAGTTGAAATGAGTCCGATAATACCAACAATTTTAAAGAAAATTTTCATTATGTTAATTTTGCTTCATCAAACGAAAATAATAATTTATTGCAATGGCACTAATTGAAGCCTTCGTTCGTCAAATAGCTATCTTAATAAAGTATTGTGTATGAATTCTTAAACACTTTGAGTATTGTGAAAGAATAGACCTCTGGACTATTTATCAAAATTTGGGAAAGAAGCAGTTTTGGACAAATGTCTGTTGATTCTTCCCACATTGTAATGTACTGTATCTTGCCATATCTTGCCAATAAATGAATGAATGAATGAAAGTTGTAATGTGTTGATTCATTGGCAATCCAGGTGCCCAGGTAGCAAAATGATCCTACATGTACCTGATACTTTAGAATATTTTAATATTAAAATTAGTTCTGACTATAAAACTTCAGTGGGTACTGAAGTTTAATTATAATAGATTACACATATTTCATGCAACTACAGAACTATTTCTCAAGACCTAAATTATCGAAAAATAGAGACTTGGAGTACTTACGTAGGAAATCATGGGCAGATTCCATGCGGCGGCTACAAGTGCCTCAGCACTGCACGTGTCATCGGGCCCAATGAAAGCGACTGTGCCGGTGTCGCGCATCTCAGTCATGGCGCGGATCGCGTTCGCCGCAAACCACGACCGCTTGCGGCCGCGCGTCGACCCGATGTCAGCCGCAACGAACGCCAGGCGTCGACCCGGCAGCAGTGCCGCGTCCGAGTTGACTGCGGCCACCGCTAGCGGCAGAGCGCCCAGCACCACCTGCAAAAAAACATGCAATAAATCATTAATTGTAATGTATCTGATTTTCTATTTATTGTAATATTATGGATATAATAATTACAGTTATTATTATAATATTATTGTTAATATGTTGATGTTATTCGCATTGCATTGTTTCATTAATTGTAATGTATCTGATTTTCTATTTATTGTAATACAAGCTGTCCCGGCGAACTTCGTATCGCACTCTTCCCCCCCCCCAATGTCCCCCCTCTTCTCCCCACAAATGTCGCCCTTTCATTCCACCCCTCAAAAAATGTCATCCCCCAAATGCCCCCCATTCATTCCCACCCCCAAATGTCACCCCAACATATCCCTCTCCATGTCAACCCCCTCTCCCCACCAATTATTTTTTTTTTAATTTCTTCTATTTTGTATTTTTTTTCATTTATTTATTTCTTTTTAATTTTTTTTCATTTTTTTTCCGTTTATTCTTCAATTTTATTATTTGAAACGATAGAACATGTATTATACGAACGATAACTCATTCTTAATTGATGATTCTAGCGTAAAAAATAATTAGAGCAGAAAACCTAGTGCAAAAAAAATGGTTCGTGGCGGGGATCGAACCCCCAAACTCAAGGTCGTGAGGCCGAAGCTCTATCAACTGAGCCACTGAAGCTTGAGATGACATTGCTAATTTTTCTGGTCTTAAATCACGATCATCTTTCCGTTCTTCGGTAGCCGGCAAGTTCAAAACATAGGTTTGTAAAATGTTTGATAGGTTAGGTCATTAATGTACTAATTATTTATTAATTATAAAGGGATTTTCTTATATTTTAATACATATTATGTTAACCAGTGCTGTAACAATTCAAACTAATCCAAAATCATCTAAATCGGTTCAGCCGTTCTCGAGTTATAAGCGAGCGTACAGACACCAACTCTCTTTTATTAATATAGAAGATTATGGCTATAATAATTACAGTTATTATTATAATATTATTGTTAATATGTTGATGTTATTCGCAATGCATCGTTTCACATAATATATTGTTGGATTTTGAATACCTATTCTAACATGAAGTGTAACGTTACCTTAGTACTGTACGTGAATAGCAAGGTTATTAGAGAGAAGGTTGAACCATCGCTTGTGTAAGGCGCAAAGTGGAGGGGGAAGTCTGAATTCTTGATTCACGTTACTTCACACTCGCGGTCCGCCTATTATTTATCAATTATCAACAGCTGATATTATCAAAATAAATGATCAAAATGACGTCAGCGGAATCAGTCCCCCCACTCCAACAGCTTGTGAATTCAAAAAGCATTAGGGATGGTTCAACCTTATAACTAATAACCTTGCGTAAATAGTAGTCTACACTTAAGCTAAACAGGTTAATCCAACCTGAAGAGTTTAAAGTTGATAACTTTATAATTGTATGACATAAATATAAAAATGCATTAAGCTATCATAAGAAAGAAGTGTAAAATTTCATGTAGAAAAATTAGTTCTCTAATACAATAAATATTTAGAATATTGCATAGATTATTCAAATACGGCTTAATCTAAAACTGTGAGCAGGAAATTTCAATCAAATACAAGCAAATTTCAAAGGGAAATACATTTTCAAAAAAACAACTTATTTTCCACTCAACAGAAACGCATTATAATTTCAGAATTTGAAGTTCCCTGATTCAATCAGTACACAAGAATTTGAGTTAGTTTTGGAGCGAAAACATTAATCAGAAACTGAAATATTGATGTGGCAGTTCCCGATAATATCAACTTTGCACAACAAACTCTCTGCGTCAGTTTCTCAACTAGTGAAGCTGGGAAGCTTAATGTCGATATTCAAACTTTTCTTACCGTAATAGCACCGAGAAATACGATTCCCAGTGGATTACAGAGAATACGAATTGCTATGGAAAAACTGAATACCTAATAGCGTAAAACAGAAACTCGTTGCTCCGTTCTGTAATTGATTCACTTTTTCTCAGTCTTCCCTTGCTTGGGGATTTGAGAAACCATCCCTACTGATATCAGTTCAATGCACTCTATTCAAGAGAATAGAATTTGTTCTATTGAAGAGAATGCTACTTTGATAATATTATAGTCTATTAATTAATTCATTAATATTGATACAACAAATACTTCTATTCTCAACTAATTTAGGAAGAGGATTGTCCAGTATTACTTCAATTAATTGAACGAATTACTATAATATTGAGTAAATTAATTTACTTCAAGTGGCAAAAAAGGGAGGAGTGATCTTCATACCTGACTGTCCATCAGGTAGTACATCAAATTGACATCTTCCCCATGATATCCTATATTTTCAGTGTTATTTGGGCCCGGCCATTATTGGGTTGGTGTATCTTTCTCTACCTTAGAAAAATAATAACCTTAATACTATTGATTATTGCAAAGTCAGTATTATGAGTACGTGAGTAGGTAAAGGAGTGTTAAAGGAGTTTTTTCTTCAATCGACATGACAATATGGTACAGAACTGTTTAGAAAAGCCAATAGATGGTATCCTCCATTGCAAGAATCATTATTTTATTCCATCTACAGAAGACTTTCGAAGACGATCTATAGTCTCATTCTGTTCTCATGATGTTTGGAAGATTCAAAACATTTTCTATATCTACTAGGCTATATAAAAAGAGTTTGGTGTCGTGTAGAGTAGATTTTGGAAAGTTTGTGGGGAAGTTTGAGTGGACCGATTTCGTGCGGTTTGCGCCAAAAGAAAGATAAAAATCTGATTTCTGCTGACATTATTTGTTTTTCAAAAATATTTACTTTAAATAACTTAAAACTACTTAGTTAAATTGTTAATAGTTGAATTGTCCTTGATCTTACTGACAAGGTATGATTTCATTGGTATGACTGAGCTGCTGTAAACTGCAGATAGTTGAAATTTATAGCAACTACTTAAAACTAAGAATTTTAGTAAATTCAAGTGAGCGGCGCTTTGGGCTGCATAATGAACTAGTTGTAATATTAATACAACATTGTTTGTAATACCTGTGCTTATGAAGGATGCAGTCTATCATGCAAATTGTACAGCAAATTCTTTGCAGTGGATTTGGTTCCATGACAAAACATAAACAAAGACTTAAATTCTTGTTCTTAGCAGCTTTCAACACGCTTTACGGAACATAAAAGGGTTTAGTTGATTTCTCATATTCAACTGCTAGTTCAGCTTCCCATCACAGGCATGGTTTAAGAATGTGCTTCTAACATTCTCAGTTCTCGAGGATTCTCAAGATTTCAAAACAACAAAAAGGCTCTACTGGCTTTAGTCTAGTCAAATACAACCACGAGTGAATGAGGTGATGTAGAACAAGCTTAGAACAATCCTCGCTATCAGTTAAAGGAGAATTAGAATGGAGAATTTGGAGTATTTTGAGCAACAAGCGTCTGAAATACAATCTTCTACATTTCAAAGGTGTATTTCTCTAGGAGCATCTACTATGAGAATTTAAAGCATATATAGAGTGAAAATAATTATGATGCTTATGAGAAACGAGAAACATATACTTTCCGCTCTACATACTCGTAATTTATGTAGCACCCAACGCTTCTGGTGCAAAATCAGTTACACTTTCTGTATGTATGTATCCAAATAACATATTAAAAAATCAGAACTACAAAACATTTTGCAAGCACACCTTTCTTGTCTGAAGTGGCTGGACTAAATATCACGAAATTGGTGAGTTATATGGCCCCTTGCACAATTATCTAATTACCTAATATTCTATAAAAATGAGCTTAGAAGTACCATACTGTAGTTCTTTTGTAGTCTGAATTACACTTATTTTCTCCTCTCTTAACCTGCATTCTAAACTACTGTATAATCACAGATTCACTGCCCATTGAGTATAAGATCCCCCATTAACCCAGTTACATTAATTATTTTTATTCGCCCCAACAAAAGTATTAATAAATTCAAAAGAGCTGCCCTTGGGCTGGCTGGCTTTTCCTGTTGCGCGTCAGAGTCCAAAGGTGCTTTCGGCACATTCTCTTTCATCGTCTCTTGTTAATTCCGTATTAATATTCATGACGAACCCTCGCTTTCTACGAAAACAAATTCAACAGACACGAGAAACACACATTAGAGCTATCCGATTAGCCTTTTTAAATGTTTCAAATGTCCAAGAAAATTGTTGTCGCAGGAAGAATTTCCAACCAACTGGAAACATTGTTCATACCACAGACTAACCAAATATAGATTATCTCTGATCATACACTAACACAATATTCTTGTCTTATCTGTGAGAACACTAAAGTGTGAGACGAGTAAACAATCTGGTCTGGGAAAATCTGGAAAGAAAGTAGTGTAAAAATTATGCGAGGTGGAGTTTAGTAGTCGAGTACAAAATTATACACACAAAATCACCATATGCAGGCGAGAGGAAGTGAAGAAATAGTACCTAAATGAAATAATAGATGTACTGTAATTTTATGTGTTCATAGAATGAATGTCATTTGTTCATGAGAATGCTTCCCATCAAATCGGTTAGGAACCCACCTAAAGATGAGGGTCCATTCATCTCTCACCATCATTCTCCCCATTACCCACGCACAAAGTCAAGAGCTTATGTGAGCATCACCACAGCAAAAAGGCACGTATTGGCGTCATATCAGAACCGTCGTCATATCACATACACACATTGAGGATTTCGTTAGTCAGCAAATGTATTAATTATCATCAACTATTATCAGCATTTTTGCAATCTCAAAAACTTAGTAGACGAACTGGAAATGTCACACTTAATTCAGGCGACCACTAGAAGCATTCTTATAATAAAAGGGTATTTGAATATATTTATATGAAACGGTCAAATAGGTAATTTCATATTGCTGGTGTCCTCCAAATCGTAGACTGAATTAGACGAAAACATCATTCTCGAATCTCATTACTTATCCAGTCCTACTTGTTTGTTTATTGTGTGAAAGATTAAACAAAGCTTCTTTTGTTTTCGTCTTTGAGAGCACACTGCCCACAAAAATTAATTAGATTTTCCTGGAAACGAAGAATTGTATGACTGAGTGAATCGATATTCTCTTGTTATTGAAACTTGGGCTGCAGAAAGGTCTTTGATACGCGAAGGCTGAACAGGAGCAACTTTTTCTCTTATAGTTTTATTCTCCTGACAAGATTGAGAGTTGAAAGTTAGCTTGCAGATATCTACATATTTTCAAGCTCTCTCTCAAATACAAGTCATTCAATTTATTCCATCTCAATTCTCAGGTAGTGACTATTGGTTCGGAATTAATTGATGTTGAATCGATTTTGTAATAGGAACGTTGGAAATTTATTTCTTCAAACTTAAAATCAGACTGTGATTTTCAAGTTGAAATAACTTCGATGATTACTTCTAACGATCTGCAGACAGGCCTATCAAGTTTAGATTTTATCTGACGTTTATGTACAATTACAAAAAGGTGACAATAAATTAAACGGCTTGTGATTAATAATCAAATATGAAATAAGATAGGTAAAATTCAATTAAGTGAGATCCTCTTTTCTCAATAAGCATTTAATACTTTCTAATATTTCTATTCAAATGCCTAAACTCAAACCCTCAGCTTGACATTATCGCACAAGTAATAATCATAATATTTCATTCTTCTATCCGATTTCTTATCAGTCATCGTGTTTTTAATTTCAATAAATTACTCTCAATGAGATGAAAGAGAAAACTCAGGCTCCCTTGAGCGCTGTTATTATTCTCAGAATCAATAAATTGCACATATAATTGTAATAGAGAATGAGTTATTCAAGGCACCAAATATGTTTGATAGAGAAAGTTAATAATAGAGAAGGTAAAAATGAAAAAAATATGATATGACAAATCAGGCTCCACCAAATTATTTTATTGATAAAGAGCACCAAACTAGTGAGTGAATATCTAAGGGTTTAATAACTGAAGGGTTTGAAGATATGTGTCTCAGAGAATACTAATTCCAAATATTTACAGTGGGCTCCACTGTGTCTCTTCACTGAGTGTCTCTTTCTCTCTGTCTCTCTATCAAGTGCTAAGTGTTAATGTAAAGGATGTCCTCGGGCATCCTTTTCCAGAAATGGACATTTACATGTTGAAACTTCGACGTTTCATGTGGATAAATCTCAATTATGTCAACATTATCACACTGAATCTAGTACTTATATTGTTAAAATTATTAGCTTACAATCCATAAAATTAATAGAATAATTTTACTTAATGCTTATACATCTTTTGTGATCTTTTGTGACTGTGTATCGATGAAAGAAGCGGTGCAAAAGAAAACTGAGAGGAAATTGCTTTTATCTTACAACAAATGTATTATTGTACTATAATGTACTGTATCTTATTGCATTACATATGACAGTGTATTTCAAATTGAAAGAATTGGATACGATCTTATTAATATGGTTACATGACTTCATATGCCAAGAGCTCAATCTCCAAATCAAAACAACTTCTCTAGTTGTATATTATTCAATTTCCAAGTGAGTTTACAAGAACAAAATTGAATAATATATTGGTCAATAAGAAAAGTACGATGAAATTATAATAGTAGCAATAATTTGAATAGTAGGAATATAATTAATGTTATTGAAATCACAGCAGCGGATTGGGGTGGTTAAGTGAGAGACAAAATTTTATTTTTGGGAGGGGATGTTGTCTTGAACCATAGCCTCCTTTAAACTACAGTTTAGGGGGCTATGCTTGAACCTTCTCCTGGTTGCTTTTAGCTTCGATACGCCACTGCCATCCAAAGTGTACATTTATTATCATTATAGCACAGTATCAATGCAATAATAAATCTCTTCATTACAACATGTTTATAGTGCAGACATTATGATCCACTATTATCCAAAATGTTGAAGAATTAATCAACAAAAAGCATTAATAAACAGTCAAAAATGTTCATTTCATCATTATATTTATATAATAGAACCGTTATTAATGATATACCATTATTACGTTGATACCGTTATAACATAATTAGTACCGTTATTAATGACCTTCATTATCAAAAATGTTCATTTCATCATTATATATAATAGTACAATGGACTAACCATACATCTTGCCACACGCGTAGAATGTCTTATCTGTGATAATAATATCAATGTAATGATTAATCTCCTCAAAAGTGTATTTCAATGATGCGTCATTTAATATATGATAGCGTTCGGTGGATGAAAACGTTACATGTGTTGTGTTCATCGTTTTTGATACGGTAGACTACCCTCTATTATTTAATACTACGCTACCGTCTTTCGAGCTGCTTGTTTGCGTTGCGATTGAAGTCAGCTTTTGGCGTTGGCTGCTGCCCTGTCGTATATCGGTGTCATGCCTCTTGCATTTATCCACATCGTTAATCTTCCTGACGTTTCCCTATTTAGAGAGGGAAAAGTCGCAGTACATGCCGTCAAGAGGAAAACTTTTATATTGGATACTTTCATATCGGATGTCAACAGCAGATCATCTACGTGTATAATAATATCTTCCTGGAATCAAACCTCCGTCATTCGTGTTTCCCAAATTCCCTCACTGACAGTATTTAAAATGTTTTATTCACAACCAAGGTTTTCCAATAATATGGTGAAAATTCTGAATGACGATTACTCTTCCTAATATTAGAAATACCACAGGCTAGATATACTATCCCATGTAGATAATACAATATTCCTTGTTTGTGGTAATATTTTTTTATTGCAATTGATCAGTTATGATCCTTGTAAGCAAGTTTATTTCTTTTTGGGGGGGAGGGAAGGAGGAATGCTCAAATCAGCTCTAGGCTTGTGCGTAGATGATTAATTGTTATGGGTGATATCAAAGACAATGCTATTATAAAAGCATTCATTCAATTCGGCAAATGGCATTAGATAGATAGATAGAGAGATATTATTTCTTTGCTATCGGATTCTACGTTCATCAGCAACGTCACGAAATAATATCTCTCAATCTATCTATCTAATGTCATCTGCCAAGTTAAATTAATGCTACTATACTTAGTATTAGACAATCCTATTACAGTATTACTGTAAATTGAAGTGTCTTTGGTGATATTGAGGAATGATGACTGTTTTCTAGGTATACGGGACCTAAGGCTTAACGGGAGTAGCCCGAGGAAAATATTTTCAGCAAACTGGGATTTTGTCAATGGATCACATTATTTGAGAAGTCTCTTGAAGAAAAAATTTATTATGAGGAAAAAGCCGTAATATTATTATCCTTCTATACTTCGAACATTTCTTTATTTTTCATCTATTTATATCATTAGTAGTAGGCAGTAGGCTACGATTCGTAGACTATACGGAACTGATGGACCATCAAGCAACGTTATCCTTGTTCAAAAGCTAGATGTCATGAAGCTAATGTTATGGATACATATGAAATTCTTGATCATTCTTTTTTCTACAGTAATAAAAATTGGATGAGCATTTAGAGAAGTAATTGGAATTTGAATCATTTACAAACTTTTTACCACGCAACATACATGTATTTTACTCATGAAACACATTTGAATACACGTTTCTCATCTGAATCATATTCCAATATTTATGAACAAGACTACTGATATTTCTCAGTCTTCTAAAATAGTGTAAGCAAGAATTCGGAATACAAAGTTCAGTTTACCTGTGTATCACCATAAGCACCAAGAAATCCAATGGTAACAGATTCTTCAAAGTTGTGGTTGCTTGCATTCGTCAAATACTCGTAGAAGAATGACGAATAGCCGTTCGAATCTAGAAAAATGATAAGGATTGACATAATGACAAAAATTATATAATTATTCAATTATGAATAGATATCAAAAAGTAACTATTTTTTAATTTTAGAGGTAATTTTTCTATTGACAACAGAATTCGAATGAATAAATGATTAGAATTATTTCTTAATTTCAATTCTCAATTCAACTAATTCAAACACGCAAATAATTAAAAAAAATTATAATACAACAGTTCAATGAGCAAAACACATTCATATACAATTTGCTACATGGTGCAATTTTCTGGAGAGAAGAAAAGAGGAAGAATACCTAGACAACTATGGTCTCCCATAGAAACATAGGACAAAAATACAGGTAGAGGGCAAAAAAGGTAAGAAGCTTCTTCTTATAAGCTTCTTCTTATTTTACTCCTAAACTGAGTGCTATGAACTTCCAACTCTTGAAGATAGTGTTCACGGTGTTCAGGAATGAATACTTCTGCACTTCAGCTAAATAAATGAATAATCCAAGTACCAACACTTTCTAGATACATTCCAAGAGTCTATTATCAAAATTGTGATCAGACCAAAAAGAAGTAAGTTTTTATAACAAACGAGGAAGTTCTCGGAAGTGACGTCACATGTGTATGATAGTGTGATACAATGGGTTCAAAATCAAAACAAGATACATACAAGGTAAATACAGTGCCCCAGAGCTCTTCGAGAATATGTTGAGGTTTTGCACTAATCAAAATAAAGAGGACTAAAGTCCCTGCGAGAAAAACACCTACATTCACACACCTCTTTAGAGAGTTCCGGAACACTTTATCAAAAAAGATAGGAAACTATGGAAAAGTAAGTATTCTAATTGTCTCTGACTTTATATATTCGATGATAGAATATTATCACAGAGAACAGATTAGACTAGAGAGTATCGCTCCTCTATGATATTATTTTATAGACAAAGGATTATATTCTCATCAAAATCCCCTGAACTTGATCAAGCTCCCCAAATAAAGTGGCGTATGAGTATTATTGTCTCTTTTTTATTCTTCAATCTAATCTCAGTTGGATTCAACAACATTGGGCCTAAGAATACCGTTGTTTCAAACAAGAGTACTATGAATAAGAGGAAAACTGGCAGTGAAGCATGTATGTTTTGACGTGAATGGGGAACGACGATACGTTGTATCAAATTTTGTAGCTAAAGTAGGTTGCTAAGACGTGAATCTCTTGTTGATTGCTTGAGAAGGGTCGGTCAGATTGAAGGTGGTTTGCTTGGTAAGGGAAGCTCAGAATCTTACTTCCTGTTCAAACTTCGGTTAAAGTGGTGTGCGATACAACATAGGTCGTAGGACGCGACGAGGCGGTACAAGTTTACAGTCTCTAATTGTATGTATGGTGTTTGACATGAATCCAATACATGGTCTGGGCTAAGCTTCACATGGAAACATAATCAAGGAAAATTGAGTAAAATTGGCTACATTCAAAGTTTCTCTCCGACTAAAGTCTAGGAAGCTCATTTACTCAATCTCTGTGACAGGCATAAACAATTATTTACCATTAAACCGTACATTATCCATCAGTCTATTCATTAAGCACCATACATGGAGGACATGGCTTAACTAAACCACTAATAAATACGTCTAAAATCCCCCTTGATCTGGGATCATCCCATTCATTTCCCTAACATAAGCATTATTTCACAATGAAACCGATGAGTAGATTAGTTCCTCGAACTAATTCCATGAGTAAGGTTTCCAATATAAGAAACAAATCAAAACAAAATGAAATAATCCAAAACCTTCAAGATGACATTGCAGTAATAATTTTTCTAGAACTGTCTGATTATTAAAACCCTTTTGGCGCATTCCTTTCTACTGTGCTTCCACCACTGCGTGATTTGATGTGAAATCTACAGGAAAATCATACTGATACAAGTCTGTTGCAATGTTGCAATGATACTGTATCCCCAAACGATACAGTACTGAGCAAGCAAGCGGCGCTTTGCGCTGCACGGGATAAACTCGTTTTGTATTAAAAGTCTTTTGAAGAATAATAATTGATAGTTTCCAAAGTCTAAACTGGAAACCAGAATCTAGCATTTTTCACACCTTGTGAAAATTCCATTTCACAAAAATCATAATTATATTATCCCCTCCTACTTTTCCCCTTCTAATCCCCTTATGCAATAGGTCTTCTACGACCTGACATGCCAATAAAAATCAACCAATCAATCAATCAATCTCAGACAATCACTCTAGTTCTCAGCTAAGATAATACAGGACATTTAAATAATCTTCTTGAAGATCCAGATTTTCAATAGGCCTATTCAAAGACAGTTTTGTATTCCAATCCAATTAAAAATTTGTACCAATTTTCGATGTTATTTTATGTTTATCATATATGATGATTTTTGTACGTATTAATGAATTGAGTCTTTTTATTATAATATTCCTTTACTCATCTAATTCAATGTTTCGGCAAAACAATGTAGACGAAAGCAGACAATAATCATTCCATGGGTTTATTTCCGTTTGTTCTACACCGGCAAGCGTCTGCCCCACGTACTCCTTTTTGCACTACTTTTTCACGCCTTCAACAAAATGTATCGGCAACGTGCACGACACCAATCTTACAAGTACAGTACTAGAGCATAAGTAAGCGGAATGTTACAAAGTTTGAACTATCAGTCGAGCTATCTCGGCATCGGGTAGAGGATAAACTTGGGATTGGAAAAATGTGGGTCCATGAGGAGACCCACCGATAACAAATAGTTGTTTGCTGAAGTCAAAGTCATGTCGACAACTGTAAGAGTGGAAAAGTAAATCCAAGTGCTAAAATTGGGAACGACAAGCTGGAAACGAAGCCGGAACGAAAATAAATGAAACCACTTCCCAATACTTTACCAAAACAACAATAAGAGTGCCAAGGAAAATATCATAAAGGCTGTGGAAAGCCGTCGTCGTGAAAGGGAAGGAAAAATGTTATTGATCAATAGTTGGATCCAAACTTTTCTAGAAGAACTTTCCTCTCTGTCCAAGCTACATCTCATTGTTATTGAGGTAGACACTGGCATAAACCTAAAGCTTAATAGATCATTATACTCTCCAACACAATCACATTACCTATTACAATCGAGTAGGAAAAATGAAGTTGTAATTTTATTGATAGCAACAACAACAAGATATTCCACAGTTCAATAATTAAAAGATTGACTCATGAATAAAATAATGGATTGAAATTTGATTTGATTTGTTTCCCCTGAATTACGATGTGATAAATTTCAATCAATTTTGGATTGCTTAGAATAAACATTAAAAAAAGATTCAAATATTTGTTTCAAGGTAGTGAAAAAGTAGATGCTTATATTAGCTCAATCTTTTTCTTAAATATAAATTTGATTCTTCATCTTGATAAGGAATTATCATCCCTCTGAGAAGAATAGAACTGAATTGATTAGAAATAAGATAAGTATTCAAAATATAGAAATTTAATTGTAGAAATGTGATATAAATATTGTGATTCTAGTAGAAATGAAAATAAAGAGGTACTGTATAGTAAAATATTATACCCTTTTCAAGTGCAATTCTCCCACAGCACTTATGTGAGGTACAAAGTGGGGAAAATAAAGTCATCTATGATCTATCTATCTATTGAAATCATAATTTATAATGCAGTTGCCTAGAAGAAGAAGCTGAAACTTACTCCGTTTATTATTTTAGAGACAAGGAAAAATACTCTTAGAACAAAAAACCTCTGTGTAGTATGACACCTCAACACAATAATGTCTCAACACAACAAAAATTTGATAGAATTTCAAGCTATCACAAATCATTTAAGATCGACAATTGTAAATTTAAATAAATAACGGTACTCTTGAAATTTTTAGAATGTAATCATTTGTTTGGTAGAATCTCTATCATCAGAATGTGATGAAGCATTCCCTGATATTATAATCAAATGCAGTATATAATCATAATCTCATGAATCGACTGTTACAGTATTATCTTACAAATAATTTAGATTTTCATTCAAATTCATAAGATTTTATATAGTTCCGTACTCACCTGAAATGTTTGTTGTATTCGTGAAAGCTTCAACTGAGGAGACCACTAAGAAGATTGATATCACTATTCTTAAATCTCGATTCATTATAATAGAATTGTAGGCCATGTTTTCTTTGTTGAACACAAGTGAGTGAATCAAGCATACAGCAAATACAAAATCTGCAAAATGTTTCATAGAACTAATTTTATTTTATAAATTTTAATAATTTTTATTGAAAGTTTTACGTAAAAAATAACTGTGTTATATACTTTTTGGTTAGATTCGGGAAAATTGAATGAATGAATAAAATGAATAAATGAATTATTGATTGATTACTAGTTGTATTGGGAGTAGAATGATTTTAGTGAACTGCGTCGAATTGAATTGATTTGTAAAGGATGTTGGGTGTGAATAATATTAATAGAGTTTGGCAAACTCTAAACAACAAGTCTTGGTGTCTCAATAATACGAGGGTAAGTCAATTATTATCCGCAATAATGGTATGTTTTTGTTTATGATGGCACTACTGTTGTTTTGCGTTGATGACATGTTTTTTGAATATTTGAGGTCACATCTGCGCATGTTTCAAGCTGCTAGGTTTGTTTCATTGTCGCTGTCTTGCTGTTAATCATGGCCGCTCCGCTTTCCGTTTGCACCAATGAAGAACAACGGTCAGTGATTCGTTTTTTGTGGTCGAAAGGTGTATTAGGGGCCAAAACTCATAGATGACTTTCGGAATAATACGGAAATAGTGTTTCGCCAAAATGGAGTGTTTATGAATGGATTAAAAATTCGAAAATTGTCGCACAAGTGTTACGCATGATAAAGGAGTCGTGAGCATCGTTTAAAACTGATGCTTATGGTTTTTTGGGACTCACTAGGTCCAGTATTGGAACATTATCAGGGAAGGGGGACAAAAATAAACAGTAATACGTTACAGTGAGATGCTTACTGCCAAGCTAAAGCCTGCAATTCGGAGCAAACGCCGAGGATTGCTGTCAAAAGGTGTTGTTTTGTTGCACGACAATGCCCGTCAGCATACTGCTGCCCACACTGCTGAAACGATCAGGAAATTAGAATATGAAGTACTGGATCATCATCCACATAGTCCCGATCTTGCTCCTTCTGATCATCACTTGTTTGGTCCATTCAAAGAGGCATTAAGAGGCCGTAGATTCACCACGAATGAAGCATTCAAAGAAGCGGTGCATTCCTGGATTGCATCTCAATCAAAAACATTTTTTTATGAGGGTATCAGGAACCTTGAACAACAATGGACCAATTGCATTGAAAAGCAAGGAGACTATGTCGAAAAATGATGTACTTGTAGGTTTGCTATTTGATTCCAAAAAATGTTATAACTGTATTGCGGATAATAATTGACTTACCCTCGTATGTCGGGCACCTATTGATGTTTAAAATATGTTTATATCATTTTGATCTCGTGCAGTTAACTTCTAAGTATACAAAGCCTGTTCCTCAATAAGTTTTGAGAACGATACTGACTTATATTAGATAGTTATTCTTTATTAAGAAATCCATATTTTCCAACGTTAAGCTGTTCAGATCAAGTCTGAATCTAATTTTTTTTTGTCTGGCTCAAGATAATTATATTATTGTTTGCAGTTACTCTTGTCATTAGTTTTGGTTAGAAGTAGTCCTATCTGGGACACTCGTGGTTCATTCGTAAGAAAAAATCTTGTTTCATTAATGAGTTTACCAATTTCTTCAAGAAGGAGGAAACAACCTTAGTAATTAATTATAAATTATCAGTTATCACGTTAGAACCCGTAAATTATTAGAGATTCTATTATATACTATTTTGTTGTTTGTTGTTTGTGTAATTCAATTCCATGGGAATGGTGATTTGGAATGCAGATCCACTATGAAAAGTGAATTATATAGAAGCTAGAGTAAATATACATCTGAAACTATCCTCTACAATTTTATCTTAACTTAAAAGTTTTCACTCTACAATTCAAAATTATTAGTGAAGATGCAAAATAATTGTTATAATTAAAAAAAAAACAGATATTGATTGACTCTAAGACAAGAATGCAGATCTGAAACACAATCCTGATCTAACTTATAGTAACATAACTTTTTATTTCCTGGAGGCTTTGGAAAGCAGTTTATAGTTGAGGTGACTTTGTCAAAAATTAGGCGACCAAGATTCATCTAAGATTGAAATTTTTTAATTAAATTTTAAAAGTTCTACTTTGATCAACAACAAACCCTTATAGAAAAATACTTGAAACTAGACTTTTGGATCTGTTATAGTTTTCAAAAAATAGGTACGTACTTATAATGTATAACTCCATAATTAAAGATTTTATTGATATGATTAATAATTGAAGGTTCTATAAGACAGGAGTGAAGTCATTGTAACCAGAAAGATAAAAGAACTTACACAAATGTACTTATAAATGTATCCTTCAATACTCTTCGTAAATAGTTTAAATGGGAAAGTTTAAACTATCTTGTTTAAATTCGACTCAAGCTTGAAAATGTATCTAACTTACAGTTTGTTTGCTCAAAAATAATATAAAAAAATCTACCGTAAAAGATGAAGTCTATTATATGGCAGTAAATTATACTCTAATTAGATAGATATCAGTCGAGTTAATAGACACGGTTTATTGTTTGGGTTTAAGCGGCCGAGTGCCGATAGCTACTGACAGAATCTGGAGAGAATCTCAACAGGTAAACCGGACGGGAAACAGCTCACTCATGCGCCACAGCATCATCCCATCCCAACGTCCAATGAATTCTCTCAACGAAAGAGGTGCGAATTTCCACCCCCACAAACCACTCCAGCAAGTGTCGCTTCTAGAAGCTTAAACAACTTTGTAGTGCAAATCGAAATATTCGCACCAACATATTTATTCTGTCGAGAATAGAATAACTACAAATACAGCATGAACACTTGGCAGCTCTCGTGCTTATTAAAGCTTTTGAATTCTGCTTTTCATGAGCTTGCGCAAAAATTTAACTTAATTTTAAATTTAATTGAAGTTTATTGATTTGATTTCAGTGGTTTTTGTGACCTAGAGAACAGAAAAGAAGAGACATGCATAGGAGAAGCATTGGTTCTTTTTTACGTAATACCTAAACAGAATTTTTCAAATTTCAAACGATAATTAGCGTCAAACCAAATAGGCTAGAAATAGAATAAAATAGACCCACGCACAAGCCTAGAGCTCTTCTTTTCTTTCTAAGCTTCTTACTCTTCTTTTCTGTGCCTAGAGATGGCTCCTCAATAGTGACGCAGAAGTTTAGCTCACTTAGTTCAGTTACAGGCGAAATGACGTCGAAGCAGGAGAAAGCGCAATGCGTGCTTTGGTTTCACGAAAAGAAATCAGTGTTCAGCGTAAATTCCAGATCTCTTATTGATGCAGCCCTCCTGATGTTAAATTTATAAAGCGATGGTATGAAAAGTTTGAAGAAACAGGCAGTGTTGAAGATCTTTCTAGAAGTGGCAGGCCTAAAACACCTGGCAGGAACTGGAATACCGCTTCGACATTCTCCGAGCTACCAATGGGGCACACGTTGAAGTTTTCTAACGTGATTAGTCTTATAAGACTTCACGCTCACTCTGTATTTATCAAAATGATGCACTTGAGAAATGCTTTTTATGCAAATTGTTCATATTCAAAATTATTCTCTAGATAGATTTTTAAAAATTATAATACAGTAGTATAAATAATATTTCACAGTATTTAAATGCGAGTTTTATCATCTATATCATCTAAAATGTTCATTCGAGTCTAAAACATAAGCATGACTTTTTTTGAAAGTAGAAGAAGACCCTCACAACTTACCAGGATTATAGTTGGGTACAATATAATTTCTTTGAGTACATGTGCAACATAAATAGCCTACATTATTAATGACCCGATAGGTTCATTATTAAATGACCTTAATGCGATCGTATTCGTGTCCGTCCGTCTGTCTGCACGATATCTAACGAACGGAAGATCGTACACTTTTGAAATTTTAAATATAATATTTTCATAGATCAAGTAAGAAGCCTATTGATTTTGAACATTGGGGGTTGAATTTTAAAAAATTAAAATCAAAAAATAGGTAGCCTACAGCTGTAACCTTAGGTATTCTTTATTTAGGTCATAGCTCGTTGAGCTGTTCAAATACTGTCTTTGCGCTAGTAAAGAAAGTATTTTAGTAATATTTGTAAAATACTGTAATACAAATACTACCTAGTAAAGAAAGCTCCCTATTGATAGTGTAGAGGGAGAACACGCGAATGGTAAAAAGAAGGTCCTGGGTTCAAATCCCACTAGGGGTTATTTTTTGCAATTGATTTTGATATAATTCAACTAGTTATTCATGTCAGGAGCTAAAATTATATTTTTAAGTAATATTAAGAAATTATTCCGAGAATAATATTTGTTATCAACTGTAAAATAAAAGTACTCTTAAGTAAATCAAAGTATTTTTATTTTTGAAAACTATACCACATCGGGTCCTTGGATACATCGTTGTATCGGTTTATTTACTATGAAATTATATTAGTTGAATGAAGTTAATTGTTATCAATTTGGATTCACAATATATGGAGAAATCAATGGGAATTATTTTTTGTTTCGTGTTTTTTTCAATTGCCTGAATGATTTTTATTTTTTTCACGGGTGCCCACGTGAGCTCTAGGCTTGTGCGTGGGTCTATTTTATTCTATTTCTAGCCTATTTGGTTCGACGCGAATTATCGTTTGAAATTTGAAAAATTCTGTTTAGGTATTACGTAAAAAAGAACCAATGTTTTTCCCATGCATGAACTTAGTACTAAAAGTTTGTAGTTAATAATTGATTATTTGAAATGAGCAGAAATTGAAATTGAAATGACGAGCAGTATGTAAATGCCCTACTTGTATGTTTGTTTCAAGTGATTGAATTGATGGATTGGTGTGCAAATATAAAGTTCAGAAAAATGTTCAATTTTCTAGAGTACGGTATTGATGAATAATTTGACTGATTGGAAAATACACAACATGCAATTAGTTCTCATTCAATGATGTCAATGCCAGATCGGCTCTAGAGAAGCGATACTCTCTAGTATCTGTTTCTAATCTTTATCTAATCTAGTTTCTAATCTGTTCTCTGTGGTTACGGTAAGTAACCCTAAAGTCACTGAGATTTGAGAGTGATAGTATTATAGAAAGCTATAGAGATAGTATTTTTAGATTCTTGGTGATCCAAAAGATGAGTTTTGAAATTAGTTTTTTTTCCTAAATTTTGGAAACCCGATAATAGAAGTGACTGTATGATAACATAATAACTTCGATTGAGATACAGTTTTTATTTTCTGTTAAATAACATTCATAGGTTTTAATTCAATAGAAATATACAATTAAACTTAACAGAGTTTATTAATCTTCATATAGGGTTTTTTGTATGGCTTTGAAATTACCACTATTACCATTCAGCCTATTATTACTTAAAATCATGCCTAATATTGATCACAGGTTAATAGAACTCAGATCTATACTATTCAAATAACTGTAGGCTTTCTCTCTGTGCAGGTATAAAAATTTATTTGAGTAAGTAATTAATACTGCATGGAATATGTTGTCTGTAAATAATTAAAATAAGTGCATTTGATTATCTATTTGATTTACTAAGATTCAAATAATATAATAATATTAGGACCTGGAAGAGTACTGGAATAAGTAACGGAAAAATGTTCCTTAATTGTAAAAAATCCATCAAATTGACAGTCGGAAGTATAGTAATTATTGGTCTCTTCATTATCGGTATTCTCTTTGAAATGAATAAAATGCAGAATCGAATGCAAAACCCATACTCTTGCATGAGAGGCCACACATCAACGCAGTCAACAAAGGTCAGTCAATTAGAATAAATCATCACAATGTTGTGCTTTTTAATTTTAGTAGTAAAGATTGGCAAAGGTAGTAAGCAGAGTATGCCTACGCTTTAGATGATTTTATAGTATAGAAGATACATACAGAAGACAGACTTTTCAGCCTAAAAATGTGCTATCTTCACAGAAAATATGTAAGGAATATGATTCCCTTACTTGAGTATATGACCTGTAAGATATTTTCATTTGATCTCATTCATTTACATACCATTTCCATAAAAAATATAATATTATGAACAAGATATGACAATAACTACCATAAAATTATATGAATAGAGAAGGTTGGGAAGAATTGAATACCACGTGGTATTCATGTATATTCATGTATAAGTCTTGGTCTCCATTTGATAATACTGGTCAATATGCTGAAATTATTATTGTTATCATAATAATTATCATAAAACTGTTTTGCAGGCTCACAGGAAGAAAATTTTGAAATGATAATGATTCTATATAAGGGGATGATAATCACTTTCTCAGTATTTAATTATTAATTATTATTATTTTATTATTTGTCAAAACAGCCTCAACAAATAATTCAAATATTATTTGACAATATTATAATGCTGATTTCACAGGGTTATCACTGGGACGAGCAACTAAATTTGCTGAAGGGTGAAAAGCCATGGTTTATGAAGAATGGGACACGCTGGCCGACTGCCGCCAAAATAGACCTTGCAACGGGAAGACGGGATGCCAAGCTGTGGCCACATGAGGCTCCCGATAGCGACCGTATGATCAACCAATTCATGTTCATGCCCCCCGACACTGGCAAACCAAGGCCAACCAAAAAGGTGAATCTATAAATCGAAAGAATTTTATTTTGAAGATTTCTCAGGACTGATGAGTTGAAATTCAGTTTTGGACTACTTAAGCTATATACCTTTTCCATATTTCCCATTAGAAACCGCGAAAGGGTCTCCCCACCAAAAAAGCCATGAGCTTAAGAATGAAAAATGTCTCAGAAAAGATGAATCTAGATAGGTATTTGTAAAACTGATATTGTTGATAAAATTGGGATTCCCTGTGGAATCTCTATGGTGAGACTAATTAAATTAAAAAATCAAAATTTACAATGGAGAAAGCACAGAGCCACAGATAACAAGTATAGTCACTCTATGACAGAGCTAAGCTTGGTGCTATGCTTTTTTATGGTATAACTTATTTAATTCAAAAATCATAATGTACATTATATTCTCTCTTATTCTTATTTAAATAGAAGTTATTGAAGACGTAAAATTCTGAAGGCTTTCCTCTAATTTCTCTTAGGTTATAATTCAGGATAAATAATATAGGCTGTTTCAACTTTGCTTCAATTCTGATAAAAGATGTTATATGATATGACAGAGATGAACTATAACCTTGATAACGGCAATTAAATACGGTACTCAATTTTTCATTCATGGAATTCAGTGGAAGTTAACAACTTGAAAGTTTATTTCACATAAAACACGTGTCTGGCATACGCCTAGAACTAGATTGATTCAACTTGATTTATATTTATCATAATTATTATTATAATTGTACTTTCTATTAGGGAAGTTTATCTTTAGATAAACGATCCTAGATTAACTTGCTGATTCCCTGGTCTATCGACTGTGGTGAATATACAATAAAGTAACTAAACTTGGATTATTAATCTTAGATCTTAGTATATGTTTTAAGATGTTGTATCAATTATAATAAATTATGACTTTGAATTATAAATAACATCTTTTTATTTGAAACGTGTACTATACAAGATAACTAGTGAATGAACTGGTAACATAATATTCAGTGTTTGTTTATGTGGTTGCTATGGCAATCTTAGCAATATGTGATCCCATAACATCCCCTTCTTTTTATCAATATAAATGATAATCATTTAATCTGGTAGGAATTTTTCTTGTTCTCTGTGGTCTTAGAAATACTTCATTCCTTCGTAGTACAGCTCCTTCTTCTGTTTCAATATTGAATGATCTGTTCCCTGTGTCCGCTATTATTTTACCTTTTGACCATTCATCACTTTGGGGAAGCTTTCTGTACCAGATTTCTTGTCCTACTCGAAGTTCGTTTCTTTTAACAGCGCCTTTGTCATAATAAATTTTACTTCTATTTTTGTTATCATCAATCCTCTTTTTAATTTCTTCTGGTTCTAGAATTTTGTATTTATCCGTGTTTGGTAGGTCACATCTCAACCACCGTCCCATCATCCTTTTTGAAGGACTGAAACCAATTTTATTTGGTGTATTTCTGTAAACCAGTAGCATTTTGTAGAAATCTTTACCTTCTTCCATACATTTTTTTCATTATTTTGACTGATGCTTCTGCTTTCCATTGCTTTGAGGATAGTGTGGACTGCTTGTTATATGGTTGAAGTACCAATTTTTACTGAATTCTTTAAATTCGTTTCACGCAAAATTTGAACCATTATCCGATATAACTGCTTTACCAACTCCATATCCGCTAAAACGCCCCTTTCATATTAAACTAAAGTTTCCTGATGTCACGCCTCTCACTTCATCAATCTCAATCACATCTGAAATGATCTACTGTTATTAGGAATTTTCTTTGTCCATGCATATTTATTTCAAATACATCCATACTGATTGTTTCGAAAGGTGCATTTGGGGTTTCATGAGATTTCATTTCCAATTTCTTTTGTTTACTAGAAAACTTTGCACATGTCTCGCATGATCCAATTAGCTCCCTGATTTCTGTGGTTATATTTGGCCAAAATACAGATTGTCTTGCTAGTCTTTGTGTCAATTCTATACCCTGATGGCCCATATGAAGTTTTTTTAAATACTCATTTCTCAGTGATTTTGGAATAAGTATTTGGTTCTGTTTCAGAATGATGTCTTCTTCCATTGTTAATTCACAACGGTAATTCCAATAGCATTTTATATCATCAGGTACTTCTTTTCTTGTTTGTGGCCAGCCATCACGAATTTGTTTTTTAAGTAGTTGTAGTTGGTCATCATTTCTTGTTTCTTCAGCAATTTCTTGAATAGACTTATCTGCAAAATCTACTGTATATATACAATCATACTCAATACCCGTTTTAAGTTGTTCTCAAGGCCGTACCCAGGGGGGGGGTCAGGGGGGTTGAAACCCCCCCCGAAATTTCCAGAAAGAAATAGCCTATTTTGAAATTAAAACACAAATTTTCACAAAATTAAAATTAAACACATAAAATTAAGATGTATTGCTAATGCTAACGTGTCTCTTTCTCACACTCTTACTCCCTCACACTCTATCTCTCTCTCTGACTCTCACCACTACTATCCCGCCCCGAGCCTACCAGCATTAGGCTAGGATAGAAGAATAGAAGAGCAGATTTAGTATTATAGGTTTTGAAGTTTTTTAAATATTACGTGATGATTGTATTAAAATTATTCAAGTCTATTTGCATTTTGTATTTATCTATTCATTTTCAGAGCTAACCAATTCACAAGGGAAAGTATTTCCATACTTGAAATTAAATGGTAATAGCTTTAAACATTAAAAAAGGATCAAAGGGTATCATACGATATGTTAATGCAAAAACATTCTAATGGCTTAAAAATGGACTATTCAATGTAAAAATGTTCAAGTCAAACCATAGATTTTTGCCTATAAACTCTGGTTAATCAAGAGCTTAAAACGGTCTTAAAATGCGTAATTTCACACTTAAATTTTCAAAATTTCCCCGGGGAGAGCCCCCGGACCCCCCGTCTTCCTGGGGGTATGGAATGTAAAGATTTTCAAGTCAAACCATAGATTTTTGCCTGTAAACTCTGGTTAGTTAAGAGCTTACTTAATATGCGTAATTTCACACTTAAATTTTCAAAATTTCCTCGGGGAGAGCCCCCGGACTCCCCGCCCTCCTGGGGGGTATGGAATGTAAAGATTTTCAAGTCAAACCATAGATTTTTGCCTATAAACTCTGGTTAATCAAGAGTTAAAAACGGTCTTAAAATGCGTAATTTCACACTTAAATTTTCAAAATTTTCATAGGGGTGGACCCCCTGCCTCATGGGGGTATTCCATACCCCCCAGACCCCCCGGTGCTTCAACCCCCCCCGAAATTTTTTCCTGGGTACGGCCTTGGTTGTTCTATTGTACTTATTTCGTCATATTCTTCAATGTTCTCTCTCGTTACTTTGTAAATGTCCATTTCCTTTTCGTTGTTTTGGCTCCTCTCTGGAGCTCTTGATAATGTATCTGCCAAATACATACTTTTTCCTTGTCTATATTTTATCATAATGTTGTACCGCTGGAGTGATAGGATCATATTTTGTAATCTTTTTGGTGTTTTCAATAGTGGTTTCTTGAATATGGACACCAAAGGACTGTGGTCAGTTTCAATTATGACATCTGATTTCACAAATATATTGATCGAAGCGTTGACATGCAAATAATATAGCTAGCATTTCTTTTTCTATTTGTGCATAATTCCTTTGAGTGGTTGTAAGTGTTTTTGATGCATAGGCAACGGGGAATCCTTCTTGCATCAGAGCACATCCAACAGCAAAAGATGATGAGTCAGTTTGTATTACAACCGGTTTTTTTGTATCAAAAAATCTTAGAAGTGTTGCTTCAGATACAATTTTCTTTATTTCATTGTATGCATCTTCTTGAGTTTTTGTCCATATAAATGACTCTTCTTTTTTCACTAACTTCCTCAGTGGTTCTGTGGCATTAGATAGGTTGGGAATATATCTTGATAAATATGTAACCATTCCTAAGAAACGTTGTACTGCTTCTTTATCACAAGGAACAGGCATATTTATTATAGCTGTTATTTTACTTTTGTCTGGTTTGACTCCTTCTGATGTTAATACATGGCCATAAAATTTTATTTCTTTTTTACACAAATTTGTTTTTTCTTCATTCAGTTTCACATTTTCTTTTCTTAGTCTATCAAGTAATTTTTCTAAATTTTCATCATGATTTTTCTGTGCATCGTCTTCATTATCACCATATCCAACTACTAGTATGTCATCAGCAAGAACATGTACTCCTTTCAATCCGTTAGTAATTTCCAGCATTTTCTTTTGAAAAATTTCCATTGCTGTAGACAATCCAAAAGGAAGTCTCAGATATCTGAATTTTCCAAATGGTGTCCAGAATGCTGTTAGTTTGCTGCTTCTTTCAGTTAGTTCCACTTGCCAAAATCCTTTTTTTGCGTCTATAGTAGAAAATATTTTTGCTTTATTTAGTTCAGGAATAATTTCATCAAGTGTTGGAAGTTGTTGTTTTGTGTCTTTATTGCTTGATTTAGAAATGTTGGGTCTAAACACACTCTTAGTTTATTATTTTTCTTAACGATTGTGACATTGCTGATCCAGTCTGTATAACCAGGTTCTTCTGTTATGATATTTTGTTGAATCATGTCTTCGATTTCTTTTAAATCTTCCTTTAATGCTATAGGAATTCTCCTTGACTTTGCTTTACTGGAGGCCTATCATTAATTATTTCAATTTCTGCTAAACCTTTCATTCTTCCTAATCCTTGGAAAACATCATTGTATTTCTCGATTATTTGTTTTGTTGAATTTGGAACATTTCTCAATTTTTCGAGTGATTTCTTTTCATTCAATGCATCTACTTTCTTTATAGTTGTAACATCCTTACTATATGTGATAAGTTTCAGATTAGCACATTCCTTATAGGACAGAATAGGCATATGATCATAATCAACTATGATAAAACAAATATCATGTATTTTCTCATCTTTTCTTACTTTTATGTAGCATTTTCCTTTGACACCTAGTCTGGTTCCGTTAATTGCTGTTAATATCGATGTACATGGTGATAACTCTATATTTTTTCTATTAAATATTTTATTCAAAGCTTTTTCACCCATAACATTGCAACAGGCGCCTGTATCGAGTTGGAAATACACATTTTTTTCTACATCATCTTTCAAAATTACTTTAAGTGTTACAAAAACACCCTTTTCACTCATAACTTTATTATTAATTTGAAATTGATTATGTTTTATAACGTCGATTGAATTTTCATCAGTTATACTGTTGTCATTGTCCTGTATTTCTTTCATTTTTTTCTTCCTACATACAGATGCAAAATGTCCTCTAATTTTACAGTTATGACATGTAGCTAACCTAGCAGGACATTTATTCAATTTCTGATGCCATTTTTGTCCACAATAAGAACAAAGTCTGGATTCTTTAGATTGGTTCTTACTATTTTTAAACTCTACCTTTCTAATTTCATTCTTTCTGACTTTCTATAATTTCAAACTGCTTTTTGTTTCTTCGCTTGATTTGCAAATTTCAATTGCCTTTTCCAATTTCAAACTTTTCTAACCATAATTTTTCTCTTAATTTTATATCTTTGACTGAAGATATTATTTTGTCTAATAGTTCATCTTCCATGTCTTTATATGCACATAGTTTGATTTGTGTTTTCAATTTCATCAGGTATTGTTGAAATGATTCACCATTCGACTGTTCTAAATTATTGAAAATGTATCTTTCATACCTTACATTTAGTTCCGGGGCAAGTTTCTTCTCCAGAGTAGTTAGTATCTCGTCCACTGAGTTTGATTCTGGATTATCCATAATCTTGTATATGATTTTACAAGCTCCATCGCCGATTATAGTCATCATTTGTGCGACTTTTGTTTTTCATCTTCCACTGTGAGTCCGCTTGCTAAAACATAATTCTTCCACATCCGTGTGAAAATTAATATTTTCTCTCATATTACCCTCCATTTCAAGTGGGCTAGGCGTTGGTGCGTACCTCGTCATTTTTGTACGTCTTCTTTCTTCTGTTTCCAAGTTTTGTTCTTGATATATTTTTTCATCCATGATTCACTTCATAATGTTATTTGTACACCTGACACCATGTTTTAAGATGTTGTATCAATTATAATAAATTATGACTTTGAATTATAAATAACATCTTTTTATTTGAAACGTGTACTATACAAGATAACTAGTGAATGAACTGGTAACATAATATTCAGTGTTTGTTTATGTGGTTGCTATGGCAATCTTAGCAATATGTGATCCCATAACAGTATATTCTCAGGTCATATAATGGATTGGTAGGATTTTGGCATAATCTATTGATGGAATTATTTCTTATAATCATAATTTTCCAAAGACTACAATAGGCTACCTATTTGCAGATTTTAATGTGGCATGGACTAATACCTTGGGAGTATCCAAAGGGAGATCCCGAACCATTCAAAGTATGTCCGGTTAGCAATTGTATGGCAGTTACAAATAAAGCAGAAGCACCTGAAGTCGATGCTATCTTGTTTTTGAATCATTTCAATATGAATCCTCCTCGCCATCAAAAACCAAGCCGACAGGTACAGTAAGTGAAGATATTGAATTGAATTGAATGACTGCCTTTTTGTTTATTGTGATTATACTAAGAAAAAAATGTATTAAATTTATAGTTCGAAGTTGTTTGTGAATGACTAAATAAATAAAACTTTATTGTCATTTCATAACAGAAAAAAAACTCTCATACAAGGTTGAAAATTTCATTGCAAGCTGCTCAAGTGGCATTTAAGCATTCAAGTGGCATTGCATGAAAAGAGTTCAATTTTCTATTACACTGACTTTAAAAAACTCTTGAGAAGAAAACAACAAACGTTTTGGTTAAAACAAACTTTTTAAAGGCAGTGGAAATTCATCAATTTTAGGAAAAGTAATGGATATAGAACACAGTAATCAATTTTTTAACTCATTGACATAATTTTCCAATTACTTTTCACCATCTCACTCTGTATAATAAATAAATTTAGATTCCTTTATTTATTCAACATTATAAATATGTTAACATGAGTATAGATTCAATAAATATATTATTAGGTACTACAATAATATCAATCTTTATTGCCAGAGAAAACAAAGAAATCACAATAGTTACAAATGTAAAAAAAGAATATTTAGAGGCAAAATATTGAACGCAAAGAGAAACACTTTTCCGTCCGCGCACAGGAAGTATATCATTTTGTTAAATTAATCAGGCTGACAAAATAGAGCAGTCAAGAAGCTGACAAAATATATAAGATTAATAAATAAATACAATTGATAATAGTATTTGTGAGAATAAATCAAATTTAAATACAGAATATCATAAGCACAAATAAATTTAAACATTTATAAATATTTAAGCATATTTAAGCAATTGAACATAACATGAGAAAAGAATAATAATTTAAAACACAAGCCAGCTTGAAAGAATTTTCTCAGCAACTTCCTCATTATCTGAACCAAAGACAATTCTACTACTTAAGATAGATTAAATTGTCTTTGTCTAAAAATTCAGTAAGAAATTGAATGTTTTCTTAAATAACGAGAGAGAAAAAAATTGTTGTAGGAAAATACTTGACTGTTTTAGGATGATAATTCTTGTTGACAGGTGTGGATATTGTATGCCATGGAAGGTCCTTTCAGAACAGATTATTTCTACAGAGAGGATGCTTTCAACTGGACTGCGACATACTTGCAGAGCAGCGATATAGTGAGGAATTATGGCAAATGGGTTTACTACGATCAGTCAAAAACTGAATGGGATGGTCCTCCTAGGAACTTTGCTGCCGGCAAAACGAAAAAAGTCGCCTGGATTGTATCGAACTGTGCCGATGTACATAACAACCGCAGGATGTATGCAGATGAACTAAACCAATTCATAGAGGCGAGTAGCCTACAGTACCATCATATTTTCTAATTATTCTATAAGATCAAATTGTATAATCAACATCTTATTTTTCTATCTTCCCAATGATTCTTATAAGTGTGTACAAATAGAGGACCAACAAAAGACGATTTTATAAAAAGGCTGGACGTTTTTTAAACAAAAACATAAACATTTTTTAATTACTTTTCAGTTGAAGATAGATATGTAACCCGCTAACTTCTGATGGTAGCGTGAGACGCTAGCGGGACATAAAAACTAACTTAACTTAAGGAGATATCAGAAATGAATACATCAACATCACCGAATAAGTTGCTCTATTTTTTTAACACACATTATCTACATCTACTGACTAAGAAAAAGTTACATCTAGGAAAATACTATTCTGGCTGCCCGTCATACATTTCATTACATCATTTAATTACATTCATGAGCAAATTTACAAGTAATCTACTAAGGTCTGATCTTCCTGACAGAAATAAGCTCTTAACACTCACTTGCTAAGACGAAAAGTCCGCACCCGATCCACATCTTTGTCAGAGTCCGCGTAGCCTACTCGAAGAGATCACGGCACTCCCGTTCACAATACGATCACCAAAAAGAACTCTTTACATGTCGGATTTAGAATTTCGATATTAACTCATTGTAGTAACTATTAACTTTGGAAATTGAATTTTGATCATTTGAAATCTTTCTCCGTCCTAACTGTTCCGTGGTTCGATAAAAAGTCAAGTCAACAGTGAAACAATAATTTTTTCTCAGGCTGGACTCTTCCTGTGGCCTACACGTGGAGTTTTTTCCACAGGAGGGAGCAGGGGAGTCCAGACTGGCGGCGGGACGGGTGGGTATGATGTTGCCTTTCCCAGGCAAGGATGCAAGCTAGGCAGTTCCTCCCCTGAGAAAAGTTCCTCACCTCGTCCATCGTCTAGAAAAAACTGCATTTCACTGCATCTATTTTTTTCTGAGCAGCCAGCAATAAAAACTACAATGTAATACAAACTAATACACTAATACTAAAGCAAGTCTCTATCTTGTCCAATATTCTCACACTAAATTTTACATATCAATTTTCTACCCATTACATCACCCCCTCCCTTAGAAAAGGGAGCACTATGCTTGTAGCTTCCTTTCAGGATCCTGGCTGGGTAATGTTGAGTCTTCTGCCACCTCCGGCAAAGTGGATACCTCTGCTGGTGCCAAAGCATCCTTGCTCTGGACTGGGTGACGACGGCGGTTCCAGACCACTCCAGCAGTCAGCGCAGCAGCAACAGCAAGGGCAGCTCCACAGATGAGGGCTGAGGTGAGCCACCAGCTCCACCCCTCAGCAGAAGGTGGATTCTCCAAGGCTGTCAGATGTTGTAGCAGCTTGTCTATAAGCACCTCATCCACACCAAGTTCACCAGGTTGCAGGTGACCCTTGGTCTGGTGGAGTTTGATGCCTTCTAGTAGATGCTCCCTGGTCATGCCTGGTCTCATGGTCAGCATGAGGGCAGGTGGCAGACTGAGAAGTGTCAAGTGCTTCTGAAGTTCAAGATGCCCTCTGGCACGGGCTGATGGCAGGATCTGGTAGGTGGGTGTACTCAGTGTACACCCTGGTGCGGCCTTCATTTGTCCAGTACCATGGAGTGTCAATTCATGGACCAGAACTTGGCTGCCTCGCTGACATTGTGAGACAACCTGCTGTTGGGATGCCACACTGTACATCCAGGTGTCATCTTGATCATTCCAGACCCAGGTGTCTGGAGGGTTGCCAGCCAGTACAGTCAGCTGACACTGTTGGTGAGCCACATCAAGGTTGTTCAGGAAAAGTGCACTCAGGCAGGATGGATGATGTCGGCTGTAGACTGGGGTCATCACTGGGCATACATTCAATGGACCAACCTCACACTGCTCCAATTGTTGTTGGTGAACAATGGCAAACTGGGCTTGATCAGGTGTCATCAGCAAGCGGTGTGTAGGCTCCAGCTGATATCGCACCATCAGCTGGGTCTGGTTGTCATGAACTGGGAGTGCAAAAGCCTGAAAAAGTTCAAATCTCCTACTGGGAGACATTAATGGCACAGTCACAATCAGTTTTATCAAGCCACCTATGGCCACCGCACGCACTCGCATAATGTCATAGTAGAGATAAGCACTTGTGGGGTTTGTCCCAAATGGCAACTCCAGCCCATCTGCCAGGCTTGATCGAACCTTTTACAAAATTTTACTCAACTCTATAGGGGAAACTAATGTTATGCTTAACCTACCATCTGACACTTCATTAATAATTGTTATTAGTTTCCTTAACTCTAACAATGCACTTAACCTATTACTGTATCTCACAGCATTTTCAAAACAACTTAAACAAACATAAACACTTATTGGCAAATGAATTCAAGTATGAACGACCTTTCAAATAACAATGAAATTACACTTAAATAGACCTAGTATTTCTCTTATAACTCAAGTAATAAATTCAAAACAATCAAAATCAAATATCTCCTTTATCAAACTTAATACTAAGTGAACAAAACGATTATCATAACTCCTAATATACTGGTGTTCCTATATATTTGCTACCTTTCAAAATATTTTTGCAAATAAACTTGGCAATCCTTTAACTAACAGATTTCACTTTACTCAATATTCTAATCAATTCAATCAAATTACTACAATTTATCCTTACAAATTAACAATGTTACTACCTTAGCTTAACAAAATTTCAATCCTATCAGAAATATTACAACATTACAAAATTAGTTACAACATGACTGTGATTCTCCCTTGGGGAATTACACTTGTTCACTTTGTTCATCTTATGCTTCTTAGTATCATCCTGGTTCATCCTACTCAGTATCCCACTGAGACATTACATTTTGGCTGGTGACTCCCTCACTCGCCTCTTGTGCAATCAGCTACCCCAGAGCCAGACAAAGTCTGCAGCAAAGAACCCCCTACTCAATCCAGGGATCCCCTACCCGACCTTGCCTGGTTAGGTCACTGATCTTGCACGACTTCTTGTTCCAATTGGAGATCTGGGATCAATGAATATCCTCTCTTCTGGGATGTAAGGAGGATCTTCATTCTCATCAAAGACAGGACTTGGTGGATCTTCCTCTTCCTCTTCTTCTTCTTCAGATTCCCTTTCTTCTTCTCTGAGATTCTCCTCCCAGACTCATCCTCCACTGGAAGCTCAACAGGTGGATCTTGCTCCCACCATTCATCTTCAGAATCTGGAGCCTTGTAGTCCACCTCCTCTTCCTCCTCATGGACCTTCCTGGAACCACTTGATCCATAGGTCACCATTTCACTCTCTAATGCATCAGGTGCCTCAGCACTGTCTAGAGGAGCTACTTCATCCGCCCTTTTCCTATTAGCAAGCTTCAGCCTGTTTACATGGACTGCTACCTGACGTCCATCAGGTAACTGGATTAAGTAGTTGACAGCTGACAACTGCTTAGTGATGACAAAGGGACCCTTCCAGGGGAGATGAAATTTTGTTGAGTCACCAGGCTTCACGGCTGGATCGTGGAGGTACACAAGGTCTCCTACAACAAATTTCCTCAACCTTCGTCCCTTGTTGGCAATTCTAGTCCGCTGTTCTGCCATCCTCATAGATCTCTCATGAGCATCTTTATACGCTGTTGCTAGTCTTTTCTTCAAGTTGGTCAGGTGTCCTTCCAGAGTTGTTCCTCGTATCTCTTCAGGAATAGGGAAGTTCCCTGGGAGGATAATCTCCCGGCCATAAAGCAGGTAGTGGGGAGAATATCCGGTTGAAGAATGTGGTGTTGATCTGTAAGCAGCTAGGGCATAGGGTAACCATCTATCCCAATCTGCTCCATCTCTTTGGACAAAATGAGCCATCGACTCATTCAAGGTTCTGTGCAACCTCTCAACTCTGCCATTCCCTTCTGGATGATAAGCAGTCGTCCTCAGCTTCCTTGTGCCCAGAAGTTTGCACACTTTGGTGAACAGATTTGACAGAAAGTTGCGCCCTTGATCACTTAACAGGCGGCCAGGCACCCCATGTCTTGTTACAATGTGAGTTACAAATACTTGGGCGACTGTTTCAGCTGTTTGGTCTACTACTGGTATGGCCTCTGCATATTGGGTGAAATGATCTATGAAGCTGATGTAATACTTGTTTCCCCTTCTGGTGGTTGGAAGAGGACCTACCACATCTACAGAAACTAAATCAAATGGATATTGTGGTTCATCAGCTGCTTGCAAGGAAGCCTTCAACAAATTTGGTGTTTTCCTCTGTGCCCATTCATGACAGAAATTCGGATCATCAGTGGGCGCATCGTTGCTAGTAGTGGTGACGTCACAGCTGGATGCGGCTTCAACGGCTGGCGACGCTCCGATTCGTGCTGCCTTCAGTTCTCCCCGTGGCGAACGCTCGGCGCGGCTCGAAGGGAAATTTCGACTACTCGAGGGAATTTCCCTTTCACTTGGCGGAGGGAACTTTTGGTCTCCAGCGGGATTTTCCTTACCGCGCGGTGGCAACCTAGGCTGCGCAGAAGGTGTGTCCGTTGGCAATTTTCTCTGCTGTTTCACCTCACATGTTTCTTTGTTGACCATCGCTTGTCTCTTTGCTCTCTTCTTTTTCTTTTTCTTATTGTCATCTTGCATCGTACGTTCGTTCGTAATGTTAGAGCCAGCTCCCCTCTGAACGGTGACAGGCTCGCTGCTTCTCGGCGCGGATAAATTTCCAACTTGGTCTTCTTGTCTCCTCTTTGTTCCGATCTTCGCGTTCTTGTCAGCGTAATAACAGTTTACTAGCCTTCTTTCTTGCTGTTTCTCCCGTATTCGCTCGACTACGTTCACCGGCTTACTCTTTTTGTTCTTGTATTCCTGCGTTCTCGTCATTCCTCTTTCATCTCTTACTTCTTTAAAAGTTATTTCACGCTTAACCACGTCGATTACCGAGCCTAGTTTGGTTAGCAAGTCCCAACCTAGGAGCCCATCAAACTCGATATGAATAGGTGAAATAAAGAATTTATGTCGAACTTCTAAGTGTGCTACTCTCAAGGTCACCACCTGCGTTCCTTTGTTGGTAAAGAATCTCCGGTCACACCCTTTGCCGAAATCTTCTCCCTTTCGAGCCATACCCCAGGTATCCTCTCCTTAGAACAGCAATTTCGGCGCCCGTGTCCACCAGAGATTCCTTAACTTCTCCTTCTACACAAATTTTGGCGACTAGTCCCCGTCCACTAGTCGAAACATTCGGAATGACATAACGCCCTTTACTTTTCGTAGGCCAGGTGGTCGGGCAATTCTTACCCTAGCCGATTCTAGTTTTCCGAATCCTTATTAGCACTGTTTCGTCGGCTGGGAGAGTTTGAGCTGCTTTTAGTCGTAGCTGTAGACTCTTTCACGCGTTTGGGACACTCATAGGAGAGGTGTTCCGGATCTCCGCACACAAAACAAAACTTTGGCCTCGCCCTACGATCGTTCCTTCTGTTATTCTCCCATTTTCCTTTACCCGTCTCTCTAAATTTTTCTCTCTGATTACGTCCTTCTCTTCGATTAGCGCACTCGCGAGCAAAGTGGCCCCTACCGCGACATTCGTAACATTCGATTTCTCTCTCTGCGTTTTTTGATGAGTTGTTCGCGAAACCACCTTGTACAGCGAAGATGTCATCCGGCTGGTGGTCTGTCACCTGCTCCACTCGTTCGGCCACCACAATCGCCTCCTCCAAATCTCTTGGTGGGTGTATTTGTAGGGTTACCGCTGCTGTACCCTGTAACCCTCGTACAAAAGCGGTCAGAAGGGTTCTATCCATCTGTGCACGAGCCCATATCGCCTGTTGGGGGTCGGCTGGAATCGGCATCGCCTTCAGCCCGACTTCGCGGCAGCGGTCGGCGAATGCGCGAGCGGTCTCTCCACGATGTTGTTTGATGGCACTAAGTGTGAAGAGCCATCGTTCGGGATCCAAGCTTTTTTCGAATCTTCGTCTCAGGATTCGTTCATAGTCTTCAAACGTGGATTGAGGCGACATCAGCTCGGGGTGAGCGTCGAGGCAAGTGGCTGCCGCACCCGTCGTTTTCATTCGGCATATGAATTTAAGGTCATTGTCCTCCCAGTTTCCCAGTTGGGCAATTAGTTTTAGATTCTGCACGAACTCTCGCACACTTTGAGAGCCTTCTTCCCCCGAAAAATATTTCAACATGGATTGAACGCTGAGATCCTTTCGTCTAGCTGAAGTGGCGGGGCGGGGCAACTGGGCAGCAGCACCCTGTATCTCCAATCTGTTCTGATGGTTTCCGTCCTCTTCAACTCTTGTATGCTGGGCCCTGAGCTCGGCCAATTGTCTTCTCAACTCCTCCATCTCGCTTACGGTTCCCGACGCGCCTGGTTGTCTCTCAGATGTTGGAGGATTCGATGGTGGGGGAGGGTTGGACTGCTCCCGTTCGATAACCATTTTAAAACTGATATTCAGAGTGATCCACCAGAAAAATAAATAAAAGAAAAGAGAGAGAGAGAAGAACAACAACTTTCCTTATAATTATTCTTTGTTATAGACTTTTTAAATAAATCATCAATAATACTTTCTACATTCGATAATTCGTTCATTCGGGTTCATTTTACTATCCAGCAGAATAAAATTTATAATCATTTTTGTTTTTCAAGGGTTCTCTCTATTTCTTTTATTTATTGCAGGAATCAAATAGAAATTTATTACATAAAGCTCTTATAGTAAACTATTCGCCCAGGAATGGGTCACACAATTTTACAATCATTATGGCGGCTTCCAATGCTATTTCTTCGTGATCGCGGAGCGGGAGTAGTTCCAACAACACTTCTATTAATTGCGACAGTAGACTCAAAAAACTGCGCCTTCGAAGTTTATAAGAATTGCTCCCCGACATTTTCTTAACATATAATTATCTCAATACACTTGACGTATGGTTAACAAAATTAAAATTTAGAACTCTCAAACTTTCTATTACTCAAATTTAACATAACAATAATTCTACTAAAGCCTCTATCATTTCTACCAGAATTATAATTACGTTTCTTGCAAAATTTTGTTCAACGGAATTAGGAATACTATCATCCAAAATATAGAGCAACTGTATTACAAACTCGGCGATGTCATGGACATGGGAAATAAATCGTACTCTATGAATATCCGGCATTCTTGCAGCCGAATCCCACCGCTGCCACCATTTATGTAACCCGCTAACTTCTGATGGTAGCGTGAGACGCTAGCGGGACATAAAAACTAACTTAACTTAAGGAGATATCAGAAATGAATACATCAACATCACCGAATAAGTTGCTCTATTTTTTTAACACACATTATCTACATCTACTGACTAAGAAAAAGTTACATCTAGGAAAATACTATTCTGGCTGCCCGTCATACATTTCATTACATCATTAAATTACATTCATGAGAAAATTTACAAGAAATCTACTAAGGTTCGATCTTCCCTGACAGAAATAAGCTCTTAACACTCACTTGCTAAGACGAAAAGTCCGCACCCGATCCACATCTTTGTCAGAGTCCGCGTAGCCTACTCGAAGAGATCACGGCACTCCCGTTCACAATACGATCACCGAAAAGAACTCTTTACATGTCGGATTTAGAATTTCGATATTAACTCATTGTAGTAACTATTAACTTTGGAAATTGAATTTTGATCATTTGAAATCTTTCTCCGTCCTAACTGTTACGTGGTTCGATAAAAAGTCAAGTGAACAGTGAAACAATAATTTTTTCTCAGGCTGGACTCTTCCTGTGGCCTACACGTGGAGTTTTTTCCACAGGAGGGAGCAGGGGAGTCCAGACTGGCGTGACGGGTGGGTATGATGTTGCCTTTCCCAGGCAAGGATGCAAGCTAGGCAGTTCCTCCCCTGAGAAAAGTTCCTCACCTCGTCCATCGTCTAGAAAAAACTGCATTTCACTGCATCTATTTTTTTCTGAGCAGCCAGCAATAAAAACTACAATGTAATACAAACTAATACACTAATACTAAAGCAAGTCTCTATCTTGTCCAATATTCTCACACTAAATTTTACATATAAATTTTCTACCCATTACAGATACTTTACTTCAAATCAAACAAAAAAATTTACAGAAGAGCTTTATATTATCTTCCTATTTAACATTTTAAAAAATTTACCATACTTTCTTGATTATAAAAAAAATGAAGTTACAAACTTGTAGTTGGTAAATATTAAAAACAAAATATTAAGCTGAGGAGAAAGTGATATTTTATTGGTTATTCATATTATTAGCTTGTGATACTCATTTGTAGAAATGTGATACCTACTGCGAGATTTTCATTTTTCGAGACATTCTGTATAGACGAACATAATATGAGTAAATGAGTTGTAGAATTTAGTCTTTGTCTTGTCAAAAATTAGTTAACTCGTATATTTAATGTGGAATGGATCTCGATTTTATTCGATTACATAAAAGCTTGCAAAGTGAGCCAATCTTATAAGAAATTACAGATGCTTCTTGGAAAAAATCATTAATGATTTACCAGCAAACAAAATGCACATCCATGGAATATTTTAATATTCCAAGTTGACCACGAATACTGGATAATATGGTCAATTCTAGTTCCTAGAAAAAATAATAAATGTTTGTATGCTATGTTTAAGGGAATAAAGTTCATTATATTCGTCGATGAAGGGTCTTCATTCATTACTACAGTATTACACAATTAATTGCTCAACAGATCAGTGAGGAACTTTACCTGAAATTTAAAAGAAATACAAAAAGTGTTCTAGAAATTTTTTAGGTGATAGCATAAAGATAACAGATTAGAACTAATAGAAGAGATAACTCCTATCTCTTCTCTATGGTGATAGTTAATGAACTACAAAAACTGAATGACATTTTTCAAATAACTGCTGCATTATTTGATCTATTGAATTTCTATTAAACTGCTCACAAATGTAAAGCTGTATACACAAATGATTATAAATAACTGGTTGTAGTTGTAGGACAAAATTTTAGTCTCCGAGTAGTCGGAATCAAAGTGAATATCCTCATGACTTCATTCACAATAATAGTATCAATTGAATCTTTTTGCAGGTTGACATCTATGGTGGATGTGGACGCTTAAAATGTCCCCAATCCTATAGAGATGGTGATGAATGCTTTAAATTATTGGACAAAGATTATAAGTTCTATTTATCGTTTGAAAACTCGAATTGCAGAGAGTATATCACTGAGAAGTTTCTCAAAAATGGTTTGGGGTGAGATACTTATCAAAAAATATAAAATCATGGAAATTCGAAATGTTGGTCGATAAATAACTTGGACAACTAGATTTTGTGTGCTAATAAGTAGGCTACTGAGAATGTCTTCAGCACTCAAGTGGGCTACAATGTTGCTGTTTTTTAATTCATTTCATGTTTGTGAAAATAATAGCCTACATTTGGTTTATTTAAACACCTCTCCAACAATGTGAACATCATGCCATAAGTCTAGCACATCAAGAATATTGTAATTGCTGGCTATTTTTATTGGATTTTGGTCTCAGTAGGGATCACAAAGTATTTATTTTTTCTTTCATCTGCCGTAGCCTAGCTCAGATTAGCATTTGAATCCTTCAGTTTATGAGAGTTCATGAAGCCCAAGCAGCTATCTACATGGATTGGCATCTAAAATTTATTTTGTTTTGCATGGATTAACCTTTTAAATAGGCTATATTTTGTTTGCATCTGCAATCCTCTCAGCCTATCTCAAATGAGATCGATAATTTACTATTGATTTAATTATGCTGGCCAATACAAAATTATTTTGAGTTGAATAATCGAGATTTTTTGAGAGACATCATAATGAATTTATTCTACTTTGCGACTATTGATGATCTGTGAAAGTATGGTAACTTCTATTTCTATTGCTAAGGAAAATTGTTTTCTATTTTTTGCGTTTTATCAATCTTCTCTTTACTTGTCAATTAAGTTAAAATTTACTTGTGAAAAATTACTCGCGTTTTTTGGGCAATAATTGTTTCGTACTGGTATTGCACATTTTCAAGCAGAACATTAACTCTATTTTTTGGTTGGTTTGCATTCAGTCCATACTATGAATACGGTACTTGTTGGGATAAACCCGGTGAACAGGATAGCCAACAAACTTTTACATGTTACCTCTACTTGATTTCCAAAAGCCTAGTAAAGCAAAGCATAGTGGATAGTAGTTAACACTAAAGTGAGACTTTTAAGTGGACCAAGCAAATGCAAGACAGTTTACAACTGTCACAGAATTTCCATTGGGAGAAAATTCTGGATTACAATAAGTTTTGGGCGTGAACCTGTTTGACCTTCCAAAAATATCAATTCATATTATTAATTTCAGCATTATTCAATATTGATCATTGCTGAATAATTAAAGTTCTCCTATATTTTTGTCAATATGGTTTGCAGACACAACGTTATTCCAATAGTAATGGGTGCTCCAAAGGAGGATTACGAGCGGATTGCTCCAAAAAATTCCTTCATTCATGTGGAAGATTTCGATTCACCAGAACATTTGGCAGCCTATTTACATAAACTGGACCAGGATGATGATCTCTTCAACTCCTACTTCAAATGGAAGGGCATGGGAGAAGTGCTTGACACATATTTCTATTGTAGACTATGCGCCATGCTCAATGATGACTTCCCAGACAAATATTATCCAAGATTCTCCGACTTTTGGAGAAAGCCAGGTCAATGCATCAGTGGATACTGGCGAGATTACAAACGTAATATTGGTGGAGTACTTCCATCAGTTTCGCTGACTGTAGAAAATTAGAGAAATATCTTCAGAGTTTTAGAATTTTTAATATTTTATTAAAGTAAAGATTACCCAATGATTACTGTGTTGAATTTTTTGTTTAGTTTGATGGAATTCATATGGAACTTTGTTTGTTCTATTCATGATAAGTTCATAATAATTATAAATACTGAACATTGATTTTTTATTGTGTGACTGTGTGAACAGTATTATCTTATATCTGTATTGAACTGTATTTCTGCATTATCAGATTGAATCATAAAGAATGAAATAAATACATTACAAAAGGAGCGAGGTTTGTGTCAATTGACTTGAGGGTGGCCATCATTTAAGCTAAAATTTACATTTACATATACATCACATGTCATCATATAAATAGAATAAATTTAATAATAGAAGGGAGTGCTTAATTTTGATTGACCAAAAGTATTTTGGCTAATAAACTTCTTCACATGAGTAGAGACACAGAAATTCATCATTTCTCTGAATTATCTCCGGTAGAGTTCATTGCACTGAACAAGAAATAATTCCTCGTTTACTGTGACTGAACACTGTAATAATATTATTGTGACTTATTACAATTCCCTGCTATTTTTTCCCTTCTGTTGTATCCTGACTAAATAAGATCAATAATCGACAAAATCAAGATGGCCTGGATAAAAGGTAGAATGTCTTTAAAATAAAATAAAATGATTCAATTAATTCAATACCCATAAATAAAAAAAGAAAAAGTGATGATTGTACCCTACAGGCCTACACCACTACCACCTAGAGTTACACTAGTTGGAACTCTAGGTGGTAGTCTCCCTCATTCTTTGAAAAATAAGTTAAAGTATACGATTTTATACATCATAGAAGAACATACATCATTCTAGATTACCCAAAAGATCACAGTGCAGTTGATCATTATGTTAGTAAACTTAGTTCTGATGGAAATTTAAAAAAAAACCTTTAAATTATTATGTTTTGTGTTAAATTTTTGTCGGGTTTTCAAATCCTCTTATTTTTGGCGCTGCTATTTCGGCCACTGCTAGCGCTGCCTAGCGGCACTTGATAAAAGGTACAGCCTACGTCACGCTTCTCAACAAAAACAAGAAGAATCATAACCTCAACAAAATAATATTGTGTGTGTCTGTTGCTCTGCTCCTTGCAAAGGAAAACCAATCATCACAATTTATTTTCTACTCAAATCTAATAATTGATGTGAAGTTTGAATTATTTTTGTGAGCTTTATCCAAATTCAAATGGATTCCGACTCTGACGATGATTTCGTTGTCTATGGAACACGCAGGGAACTTGATGAAGGTAAGATAACCTAATATTGTAGCAAAAACCCGAAAGTTTCTTTTTCAAATTCCTGTTTTAATATTGAAAACCAATACAAATCAACATTACAATCATAGCATTATACTTAAATACAGTAACAATATTTGGTAAATCGCTTTACAGTGCGTGATTCCTCGATATTCACTGCTAGAATCATAGTTCTGAATGTCATTATTTTCTTGGTTTTGAATTGTCTTTCTAATCAATGCCTTTAATTTTCAATTACCTGTAAGGTAAGATTCGAAAATTAGGTGTCTATGGTACCTTTACCTTTGATATAGTGGAATGGTTTCATTTTTTTTGTTCATATCTGTCCCATCTTGTGTTTCCCTCATAGCATTTTATTGACTGTTGACTTTTCAATTTTTTACTTCATTGAAAAAAAATTCCGTCATTGATTGAGAAGATATGAATTTTTATAGGAATAATATTTTTAATAAGGTAAAAATAATTTAAATCTAATATTTAGGATGCATATAAGAAAGCTGTGCGGGCTCTGAAAGGTCCATCTAATTCTTTTAGACCCATCTTTAAAAAATAAAGGTTCCTCACATTTCCAGCTTCCAGCATTATATTTCTTTAAGACTGTGAATTTTGTCTTCAAAAATTCGGCGATATTTGAAGAAAATCATGTTTGCGTTTGCCATACTTATGGCACAAGATGAATGAGTTCAGCTGCTCTTTAGTACCCAGCTTACAGACTTAGTCTTTTGAAAAAGGAACCATATTATTCTCGGCTCAAGCTTTTCAATTGTCTTCCTGAAAGAATAAGGTTACCGTATGTGGCACTCTTAGGATATTCTTGTCATCAATTACCGATGTGCTGGTAGATGTGTCTCCCTATACTGTAGAGGTAGAGGGATGTAGTGCCTTTACGGCTTGAAATTTTTGTTTTCTACGAAAGCATTTATAATTTTTTTCTTATTTAGACCTATGACATGTTACATGCCACTTGAGCACTGCCCAGATCTGTGGCTCAACGTAACTAATAATAATAATTTCGGTTTATTAATAAATTATTATTAATGGTTTAGTACTGTAGTATTATTAATGTTAACCAATTAAAATTAAAATTTTCTGATAACCCACTATTTTAAGGGACATATGCCCGGTTTCTCAGTATTTCAATGAACAGTTTATGGATTCAATAGCAGTATTGAATCAATAACCTTGTGTTTTCAAAAGCAAAAAAAATATTGATTAAATAGTTCAACAACTGAGAAACCGGGCAATAGTATGTAAAAAAAGCCAATCAGGCTTTGGTAACATTGGAAACGAGTTTTTAATAGTTGCAATCAAAGATATGGGGCAAAGATTTTTTTCTGTTTTCTATTAGGCTATAAGTTGTTATTCCCGGCCGCCCCAAAAATTTATAAGGGCGGGTATTATCAATAAATACAGATTCATTGAATTTATTTATTATTACCCAAACACAATTAATAGTTGTCAATTACACAATTCTAGGGCTCATGTGGGTAACACCACCAGCAAAAAAAAATACTTGCGTAAAATGTAACCAAGGCCTTAGAATTAGGAGCTTACCACATGGAACTTACATTTGCTGTTGAATTTCAACTTAAATCATTCAAATGACAAATATATATTATCATTCAAAAAGCTTTTAAAAATATAAGTTAGGGCTAAAGCAGAATTTTTTAGGATGGTTACCCTTCTTCCGAAAAGCCGTCGGTTCTGACTGCCTAAAAACAGTCTTCATCTCTCATCATCACCCCCCTCATTACCCACACACAAGCTTAGTGTGGGCATCATCCTCAGAAAAAAAATGCATTAAAGACTTAATCTCAAACTTTCTACTCCATATTCCAAACCTCGGTAGAGGTTCAGGTGTTTGTAGATGTTCTCTTTTATAACTTGGATCAAATTTCCATCAAAAATAGAAATTTCCGTTCAAACCAAAGTTTCATAGTTCTTGGAAAGTCAATAATTAAAAATCCAAGTGATAGGCCAAATCTTTGTTAGGCCTAATAATATTCTTGAAAATATTCACTTCTTTTTTCAAGTGTGTATTTCCTTCTACAGATGATATTGTTGCAAGAAAACGGCCTAAATCAATCGCGGATCAAACAGTCAAGGATAAACAAGGGCGACAACGTTTCCATGGAGCTTTTACAGGTGGTTTTTCGGCTGGTTTTTTCAACACAGTTGGATCTGTTGAAGGGTGGACTCCACAAACATTCAAATCATCGCGCTCCAAGCGAGCTGATAATCATGGTCAGAAACCAGAAGATTTCATGGATGAAGAGGTACTTATCGACTTATTCATTTTTCTAACTGTAGTACTTCCTTGATACTTGAAGGTAGGTTTTCGCTTCTGCTACTGAGTAGCAGACTTCGGCTACCGTTAGTCGAAGTAGAAACTAATTTAAACCTGAAATGAAAATATACAAGAATAACCATGCGAAAATAGGAACCATTAAGTATGAATATGGTTAATTCACTGTATTTATTAATATTCAGTATTTAATATACGAGTATTTACATTTTTTGTTTGAAAAAGTTGCTATTTTGACTAACGGTAGTCGGAGTCTGCTACTCAGTAGCAGAAGCGAAAACCTAACTTGAGGTCGTTGCCAAGGACTGGGGTTTCCAGATTGGCAGTGTTATATGGATAATAATAATAAGAGGCTACTCACTCAACTCCTGTAAGCATGAGCTTCTCTATTGAATTTGGTTTCGTGAAGAAGCAGTGGATTTACTTGAAATTCTTGATTTTTTCATGGAATAAAATCAGTTTTCAGCTTCAAAACATCAATTTTTATTTAATTTTTGCACTTCATCAATTAGATTGTAAAATTAAATCACATATTGATTTGAATTCTCAAATTATCTAATCAATTTTACAGGATACAGGAGAGTTCGGGTTTGCTCCGAAGACGGTTCAAGTGAAGAATGATTATGACTCTATAGAAGAGAATCCCAAGAAAAGGAAGTTCGCAGTTAGAGATAGAAGCGCTTTGGGTCATCATGCTTTAAACAGCATTTTAAAACCAGCCAGGTAAAACATAATATTGGTTCACATAGATCCACATAGAAAACCTACACTTTTTCTGTTCTTAGATGAAATAATCTATTATGCTTTTGAAAAATCACTTATGCAAGAAGAGTTCTCGAAAGACGTATTCCATCAAAACTCTGCATAATCTATAGCTTTGCAGCCATCATCCATAAATCTGGAACCTTGAAATTACATCATTTTCAAACGTGTACTGAAACACAAATTAGATAGTTAGGCAGTCTTGGAGATGTAGGAGGTTCTTAATATTTTTTGCTATAATGTGACATTACTTGTAATCTATTTTTGGGAAGAAATTTATATGTCCGCTGGGATTAGAAATATCTTGGGCTGGACAGTCTAAACCGGCTAACTCCTTCTTGTGGCCAAATTATTCAACAAAGCTCTTGGTTTGTGCATGGGCAATGAGAACGATGATGAGAGGCTTGTCTCGTGTTTGTTGCTCTTTACTTTCTTATTTTAAAATCACATTCTTTCGATGTTTCATTTCAGATCGAGCGTTGGAATCCGAATCTTGAAGCGAATGGGCTGGAGAGTCGGCCAGGGTGTCGGCCCTAGGTTAACGAAGAAAGAAAAGAAACATCAGAAGCAAGAAATCTCTCAAACGAAAAAGATCTACGGCTGTTCTCTGCCTGAATCAGAAAAAGCTCCTGAACCGACCAGATCCCATTCGGGCTCTGAAACAACTGACTCAGATGAGGGTGATGATACAGACATCACGTTTGCTCCAGATGACTACGATCCGTTTCTGATCAATCCAAAGTCTGACAGCTTTGGCATCGGCTACAAAGGCTTGGATAGACGTCCTGTACTTTCTAATCACTTCAGTCTCTTTGAACCGCCAGTTACAGTCAAGGAAAAGTCAAAGCAATTGACTATACAAGGAAAAGTGAGTGAAATTTAATATAAATAATCATCGCGTGATGAGAACAAAGTTGGCTGAAAATAGACAGAGTTCTAGGATGGCAGCTGCTACAATGATACCAACATTCCTTGTGAAAATAGACAAACTCCCTAGTTATATAAATGTGAAAACTAATATTATAAGCAATAGTGAACTCTTGAAACATGTCACTTACGTGAACTATAATAAAAAATAGTAAACTGGTCATAGCCTAACCTAGAAAAACCCATTTCAGAATTATTACGGTTAGAGCATGGTACGCAACAAAACTTATTTTACACTTAAATTTTCAGTCGCGCATGCGTAGTAACATTTCTCCTTCCATGCCACTGATCAACAAGCTTTGATCTCATCGCGCGATAACTATTTTTGATTCGAATAGGTACACAAAATGAAATTGAAATAAAAGATTATTTCCAAAAATCATAGATAGTGAAAAAATATAGTAATAATAATAATGTTTGTTTCAAAGAAAATTTTAAACTTTATGTTTTCAAGTAAAGTCGAGATTAGCACTATGTAGCCATTATGAATAATACTTGTCGTTGAAGCTGCCAGATTCACTTTAAACCACGAGGTTCTTGTTCCAATAATATTTTATTCTGATTTACAGGGGTTTGGTGTGGGAGCCATGGAAGATGAAGATGAAGACATTTATGCTGTCGATGATATTTCAAACTACGATTTTTCATTGGAAAGCAGGCCATCAACTTCAAAAGCAAAAGCCAACTCATTGAAAGCTCTGCCAGCACCCAATGAGCCAATTACAGGTACTGAACTGTTCACTAACATTCCCTTATTGTTGAGGTATATTTCCTTATAATGGAGTATTATAAGAACTAGCTGATGAATTGAAATATTGGATCGAAAGCGTTGTACATGACTCTGATTGCTTAAATTTAAACTATTGGAGAGTGATCTAAAGTTATGCTTTACTCTTTTATTATCAAATTTTTACTTTTCTTGATGAATTTTAAAATAACCCAGTATGTGATGATAATCATGATAATATCGTGATGAGTTACATTTAAATTAACACTCCACACAACATTGATATTGATATATACGAGTATATAATATGTAGTTGTCTAAATTTTTTTTATGGTCCTCTGGTTGATGATTTAGCTCTGAAAAATAATCAAAATATGATAGGATTATGTTCATGTGTATTAGGTTCACTACTACAGTATTTCAACTCTAGTTCAGTAGGTACCCGTGGCGAAGCGTGGTGTACTTAACCTGTCATCGCCGGGTATTATATGTCCTATAGAAAATATACCCGGCGATGACCGGTTAAGTGTACCACGCTTCGCCACGGGATAGGAAATATCATAATGACGGGAAATTTGTGTAAGATCGTTACATCCAGTTTCAGCTTCTTATTTTCCTTGCATCTCACGAACATTAGACGTATAATATTGTCAATTAAGTATTGTAATACATTATTTGATGTTATTAATACTTTTTCATTTATAGATGATTTAGCAGAACTACACATATACTTCTAATATCCTAATTTCTCATTATACTAATATCCATAGATTTCTAATATCCAACTCATTGTATTTAAAATTAAATCTCGGTGATATTAAAGAATTTTCTACTGCTGCATAACAGGTTCTTTCTTACTTTGTAACTTTGGAGTAGAATCAATATATTTTCACATTTTTCAATATTGTGGTACAGTATCAATCGCCTCCGCTCTCGATTTAATCTGAATTATGTAATTGTATTTGAATTATTTTTTTCCTCAATTAGAACATTGAAGAGAAAATCTCAATTAATTAATTTAATAATTTTATTTTCAGGATTTGTTGCCTCAACTATAACGTTGAAGAAGAATTATTTTCCTCCTCCAAGATTGCCACCCAACTTCCAGCCCATTCATGTTGTAAAAAAGTCGAGATTTGAGCCGAGCGCAGTGGACCAAGAGGATAATTCCAAGAAGAAAATACTCACAGCCTCTGATAGATGCGCGATTATCGATGGAGCACCTCCAAGTGACGCGCCACCATCCAAGCAGTGCACCGAAGTGATGAGAGAGGACAATGTGGAAAAAGCTGTGCCAAAGCCAGTAGCAGATGGCGTATTTAGGCCGTTTGTTGCTTATCCTGATAAGCAAAAAAGATACGAACAGTATTTGGTTTTGGCTAAAAATGGGAAGAAAGGTATGTAAATCGTTTCACCTTTAAAATCAATGAAAGCTTGACTTAATAGAAAGCTTGAAAGAATTGAATAAAATATTACTTCATGAATGTGTTGTACCCATATTGCTCCACTTTCTAATAGCAGTCTTAGAATTAGTCTCTAAATCAGATTACTCAAGAATCTAATTCCATTTCAAATTTCTCTTTTGATCTATTCCTGTAGGAACTTGAAGGAAATTTCACAAATTCATCATTCAAATATCTTGATTATTGTTTTTTCAATGAATATATTTTTAATCTGAAACATGTATATACTTTTAGGGAGTTGAAAATTCTGGATTTTTCTCACTATCCATGTTTTGGGGTTCATTGCTTGTTAGTAGCGAAGCGTGGTATACTTATTCGGTCATCTCTGGGTATACTTATTACAGCGTGGTAGCCTATACAGCGGTATACTTATACAGTGTGGTATACGTATTTGGTCTAGGAAGATTTTAAGATAATGGTTGAGTGGATTTACGAATTTAAATATTCAAAATTGATAATTTACTTGTGGATTATTCTCTTAGAGTGTAAATCTGTGATGGTAACAGTAATTTGGACATAACCTCAACATTTGGACTATTTATGTAACTAAATTTAGGAATTGAAGAAGTTTTGGGCGACTGCCTGTTTCTCTTACGTATGTGTTTGATTAATCCAGTAATGATACGATATTTTCTTTATTCAACAATAGCACATCAAATGCGGTTGAATATCTTCATAGATTCATAATATTTTTATCAGTGTTTCGACATTTACTTGCATATTTATTGCATGTATCGGTTATTCAAAAAAAGTATAGATATCTAGATTTCCACCACATGCAATTCATATAAAACTGTATTTCCCTTCTATTTCTAAGAATAAGCTATCAATGTCTCAATAAATTTATGGCAATTCAACTTCTTGCCCTACTGTGGGTTATGATCTTTGCGTGAATTCACATCCAAAAATGTCTGTGGATTGATTCCGGCATATTATGCAGGTGGTGCCTCAACACGATTTCAATGAGGTCACCTAACCACTTTTTCCAATTTTGTATTGTATTTATATGTTGTATTATTGTATTGTTTTTGGAAATTGTGTGTGTAAATAAATGAAATATTTTGTCAGCGTTCATATTTATAAATCATATTACAGATCTATAATAATTATGTTATATCTTTAAAAAAATATTTTGCTATGTTTGTCTTTCAGATCAGCTATCGAAACTTCAACCACTATCGATGACTGACTGGGAAAGAGAGCGGGAACGCTTAGAATTCGAACAAGCCTCGAAGCTCTACCAGCCGCTGTCAGCCGCATTCAGTGACAGATTCGTGGTTGCTTCACAGGCCGACGACTCAACTGATCCTCTTGTTGAGGTAACACACCTTGATTAATTGAATATTTTATTGACTATAGGAATACATTTAATCCATTAATGTTGGGTTGCACCAAGCAAGATCAATTTTTATCCAGGATCAGTACAATGCTTATCAAATGGGAACAGAAACTACTAACGCTTGTTTTCTGTCCCCTCTTCGTCCGTGCACTTCTTATGACCTCTTATGACTTGTCTTAAACTTAAGATATTGAACTTGAAATTTGTTTCCACCCAAAAAATTTCAAAATCTCTAATTTCAGATTTTTGTTTTCATCAAAAATCTGAGTTTCATTGCATAGAAATGTCGTGAGAGTTTTACTCGAGTATGTTTTTTCAGTTATATTCATCACATAATTTTACCGACTAAATTCCTATCCAGATCTGTTGAATATTTCGAACTCAATTGTGGTTTACACAGGTGCGACTTAGTTACCATGTAGTGCTTTCAAATTCAAATAAATTTATTTCCACATTGCATTACAAAAGACGTGTATATACATTGTACAAAAACATGAAAAACGGCTTCATGTTGTAAACTATGAAATCAGACAGTGTAGAATGTAAATTTCATCATCAAACAATATTTTATATATTTATTAACTGTTTATTACGAATCAAGCAGACCATTTGTCGCTAAAGAACACTTGGTAGGGTCGGGTAGGATTTTTTTCAATCCATGGTAGTTATGTCCTAAATTATCGATCATTGAGTGATATAAAAAGTGTATTAGTCAGTATAGAGTCTGTATATAATCAAGATATCACATCATATATCCATCTGATCAACCATCTCCTTTCAACGCAAACTCTTCTATCTGCAATTTAGAACGCTACTAACTAGTAGCATTGCGGTGGTTATATTTTTTAATTATGTGTTAGACTTGATCATCTTAAAATCTTATACAACAGCCATCAGGGAAACATTCTAATTAAATCAAAATAAATTTATAATACAAGCAGGAAGCGTTATCATTCCGTTTTTAATACAAATATCTCATAATCCACTTTTCATGTTACATCTTTGATTTTTTCCAGGTGAAGCGTACTGCAGACACTCAAAATGATAGGAGAGAAGCAGCAAAGAGAAAAATGTTTGGTCCTCTAACAAGAGTTGTGAGAGATTGGGCTCCAGCCAGTCTGCTCTGTAAACGATTCAACATACCGGATCCAAACGTTAGGTAATTGCAACTTCTGATGTTCTGATTTATATTGATGAATAATTTAATTTGAACATAATGTAAGTGACTATAATTCATTTCACTATGAATTTTTTCTCCAAGCAGGGAGACACTTTCAAACTAACTAAGGATTTTATTTGAAGGATTTAATTTTGATTGATGTATTAAACTACTATTGAGAATAAGATGGTTGTGATTATTGAAAGTTTGATCTCAAATGCATTACAGTAACTCAAAATCCTTTATCTCTTCATTTTACATTACATTTATATCTCTTGTTAAGTTAACTTATGTTATAATCTAATCCACTGTTCATATTTCAAATTGGAATTTCGAAGAAAAAATTAGATATTAAAAAAAATTAGGAATATAAAGCTCATTTCTCCATGTAAGGTTAATTTGAAGGAATTATTGTTACAAAATAATTAAAAAACAATCCTCCACAACGTGTAAGGCTGCTCCTACATTAGAAACGAAAAGTCTGGTCTAACGCACTCTCCCTACACTGTATCAGAGCAGCCAGACCATTATAGGAAACTATATGTAGCGTCATAATATGATGTTTTCTTTCTCTAAACCAGACCGGATTTTCTGCTTCCAATGTAGGAGCAGTCTAAGAATTCAGTTACGACCAGATCGCTGTGAAAATTTAGATATGACCAAAAAAGCATTATAAAAAACTAAAAATCCCCGAAAAATTAATTCGAGCATCTAGCATCTGCTCTTGCACCTCATTCGCTGTGAGCATCTACGGTGTTGCGCTCTGTCGGATAATAATATGCGTTTTCATGGTAATTTAACATGTATACTCATTGCTTAATCATCCAGTATTCTCTTACATCTACAGTAATTATTAATTCTTGGAGTAAACGCTTGTTTTTTTCCCGAAAATAATACAGTAAAGTAATAAAAATTTCTTGATTCAATTAATTACATACTTATAATGTTTGATCATTTTCAGAGATACTAGCAATGAAAAGAAGAAACGGCCCAAGTTCTCAGTCTTCAATTTCCTCGATGCTTCAGCTTTCAATGCTCCTAGTGTAAGCAGTGAGACAGCTGCAAGTGATGATACCCCCACGGTCATCAAGCAGGAAGTCAATGATGTTGAAGTTGAAGAACAACCAAATGAGCAGGTCAATGATACAGCTATTGCTGATGTCGATACAAGAGATCAAAATTCGACCATATCTAAGGTAATTATTGGCTTATTTTCATCAATATTTCTCTGACAATGTTGCCGCTCTACTTCAATAGAACTAATATATATATTATATATAGATATATTCTACCTCTTCACTAATAACTTCTTATTATGGAATTTCATCGTTTTTCTCTGAATTGAGTTGCAGCTTGAAATCTCAATTAAAGAAAGACGAATCCAAGCTGTGTTCAACTTTGTACCAGAACTGGAGATCGAAATGTTATAATGTTCACTTACCAAAATTCCGATCACTATACAGTCCGGTCCGATCCGATCATATTGAAACTAAGTTTGGGATGTTGTTATTGACTATAGGCTTGTAATGTCTACCTACTATCATGGTGCAATTCACCTGACAAACTGAAATATCAGATTATTTTAGGAATTCTCGAGCAATATGGTGTGTCTACAAAATTCAAAACCACACTACCTTAAATCAAATCACTATTTAATGCGGATGATCTTATATTATTGAATAAATATAACTTTTGTATCGGCGTAGCACGTATAAGATAGGAAGTACAATGTATTCCGATACGGAAGTTACATCTATTCAAGTACAGTCTGTATGTAATGGACTATGGACTACGATTTTTAATTGGACAACAATTCCATATCCCATATTATTCATTCATAGTAATCGAAGATAAAATCATTTTTGATTGGCTTGTACATTGCTCAAATTGAGTATAATTATCTTTATTTCATAGATTATATCTTTCTCCAGTTACAGCATTTTCAATCAAAGCTCAACTTCAAACAAATTCTTCCACGAAATATCAATTTATATAGCTACAATTGCATGATATTCCAATAAATGTTCTGTATTAACAAACCACAACTATAATATTTAATTCCATTTGTGAAGGAATGTTATTGTTCACAATCGCCATAAAAACTTAAATTTTGGAGACAAGATATTTCAGTCTGATATATTTAATTGTAATGCTTGAAATGTATTGTATGTATATTAACAATACGAATTTTGATCCCATTACAGATTTTGGAAACTGGAGAAGAACCTTCTTCCAAGGAAGACTTATACAAAGCTATATTTTTGAGTAGCAGTGAAGACGAGTCGAATGATGAGGAGCCTGATCCCGTTACACCGGCTCAATCACCTGTTAGTTCTTCAGCAGCAGCACCTGTAGTGAACGCATTGAGGAACACTTCACCACCGAGAGGAATATTCGCCAACCTGGATCTGGATGCTTTGAATGCGAGGAAGCGAGATAGTCACAAAGAGAAGGAGAGTGTACCAACGGAAAAGAGTGAAAATAATGAACAAAAAAACAGTGTTGCCAATGCACGCGAATGTTCAACAAACCCCACTTCTAGTTCTGAACTCGATACGTTCGCATACGGCCCTGCTCTACCTACTAAACCCATTGCAAAGGAAAGTACAAAAATGACTATAGAGTACAAGAAACCTAGAGACGATGATAAGTGGGTAGAGGCAACCAGTACTAAGAAAAACAAGAAACACAAAAAAGATCGTAAATCTAAATCTCATCACAAGCATAAGAAAAGTAAAAAGCATAAGCGTTAATTATATTATTGTTTATTATTTTCAAGATTTACCCTCTTTTCTCCTTTCAATCAACCCCATTCTGTAGTTTTAGTCTAGTCATCTTATCTGTAAACCACTTTTTTAATTTGAAGCTATCAGTTATTATAAAAAACGGGGTTATTTGTAGAATGTTATGCGGAAATTCTTATGTGAATCTCCAATTGATTGACATTATAAAATTATCGTTTTCCAAGATTTTCTGTGATTTTCATGATAAAATACTCATACCGAATACTCGTTTAACAATCTTAAAAAACTGACAATATTTCAGAATGAATTTTGTTTATAGTCACTATGACCGAGATTATAAGTTATTTTGCAATGTTATTAAGTAATACAATGGTCATCTATATCAATTATTATTCCACAGTTCTGTGACTGAATTTGAATGTTTTATTTTTCTATTCTTTTGAATTATTGCCATGGCTGTCATAAATAAGAAAGACATGGGTTACACACATTGCCAGTGTTAAGTTGGAAGTATATTTGCCAGAAGTACATCAAAATATTGATTTACATAGTCCGCCACGGGAAGGGGTTGTTTTACAAATGAACGAAATTCCACTATTTTAATGTTTAAGAATAACTTATTGGCAAAAATAAGTTTCTTTGAATATGCAGTTTGACTTATGTACGAAAAATAATAAAACTAAGATGGTGTCCCTTTTCACGTTGACAAAAGTGGAGACGCTCCCTGGAGTTGGCTTCCACCAAAGACAATTTAACTACTTAAATACTGTAGTTAATATTATCTTTGCTTCCACTATCTCCAATAGTTGACGATCATGTCTGAGCGACAAGATCGCAGAGGTTGGTCAATCCCTATGTCCACACGTGGTCGATTTTTTTTTTTGCTTAAGCGTTTGCAGCATTCTTTGCAGCACACTAAAATCGACCAAATGTGCAATGTGGACAAAGGGAATGAAGGAGGTTTTGTTTCAAATATAAACTTCGTATCAGAAAAAAGGTGACCCATCGAAAGGTCTGGAGAACGATCAAGTCCTACAAGTGCTATAAGATCAAGTGCTCGATCAAGTGCTACAAGTCCTATACGGCAATACAAATTGCTAATTTATATAAAATAAAATAATTTGAAAAAAATTATCAAATATAATACAGTAATTGTATTATTTTGTACGGTAAAGGTGATTTCTAGTGAGTGAGATTCATTGACAATCTTGACTGGAGATCAGCTTCACTTGTCTGTCCTATCACCCTTAGCATTTCCACCTGACATTCAATATTCCGCTCGCATTTTCCTTGTTCCCTGTCTCCTCTTTGCTACAAGCTACAAGTGCAGGAAAAGATCAACGTCTTTTATTTTATGTCGAGAAATCGAGATACGACTCTTGTTTTCAAACAAGCACCAAATAGTTTTCGGAAGACAAGTTGACAGAGGAAGCTCTTGTGTTCGGGTCGAATGTTGAGCGCTGGTAAAAGGCCCGGGGGGGGGGGGGTTAGGGGGCCTAGGCAAAGCGAAGGGTTTAGTTGATGCAACGTTCAAGGTAGAAGTGGTGGGTGGAAATGTTTCGCCCCTCTTCAGTCCAGCTGGCTGGATCGACCGCTCACTAGGGCAACAAACCACCCCCCAACCCAACCCTTGCCAGCCCAGAACGATGTTCACTCTCATCCCCCCCTCCTTCCGTTCACCCCTTCATGATCTAGTCTTCCTTTTGCCCCCAAGCATCGTCTAAGTCTATCTTCTTTTCCGAAGGAACATTTTTCTGGGACAAAAATATTATTGTCACAACACTTGAAAGAAGCCTAGAGCCTTCCCACCTACATAATTCTTGTGCCTTTCTTGCCGAATTCTCTTTTCCAGTCACTGGTCATTCCTTTAACTCACGCTTCCTTACATTTCGATCAATGCCCTAAATCTTCTTCACTTCATGCTTGGTGTGCGGTTTTCTGTTATCTTTCTGAACTGTGGTACCAAGGCGAAAATATGAATTTCTCCAAGAGAAACTATAACAGGGCTTAGTTCATGAATTAAAAATATTTTTAATTATATCTAATACATATCTAACTATATGTAGTTGTAAATAGTTATATTTTTGATTCTCGATATCATTGTGTTGTCGACTGAATCTTTCTTACACAAACACACCAGTTTCCATCCATTGACACATCACATCAACTTTCAAAAGTTAACTTTTAGAGGTAAATGACTTTCATTTGCGCTTTTTACAAGTTACAAAAGTGCTGTGGGCTAGAGCCTATTAATCTGTGCAGCCATACTAATTTGTATTAGAGGAGGCTACTAATAGTTGAATCGTCTTTGGTGTAACTGAGGAGCTGGTCTTTCTGAAAAGAAGACAAATAATGAAAGAAAAGTCCTCCATTTTATAATCTACCTCATTCCTACCGGGTAGGAATGTTTCGGGCTTGATACTGAATGTGGCTTACCTACCAATTTTGATGTGTGTGATCTAGTTTAGCCAATGAGACATGTTTCAAATTGTATTAAAACATGTAGTGGTATATATCGGCTGGCTCAGCACTAATGTACATTATTCAAGTATAGAAAGTAATAACTTGTGGAACTCAGGAATAGCAACCTGTAGGCCACCTCAAATAAAGATATTTTATCATTAATTTAATTGTTTTGCTAATTTATGAAATCAGGTTTTGTAAACAGAGAAAGAAAATTCTATTTTGAGAGTCAACTCCAAGTGGCTCTTGACACAATTATCCAAACATCAGCTTCTGTTGTATTATTATTTTATTACATTTTTTGTGCGAGGGAGAATTTTCACCCATCAGGCAACGTATCCCCAAGAATGAAGATGTGAAAGAGCTGTAGGGCCTACGGGTCATATTATACGAGGCGGCATTGACACGTCGTCAATTTTTCTGCGCATGCGTCAATGGCGTGAAACGAATCAAATGCACAGAGCACTGTTCTCTGTGATTGATCCAGCGTCTTATTTTGTATAATTTTAATTTTTCCACGTTTTGGTTTCTCTTGGCTGTTATTTTCCTCATGTATATGTATAAGGTTAACTTCAATTAGTCCTTTTCTGGTTAATGATCATTCACCTCTGCTGATTCAGTCAAGTGGATGTGAATCTGGCAACCAGCTGGTAGGCCTAAGCCCACATAGGGCTGTTGAGCCATTGACAAAAAAATGTATGTTCATGTATATGCTATCATTTTGTTTATGGCAATAAATTGAATTTATTGAATTGAATTGAATTGACGCTTGTGCAGGAAAATTGACGCTACGTCAATGCCGGCTAGTATGATATAGCTCTACTTGGGAAGAAAGAACAAGAAACTGAAAGAAACAATGTGCTGAGGAAATGAGTGAGGATAAAAGTGGTGCATGTGTAAGAAACAAAAACAGTTGGTCTTTTGTGGAGCTACTAGCAACAAAGAATAGAACAATCGTAAAGTTTTACGTATACAAATTCGAATGGCGCACCGCACTAAAGTAAACGTCAACTTGAATTGACTTTCTGAGTAATTGGCTTCCATGCCCTCTATCAGTGGTAGTTGAGTCAAGTGAAGGCAATAGACAGTATCGTATAGCCAATCTTCTCTAGAGCTCTTTGCCAAAGCTTGAATCTCATTCAGACTTTCAACTTTCTTCCTCTTCTTGTTCTTATTAGTCTTCTAAGCTTCCACCTCCGGCAGCGAACTCATAACTCAATCATACAGCCCAATTATCCATTTGAAGAGGCCAACTCTTCTTCATGCTTCATGTTCCAATCTTGAGTCATGCACATTGGAAAATTACGACAGCTAATATCAATCAATACAGCTAGTCTTCAACGATGATGTTTACTCACGATGCTGGTTTCTAAATCTAAATTCAAAGGCCACTTCGACTCCCGGATCGAAAGTTATCTCCTGCAGTACCGTTGAATTTTTACCAAAATTGAAGCTTTCAATTTTTACTTGAAAGTATGAATTCAAAATAAGTTTCAATTTGATACAATACAAAGGTTGGGCTGAGGTCTAAAAATGATGCGTTAGAAGGGTTTTTAAACTATCCCAAAATTAGGCCTACGTCAGAGATCAGCGTTTTTCCAGTTTTTCTTTGCGTTGTTAATGCGTTTTTTCATATCTTTCAAAATCGTTGAACTGGAAAAATTGAGATTGTCTTAAGAAAGTTCCGTGTAACCAAAATTATGCTTGAAATTAGGGCTTTATTTAATTTCTCTTCGAGCTCTGCAATGCGATCTTCCAGTTTATTCTATAACTTAACACCTAGAAGAAGTTTGAATTTGATTATTTGTTACAGCCTTGAGAGTGTGTTTTAAGAAGGTTTTGTGAAGGTTTCGATATGCATGTTTTGCTATTTCTGACTTTGGACTATATAACATCTTTTTATTTGAAACGTGTATTGTGATTGTCTACTCTATACAAACCAATAGTTCAATGCACACCAAAACAGCTGCTTTAGGTGTGCATTGGACTATTTGTTTCTATAGAGTAGACGATCACATGATCCAAATGTTGCTTATTGCCTATTGCTTATTGCTCCGGTGTACGAGCTGCCAAGGTAACAATAATTTAGAACAATTAACGCCTTAACGCCAATAAGATCAACAAAGAATGCAACGAAATGGTGCTAAGAACAGGATTTTTTCACGAGACCTTTCAACTTTAGCATTTAACGGTTCGTTTGTCTTCTTCAATGGCAGCACGCAATGCTGATGAGTACTTATTATCTCCAACTAACAGTGACAGGAATCCCCTGCATGGAGTGTTGAATTCTTCCCAATATCCTACACTCACAGTTCCGTTACTATTGTTCCACACCATTATTATGTTCGGAAGTTGACCCTTCGTCACCCTCTATAAACAGCGCTAGTATCAAATTGTCAAGGCCGTTCTTGTCTAATAAATTATAAATAGTGTGATGGAATGAATGAAAGCGAGATGAATGAACAGCATTTTAACCACACACTTTAAAAATACAGTAGTGTTGTCAATTAATTTTCATTGTTTTTCTACAAAGTAAGCAGCTATTGAATAAATAATGAATGAATGGGATTAGCGTACACGCACTCTATTATTGTATCTATTCATTCAAACAAACCTGGTATTAGTCTTATGGCTTTGGTATGAAATACTTTTTATTACATATTTAACAGAGAATTAAAGACCTACAATCAAGGTATAAAACTTTATTGGTATACCCTACACAATTTCATTGACCCGAGCACCGATTTAACACCAGATTCCCGATTTTATCACCCTATTCCTCAGCACCGAGATAAGGTTTCGTTTAGCCCCAAATTTCAATCATTACGGTACGTTCTATTTGTTTGAGCAGAGGATTTGTAATTATTGTCAACGATTGTCTCGTAACAGTGACAGTCCACCGTCAGAGTCATGCACTTGGAAATCTGAAGATTGGTAGTTCTCGTATAAATAATAGTATCACTGATGAAATTTTGAGTTAAGAATGTGGGCCAATTCATACAATAGCCCAGTTTATTGGACAAGTTGAATTGCTCAAATCTATTAATTTTCATGGAATTGGATCAGACTCATTCATTCAATAGTCAAAATTTCACCGGCTTGTAGGGATGGAATTGATTTATAGTTGACGGTGATTATGATTGATGTGATGAAGCCCAACTGAATCACTCACAAATCATTCCAACTTGTCGTTTGGAATAATTCAATAAAAATGACTGTCAAAACTGAGAGCTTTTCCATTATGCAGTGATTTGTTTCGTCGTGTAGGCTGTGTTGGAGCTTATTTATTTGCAGTTCAGTTTCTACTTAAGCCCAAGTTTTATTCACAACATGATCTATCATAAGATAGAGAAGTATTTGAATTGAAGCTTTAAAAATAGAAAGTGACTCTGTGAGATTTTTTCTCCAATTAATCATGTAAGTTAAACTGCTGTTTCTTAGTTGGAATGGAACGCATAGAAAACGTTTCTTTGTGAACATGGTTGTTTTAGGAATCAAGGTTACTTTGTTAATCTATCAACAAACACTGAATCATGCATCAGATTCAGAGCAATGAATTAATGATTTAATAAGTTTTTGAACTAGTAGATCCATATCCGAGCATGAGCATTCATCTGTCTTTTCAATCAATCAATTCAACATTCTAGGATTCTAGAAAGTAAATAATGAGTGAAAAACACGGTTTCTGTCCTTTGAACCGTTTTAATAATATGCACCTGCTATGATGTGTACGGTAGTCCCATCAGTAGCCTACTTATATGCTTATTTGTATCTCAAATAAATTATTAACTCTTCACTGATGCCTGATTATAATGAAGCCGTTCAGGTACCGTCCATTCATTCAAAGATAAATAATTAATTTACATAATAGGTCCAAGATCCAGGAAATCGTAATTTTTAGGCAATGTCCCGGCACTAGGGTACTTACAATCATCACAAAGTAAATTTTATGTTCCGTTGTGCATCAATGATGAATTTTGTTTAAGCTGGAAATGCAAACATAACTTGTTAAGAGTTTCTTAATTTTCCTAAAAAAGACTGGTTTCATAACATTATTGACTTCCACAGCTGCAGGATCTAACTTACTGGTAGTTGGCGATTTATTTTATTACAACGAAGATTTAAAAAAATGTCTCATAACAGACTGATTGTGATTCAAACTTAGGCCTAAATCGAATGTAATTACTGTAACGATAATAACTCCACTTGTAAGCTTTAGTTTGTACATGTATTCAATTAATATTAATTGAGATGATTGTATGTATTTAGCGCTATTAAACTATTATTGTTATTATTATAAACAGTCTTCGTTATAAATTAACAAACATACCCTTATTGTGCCCGGTTTTTCAGTCGCTCAATAGACAGTTTATGGATCCAATAGCACTATTGAATCAATAACCATGTGTTTTCAAATGCGAAAAAAAAGTTATTGATTCAATAAGTTTATTGAACGACTGAAAAACCGGGCATTAGACTTGTAATTGTTTCAGTCAAAATATGAATATGAATAATAACTTTGATATATAAATTACTGGTATAATATTATAGCATTAAAATATTATTATTGATCACTCTCCAATCTTCATACTTCTTTGAACAGATCAACCAAAAATATATAATTGAATTTTTAATTAACATTGAGCAGATTAAAAAGAAATAATTCAAGACTGGCGTAAAGACGGTTGGCAAATTACTGTTGTGATGAATGGAGCGAAGAGGAGGAGGAATGTTGTTAAAAAATTCAAAACACTCATGTGCAAGCAGAAGTATGAAGAGACGCTGGAACAGGTGTGGATTCAAATCTGAGCCGGGCAGGTAAGGAGCCGGCGTATTGGTCAGCCATTCCCTACCAGAGCCTCGGCTGCTCCCATGATGCATTGCGACTGTTGAGCCTGGCGTCTTCATTCCACGCCACTGTCAAGCGTCAGGAGGGAAACCTGCAGCTCCCGAGCTGTGTTTCTGTTTACATTGCTTTGGCAACGGTTTTGCTTGCTCAAATTCAAAGTGCGGTTCTAGTTTGTACGTCTACTAGTAAGTGTCTTGTTCCCTCAATTCGCCTTCTACTTCCAGACAGGCTATGTTTGTGTTGTGTTGTGTAGAACGAGATTCGCTGTATTGATTGATTCCACAACCTGTGCAGTGCTAAACAGTAAGAGTTAACCTTTTTGGACTCCCGCGCCAGACTAGTAGCGTCTTCCTACCTGCTGGAAGGGGATATCTCAATGACATAAGGTAAGAGATTGTTAAAGTGATAACATATACTAGAGCTAGCTAGCGCACCAATGAAAATATTCTTTTGTCATCAGAATACAAAGTACAGTACCTACTAAGGGTCTACTCATGAAAGAACTAGGTACTGATATTTTATATTATTGCAACAACCCCTCTACCCCTGTGTTGTTAAATGGGTAGATTCATGGCATTTCACTAGATTTCAGAACTGACAACAAATAATGTGTAATCATGAAAGAACTACTGATTTTTTATATTATTACAACAACCCCTTTACCATCTTGTTATTTACCATGTTTTACCCCTTTATCATGTTGTTAAATGGATAGATTCATGGCATTCCACTGGATTCCAGAACTGACAACCAATAATTTGTACTCAAGAAAGAACCACGGTACTGATTTTTTATATTAATGCAACATCCCCTTAACCCCGTGTTTTTAAATGGGTAGATCAGGGGGGTCATTTGGGATGGCAGGGGGCATTTGCCCCTCCCTGATTTCTGGGTTACAGAAATTATTCTGTACTAGCTAATGTAGAAATGAGCATTTTATCCGGCAAACACCCCCTCCATTGTTTACCCTCCCCAGGTTTTGGTGAAATGACGCTACTGGGGTAGATTCATTGCATTTCCCTAGATTTCAGAAGTAACAACCAATAATGTGTACTCAAGAAAGAACTAGGTACTGATTTTGTATATTACTACAACAACCCCTTACCCCTGTGCTTTTGAATGGGTGGATTCATGACATTCCACTAGATTCCAGAAGTAACAACCAATAAGGGAGATAATACCTTGTCTTTACGTTTGGTGAACCGACAAGAGTATTCTTATCATTAATATACGGTACTGTACATACAAAAATTGGAATGTTCAACTACCTATAAACGATTTGTCTTGAACTTTTCTTCTATTGGAATAGCCTTTTATTCATGATTGTCACAAACTGTGACATTTCGTGGAAAGTGAAAATAAAGAAATTCAAAGCATGTTGGGTTGTCATTTTTTAAATTTCTTCCTATATATTTCTTTGTAAATTATATCTTCATAGTCGTGATTAATATTATTATTTTCATTCATCTTTGGAATTTATCCTGAAGAGGTTTACAAATATGGAATAATCTACTTGGGTGGGCATGGACATGTTGACCCAGGCCATTGGCCATACCATACACGTAAGTTACCCTATCGAGTTACCTTTTTGAAACTATTCCATTTCCTAAGATTCATCCTGACGAAGTTCATGGATACTATATTCTTCTTGCCTTCTTGTTTAGGCAATTCTGACTAATGTCTAAAAGTAACTCTTCTAGATTATTCCAGAAATTCTTCAAAACTATTTATTGTCACGTATTTCAGGCTCATTACCCATCCCTCACATGGAAGGAGAATCAGACCTTTAAATTTAAATAATTGATTATCTAATGGCCTAATGGCCAATTAGTCTTACTTGTTCACAACAGTTCACAACAGAAATGATAATCAAACGGTCTTAATACCTCCATATCAAATCAGTGATTCATTGTAGATGGGAACCAATAAGTTATAATACAGTACTTAAAATACCAGTTACGTATAATACTGTATCACAAAATATGGTAGGCCTTCATGGTCAATAGAGGATATTAAAAAATTAAGAATGAAACTCAAGGAATATTTGATATCATTGTCTCTGTACTCCCTACAAGAGTTTACAGATCTGACTGAAGTTTTATGAATATTCTTTATTATTTGTTATGTTTTGTTTATTTATATGAATATTGACACTGTTCTCATTGTATCTGTACATGATTATGAATAAAGATGTTTCCAATTCAATTCAATGGTCATTCAGTAAGTTTATTCTACTGTTTTCTTAGTGAGATATAAGTAGTATCTTTCCAGCTGGTCCTGCTTGGAATTACAGAAATTTTTAATCAGTACTTGTGTTGACCGATTTCCAGATTTTCACCCCCAAAAATGGGGTAAAATAGAGGACTAGGAGAGTAGTGGGTCTTATCTTCAACCCTCCATATCCAAGATACAAACTAATAATGAAAACTATTCTGTAAAAAAGAAAATTTGTTTATATCAAATGCAATCTCAATCAAACTTACCTTCCAAAATGGGAAATGGCCTTGCTGGACCTTCTTTGGCTGAGGTAAGCGGGACTCACAAAACTCATACAACAAAGATGTGAAGAAAGTAACGGACTTTAAATACAAATTTGAGAGAATTGCTTGACAGAAATTTACCTCTCATTTGAGAGCTACTGTATAAGGATTAAACGATTAAAGTGATCCCCAAGTCTTGTTCTCTTTTAGTTTCAGTATTCATGTTGTTTAGAACTGGAATCTTGCCATTCACGGCTCGTAAAATCATGCTTTACTAACTGTTGGAATTCCTCACAAGTTAGTTTATTTTAAAGCTTTTTTTGAAGTTATTTTACAGCTATATTTTACGTATGAAGAGCGTCGTTATTGCTTGACTTAACATTTTTTTTGAGCATAATCTTTAGCTTTTCGAAATTACTTTAACATAACTATTGCAATTATTGAGTATACATTTGATTGTCAATTAGTAATATTTTATTGGAAACCAAATTTCAGAAGATACACCACTGAAGTTGCATCATTTGTAAAATGCCAACTTCCAATCTGAAAAATATTGCATTTCTTCTATTCCTCTTCATACTCGCTCGTTATTAGTAGAAATGAAAAAGAAAATGATATAAACTTAAGAGGTGACTGAGAGAGATGGAGTATGATAATATTATCAAACAACATCATTAAAGATTATTGAACATCATATTATTTAGCAATATTATGCTATTATATTAATTTATATTCTTTTATTTATACATAATTGATAAAGTAAATCATATTTCCTTATTAATTTATTTCCATGATTATTTTCAAGTACAAAAAGTAAAAAGTGAAGAAAAGTACAAATAGTAGCAACAATCAGGAAACTCTGCTTGACTGTAGAGTTGTTCACCATATCTTCCAGTAATTCCTCATCACCATTATCAGTGAATGTTGAAAGTTTTTCGGTTGGCATCCAAATAAATTTAGCACTTCTCTGTGAGAAGGTTAATGCTCTATAAATTGCACAATCCTTCATCTGGGTTGGTAGATTATTTTTCAATCGCCTGTATTTTTCGATTATGAAGGCTGTTTTTCGCAACGGTATATTTTTTGATTATCAAATCTTCGAATAATGACAGTCACTGCTATAATCTTTAGCTAGGATTGATACATTCCCCGGCTGGATAAAAAACAAGGTAGTAATTTTTCCTTACAACTCGGTAGAATATTGTCTGACACACATTCGTTACCAAAACTAGATTTTCTCAATCGATAAAAAAATTCTCAAATCCAAGACCAAATTTCGAAATACCCAAATAATGTATTTGATGGTCTTGATTGCATATGTTTGCTCTGACATTTCACCAACAAGTATATTCATTCATATTAATTATTTGAAAAAAAAAAAAATACAATAGCAAGAGAGAAAAAACAGGTGTCAGCCCAAAAATCCTTCTATTTTATAATTAAATCATTTTACATGTAGAAAATTCAAATACTTCGTTCAGTATTGCATATAAACGGATTCCCTTATAACTATTTCCGGGTAGTAAAATTCAAAAAGTTTGTTGGAAAACGTGCTTATAGCAAAACTTCCTTTTTCAGATGTTCATTGCATTTTGTAGGCTATCTATTGTACTTTTTTTTACTTGGATTCATATTATTCACAATCATGAGTCAGTATTGGAAGTGAATATGAATTGAAATTAAACTTCTTTAGTAATTCTATTCCTGGAATTGTAGACAGCCTCTTAGTTGTGAATACCTATGATCACTTTGCATAATGTAGATCTGATAAGAATAAACATCACAACTTCTCTCTTGCTTCATCTAAGCTCTAAGGGTACTCTATTGGCAAGAAAGATAAAGAATCAAACACAATCATATCTTTTAAAGATTTCACATGTCACATTGAGGCTTCAAGCATATTGTATTGAATAATAAACATTGTCATGAAAATTATTAACGAAATCATGAGAGTTGATTTTGGTCCATTAGATATAGAAAGAGCTCACAGATTAGGGAAAAATAGAATCGAGATCGTCCAATAAATGTGAAATTCCTCAGCTAAAAACAACGGGTAGAAGTCCTCCAAGCAAAGCGGAACTTATACCGGATGAATATCAACATATTGAATAATAAATATATGATTTTGTTTCCCAATACAGTGATAGAAATAATAAACATTCAGGCTTGAAACCTATTCCAAACATCTAAGCACAAGAATAGGCTCAAAGCCTCAAGCTAACTAGAAGAGTTTACGTTGGGTGGTCTTCTCAATGGCCGGGAAACGAAAAGAAAACTTGGTACAGAAAGTTAACGACGATAGGAACGCGTCGTGATGGTAGAATTATGTAGAGCCGAAGCCGACATTGAGGCTTCTTCATAATGGTGGCAGACTATGTTGAGCTCGAGGAGGAACTCTCATGTCATTAAACTGGGCGGAACAAAAAATCCTTCCGGAACGTGCAGCCTGAGCACAGAGCTTTGGTGAATTGAATGCTGCAGCACAGTGAACAGTGGTTGATTTGAATTTGAAACGTTGATCTGTATCGATTCAAAACCGCTTTGTTAATAACGCATTCGAAGCAGTGTCAGAGAAGCCTCTCCTCGGTAATGTCCAAATGTTGGAAAGCTGTGTTGGGTTGTTGGCTGATTTCGTAATATTTTTCTGCCTTGGGGCTCGAACAAACTTTGTTCATATACGCCCAATAAGGCTCATTTACTATGGCTTAATCCAATAGGCATCTAATGAATCTGTTCAGATTACCTGTTAATTGAAATCCATTATATAGATTGTTCTGTATTTTTTTATTAATTTTCATTTCCACTATTATTGCTGTTAGTCTTAGATGATTTCATGTTACGTTTTAAACAATAAGTGGTCAGACCTAGACACGGAAACGAAAGAACCTGTTAATTTCCTTTTATTATTAAAAACCATCAAGCTCTCCAAAACTCATTTAAATTTTTAAAATCCTTCAATGTACAGTATCGTACGTGCTTCAACCTTTAAATTCAGTTAGCCATAATTTAAATTTTTTGTAATTTGAAAAATTGTTGATACCAGCGACCAAATGGTAAAAATGTGTACTATGTGTTGGGTTGTTCATATAAAATTCATGTTTTCTAGACTATTTATTCATTTCAGTCAATTGGATTTATCGAGGAGAAGACTCGCAGACTCCTCTCTTCACTTAACCACAAGTAATTGTGACTCAAGGGAGTGAGTTCACAGCTTTTCAGGCTAAATATCATATAGATAAAACTGACTATTCTCTACATATTACGGATAGATATTTTAGTAGATTGGGGAGAACTCTCAGATTTGGATGTATACATTCCAAGCGATCTTTTTAATTTACAAATCCCCTGTGATGAAAAATCAATGCAATGTTATTTATTGAATGAATTCCATATTAAAAAAAACCGTAGTAAATTCGAACACGATTTGTTCTCAAGATAATTCTTTTGAACTCTAATTCCATAAATTGAGCGGATGATTTGATTTTGTGAGTTCAGTTATTGAAAAAAACTGTATGTCATGATGAATAAAGTCATACAGACATTCATGTCTGTATGAAGGTATATGTAGACTATATATTCCAGAACGTTTTCAAAAGTGTTTTACAATGAGGATTTGATAGAGTGTCTGAAACAAAAACTTAAAATTCCTGAAACTTAATTTAAGTACAAGTGCCTGTGTGAGGCTGGTTAAAATGAGATCACGTTTCTCCATAGGAAAACTAGGTCTCAATAATGTAACGATTCCATTTTTTCAAGTTCAGATCCTAGGCTATCTTGCCGAAAAATCCAAACCTGTCTAGTATTACTGTAATACCTTTCGCTTCTCAAATTACACGGCTCGTCCAGCTTTATAATTTGGCTTCAGTGGCGTAGCATAGGCTGTAAAGCGAAATGCCTAATTGCAAGAGATTGTTGTGGTAATGAGGATAATTTGGAAACATTATTTTCAACCTCGCTTGCTCAAAGATCTAGAAGGTCAAAACCACTATGGAGTAGTAAATTCTCCCATGTTACAACCTGTATGTGACACTATTTTTGTCATAAATAAAGATTTACCACATATTAGTCCAGTTTGTCGTTGGTCTAATAAGTTGCTGTCCTAATTTATCAGCTAATTTAACCGATGCCTCTGCAACCAGTCGATAGGTATCACCTTTTCACAGTATCAAGATCAAGATAGTATTTGTTCTATTCTAGTTTATAAACTTGATGATTGAGTAATTTTCTTTCCACCTCTTCGAAATAAATCACATCCCTCCCTTTATTTTTACGTGAAACTTCATAATTTCCCATCAATGAATACATATTCAGTATTGGAAGCTGCAGCATTTTCCTCTGTTATCTTTCCTCACAGTTAATAAGAGGTATTATTTCCTCACAGAGGTCCCTATGACCTTGTCACTCATGTGAACTTTCATATTAGGAATGTTCAATTCCAAGCAATTCAAGTGGGACTCTTCAAAACATTTAATTGATTCAGTGAGGGGTCAATAATTGGAAATTGATGACAAATTGAATTCTTTTGATGTCTCCTGTTGTGAGAGATCAATTACCAATATTATATTTCACTAATCACTGACTCAAATCGTGTCAGGTCAGGTCTGATTCTAAAGACTCTAAAAACGTTAAATAATTTTGCATATTACAAGTTATAGACTTATAGACTTAGTAGAGAATTTGGAACAATTTATTCGTGAATTATGAGTCATTTTGTCTTCAAATGCTATCATCAGAAATTTCCATAGTCCCATGACAATCTACCTTTTCTTTCTAGACTGAATGGCGAGGACCGCATAGCGACGGTAGCTGAAGACTGAAGACGTTACATTTATTTACATATCATTAAGAGAGAGATGAAAAGAAGGCGAAAAAGATAGCAGCGCTCCATTCACACTCCGTTCTTTTCTTACATTGTCTTTGAATGAATACACAATTTTCGTAATCCCGAGACAAGGATAGAAGAAGACAAAATAAGCAGCTGGTGAATGAAATGGCCACCTGTCTCGAGCTAGTCTGTTCCTTGTTCCTCTTGAATAAGCAGACTCCTTGAAGCATTCCATCAAACTGATTCATTGTGTTACCAGTTTTTTCTCTCTTTCCCAGAAATAATAGCCGTTTAAATACAATTTTCAGAGGGCAGGTCAATTTACTACGGGCTCGTTTTTCATTGACTTCTGAAAAACTGCAGCATCAGAACGGTATTGCATAACAAGTTTTTCACTGGGTAGGAAAATGTTTACTAGAAAGTGTTCCATCAAATTATTGAATTGCAATTTGAAGAAATATGATTATTCATAATTTATTAACACAGGAATTATTACTGATTTCATTGGATTTATTTGAGAGCTGAACTAAAATCAAGACTTCAGGAGGAAATAAAAATTAATCAAAATAAGATTACTGTAAGCATTCTTTCCATATCAATCTGAGGTTTTTTTAATACAGTATTTTCATTCACCAGTAACAATAGTATTTGTTTTTACAAGATCACATTGGACTTATTAATAGACATATAGCATATAGATAGATCAATTCGTTCATGTATGCTTAATTAGTCTGCCTGAACATTCTCATAGCCCATGACTTGATAAAAACCATTGATGACTAAATTGAAGTAGATCCTAAACTCTTATGTTATAGTAATCTGTTATAGTGATGTAATAGTAACCTAATGATGTAGGCTACTGTACTAGTTGATAATTCATTATAATAAAGGCAGAATCCAATCCGTTTTTAAAGTCTTTACAAATCTTTCAACTCTCTGCTTTGATGAGAAACATTTTTGAACCTATATACAAATTTACAAGCTAAAATTTTGTCGCTACGGCTCAATTGAGCTGTGAGCTGTATATGATCGCTCAAAAAATTTCTGTGCATTTCCTTCGTGATAAATTAATTCAAAATGAATTAGAGTTAATTGTACTAGTTGATATTCCAGAGCCAAACTCTGACCCCAACTAAGTGCTTGACCAATGCAATCATACAAACAGACTCCTCTATCCCTTGCCGCCAGTGGCGTAACTTACACCCCCGCAAACCCCGCGGCGCGGGGGGGCCCGGGCCCTTGGGGGCCCGGGATAGGGCCTGAAATAATATAATATGTTTTTTTTTTAATAAAATTAAAGTAATGATTGAACAAGAAAAGCAAAAGTTTTATTTTGGGCAATTAACAACCATAAACACAACTTTCAATAATTCATAATTGTCCATTGTAAAAAAATTATGCATCAACAATTAGAATGTCAGTTTTTAAATTGTCATTTAAAGAGTATTGTTATGACGGAATAACGTAAATACTTGCACAATAATTAACAAAAGGTCTGCTAGTTTAAACTAGCTTATCGGGAAATAATGAATTTTGTTTACAAAATCATCGAATGGAGACAGACATCCGGTTCCCAGAGTCAGACCCAGACTGTTTACACAAATATATTGTTTAGCCCATCGAATTCGTGATAGACTGAAAGAGTTGTCGAAGAGTTGCCTATAGCTTACTCAGTCAATCTCAATTCATTATTTCATTTTCTTTCAGTTCGTCTCGAACCGTTGTTCTAGACGCATGTAAACGCGTTTCGGTTAACAGAAATTTGTGAAGTGAGCTGTAAGCAGTGAGTTTGTGAAAGTGGGTTTTAATTCTTTATTACGGTACAAAAAATTGATTCATATTTATTATTTGATTCATATTGCATTCCTACACGTATTTTCAGTATTATGATGTTCGATTTTCAATTATTCCGTCTTTACTATCTTTCTTTCCTTCAAGTGAACAAAAATATTTTGCTAGCTTTCAAAATGAGTGTTGTCTGTGTGCCAGTTCGTAATATGTTAGTAAAGCCTGTGTCACACATGGAGTCATGTTGAAGACAACGGATAAAAGGTTTTTATGAATTATTATAAATCTCTAATAATTATTACAATTATTGTAGAATTCAATGAAGAGCATGTTTTATTTTATTACATGAATATGTTATTCACTGATGAGCTACGCTCTCATTAATGAGTTTAATGGTTGCGGTTCAGGGAAAAGGGGCTAAGAGAGGGGCGTGAGATTTTAGAAGGAGGGGCCCGGAATTATTTTTTGCGGGGGGGCCCAGTTGGCAAACGTTACGCCACTGCTTGCCGCTTTGCCACAATCGTTGTTTACTGAGAAATAAGTGACGTCACGGCACTGATGCTTGAATTTGGGTCAAGGACTAACTCATTCTTCGTCTTCTTCTTATCTGTATTCGTCTTTGCGTTGGACGTCTTTGCGTTGCGTATTGCAGTGCCCTCTGCTCCCCACACTATTTAGCATGCCTATCGGTTCAGTTCTCTTCAGTAAGTCTGTATAGGCCACAGTACCACAGGCTTATCAGTTCCAATTTATTACTATTGGTCTGTTCCCCTTTTAGACGCAATAAGAAAAACTACTTAGCTAATGTAAACCCAGCGACCACATAGTAGAATAGACGGAGTGTGCCTATTACTACAGCATTACGGGTAGTGAAGCCAATTCCGCCATCATGGTTAGGTATAGAAACGCGAAATGGAGCTCACAGAAGCTCAAAATTGTAGTGCGCGAGTTTCAAATACATCGTCGTTTAGTCCCCTTAGGATTAAGTTAGAATTTTCAAATTTGGTGTTCTTATACCAAATAAAACACTGATTCTAATGGTGTAACTCAAATTACCAGTTTCCAGTTTATTCAACTTTTACAAGTAAAAAAAGTTGAAAGTTTTTCATACATTTGAAAACGTGACATGAAAAAGTTGGTAAGCGAGGAAATTTTTCATCTTTAGGGTAGGCAAGTTTCGTAAGCGAGAAAGTTTTAGATAAAAAGTTGAATTTTATTTTTCATTTGAACATTTTTTTTCTAAGATCAGCCGTTCTCCTGATATTCTCGGTAGAACATAGACGAGAAAACGAGGCGAAGCGCTCCGATTAATTCCGTTCGCCTCAACTCCGAGCTCTTCCCTCTAAACATACTGTGTGTAACTTTTCTCCAGAACCATTTCAATAATAGATTTGCCTATATATTTTCACGTAATAATTGGAGCTATTATATTCCAACTATAGATTTGCCTATATATTTCACATAATAATTAAATCTCTAATCAGCTAATCGACAATAATAATGGGAATAATAATACTTAATTAATCACTCTATCTTATTCTTACCAAGTGAACACTGGATTGCGATTTGAGAACTGTTGGAAAATTACATATAAGCATAAAATAAAGCTACACATCTCAGCAAATTATATTATCTTTATTAATAAAAGGCTGTATTCTACAATCTTGCAAATTATCATCCAATTCCATGAAACGCATAGTAGAGCAATTTCTGTTGCAGACTGACTATTCAAAAATAATTTTTTGCTTATAACAATAAATAATAATCAATAATGAATGCTTCCTCTTCATTATCCATGATATCACATTAACTCTCAATAATTATCAACAGAGCTCTGAACACAGAACAATTTTATATGCCCAATACTTTCATTCGGTTAACCAATTCTGAAAATCAAACAGCAGGAAATGTCATAATTAATAACAGGATATTTACAAGCTATTAAAATGCAGTGCGTGTAGTCCCAGTAATCCGTACTGCGTACCAGCAATACAATAGTGTACTACACTATAATAAAAAATAATTATTATTATAGTATTAAGTGTCGTTTTCCAACCTTAAATAGTAATTTAGTAATAGTATTAAACACTTAATATAGTCTGATCGCACAAAGATTTTACTCGGGCAAGATGGAAGAAGTACTCCAGTTCGGTTTGTATTTGGTTCAAAAATTATAAATTTGGTCTCAAATTGTAGTGCTGAATATTTTCTACAATTTGAGACCAAATTTATAATTTTTGAACCAATACAAACCGAACTGGAGTACTCCATCTTCCATCTTTAATGCGATCAGACTATATACTTACACCAATTATACACTACCTACAATATACTAACCTGTGAAATGTTATTCCTTCAACGTTTCCTCTTTTATTGAAGCATCCATAAGCAATGCAATACGCTGGCATTGTAGTGCAGTATGATACTAAAACGCCATTCAATAAAACAATTCAGTGTGACAGTTACAGCCGGTTGATTAAATTAGCACTGCAGTGTGTGGACAACTGGGCAGAACTGAGCGTTACCTTGTCGGAGCGCTCGCTACTGGAGTGACTCACTCAAGGCCGCCGCCATCATGGTTGGGTATTGGCGCTAGAGCTGGCTTCAAAAGTCTGCCTGCATGCTCCGTCTATTCTACTATGTGGTCGCTGTGTAAACCTCACTGAATGTTACTGATAATAGTACTTGATATTTTCCTTGAACAGTTTCCAGTAACAACTTTTTATTTTTTATTCTAATTACTTTTTTTCAGTTCAGCACTCATGAAAGCAGTAGTTGAGTTCTATTGATGCACTTAACTAGGAATTTCTGCTGAATTTCTTAATAATATTTATTATAAATTATCATTTCACATTATTGTTTTAAAATAATTATAAAATTTATTAAGTTTCCAGTATTGAAACGATTATAAATTCAATATTACAGTTAGTGATGTTTTCCATTTGAATTGTAGACTAAAAAAAAAAGTAGACTACATTTCAATACACTCCAACTGCAGTGCACATCTAATAATCAGCTAACTTTAGAAATATTGAGCTACTCTTCCTTAGTCTAGATTAGGTAATGATGTTTCTTCCTAAAAACAAAATTTCTCTCTTATGATGCTTGTGTAACATCTGTCGGAATCGGAAGCAAAACGTAAAAATTTTTCGAGTATTGGGAAGAAAGCATAGTTTTTCAAATGTTCCTTCTTTAGGAAGATACTGATACAAGGGGATTTAATGCCCAAGGGTTTGGTTGGCGTGAGTCCCTAGGGATTTCGATTTCCTCCGAGGCACTTCAGATCTGGTTAGGTCGCGTGTTAGGAGTTCGTTGTTCAGAGCTCGTGCGAATCTACAATCGAAATTCACCTCCTTCCACCTCTTTTGGCGGGAGGAAAAGGAAATCTTAAATCATTTTCCTTTCTTTCTCTGTTGAAAGAAGAAAAAACGGTTGACAAAAAGAAAGTACAGAGTAGGAAAATAGTACCGTGATCGCATGCTTCCTGAAAAGTAATCTCGATTATTGTCTAGTTCTAGAGAGAATTGTTGAAATCGCTATTAAGACAGCTTAGTTTCCAATTCGTTACATAAAGGAGCAAATAATCATAGATAAACTTTAAACAAAATTTCTTAGTAGAGAGATGGATTTTAATGGATACCAAATTCCTTGAGTATGTTCAGGAAGAGAGAATTTAATAGATTTCCAATTTTCATTCATAATTAAACTACATTAATTACATTAATTAATCTACATTAATTTTTTAGTTGGTTCGCTATTGTCATTGCAACAGATTGTTCTCAGAAAACTACTCCATTCTAGATTCTATCTTCCTTATTAGTCATTATTTTGCGTTTATTCGAAATCGAATTCAAAGTATAATCATTATGTTAAAATTCGTTTCGAACTAATCTAAACGCAATTTAAGGTGCAAGTCTCAAAAATACTTTACAAGTACTGTAACATCTCAGTAATATTCTAAATGAAGAATTGTTTCTCATAGTAATGATATTTCAGTCAATCATTTTATAGTTCAACTACAAATAAATAATTTTGTTGGTACTCTGCAGGAGTCTCGATTCGTTAAGGTAAATTTCTTCAATCTAATACGTGATAAATAATTTAAAATAAAGTATGTTATAAAGACAGTAAGGGCAGAGCTTATTTTCTCTCTCCTCAATCATATAATGATGTATGTATCAATGAATGAATAAGTTGATAAATAATCTCTTGTTATAAAATTATACTTGATCAATAGACACAAAAATGTTAAAATGTTGTATCGTAGACACCAAACATAGTCACTCCTATACCCGATAAGCCCCGTTTACATCGATATACCAATAACCCATATTTTGAGTCCCGAGTAACGCGTGTTAATGGTAGGCTGCGTAAAGATTAGCAATTCTCTAGTATTTCCCCCAGGAAGAACAGCTTTTCTGGCCGCTCAGCAGTCGGAGTACTGTAGGATAAATAAATAATGAAGTAGAAAAGTGGAGGAGAGGACTCATTTTTGCACAAAGAAATTGTGTCAACAGTAGGCTTGCTGTTTGTAGTCTGAGATTTTTGTCAGTTGGGAGGATTTTTGGGTGGGAGGGAGAAAAGAAAGATTCAAGAGCGAGTCGCAAATTAGTTGGCCCTGTAGGTCTGCAATAATTAATTGGTCTGTCCCAGTAGAACATTTCAGGACTTTAGGACCTGTAAGAAGCTGGAAGAATTGGGAGGTGGATAGAGTAGGCAGCTTTGTCCACTCATGCAAAAAACAAAAACTGGTAGCATTACAATGACGATGCGATTCAGTTCAGAGAGCTTGATAAGACACAACCATAGACTAGTATAGTTAGAGTGTTAGTTATAAACTGTTAGATTAGAGTGTTGGTTATAGACTGTATAGTTAGAGACTGCACAACTTACCCTAGAAGAGAAGAATTACAAAAATAATCCAGATACCAGCTCAAGGGAAGTATAGTTTCCTTCTGTAAAGATGATCAAAGCTTTCTACTTGTACTTTTTTTCGATTCCTAGATTTTTTATCGGATTCACCATATTGTAACATTTTATACTCAGACTTGATCCATACTTGCTCACTTTTATACTTTGTATTGATAAACTCCTCTTCAAAGTGTTCTCCGGGAACAATACTGGGCGTTTAAATCAATCCATTTGGTGTAAGAAAGATCTTGTTATACACTAAAGAAGTCCAACTTCCTATTTAGTAAACTCAAAGTATGAAAAATATCTTTATTTGAGTGTCGTTCCCAATAACACAGTAATATAGTTGAGAAATTCTTGAATGCAAACCTCATATCACAGATTGCTACCAGAAATGCTGGTTCAAATATGTTTGGTAGCAACATTAGAAACGAAAAACTGTGTTTTCTAAACACAGTTTCTGTGGCAATCAGCTCAGTTTTTAACATAAATGATCACAATAAATGTTGCTAAACTGTGAAACATTTTCAGAACACATTTTTCTGTTGAACGTTATGTTGTTCTCAACCGTTTAATCTGAACGTTTTGCTAGTAATTGTTGAGGAATGTTTCCGAAACATCTTCATCTTCAAACAAAATTATACAGTTCTGCTTCACGCACAGTTTCATTAGACGTTTCCTGCAATATTCGGCTACATTGCAGCATTGTTCTTTGTGAAAAAGGCCAATTTCATACACATTCATCGGGCACTTGGCCGTCAAATGTTCTTTGCCAGTAATTTCGCCATTTGCCTCTGCTGTCATCGTGATCGGTTGCTTCTCCTTCCATGCGTTCAATAGTCGTTTTGCGGACACGGTTTATTGACTGTTGCAGTTTTTGCCTTTTTTTTTGTAAACTGTAGCCGGGTTCATTTTTCTCGCCTTCTTTTGTTTACTTGGTCGGTTCCGCCAAGCTCGAATGCACTTGCAAACTGAACATCAGCCACTGCATTTCTCAGCACTTCCCCTCATCCCTCGACCGTGTAATTAATACACATTGACTTTACCAGATCAAATGACTATCTTTGACCTGTGAAACTATCCAGATTTGCATTACAACGCGTTTCATCTATTGTACCTGTTTAGGCTAAGCCTAGTTTTTCTCTTCCAGATAATAATAATTATTTTACTTTTGTTATTATATCAATGAATATCAATGTATCAATATCAATATTACATTGTCGTTTTTGGAGCTGAAAATTACATACTTTAATTGATTCAATCTCACTATATCAAGACAAGACGAGATTAATGTTTATAGTCTTGTCTTGTCTTGACTGTACTGGTTATGTAATTCGACGTTTGGCATTAGATAGATGAGAAATGCATTAGATAGACTCAGAGGTATTATTCCTTTGCCATCGTACTCAACGGTCATCAGCATCGTCAACAAATAATATCTCTTTGTCTATCTAATGCCAAGCGTCAAATTAAACGAATCTGAGTGTACTTTACTCGATTACCAGAGGAACGTTGCATGACTTATTTCGTTGTCGAAATATGTCTAAAATGTCTTAATTCACTTCATAAGTAAGACTCATACTTGGTTTGGGACTTTTCTGAGAAGTTTAATCAGAATCTCACCCACTACCGTTTCTATATAATAACACTGTTAAGTCATGGTGTAATTCAAACACTGTAAGTAAAGTCAAAGTAATTTTCATGCCTTGAGCATGCTTTTGATCAGCCATCTTTGAGATGAAGAGGTGGACTAAATGAGAGGAGAATGCAAAACTCTGTGACGATGTTTCCAGGAACTCAATCTTTCCGAAAGGAGTTGCAATTTTGGGAGTGATGAAAGCGAGAGTAACGTAACGGAAAGGGAAAATGAGCATTCCTAAGCCTTTTTAGTCGACGTTGGCCGTGGAATGAAATACAATTTTGGAGGCGAGCTCTCATCTTCTTCTTATGCTTATGAAGAAGCAATAAAAGCCTATGCTAATGAACGGCAGGCACTGCATATTGAACGGGATACCTAGTGATTTCTGGTGCAGACGGACGAGCGAATATTTCGATTTTAGATTGCGGAAGAGAGAGCGAGTGAGAGAGAAGTGTAAGGGGATGATGACACACTGCTAGTGGAGGCAGGGTGAACGAGCAGCAGCAGTTCAATGCCCTCAATCGACTTCATACTGAACAAGTTGAACACTCTCGAACTCGACCGCAATGTGAATCAGATTCCTGTGCAGCCTTGCTCCAAAACAAAGCCCAACTGTAATTTCATGTCATTAAAAAAAGATCTGTAGTTCCTGCATAGCTTAGGAAATGTCTATTGCACTCTATTCAACGAAAAAATTCGCTGCATTTCTTCTGTCGAAAGCTGTGTTGAAACTTGAACTAAAACAGAATCCAAGTAGAAAAATTTAATGTTTTCCATGAGATTAGATGCGGAGAACTTAGAGCCAGATTATACATACTAGCTACTTGCACACTATTTAATTGAAGGATTAGTGGATATAGCTTTTTGCTCAAAGTAGGATATCAATTAATCAATTATTTAACCAAAAAATAACAATAAAAATGAGTGAGAATACAGTACAAAAACAATCTATAGTAAGATTACAATATTATAACTACTTACACACGTTGCGATGCGTAGTATACTTATTGTAGGAAATATACCCGGCGATGACCAAATATCTATAACATGCTTCGCTACATATCACACGTGATAATAGAATTGGCACTAGGCTATCAGAAAAAGCATTGAATATATACCCTATAAGGGTATATATACCCTATATAGGTATATATTCAATGGCAAAAGTAAGGGACGTCGTCCATTGGAACAGTTTTCATTCGAATCATCAGTTCAGCCAAGGCATTGAATATATATCCTTAGGATATCCTTATATAAAGGATATATTCAATGGCCAAGGCTACATCCTACACTAGTCATCTAGTGTAGCCTTGGTTCAACCATTGAATATAATTATATCCTTTATAGGATATATATTCAATGGTTCAGCGAACCGGGCATTTGATTCAGTGTTGAGTATTTGAGATGTTTTTGGAAATGTTCCAGTGGACGACTAGGCTATATATTATAATATTGAAAATTAAACAAAGAAGAATATTGTTTTGCAGTTTGCTAACTTTCCCTCTTCTTAACGATTTCTCATAACGATACTTTATTATCTTTACCAACTATTTCCTAATACTCATCATCTCAGATGGTTTTTTCACATCATTGGCTCAATTTATTCTTCTGCCTACTGTCGTTCCAGCCCACAAAACATTCAAGTTTGTGTACTGCACTTCACATCAGACTCAATCATTTTCAGGGCGTATCCTTTTTTTATAACAAACGCATTCGTTAATGAATTGAAGAGCACACAAGTATTCTTCAGATTCACACGTCGCTTCTGTTCCTGTTTTTGTTTTGGCGCATTAAAGCCTGCTGAGATTTATTGTTCCGCGGTTGCAGGCCGAAATAATAGAGAGAATGAGGGAGTGCGTGAGGGGAAATGGGCGGTGGGGTAGGGAGAGAACATTCATTGTGAATAATTGATTTGTATTGTTTATTCTGCTATCTGGGTGAATAGTGGTTGTAGGAAAGAGCAGGACCCTCATGTTCACTTGTGCAAAATCAATGGCACTCGTCGAACCGTGTTGCTCCAACCGGAAAGAATACAATGATAATGGTAGATCAGTAATGAACGCTTTGCAAAATACTTTTCAGGCTACTCTATCTGTTGGCTCTAGTTGGAAGCCTCTCAAAACAACGGTTTTTTTGTCAATACACGATTTCTATTCTTGAGTCATTAGTCATAACCGATCTTGATCTATCATGATGTATAGTAGTTGAAAAAAAATGTATTTATTAAAGATATGAAGTGCTTGATTAGTGAACTGACATAATATGCTTTATGATAATTCTGCCTTATGATGATTCTGTGTTGAAAAGGTACTTGAGATACTTGAGATCTTCCATTTTCTTGAATATATAAAGTAAACTAAAAAATATAAATTAGGTTATGTGAGAACAATATATCGACGTCAGATTTTTATTTTTGTGGGAACTTGCGAAATAAAAACATCAATTTCATCTGCGTTGATGAAGTAGGAAGTACAGTGGATATACTGTATATAGAAGTGGCCGATTAATACCGTAATTATCGTCAAAATAAAATTGGCGAACTACTTCTTCGTCAGAAACTTTCAGTTCGTTTGAATGGTCGAGTGATACCAACTAGGATTTAGGAGATTTTTAGGAGAGACCAATTAGGAAGTTTTTCTTCGATGAGTTCAGTAGGCTTCTGAATAAAATTATTCGATGGGTATCCATTTCTTTCATAGGGTTATAGAAACCTGATGGTACCATCGTACCTGACCTTACTTGAATTTCTATAACCCAGGTTTCTATAACCCATTTCATGCACACCACATCATGTGATTCAAATAAATATCCCGTGAAAGTACTATATAAATATCAATAAAATCACCATTTACAATTGTTAAAACAATTAGTAACAAAGATACAAATAGTCCTTTTGTTTGTAATTTTTCAAAATGGTTGTGTCGATATCATTCTAGTACTGGATTGTCATAAAATCAACCCTACGAGAGGGTTTAAAATACGAAAATAGGTTACTTCGTTATTATAAACATCAAAAATAACTTCTTCATAATTTTCACTTCATTCACAATGTAGTACTTGCAGCTACTCTTGGATTAGTTCATCTTGGATTATTTCATTAGACTTCTATATGATATGAAGTTAGTGTTGTGAAGATGACACCCCTTGAGTTTGAATGTTCGCTTCAAGTGTACACGTGAGTTTGTGCAGATGCAGGGCTGGGAAGGGTAGTTGACAAAAACTCACAACTAGTCGTTCATTATTAATACTGCACCGTATAGCAGGGGGCTGCAAACAGATAGCAGCAGCAAGCGGGCACGGCTAATGATGCTCGTCATAGCGATATTGTTGTCGTCAGGACTCGCGTATTAATAATCCGCAACAATGGCCTACCACAGTATTGTTACTGCTGCTGGTGGCTCAACACGCTCTTCGTGTATTCCTGCAGCATCATTGGGTCCCCCCCCGCGGCACCCTGTATCTCGCGCGCGCACTTCTTCCAAAAACATTCATCCCTCTGCACACTTGGAGAGCAGCAAGCAGTCCTTGCTTTATTTATGATGCGCACGTCCTTTGTTTGTTTCTCGTAACTCTGTCTCTCCCTCATTTCCCCTAGTGCTTCCACCCCCCACCCCCCTTCACGGCCACTATGACGCCCAACTAGCGCTGGCATCTGAAACACCGCCGCCTGACAAAAAGCTTTTTTACGCAATAAAAAATGCACACGCTTTTTGCGCTACACGTCCGCAGAACGCCACATACGTGTACCGGAGGGAATTGCCGATGACCCGATTTCAGTTCTTGCATTTTCTTACATCGCACATCACTCAACAAGAAATTCTTCCAAAACGTCATTTTTAAATATCTAAATTCAATTGTATTTCTAGACTTATTGGCTACAACTATAATCAGGATAGTGAAATAAAAATTGAGAATTTCCAAATCAAATTTTGGTCTAATTTAGCCAAAAGTGTAAATACATTGTGAAGTTTTCCGTGATGTATTTCGTAATGTAATGTATTACCTTAATGTAACTCGTATAGCAGGATTCTTTTAAATTGTCAGAAAACAGCTGATTGATGTACGTTAGGTGAATTTCCTGTGCGTCACAATGCACCTATCACACCTTCAGGATAGGAGTTACTCCATTTTCTGAAAGGAGAATAATGTAAATCACAAGCAAGTTGATAGTAAAACAGAAGCTCATGATAATGGAAGCTTTGTCTTTTGTTGTGAGCCACAATGTCTATTTCAATTCCTGTTTATTTGGTTTAATGCTAGACTTCAACAATTTGGAACCAGCTGTTGGAGATTTGGACCAGAATTTGAAGGATCTGTTGAAACGAGGTTCTGAAGAATCATGTTCACCTCAATTAGTAATAAAAATTTAGTGGAGAACTAGCCCAATATTTTATCACTGTCGATTCTTCTCTTGAACTACTTACAATCATTTTTACCTAGTAAATAAACGTTTTTCTCTATAGCTCTTTGAAGTTACATTGTCACCAGGAGATTATGACATTATTTTCATTTCATCCACATTTTATGTACACGTCGGGTGGGTCACCGTATTTTGATTGATTCATATTGTAACGAATAACTAATGTTATTAGATTCTAACGTAATTGAACTCGAGTGTTTAATTGTATTATGTATTATAATGTGTAAAATTGTGTAATGTATTAATTTATAACGTAATTGAACTCATGTGTTTCATTTTATAATGTATTATAATGTTTATTATTGAGTAATTTATTAGTTTCTAACGCAATTGTACTCATGTGTTTAATTGTATGCAAAAAATCTTATTATTTTCCATTTCCAGAAGTTTGAACGTATACTGAGAGCTTCATTCAACCCCGTTGTATCTGGAATCAAAATGGAGACTCTGGTGTGCTTGATGTAACAATTGAAACGAGCCTATTCGACTGTTGTGCAAATGGATTGGTCCGAGCTTTTCACTCGTGCAGTTTGACAGCGTGAAGCGCTTGAGTTGTTGTGCCTGAATTTAGCCTGCAAAATGAATGCTGTCCTGTTGCACTGACGTGGCAAATCACACAAGCATGTGACGTCAGTTGGTGCCACGAGTAGCCCTGTTGTTGACAAAAGCTTTATTAGGCAAGCTGGACCATTCAGCTATTTCCAATGCACTTTCCCGTGTCAATCCGTGGCTGAGTTTTAAGTTTAAAGAAATGTTTGATTTGATGTGGCATTCAACATACTCGAAATTCGTTTTCCAACTCACATACGGTGTACTTGTCTTCGTTAAGAGTATTCCAGTATAGCCGTTTCCATTTTAAATTGAGTTATTCTCACCCACGCAACAAGCCGGAGCATGTATGCTTGTACCTTGCTTGCCCTGTTTACATAATCTCAACATTAACATTTAAAGTGTCACGTCAAATAATTACCATGATATTATTTCAGTGGGCTGGACACTGAAAATCAACAACATCAAAATTAGAGTCTGTTTATTCAGACTAGATATGTCTTGAAATTTTGTTGTTGATCATATTCATGCACTGCAATACTTTTTCGTATTCACTTTTTGATAGAACTCAAAAATACTGTAAAACATTCCAATTAAATAAAGAATCTCCCAGCACCCTTCAAGTCTACGTTTTTGGAAATGCATTGTGTCTAATTACTTGTATTTTGTCCTGACCTCCGTTTCGTCCATCAAATTTACAATTGATTAAAAAATTACAAATGAATTCGATAGATTGAGAGAACAAAATTGAATTAGTGACGGAAAATCGGATTCTCATTGATGATAATTTTCGCCATTTTCTAATGTATCTAACTTATCTATATATAATATCCATACGTATGTATGGTAAATAATATGGTAATTGTATTTGTGTTTGATTAATGGATTAGATTTTAATCTTTTCTCATAAAAAGAATCACTTGCACACTTGTGTCTTCGCGGCTACCGAGTGGTTTCAAATGAATCAATTTGAGCTCTTGTGATTCGATTGTTTTTTTGGTGAAAATTGATTTTTCAATTCTGCTTCTCAATTTTTCAGCCAATAAATGCACACTGTCTAACATACTACTGCATTAAATCAATCGAAGCGTCGGGAACAGGCCAGGGAATCGATATTGTAGGCAACCAAAAATCGGATATTCAATATTGCTTTCCTCCATCCAGCAGAAGTTTCCTGAAGGCACGCTCGATCGCAGCGTTGCGGTATAAATAATCACAGGTATGACGATGGAGCTGGGTAATGATATCCTTCCAGAGTCGGCCGTCATGTTGCAGCGTAATCACCGACGGATAACTCGGAACTCCACTTAGGGCACTAAGCGTGGGAGGCATGTTGGGGTGGATGGGGGAGGGGTTCAGGGTGGAGGGGCATTGAATGGACACAGCACTATCGGTCTCCTCCATCAGACATTTCTTCTTCTCTGTCTCATTACCGAAGTTACACCCTAAAAAAGAATAATTCCACAGCTTTCTACTACCCCTCGTCCACAAAGAATTCCTTCAGTTGAGATCTTCTTCCGAAAACGCTCTTGTGTACATTGTGCCTTACGTGATACTCAACTACTTCTTTGTATATACTGTATTTTCATTCTTCATTTCAGTTACTTCCCTCAAAGAGGGATTCGTCTCCCTCTCACGCACGCGCAATGACTGTCTGTAGGCCTAGAGCACTCGCACTTCTAGCATGTCACGATACAATTCAAACAACTGTCCGAACGAAATTGTACGTAATAAATTTAATGCGCCAGCCCTTTGTACATTCTAAACCTGTAATTTGGTCGAGAATGTAAACAATTTATGCCTCGAGAAAATAGATTACCAACAAACCGACCAGCTCTATTGATGTATGTTTTTCCATTATTACGTGGAAAATAAGGCTTATTTCTCGGTGTTATCGGACGCTCTTTATCAGATCAACTCTTTCATATAATTCTGATATGGATCGTATCAGAGGGGAGCTCCCTTCAAATTCATGCTCAATTACTAGATTGCCTTACATTATATGCTTGTTATAACACGAGAAAGGCTATCCTATAGCATAGTTCATGCTGCACTAAATCCAAGCGCAACCACTAAATAAATAGTCTAGAAAAATAGTATTGCCAAATATTATTTTTGTAGAAGCTATCACTATCATATTGGGCAATATTGGTCATATTGGGCAATGGATCCATCGAAACTATCGGCTGAATAAATTGAAAAATGAACGGTAATTCCCTATCATTCTCAAGCTGCCCACTGATAATATAATTTGAAGAATTGGTTGAGAATCAAACAATATATTTGATTGAAAAAATTGCCGTCTCCTCTCAAATTTTGAAAAATAATTTACAGAAACTTAACTAAAACAATAACTAAAATCTGGGATTCCTAATACATAACAACCTAATACATTCCTGTACTACGAACGTAGTTCTGGATTATTTGATCTAAATTTTTGATTTAAGCAGTTTTGGGCGAATGCCTGTATTCATCCTACATTTAAGCTTATTTTCAGTAAATGAATGAATGAAAATATTGATTCTGCCCGGCCAAGAAAATTCAATAGAATTTGAGAAGAAATAGGAGAATATGAGTACACAGTGATCACTTTAGTAACTAAATCAGATTGGTGATAATACCGCACCACAACAACCTGGTCATAAAGTGATCCTTTGTTTAGGAGACCTGAAGGCGCCAGCGGAAGTCGGTGTTGGGGGAGGGGAAGTGGTTCTGAATGCCAGGTTTTGGCCATGTGCATTCTGTTATAATAGTATACCGGTGGCGGTGCAATGTTCGGTGCCGCTGTAAGCGGTGCTCTTGTATTGTTTGCATGCAGATTGAGACGCCGACTGAATGGACTTGCTCTCACAATGGACCGACTAGTAGAGTAGAGAGGCTGTATTGGGAGGCTGCATTGATGGTGTCCATGTCTATTCGTGTAATATAAGTTGGACGTGCCTCCACCAGATGTCGTGACGGGACGAGGACAAATCTTGTTCCAGCCATTGTTCATGTCCAACATGCTCGTATAACATGTTTATCAATCACTAATTACCTGGAGGTATGCAATATTGTAATGCTTTGAAACGAACAATTAGGAATTGCTTGGGGTGCACTCATGTAGTGCACTATCACGCATCACTATCATGTAGCACTATCACGTTATTGATTCGATTTCATTTTAAGTTATCATCATTGTAGGTCCACAATACAAGTACCGTGATACAAAGTGAAAAATAGATTGATGAGATAACAATTATATGTTTGATTATTTCATTGTTACGATTGATGACATGTGGCGAAAGGATGTAGTTTACTATAGAAAAGATAATAGTAGTAGTAGAAAGTTTAATAATTTAAATACATAAAAAATTTAAAAATGTTTCTAAAGTTCGAAAGTCACTCCACTGCTGTGAAGGTTGAAGGTATATTTCTTTGAAATATTCGTTTTAGACCAGAAAGCGTTATTTATGAATGCACGATCAGAGTTTGTCGGTAAAAATTATACGTTCCTTCCAAAGGCATCCTGGATTTTGAAAATATTCTATCCCAACAAACGTAACTGTTGAAGCGTGAAGAAAGCTCATTCATTCATCTGCTTGATCGTATCATGAGAGCGTTACTTCCACATTAGAGGAAGAGGACTGGCCAGAGGGTGGTTGGATGGGAAAAGTAAAAAGTTTTGGTGGTCGAATGGTGGGCCGTGGGACACATGGAAGAAAGGTGTGGGCGACTATCTATCGAACAACGGCGAGCAAGCTTTAAAAACTCCCCGGAATCTGTTCGGCTTTGAAAGATGAGGCTTAATATTTTTCTTATTCTCTGATCCCTGCCTGGTCCTGTGAACTTTTTTTCTACTCTATGGTCGGGCATCGTGGGAACTATCGGAGTGCTTTTATTCTTTGCGGGTGGATGGATGCTCAATGCTCAGCTCGGCTCACCCTTCTTGTCAAGCGCACGCAATCTCATTCTTTCCACTTTCTTCCTGCTTCCAATCATCTCAAATACATTATCATTTTTTATCTACTATCTCTATAATTCGAATGTAATTCTTTTTCAAACATTTATTGTTCCTGGTGACCCAAGTCAAAATAAGCCATTTCCCATCAAATTTAATCAGGCTTCAACTAATATTTATCAAAACCCTCCTGTTGAAAAGTTGACATCAATTAAAAACGATTCCCTTCTTTATTCTCGAAAAATGTGAGGGGTTCGATATAAGTTGATAAAATCGATTTTTACCATTAAGTCCTTGAATTTTTCCACTTTCTCTTATACAGTAGTAAATCAATATCAATAGTAAATAGGCCGGAGTACTTCTATTCTATTCAAATAATGTTTCACCTATGTTTTCCCTGACAAGGCTGTATCAGCTGCATTAGTTTTATGGGTGTCTAACAATTCTCTTTCAAGTGATGTAAATTTCCTCTTATTTTAGGCCTATGAATGCATATGCATGTATAAAATTGTATTCAATCCTGATATTACATGATTTTTGTAATCAATCAACAATGATGAACTTCTATCATCTCCACCTCCGAATTCTATTTTCTAAGTCATTCTCTCATCCTCTCATTCTCTGACCTACCACAATCAGTTATAGTGTTTTTACCTACGTGAAAAAAATGACTTTCCTAAATAAGACATAACTCTTCTCATTCTATGATCTACCAACATAAGCATTAGTATTACCACCTATAACGTGAATGACGTGATAAAGTCAGAAGCAGGGAAGCAAGAATTGAGTGCGTTGGAAGCGTTTGTGTCATGTTGAGCGTGGTTGAGGGTGACGTGGCGGCGGAGCAGAGCGTGAATTATGCGTGAGAACACAGCTCATTTCCGTCGCATTTCCTGCTGGTCGGAACGCTAAAAAACCAACAAATCACAGCGAGACTCGGTGGCGAGGGCCCAATGGGGATGAACACGCCGCTGTAAATTATGTTAATTGACATAATTGCTATTTAAATTATTCCGGGCCGGCGTTGACGTGGAGTGACGTGAACTGCAAATGGCAGGCTACACTACGCCAGTCCAGTTTCATGTAAACATGAGCTGCCACAAATACACAAGGCAAATACTGTATCTCGTAATGAGACTGGGAATTAACCAGGTCATCGATACTGTTATTATCGTCGTCTCTGTAATTAGTGCTCTATCCATTGAGAACGAACAATTTGTATTAGAATAAAGGTGACATTATCGACACACCATCAATACCGATCTGATGATTATCATCACTGATGTTGATTCCAATAACATGTTTGCGTAGTTGACACCGTAGATGCAATTTACTCATGGATCAAAGAGTACCTGTATATTTCTGGTGACCTGTATACGAGTAAATTTGTCATCAATGACAGTATCAGATTGTAATATTATTGAGTTCTGCTATCGTATAGGACGTATATGTTATTATTTTAAATCGAGACACAGGTTTCAATTTACTATTTTGTTCTTTGTAGCAAGTGCATTTCGAAAGTGATCAGACTGATCACTGCTCATTATACTAAACAATACGATTCGATACTTCTTCACCGAATAGAGAGAACCTTTTTCTGTTGATTTCAGAATATGAGTTGTTTAGTGAATCATTAAAAATGTGATTGAACTTCGTTTTTGAACTAAAACATTTATTTGGAACCTGCATGAAAAATAAAATGACTGAAAATATATTTTTGACTTGTATATCTAGTAGGATTTATAATTTTCTTGTTTTTCATGTTTCAGGTATGTTAATCAATCACGTTGAAATCTAATTGATATTCAAGATTTGAAATATTTCCAAGTATGAGGTAACAGGTAAGACGATTTTTCTAATTTTATTGACAAGGGTGATTGACTGCGTCTTCTGCGTGAGAAATTCTTTTTCAATCCATTACAATTTACAAAGGATATGTGGTTTCCGTTCACATGGACTTATAAGTTCCCCGAATGAAAAAGTTTATAAACCAGTCTATCTTCCTGTAACTGAGCATCCAATTATTGTCTTTGCATAGAAGAAGTATCTTTTAATTATCACTTTCTTTTATTTATCTTCTTAGTATTATATATATCTTACACTTCATATGATTTGTTTAATTTATTTCCTATGTAAGTCGCAAGTGATTGTATTGTCTGGTTTTTCCTGAATAAATTTCTATTTATATTTCTATAAGTCCCATCTTTCTATCTTCCAAGCTTTTAGATATAATCAGTTAGACTTTTAGAAAACTTGCAAGTTCAAAATTTTGTCTGAGACTTGGCTTTAAATTAGTGTTTCCAGATTACTAGCCTTTGTTAGAAACGTTAAGTTGTGATTGTAGAAGTCATACTTTCATCGCGCTTAGGTAGTTACTTGTCTGGTCTTTTCTTGGTACTGTAATTGGATATTTTACTCTACTTCCAAGCTAGTTTTGGTAATAAGAGAATATTAGAGTATCATTCGAAAACTCAAAACCATACCAGAGACATTTTATTTCTTATTAAGATGACATACTATACCAAACTATCATACAATCTACGATACTGAACCTTATCCACTTTGTTCTACGGTTTCTTTCTGTACATGCAATATTATGAATCAAATAAGTTATGGGAATGAAATCAATGACACCTAATCTGAAACGTCTTTAAGTTAGTTAATACATCATAATTATTTTAAAAGTATTTAAAAACGTTTTCGACTCGCTGACTGTGGTCTCATTCCTTTTTTTGTTATCTGAGTTGCAATTAAAACATTGCTACTTGTTCGTTTACCCGAGTAAACGGTGATTTTGCCTGCTTGAATGATTCAATGTTAGAAATACTGTACAGTACTTTAAACCGTAATTTTCTATTTGTCCGTCTATTCAACTTTCTTCCACCGAGAGTATCATAATAAATTATCAAAGAGTCATTCAAGTTTTATTTCCAGTCTATTATTTATAGGAATATTAAGTAAGAGATGAACAAAACTTCAGGTACTGTTAATCGAATAGGGTGAGTAGAATAGAATGGTATTTACGCAACTCCATTTCATTGAAACCTGTTTACGACGGGATCATAGTAAACTCTGGTCGTCCAGGGAGCTGTGTGATAGTAGATCTTTTGTTCATTGACTTGCAGACTCAACTTGCCGGCTCGTGACAAGTACCTACAGTCAAGCCTTTGCAAGGGCTCCTCTTGCACATAACACCACTGTTCAGCTGTACAGCTGTTGAGGTAGTGGAGGAAACCACATTCTTGCGATAGAGGCTTGCAACGCTGTATATATAAAACATTGCTCATTATTGCTGTGTGAAGTCAATGCCTGTGACTGGGTATTATTTTGCCAACAGCAGATAAAATATAACATTGGTTCGTTTTTTTCGGTCACGGACAAAAAATTAATATAATATATACAGAAATTATTACGAATCTTTCTTGTTTAAACCATGGATTGAGAATTTATCTTCTATATCGTGCAGTTGAGAAGTATTTAAACTTTCCAGGCAATTATGGGAATAACTTCCAACATTCTTGTGATTGTGATGCCTTTTAAAAGAGTACGAGGAAGCCCATAACAATAGCCAGAAATACTTTTATTTCTCCAATGGGAGGTCATTCTGATTGCAAAATAAATTTCAATCGATTGAATAAAACTATTCCTACCAACAGATGCAAATTCAGGTGAAATTCCTTAGTATGCATTACATTATACTGTATAATGTCTTAACAGATTGTTTCGTGTTCAATGCAATCAAAAATGTTTCCGATGCAATTTTCAGAAAAATTGATAACGTATACTTGAAGATAGATATAGAAATTTTTCTAATTACTGTACTTGAAAAATTAATGGATATCATTTTTCAAGAGTGATGCTTAAACCTTTTTTTGTATGTTTGTTGACCAATAAGTAAAGTTCAAGTTGAATGCTAAAGAACGTGTTGGTTTTCAGCCATAGTCGTTGAAAAAATGTATACAAATTATTACTGCAGATTTTTCTCCAATGAGCTTGCGGTACTCACATGGTGAAACTGATACGAATTGATTGCTATTGATACTGAGAAATATCAATAAAGACGTCTGACGTCTGTTTTGCAAGGCATCTGGCATTTTCGCTGTACTATTGAATCCAGACTGCTCTATTAAATCTATTGAAGTTGTTCTATTGAATCCAGCTGTGTCGTAATTGTTTGTTATTGAGCTTGTTTGAACCGATTGGTTCTTCTTACACTATGTTGAAAAAGAAGTGGTGTGACGCAGCAGCGAGACTGAAAAACAGGGCGACAAGGGTCTCTTTATTTGCTTGGGTTTGTTTGGCAAAAGTGGACAGAGTGAAATTCGGACCTTGAAGCCTATACCTATACAAACCACCCTTAGCCACTGCGATTAAGGCGCACGCTCTGCTAATCCCCCGGACAGGACGACACGGTACATATCCGGCAAATTTATCGCTGTACTGCCTCCGCTTTGCTCCTTTTGCTTGCCATAATCCTCTTGTCGTAAACCTGCCTTCTGCTTCCACCCACTAATTTTGAAAACACCCCATCCTCGAGATCACCTAAAATATCATACTTTTTGTACTAAATACAGCGGTTTCTTGTAAAATGAGAAATTTTTATAAAATTGGGGTTTGAAGGTCACCGATGTCCACCATAAATATATTTTGTACCAAATAAAGCTGTATCTTTTAAAATTAGTAATCTTATAAAATTGGAGTTTCAAGGCACTCCAACCCACGAGGAACACCATAGATATATTTTTTTCGTTTTAAATTTTTTTTCAAATTTGTAATCTTATGAAATTGATCTGGGGTTTTGTACTATTTAATTCTGATAAAGTACAGAAAGGACAGGCTGGAGTTTTATTACCGGCACTAAAAAATGTTTTGTACTAGTAACTAGAATAAAGTATCTTTGTTGGAACTTGAATCAATAATTGTAATACTGTGTAATGTTTGAATGTACTTATAAACTTCATAGGCAGTAGTTACACTTAACTCTTTCCATTTTCGCCAAAAGAAAAATACATTATGCACAGATGTGTACTGTGCGCTGTAAGCTTCTGTTTTAAATGACAGCCTACTGGTCGCTAACACTGTTCATTTCTGATTCTTTCTCATTCATATCTAATATTATAATTTCTATCTAGCTGGACTGAATGCTCGAATGAACTTTTATTTCCAAGCTTTATTGCAATTTTAAATTCTTATATTGACAACAACTTTTATTAGACGTGGTATGATAATTTTATTATCATACTGATTCCTATGACATTATAGGCATTAAATTCACTGAGTAATGGTTGGAACCATGTAATTGGAGATGCAACTGTTAATAATAAGTTATATTATTAGTTAATAATGAGTTAATCATGAGTAACTGCTCATCATTGACTGTTGATTCAATTCCATTAATCCTCCAGAATAATGAATATCGTGGATATTGGTTATTACAATAACATTTGATATTTATACTGAGAATTTTTAAAAGTTTAATATGGAATATAATTATATTATCTATCTATAAAAAAATAGATAGGTTACTACAGTGATAACTAATCATTACTAATAGGTTACTACAATGAAAATTGATATTTCCACTGGTTTCCTGGTAATCTAATCATGTAATCGTAGGTAGTCATGTTGAACGTGTGAATCAATATCTATGTTGGATTTTCTCTCTATTGGTTTTCCAAGTGGAGCTAATATAATACGCTTGTGTGGGAAGAAGCTGTCGCTGTGCCACCCTTAATCCTGAGCCAGGCGCATCCTCAACTGAGATGTGTCAGGTCGGTCATGTAAGAGGAGTTCAGACAGGATATTGCGGCTGTCAACATCCGTTGCTTGTACTGAGCATCCCCATTCCCTCATCAACCATCATCTCCTATGTCCTATGCCTTTGTTGACTCAATATTATAGACTGAAGTTGAAAAATGAATGTGGAAAAGTTGAAAATCAGGTGGATGAAGTTGCACGGTTGACAGACAACAAAACAATTTCATTTGAAACGAAACTATCCCCAAATTTAATTGTTTCTTCTTGATCTATAATCAATCGAATAATATTTTCAAGTTGTTTATTGGTTGTTTCAGTGCATTGTTTTGGTTAATTTGATTATTTATCCAACCCCTCTAAATTAAAGATTTTCAATTCATTATTTCTGGTCCGAGAATTTCGTCGTCGAAGTGTTGTGAAAATATATTATTTTGGTCTGCATTATTTCAAAAATTCGGGAATGAAACATTTAGAGTAAAGTTGAGCCTGTTTCTCTCTCCTTAATCATATGATGTCTTTCGTGTCTGTTTCTTCTTTGGCTTCTTCGGCTTCTGTTTCAATGAGAGAATAAATTGGCGAATAATCAAAATGAATTTAATTGATCATTCATTATCTGACTGTTTATTTTCAGATTCATTTCTCGTCAAAATTATAGTTGGCTGAGTTTTAATAATGTATGCCTTATTCCCTAAGGCTGCTCGCACGCCGGAGCAATAAGCAACAAGCAAATAGTAACACGCAATATGCAATATACTGTATAATATATATCAATATATATTATAACGAGTATATTGCTTATTGAGTGTTGCTTGTTGCTTATTGCTCTGGTGTGCGAGCCGATAATAAATCCAATATAATAATTCACAGTCGATAATACAATGGTTTTGGCACTCGAAAAATGTTAATAATATGTTTTCATGTGTTTTTTTTTATGAAAATCGACCTATTCCATCATGGCAAGCCATGTACTGTACTACAGTAGATTATGTTCATGTACACTATTTCAACTTTTAGTTCAGTACCCATTTCATCGGTTGTTATTCGAATTGCGGGTGCTGTGCTTGTGGAAAAATAAAAGTGAAAGGAAAACTTTCTTTTTTCAGTTCAACTTTTCATGCGAATATTACATTAATGCAGACTAATCTCTTCTCCCCACTATCTATTTCACAACGGCCCCAACATAATTATAGTCTATTGCATCACAGTAGGAGACTTTTTCAGCACGCTAGATGTGGAAAAAGTACTTTCCCTGGGAAAATTCACCTGGAGGTATGAGAGAGAGAGAATGAGAGTGAGAGTGTGTGTGAGAGAGAAAGTATCAAGGGCTTGAATGGAAAAGTAGTGAGAAGGTGAAACAGTGGTTTCAAGGGAGAAAGGGAGAGAAGTAATGTTACAACAAGAGAAGCAAGTGAAATAGAATATGTATGTAGGAAAGAAAACTGGGGTAGGTGGAAGAGAAAAAATAAAATGATACCTTAGCACATCCATTACATAGTCGTGTTATGGTGCTAGAAACGGGACCGAGTTTTCTCGTTTCGTATCAAAAGTAATAATAAACATGTCACTGGAAGCCAGAAAATTTCAGGTGATTTATAGTCGGCAACAAACCACCGCCTCTAACTAGCCAGACTTCTGTTAGAGCATAGCGAGTTCATTAAAGCGGCTTCAAAAGTCTGCTTTGCATGCTCCTCGATCGGCATGAAGCAAACGCGCCATAAGCCTGCAACTTGGAGAATTCCTCGCTTAGCTACAAGAAAACGCTTTCATGCCTCGCAAACCATGCCCAAATAATTCACTTCGGTTTTGAGCGAGTGAATAGCCGTGGACCGAAAAATGAATGTGTGTGAAAAAATTTACATGTAGGATATAGTAGATATTGAAAAATATGGATATTATCTATCTAGCGTATGGCTTTGGTTGGTGGGAAGACCCGAAGGTAGTTCCACCTCGCCGTTTATAACCTAATTCCATTAGGTTGAAGTTCTATTTCACTTTGCAAAATGTTCACTAATTTGAAAAAGGTTCTTTTTGATAATATGAAATATGGATATTAATCTGTTTTATTAATAGATTCAGTCACGCCTCAATTTCACTGTAATGCATGAGGATAAGGCAATTACTCTCCAAAAGAGATATTTTGAAATATCATCTTGTTAATTGGTTTTTTTTTCTAGATTAAAATGACTCAGGCTGTTTTTTCTGACGTTGCAAAGTTTGGACAGTAATGTCCACTCTACCACTTGATCACGAATTCGTTTAACAACTATTAACCATTCCCCTTGATTTTATACAGATACTGGTTTTTCACTAGATTTCTTTGTAGATTTTCTGTTCTTTATTTGATATTTCTCACATTCATTTCAAGACTTTCCAGTATTCAGAAGGAAATTAATTTATTATTTTTTTATATTCAGGGCTTCAATGCTAGATTTACTTCAAACAACAGCTATAAACACAAGAATGCTTCATAACGTTCAATATTGTCGTGGATTATTATTCCAATTGGATTTGAAACTGTTGATGATACTCAGATTATTTCGTTCTGTGAATTGAAATACAGTCTATATTCAGGCGGAATTGAATGTTGCAAAAAATGAAAATGGCATGTTTTTTCTCTCCTGTTAGCTTGCAGTTTTCTATGCAGTAAAGTTAGATGTTTCTGTACAGTATAATATACTGTTTATATTACAATGTCCACTAGTTCCCACTATTAAATTCATTCTTCATTCAATACTGGATCAACAAAGTTCAAAATATTATACTGTGATTAGTTTTTCAATAAAACAATATCATCAAACGAAAAGACAGTATCAAATTGAATACAGAAAAGTATTTATTATCATTACAGCGCTTTCGGTGTAATCTTGAAGGATCGTTATTCTCCTGTGATCCAATATAATTTGAAGCCCAAGTGTGTTCAAGACAGCAGCTGGTGGAAATTTGTTTTGGTTATTAGTGGCGCGTGCGGATGGAGTGCGAGTGCGTGTGTCGTTTCTTTTTTAATGCATTGCCAGTTGGAGTGAGTCGCTCCTATGTCCACACCTACTTGAACCCTTGTCGGATCAACTCGCACTCTCTACTCTAATCTTTTGCACTACTTCCTAAAAATAATCCGTCCAAGAATAACTTCATTCATTCACGGATCGGTTTCTTCACAACGTAATGTGCGTAGGCCAAGAGTTGTAGCCTACGTTATTCATCAACTTAGTATACGTGGGAAGGTGATTTGTTATGCTGATTCTCTTGTTTCTTCTTGCCTTTTTTGTTAGCTCTATTTTTTGCAGTCATATATTAGCATGCAGATTGTGCATTTATAACGGTGCAAACACCGGAAAGTTTTATGGAAAAGACAAAAATAACATTGAAAGAAGAATATACGAGCACGTTTCATAACGCACTCCTGATGAATCTTTTCCACTTTAAATTGGGTTGGAAATTATATTTACTGCTAAATACTGGTAATACATATTACAATAAATGATTTCGAGAAGCTGATTAGTATAGAAAAGTAGTATGTAGCTTCAGTGGAAGTTCATTTGACAATAAAAAATATTAACAATGTCTTTTATGTCCCATTAATGTTTTGATTCCCAGCGTGGAAAATCGAATTAGTTATTAGATCGATGGCGTGGACAAGGAATTGGGTATCGTATATTATTGAGAAATATATGTTTTATTGGTTTCTGACACCTATAAATAGATACATCTATAATCGATTTTGAATTTATAATCTATTTTGACTATTATATGCATTATAGTGTCGGGTTCGCCAATAGTCTAACCTTCGAAGACACTAGTTATTTATCAATTCAAATTCATTAATTTAGCTTACCTGTTATTTTATTTTGTTAAGCTCATTATTAAAATTATTCTATCAGATACATTAAATTCAAATGTCCTTTAAGTAGAGCCATTCCATCACATTTCCACTGGAAAGAGAAAACATATTCTGATCATACTGCTGAGAATGCTTTGTTGAAATCATCTCTTTCAGCCCTTAGAATCCACAGCCGCATATCTTTGCACATTCAGCTAGTAAACTTCACGCCTTGTGACACTCTGAATTATTCTATTTCACGTGCGACACGGTTCCTGAATCCCGAAATTCCTAACGATTCGATTTGGCAGGTCGGCCAAGTCTATTTTTTACTCCTCTAATTGTAAAAATACTCAGAGTGTACGCACTTCCTGCGCGCACATAAGTTAGACAGGTTTCGCCTCAGATTTCCAAGTTGCAAGGAAATGGCTCGGAATTCATTAATTTGTTGGACTCAGTTTGTTGCATCCGTTCCATCCTTGGAGTACGGTAGCTCAATGAATTTCTACCGTTATTTTCCCAGTGTTCAAGTCGCACGGCTCTGGCTTTGAGATATTACGAACTGATTATTTCCGTTAGCAATTGGAGAGGAAGATTATGTGAGCTTCAAATTGGAAGAATCCTAAAAGGCAAATTCAGTTTGTATCCTGGAAGTATGAGATGCAACTTTCCGAATCGAGGAAATTCGTAAAAGTTTGAATTAATTATCCAGTATTGCATCAACTACACTACTGCAATAGTGCTGCTAAAAGAGAATTGAAAATTTTTTCGAAATTTGAACAGTGAATAAATCCACTTCTATCTTGAATAGACAAGAAGATAGATCATGCGCTAAATCTTGAGTTTGTCAGTGGAATCACGCTTATAGATTGATTGGTTTTTTTATTTAACACCTGTATTCAAATACGTTTTCTGCAATTATTTATCAACGAACATGGCCACAGTATGTCTAGAGAGCTTGTTACCTTTTGGCTGTATGATTCATCTGTGATTTAACTACCATTTATGCTATTAACTATTACTAACTATTACTTGATATTACGGAGTGGTCCGTAGCCGAGGGCGATAAGCGCCTGTCTGATAATCCAAAGGTTCCAAGATCGAGTACTTTAATTGTCATTATTTATTACTGATTGACTCGAAATTATAAGTTGGAAAATAAAATCAACAATCAAACATCAAACGTCTCACGTACTATCCATGCTATGACTGAAGAGGGCATCCACAGAAGTTGGAAGGTATTCGAATTAATTGCAATTTGATGGGATTACAGTCATGCTATTGGAATTTAGTATTTTAGCTAGAATATTGGAGTTCAATTGATGTTATTGCAATTTGATGGATTTTGTTGATTATACGCTTACAAAGGATCTTCGAATTCCACTCATATTGAACGATGATCATGTTCTATATTAACTGGAGAAGAGGCTCAAAAACATGAGTAGCAAAAACACTTGAAGCGTTTCCCTCTTCATCCATTGAGTAGGAGCGAGTAGAGATTCACTGATATTAATCTGGTGGGTGAGAAACGACTCTTGAATCCTTGCAGTGAAGGTTTTTCAAGCGCTGTGCTAAGCGAAGCTAACCTAGTTGTCCGCTTCTAGGAAAAAAGTGTCTAATCAGACGCGGTAAAAAGGACTCCACAAGGGAAACAGATCCGGAATGCGTCGTGAAATCTTTCTTTTTTGGACCTCGTTATTTCACCCTGGTTAGCAGGATACTGGGTTGTTGATGTTACTAATGGATACAGCATATTATTCATTTTCTCACACTAGAAACTCCCTGACTAGCTTTTCCCCAGCATAATAGGCTTACATATCATGGCCTCTGCTCTGAGGAAATTTTTTTTACAATACTATAGCCTAATATGAGTCACTTGTGTAAAGATAATCTGGTCAATGAAGAGACGAAATTTTTAGATTAAACAAGTGATCGAATCCAAAACTATCTTCAACCAACGTAATTAGAATGCATCATATCCATTGTCTATTCTATACATTGTATAATTATCCACCGTCTATTTATCTTGCCTTCAGTCACTACTAACAGCTGTAAGGATAGTATGTCGTGTCCATAGTTCAGACCTTTTTGATTGGTCCGTACACAATAATATTTTAGTACAGTACAGTAATGAATGGTACACAGAACCCATTTCCACAAATATGCCATATGTGTAAACTGCTTTACTTTTACTACATCTTCATAAACTACTAATACTTTTCCTTAACTATTTCGACTATCCTATTGACAATCAAACTCGTATTTGATTTTGTGCTACCATATACTAACCAAATCTATGGTAGCACAAAATCAAATACGAGTTTGATCATCAATAGGATAATCAAAATAGTTAAGGACTAATATCATAGTCCTTACAATAGTTAAGGACTGGATATCATATAGACTAATCTATGGTTAGTCTATGGTGCCTCTTTATGAGCAAAATTTGAATTTGATGTTAGGAAACTGATAAGCCTAATTATTATTCTTTTTCAACTGCATGTGTAGGTTACAAAAACGAACACACAACAATCAATCCATTCAGAATATTCATTTTTTCATGAATACATATGATAGAATTTAGGCGAAGAATGATTTTTTCAACTATTGGCTAATGAATTAACTAAAATAAATCTGTAGAGAATGAGTTACTGCGTGCTGCAAAACTGAAAGTGAAAGGGTGGATAATTTGCATGAGGCACAGCTAGAATTGGCAAGTCTGATTTTTGTGAGTGAGAGATTAGGCCTACCAGAGTTGGGTGTGAGAGAGTGTGTCGCATGTAGAAAGCGCAAAATATTTATGATCAGACTGAAGCTCACAAGAAATATAACGGTGATAAGTTAGTGCCGACTCCAGCAGTACTGACTTCCAGCAGACACAAGTTAGCAGCAGGGAAGCCTGGAAAAGGCGTTGATCTCCACAGAAACAGCCCAACACTGACAGAAATAATTCGTTCAAGCAATCAACGCTTACTCGAGAATATTAATAAGTCTCCAGTGCTTGCGATTTTTCCCGTCCATTCTCTTTCAACGTTAACATTAACTTTATGGTGTTAACGGTTTCCTCTTCACAATCATCTGCTGGAACTAATTAATAATTGGAGCGCCTGAGCTGGGTGATTAAATGTGACAATGTCCATGATTCGTAAGTGACGAATTAAATGTGGTGAAAATATGGTGGTGCATTACCAAAAATATATCAGCCAGATGTGAATGAATTATAATAGAATATAAAAAAATATAAATGAATAAAATTGGATAATAATGATAGGGGTATTTGAAGTAGAATATTAATAATTTAAATCAAAATACAATAATGAATATAACAGAAATATTTTGATGATTTTCATGGGAAATCGATTCGAAATTAACCTTGTTTCGGAGTTGTCTGTGATTCTTGAGTAACTAAAATTTCATCCTACCGTAAAATTTCATAATCTACCTACAGAAAATGTACGGTAAACATTTTTCTCATTTTATGAAAAGAGCAAATGTGTGAGGTGAATGAAAAAGGCATCCAAGCTTCCTTTGAAAGATCACAACATCTCATACCTTACTTTATTAATATTTTAACGTCTTTTTTTTGAACATCACTCAAATTAATTCGAATCTCAAATTTCAGAGTAATTATTACATTCCAATGTTTTGGCTAATTGAGGAAGGAGATTTCCTGTACGTTTGATCTTCCGGTTTTTATAATATGAAGGATTTTTCTGTTTCAATTTATGTTCAAGGTCCAGTAGTTTCAAAGTTGAATTATTCCTTCTTCTCAATCCCACCTTCTGTGAATATTCCTGACATATCCACACTATAATGTTTAGTTAATTAATTTGGTTAGTTAGTTAACCCGCCTGTTAACTTATTCCAAGTCGTTATATAGTCTCCTGCTAAGATTGAATAATCCAGAATGCTTGCATGACAAAAATGTAATTTACTATTTAAATACAGATTTATAAAAGACAGATTTCAGAATTGAATATTATAAATCAAGGAGAGTTTCCAACATACATAACTTTTTAGTGAAATTTTTTGAGTCTGATTATTTGAGTTTCAGATGATTATATAGAAGAGTCCATTAAAAAGAGTTGTTGAATGTGTGTGACGTCGAGTGCGTGTGACAAAGGCTTGAGGAAAGAGGAAGGAAGTAGTGGTCATGACAGTCCTAAACCATACTAGACACATGCACTTTGTAGTTCACATTACGGTACCGTACTCATGTGTAATACGATATGCGGCTGAGTGAAAGTATCGCATGCCTCCAATCCTCGTCCCACATGTATCGTATTATTAGGCATGTAATTCAAACTGCACTTTATGACCCAACAATAGTACAGGACTCTGAGACAAAAACACATTCCAATCTGGGCACTTATGTTTGATGAATGTTGTAGTTTGAGTAGAGCTCTAATATTAATTTATCTAACAAATAAATTTTAAAATGATCATACTTTCACAAGCGAGACTGTATGCTTCTAATATTCATATTCAATCCGGGTTTCCGGTGTATCCATAACATCACATTTATTCACTCATTTATCCTATTATATTAAGCGAGCAATTTCTGTATGTTTATATTTATGTATTTATGTATTTATGTATTTATGTATTTATGTATTTATGTATTTATGTATTTATGTATGTATGTCCAACGGATCTCGAAAACGGCTCTAACGATTTTGACGAAATTTGGAATATAGGAGGTTTGTGATACAAAAATTAGTTTGCGCCGGGTCTCATCCCTGGGATAACTTGCTAAAGGACCTAAAAAAGGAGAAATTGATCCTTTAAGAATCAGCTGACAGAAGAAAGAAATTTCCGTCGGCTGTAAATGATGAGAAAGAGTGAGAGCGAGTGATTGTGTGAGTGAGACAAGATTATTATTTCAGCTGCTGAGACAGAGACAGAGAATCAGCTGACAGGAAGAAACAATTTTCCGTCGGTTCTTGATGTTGGTAAAACCAGCGGTTTCATTACTGGAATTGAGAAAAATATCGAAACACATAAGCTGCTCCTATTCCCCTTTTTTTCTGATCTTAATTTATCTATAGAAAATTAAAAGGAATTAGAAATTTTGAAAATATTCCATAGTGTATTGTTATTTTAAAATTTGAGGCATGAAGTTAGCCATGTGATCTGTTTTTATTTATTTGAGAAAAATCGTCAAGAGTTCATCAAAACAGCTGAGCTAAAAATTATTGTTGTAGCAGGAATATTCCAAATTGTCAGAAAACTGCTGCTTGATGTACGCTCGTTTACTGACGTTAAATCAGCTGTTTTCTGACAAGTTAAAATGATCCTACTATATCAACCCATATTATTATTTCTATGAAGCAAAATTTTATAAGTGCGATTTTTCAAATGATATGCATTCAAACTCGATTATTCATAATATTTCGAAAGCTGAGATTGATTTTTTTATAGTGCAATGATGATTCAGTGCATAAGACTGATGGCTGTACTTAAAAAATTGTTTAATTTTATTCCTTTTTTCCTTTAAAATTTCTATTCCTGTGCCTTTGTAGGCCTACCCCCGAGCAGAGCTCGGTACCCCGATATTTAATGTAATAATTACAATAGTTGGTGAGAAACAAGACTTTCATGTACAAATATGTTTCTCTTCTGAATTTTCAATAAGTGTAGTCCAAACTACGAAGGTAGCGAAGATACTTCAATTCATTATTGAAGCAAAAAAACTTTATTTCCTTTTGTATAAAACTTTTAATGAGTTTTTAATTATAGAGTTCCGTGATTAAAAAAGTTTCGTGAGTTTTGTGAGTGGCTCAACTTCACATTACTCCAATGATTGTCAGTAAAAATACGTAACATATTCTTGATTTTAAATTCATATTTATCTTTTTAAAAGTTCCATGAATGATATTTAATTATGAATAATGTAGTAATAATAAATCAATGGATAATAAGCAAGTAACATGAATAATAATAGTTCTTTGAGTTATCGATTAAGATCCATTCACTTTATACTTTTTTGAAATCTCTAATTCATTCGCTATTTAATCGAGTGAAAACTTCGATTGAATGTTGACTGAAGCAACATTGGGACTGAGAATTATACGAGAAAATATGCCTTACTTGATAAATGAATATAATAAATAATGAACTAATGGACTGGAATGGAGGAATTAAGTTTTTTTAGTTACAAAAATTATTTTAAAGTAGAATAGGCCTATTGGAGAATGATACAGACTCACATTTTCAGAGATTGATTTTTACTGTAATATTTTATGCTGTGAATTTACTGCATATATTTTATGCTGTGGCATGCTATTTAAATATAGGTTTTGCGGTTCATTTAAATTAGACGTTTGTGCTCCGTTTTGTACTGTAGCTTTGCAAATTTTTAATATAAGTTTTTTCGTGACTTGAGAAGATATTCTCTAATCCAACTCACTTCAGTCTGTGCAAATTTCCGAATGCAGTGCAAAGAAATTTCCCTTGGGAATGAATGAAACGCCTATGTTGCCAATTTCATGGTCCAGTGCCGTCTCATTCGAAGTGAGCTTTGGCTGATTTGTCTTTTGTAACCGAACTGGTCTCATTGCACTCTGTGGTGATATAAATAATTTTCTGACATTTAATCGGATTACTGTCCTATCATCAGTTCCCTAACTCGATTGACAGCATGATCAGTTATTTCTATTACTATAGGCCAACACTTTTCTTATCGCAGTTTTTGTAGTAAAATTTTGTTTACAAAAACTAAGATGGAACTACAGTTCTTTTTTAAACTATCATACTATGATGGAACTACAGTTCTTTTTTAAACTATCATTTTGTATAAGAAGTTTCTTACAATAGTTAAACGGTAAGGGAAAGGGAGATAGAATAATTTACATTGAAGGGTTGAATGAGATTATTTTTTGAAGCGTCGATCACATCCTTTTCCTGTAAGATTTGATGCAGTCAATCATACTTAGGCTAGGCGTACACCTATTAGTCAAGACAAGACAAGACGAGATTAGTCACGTTTAGTCACAGTACTTCACATAGTTGCTTATGAAGCAACACACACCGATTAGTCATTGCTACGGTGTGTACTGCTTCATAAGCAACTATGTGAATTACTGTGACTTAACGTGACTAATCTCGTCTTCTCTTGTCTTGACTAACCGGTGTACGCCTAGCCTCATCCATTTTATTAATCTAACACTTTTTGTCCAACACTTTTCTCACTATTACCACTCATTATTTCCACCATGATCTTTCAAAATCCAAACAATAATTTCCAAGTGAACTTAATAATTGGCGAGCTGAACAATGATGCTTGATGACTGTTTATCAAAACATTCCGAATATGTATAATCTCTTTCGCTTTTTAAAGAGGTTCAGTTCCACATCCCCCCCCTCCCTATTTGATAAATCTGAATCAATACACTATATGCTTCATTTGTCATTCTAGTTGATCGTTCATTTCTCAAAAAAAAACAACCCTTAAATTTAATACTGTCCAATGATTCAGTCTTATTTAAAATGGTTGCCTAAATGAGCTTGAACACACCATCGCAGTTTGACTTGCGTTGTACGAACATCAAAATTAAGTGCATAAGACACGTTGATGCAGTATTAAATTTTCTAAAGCAGTACTGTAACTTACCTCACTTGTGAGATGCTGATGCTGTTTTCACAAACGGCCCACCCTTTCTAAAATCTCTGCGAAAATGTCCCGCTGTACTCGTCTGCTCACGCACGTATCAAATTGTGATAAATGCTCGGAGCGATTCCGGCGCTAAGTCCCTTTTACGGCCTTACTTAAAAATGCTCTTTGTTACCACCTGGATCCCCCTTCTCTCCTTCACAGGCTTTGAACCTGTCACAAGCTCCATTCTTATTAGAAATAACTCCCATTCGAAGAATAATGAACGCAGCTCAGACTTTGCGGCAGCTCCTAGCTCGTCTCCTCTTTTTTCGCTTTCTTTTCATCTTCAGATGGAGCCCTTCCTCCCTACTTTATCGTTGTGAATTAACATCCGCCGAAGGCAAGCAACCAAAGTTTCTTCATAAGCTGTAAAATTATCTAATAGGGTTTTATGCGCCCGCCGCCGTTGTAACTGGAGCGAGCGACTTGGGCTGCTGCTAGCTCAGTGCTTCCTCCTGGGAAATATCTCATCCAACTTCTTATTTGCTTCCGGTGCTCCAACTTCAGTGTGCCCCCCCCCCCTCTCACTAACCCCTTACCACTCCGACCAAAACACAAGACTAATGCAATCGAACGGGTCCAATAAAATATTCATTATCTCTGTTGGAAACACGCTAAGTAGTGCAAAGATACGGTAATGTAACCTAGATCCTGAATAAACTACGGAAGATGTAGACAGAGCTTCCAGTGAATCAATATTTAGAATGAAAGATAGAATGCTTATTGTTCATCTGCATCTCTCAATAAGTTACGGCCTCATTTACATTGATATTTCAAAAAAATCAGTATCAGTTTTTTTTTCAATAAGGCAAACAATCAATCATCTAATACTTTCTATGAGTATTTTACAATAAATATCACTGCCTCTGAGTTGAATGTGGAAATTTTCTGGCCTGCACGGAAACCCTTATATTTAAAATTATTAAGAATTAGTTACTCAAGTTTAATGACTCAATCAAACCTCTATTGTTCTGATAAATTCGCTTTATAACATTAGTCAGTTGAATAATGTTGGATTAATGGTTTTTATAAAACCCAATTGTATTATCAAGAGTTGAAAGAGTCGTAATATGATTTTGAAGTTCTTGAAGTAGCCGACTGGAGAGGTCACCCGTCCAACGGGAGTAGCATACGCACTTCTCATAATCTAATATGATCCCAGCGATTATAAGGAACCACTAGAGTGAAATAATTCGGAAGAGAAGGTGTCTAACTCTAACCTAACGCTCTATAACGCTTCCTTTCCATCTTCATCGTTGTTGTGAGCAAACTAATCAGTTACTAGACAATGAGTAATAGTCTGTTAAGTAACCAATATTTAATACCGGGTTGTTCAGCTTTCGGTAATAAACTGTACGTGCAGTATTGAAAATTGAATAGGAATTAGGTTCACGCTTTCAATAATTGTCATGTCCCTTTTTCGTTTTCACTGTTCCCGAAAGCTAAATAATCAATTAAGCCTGGTTTTCATTAGTAGAGTTAGTGGTCGAGTAACTAGCATACTAACTCTACCGAGCTAACTCTACTCTACTTACTTGGTCGAGTAACTGTTTTCAATTGAGAATAGTAGGTAAAGTGTGTTGTCTAGTAAACAGATCTAACCTTAAAATGTCGCCGTTCTGCCTCTACTCTACTCTACTCCACCTCTACTAGCTCGAGACTTTTTTCATTAGAATAGTGGTGGTAGAGTAGAGTGAGAAGCGGTGGTGGGGGCAGGCAAGTGGTAGAGTACTATCCCACGGTGCTATCCCACTCTACTCTACTAAAAACAAGTACTCTACCATGACTTTACTCTACTATAAACGTTTTCATTGGGAGAGTTCAGAAGATAGTTAGTACTTGCCCAGGGAACTCTACCACTAACTCTACTAATGAAAACCAGGCTTTAATGATAGATTTATGAATTCCTTCTCAGGCTTTAGTAAATGAACAATGAGGATTATTGAAAGTAGGTCCGTCCAACAAGAACAACAACAATAACATCAACAAAAAGTTCATCAGGTTGTAAGTTTTTTATCGAAGGTGATCCCAGACACGGATTATCGTAGACAGTTGGAATCGGAAGTTGAAGATGCAGCAGCGGCACCGGTCCGAGGAACTGGAAGGAAGCGCCGCCGTCCAACTGGACTGACCGCTCTGCGGCGCGGCGCTGCTCACAGAATGTCAAGGACGGCAAGGGGTCATCGTACTCTTACTTTCCGCTAGACAAACTGGAATGGAATGGGATATCTTTGTTGTTGGCGTGCTGTAGCGTGGACCAACCACTATGCATCCATTTTCACTTGAACTTGGACTGAAGCGCCGCTGTCCTAATAGACGTGTTGTATGCGCGCTAGCCATACACACTTCCGGATTCGCTCTGTAAATATGCACTAGTTCAGATAATTAAAAAAAAAAAACAATCAATAATTTTAATAAAAGAAAGACTAAAATCAGAGATAATCGATCCATGGTCTGTCTATTCATATTTGGTTAGTCTATGGAGTCTATGGTAAAATTATTTACATGACTTACAAAAAATTACTCTATAATTGATCTTCATTGATCTGTAAGGCGGCTCGCACACCGGAGCAATAAGCAACAAGCAACTAGCAACACGCAATAAGCAATATAATAATTATATACGTATTGCTGTATTATATATTGTTAGTGTTGCTAGTTGCTTGTTGCTTATTGCTCCGATGTGCAAGTCCGGTGTACATGCAACACTAACAATATAATTATAATATATTGCTTATTGCGTGTTGCTAGTTGCTTGTTGCTTATTGCTATGGTGTGCGAGCCGCCGAACCCTAATGGCTGAAATAAAATATATTACATCACAAAAAGCTTACGAGCTATAGCTAGGGGAATACTAATGTATTAAGAAGTTATGTTTCGAATTCTGCTGAATAAATTATTTTACCTGATAATTTTCATCATTCTTTGTGATCTGGTTCAGTAGGTAAGATCAAATCACGTCTACAAATTGGAACCAATTTGTGTTTGGAATTGGATGATACTATCGTTTGTAAGGTATTGTCGTAGTAGCTCGATTTAAATTCTAATATAGTCCTATCAATCAATTTGGATTTTCAAGAATTATTTGTGACAATTTACCATTGTTTCGTCTTCCACGATAAAATTGCATCTGCGTGCATCGAACGATTTTCCGAATCCTTCTGCACCAGTGGAATAAAAAATTGCATTGAAATGATTTTGGCGTCAACAAGTAATTGCAAATCAATAGGCTAACGACCTTGCTCAGCAAGGCAACCTGTGTAGTTGTAGAGGCTTGGATGAGGAAGGGAGGGTTGCCTGTTTTAGGGGTTGAGAACATCGTTAGCTGATTTGAAGCAGTCGAGATTGAGTCGATTTGGCCACTGGACTCAATAACTTGTGGTCTGCATTGACGGCCCAGCCTTTCATGATTGGCAGTCCCAATGCTGCCAGTATGGTTTGTTTGGTCTCTCACATTTACTGTATATTTACTGTATATACAGTACTGTAATGTAGTTCCGTTTCCATCGTTGGTTTCTCTTATAATGGTGATTTATTGCTAACTGCTTATTGTCCATTTTTATTTTACGCACACCGCTCAATTCATGCAGCTGCCAAATACACACAAATGTGTACAAAATTGAATAGCGTGACTGTAGCAAACCTCATGAGAAATCAGTTTCTAATTTCTATCCATTCCACGCTAGTTTATTATATGGTTGAATGTTGAGAAATTTTAGATCTATGCAGTAGTTTCCAAACGGGGTTCCTTCACTAGTACTTTGAAATAAAACGATTTTTTACTTCTACAGCAAGATTCAACTAGATTTTACATTTCCAGACAGGCAATTTGAGAATTTAGGCCCTGATAACAAGAAGGATCTGTAGGTGACAAATTAATACTCATTCCTGAGTAACTCTCTCTCTCTTTATAGTATAATTCTTGGACCAGGTGAAGTAATAATTTACTTTGTCTCACCAAACAAGAGCAAAGCGTAGGCCTAGTCTATTTTCGAACGTATGCCAAGACACATTTCTGATCAATGCTCATTGCTCAAGTCAGACTTTCGCTTCAACTTCCAACTTCTTTCCAACTCTTCTCACTCTCTTTTCTCTTCTCCTCTCATTTATTTGTATATTTTTCGCTATTTATTATTATTTTCATTTTTTCTTACCAACATTATCATTATTATTCCACTTATTAAAACGGTATGTACTGCATTCTTATTATCATTGTTATTAATTTCTCTTGCCTTGTTTAGGCTTATGATTATATTGGATTTACTATTAAGGCCGGCCGCACACCGGATACGGCGCGGCACGGCACGGCGCGGCAAGACGTTTTGCCTTGCCGCGCCGCGCCCGATGGTTAAGAGCAGCATGTGGCGCGGCACGGTACGGCAAAGCAATTTGAGGAGACGCTCAGTGGATTGAAGAATTCAGACAAGTGAACTTGTGTGTTTTATAGATTGATACATATTTCGTGAAATCAGTTTTCAGTCTGTGACACGTGAAAATGAACGCAGAAGAAGAAGAGGCGACTGTAATAGCGTTGTGGTACTTCATTAAGTCAATAGATGATTCCCCCAAGAGACAAATCTGGGTGCATCCTATCAATGAAAAACGTAACATAAAACTGTTTATTGCAGAGCTAAGAGCAGATCCGGAAAAGTTTTATAATTATTGTCGTATGAAACCGGCAACGTTTGATTTCATTCATGGATTAATTTCTCCATCCATCCAAAACAAAACACCAACTATAGGCTGAGCATAACTCCAGAAGAACGACTACTGATCACATTAAGGTAAGATTATTTTTATTGACCTATAATGACCTATAATTCGTTCATGTAGGGTGGATTGCTAAGACGGTGTTTAGCCGTTGTCTAGTGCTAAACACCGGCTGATGAGCAGATTGGCCAGCGTTGATACAGGCCGGTAGGTGACTCTAGAAGTATTCAAGTCATTTGTTATTACAGCCTTTATTTCTTTTGTAAACACTCCTGATAAACAACAGTGTCTTTATTTCACAAATTAATGCCTTGTTCCTATTAATTAATCAAAATAATTTATAAATGGAGAAAAACTCATATAAATGTGAGTAATGAAGATAAAAACCCAGTATGACAGTAGACTTAGGACTTGGACTTAGACAATGACTAATTTAGACAACGGCTAAACACCGTCTTAGCAATCCACCCATAGTATCCCCTAAAATCGAATAATTACTTAAAATGTATAAAATAACCTGTGGTAGTAAGTAGTAGGTAGTAGTAATAACAACCTCGGGTAGTAAGTTTTCAATCGTTACAAATGCTATTTTTATTGAGAAAACAATACAAAATATTTGTGGTCAATCATGGAAATTGATGATATTGTTGACCATCTTTAGTTGTATCATCATTATAGTTGACATCATGCAACTGGTTAATCAGAGGAAAGAACTGATGGTTCAACGTTGAGCTTGAGGATGAAGCCACTGAAGCAGGGGACGGAGTGTAGCGACTCTCACTATCTTGATCATCCAACAGGCTATGCAATTTTGCCATGACCGATGATTTGAAGAGGCGTTGTCTTTTTGGAGAAAGCGTTTCGGCATCAGAAACTAAACTTTTAAAAAATGTTAACATTGCACTATCAGATTTTTCCTCTCCAGCTTTACGTTTTTCTGTGACAGTTTTTAGGTATTCCACCATTGGTGCAGCCACTATATCTGCTGTAGTTCTTCTTGTTTTTGAGGGGTTGAAGTTGTTTTGATTTTCAATAAGTGGTTTAGGAGCGACTTCAACTTCTCCTCTGCTTGTAGTTCATGTGAAATGTCTTGGGTCACATCGGTTTTATTTTTCAAAGAGTCATCTAAGCTACCTGTCATTTTCCGCGTAGTACCAATCCAAGGTTGGAGGAAGCTCATAGCATCAAATAAGTGCCACTTTTTCTTTAGTTGCATGGAACCACTGGGTGTCTTTTTCAACTCCTTTACGTATCTAACGTATGAGCCACGTAGATTGGTCCACTTTTTCTTGCATATGTTACCTAAAAAGAAACCAAAAGTTATGAAAGAGCATAAAATAAAATAAAATTGACAAACTTATTTTTATACTAAAACAAATTAAGTCCTCATCTTAACAATATTATTTGTAATATTTAATTGTGGGAAAAGAAGATAAAGTCGCCCCAATTCAACTTGTATGCAACTCTATTATCTTGTCCTTTTTACAGATTTCTTGCAACCAGTGATCGCTTCCAGTATATACATTTCAACCATCGAGTTGGCGCTACTACTGCAGGAAAGATTGTAGCAGAAACATGTACTGCCATTTGGTCCGTAATGTCTCCAATGTTCCTAATGACCGATCCATCACCAGAAAAGTGGAAGGAAATATCAGTGAGGTTTGAAGAGCTATGGAATTTTCCAAATTGTTGCGGTGCTATTGATGGCAAGCACGTACGCATTGAAGCCCCATGGAATAGTGGCTCATTATTCTTTAATTACAAATCATACCACTCTATTATTCTACAAGCTGTTGTTGACGCGGAAGGTAAATTTGTAGCAGTCGATGTTGGAGAAGCTGGGAAACACAGTGATGGAGGCGTATTTCATTCTTCAACATTTGGTCGTTTATTTAACGATAAAACTGAACTTACCAAAGCCCAAAACTTTATTTAAAACAAAGACAACTAATTTTCCCTATGTCTTTGTTGCGGATGAAGCCTATGCCCTCAGCAGACACATGATGACCCCCTTCAACAAGAATTCTTTGACACGAGAACGAAGGATATACAACTATAGACAATCTAGAGCACGTAGAATTGTTGAATGTGCTTTCGGTATGATGGCGAAGAAATTTCGTGTTTTCGAATTGGCTATGTTAACTCATCCAGATAAGACAAAAATCATTGTGTTAGCGTGTTGCGTTCTCCACAATGTAATTAGAGTAAAAGAGGGTACTATGAGTCAGGTGTATGACGAAATGATGAACATTGAAGTTGAGTGTGACAATAAACAAGAGACTTCGAGGGCAAGAGCAGCTAAAGCTGCCTACAACATCAGAGAGAACTTTAAAGAATACTTCAATACTGAAGGTTCAGTACCATGGCAAGACCAAATGGCTTTTGTATAAACAACATGATTTGTTATGGACTATATTATATATAGAAGATATGTCAAATAAAGTATGGCTATTTCTGAACGGATTAATGTTGCTGTTATTTTATTCTTAATGCCTTACAATAAACAGTAAGTTTCATCAACATCGGTCAATGTAAAAGTCTTATACAGTATCTACATCGATCCGCTTAGGCAGGATGCACACTGGAGAGACCGGTTTCAAGAAACCGATTTCATGAAACGTAAAACTTTAGTTGCTTGAAACGCATAGATTAGTTTAACACAGGGCTGTGCACACTGCGTTGCATGAAACTGCGTTGCGTTGCGTGCAACGCAGTGTGCACAGCCCTGTGTTAAACTAATCTATGCGTTTCAAGCAACTAAAGTTTTACGTTTCATGAAATCGGTTTCTTGAAACCGGTTTCTCCAGTGTGCATCCTGCCTTAGGTATAAGGAACATACATGCAACAAAATATAAAATTCGGTCAACGCGTTTAGCCATTATCGCAGGACAAAGAGACAGACAGACTGACAGAAGTTTCTTGTAGCCATTTTTGGCCTATGCAACAATAGTGCTAATATTAGGCCTAGCATAAAACCTACAGGGATAGTTAGTGGGGAAAATTCTTATTTCGTTATAGGCTATAGCTTATTTCGTTGTTGAACTATCTTACTGTAAGGTAACACAGATGTAAATTAAAATACTCGCACAACAGATAGTACTAAAGACAGGGTTGCCAGATCTACGGGACACTAAACCATGATGATTTCAATAGTCTATAATAAATAACAATGCAATATTTAAAATAATACAAGATCGCCACAATCGCTGTAATTGAAGTTGTAATTTGTAAAAGTTGTAAGGTTGTAAGTAAATTTGTAAAGTTGTAAGTTGTAATAAGTTGTAAAACGTAGTTGTAATTTGAAATACAATTTAGCATGATGAGCTAATTGAACTAATATCAAGATAAATCAATTCAATAGGTCTAGTTTCACTACTGGAATACAATATATAACTTATTGTTTGATGAAGAAAAATAAGGGACAATTACTTCAAATACGGACTGTCCCTTGAAATACAGGACGTCTGGCAACCCTGCTAAAGACAGGCATATAACAACACTTACCTGGTACACTCAGCTCTTTGCCAATGTCGTTCCAAATTTTTGACATGACGTCCACATTATGGTGTTCCTTTAATGATGCATTGTAAATTGGTGGGTTGTTTTGTACATAAAACAACAACTTGTCAACATCAACACTAGTAACTGCATCAACATCATCCTCCTGGCTTTCCATAATGTTTGACAGACAAACAACTGCTACAAACAACTGCTACAAACTACACCACACTACCAACCACTGCCTCTCAACTACGATTCTCGCGCATGCGCAGAACGCTTTGCATTAAGCCTCTTGCCCGAAAGACGAAACTTGACAAGGCAGTACAAGGCGCCTTGCGGCGCCGTCTCGCCGCGCCGTGCCGTGCACGATGCAGTGTGCGGCACCTCCATTGATAGCAATACAAACCACATCGCATGCGGCGCCTTAAGGCAAAACGCCGCGCCGTGCCGTGCCGCGCCGTATCCGGTGTGCGGCCGGCCTAACATTTCTCTTATTATTTTTTTCCTTTAGCAATAAGATTATTTTTATTTATTGCACTTATTGTTCAATGTATTTTGTTTCAATAGGTTGTAAACCATTGTTACATTGTCAAATAAATAAACTTTGAAGTATGAGCAGAAACTGTATACAGTACCACCATCGGCCCACATTCTTGTCCCCAAGTTTTCTGTTAAGATTTACTGGTTTTGTAATGTAGTATCGTAGAGAAAGCATACGCAAGTAGATGAATAATTATCTCTATGTTAAATGCTGAACGACGGAAAAGCGATATGATGTGTGCGATATCTCTGGGTACTTCTCGGTACTTCAAGAACTTGCTGTGTTAATCAAGTGGGCGATCGGCGAGACCTCTGAACTCGCCTGACTCGAACTATTTTCGCCGTACAGTAAAAACGTTAACAGCCGTCCCTATCTGACGAGTAATCTACTTGCTTATGCTTCCTCTAAGGTTGTATGTACAGTGGTACAGACAAATCAAAATTCACGAGAGTAAGAAACGTTTTGAGACTAGTACTAGCTTTCAATGCCTAGGAATCTAAAATTAGCAGAGTTTAACCCAACTTTTCCCGAACTAATAGGTACTGTACTCAATAAAAACAAAAATAAAAATTTGTTATTGTTCTGTAAAAATATCTTTCCATACTTCACTGGATTGCTAGAGTAGCAACCCTTGCTATTGAGTTTTTTCAGTAAATAATTGATGACATTGTTTAAGAATTTGAATACTTTAGAAATGTATTTACTATCATATTATTACGTATAAGATGTCTTTTACGAGATAAAAAATATTTTTATTTTTTTTCAGGTAATATTCCGAGCTGTTCAATAATAAGTCATTATCTACTGAAACTTTGCTGAATTGAAAGGTGAGACACATGATAACATCATAAGATGATAATATGAGAGTGGTGAGACGGTGAGACGATTTGCCAGTAATTTTTAAATTGAGATTAATTACGAGAAAAAAGAACTGTATTCAATTAGTAGAAGTTATATTGACGATTCCTTCAGGTAGTAAACTGCTTGAACTGAACAGAGTTGCAGAGTATGTTTTTCAGAAGTTATTTTATCGCTCGATAGTCATACAGTATTTATTGTTGACTTTAAATCATGATGTAATTTAAAATATTGAAATTTTTGCTCAGAATTGAGTGAGGTACTGTTGAAAATTTTGCACAGTAATATACCTACTGTACTTATTGAAAAATGGTGCTCAAGACCAGCATTCAGTCTTCCAACTCTGCTGGTGTTACAAGATCTTATTTTTTCTCAATATTGTAGTAAATTATTCATCCCATAAATGCCAAGGGCTTGAATCCATTAACGATCCTTCCATATACGATATGGAAGACTCTGATATTGTACTCGTATTATGAGCAGAACTTGAACTTATGAGATGAAATTGAACTTTTCCAACAATAGACAGCGTTTTTCAATTTTTTTGTTTGTTTTCTAAGGGTGAAGCCCTTAGTTTGTTTGGGTGAAGATTTGCTAAGTGCCCACATAAGCACTTGGCTTGTACGTGCCAAAGATTGGCTCGGTAATTCCATAGATAAAGAGAATGCTTTAATATTTGGTTAGTGTATAGTAATGCGAAGGATGATGATGATGAGAGATGAATTAAACTACAGAGTGTATACCATACACTCGGTAAATTAAACTGACTGATCTGAGGCTTTCCCAGCGCCTTTACCTGATATTATAATAATTCTACTTGTCAGTGGCAACCCTTTCCATTTGCCTGTAAAGTAGCGCTGGTACGAAACTCGCCTTTTCGGCTCTCTTGGCTGAAGAGATAACGATAATAAAAAAACTGTCTCCTTCAGACACCCTCCCCCAAAGAGCTAGCTTCTTTGTGCGACCACTTCATGTCACCATTAAAACTCGGTCCAAAATCAGCACCCAGCGCGTGCCTCTGTCACACCCCCCCCCCCCCACCATTAATCCCTCTATTTCCCTCTTTCATGAAACCCCTTCACCCCCCAAACCGTCTCCTTGAAACGACTATCACTCAGTGCTCTTTGTTGTCTCCAGCCTGCCACTCTTCAACTTTATGCCCGAAACGTAATCTGTTATAAAATTCGTGTCCTCCCCCCAACCGCCCATTCTTATAAAAGTGATGATGGTATTGACTTTGCGAATATGTTCGCCCCTCTGCAATAAAGTCGACAGCCTTTTCTGATGATACGCTGTAAAGCTAGAAGCGTCTCACAAAAGACCCGAACCATTTTGCCAAGTGCAATTTCTGTCACTCCTCGTAACTCGATGGTGTATAACTTCAAAGTTTGAATATTTTTTAAACGACACTTGAATGATTCCAAGATGTTATGGTTTTAAAATTATTTTTATAATATATTATGATTTTGTGTTTGGTATATAGTGATCTAGAAATTCAAAACTATTGTTAGTTAATAATAGTAATTATCTACGACTATGTTATAACGCAATTTTTACAGTGTTACAATTGAAATCGAAACAGCTACCTTTTCGAAATCGAATTTGAAACTTGTATCGTAATGTAAACTTTTCGAAACAGTTACTACGTGTTATCACATCTGTTTCTAGTTCAATCAGATCCAGCATCCAGTTTTGAAAACTGGAATTGAATTGAATAAAGTCGCAGCTGATTTGATGAAACCGCTGTAGTTGATAATGCGTGTGTTTATCTGTCCTAATCCTAACCTCAACATTGAGATGAAACATGGTCTTTTGAATCAAGGCTAGTTCAGATTGATAATGTTGATATAATTGTTTTTTGTTGGTCGTTGATAAAATGGTGTATGCGTCTCTGTCTAGACCTGTATGTATTTGGACTTTGAAACACTTGTGAGATAGCTCAAAATACTTGCTTCGCTTCGCTCGTATTTCAACCCCGTATGTCACTCGTGGTTTATAGGCTCTCATTACAACCATTCCATTGCAAACTCCTATTTGAACTCAGATTTTTAGTAAGATGGATCATCAACATATTGGACTATTTATATAAATTTGGGATAAAAACTGTTTTGGTCGAATGTCTTCTTCCACTTTTTTCCGGATGTGGATTCTCCCCACATTGTTTTGTGTACTTTCAATAAATAAATAAATTATTAATAATAAATAAATAAGTATGAAACAAGTTAATGTTGGACCTTGTTCGTGTCTTAATACTATTCTGTTCAGTAGAAGGGATACAAAATCATCATCAGCCTTTTCCCTACATGATGATAATGAAATATTATTCAGCCTTATTATAAGAAAGGAGGAGTTTGTGAAAAATGTTATTACAAGCAACGTTTTTTGCTGCTGGATTCGAATCCAGAGGAAATTGGTAGAGAGATAAAGAGGAAAGGAGAGGAAGAGGAGGAAAAGAGGAGGAGAGGTAGAGGAAATTGGTAGACGAGTGGTAGAGAGGATTAGATTTTAATGTAGCCTGTTCGGACTGTGCATGCTCGTGCTGTTAAAACTTCAGCAAATTATTATGCGGGTAATGCATCTTTTCAACAATTGGAATTTCAGCAATATCTCTTCATAGTACAGTATAAAGTAGCGTGGGAATATTAGAGAGAGGCGTCGCTATTACATTCAATAATTTTAAATTGAGGATTAGAAAGAGAAATTCGTCTTTCAGCCTTTTCAGCGGATAACTTATTGAATGTGGTGGGATTTTCGCTTGCAATCCGTTTTTATCTGAAAGAAGCCTTTTTAATAAATGCAAATTGGAAGCTTCTACTATGATGAGGGATTGAGATTGGTTTGATTTAATTTTGAATGAAACTTCTTATTCTTATCGCACTACACTGGTCTGAGCTTTTCTCTTTATTTCAATTTTAATTAGACGAATCAAAAATCGTTTTTTACATTCTTTCTTGGAGACGTTATTGAATAAAAAGACAAAGTTTTCCACAGCCAAAAATTCCACATTCCAATACTCATTAGAAACAACTACTCATCAGAATCAATCAAAATTTTTGGTTGTGTCAACTCTTAGTCTTTCTTATCGACTTGAATTTATAATTAAATTTATAAATTATAGGTAATTACCACAATATCAGCTTCTCTACTACACAAAAAGTTGAACACTATCCTTCATTATATCCAGCACTTGCAATTACAAACAATAAACTGTGTTAGGCTTTAAATAACTTGTTTCTATCATCTCATTACTGTGACACTTGTAATCAGTAAGATTGATAGGAAGCTTTTCATTTTTTAGTTTCCATGAATCAATATAACCATTACCATATAACATATTTTATAAAACAAAATACTTTTCCTTATTTCGAATTTGGAATAATAGAATTATTATCAATACAAGATGGAAAGTTGAACAGAAATAAGTGGATAAAAAATATAAGGGATGTAATAATTGTATGATTAGGAAATAAATAGACTTCAGAATTATTAGCTCAGTACGTCCTCTCATAGAACTGATGATTAACATGAAAATATTCTTTAGAAACTATCGAGCAGAATAAAAATGAAAAAAGAATTCCAAATGCTTCATGGAGAGCTTACACTTCTTAAGAGCACAGGTTTCCACGGTGGTAAATTATTGCCTGTAGGGCGGCTAATCAAATTAGTGTTTTCTTTGTTTAGTGTTTTCCAAGCAATATAAAAACATTGAAAGAATGGAAGCCGGCTGTGAAATTGTAATGCTATGCCATGTCATCTGAGAAAAGACACTGGTGGGTGAGAGAAAGAAGTATTTGCTGGGTGCCACAATTCAATGCAGACGAATAAACACTCAGCGAATCGAATCTGTGTGACTCTGTCGATGTTTTGCATCTCGCATCGCAATCAATAGACGATTACAACCACGCTTCACAAAATTTGTTAGCTGACAGTCTGTTATTCTGCCATCATGCAATCCAACGAAAATGTTAAGCTGATTGATGCATCGTCATGATTCTCTATGGAGCACAGTTGTATTTTTCTTGTGCATGCTCCATTCGGAGCTGCATTGGACAACATCACTTGCATGACAAACTTGTACTCTTCCCCTATTCAATGTAGACATGGATGTGAAATTCTCTCTCTCATATTTAAAATTAAGTAAATCATTCATTTCGATTATTTTTCATTAGCAGTTCACCTGACATCTGTTCAAAATACGATAATCTTCCTATGTTGTTCAAATTATTGTACGAATCAATGAGAAAACGAATTGATTTGAAATTCTCTTGTAAATTGCTCAGCCTAGTTTTTCTTTCCCAGATTATAATATTATGATTTTTTTTAATTGTAACAATAACTTAATAAATCATGAAGCTGCTTTTGGTGTTCTATCAATAACAAAGCACAAACGTTATAAAAGTAGCCTACTGTCGGTTTTACTGTATTGTTCACTCGCGCTGACTCCTATGATTTCCATTGGCTACCGCTACGCAGCAAGATACGTGGCTGTGAAGATCCAAGAATTTACTGACGATTATGAACTGATGATGATGATGATGATGATGATAATGATGACTTACCACGTTACCCTTACACGTGTATCTCCAAGTTTTTATAATTTCATAATTGTTTTTTATTGATAGAGATTAATCCGAGGTATCAAAGATGCCCACTTTTAACAGAACACAATAGTACAATTTAGTCAAGATAGAATAGATTAGAATGACTTTTTATTTATTAACGTGAAATAATACTTGACGTTCTAATGTAATTGTGCATAAACGTTTAAATTTTATTTTCATTTGAATAATTTTCTAAGCTCCAAGAAACAAAACATCCATTCAGATGCAGTGATGTGATGTTGAAGCCATCATGGAAAATACTGCCGGAAGTCTCTGTCAAAAGCTTCATTCCAATGTGATTCAGTAATAAAATACTAAAGATGACAAAATAATTACATTCCCGTTTTGGTTTTCTGAGTTTGCAAACCTAGTCTGCTGTTCTAGTTCAGCCCAATATCAGCGTAAGATTCTATTCTGTGGCAAGTCTGATGAAAATTATGTCCGATGAAGACATTTCCAAGTTCGAACGAGCTCCGCCTCCATTCTGTGCTGAAAACTTTGTGAGGCTAAGAAAACAGCAAAGGAGCTTGCTTGCCGAACAGAAAGGGTGGGTTCGATACAAGTAGACCCACCAGACGAGACCGAAAAGAGTCTTAACGGCCTCATAAGCCCTCTGTGCTCTTGCCCATTCCTGTGCCGTGAAAGTCTGCTAATTAGTTTCAACTTATATTCACAACTTGTACAGTTTCCATGAAACAACGAAACTGTGTTCTGTATTTGGCTCAGGGTGTCCTCTTGGAGGCTGACTAGACAAGGAGAAGAATACGAAAAAAGATTGAATGCTCAAAGTATGGCGGGGAGTTTAGTAACGAAAAAAAAGAGATGATTGAAAACGTTGTGATTTGTTCTCGTCAGAATTAAAAAGCGAAAAGTAGGTGGCGAATAAAAGAGACAAGAAAGGTAATTGGTGACTGGAATGAGGAATCAGAAGTGGACAAAAGAGGAAGAAAGACGAGCCCATTAATTACTTGTAGTAATTAATTGTGCAGGAAACTTTTCTACCGCTGGCTCTATGTATGCAAGAGGAGTACTTACCCCCACCACTTCTTCACCCCTTCCCCCGCCATCTTCATCATCATTCAGTAGCTCGACGCCTTCCCTTCTAAGGAATTGGAAAGTTATTAATGAGTTTCCCCTTCAGTATTGTATAATAATCAATATTATGACTGAAGGCTTCCCTTCGAGTAAAGGATTTTGCTGGCAACTTTTCTTTCTCACCCACCGAAAATCTCTGACCGCTGACGTCTCCAGGTGAAAAATGCTGCTGGAAAGTTGTTATTAATGTTGAGCCCCGACGGTGAATAGGACGAGGTGTTGCCTTCTCCTACTCTTTTCTCCTTCTCTCTCTTCGCTTCTTCGTCTCTTTTCTTATTTTCTTTGTTTCTCTTCTTCTCAGCTCTTTCGGTTTCCCTTGAGACTCCCAGGATTCATCACCATTTTTTCAGTGAAGGTCTCTTTGAAAAGCTATCCTCGCTGCGAGATTAAAGAGAGGAGCCTCGGTTGATTAAAGGGGCTCGAAGCCGTAGATTTCGGCTCGTCCATTAGCGATAATTCACCTTCATCCTCGGCTAACGGCAACCATCACCGACTCTCGATTTCACTTCGAGATGAGTGAATGTTGGCTGGCGATTTATGTAGTATTACTGGCGTTTTTTTTCGTTTCTTCTGAATAGGGGCACATCCACATTTACAACTCAATTGGACAAAATTCTTTATGAAAGTGAATCAAAGTTCATTGCGTGAAGCGAGATTCCAAAACCTTATACCCTCCTGAAACATCACTAAAGGACTTTTGAAATAAACTTCAGAAGATCTTATCAATCTCTCTGTATGATAATAATAATTATTATTAACATTCAAATGCGTATTATTTCATGAAGATATTCTTTATTTTCCTTTCAGAATACTGTACAACTTTTCATTACGAAAATAGGTGGAGACTGAAATTAGACTGCCGGGGTGAAAATTACTCGTAAGAAAGTCTACTTCGATTCTGACTCGTATTAATTTGCAACATTTAGAGTTTTCACGAAACAGTAATCAAGTGTGAGGTAAAAATTCAAGTATATCTTTTCAAAATTTAAAAATGAAAACGCCTCTGAAAATACACCTGTGATTACAATATTCATGGTGGAGCTTATTTAATTTAACGTGAAGTCTTACATGCGACATAAAAGTCGCATGATTTATTGAAATGATTAATTTTATACTGGTTGATTAAATTAGAAAATTACTAGTCAAAAATATGAATGACGCTTGGAATCAATTTTCCTTCTTTATAGGGAAATTCTAACATAAAAAATGATGTCATACTGCCTTCATTCAAATTCAAAGACAATATCACAGCGATCAGATTTTTAATGAATTGATTCATATTCTGAACTACCGGGAATAAAACTGAAATGTACTCTTTAATGGAATGAACTGGAGAAACGAGTTCTACGTTGAGCCTAAAATAGGACATGTTGCCTCTGGAATCCTAATGGACGGTAATGTACTAAGTAAAGGAGCAAGAACTCAACCGGTTGAGTCAGGGAACTAGACGGCCAAAACAGCATTCTATAGACGCGAAAAGTGAATTGGAGAGTGAAAAGTCCTCCTTTCTATTTCGATTAATCGGCAGTCACTCGCTAATACCTTATTCTTTCACTTTTTCCTTAGTTCCCTTTTACTGACTTCTCTTCTTCATCTTACTATACTTTTCATCCTGTGTTTGTTTGTATTTTACATGTAGCTTATTCACTTTATTAATACATAATTATTAATGTTCATTAGTGAGTTGTATTGTGTATTAAATTAATGTGAATTGTGAGTTGGAATAGCTTTCCCTTCCCCTCTCTTTACACTACATCTCCCAGCTTAGATTCTTGTTTTATTTTGTTAATCTCAAATTTGTACTTTGTTATTTGTTTTTTGTCATTGTGTGTTTGTAAATAAATAAATTGAAATTGAAAATTGAATAATAGTCGAAATTAGAATAGTTGGAAAAGAATGACACTGAGCTATTCCTCTCCGTATTTTAGTTTTTTTTTATCGTATGGCTTTTATTGGTGTGGAGACCCATACGGGTAGGTTCCACCTCGCCTCATTGCACACTTTATCCTCGCTTATACTATTCCTCGTATATACTTCTTCATGAATGGACATTCATATGTTGAAACTTCGCCGTTTCATGTTGATACCACACAATCATAGTATAGTTTGAAGCACTATTATAATTGATTAAATAAATTTGAACTTCATAATGAAAGACTTATATTTTCAGCAAATCACCAGTATAATGCTCGAATAGGACTAAACTTGAAATAACAAATAAATATGAATGAAGTCAGAATGATATCATATGATTGATATCAGATTGAATCTTTTAGTCAAGCCTATGTAGAAAATTGTATTACCAACAACTTTGTAATGTTTCAATATTTGTGACACCACAAGTTAGCATATTGAATCTAAAATCTATACCATTAAACACGTTGCCATTGTTGATGCTTTGCTTAATCAAGCGAATACTTTAATTGATTAATTTGTTATCTATCATAATCTAGAACTAGAACTAATATATTTTGTACTCTGCATTAATGAATTAAATAATCATATTTGATCTAATTTTAACAAATAAGGTCTAAGTTAGGTCAACTGCGGTTACATTTACATTTATTAGAATAATAGAAGATTACTGGTCAGAAATGTGAATGACACTTGGAATAAATCTTTCTTCTTTCTATAGGGAAATGAAAATTCCTTCTTTCAATTTCGATTAATCGGCATTCACTTGCTCCCTCCCTCTATTTCCTTTTCACTGGCTTCTCTTTTCCATTCTGCTAAAACATTAAAAATGTTTTCAGAATTCTCAATGGTTTTCTCCCTTACATTTGAATCGGAGGAAAACTTTTCTATTTTCTATCTAGCACAAAGCTTAGTTTCCCGACTTTCCATTGCCTTTGCTTTCAACCAATTTCTTTTCCCTCATTCCACACCTACTGCTACTTAGCCTACGGAGTCTAGACTTTTTATTTGAGCATTATAAAGGCAGCTGAGCCTCTCTTAACGAGCCAGTGCAATCGTTAGTGCTGGTAAACTTTGGTGACGCACCGTTAAGAGAGAAGAAAAGCAAGTGGAAGAGAACTGAAACTAAGGGGTTTCTTCCTGTTTTCAAAACAAAAGAAGATTTTCATAGAAAAATTATCGCGCTCTTGCGAAAAAGGAAGCATCTGTCTAGGATTTTCAATTGTCGGAGATATTCTTTTCATTTCGAATATCTTATGTCTCATAACTCAATATTCTAGATATTTGATTGAAGTATATTATCATTTCATGAAATCTCATGAAAGGACGTGGCTAACGAATTTCAAAAGCTTTGAGCCTCATCAATAATATTCAAAAACATTATTTTCTCTAGACAAAATCTAGACTACCAACCTCGCAACACCTCAGACAGTCGACAGACCATGCGCAAATTGTCTGCTCAAATTGTTGCTATTGTGAACTATTAAAATATTGAAATATTACAGTATAACAAACATATTTACACATCTTTCAACTGTTGTCATCCTCTATTTTTGTTGTCAATGAAGACACTATTCTACTGATACTGTTTTGTTAATTTCATGTTGATTTTCAATCGATCTCTATAGAATTGGTAGGATGAAGCTTTTGAGTTTCTCTGGTATTTTTGAGATCCTAAGTCTACTATCGCAGATTAGAAAAGAAGTAATTAAGATCCAACTGATTTCTACATAGATTCAACTCAATTCTACATAGATTCAATGAATTCTTAATAGATTCAACTGATTTCTACATAGATTCAACTGAATTCTACATAGATCTAACTGAATTCTACATAGATCCAAATGAATTTTACGTATACCAACATAATTCCACAATAAATGCAAAATAGCTCAATTAAGTAATTGCAGATACATACCATAACGTAGGCCTCCTATCTGTTACCTGAATAAGACATACCTGATTGTAGCGATAGGGAGGAATAATATTGCGTGCCGTTTATTAACTTGTAGGTGCACAGCGGGCATACCTTAATTAACTGGAGCAGCCACCCCTCACAGCCCAATTCTACTTCCTTCTACAGTTTCATCTACTATCTAGCCGAACCCTTGAACTGTCACCCCCTCTCCCCCATGACCAATTTCTCCCTTTAATATCAGAAATGGCACCGACCAGATTGCTTATTAATATTTGAAAACAACGCAATCTGGTCGTCTACGGCCCCCTCCGCATCCGCATCACTGCTACCATATCTGAACTTGCCGCTTTATTGCTGAATATTTGAAGACTAGCGAGTTTACAGATGTCTTGAGATGTGATCAAGCCTGCTTTGTCCAATTCGCTGAACCGCTTGTCCGATTAGGCTGTACTCTTCCTAGACATCCCCGAAAGTCGATATTCAAGTATGTTTATGTAGTATTGTAAATACAAATTACAGGAAAAAAGTTGGATGGAAACGCATTTCAGAATAAAACAGCGCCAAGCTCAATTTTTTCGTCATGATGCAGTTGACTCATTCTAGAAATCCAAGCAACTTAGATCTTAAGTCCATCTGCGGCAAATAAGTTAGTAATTAAATCACATCCCTCTCATTATGTTCAGTTATTCTTGTGCTGAGCATCAATAATATTGTATCATGATTATAATATATAGTGTATGAGTGTATATGAGTGAATATAATTGAATTAAATTGAATATGAGTTTATGAGTTACACTTGAGTCTTGAGTTACATGTTACACTTATAGTATGAGTAGGCCTACTGAAAAGAAGTGTGATGTCAAAAACTTGGGGTTTCAGCTACTTGAGATATTCTCAATTACTGATCGCATTTTATCAGAAAATATTGAATTAATTAGTGATTATCTTCGTTTTTGGTGGATCTATGGTATGAAGCTCAACATACACATACTAAGCAGAACACAAGGAGTATTGATTTACATTGTGTCAGCATAGATGGAGTTGCTCTGTTAAGGAGTCGGGCAAAGCTTTTATGACGTAGGGACTATCAAGAGGGTCTACCTTCAGTTTATGTGAGCTGGAATGGACGTGTTATGTGTAAGCTGTGCGTGAGTGTGGGTGTGTTTTAATATTAGGGGGCAGGTGCTTGTGGAAAGACATTAGGGATTGGGGCTCTTCTATTCTGGTCGGATCAGTGGGGGGAAGGGGTCCCCAAAAGACTGGTGTCGCTGAAGTAAGAGTAAGCTTTAAAGAGGATCTGCACTCTTACCCCCTTCCCCCTTCACTATTCCACCAGCACACACACACCGTTGATTGGAGGAGTGGGGGAAGGACTCAGTGAGTGATCACGTGAGAGCGTGAGTGTAGCTAGCCAGCAGAACACTTCCGTCTATAAGCAGTATTTGTAGATTTTGAAGGAGCAGCTCCAAAGAGTACAGCGTGCACCTCTCCAAAGAGTAGATCAGTATTAAGCTCTTGTTGGAACAGCTCGACCAGCAACCCCTATATCAGATAGTTAGGCAGCCCTGCCTACAGAGCAGAAGCCTACCAGTCAATACTGAGTGCTAGCTGTTCAAGTGGGTGAGCGTGGCCCTTTTGTGCGTAGGGGAAACAGCCAACACTGTGTAAGATCGCTTCCTGCAACGCAAATACTAACGTACGATTTTGAATAAGGTTGCAACGAAATCTCGAGTGTTCGAGCTAGATTACTCTACTGGTACTACTTGAACCATCAATTCGATAGCATACGGCCAGTTGCACAAAAATCCAATTGAATTCCACCACCTTAAAATGACATCATTTTCGTTTATTGGTTCTCGTTGCATTAATAATAATTCCGTGTAACCTGGCTTTTTATTGCTTTTTATAGCTCAGGTCTGGTGTCAGAGTTTTCAGGTCACTCCTGATCAGTTCAGGGTCTCTGACGTGACTTAACGATTGTTTTTTAGACAACTCGTTGCATTGATACCGTTAGATAACATCGTTTTACGATGATTGATTTGATTTAGATATTTTTGCAACTAGCCGATTATTTATTCAGCTGAAAATATAGGTGTTGATGCTGTTTAATATTCTTGGGTTGAAATCTTCTTGACAACTCGAGATTTTTCATTCGTTCCATTTGGTGGTTTGTTCTTCACCTGACATCTACAATAATTTATTTTGCTGAATTTAATTGGCTGCAGATTATGGCGCCCAATATTAAAAAAAAACTATGAATTAGTATCAGCAAAGAAAAATTACCAACAAGTAAAAGATCACTTTCATAATAAATTATTGAACGAAATTCCTAATTAATTATGCCATATATGAGAACACTCACATAGTTGAGATCGAGTTAATATCATTCTGATAGAATTTGGGTAAAAATTTGGAAAGAATTTGAGGAAAACTGGAAAATAATCACTTACAGTTTTATTATGTAGTACTTTTTAGTAGGCGCTCTTGTTTCTTGAAGGGTAATTTTTATTCAATTGTCTTGAGATTGTATTGAAATATTCATCGTGTAATAATTCAAATTCATATTTATTGATTTCAAATACATACAAGATACAATTTGTTATATAAATAATACTTACGATAAAAAACAGTAGTACATGAAAATCAATTTCAGCTCACAAGACTATTCGTCTGATACGTTAAGAATAATGTGATACGTTTCCATTAAAGTTGAATTTGGCTACTAATGATGACGACAATGATTCTTTTGGTTGCTGAATGTACATTCTTCCAGAAACACTGTACTTGAAAGCTCCATCGGTTCTTTGTTTTTGCTCGAGCACTCCAATTGAACAGCAATCAGAAAGAGCAGCAGCGAAAACATTTCAAAATAAAACGCTATTATTGTGCAGAAATTGACCGCGTTGTGAGATTGGCCAGACGAGGAGGGTGGAGAAAGTGACAGAGTGAGAGAAAAAGTGGCTTGAATTGGCGGAGAATGCGTAAAATTGTGAAGTGAAGAGTGAGAGAGAGGGAGTGAGAGCCTATCCACCACTGCGGAGTGACGGTGGCAGCACAAACATTTCGGGGCATAAATTACGATGGGGGGGATCGAGTCGGGGGGAGGGGGAATTTGTGCGCCATCCAGGAGAACGCCATAAACTAATAAGGGAGCAGACGCGAATATTCGGTGTCTGGATGGATGCTTTCACTGTACATCTATGGATGGGGGGAAAGGGGGGTTTGTGGCCGAACGGCCGTCGCTTGTTTTCCTGATTAAAAAGGGCTGCTTCTAACCCACCCCCCCCAAAGGGCCTCCAGCTCCAATTACGCGCGGCGCACGCTTTTCCGACGGACATGGCCGTCGCCAACCCCCCCCCCCCCACCCACCCAAAACGCAACACGATATTTTATTGACAACAATACACATAGAGCACAACCAGCAAAATATCGCTGAACCTTAATTGTTGGCCCAACAACGCTTTGTTCATTAATTCCCACTAATTACTTCCAACCTCACCTTCCAAGTTCATCCATCGAAGCTCTGTCCATGGATGGAGGAAACTGACAAGGAAACAGTATTTTGGAGTAACAATAATTGTGACAAGTGATGTAATGTATGTCATGTCGTAAATTTGGTAGATTTTGATCCAGCTATAATAGAACATAATTGATCTTTCATCTAAATAGAGTCTTGTAAGACAAACTAATTTTTCGCATGTTCTCATATTATTTTCTTCATCAAGTAACTTTACCATTAAATGCATTCAAGAGAATATCATTTGAGAGCCTTATAATGATACTGATGACATAATTATATAATGATATTGAGATTCCAATATTATAAATTGATTAAAATTGTTGTGAAGAGAAAATAAAGTAAAAGCTTGATTAAAAATTAAATGCATTTGAACGAATCAGTGTATCTATCAGTGTGTCTACCAAATTCACATTGAAACCTTTCAGTTGCTCAATATGTGCAATTAAAGCAGATTCAATAAACTTTCACTGGAAAAATTTAACTTTCCATTCATTGTCCCAATTTATTATATACAAAAACTCAAATTCAATAATATCAGCCAATAGATCATTCTTATCGAAACAGTTGAGAAAAAATCTTCAAGAGTTACTGTTAGAACCAGCAGTACTGTATTCTGCTGAATTTTTAATAAATAATTTTTATTATGAGATCTCATTTCTAGTGTGCCCATTAGGTTCCTTGTTATTTCTATCTTTGTGTTGGTCATATTGTAAAATAATGAATCACTTTCAATCAGACCCCAGAGGACTCCATCAAATATCTACAACATCTCAGAATATCAGAGTTTTCATGCATCAATAAATTGAAACGTATCGAACCTGTCCATATCTCGTCCAAGGTTTATGATGATTTGGAGAATTATGGAGATGCGAGTAATTGAATTGAATGGTCGCTCTTCACCCTGCCTGCACCGACCACTCTTTCCGGCTAAACCTCGCAAGCATATAAAGTTGGCTCGGTTCGTTTTCGGTCACGTTCCTTCCTCCGCAAGGTAATACCAGCTAGATTGACGTCGGTCTGGGGACGATCGAAGTGTATGTGAGCGGTGCTAGCCTTCTGGACGTTGGTCGAGGTTTCCTCGGTCTCTCGTAACGTGTGTAGTTGTTAATTGAGCTTTTGATCTCGGCATTAATCACCTTCCGCCATCCGTATCGTCGCCAAATGCCCGCAGCCGGAGAGAGCACATGCCTTTTCCAGAGAGAAGACCTCTCTCTGCATACGAATTTAAAGCCGCCGTCACTTTCCACACGAGCTTTCAAAAGATTACGCGCTCGCTCTTACCGAATACGTGCATTTTATTACCGGCCATATATCCGTTTCATTTTTCCTCCCGGAAAACGGCTTCTCTCGAGTTTGAGTCCCCGGGGAGTACCTTGCGACAGCCGCCGGATTACCCACGCTCGATGAATATGAAGCCAGGCTTAGTCATCAAACTTGAACCGTTTTAATCATTAGCTACAAACTTCGGTAACTCTCGTTTTATAATGCTCCACGCTCTTAGCTCGAATCCAGATTCATTGCCTTCCCAAACTCACTGTTTTATCATTATGATCCGGATTGATAAGGCAAGTTTGTGCTCATACTGCATGATTTGTATGAATGTTATTGTATTAATGATCAAATAAATGAATATTGATATTTTTCAATGCTCTCATGCATAAAACATGCTTTCTATGGAGGTACGTCATGTGAATTAACTCTTGACTTTTCGGGACTCTTGTACTACCTTCTGGGGCCCGTTACATATACTATAGAAGTAAAAAAGGAAGAAGACGATCACACACCGTACTTGAAACGTTTTTTGCTTGATGTAGCAGCTGCCTTCCATTTCCCTGTTTTAAAGAACTTCTAAACTTCTATGAAACAGGCTCCTGGTTTAAAATTTGAGTGTAGAAAAAAGTGTAGTAAAAGTCTTATATTTTTATATTGTAGGCCTATAAATGATATGATGTATATTACAGATGATAAATTATGATGGAATATTATTTTATAATAGAAGGGTAAGAAGCCATGTTAAATTTAGTAGTGAGTATAACTGCTTATCGAGTGATTTGTCTCGTATACGCAGTATGAATTTAGTAGTGACTTGTATTGGTATACAAGTTAGTACGAGGTCTACAGGTATGTAATCCAATAAATTACATCGTAATAAGATTTATCGATGCATTTCGGAAACATCCCTTTGCAAAATAATGGGCTGTAATGATTAATGTATATTGAGTATTGTAATATTCTCGGACATTATATAGTTTTTATAACGATAGATTTTAGATCCGTGATAAAGCTCCTCTAAGAATATTAGGGTTTGGACGAAATGACCCATTCTAATGCGATTTAGATACACACCTGCATCAGCTAGGTTTTTTCATTTTTTGGTATTAACAATTTCCTGCAATATTCAACTTCTAACAAAAATATAATACTCACAAGTAGGCCATCTTTCAATTGAGAAAATATTATTTGATAGTCTTCGAAATACCTTCTTTTTTCTTGTCAAGCGAATGCTATTATTTGAAGTCATGAAAAATAAGAATACTTCAAGATGTTTGTCATTGAACTGTGAATACCTTTTTCCAGTTCTCGCCTCAAGTACTTTTCTGAGCTTTTATCTAATCTTTATAGATCGTTTCCTAGTGGGTTCCATTTTTGGAATAAAAAATAATGAATTACGAGTAATTTCTCAATCCAGTTTGAATACATTTTTTCATTACTAGCCTCAAATAATTTCCTGAGCCCTTACCTTACCATCATTTTCTTCCACCTGATTCCACTGTTGGAATAAATAAAAAATAAATATATGTTTCAATAAAATTACTGTATACTATATGAATACATTTTTACCTAACCATCATCGATCTTTGACTTCTAGGCTTTTGCAAAAACCATGGCTGTTTCATTTGACTACTGGTTCTCGGTCACCGATAAGGAAGCTGGGAAAACAACTTGTCCATAACTCCTTGGGGCGGGATTATCCTCTTGCAAGTGGGTCACGAGTTAAGTTATATCCTGCCGAACTGCCGTGAAACATGGCGCTCCCTAGTTTTCAATAATGACCAGCGTCCACATGAACACCCTAATCCAGGAGCACTGGCCAGCACACATGCTCACCACTTCTTTCTCTCTCTCTCTCTCCATGTCTCTCCACCCACCACACACACTCTCTTTTCCACTCTCCTGCATCCGAATTCACGCGAAATTGAGCGCATTAATCAACATCCCACGCCAAAGCTACGGCTCAATTTCGAATCCGTGATTTATTTCGCTACAAGAGGCAAAATATTTGCTTCCTTCACCTTCATAGACTATGTACACAGTACTCACAGTTTACAAACTGCTTTCCACTTCCAGTTAGTGACTTTCAAAGCATCTTCGTCTTGGAATAGGTTCCCTTTACCAGTTAATCTCTAATTTGTGAAATTTGAACTCGATCATAAGAATTGAATTGATGTTTTATTCTCAGTAAATACAATAATTACATGTCAAAAACTTATCTCAAATTAAAACCTCAATTAACTTACCTCTAATTAAAATTTACCTCAACAGTATTGTTCTCGATAACATTGTGCTTGTTAAGATTCAATTTTCTCACTCGAAAAAGGTGAAAAATTTATGTTTTTCAGAAGACAATGAAAATCAATATTTTGATTCTTCCAGAAGTTACTGGAAATTTATTCTTCCAGAATATTCTAGATTTAGCGGTTGTTTTCATGATGAGCGAATAGTCTCCTGGAATAGATCGCTTGTCGGTGGTTCAGAAACCGTCTGGAGCTTTAGGTACATACACCTCTCAACATCATCCTTCCTCGTTTCATTATACATAAATCCTTCCCAACCTAGTATAATATCCTTTCTCATCATCCTACATTACCTACGCAGAAGCCTAGAGCTTAAGTGTACATCGAATCAAATGAATTGAATTGAATTAAATTTCGTATTATTCAATCATTCTTTATTTTGACACAACAAACCACTCTTTACAGTTACAGAAGTATAGTAACTATTCTTCAAACTAAAATCGAAAATAAAACATCTTTCTCATAAAAAATACAATTTTCCACTATTACAATAACACCTACTGTGAATTCGCAGTCTGAACCAAGTTTAGGTTTTGTTGAACTTAGTTTGAAGGAAGATGGTGCATACGGATCTAAAATTCAAAATCAAAGCGGGAATTTGTACTCAAGTTCCATCATACCTGTATTCTCAAGCTCAGCAATAAGGCTGCTGTAATATTACCATCTATTTCAAGAATTCACTACAATTTTCCTGCTATCGATTTTTACAAAGTAAGAGTTCTATCAGTGAAAAGAGAGAACTGTGATAGATTGATATTGATGCTTTTGTGCTAGGATTGTTTCAATCGAGAAGATAGAGATGTTTCAAGATAGACATCTCGCAATCTCAGTTACCGATTCTCCCTTAGGTGGATGCATCCATCCATCAGTCGTCTGTTTGCCGACAACGATCGAGAAGAGATCGTGGGTTGGGTAGAGATTGAGCTTATTCATCAATTCGGCAAATAATTGCATAGGAATTGAAAATGACGGTTTGTGTTGAAGTGGATGGGTGAAGCCGTTCTTCGCTCAATGGTATGTCGGCGCTGCGAGATTCGAGAATATTTTTATCGAGCGGTTGAGGAATGGGGGGGGGGATAAGCGAAGGACAAGGGAAGCGAAGGACTATTGTTTCAGAAAGCCAATAACATTGCGATATCTGAAAGTCGGCAGCGCTTTCAAGTGGGAGGAAGAGCCAAGAAGGCTGTGGCCGCGGTGCTGAGTGAGTGAAGAGCCTTCGCCAAATGAAATTTGATATTGCTCTCGGCCGAGTCTCACCCCACAAATGGAATAAGATAGACAGGAAGCAAGCAGCACCAACTCCATAAAAGGCAGAGACGGTGTATTTCTCCATATAATATGTAGCGCGAAAATCGAGTCGCTTATCGCCATTTCACCGCTACCTTTCTGTCCGTGCAATAAGCCGTGATCAAAAGATCAACGAAATAACTCTCTGATGTTATATTCTTTCTCTTCTTGCCATCGATATGGCGAATTCATGATCAAGAATCTCACATCTCAGCACATCCATGATGATGATTTGAGACACCCATGAACCTCACATCATGAGCACACATTGTCTACGTTGATACATTGAATAGTTCTAGGACCAAGACGAATAGAATGAAGACTATATTCTACTGTATATACCTTGGTTTAGTACTGGACAGATTATTGCAATACAATGATTACATGATGAAACACACACGAATGGCGTTCGAAAATGTTTTTAAAAGTTAGTGAATTTCCCTTACAATATTGAGATTTCTCAATAATATTAAACGTCATTAATCTATTCAACGTCTATTAATGAATAATATTCATCAATACTTCTCATTGAATACTTACTGTAATTACTTGTAATGCATTCTTTTCTTTTCCGCTCATCACATTCACATCCATAGAATTATTGGAATCATATTTATCACTTTCATACGTGTAAAAGAATGTGAAAACTAATCTCGTCGATTAGAACAACTTTGTAATTTTGTTACAAAAGTTGCTCGTCCTCAAACTTCCAAGCCATATGACAATAAAGGAATCATGAAAAGCATCATACCTCATAGCATTATACAGGCTTAACCATGAAAACCGATTGATTGTCCAACTCTGTCCAATTCTTCAATATCAGGTTCAGAAAATTATCCATTGGAAATCCAATTATCGAACAAATCCGAAATTTCATGAATCAAATTTTCAAATTCATATTACCCCATTCTCAATTTGCTATCTTGAAATAATTTGTTGAAAATGAGTAGGCCTATGAAGTAACACAGAAGCGTTTCAATCACTTGGGAGAAACTCCTACTTGCAGCTTAAGAAAGCAGCATTTTCAGTTGAAAGTCAGTGGTATTTTCAGATAGATCTTCGTCGATCTTAGTTTTATGTCTTTCAAATATTACATTGTATTTGAAAGTTGTGGATAATGAATGCTCTTTTTTCGGATCATTGACACTGAAGCGCCTCAAACTCGATTTCATGAAATACTGATATTTTCCTTTAAAACGAACGTGGAATTTCGATAAAAAGTTCATCACTTCGATGCCGTTCATATCCAAACATTTCTGGGTAAATGTATGGACGGGCCGATGTAATCAACCTTATCGAATTAACAGGCGCTTTCGATTGTAAATATTATACATCATAATGGGGGAAATGCGTTCGCCGTGTTGGTAGGGGGGGGGGGGGGTAAACGAAAACATGGCCAACGAGTAAATAACGGTTGCAAAATGTCGGTGGAGTGAGAGAGATAGAAATGGAGTTATGTGTGTATCAAAGAGAGTAATTTAGAGAGAACGAGAGAGCGTAGTTAGTTTAGTGTGTTGAGGGACTGCGTTTAGACGCGAGGAACACGGCGCTGTTTCTGCAACACTGTTATCAGCTAGCCGGAAAAAATTTCAAGCGGCAGGAAAAAATTCAGCCGGCCTGTTCCGTGGCCGTTGTACTATTCTGGTCTGCAAACGCCATTTATTTGTATAATCTGCTGCCGGGTGGAAAATTCATAGGCTTCCGAAGGGTGAAACTGGACCGACCGGATCAGTGGTCACTTCCGCTCGCTGCCTCGCCGCTCGATACTCGTCATCTCCACTATTTCATCCATTCAAAAGCCTGCGTTGTTCATATTCTGCTGGTTTTTCGTATAGGCCTACAGTTACAATGAACTAACATAAAGTACTAACTTAATCAGATAGTGAGTCATGTTCGTCACGAATGGAATATTCATTGTCTAAAAAATATGTGAGGAACAGTTGTGTTGTAGATCTTTTTTCTGTTGATAAAATTGACTGATTTTAAGAAACTTGAGTAGGAAATTAAACATAGTGTTGAAACAATAGTGAAAAATTAAACAGTTTTGAGCATACGCCTGTTGTACTCTCTTTTCTATGATTGACTCTCCATGATTGAATAAGATAAAGTCGATTGAAATATTATGTTAACCTATGTATTGTATCTATTTTATTAAAATAGTTTGGTGCCCGTATAAAGTAGAATCTGGAAAGTTCGTGGAGAAGTTTGAGTGGACCGATTTTGATGCAGTTTGCGCCAAAAGAAAGATAAAAAATCGAATTTCTGCAGGCAGTATTTGTTTTTCAAAAATAATTATTTTAAATGGGAAAAAATAATTAAAACCAAAAATAGGTACCTGTGGCACTATCTGTTGGCATTAAAATGTACTAAGTTATTAAACGAAATGAGTTTGTGAAATCTCCCATTGATCTTAAAATCTAAAGTGGTATAGTTACTATAAATAGTCATTTCTTTTTAGAAAATTCAAGTGAGCGGCGCTTTGCGCTACAAGGGGTGATCTCGTATTATATTATATATTTGTCACATAAACAGAGAAAGAAAATTAAAACAGATTCCGCCCCCTTATTGAACGTTATTTGATTATAAGCAAAAATTTACACTAGTCCTGATTTGGTTTTCAAAGAGGAAATTGGTCATTTAGTAAAAAGATATGACAACCTGGATTTGGACTCTTTTTTTAAATTGGAAGTGGAACAGTTTTGGGTATAATCCTGTTATACTCTCATTTGTCGATGATTAATTGATATTATTGGAGTTACCAATAACTCCATGCTGATAAACAGGCAGACAATTTATACTTCGACTAACCTGGTGAGACTTGTGATGTAGTCAGTATGAAAGTGAATCGCATTTACTCAAACGCTAACAACATATCATATTACTGTGTCTGGAAGCAAAATATACATGGTTCCTCTCAAATATACTTCAAATAAATGCGTTGAAGACGCAATTCAACGTGTCGACTATTCGAGAATCGATGATGATAATGCCGTAATAAGGAAAACCTGAATGTTGACTGATAACTGTATTCCAGCAACTCTTTTTGATAAATAAGATTGCAGTTAATATGATTATTATTCATGAATAGGGGACTACAGTATGGTTTAACAGTATGGTATGATACAGGTGAATAGGTTTCCTGAGAATTTAGTAGTAGAAGGCAATCATCAATTAGATGTTTCCATTACTCGACTTGTTGATGATTTGAACCTGGGAATCTCGAGGAAATTCTGATACCAAATGGATGAGGTCGAATGAATTCGTGAGGTGCTTGAGAAACAGTCTTAATACCCCTCCACTGGCTTACAAACTGAACGTTCCATCTCCAATTCAAATATTCTCGTCATGTGATACAATTGGAGATGGAAATGTCGAACAAGAGAGTGATTATGAGACGAATTCATCATCACAATGCTGGGCTCACTCAGAAATGAAATGAACGTCGGAATAATAATAATTTCATCGAATTTCAGCCTTGAGAGAAGCACTCTCAAAATTAATCCCTTGCCTCTGGACGCTTGTTGGCAGCTTGTATGCTTTATTAGGAACATTGTCAGCAATTTGCAGATGGGTGACTTTGAACTGAGAGGGGTTGTGGGGGAGGGTGCGTTAGGCGAGTGGGTTGTAGCAAAAGCTTCTACTGCTGCCATCCAGTTAATTATTATAAATAACGATTTGCGTGTGGAATTGCTTTGCACAGCCCATCAAAGTCCAGCTTTTGTCGGAGGGAGCAACTAGCAAAACATGTTTTCACCCTTATTGTGACATTCATTGTTCAACATGTAGATTTGCTTGACACCTTATTTAGTGTTCCGTGGGCTACTCCCACTCGTATTTCATCCACATGGAAGGCCTTTTCCATAGATTTTATTGGTATTTTACTGTCATTGCGGATAATGAACTTGAACGACAGATAAATTGAGGGTGAACGTAATAGGAAATTCATACTCTTTCTCATAAACAACTTGGATTGTCTCTCCATTTATTCAAATAACTCTGAATAAGTCTTCATTAGATTATTACCAATCCTCATCTGCAAACAAAAGGCAATCTCAATAACCACAAAAATAATTGGGTATCTCAGTATTTCAACTACTACTTCAAAATTGAAATAATGATATGGAGATAAGTGAATTACGCTTGCGTACTAATAACCTCTTTCTACTAAATTATTTTTTATTCACCCTAGTACCCGATTCCTTGTCTCCCAGACTTCTGTTTATTGTTTATTATTCCAACTACCACAAGTCTAAGCGTAATTCATGTATCTTCATATTAATTTTTCAATGCATTCAATTTTAAAATAGTAGTTGAAATACAGAGATACCCAATTTTTGTTGTGATTCTTGGGATTGTCATTTGTTTGCAGATGAGGATTCAGGATTCATCTAATGAAGAGTTCGAACCTCAACTTTGTCAACAGCGTCTTGACATGGTCGTTGAGAAAGTTTGAGAAAATCCAGCCGAAGTTTCCTTCACAGTATCTCAGGAAAAACTCCAAGGAGAATAAAAAAACGTGGTGTAAGATGGAATACAAAGTTGTTCTGACTGCAAAGAAATGGAAGGAAAGTTAAGAAATGTGGTGGCTAGGTCCCAGATTTAGAACCGGTTGTGTTCTCACTTTTTTATCCGCTTCATCCGCGTTGTGAGAAGAAAAATCGGAGAAAAAGTTTCGGAATTAGTTGAAAAGACGTGTGGATTATCCTCGGGCGGTCTGACAGAGAACCAATATCTCATGACGTCACTTGCGCTAGCTAAACAAAATTACTTCGAGTCGTCTGTGCGCACTGAAATTAACCCTAATTTTTTAGCGGAACTCTTCCAAGGCCAATGGGGGAAGGGGTTGGTTACGCAGAAGCACTTTCCATTCCTGGAATATCACATCCAACTAGATAGCTGAATGATTAATAATAGTACGGCTTGACTATAGATCTGGGAACGAGTGTTTCATCAGAAGAACTCACTTACTTTATTTTTACTCATTAATAACTCACGATTCTTATCGATCTATTAATCGATAGAATAACAATCGATACACCGAATTAGATCAATTCGGTGTAACGTTAACGGAATTACTGCATTGACATGGTGGAAAGATAGATCGTAGAAATAATTATGAATATATAGAGGAGGATTTACCATTAAAAATTCATTAACGTGCTTTTGGTTACTTTTAGTAATATTTTGTTAATATAATCACAGATGAAGCATAATAGTCTGCGATACCGTCCTTATAAATGGGAATTATAGCTTCTTTATGTTATAATGTAAATTATTAGCTCTGATCCATTTCTGATGTTACATTCAATTCAAGGAGCTGGGATAAAGGATTTTGATTGTTATATTGAAAATCCACTTCTATTAAATACGTTTTCCCCTCAAATTTTCTCATTCCGTGCTGTATATTGTCATGTCCTGAACTTTGGGAATAATGGACGAGCCATTCCTCCACACAGGCTTAGGCTAATGTCGAATGCACTTGATTGTGTATATATTGTGTATGAATTTGTACTATGAAGTGAATAAAGTATTCAATTTGATTTCAATCCATAGATTACTCTGTACTGTTTTATTATAATTTATGATGTTGAAACTTTGTTAAAGGAGTGCTTGTTTTTTCCAGGCGTTTCGGGGAACGTCTGCCATAAGGTAATTATTATTAAATACATTTTTCTGTTCCTTGTTCTATGCTACTATTTCCTTTACTCTAAAGCATATCAAGGAAATTCACTTCCTTTTTAAACTTTGGAACTTCTCTCAAAGGAGACATAATAATATGTTGGATAATTTTCCTTCAAGACTTATGTTAATGCTTCACATTAGCAACAACCACTATGTCCTTATCAAATACAATTTTTTTGTTTGTTTGTCAATGGCTCAACAGCCCTATGTGGTCTTAGGCCTACCAGCTGGTTGCCAGTTTCACATCCACTTGACTGAATCAGCAGAGGTGAATGATCATTAACCAGAAAAAATGTAACGTGTGGTTAGCACATTGACATCTCAACCATAAGCTGGTCTTCGCAACCCAGTGATGGGAACAAAGCACTGCTGGGAAACATTGTGTTGAGCAGCTATATAGTGCAATGCAACAAATCAATATGCCTCCAAATATGGGGAGTAACTGACTAGCCTTACTAACGAGTAGCCAGGCTCTCAATGGAGGGTATCAAATAGAATTACTAATCTTATTTCTACTATTCCATTATTTCAATAACTTCTTTTAACATTAGATTTACTTTTGAATGGTTACTTTTTTTTTTTTTTTTTTCTAATTGGGTTGGGCTTTGTAACCCTTAGCCACCGCGACCGCTATTCGATCTTTTGTGGCATCCCCTCTTTGTCTTATGCCATGTTCATAATCCAAGGCCAGAGCAGAATTTACTCAGGGCCTTGAAGTCCAGTTCTCTTGCCTCCTCTGGTAGGAGGGTTGCCTTTCCAAGAAGTCTCCTCCTCATTTGCAAGAGTGCTGGACATTCCAGCCTTCCGAAGCTGTTCAACTTCTATCAGGGATGGGTCTGCACACTCCTCAGATTCCATTGCGGAATCTTCAGTTGTAGTGCCTTCCTCTGCATGTACCGTTTCCCGGCAGGTTTGAGTCAGCAATAACTCTGAAACCTGTTCCCACGAGTAGCTGGAGACTTATTCAGTCACCCTGGGCAGAGCTCCGCGTTCACCCAGGGAAGGCTTCTTGAAACTGGAGGTCGCCTGGTATCCAGAGTTCGCATACTCATGTCAGGCACTCCCCTGACCATGCAGCCGTCGGCGTATGCTGTTCCACCATATGTTGTCTTGGCTTGCGCAGTTGATGCTTCAGGTGTTCCTACTTGAACACCCTACTTAAGCTGGGACGCAACGGTGTTAGTTGCCAACCAGCCTACATCTACCACTTGCATCAGGAACCCGGAGGATTGCCACACCCCGGACAGAATAAATTATGCCCCCCTGCGGGTTGAATGGTTACTTGAAATCATTTGAACAATTATTGGAACTCTTCGTTTCATATTTGATCGTTACATTTTTCTATTTTTATTCATTGTTATCTCAGGAAAAAGGCTTCAATCAAGTGATGCTTTCCATTTTTCTCTTTTATTTCAAGCTATAATTTCCTAACAAGATAATACTATGATATACTACAGTTCCATATCTTTGAGGACGAGGGGAAAATTATCAATCGGAATGAATTTGCAAATTAACTGTGGTGGGAGAGAATTAACTCCAAGTTGAGAAAACTGTAAATATTCATCAACGAGCGAGGCAATAGTCTGTGAGAATTGCCAGTTGACAAAATAATCCATCCTATCCGTTATTCTAGGCAATCGCTAGCACCACACAAGAATGCATATTCAACACTAGACAGCACATTGGTTGCAGTGATTCATGAAATTCTGAATAGAAACGATAACAATAAAACATGAAAGATGTACGAGTAATTCGATGAAAAGCAGCGTCCCTTTCTCCACTCATCAAATTTACGAGTCGGCAAATTTGATTCCAGATCTCTTCTTAATTTTCTGCACAGAATATTTTATGGTGCAATCGCTGAACGGCGAGGGGAAGTTGGAACTTGATTGCGCTTGCAAACATCAATTTTTAATTTATAGTCCCCTCTGAAAATATGGTTTCCAATTGGGCTGGAATTCACGGAAAAGGGCCGTGCAGATTCACAGCCCTCCAAACCCAATGATACAATAGTCATTCGACATTTTGCTACCTCCTGTTGTGAAACCTTTATTTATTCACGGAACCACTCATTGGAATCATGAATAAAAATTATATTAATTGCAGTTTCACGTTCTCCATCATTGTCCCTCATTACTCAACACTTGCTGTAAGCCTATATGAGTTTGCAATAATAGAATCGATATTGATAGCATTCTTTAATTTTATGGTTGTGCCAAAATTAACTCACTAGATAAAAGACATGATCCTCTACATGGTATCTACAAATGTCTAGTATAGTACTAGTACAATAGTATCTAGTAGTATAGTACAATATTTTTAGTAGTATAGTACAATATAGTATTTACAGAGCAAGCCGGAAATTTAAGAGAAAACATCTTTCTAATTGACAATTTTGCGTTCACTCTGGTTTCTTATCGCTCAGATTATATAAGAGTCTGTTATTGTCGATGGACGGGTGACCGTTTAATCATCTCTACTAAATATCATTCATCAGCTTCCTGGTTTTCGGATCCCACCTTACCCCGATCGTACACCGGAGCAATAAGCAATAGGCAACTAGCAACATAATTGATCATATGATTGTCTACTCTATACAAACCAATAGTTCAATGCACACTGAAACAGCTGCTTTAGGTGTGCATTGGACTATTTGTTTCTATAGAGTAGACTATCATATGATCCAAATGTTGCTAATTGCCTATTGCTTATTGCTGCGGAACAATAAGCAATATAGCCCAGGCAAATTAGACTTCTAGGTCCTAAAAAATAACATAAGGCTGGAAATGATCTCAAACCACTTTGGGCATCCTAAAGAAGGCTAATATGAGTTTGCGACGGTTTCTGAGTGCCGCGTGATATAGGGTGCCCAAGAAACCTCAAAATTTTGGTTCCGTTTCTAGTTATCTTCAATTAACGTCGAAACTAAGCGTTGGACAGAAAAACTCATCCAACATTTTTTCTAGTAAATAAAATTTCCAAGAGATTGGTGCCTAACTAATTCTTCTAAGTTCAATAACTACCGAGTTATGATTTTTCAAAAAAGGTATTTTTTGGAGAGAAACTGAAATTCAAGCATTCTAAGTTTTTGATTGTCTATATCTTCCGTATGATGTATTAGAATTGTGTGAATCAAAATCCCTCTGGGGATAATTTTCTTCTCTACAATTTAAGACCAAGTAGACCTTCTTATCGTGTCTACTATTTGAGCTAGAGCTGTTAACAAAATTCCTTGCATTTCAAAAAGGACCATATTTTTGGTGGTAAAGTCTAACACACGTTCCTATGTACTTCTATTGAAGTATCCTATTAGAATATTGTTTCTGAGATCATTCTCCCTCAGAATATCTACTTTGCGGCTCCAAAAATCAAGTTTTTTGAGAAGTGGGAGGTAAGAAAGGACCCTTCAAGGATGATAAACTGAGGACGCCCCTAACTTTCGTATAAGTGAACGGATCTTAACAAACAACAGCTCATTGTTTTCAGCTCATTAAGGCGGTTCAAATTCATATATCATATGTTAAATTCGGTCAAAATTTAAAAATTTTGTGCCCAAAGAGTCCTTTGACTTTATTCCCAAATACCGAGAAGAAGGCGATTTTTTGTTTTCAAATACATCTATCTTGAATGCCGTTGATGATAAAAAATTGTATTTAGTCTCAAATTGTAGAACAGTATCTCCTCTTTCATTTGCAATCAATTGCGACTAGAATATCGCATTCTCAAGTTAAAAACATTTGGTTTTGTAAGTCGAAAAATCATCAGAATTCTTCCCTTGTTCACGTTTAGATCAATTTTTCACCAGACTAAAGGGGTTAAATGGGTATTTGAGCTAATAATACACGTAGAGAATAAAATTTCCTACAATTTGAGCCCAGATACATGTTTTTAACTTCCATTAATCCCAATTTAGAAGCTAACTAGTAACAGCAAAATAACATTAAAACGTGAAAAATAGCTTTCTCATCTTTTTAGATTGCATGTACTCAACTTGAGAATGCGATATTCTGGTCGCAAATGATTGCAAATGAAAGAGGAGATTCTGTTCTACAATTTGAGACTAAATACAATTTTTTATCATCAACGGCATTCAAGATAGATGTATTTGAAAACAAAAAATCTTCTCGGTATTTGGGAATAAAGTCAAAGGACTCTTTGGGCACAAAATTTTTAAATTTTGACCGAATTTAACATATGATATATGAATTTAAACCGCCTTAATGAGCTGAAAACAATGAGCTGTTGTTTGTTAAGATCCGTTCACTTATACGAAAGTTAGGGGCGTCCTCAGTTTATCATCCTTGAAGGGTCCTTTCTTACCTCCCACTTCTCAAAAAACTTGATTTTTGGAGCCGCAAAGTAGATATTCTGAGGGAGAATGATCTCAGAAACAATATTCTAATAGGATACTTCAATAGAAGTACATAGAAACGTGTGTTAGACTTCACCACCAAAAATATGGTCCTTTTTGAAATGCAAGGAATTTTGTTAACAGCTCTAGCTCAAATAGTAGACACGATAAGAAGGTCTACTTGGTCTAAAATTGTAGAGAAGAAAATTATCCCCAGAGGGATTTTGATTCACACAATTCTAATACATCATACGGAAGATATAGACAATCAAAAACTTAGAATGCTTGAATTTCAGTTTCTCTCCAAAAAATACCCCTTTTTTGAAAAATCATAACTCGGTAGTTATTGAACTTAGAGGAATGAGTTAGGCACCAATCTCTTGGAAATTTTATTTACTAGAAAAAAGGTTGAATGAGTTTTTCTGTCCGACGCTTAGTTTCGACGTAAATTGAAGATAACTAGAAACGGAACCAAAATTTCGAGGTTTCTTGGGCACCCTATATCACGCGGCACTCAGAAACCGTCGCAAACTCATATTAGCCTTCTTTAGGATGCCCAAAGTGGTTTGAGATCATTTCCAGCCTTATGTTATTTTTTAGGACCTAGACCCTTTTTTTGGTCTAATTTGCCTGGGCTAATAGGCAATAAGCTTAACCTATAATGTTTTTCCATATTTCTCATTAGGGAAAACTGGATAATTCGGCGAGGCGGAACACCCGAAAGGGTCTCTCCGCCAAAAAAAGCCATAAGCATAATAATAATAATTGCTTATTGCTCCGGTGTACGACCGGGGTAAACTGTAAGTTCATTTATCTCTCATCATCATCATCCTACCCATATCTGTTGCACAGAGTTCATGTAAGCATCCTCATCAGAATAAAAAAAAATAATCCACAGATTTAATCCTTGTTTAAGGGTCAAATCTCTGGAAAATGTGAGGAATAGCATAAATTTCAGATCATGGTTATTTTTTTAAAGCATTTAGTACTACCTTGGTGGATGCGATAGAGGCAGCATACGTATTGCGCAGCCTATCGCTGGAATCCATAGAAATAGAAGTGTCAAACGGGTTGTTATTAATGGGCAAAGGTCGATTGTTTGCTGGGGATGAATTGGATGCTTTCCTAGTTCTGTATATTGCACTGCGCATGAGACCTGGTCTCGAACCGTGCAAATGAATACAGTGCACGCGTATCGATTCAGCTTTATCTCTCTGGCTTTGAATAGACTATTTTGTTTCCTCGAAATTCCTGTTTTACCCATCATGACTTTGATCACAGCGCATGGGAAGATTTTAGAGACTGTGTTTCAAACATTCATGGATAATTAATCAGAAACCAAAATAAGTGATTACTATATACATGTATGATTACTAGAATAAATGATCGATGAATTAATCAGAAATCAATATAAATGAATACGTACATCATTATAAAAATGCAATTGTCAAACTGGTGATGAAATACCTTCCATCCAACTACCCTTATATTTTACTGTGCTACAACTATGCATTTAGCGAAGCGTTTATTCCGAAAATTGGTTCATTTCACCACTTCAAGCAGATTTATCAAGCAGATGCTGATTTATCGTTCAGCAGCTACCAAAGTGAAAACCTTATTGATGGTTTAGTTGCATGTAGAAAAACAAAACTTGATTGTTCATTGGTGGGTGTCCTTTGTTAAACAATAATATTATCCTTCAACCACAAATTTGGGCTGCCGGACAATGAAAAATTAATAGTATTAATAGAAATCGTATTCAGAGGAGCAAACATTCCATGTTCATCGATAACGATAATGCTTGCCCTTTGTTAATTAATAATTTTGTCCTTCATTCAACCTTGAATTTGGGAGCGGCCAGACTTGTAGTTTATAACGTATTAATATGGCGTATTAATAGATATGTTGTGAGCTCTTGCAGACATGGTTGGAAGATTCTGTTAGCGAGTCGACCGGGATTTGCTGGTCAGTGGAGTCAGCAACAATTTCCAGAGCGGCAATAAAATATCCTGGAAACTAATAAATAGATTTCATAACCTAGAACGTTTCTCGTATGCTGGACTCGTAGGGCGGCAGCGAGGTCAAAGCCTTGCCAAGTTGGGCAGCTTGTTTGGAAGAGTCCAACTCGAAAACACACCACCTCGCACTCACAACCCTTCCCGTAAATTGACTTGTGAGTGCGTGTGTGTGTGTGAGTGCAGGGTGCCAAGTGGTGTTCTTATTATTAGTATGGGCTGCATCGACCAGGGCTAGCTGGCTGACTCTAATGCTCGTCGTGGTATTAGGAAAACTTAGTTATAGACAAGGACAGAGCAACTTTAAGGAACTGAAGGTTTAATACCCTTCGGTTTCGGCGATTGTGCTGGCTTGTAGCCAGGGTTGGTTCGTTTGAGTATACATACCAGTGTTGAGCTCTCATGATCCATTCACTTTCATTCTCCTTGTTTTTGCAAAAATATTTTCAAATTTTGAATTTGTTTTAAAATTTGATAAGTTTCAAATGACTATTATGCAACAATAACTTGCGTGAATTGCAGTGAATATGCGAAAAAGCAAGAATGAGGTAGCTAGATCAAGTTTTAGAATATTTATATATGTCCAAAAAATTTTACTTTGGCATCTCATTACCTTTGATAAATTTAGCTTTTGAATTCCGTAGAATTTATCAAAAGTAGCCTCAACACATTCAAAAGCATACCACCCAAATTTAACAGTGATAAAAAACCGATTACGTGTTACTCAGATCTGAGTTTCCAGTATCTTCAAACATCCAATAAGCACTGTTTGATAGTATCATCGGTGTTTAAATTCTCGAAGCTATCCGTGATCCTATCTGTTCTATTTTCAGTATGAAATTCTCCAGAAATCTTCACGAACTATTATTAAATCCCAAATTCAAATTCGGGAATCCCAACTTTATTATGTAGTCGTTTCATTGTTACTTAACACTCTGCTCCAAAGAAAACATTGAAACAGTTTTCACGACCTAGCGAAAATTGGCTCTTATTCCCAAACAGATATCTTGAGAGACAACCAGAGCCTTGCTATCTATTATCTGTCGCACGAGAATCTGTCACCTTCCATTATCATCAACTTTACTCGAAGACATACTCCTTGAGGACTGACAATGCCACGATGGAACGCCGTCTTTGTGTTGCCTATTATCGTAGTGATGTTGATGGAGGGGAGGCGATTTCCCCATCACCCTTTCCACCGATAACTTAGCGCGTTTCCCATTCATCAGTTGGCCTAGGCTTTTATTCATTCATTCATTAGGTGTCGCCCATTCTTCTCCCCTGTCACTGCTCTACAATAGCATGCTGGACGGTCTCCTACAATACAACTACTAGACAAGTTGACGCTTTGTTCATGCATTACAGCCCTAGATTCTGTTTACAAAGGCTTGTCGCAACTATTGCATGATTCTCAAACAGAGAATCAGTAGTTTCAAGGAATTTGGGCTGTATTAGATTGTGATGGCTGAATGTTCTACAAAACTGTGATGATATAGATAGAATAGAATAGCTGCCTTTATTTGTTACCTTGGAGGACGAAGTTAGGGCCCAGCCGGCTCTCTCTTACACTTAACCCTCAATAATAGATAAATAGATAATGAAGGTGCTTTATTCATCAAACAAAATTGTACAAGAATACATGGAATATCACACACACTATACCGATCTAAGACTATAACGATAAAGATCTAAGACTATTATCCTGATGAGTGACCTAATATGTTATAATTAACCTAAGTTAACCTGATAATTAACCTGAGTTAACCTAATATGTTATAATTATGTTGAGTTGAACGTGAGAAAACGTTTCATGAAATGATATTTTCTCCAAAAATAAGTTCGTTTCCTTCTGTCCTCAATGCATCGATTGAGTTATTAGTGAATTCTCACAGTTCTGTTCGATAATTCTTTCATCGAATCAGCGAATAATTAGAGGATTAAATACAGATGTGTTGGGTCTATCACCCCAAAGTGTCCCCCCCTCGTGCACCTGGCATCTAAGCTATTATCACGATTAGTGGGGAGGGCACTGATCTAGCACCACTGTCAAGGTACCTGGTTGCAGCTGTACAGGGAGTTTGGCCTGTGCCCGGTGAGTGAGAGCCTACGAAGCCGCTACCCCCCAGGCCCTGATCCACTCACCAGGGGCATCAGTTCCGGCGGTACGTGAGCCGAGGCTCGGACGTATCCCCTCAACTTCCAGGAGCAATGGAAAAAGCTCGTATCTCCTCATAATGTCCACAGGTTTGTGGCCCATGGGCACGTACAAGGTGACCGGAGCGTTTCGAAAGCCAGACCCCGCCGGGGTTGCCCCAAAACCCCGCCGGATCTTTCACTGACTTGGTTAACAGCTACTTCCTGGGACGTGGCGGGGCGGACGCTCACCTTGCCAGGGTTACCGGCTTCCCCTTCAGTCGCCTCTTACGACGAGCAGGGAACCACTGAGGGTGTATTCTATTACCCTGGCGTACCAGGGCCACCTGGGGTGACCGGCCGGCCAAAACACCCCACAGGTGTCGCCCCACCCCCAGGGCGCAGAGGATTAAATACAGTGACATTCATTTAATTTGACGTTTGGCATTCGATACATAGATAGATAGGTAGAGAGATATCATTTCTGGACTTTGCTGATGACCGCAAAGTGCGATGGCAAAGAAATAATATCTCTATATCTATCTATCTATCTATCTATCTATCTATCTATCTATCTATCTATCTATCTATCTATCTATCCATCTATCTATCTATCCATCCATCTATCTATCTATCCATCTATCTCTCTATCCATCTATCTATCTATCTGATGCCAAGCGTCAAATTAAATGAATCGCAGAGTACCTTATTGGATGAATGAATTCATTTGAGACATCATGATCATTGATGGATGATGAGACAGAGTATTGAAGCCTGATTTGGTAGGATAGATTCTCAGAATGGCGTTATCAGTGGAATGAGTAGGAAATATTAGGAATAGTGTACTTGAAGATCACCATAATTCCACCACCACTTCTAGGTATGGCCAATGAAGCATATGCAATATGCATCTATATATTATATGTATACCATCACTCCACCAATAGAAGGTATTCTTCTTGGTAGGTTGAGCTGAAATGTTATACACTATAGGGCTGGAGAACTGTAGACTCTATGCGTACCTTTCACTTGGTGAACAATAAGCATAGCGAATGAATTGAATGACTGAGCCCGAGAACATGTATCAAATACTTTGTAAGGAATTCGAAAGATTTCAGTTTCGGGTGAAACAGGTATGAAGGAAGCGAATGTGGTCAGTACAGTCAGTGCCTTGGTTGGAATGATGCATAGCAGTGATGCGAGTGAAATATCGCAGAAGCCGCTCGAAGAGAATCCACTCGCCACTTTTCGTTCAAGAACTGAGTAAAATGTTTTTGCACTCACTCATCCTAAGAGCCCTTCATTCGTCAACCCACTTTCTGATTGGGCGGCACTCAAGTTATCCCGCAGCTCTCTCATGTTTTTCTCTCGCAAACTGCTCGAATTACTTCTTCGCCAAGGAACGTCCTAAACAACTTCATCAATTTGGTTTCCCGCAAATGCATGGACGAGAAAATACTCATTTCTAATCATGAGTGTGTCATTTACCAACATTTTTTTATCAATCCACCATTAGCGTCTGCCAAATACATTTGTGTGTTATTTGTCTAGAAAATTGTGTTTGGAATGTTTTTTATGTATTGAAAATTTGAAATTGTTATTTAAAACCTGCAACTTTCAAAATTAGTTCGATGTGGTTACTGGTTAGGTTAATTAATGAGTATCAAAAATATTTACTCCATATCAATAAATATTGTGGTGCTTCAAATTACTTATTTAGTGACCAAAATAAGATTGATTTTATTGAAAAAATAACAGATGAATTTGATATTAATTATAGGTCAACTCCCTGAAAATTTGTTGAATTGAACTACAGTACTTCTCTGTTATTGGAAATCAATAAGAAGATTGACTAAGTCGAAATCAAACGGAGAGTATTTGGAAATTTTGAATGAACTTATTATCAACAAGAAACTGCTTGTCCTGTCCTACAGTGTTCTACTATTCTTTGAAGTTTTTCTGACATTCCATAAGTTTCCACAAGCACTCAATATTCGTGTGCAAAGAATCAAGAGAAATTTTGTACAATACTCATTATCCGGCACAATTATATAGTAAGTACTATCAGTATATTCAGTAATTTGTATTATTTATGTTCTACTCAATACCATAATTAATACAGAATTATTCTTATATAGTTCTATTTAGTACTTCTTATAAGTGAACACTTCTTAGATTGACGTATTGAACTTAGATCGAGTCTATTTCAAATGCGTGACATCTACATGTAATCTGTTCATTTAGGATATCATGAACTTTATGTGTTAATTACGTGTTTTGTGTGTTGTATAATTATTTTTGTACAGTAATTACTTACCTATCCATTATTTACTTTACATGTGTAACAGTGTATGAATCAGTGTCTGTATAAGCTCAGATTATGAAGTTTTTGTTGGTATCTCGCTATCTGTCATTCTTTTCTTCATTTTTTTTGTTGAATGAATACTTCCTCATTCATTATTTCACGCTACATTTGTAATAGTGTATGATTTAGTTTCATCATAATCTCAGTCTCATACAATGAGGTGTTTGCTGGTATCTGGCGAGCGAGAACATGACGGTTCTAGACTCCAGACTCGTTTGAGCATCATGAAAGTAAGAAAGGAAGTATCATCATTTGAAAACACATGTTTGTCCTTCGATTCGCTAAGTATCCGCGATTTGAATATCCACGTGTGAGTATTGCCTAAGATCTTCTAAAATTTTGCGTTAGGAAGAACTCTAGCAGTTTCATCACTTTTGCCCAGCAGTTCCAGTCGTTGCTCATTTCCCGGGCAACCCTTGTTTGAAAGTAACACAATTTGCAGGAGGAACGCCATCACCCCGTCGGTTACCTTTGAGGAGGCAGCCGCTAGTGTTCAGGTTACATTTGGTGTGATGTGATATTAGCTAGGAGGAGGTCGGCCTGTGTAGCAGCGTTGCTTATCGATCTGACTGGGGCGATGTCCCGCCCTGCCCCGATCTGACAGTGCTATGCTATGTTTGTTCAGCCCCTCAAGTGTGCCCTACAGTTGTAGTTGCAGGCCTACTGTCTTGCTGATTCAATTTATTATCTCGTTTCTGTTGTAAGTCTAATAGGCCACAAATAACCGACCACCTTAACTATCTCCTGCTGCACCTGTTAATGCTGAATCATAAATTTCTTTCAAAAAGAAACCGTGAACCATGTAATCTCAACATGCAATCTGTTGTGTGGTACAAAATTCATTTCATTTTTTGAATAATTACTTTCTCATCCGATATTTATTGTACAGCTTGTGATAGTGTATGAATCATTTACAAGAGTTGTTTAAGAAAAGAGAGGGAACCCATATAGAAGTTTTGGGAACCTGTTACAAACTGAGTTATATAGAAGGAAAAACATTCGTTTTTCGTAATATTGAAAATATAAATAATTTACTCTAAACCCCATAATGATAATTACACTTAGCCCCTGCGCCCATTGAGCAACTGCTATCTGATTTCGGTCAGCAACCCAATGTTGCCTGATGACATTTGGCTGTTTTTCGGGTAATCGGGTAATCTAACATATCAGCCAAAGTCATCTGGCAACGCTGGGTTGCTGACTGAAATCAGATAGCAGTTGCTTGGTGGGCGTAGGGGCTTACTGTACCTTATCCCAGAGTCAGACTAACTAGCCTTTGATCATTGATCTACTTGACATTCATCCATTTCTTAGACAGAAATTTTTTATCAAATTTCCCATTCAGTCAAGTGTTTAAATCAGTAATGAGTATCGAATAAAGATGTTATTGTTGTTTTTACATGTACCTCCTTATAGTGATTTTATTATAATGTGAAGCCATTTTCAGTTTTCATGAAGTTAAAATTTACTTGAGGAAGAAGTTTACTTGAAAGAAGTGGTTTAATGAAGTAGAAGAAGTAGAAGTAGTACTGAAAGAAGTAGAAGAAGTTGACTTGAGTCCCGCTCTGCTAAATATGATCATCAAAAATTAAATAAGCTTTCTGGTGGTTCGGAACCCACCTAAAGCTGTGGGTCTAGTCAGCTCATCATCCTTCCAATTACCCATGCACAAACCAATACCTTGTGTGAGAATCACTCCGAGCAGAAAAAAGAAATGGATTTATTCCGTCAGAGAGAAAACGTTGTATTTTCCATCAAAAATTGTTCCCTTTTCGCTATCAATGGAGAGTAACCACAAATAGGAATTAGAAGCTTTATAACACCAAAGTGGAGAATAGAGTTTGTCTGACTTGTTCATCGTGCCTATTAAGTTTGATCCGTCTATAACAATTTCGAACGAGCCTTTTGTTCTCACTTGCTCTAGCCTCAATCCTGGCGCCCCGTTCCCCAGTTTCCATCCCTCATCAATGTCCAAGTCTGTATTGCGCATGCGTGCCGGCTGAATCGCGGCGGTTACGTGGCTTGTTTTGTGTTCTATCGTCACTTGTACGCTCTTCTTCAGCCTTTATATCCGTCGCCATCATTTATCATTGTTGACCAGTTCTCCATTCATCAAGGCTCTTTCTACACTCTCACCCCACCCTCCAGCCACTTCCCTGTACTTACAAACAATATTCCAGTTCTTGTGGCTTCCATCACCACTCAAGTCCCTGTCTTTGAAATTATCTCCATCTCCTTTTCCGACTGATATTAAATCGCTTCTTCCTTCACTTTGTCTGTTGGTTACCCGGCGATCGCTTTTGACAGTTGTATTTTTGTTTTTCTCATCCTTCACCGTGCCGCTTGTCACTCCCAATTCTGACAAGCATTGTTATCAGTCATTTTGCTTTCCCTTTGCAAAAATTCTTTCCTCCCCACCGACTCCGTGGCGGTTTTCCACATTAGTATCACATATATAATACATGAAATGTAATTGAAATGAATGGTTTTTTTTTTGTTTCAAAGTAGGGGTGGGAGGGAGGGGGGTCGTGACGTCATGTGCACTGAAATGCTCATTTTTATCCTACTAAATACCTTTTACAATGCTTTCCATAAAATAAAATCAGGTAGCTCAATGCTCTTCCTCTAACTTATAGGTAACTAATAATCAGAAATTGTTGATGATAGAAGCCATCTAGAGGAATATATACTGTATATTTAATCACATTATAATGATATCATTCTCAACTCATCATTGTGACACGAATCTCTCGAAAGGAATAGTTTCTTGGATGCATTAATTGTGTTATGAGTATAGTCTAGAAGTAATACTATAAATTGTACATTGGAAAGATTCTTTCAAAAATAATAAAAAAGTTGATTCTTGCTACCAATTATGTTCTTATTGATTGAACAGTTTTTCAAATTAAATGTGCCGTATTCATCAATACGACATTCACCTCTCTCCACAAGGTTGGTTGATCACATTCCAATCAGTCGTATACAAAAAAGTTTTGTGGTAGGTGATTACATTCGAAAACCGTGAATGATAGTTGAACTATGTTGGAAAAACCTCTTTCTATTGATCAAGGATCAAACCATTAATTATTCTTAAATTTCAATTTTGATATTAGCAGCACCGACCAAGTTCCCTATTATCCATTTTAAATACCTGAATCCGCATCTTTATACTTTCAATAAATTTTCTTTTTAGTTCATTAATTAATTCAAAGTGAGCATTTCATTTTAAATTATTGTATTCCATTAATTAAAGGCACCTGCTCTAAAGTCGGTTTGGGTTTAGCAGGACCATTTTGTAATGTGTTTTTAAATGATCGATTAAGTATCATATAGAGTTGAATGAATTCTTTTTTGTTGATGCGGGGGCAATCGAACAGCAATTCAATTGATTTTTTTATATTTCAGTTGTGATATTAGCAACACTGTTCGTCAAATATTTGATAGAATAGAATGAATTCTTTATTTGTTGATTCGGGGGAATTTGATCAATAATTCATTTTACTTTCAGTGAGACGATTAGCAAAATTGTCAAAATTGAGTATCGTATTATAGTATAGTAGAATAGAAGTATAGAATGATAGATGAGACCCATAGAATGATAGGTAGACCGAAGATATGCAGCGGATATGCAGGAGAATGGTTGAGGAGAGAGGAAGCATTGTACAGGGTGTTGTGGAGAAGCAGACTACGAAGAAGGAATGCCGACCCCATTTAAATGGGATAAAGGCAGAGCCAAAGAAGAAGAAGAAGAAGAAGAAGAAGAAGAAGAAGAAGAAGAAGAAGAAGAAGAAGAAGAAGAAGAAGAAGAAGAAGAAGAAGAATAGAAGTATAGAATAGAATGAACACTTGATAAGGGGGAAATTTGATCAGTAAATAATTATGTATCGGTGCAATTGTGAATAATAGCAGGCGGCCACCATATCCAGTTTTCCACTGGGTAAATCATCGGCCTACCCGCACCCTTTTGCTTAGCGAGGGGTCACATATTAATAAAATCGAATTAGCATTGGGCGGCAGCCGCATTGGAAAACTGTGAACTGTGAACGCGAGTGCCTAATTGGTACAGTTTAGGTGGAACGAACGGTCAGTTGGTCCAACATATTGATTGCCTCGGCCGCTTCACGCCGTCTGAATAAATCAATTTAGCAGCTGAAACTGGGCGTGCTGGTATAAAAATGAATATCGACGAATGGTGATGAGGGGGGGTTGGGTTTGGGAGGGGGGGGGGATCAAGTGGCCGTCCATTCATCGGCGTGGCGCAATCCGTCGATGTCTGTTTAATATCTAGAAATATCTATGTTTGATGGCTGAGGTGAGGAGACCGGTACACATATCAAGGGACTTGGACTAAAAAGGGCTCCAAGCAAGGACAAGGGGCGCGCAGATTAGGTAGATATTAAGAGAGAGCGCTTGAGTGTTCCCTTCCCCCCTCCTCCCACCACTCATGTAACCCAGTTATAGAAATCCCACGTGTGCCCCGTTCCGGTCCTCTCCATCCCTCTTTCCACCCCTTCTGACGTCATGCGGCCCCCTTATCGATCCACCTCACCCTGAATTATACTGTTGTACTCTGGTTCTTGCGCTCGCTCTATCGCTATCTCTGTTTGTGTGTGAATTATACAACACCGACTCGAATTGTGGCAACCAAAGCGCTGAGGTCCGCGCTTCCCTGGCCCATCGTCCATCTAACCCATTGCAGGTCACTGTTCTACGCTAACCTCGAGAAAAAATTCGGGCTGACCAAGTGTCATCAATATAATCAAGGAAAATCACTCTTTATTGTATTCATTCTTTTGCGGTGCATGTTTCGTTAGGTCAAGGGCTCAACTTACTTCTCATAGCCCTACTTCTCACTGGGCACCTAAATAAACCGTGATGATGAAACCTAAATGAAACTGCAATTCTAGATTGCTGCATTCTTTACAAAGCTGAGGAAAACACTCAATGTTGATGGGCATCGGATAACTTGCTAACTAGATTGACTTCTCTGGTGAATAAAAATGAAAGAGTGGATAAATGGAATGAATAAAAATTTCATTTGGATTGGTGAGACAAAGATTCATTCTGGCATTCACATCAGTGAAGTGAGCCTATTCTATAGACCGTGTCAGTGATGACGTGTACAAATAATAACATAACCTGTAACACATATACTTTTATATATGTGTTCATGAAAATATTTGGAATCATCTTTACATTTTTTTCAAATGCAATTACAGGTTTCCAAACGGTTCTGTGACGTCACACTTACCTACCTAATAGACAATCAACTTATGACTGACAGTATAGTCCCACCAAATATCTTTAAAAATATCTTATCTGTGTTGAGAGTAAATCAGTTTTTTCTGTTGATATTAAATGCAATACACGCAAAGTTACTGATTTAAATTTATGTGAAAATTCATGAGTATAAGTTTTTCTCTAGTATTTTCGTCGGTATCAATAATTGATGAAATGAATTACAGTCCACATTTCTCGACGATACCGCCTCTGCTTGCAGTTTGTATGCAAAGTTATAAGTTGATAAAAATAACAATAGGATGAAACACTATTGATTGAAGTCGTGAGTCTTGATGTGAATAATGTGCCAGTACCGGAATGTGCTATAAATTGAAGTGAATGAAATGAAACTGCCTGCCCGAATACTCTGGTGTTGAACTTTTGAACGTGATTCGGTTAACTGAAACTTGGATCTGGCTCCGACAATAATTTATCACATGCAACAGCTTTGATTGAATACCTGTTGCATAGTACAGTATGCGTGCAATACATACACTGCTGTGTCTTTTGATTCACGGTCCCTTTTTCCTTAATTAAGATAATATGCTCTCTACCTCCATCTGTGAAACAAAGTTTTACTTATCTATCTCATCGGAAGTTAAGTAGAGGAAAATGATCGAGTTGTAGAATAGGTGATCAATGATAATATAATTCATGATGAAGAAAATTGTTGAGTAAAACGCTTTCTCGTGATATAGTCTTTATAGACTTTATTGGATTGAGAACTGAGAATATTATTTGATATAATGTTCAGACTGATTTTTTAGCATTTCGTTTCAACATTAATTTGGAGGATGTTGTCACCATGTTTGGCATGCTACAGAATCAACATTTGTTGTAATACCGAGAGTATAAATTTGAACGTTATCATTATTATTTTTGAACTTTGAAAATTATTTCGGAAGAAATTTTGAGTTTCAAATGCCTTTTCCTGATAGTAATCAGTGCATTCAAAGTCAAAGTTCACTGATTATTCTTCACAACAAAAAATTCTTACTACCCTGGCTATGGAATCCTAGTCCTAATAATTGTTTCAAGAACGTTATACCATGGTTGGAAATAATTATTCACGTTCCTGTAAAGCTTATTCCATACTGGTAAAATGGCGGATAAAATCTCAATCTCAATGAGTGAAATCTTAAGTACATAGGCTATTTCGAATAGAGAAATGGAAAGGATATGCTGACGACTATATGAAGAAAATATATACGATCGGAAATACGAAATATATACGAGAAATATTCGGAATAATAGTGAAGTGGATTGAAGTGAACAGCATTGGAATTTTGACTCACGGATTCTTTCAGCACGAAACCAAGTGAAATTGATTATGCGACGAAAACTCTATCTTCTGCTTAATAACTTTGAAGAGTTGGTTTATTTTATAATCAAACTTGTTGTTGCGGTGCAAGGAAACTGCCATTTATTAAATTCGAAACGAAGGGACCCTATCCTTCAAAAAGTATTCCGTAGTGTAAGAGCTAATAACTGGGGGGGGGAATAACGAAAGAGCTGATAAGCACTCTAATCATTAAATTGGAAAACAGGGGTTACTTCGTGATTCAAAAGTTAGGGTCTCTTGGATTTGCATTTCGTACGATTGATTAGATTCTCCCGTTGATTATCATATTTCGGGATTTTCCTTCGTTTTATATTTTTTCAATTAATCTATTGATTTCGGTATATTTTAATAATCTGCATAATGTGCATGAGAACGGAATGTTCATGCCTCTGGATTGCCAAGTGTATAATCTTGCAATAAAGTTTAGGATATACTAAGCAATGAACTATAATTGTAAAATTTTTTGCATTGAATAGTATTCGTTCTATATTCATTTCTGATAGTTCCAATCTCTATATAATAAATCGTTCTTATTTTCTTGTTTCTTCCACCCCACACAATCTGTTTGGTAGGAATATTACGAAGGAAAATTCTCTCATGAAAATTTCTAGAAGGAACACAACGTTTTATTCGATCTTGGACTTGAGTAGTTTGTTGGGGTGAAAACTGAGATGGCATTAGATTCGTTAACTTGGTAGCCCTCAAGGGCAACTTAGACTAGGAGGCAGAAATTCTTGAACATGAACTTAATTTCGTCGCTGAATCGATAGAGTGCGCGCCGCACAACACAAGAGGGACTTGTTTATCGGGTGCAGGGTGCACGAGCATTGTCACGCGAGTTCTAACGCCCGGTGCGTGAATGGAGCACATCCAATTCTTCGACAGGAAATTGAGGCTGGCAGCAAGTAAGAAAGAGACCGCATGAAATAGGGACGGCCGCCCTTGTGCGAGGGCGGATTAGACCTTCTAATGACAGATATTTTAATAAACAACATCGCCGCCAACTCCTATTCCCCAGTGGTTCAATTACCCAACTAATATATCAACCCATTGAAGGTGGTCGGACAACGGTCTCCCTGTTATTTATTTTGTTATCTACAGCGTCGGTATTCCACAGCTCTAATTGGTGGGGGAGTTCTGTTATCAAGTAAATATTCAAGTTCCATTTGGATTATATCGAGAGAAATAATGGTCTCTTACCAACTATAAAGTCCATCCATCATCAGACCCTAACCAAACACTGGCATGTACTCCTGCTTTCAACAGGGTGGTAGACATTTACGTTTTCTCCAATCATTAAAAAAAGGGGAAAATGTCAGTATCTGATATGAGGGGACATAAAGAGGGTTTTTCGCTTTTGAGAAGCTGCTATAGCTCTGGAATTTTCATTACGTTATTAATTATGATTATTATTATTCAAGTAATTATGAATAGGAATCTCGTTTTACTATTGACAACAGGGTAATAGAACGAACGCCAACATACATTTACCTTGGAATGAGCAATGGGATCATACTCAGGAAATAAAAGCTCGGATTGAAAAAGCAAGCGCAGCATTCACTCAAATGTCGAAGCTTTTTAAAACACATAACTTGAAACTGGAACTAAAAATTAGACTCCTCCGATGCTACATTTTTTCCATCTTATTGTATGGAGTAGAGTCCTGGACCCTGAGGCAACAACAAAGAAACTGGAAGCGTTTGAGATGTGGATCTATAGAAGAATTTTGAAAATATCATGAATGGACAAAATATTCAATAGCAGCGTTCTTCAACAGCTTAATAAAGAGACAGAAATTATTTTCACTATCAAAAGAAGAAAATTGGAGTATCTAGGACACATCATGAGGAACGAAACCAAGTACAAGTTGTTGAAATGTATATTACAAGGTAAAGTGCTTGGCAGGAGAGGTGTTGGTATATCCTGCGAATATCCTGGCTGAAGAATTTAAGAACATGGTTCTCAATATCAACCCCTGAACTCTTCAAAGCAGCTGTAAATAAGATCATCATTGCCAGAATGATTGCCAACATTCGTTAACGGATAGGCACAGGAAGAAGAAAGATGGCCCAAATCATTCTACTGTACTACGATCAAGAACTTCATTAGGCTTAAATTTTGGAAACTTGCTCTGATGCCTAACTTAATTCGTCTTTCTTTCTGTTCTGACATTGTCTTGTAAAGTAGTAAAATGTAAATTTTGATTTAAATAGTTTTGATAATACACATACACATATTCTCGTATTATAAACGATATACTTTATCATAAGTATTACGTATTGCCGTAGACTAACCAAATTAGAATGAGAATAATAAATAAATCAAATAATAAAAGATAATAAGGATTATTTCTGGTATAAACATATTTACGTATCATACTCGATTTTCTCTGTCTTTAGGAGGAGACGCGGTCCCGCCTGCCTAAAAAGTAGTCGTCATCTCTTCTCTCATTATCACCCTCCCATACACATACACAAGCTCCAGAGCACATGAGGGCTTCACCCTCACAATAATTTTCTTGCACGGTTTTTTATTCGATTAGTTTGTTCAATGATTTGTCGAAGATATCAAGCAGATAACGACCTTTTCTGTATTCAATTAGTTTGTTCAATAATTTGTCGAAAATATCAAGCAGATAACGACCTTTTCTGTATTTAATTAGTTTGTTCAATAATTTGCCGAAGATATAAAGCAGATAACGACCTTTTCTGTATTCAATTAGTTTGTTGAATAATTTGTCAAAAATATCAAGCAGATAACGACCTTTTTTATTCAAACGCATTTTATGTTGAAGGAGCTCGTTTGGTTTTGGATGCTGAGTTGTGCTAATGCAATCTTCAGCCTCCAGTTGCAGGAAACTGATATTTTCTGGAACTACATGTAGATCCACACGACCGCATGACCTTTCCGACCAAAAGCACTTCCAAATCCCGGGCTTAGGATCGGGATGGCTGAATAGGATATGTGGACGGGCGGAACAAGCGAATGTGAAAATTATTTATAAGTTGACAAATATTTTATTTCGCCCGATCTCACGATGTTTTGTCCGGCTTTTGTTCTGTCAACATATATATACGTTTTATATGTATATATACTTATAGTAGGCTGCACTGCACTCAGTTCGCCTGTAGGCTGTCACGTTCCATTCTACTGCATCAGAATGAAGTATGAAGGACTACGCTTATGCAAATGTGAAAATGACATTTTTCTCTTCGTATTCCGATCGTCTGTTTCTATTCCCGACTTTCGTTCCACTTTAGAATTCTTCGTATGTGTCGAATCATTTTTCACTCCACTTAAACAAAAATGGAAAACATTGATCCATCATAGTGCTATACATCTAGTAATAGAATGTGAATAGGGGACTAGAGAAACACTGAAAAGTGTGGAGGTAATAGAACGAGAAAAAACTGAGTGATACTGACTTGAGGTACTGCTTTTGAAAACCCTTCTTGGTATCAAGCGATAGTAACATCACTTGAACTCCACCATCTATGATCTGTACCATGGATACTAGAATACTATCATGAGTACTAGAATACTGTACTTATTCTACTGTAGTTGATATTCCACAGCTACTTTACTAGATAAATACTAGATCTAGAACAACAATATGAGAATTCTATTATCCGTGATCTGTCACGGTCCGCGCGTGATCCGTAATCATGCTGATTAAGATGTTATGTAAAATTATTTTTCGCAATAATCTCTATAGCTGGTCATAAAATAAACTGTAGTATTTCAACTCATCATCGAAATAATTGATTTCACCCGTAAACACCCTCCTCTGCTTGAATATTTCCCACCTTTTTATGAGTGTTCTCATGTGATGTAATGTTGTTTTAATGTTGTGTGTGAAATAAATAAATTGAAATTGAAATACGTTCCTCATTACACTAACCAGCAGTAAATATTAACCTCAAAGAAAGTTTTATATCAATGTTAACAATATAATTTATCTGATTTCAGGTATATACAATGGAGCAAACGTGTTCAAAAGATTCCACGTCTTCCATCTACAGCAATTTCTAAAATGGCGTCACAGTAGTAAGTTATTTATTTAGATATTTGAATTTCATATAGGTGCCTTATTGATAAAAAATTCCCAGCTTATTTCTTCACTCGTCAAATCGAAATTGAAAAATAACGAAATCTGACAGTGGTTACCAAACTCGCATCATCATGGGTGGTTCTCTAAAAAATTGACAATCAACAGTAACTTCAATATTTGAGATAATTTAAATAAAAAACTTCAATACCGTACTTGAGGTAGAGGAGAAAGCTTTTCGATCCATATTAATTGTATTAGTTATCTATCAAGGGATATTAATTTGTAGAGTTATCTTGATGTGGAATTCTTTTGTAACAGAAAATGCTCCTGTTGAAGACCTTCAATAACTGTCCAATGTAGTTTCCAGTCCAGTAATACCGGAACTCAACACCAATTGAATCATTATCGAGTTGTAATTTGTGCTAGACTGGAGGAATTGAAGCATACGCTAAGAATGGTCGCACCTAGCCATAATCCAGTGCGTTACCACATCCAGCATCACCTCGTTTGGTGGTTAGTAGAGATCCTACATAGTTTCCTCCACACTAACTGTATTATTCACGCTGACGGTCCCCTATCCTGGATTTTGGTCTGGATCCAGGTGACATTATGCGTTCAGCAGAAGATCATCCTCTGCATTATTCAGTCGGATGGCGATTTTCCGAATCCCCCCTTCGCCATACTCACTGCATTGTTGTGGATGTTCCGCTGACCATCACCACCACTCTCCGTCCTTTTCATTTCCTTTTGTTTGCGATCTCATCCCGCGCGCTAAACTCTCCATCACAATTTCTGCCAGATCCTGTTCGCCCTCCCTTTTCATTCTCACCGCAAGCAGGTCAGTTATGCTGCAGCAAAGTCTTTTTCATCCCAAATGAAAACTTCTATTGAATCTCCTTTTAATTTATGCTGTTGATGTGTTTCACCTTTTGTGGCAACTCGTGTTTTTTTCGCTCTCAGGCTCTAATAAATTAACTTGAAATTAATGTTCACCACTTTTTTCACTGTATTATCAAGCAACACTTTTCCCTCTCCACCTCTTATTTATAACCACACCTTTTTTGATCAAAATAATCGTAGAGTTTTGCTTTGAATTATACATTTTTTCAATCAATGATGATTGATATAATTAGAACTATTATTCCTGTATTGAACAATCATGGAGAATTGAAAGTAAAATAATGTTGAAATATCATTAAAACATATTGTATTCTATTCTGTATCCTAAAATTAGACTGGGAAATTTAAACTAAGACCCGCCTGGAATTATATCATATATCTCGAACAATTTTGCATTTGTATTCTTTCAAAAATAAAACCTCAATCACATAGAAATTTCTGATGCAAATCAATTATATCTTTTGAAACAAACAAACAGAGGCCTAAGAGTGTTCTAAGTGATCTGGTTATTAATACGGATAAAGTACTTTTGAGAAATTGTGGTGGAATGCATTAATGAGACACAAGTTCCACCCACTATTCAAATTCATAGCTAATCCTGAAGTTGATAAGTACATGGGGAAAATACACTAGTAGAACGCAATTCACACAACATGTAGAAACACTTCATTCCTCTACAAAATTACTTCTAACTCTTCCAAGATAGGAATTGAGCCAATAGGTTCGTTCTATGAAAATTACTACGTTATCAACACATGTAGATGCTACATCTCATGTAGGTAATACATGAATCAAAACATCATAACAAATGTAAACAATAGAGATGATTGGCTGCACATTTGTCATGTAGCAGTGATGGAGATGGAAAATTCTCCACGAATTCAAGTAGAAAGAATTGGATTATTCACTCAGCGCAACCATGATTACAACTGGCTAGAACATTTCTTTTTCGTGTTGAAAATAAATTGTTTTGGACGTTGTGTAGACCATTCGAACAACACAAGTTATAATTTTGAAAGTTGCAATCCGTTACGTGAAAGTTTCCACTCGAGGAGGAATAGCAGCAGTGGCAAGCAACTCTGCTAGAAGCTAAATTAGTTGCACCGCATCAGCCAGTAACATCGGTTGCGGCACCGCACCGCACACCCGTTACGTGTCACCCTCTTGTTTTATTTCCACAAAACTTCCAACTGTCCACAGAAATTTCCTGCAGAATTGATACACTGTCTTTTCCGAGTGCATGTCTCTGGCAATAAAAAGTCCAACGTCTGCATTTCTTCTTCGGTTCGTTTTTCCTCCAACTGTAATGGCACTCGAGTCTATCTGTATTGGTTACTTGGCCGGCCGATATTACAGTCGTAGAGAAGAATTACAGCAGTCGGTCCCTCTAGTGCAATGACTTCCTCTAGTTTTCAGCTGACGTGCCCAGTCCTTTGACTTGAAGTCAGTTTAAAAAATCGAGAACACCTCACGTGTTATTGACCTATACAAATTTGGTACTTGAAGACCCTTCCCCGTTTAAGCTAAGTTGAAAGAAAATATAAAATTTGATTGCCCTTGGTACAGTGCAACTGTGAATTCACTGTTTATACTAAGTTGAAAGTAAGTTTTGATGAACAAAGATGCTGCATACGGGCCGAAGAGTTTCTGTTTCAAATGTGCTCATCATTCAGTATCTAACAATTTAATTATGTTAGAGTCAATTTTCAGATACCAATAGATTGTTCGCGTTTCTTCATGAGAATTCAGTGAATGCTGTAAAAGTGTATAATATTTTCTATAATTTCATTTTAATTATTGGTAAATGCTTCCCAATTCAAACAATACAAAATTTAGATACAATACAATGGGGAACAGTGGTTAGTTAACCCCATTAAAAATCGTGAATAACCATTTTTGGTTTCTCACTAGAAGGCTCAACCCGCAAGAGGCATTGAATGATTTGTACAGCTCAAGACTACTCAATAAATTCATGTGTTCAAAAAACATATTCCTCATGTCACAAGTGCAATTGTTCCAATAAACCAACAAGTTCCAATTGTTTGGAATCGGGTATGCAATAGTATAAACTAGTTCACGGTGTCTTACGATTCATTGCAAATATAAATCCAGGAATATTTGTGGTCTCACATCAAACATGCTTTTCGCATCTTGTCATCTCAAGAAACACCTCTTTGTCATTATATTAATTCCTTCTGGCTGTAAGAGTGGTGCAGAGTTGAGACATGAGGCGTGAAAAGGTTAGACTATGGAAGCAGGGAGCAGAGAATGTCAGATTCGCTCGACTTGGGCCATGAGCAACTGGCAAAGTTTTGGGATGCCGTGGTTATCCCTATTTACCCTGTCGTACTCCTAATGTTAGGATAACGAGTTTTGGGCTGGATGCTGCTGCTGCTGCTGCTGCTGCACGTATCCTCTCCAGAGAGAGCCTGCTGGCAAGTTGGAGCTTGATGGGGGGGGGGGGAGTGAGTGCTGTGCTGAGTGGTGAGGGAGTTGCATGGACAGTGATTAAGTTGTTTTGTACACGATGGTTGCTACTTTTGGTGGCGCAGAGAGGAGAGGCGTCTCTCCACACAACAAACTCGGAATATGTCCGCAACAAAAGTGATTGAACTTGATACTGTTGGAAATTGAGGATAAATATTGTCACAGTAGAGATTTGTTTTCTCTATAGGAGGGAATAACATGAACTGAATTTTCACAATCTGTCTTGAAATGTATTTTGTCTTAATCCCAGTTCCACAACGATTTCAATATCAATTTTAAACTAGTTTCTTTTGGATCAGGGGTTCATAAAAAAGTATGAGAAGTTATATACTACATCACTTCTGCTTCGTTTGATAATTTATACTTCTAGTTTGATTGAATCAATGAATCTCCTTATCAATTTTGCTTATTTCTTAATTTATAACATGAAGCTGCAGCATAAGGCTAGGCGTACACCGGTTAGTCAAGACAAAACAAGTTGAGATTAGTCACGTTTAGTAACAGTACTTCACATAGTTGCTTATGAAACAACACACACCGATTAGTCATTGTATCGGTGTGTACTGCTTCATAAGCAACTTTTTGAATTACTGTGACTAAACGTGACTAATCTCGTCTTGTCTTGTCTTGACTAACCGGTGTACGCCTAGCCTAAGTTAATGAATATTTTCATTAAGAGATGAACTGAGACGGGGTTTCGGAAGACGTATTCATCTTTCTGTTTTGCTTAATAACTTATAATCCTCTCAAAAAATTCTCCAAAAAAGAATTCGTCACCCGTCCCCTACCCCCGATCCTATTGAAAACGCTGGTGTGGAAACTAAAATTTGTGTACCAAAGAAAATCCAAAAATTTATACTTTCAGTAAGAAAATGTTTTGATATAGCCTAAATAAGAATGTCTCCTCTGCAATATACATTTATACATACAATATATATTATGTGTAGCCAACCCAAACAAAATGAAAACTCTGTTCTGGAAGCCATTGACATTGAAGAAAATTTGGAAGAAATTTTGGGGAGGACGAGGGCGCTCAATCTCACCCACTTAAAATCACGTATTAGAAATATGCTAAACTTTCAGGAATCATAGTCTCAGTGTTTGAGCTAACTAGTTTTTATGAACTGTCTAAATTATTGAGCGCCCTCGCCCTCCCCAAAATTTCTTCCAAATTTTTCTTCAATGTCAATGGCTTCCAGAACAGAGTTTTCATTTTTGTTTGGGTTGGCTACACATAATATATATTGTATGTATAAATGTATATTGCAGAGGGAGACGGGTTTCCTATTTAGGCTATATCAAAACATTTTCTTACTGAAAGCTTATAAATTTTTTTGGATTTTTTCTTTGGTACACAAATTTTAGTTTCCACACCAGCGTTTTCAATAGGATCTAGACGGTGACGAATTCTTTTTTGGAGAATTTTTTGAGAGGATATCAGTTTTTTTTTAATCACCTTCTTGTTATAGAGGTATAACACTGCAAACACAATGGATGGGGAGAGTTAATTTTTTTTAAACAGTGAAATGCCATGTTATTTGATAAAAGATATTTTATCCTCACTATTTGGGTGCTACAAAATTATTCTAGCTATAAGTGAGCCAGTTATGATTAATACTGGATGAACAAACAAGACGTTGTGACTGTGTCTGTTGCATCACACGTTATCATTTACTATCCAGACTTTAACAACATATCATTGTAGCAACATTAATTCATGTATAAGCAGTTATCCACAAAGTTTGTTAAATAAGATTGAGATTTTGAATTTAGATTGAAATTTTAACCCATTACGATAGGTCACATTTTGATGAAAAAAATATTTTGTAATCGAAAAATGAAATCCTTGTAAAAATTTGCCCAACACCATTATTATACATTCCAGGAACAAAATTCTCAAATTTTCCCCATTAATGATTCTAAAATGAACGATTCAATTTTTCTATTTCCTGTCAGAGTTTTATTTCTTTTAATTGCTAAAATTGTTGAATTGACGCGACATTTACATTCTTTAAAACTTCAAATTCCAAATATTGCAACTTTAATTATTATTCGGGCAGAGCTACAGAGCTTAATCGGACATTGAATGATTTGAAATTTTAAATGTGAATAGACTTCTACTAATCTACTTGAAGGCCTATATCTTCCAAACTATTAGGCCCTCAATGACCAATTAATTCTCAAATTGTAGGTATTTAATATACTTTAAGAAATATGTTGGATGTCATGTATGAGAAAGTGATACTTCACGGTCAAAATTCAAAAAACAAATGAAAAATTACGATAATTCAATGAACTTTGAAGAGCTGTATTTCGCAATCGGTTGAGCCTACAATAACAAATTTGGTCTCAAATTGTAGGTAATTAAATCAGCTTCCAAAACTATGTTGAATATTCTATATGGAAAAATGATTCTTCAGGGTCATAATTGAAGAAATGTAGAAAAAGTGGAAAAATTCAACAATTTGATAAACTTTGAAGGCCTACATCTCGCAAACTATTGGGTCTACAATAATCTATTTGGTCTCAAATTGTAGATTCTTAAATTATCTTTCAAAACTTTGCTGAAAGTCACATTCGAAAAAGTGATGCTTCACGGTCAAAATTGACCAAATGTAAAAACAAGTGAAAAATTACGCTAATTTGATGAACTTTGAAGAGCTGTATTTCGCAAACGGTTGGGCCTACAATAACCAATCAGGTATCAAATTGTAGGTATTTGAATTTACTTTCAACCCTCTGTTGAATGTCCTATATGAAAAAGTGATTCTTCAGGGTCAAAATTGCGAAAAATTGAAAAAAAGGGTAAATTCTCGTTAATTTTATGAACTTTGAAGAGCTGTATCTCGCAAACGGTTGGGCATACAATGATAAATTTGGTCTCAATTTGATCGTAATTTGATATACTTTAAGAAATATGCACAATGTCCTCTATGAAAAACAGATTCTTCAGGGTGAAAATTAGCCAAACATAAAAAAAGTGCAAAATTCCGCCATTTTGTACGATTTTTGGAGATGAACCGGTAGTTTGCCTAGGTCTAAAACTTGGATTTAGCATCCCAGGACTACCATAAACATTACTAAAAAAAAAACCGACTATCCCATTTCATACAAGGTAGACCCTATTTTTGATGACAATTTTACTGGGCTATTATTGAAAAGGTCGAATTTGACGGTGGCAACAGTGTGAAACTTTTAGTTTTTAACCGCTAGGATCGCGACATTTACATCAGGGCCACCTAGGAACATGGTCTAGCTAGACACTGAATTTAAACGTGCAGCTGACGTCATCACATCGTGTCCATAACAACTCATCCCTGCATTAAAATTGGAATTCGTGTTTGGTTTTTCTCGTCTCGAGTTTATTTCAACTGCACAATTACCTTTTGGTGGGTAAGTAGGTCTATTTATGTATTTTTAAATAATAAAAATTTAAATATTCAAACTTGGTTATAAAGTTTGAGTGGTAGGCCTCTTAGCCGTGACGTCACATTTCGAGTGTCTAGGCCATGTTCCTGGGTGGCCCTGTTTACATTCGATAAAAAGCTTCAAATTCTAACTTCAAATTGCAACTTTAATTTTTATTCGGACAGAGCTACAGAGCTTAATCGGGCATTAAATGATTTGAAATTTTAAATGTAAATAGTTTAGACATGTCTTCAATCGCTTTTGGTAGTCCGAAATCTCAACTCATTACAGATTTTTCACATCAAGTGCTCAAAGTTGAAAAAAATTGAAAAATCCCAAAATTAGTAAAATGACAAAATACCCGTATATAGTATCTTTGCGAATTTATATCGTAGAAAGTTCGTTCTGATCTTAAATGAAAGCGCTCAAAAATCTAAGAAAATAATGTCATTACAACATTTTAAAATTTTCACTACCTTCCGCGTAAATTGAGATGGCGGCATGCGAACATCAAAGGGAAGTTCGTTACAGAATATATAGTGGTCCCGGTCTTTCATTCGTATCACGGGGGGGACGGGTGGTGGAACGACCGTTCCACTAGATTTATAATTGAACTTAATTTATAATTAATTCATTAACTTGTATTAACATGATTCAAGTTTATGAATCAGCTCAGAGATGAACTGACACGGGGTTTCGAGGGACGTATTCATCTTTGTATTATTTATGTCGTTGAGTTCATCTTTCATTACCCCCGCACATTTTTTCATTACCCTCTAGCACTAATTTGGGCATCCTCCTCAGAAATAATGGGTGTTTTGCAAAAGAATCCACATTCATTTGAATGAGATAGTTTTCGCTTATCCAGATGTCAAGTGCAGTCTATTTGAAAACTATAACAGCTGATATTTTGGTTTTCGTTACTGCGACCGAGTGCCGCAGCGGAGCCCGACCCAGCGTTGCCAGATGTAATTAATGAAAAATCCCCACTATAAAAAGTTGGGATTTTTCATGAATTGCATCTGGCAACGCTGTGTCGGGCTCCGCTGCGGCATTCGGTCGCAGTAACGAAAACTCACCTTGAGACAGTCTTGTATCACTGTTGTTTTTGAAACAATGTTCGTGAAATCGAATGTGGAGTTCTCTTGCAAAAGACCAAAAAAATCATTCGAATTTGAACACTCGAAGAAAGTCTACTAATAATTTTCAAATCTTTCTAAATTTATGAGAATTCTTCCCTTGAGAAACTAATACTGAAATTGATAATCCGTCAAAGTTTGACAGTGTATCGATTCAGTGAATAAACTCGACGTTTATTCTTCTGTGTATCTGACATTGATCTGTTCGGAACATATAAGGCGCAGCTTACGAATAGCACTCATTGTAAGCTGTTGTGAGTATAGGATTGTAAAATGGAAACTCAGTTCTTGAGAATGGAAGATTGATGACCCTCACGAGACCAGACCCCTGCCACTGGCAAAATCACCTAGATGCCACCAGCATCGAGCGCCGGAGATTGCGTCCAACTGACTACTCCTCACACTGATAGATGAACCAATCGCATGTTCTATGATTATTTTTTTATCAGTTTTTTTGTGTTTGAACAGTGCAGAAAATGTTTCAAGGATTTTGGAAATTTGTTTGTGGAACGATGGACTTTTTAAAAGCTCTCCGTACATTGCAAAGTGAATCAATTTAGCAGCATCTGTGAATTTGGTTTGATGGAATGAGACTTATATTATTGAAATTACTGTATATTTATTCTTCCCCGTATACAGTGTACAGCAAAAAACGTGATAGTTTGAAGAAGGCTTCTCAAATGGGCAAATTGTAGTTTAGAACTATAATAAAATATCTAGAGCCGGATCTGTGAACCACCAGACTCCGTGGTGCGGGGGGAGGGGGCGAGGGCTTGAAGAGACAAGGAAAAGTAGCTGGTTTTTATCATGTGAACAATTAGGGCCAGAATATAAAAGGCGTTATTGACGCAGAAATCAACCGGTAAATGAAATTCTCATATTTTCAATATATGCAGTCCACTTGCAGCCCAGAATTGAAGAATCTCTCCATTCAAAACGTAGTCTCAATTCTGAACCTTTCAAAATCCAAGCATGATCACTTTCATTCAATCAGATTTGTTATGAATTAAAAAAAGAATTCAGAAGTAATTAAAAATCAGTTCATTTTGAGAAAGTCTTGATACATATTAGGACATCATCACACATGTTGTTTCAACATGCATCCTAGCATTACATTAAATTTAGTAAACATAATAGTTTAATCGCAAGTTCATAAAGTGGTTAATGTAGGCTCTAAACATACAAACTGACGCCATGTTTAAATTCAGTGACACTAATTTCCAACGAACAAGCTGTGTACATGAGTTACAATAATACACACGGAACAACAAAGACTGGCGAACATGCAAACAAACAAGAACAAGCATCTCTTGCTGTAGTGTAGTAGCATGCCACCCAGAATGCATCGATTTTATTACAGTGGCAGAGCAGTCGGTTTCTTCTTCCCTTCACTTCAGGCCGACTGTAATATATGCTGAAAGCTTGTTGAAACCAAATTAGTTTGCTACTTAGCATGCATTGAGACAGAACGCCTGTCTGTCCTTATTTTGAAATTTCCATTAATGTTATTTCATTTCTATATTATATTTTCAAGAAAGTGGTTCTCAAAGACTGCTTCGTTTAGCTGCTCCTTATCATGAAATTTTCACTAATTATTATATGCATATTTTATTATAAAAAAGACCAGAGGATAGCAGAAAGTAATTATAAGATTCCCTAGAAAAGTGGCACAACTTGGGCATTCTCTAACATTTTATTAGAGAGCAGAAATTTGTGTTTATCATTCTTGTAAATAACGTTTGAAGTTGCAATTTTTGTAACATATATGGAATAAGATCATCGATAGTTCATGGATCTATTATTTCTAATGTTCAACGTCAACTTTTACCACTCTCTCCGCTGCTTTTTCATCCTGGATAAAAAATAAAATCTTTTCATAAATAAAAAGAAAGTAAGCGAACTCACGCAAGACTTATAAGTTTTATTACATAGTTTTACAATACATTTTTCACAAGCTTAGAGCTTATGTGGGCATCATCCCTAGCAAATAAAAAAAGTTTTATTACAATACTACGCTGTGCTATTTATGTCTAGTGTGTGTCTGTCTTTTTATATTTCACAGGATTTTTATGAAACAGGTCCTCGGTTTAATTTGTCTGAAAAAATTAATTAATTAAGACTTATTGACACAGATTTAATATAAAATTTTCTGACACAGAGGTAAGAAAATAAAAACCCTTTCACAAATACGACGATTGTCAGCGAGTTTCTTCATTTTTAACAAGCGTGTTCACGCAATAAATTTTAAAAGATATGTTTGAAACTTTCGTTCGAAAAATCTAAATAAACACAAATGAACTATTTTTTTTAAATGATGGTGTAAACGCGGCTTGAGTTTGAATTTATCAGTCTCCACAATATATCATAATGTGACCCATCTCACTCAACCTGTCGATAAATTGATTCAATTTATGGCAATTCACGACATATAGAAACATTCCGATTAGAGTAATAATATACTGGGATTGCTTTCATCGGTTAAAACCCGTGGATTTTTTATTGTGAAGCACAGTCAAAACAATCTACTTATTCCAGTAATATAAGTGTAGACGCAGCTCTCGCATTTTACAAACGGTTCCTATATTTTTCTTTGGGGAAACAGAAAAACATTTCCTTTCAAGTTTGTCAAAAATTGAGAAGAAATAATGGAAATACCTTAAAGGCTTGTCACAGGCTTTTGACAGTGCTGCGACATCAGCGTTTAGTGTGTTATCGGGTAATCAAAATATCGCCTTTTCTCTTTTATCACCAAATTCCTGTTTCCCGGTGCTGAACATCGAAATAATGTCAAAGTATCGGCAGTAGGCCTAAGTAAAGTAATATACAGTATATAAATGTATAATATTATATACATGTATGGCAGCATACCGTCGGCGGTTGGGCTTGTTCTTTGCAGACAATCTGAGCTTTTCCCGTCACAATTCGTCGTTTGAGCTGATAGTAGATCCTGATATACGCTTGACTCGCGTCAGGTATAACAAATATTCCAGATTTCTCTCCTGATCTTCTTTGACTCTCAACTAGAAGGACTGAAAGGCACTTCTTTCTTCAATATTTGTTTGTTATCTGATGATTTAGCTTATGCCTGTGCTAAAGCAGTAATAGAGGAGTATGGTGTTTCAGTATTTGAATACCTTTACGCCTTAAATAAAACATGAGTATTTTATGAAATAAAATTGTTTCAAAATCGTGAGTATCTCTTAGAATCACAGCATAACAAACCTAAGAAATGATTGTACTGAACACATACAGTAAGTAAATCATTTTAATTAATTTATGAATAACAATATTTGAAAATGAATGGCGGGAAAGTGGAAGTGTAACAAGTGTAAGATGATAGTAGATGGAACAAATTGTTACGAATATTAGAAACAAGCTGTCCCGGCGAACTTCGTATCACCCTTCCCCCCCCCCCAATGTCCCCCCCTCTTCTCCCCACAAATGTTCCCCCTTCATGCCACCCCCAAAAAATGACATCCCCCAAATGCCCCCCTTAATTCCCCCACAAATCCCCCTTCATGTCAACCCCTTCATTCCCACCAAATTTCACCCCCTCTTCCTCCAATTGGTCCCCTTCATGTAACCCCCCCAAAATGTCACCCCCCAAATGTCCCCCTTCATGTCACCCTCAAATAACCCCTTCATGTCACTCTCAAATAAACCCCTTCATGTCACCCACCTCCTCCCCCAAATGTCTCCTTCATATCAACACACCCCCCAAGAAAAAAATGTCACGAAGTAAAAATATCTATAAGTTATCCACTCGCTTTATTGATGGAAAATTAAAAGAAATCTGCAATATACTAATTTTTATAAAGCGAGTGGATAATAATCAATATTAATCAATGCTGAAAGTTGCCAAAAAAAGTTCACCCGTCTCGGAATCGAACCCGAGAATTCTGCGTGGAAGACAGAGTCGCTGTCCAACAGACCACCGAGGTCTTCTTTGGGAAGACCTATATTGTAGCATCTTCAACTACACATCGATTTTATAGGAGCATTATTGTTTGGACTGGATCAAAATGGATGTCGTGTTTGATAGGTTAGGTCATTAATTTACTAATTATTTATTAATTATAAAGAGATTTTCTTATATTTTAATACATATTATGTTAACCAGTGCTTTAAAAATTCAAACGAATCCAAAATCATCTAAATCGGTTCAGCCGTTCTCGAGTTATAAGCGAGCGTACAGACATCAACTCTCTTTTATTAATATAGATAGATAATCTGCGAGATAAATGAGAAATAATAAAATGAGATATAGCCTGTACACAGACCTGTTACTTTAATACAGTATTATCTTTTGAATTGCAAAAAAGTATTATTCGTGTTTCTTTCAATTACATATATCTTTGGAAGATATGATGATTCTGATACGCAGTCATTTTTTTTATGATTGAATATATAATGTATTTTCTTAATAGGTTAGACAGTCAAAATCAACTATTGACATGGTGACCCAATAATAATTATTATTATAATTATTTATTATAATTGCGTCCACAATTGTAATATTAACTTTTTCATTTAACGATGTAATAGATTATCCGGATCTGCAGAAACTAATCCATCAATATACCCTACTTTTTCAATAGAGTCGTTGTCAACGACCAGATTTGTCCTCTCAATTATGTATTATGAAATGAGTACATAACTATGTGAGTGAGTAGGGTAGGATTTGATGTACAGCGTCATAAAAGTAGCATGTATATAATTTTTGGAAAATTGGAAATATTTTTATAAAGTTTATTTATTTATTTTCTTTTTGTTTTTCTTCAATTAATATAATTATATATTCATTAATTTGTTATTACAGAACAGGCCTATAGCGATCATCTTAGTAGTTTCATCATCTAGTCAATAGTGATTTAAATTTTTATTCTTATTATTATTATTTTATTAATTTTTTTTTCTCAACTATGAAGAGGAGAAAGGGATTTGCAACTTATTCAACTTATCAAAATTACTACATTAAGATGTTATGATCGTTGACAGTGTTGTATTACTTTACATTTAATTTATTATTTTTTCTCTTTCTAAGTTAATGGACCTTACAGCTTTTTCAACTGATATCATTGAAAATACTTTATATCTATTCTCTGTCTGTCAACATTATAAAATTCCTCAAATTCTTTATTATTAATGGAATGAATAATACTGTATATTATAATGTATGCTATATAACTCTCTAGTTTTTGGTACAGCATAACATATAAATTGTCCTTATGTCTATTCAAAGTTGTTTTTATGATTATCAAAATCATAATCTAATAGTCATATCATTTTTATACAGTTTTTTTTCCGATTCCTAATGATCGATTCAATTTTAATATGATAACAGGATAGGTGCTATTAGTTCTAAAATCAGCTCTAAGGTCTATTAATCTATCAATATTACTGATTTTCATTGAGTAGCCAGCAACTTCAATTAAACGAACCGTAAATATTATCAAGCCCTTTCAAGATAATCAGTCTTGATAACTTAATTTATTGTACGAAAGGCAAAAATAATTAATTGGCTGGCCTCTCGGAAATAACAGTTCGATAACTACTGATCTAATCTACTTATACTTCAACCTGATCTTTTTTCTACTTGATTGAATTTTCTATTAATTATTAATATACTTATTATTGTTTTGTAAATTCTTTCTCTCTCTCTCTCTCTCTTAGTTTTCTAATTATTGATCACACTCAATATGTGCAAAAATTTCCAGTGGGTATCTTACGTTATATTATGTTTTTTTTTTTTTTTTTTAAACATCGGTGCCGGTAGGCTGGGCATGTCTGATGTACTTTTTTCCTTTTGAAAACGATATGGGAAATATTTTTTCTTTTTTAAAAGAAGTAAAAGTTGAATATTCCACTAGTGCTGATAGATTCTATGAGTACTTATATATTTCTTATTCCGTCTATCATTTTTATGTTCTTGGTATGAATGTTGTACGAATGTGTGTCATTATAATTGATGTGGTATTACCTATTGGTATCAGGCGTAACCTTCAACTCATATTAATAAACAAAATTGTTGGAAATGATGGAGGTTTGTGATTTTGTGGAGGGTATCACTGAGGTTAATTCGTGTTTTCTAACAAACGGCGAAAATATCATAATTATTCACCAAAATATACGCAGCTTGAATAAAAATTTTGATTCCTTCCTAACGTACATTAGCTGCTGGAAAGTGAAACCAGATGTAATTATTTTAACTGAAACATGGTTCCAACCGATTAATGATACAAGCCCCTACAATATCGATGGCTACGATAATTAATCTACTGGTAATGATGTAAGTAGAGCATCTGGTATCATGATTTTTGTTTCGTCTGGCAGGGGGTTTGTTTGTTCAAGGGAGGAATCGAGGATTGATGGCGCTGATTCAATCTTACTAAATTTCAAATTTTTCAACTACCATTTTAGTGTATTAAGTTTATACAGATGGCAGTCGGTTGGAATTGATGTTTTTCTGAATAGTTTGAGCCGTCTCTTTGAGACTGAAGGATTTAAGGGTGACTCAATTATTTTAGGAGACATTAACATTAATATAAATGATGTGAGTAATCATGGAGCTTTTGATTACATGGAAATGATGCATTTCAACGGTTACCAATCACTCATAAATATCGATACTCGGGTAACAGATCTAAGCTCAACTTGCATTGATCATATATTTTATAAATCTAAATTCAATAGGAAAATAATTCAGAGTGCAGTAATTGAATCGCTCATTACTGACCATAGAGCTATTGCGGCATCTATATCGATGCCAGTAGACAGAGTCAGTGATGCTATACCGGTAGTAAAAACAATCACCGACTTCAAAAAGTTGACTGACTTGTTGATGAAACATGATTGGTCTATCTTATATGCTTATGACGATGTTGATGACAAGTTCTCCTTGTTTATGGATGTACTGTTGAACTATATAGAGCAGTGCCAGGGGCGTCATTTGGGGTGGCAGGGGGGGGCCTTTGCCCCCCCCCTGATTCCTGGGTTACAGAAAATATTCTGTACTAGCTAATGTACAAATGAGCATTTTATCCGGCAAACACCCCCCCCCCGGTGTTTGCCCCCCCCCAAGGTTTTAGTGAAATGACGCTACTGAGCAGTGCACTCATTCACGTCAGGGGTCTGCCATCAATGTTAAGCGTTTGAAGCCGTGGATGACGGATAGCCTTTGTTTAGCAATTAAACATCGTGATAAGCTATACAAAACACATAGAAAAAATCCCCAAAATAATCAATTGAAACGTGACTACTTAGTTGCGAAGAATAATATAAATAAATTGATAAAAGAACAAAAGTTTAAATTTTATTCCAACTTGAAAACGTTTCCTATCAAAAAGCAGTGGGAGATCATCAATGATCATTGTGGTCAACCCAATTCTAAAAGAAAGCCTATCCATTTGCATTGTGGAGATGTTGTTTTAACAGATGAGAAAATATTAGCAAATAAATTTAATGAATATTTTATTAATATATCAAATGAGACTATTTCTTCCATACATGACCCAGATGAATCCATGAGAGAGAACTACAATAGGAAATTCAAAACTAATTTTATCTGTGAGTCTTTTTCTAAACCCTATTAGTTTTCACGAACTATTAATTGAAATAAAAATGCTGAAGAAAGGAAGTCTCCAGGATCTGACAATATATCCGCTAGTCTGATAAAATCAATATCTTATTCAATAGTACCTGTACTGTGCCACATTTTTAATATCAGCTTTCTGAAGGGTCAATTCCCAACTAAACTCAAGACTGCTAAAGTCATTCCTATTTTTAAGAATGGATCTAATAGAAATTTCAAATTATAGACCTATTTCTTTACTTTCAGTCTTCTCAAAAATATTTGAAAAATTGTTTAAAAAGAATAATGAGCTTTTCAAGAGAGTAAATTTTTTCATGGAAATCAATTTGGATTCCAGGAGGGATTGAGTACAGAGCAGGCACTAAATAAATTCATGACAGATATTTATCAAGGTATTAACGTACCTCATAAGTATAAAACCTCTGGTCTATTCTTAGACATTAGAAAAGCGTTCGACACTGTTGAGCATAGTATCCTGTTAGAAAAGCTCTATGCTGCTGGAATCCGTGGTGTGACCAATATGTGGTTGAAATCTTACTTATCAAATCGTAAACAGTATGTTTCCATTGCCAACTGTAATAGTGAGTTGGCAACAGTTAAATACGGTGTGCCACAAGGATCCGTTTTGGGTCCAATACTATTTTTAGTTTACATCAATGATTTATTTTCTCACAACTTCAATGGATCCATAACATCTTTTGCCGATGATACCGCTCTGGCTTATTCTGCTAAAAACGAAGAAGAACTGCATAGGATGATCCAGCTAGATTTGTTTGATTTGCGATGTTGGTTTAATTGTAATAAATTAGCACTTAATGCAAATAAGACCTGCTACATAAATTTCTCTCTATCAGCACCTTTTAACTTTTCAAATCCTGTTAAGTATCATGAGGTTGGCTGCAGATCTGTAAATTGTGATTGTAATGTAATTGAACAATCAGACTCTGTCAAATATCTGGGTTTGATATTGGACCAAGGTTTGAATTGGGACCTACATATAAACAAAATAAAAAAGTACCTACTTTATTTGGTGAGGACGTTTTATCGTCTGAGACAATTTTTTCCTGTTAATATCCTTCGTGTTATGTACTTTGCTTTTTTCAATTGTAGGTTGGAGTATGGTATTTCATGCTATGCCTCTACCTTTATTTCTCATTTCAAAAATCTTATTATTTTACAAAAATCTGTCATTAGAATAATCCATGGTGCTGATAGACGTGCGCATACTTTCCCAATATTTAAATCATTAGGAATTCTTCCTTTCAGATATATGTATGTATTAAAGGTCTTATCCCTGTTCTATAAAATGAGTGGGGATAGAAATCCAACGGGTAATCTAGAGCAAGATCAGCAGGTGACTCGGCAAACCACGCGGATGTTGTTGGGACTCCCTAAACCAAACTGCACTACCTTCCAAAGGTGCTTTCTTTTTCTGGGACCGAAATTTTTTAATATTCTTCCTGATTATATCAGGAAACTGCAATCATGTAAGAAATTCATCAGTGAAACAAAACGCTGGCTATGGCTTCATACACCATTAGAAGTTGAGAATTTTTTCAGGGTGGTAAGCTGAAAAACAAATTATAATTAAGTTATGATGTAATTAACCCTATACTGCCTATAATATACTGTAGTTTTCAAATGTCTCTTAATATTATTCAATTTGATTCTTGTCTCTGCGTTGTTCCTTCGTCGATTGATTAAGATCTCAGTGGTGACTTCCTCCTAATTTTCTTTTCGATTAAGTTCCAATACAAAAATTTGTTATTTAAAAAAGGTAGCCTGATGCTGTGATCTATTATACTATTGGTGATTGTGTGAGTGTGAGTGTGTGTGTGCTCCCTTATTCAAATTTTTTTTTTTTCTCAACTCCTACTCACGGACAAGGACTGTGTGGAAGTCCTTTTGTGAGTAGTATTTTGGTTACATTAGTAGTTTTTCATGTTTATGTCCATCTTTCATCATTTCAATTTTATAGTACATACACTTTTTATTTGCATTATATTATAAATTGGAATTGTATCTATATATAAAAAATGTGTTTTCTTTTGTCTGATATGATGTTTTTTGGCAAAATGTAATGTGAATGCATGTTATACTGATGTGAACAATAAACTTGATTGATTGATTGATTGATTGATTGATTGATTGCTTACTAGGCCTAATGTTGATTATCTTACAATAGGATGAAATTGAACGTAAATTGATGAAATTAATACGTCAATTGCTTCAATGTAACTGCTCTCAATTTATATCACCAAACCGTACTTGATCCGTTGCACCTGTGCTCTCCCAAGTTATTTCTCATTTCATTATTCGAAAACGTTCGAACCTGTTGCTCACTAAACCAAAAACGTTTTAGAAGGAACTGTTTGAATATTCGTAGAAGCATGCTATAGAATTATATAAGCCTAGAACCAATGTGAATTTCAATTGAGTTTCTCCTTTACAAATGATGAGTGATCATCTGCACCGAGAGTTTTCGTGTAGCAGTTGTGCGTAGCGAGAGTTTCATTAATTGGCATGGCGGTTGATATGGCCAGCGCATTTATATACGTTTGATAGTGTGGCGGCATCATGTACATTCAGGCGATACATAGAACGAAAAGAAACGGGGTGGTGGGATGTATGAAGTGCATGTATGGTATGCATGAGTGTGGTGTATGCATACGAAGCCCTAACTCTCATTTACAGTGCATACATTGAAACATACGCACACACGTATGTGTCTATGACCACACGCGGACGTGTACTAACTTACTTGCACCCACCTACTACATACAGGGTGAGCAACGAAGGCTAGTGTGCATGTAGTTGTAGGGCTGGGTGGAACACAGAGAGAACTCCTGAGCTGAGCGCTCGGTGTGATCAATATATAAATAGAGGGCGGGGGTGAGCGAAGGGCAGCAAGACGCATGCGTCAAGGGCTGCACCGCGTGCCTCTCCCCCGTCCTCAGGGGTCTGTGATTCTGCTGGCGCTCAACTGCCAGGGATAGCAAAGCAGGCAGCCTGAAATTCGGCGTTCTCACCCCGCCGCCGCCGCCTCCGAGCCGGCAACGCCAACGCCGCACAGCAGCACGGACGAGGAGCAGGCAGCCCCAACCGAGCAGCCCCACCCAAACAGGGCGCGACCACGCACGCACACGCGCCACCACCTGCCTCCTCAGCGCCGCTCACTCACTCACTCAGTGCCGCTCGCTCGTCGCCGCAACCTAGTGCCGCTGCCGTGCTCTGTGTCCCGTGCCGTGCCGTGACGTGCCGTGCCGCCCTAACCGTCGCCGCAGCCGGCTTCAACCTCAAATGTCCTCCTAAGCAGCAATCACACACCCCTCGGTGCGATATTTGTGCCGCGTTGTCCTCGTGCATTCAGAACCGCCCTAGTGATAACCTCTCTCTCGTGTTCTAGTGACTATGTTGTGCTGCCGTCATCCGCCCCAACGTGAATAGCATACTTTGAAATCAGTGTTGGCTAAACTGCCGAGCCCAAATTTGTGCAAATTGTTGGATTTGAAGGTGTTGCATTTGAATAGTGTGGTGTGCCTTCTGTCACTGTTCCCACTCCAACCGCAGAGGGCGGTTCGTGGTTATTGTAAGTAATTATGTTCATCCACATCTTGTGCACTCGAGATAATACAGTGTGAAGGCATGATTGATGCACGTCTTTGTCTCGCTTCGAGGTCATCTAATACTAAACACTCTATACTCAAATACAGATTATACAGAGAAATCTATCTGATACCATACTCTTCTTGTAAAATACACAAGAAGACGAAGTCCTTGTGTTTAGAGTACGAAGTAATAGTGTTCTTTCTGTAATGTTTTGGAACATTATGTAATCAATAGGACCCATTCCACATGATTACGATTCACTATCATCCAGATCAAAAGTTCAAATGAATAGCATTATGCCACCGTGTAGCTACGGTACTTCAGAAAGAAGTTAACGCTACTTTTGAAATTCTCTAATAAATATTAATTGATTATCCCCATAACATATCCTTTAACTTCTTCATTTTAGTACCATTCACAACATGAGTTGATAAGTTGTGTTCTGTTGTGGTTAGTTATTATCACTTCAATACCACATAGTTTTGTATGTCAATATTTTTTCTTTTCTCAAGAGATGGCATGCTGCAATACTAGCATGCTAACTTTACAACCCTCAGGTCAACTCTTTTAAAACTTTCGGGGAATTGATTCTTCTGGACAACAGTTTTTTGGGATTATGAATCCAGTGTTCAGTATTTTTGTTCATAGCTCAGAAGAATTCACAAAAGTTTATTATTCTTACGTTATAGAATAGAGCAAGAATGTTCAAACTCCGTGGACGAAATTGTGTACCCTAGAAAAGTGTAGCCTACAATCCTTCTAAAACTTGTTGCCCCAATTAGGCTGAAAGATTCCAGAGTATAGAAGGTCAATTTTTGCCATGGATCATTCCTTTCATTGCTTGCTTTCAAGATTTTGCTTGATTTGAAGTTCATTTGTTTGAAATGAAATTTAAAAGCCAATTCCACTTTCTTAGGTGAATTTGTTGTCAGAGCTGATTCGCTTTATAATGCACCCTTCACTTTGGACTTTTGAGTATAATATGACAAGTTTACTGGTAACTCCAGGAATTTCAGAATTTACCTTAAAGCTACTAGAAACTCCCTCACGGATACTTTTTTAATAAAGTATGATAGTATGAAATATTCTTTTTCAACTCTGCAATTCAAACAGTAGGGGAGTATGATACCTCAAACCTTCATTTCAACCCATTGCTGTCCTTTATTTTCAACAATGATGATGACGACTCCTTATATTTTCAATATATTGTTTGCACTTTTTCAAGTTACCATAATTATAGCAAGTCTATCTCTGTTCTTAAACAATACAAAGAGTATTGAGTATATCATGACGATATCAAGTTTGATGGCTTTTCAAACACAATAATAATAATTTAATTTATCGTCACCGTCGTCTTCTATCAAGGATTAGGCAAGATGCCGTTCGAAAAGCGGCCAGGGGATAGTTTAATTACTGGTGAACTTCAAACAGCCTTGGATGGGAAAGGAAAAATTGATGAAAACAGGTTGTTAATTCGTAAAAATTCTCAATCGGCAATTCCAAATTTTCAAGATGCTCAGAATCGGTTTCCAATACTGGTTTCTTTCCTATCAATGTCTCACAAGAGACATAACCTTCGTATTTCAATACAAATATCAAAATATGGTTCTAACACACAAATCTGCGTTACAAATCATATTTTAAAAATGGATAATGCCTTTCAATAAAATGCAATCAATAAATCTTATTAGAGACCAGAAACTTTTTGTTTTAAAAATCACTCTTTACAAACTATTAGGAGTTATTTAAAGTCATACAGCTTTTTCAAATTGATTCTACACTGAACCTGATAAATGATAAATGTCTGATAAAGTCTGAATAAGTCTGATAAATTTTGGATGGGACGCTATTGATGATGAGTGTCACTTTCATTTATTATTTCATTGATGCCTGTAGTAGCCTATCATTTATAGTAGTAGTAATAATAGCTGATTAGAAAATCGTTATTCACTTGTAGCTTGATACATTGAAAAAAGTATCGATTTTGTTTGCTTATTTTATTCATCAATTTCAATGGGTAGTTCAGAATAGATTGGTGCTTGCCAGTAGCCGATTTTGATAGCTTAAAACGGCGGCTAAAGCGAATAGAATGGCGATATCGATTATCTCCAGCTCTGGCTTGCTCGCCATGAATCAACCCGCTGCTATTTCTCAGTCATTGAATGTGAACTTTGACATTTGACCTGGTATGATGCAGATATCCCATTGGGTTGCTGCTGAGCTGTATGGCTCCACTTGGGTAATATCATAATAATTTATGCTGAATTCTGTTCGATCTAGCTCAAGTGCATCTGAAATACTCTGCTATCTGCATCTGAAATACCCCAAGTCATGCTATGGAGCTAAAGAATCTGACAAAGGAATTGATTCAAATACCATTTTCATGGAAAATCATGGCCTTGCTTTATACTGTGTAGTCTTGAGAGAATTCCGTAGCGATTACGCTAGAAAAGCTATACGAGATGAAAATAATAGAACCTGATGAGAGATTACAATGAATTTAAAAAAAAAAAAATGGTCAAAAAATACGCCAATTCACGATTTTAGCCAATCAGGAGCCAGATGTACGAAAATGTCACATGACACTGACAGTCCATCTGTTGTTTACCAGTTGCTAGCTCCTGATTGGTCTAAATCGTGAAATGGCGTCTGTTCAGCTTATTTGGCCAATCAGACGGCCAATAATGAAAAATATTTTATCCACTATTTTGATCCAGAAATTTGATTTATTATTTTGTAGGAAGAATACTAGAATATTTGTTATTCGAGTTAGATTTATTCCCATATTTCAGTTTACCATCAACACACGATGTGAAATATAAAACCAATGTCCAATTAATTGCGAAGTAATGCATTTTAAGTGGGATATTTTGTAACTATTACAAAGATTACAAATATTGTAACTATTATGTAAAGATTTCACAACATCAACATTTGTTCAACAAATTTTATCAATAAGCTTACTTTTGCGCATGACTATTCCATATCCCTTATTATCGAGCAGTCCTCCAATTTGACTGAGTTCACATTTCCTCTCCACCTCGTATTCAATAGACGTGGATTCCATGAGAAAAGCATAGTCCTCATCAGGGTCGTTAACTCTCCTCACACCTTCTTCATTTGAACTAGTCATCACACTCTGATTCTCTTCCATCAATTGCCACATTCTCTAATAGGTCGATTGGTTCGAGTCCGAGTAAGAAATCGCAATGAATTGAAATATAAATACATTAAAATTGAAATATAAATCCATGTGATGAAATCATCGAAGTTAAGAGTGAATTTAGTTGAAAATAATATAATTTGTAACTATTCGTCAATTACTCGATTTAGTCATACACCTCTCAAGTCTAGGGTCCAACTTGAGGCAATCGAAAACTTCCTTGTAGAGTAGAGACAGAGTGCAAACACTCGAAGACAACCGCCCTGAATGGGTCCATGGTTAAGGTGGAGGTGGAGGTGAAGGCTATGCCGTATGCAAATGAGGACTGAATTTAATTTTAAACACCGGAAGACGCCCGTGCTGCCGGAGTTCTATTTGTATTCATGAGCGACAATGCATTATTAATTGGAGGGAAATTCGTTTATAGACGACAGTAGGGACAGCCAAGTGAGTTTTTGCATTAATAAGTCACACAGTGTAATGGGTGTTGAGAGGAGAACGTTGCCACTGTTGCCAACGGGCGAGCGAAGCGAGTTGTGCAAATACTTGATGCAAATGAACTTCTACTTCGATTACCCTCGACCATTCAACGTTCAGGGTTCACAGCTAAGAGCCTGCTTCTGCTCATTTCCCAATCGGATCAAACAGACAAGACAAGACTTGCTCTTCCCTTCCCTTTAACATCTTCAGGGCTATTTATCTACATTCTATATAGACACAATATACTCGTAAATGACCAAATTATAATAATATATTTATAATTTATCCTCAATGACATTAATAAGATAGATAATTTCAATTTGAACTAAAAATAATCTCGGGAAATGAAATTTATTATTGAAATTAAAATCAATGTTATAAACTTTATGATGCTTAGGGTGGTACCCATCACATAAGTCCAGATTTGTATGTGGGTAATGAGAAGGATGTGATTTCCCCTATAGAGACTAGGTGTTCTGTGGCTCTACATTTGAACTTCTCTTCAACTTATATTGTTTGCTACAACTTTCTCGTGGCCATAATACATTAATGACATCGAATCGTTATTTCCTGATCAAAGTCTGTTCATTTCATTTTCAGTTGCATTTTCTTGTTCCATGTAGGCTATATTACATTACAGATTGATAATTTATTATGTAATTATGTGAAATGATAGGTGCTACAAATAACCTGACATGTTTGACGTCTGGTGTTGGGAGGGTGGATGTAGTGCAAGGGTGTGTGTGTGTGTGTGTTTGTATGCTTGTGTGTGTAGATGAAAATTGGTTTCTCGTCTCGTGGGGAAGTGCAATGCAGCGAACGGCAGTAAAAACCCCCCGGCGAATGTGTCCCTGCATAAATTAGTTGAACCGTTTTCAATATTTGAGAAGAGCCCTCGCTCTCTCGTACCAATCTGCGCTGCAAAAAGAGCAAAATGCTCCTGTATCATCCAGACATCACTTTTCGTAGACAAAGAATTCAAGTCTTGGAAAAAATATGGGTCACCTCATTGAAATGCTTGTTATCTGTGGAAGCCACTCTTGCAAATGAAGCAGAATAGAATCAATTAAAACGGAAACTGCTCCTTTATCAGTGATGGTATTAGAAGCTGTAGCCCAATTTGGAATGTATCATCTTTTGCTATTGGGTTCACTCGCAATTCATTAACTTCTATTATAAGAGTCCTAGTTAGTGATGAATGACCGACATTTTTTACCGTCCTAAGGGGTCTGCTTCATAAAATGTTGGGAATTTAAAAGAAGTGAAAGAAGCAGACACACACTATACATGATTAGCACTGTATACTAGGCAATATCCCTAGACGTCTAGTGTGCGACCGCCTTATTCCTGTATTAATAAACTTCTATTTTCATGAAACAGGCCCCTGGGCTACTGGAATTGATGTTTTTCCATCATTCCTGCTTATGTGGAATTTATAATTTTTCATTCTCGTAAACTAAAATTTCTGCCAAACCGATCTCCCGCTCTCTGGGTTGTTATTGCCTATTACTATTTCTTTTTCAGATCAATAGAGCCATTCTAGCAGTCTCAGTATGATATTTTTCATAAATAGTCATTAAATTCAATGGACTTTGCTTGGCTCTCCTTTAAAAGCAAGGCTTTTAACTTCCCTTTCCCTCAGCTAGATTGCGTGACTTGTAGTAGGAAAATGGAAAATTGAAAGTCTTTTTTCTGAAGCAAGAAATGCTTCACAACATTCCATTCTTCCTTTGCCATATTACAGTTTTCCTGTATACTAATTGTTGTTATTCATTGCATAAAGTTGTGATGTATTGTGCTCTTGGTAATTCAAAAATTCCTTCTTAGAGGAATTCCAATTACTGTTATCAGTCTTAGCGTTCTAAAATATCATGTAAAACATAATATACGGTAATCTGTTTTAAGTATTTAAACAGCAATTCCAGCTCCGAATTTGAAATAATAACTTTTCTTCAGACTTTTGTAACATTACTATTTTTGATCCAATAATATTCAATGAATAACAGATATATACAATTGAGTTTATAGGTGTTGACAAATGTGAATGTGGGCTCGAACCATCATCAGAAATATTGAAGATCCATAATGTTGTGAATGAAATTTAAATATTTAGTTGAGAAAATGTTTTATTGTAATCTGAATTATTACACTGCTTTTGTGTAATAACCCATTGCTTTTGTGAGACTGAAATATTATATAGACGTCCCAATCAGTTCCAAATTCAGAGTTTATGAATTTTTACTAGAACGTAATGATCGCATGTAACAATATATTGATAATCTTGTTACTTCGAATGATTGGCAATAAATTATTATTTATTTAATTCACTGGAAGTCTTCATTTTTCATTTAGTAGGTTCATATCTGTGGCAATGAAGAAACGATTGTCATTTCACCTGAATTATTACAAATCTTTCATTCTCCCCTTCAGATTTCAATGATTTCTGTTTTCAACGAAAACATGATTTCTTATATGTTTTGTAATAATTTAAGGTGATTCTGAAATTTTGATCACAGTGAAATTCGTTCAACTTGGGAATAACATCACATTAGTACTTACATTGTCTCCCTTCCATTTTTACTTAACTTCATAATTCTATTTCTTCATAAATCCTATTTTATGCCCAAATGTTTAATACGATTACCCTACTCATCTTCATGAGAGTTCACATTTTTTCACCGACCTATCGATTTCCGAATATTTTGTAGCGATATTTTGAATTGTATTGAAGATTGTATTGATGAGTGATTTTTGTTGCAGGTGATGATGGTGAAGATGTAGCATTGACTATGGAAAAAGAGGGATGGGCTTGCGTGAGCAGGACTGGTCAGCTCTGGAGGCCAAGTCCACCACACTGAGAATACGACGCGTTCATCTGTTCCTCTTCTACTACAGCCTTTGCTTTTTACTCATTCCAGGTAACTAACTCAATTCATTATTCGTCTTGCTAAATTAGAATAACTTCAATAGAACTTGAGATTTAGAATATTTTTGGACTCGAAAATATATCAAAATTAAGTGAAAACTCGAGACATTCAATTTGTGTGACAAGCTAATACTCGTAATAAACTAAACAAATATAATCCATTAGGAGATTACTAAAGTTCCTCATTGTAAATTTATTTCATTGTTTTCAGATTATCAATAGATAATTTTACACCTTGTGAGATCGAACTTTAAAATTGGAACCATAATGAAACGATGATGATGATTATTTATTTATTTATTTAGCGTATGGCTTTTAATAGTGGGAAGACCCGAGTAGGGTTGTTCCACTTCACCAACATAACCAATTATCCCTTGATAGGGAACATGGTGAAAGTTTGTTTTCTCTTAGAAAACAGACATCAGCATTTAAAAAAAAAATTATGATGATGATGACTAAATAAGATGTCAAATCCAATTTACACGATTACTTCAATCAGATATTCAAAAATGATTTGAGTTAGTAAGACCAGATTCGATTTCATGTCCAATTCTCAGTGCTACGAGTTTTGTTGCTCAGTGCTCAGTTGCTACGATTCTTCATACTTCTATATTTATATACAAATATATCCACAATAATAAATATATCTACTTCTATATTTATATACAAATATATCTACAATAAAAAATAGAATTGATCATAATCTCTCAAATTTAATAGATTGTGCTGGAAAATTACTGAACATTTTTTTTCTTTAGAAACAAAAAAAACTCCTGCTGAGCACCTGAGCTAGAACTCATGACATGTCCCTATTTTGCTCACGAAATAAAATGCTATGTGAATCTATTCTTGGTAATAGGCTTTCTAATATTAATATTTATGAGGCCTTCAACCGTTCGCTCCTTTATTAGCAGAAAGAAGTAGTTTTAAATATACTCATAAATATAGGCAATAGGATTATTTCATGATGCAATGAGCTATCCTTTCACTTCCAAGAAATTGGAAATGGCTGATAAAAGTAGCTCTTTGATAATGGAAAAGTTTCAGGCCAATCAAGCAGGTTTTCCTTCTCAGGTTGACGCTGAACACTCTATTTTGTCTTGACATGAACGAAATCTCCTGGTATTTATTCTGCAATGTGCCCTAAGCTGTTTCTATTTTCTGTGGGAGAATTCTCATTGGACATTGAATGATGCCTTGGCTCAAACAAACGCTGGCCTAAGCTGATAAGCTGCTTAGCCAACTCTAATTCGCTTCTTGTATTGACCGTCTAACCGATTCTTTTCACAATGACCAAATGCACTGAGAAAAGTCCGTATCTAATGTCTCCATTCAACTTGTGCTTTGTCTTTTTCAATCTTTCAACCCTATCGAGTCTTATTTGTGCTGCTTCAACTTAATGTTTCAATGAAGAGATATGAAATGTTTGTTATTGGACAAATCACAGTTGAATGAATCACGTATTCATTACATATTTGACTAATGTCAACAAATGCAGCTATTCATTGTTATGTTTTCATTGTTTTTAAACAATATAATATTCATTTTTATCAAGTTAGAATTGATTTTAGGTGCTAAAATTTAGTACCTTAGTAATTTTTATTTCACTTTGTTAAGAAACAACATCTAATAAATGAATTTTTATTTTTTAATAAGTATTGTCACAACGGCATGAATTGCATCAATGAGCAACAAGTATCGGTTTTTAATAGGTTGTTACAGCATTATTAATCTAATATTAACTAGAACTAAACAATAGAATAACTACTATACTGAACTTTACTTATAATCCATACACGGTGTTTCATTGCTGGCAAACCGGTATCGCCTATAAGTTGATACTCAGCTCCTAAAAAATGATACATTTCTGAAATTGATAATACTAAAAAAAAAAAAACCGAAAGCGAACTCTCCTTGCTCTAGTAAATTTCATGTTACAGCATCTATAGTGCTTGTCATCCTTGAAGACATGTGAGTACAAAAACAGTACCCCAAAAGTCTCCGAGCTAGCCAATCACACGACTGCAACGTTGCCAATACGCATACTTCTATAATAGTGATGATCAGATGTTTAATTTCTGATCATCTGCTCTACTTTGTAAATCATCTAGTTATCACACCAAGTCGTGATATCAGACTGAAATTTCGGTTTAATACGTGTGCGTGCAAAGATGATTGAACAGTACATAATATGACAATATTGTCGGGCATTCTAATTGGATAACTCACTAAAATGGCCAGTTGACTTTAAGGATGAAAAGCACTATAGTCTCCTTTTCATAATGGATTTCTATCTCAATATTCTAATATTGTATCTCTCGAATGCAATTGAAGTTTATTCTGTGGTTTGTAATTGCCCAATACTTGCCTTTGAAGTTATTCAAGCATCAATCTTCTCGAAGTAACTCAGCAAGGTCTATTCTAGACTCAAGAGGACAAATCAATCAAAAAATGGAAACATTTTGGTATTCTTTTTATTTCTGTAGAAAACGTCACAGTTACTATCAGTCCCACATGTCTCACGAAAGGATTTTGACAGGCACTTCATTTCAGAGAATAAAAGGAATGATTGATTGATTCGATCTGTTATGGAGTTATGGTACTACTGTATTCTGTCATTAGTGCACTTTTTTACTTGAATAACAATAAGATAAACCATACTCGAATAAATATATGAATGAATTAGATGATCCATAATAATATGCCTATACAATGACTAGATGTAGAATATGTATATGTATATAGCAGGTTTCCGTTTCTTTTAACTTGTCAGAAATCAGCTGTTTCGGTAATAATTAAACAGTGATTTCGACACAATAATCAAAAGGCGTGAAAGTCTTAAAGACCTTTAAAAGACCTTTCAAAGAATAACTTTTTAAAATACCTTTTCAATAATCAGCGAGATTCAGCATTTGTAGGTTAAGTATTGTGATATTGCTCTTTGAAACATATGTTTTCTGACAAGTTAAAAGGATCCTGCTATAGTTATAAGTTCATATGACTTTTTATCGGTAGGGAGACACTTAGGCAGCTCGTACACCGGAGCAAAAATCAATAGGCAATTAGCAACATTTGGATCATATGATTATCTACTCTATAGAAACAAATAGTCCAATGCACACCTAAAGCAGCTGTTTCGGTGTGCATTGAACTATTGGTTTGTATAGAGTAGACAATCATATGATCCATATGTTGCTAGTTGCCTATTGCTTATTGCTCCGGTGTACGACCGGGGTTATTGCTCCGGTGTACAAGCCCACTTAAAAATAAGTTCCACTTCCAAATTCAGGTTATGTCGTATCATCTTACTAAATCACCAATTTCCTCACCAAAAGCAGAACACTTTTAGAATGTGATCAAATAAGTTAATAGTAATGATGTTTGTTGGATTGCAGGCGTGCTGAGCGGATTCCAGGATGCAGTGCACATCACAGCCATTCTGGGAGAGTCGGTGGTGTTCAACTGTCCGGTCGAGTTCCCCGCCGACCACGCCGTTCCCTACGTGTTGCAGTGGGAGAAGAAGGTAGGCGAAACGGTAGGCCAAACTCCACTTCACACACAGTATATATTCTCTCTCTGTTCCGTTATTCAAATTATTTCAATTATTATTTGAGAGCAGATAATTGATTTGCATTTTGATTGATATTCGATTGGTTTTGACTGAGTATTATTGATTGACTGGCTTGTTATAACAGTTTTTTCACTGTTCATCTTCAGCTGGTGACGCCTCCTATTCCTCCTCTTACCCCTCCCCCCACTCAATTCCCCACTTCTACCTTGAAAAATTTAATCGGGAAAACTCAATGCATAGAATACACTTATTCATATTTCATAATTAAATTCATAGAGTATGCAATTCATTCATTCAGCAATCAAATGGACGAACTATACCCACATAAATAGTAGAGAAATCAATTTATCTTTATAGGATCAATCTATCTATCTATCTAGCGTATGGCTTTCGTTTGTGGGAAGACCCGAAGGTAGTTCCACCTTGCCGTTTATAACCTAATTCCATTAGGTTGAAGTTTTATTTAACTTTGCAAAATTTTCACTAATTTTAAAAAAGGTTCTTTTTGATATATAATATTCTAAAAGTTTATAAAACATTAACACATCACAAAAACACGAAATAGGATCAAATAGAAAGAGAAACAAACACAAAGAGAATTATAGGAATGAGAAACAGGCAGTCGCCCAAAACTTCATTTCTTCAATTCGATAAAGAGAAATTCATCAGAAATATTTGGGAATCAGACATTCGATTTCATCTTTTTATAAACTAAAAATTGAACTGATTAAGAATTTATAAGTTTAATCAAGTCTGAATTTTTAACTTATTATCTCTATCTTTATTACATCAGTTGAAGGAATACTGTATTTTAGGAAGAGTATCAAAACTCAAAACTTCTTTGATTCCTGAATTTGGTCACATATAAAGCCTAAACATTGAGGTCCAAATTTGTGTTTCCATTAAAAATTAACTTTTGAAAGAAAAAACGTCGAGTGAATTACTTATTTAGAATTTTTAAATGTTGAAACCGAAAACCACTTAACTCCTGTCAATCACAGGAAAATAATTTTTGATAATTATAACAAGTTGAATGAGAGTAAAAATATTTCTGACTTTATGACGTTGACGAAGAAAAAAGAAAATTACATCCAAGAAAGGTTGATAGGTTGAAAATTAGCTAACAAACAGTAAGTTATTTATTTATTTATTCACTTCCAACGGTATACACCAATATTAAAGAAAATACAGAAGGAAAAAATACATACAAAATTTAAATAATTCAAGGAAAACATTAATAAGTAATAATTTGATTGAAATCTGGATCAACTTAAATAAATAAACTTCATTTACAGTTGAATTTCTGGTTCAACTTCATGGGATAGAATAATAAATAATTAATTTTATTTCCAACCTTAAAAATACAAAAAGTTTAGTTGGTTATGTCTTGGAAGGTCAATGTTTACGAGGTCACTCGATCACAATTTCCATTGCAATTGGAAACAAACACATCAGATAATCAAGAAATTGAATTAGCAGCGTAGAAACGCCGTCAGGAGCTGTCACTGCTCGATTAGATTGCGCTGCAGCGCTGCTCCCACAGGAATGTGCTTCCTCGGGCGACCAGTGCATGCAATGCATCCATGCAGCAGTCACTCGCTAGCTAATTCATTACTCTCCACTCGCTATTATAATTGCTGGTCACCATTTCCCAGCAACCCTCAGATGGTTTGCTACGCTCTAGCGACCGTACACAATTCTGTAATGCAGGTCACCATTGTGGCTTAAGATGGGTAGCGAACTTTGAAATCAATAGATAAAAAATATTGAATTTCATTATTGAGACAAATATTTAAAAATATTGAAATATTTAAAATATTGAAGAAAATATTTTTACATCTAATCATCAGTTATGAGAATTGTAATCTATCACAAATTGTGAGTGGCCTAGAAAGTTGGCCCATATCCATATTAGTTTGATTCTCTTTAATCAATCATTCCTCTTGAATTTGAATAAAAATATGACACAAAAATAGCATAATTTTTGTCAAATTGGATAACATACAAAATTAATGGAATTATTTCGAAGAAATGAAATAACTTTCAGAACATTATTAACCATGTTTTCATGAAAAATTAAAAAATTCTATTAGTACATGTTTACAAAAACCAAGGTTATGTAATTTCAATGAAATCATAGAAAATTCAGTTATAATAATTATTGGGGAGTGAAATGACAATCTACGGTTTTGATACATTATAGATTTATTGTTGATTATTTGTATCACAAGAAAAATTATAAAAAGCTTGCTACGTGAATATGCACTAATTTCGACCACATTTTATAAATAGCCGCCAATTTTTACTTTGTTCTATTAAAATAATTTGGATTTCAAGAGGATATGAAAAAAGCTCACACACACATAAAATACACAACATTTCCAACTTAAACATGATGAATTTCAATGGATAGTGGAGTAATTAATTTACATTCAAATTTGATAACCCTCATAAAGTAGGTTTTTTCATTTTGAAAATGAAATAGGGTAGAGTATTATTTATTGATTGTATCCTACTTTACCCATGGAACCAAAAATAAAATTGTCAAATCTCCAGAGACCTCCCAAAATTTCCTTGAGCCTTTTCCCTCAACCTTAACCTTGACGTTGACGATGAGCAGGACCAGCGGCGTCACGACGGCCGTGTGGAAGTGGATGCGCGTCACCAGCTCAAAATTTGCGCGCCAAAACTGTAAACCCTTGTCTTGGAAGATCTTACTAAACCAACTCGAAGCTTGGCAAAGATCTTCAAATTTCTACTCTCGACTTTACGTTTAGTTTGTAATGTTTACGTTGATTTTCGCATACTGCCAAATGATGAAGCTTTATCGTACCAGGTTAGAACCTTTAGCCGTTCTGCTGCGATGCAAAACTGAATAGACTTGTAGTTGAACCAAGCTATCCAAACAACAACAGAACGTGCAGCTATGGTTTAGAATTGTTATCACTTCTTCCTTCCTTCACTTCTTCTCCTTCTTAGACATTACTCACTTCATTCATTGAAATGTATTCTCAAATAAGATGTATATAAGTGTGTTCTAGGAATGATGGATTGATTTAGGTGGCTGCAATCACATCATGCAGGTTGCAAAAAGGCTTCCACTCAAAATTCACTTACACTATTTCCCAGTACATTCAAGGGTATAGAAGGCACTTTTATACAAATCCTTCTATAAAAGGATGAAAGTAACTTCTGTGTAGATCCCTCTATGTACATCTTTATTGGAAAACTAGTGTAAGTGATTAACTTGATTGGAATGCACTTTTTTGTCCAAAAACTCATGCTCCTTACAAGATTCTTCTGTTTAACTTCTGACACAGTGTCTGGTGAGATATCATATTTGTTTGTTTTTTTATTAGGCTATTTACTGGTATTTCTAGTGATAGGAGGAGAACGTTATGTTCAAAAATTTAAAAAATAAGTTGTTGGAGCTGAAATTTGAAATCAATCACTATCCTCGTTATTGTAGTCAATCCATCATTCCTAGTTCAACTAATTGTAGAGCTTTTTTGCTGATAAGTGATAGGTGGATGGCATTTTTTGGCTCTCACGAAACTTTGACAATCAACAGCCTGAAGAGCATTTTGAATGTCATCCATCAGCATTGAAATTCAAAGTAAGAATCAATATGCAATCTCGAAAATGCTAGTAGTGTACTTAATAGCGCTACTACTGAAGTATTGAGAACCACAGTAATTATTAGGTTTGATAGAAGGAAGCATCTAGCTTAGTTGAAACTCGCTTCAAGTAAGAGCAGGTACCATTCCTTGAGAAGGCCACACGACGCGATTCACACTTTAAAAAGAGTCATCATCTTCACTATAATGCTATCCTGATTTTAAATATTTGAAAGCTCGCTTATGTAAGATAATTTAACTATTTTTGAATATTAATCAAAATTTCTGTTCTGTACTCAATAATTGAGCTTTAAAGTTGAAAAATTTTAATATTATTGATGAATATATAGATCAATTCTACTGAAGATAGTGAGTACTAAAATCACTTAATTAATTGAGTACGGTACGGATGCGTTTCGGGACCTGCGCAGGAACTCGCTATCGTTTGCTGGTACTAAAACATACTCCTCAGTACGGTAATACTCGATCAAAAATCAAAAATCAAATCAAAATCGTTTATTTATCCTTAATAATAATAACATCAACAGAAAATTAGAAACATAGAAATAGAATTACATTAGAATGATGTATTACAGTATAAAATTAAATTATACAATGAATATAAGGAAGGTCCCCGCAAGGTTAAAGAACCTGTGCGCAGGGGCCGAGTGTTCAAAATCTAGATATTTTAAATTTCAGGATAAAAGATAAACTAATTAATAAATATTAAACTAATTACAGTGAAAGGAAAAATATAACTGATAAAAAATATTAAACTTCTTAAACTTAGAAAATCAAAGTTATTTAACTTAAAAAGAAAAAGAAAAAAGAGGGGAAAAGGAAGAAGGAAAAGAGAGAACAGAAAGGACAGGAAAGAAAGAAGATACATCTTAGTATTGTACAAGTGCTCTTGCAATGGAAGATGGCTCCCATGGCGTCCGTACTCATTTTTAGTTTGTATCAACTGTTATTACAAAGTTATATTTTATTTATTGGTGGCGCTTTGATTATTACTTTCAACTCATACAGTCCACGGTGGTCGATAGTATCAAATACACATTTTTATACTAGATTAGCACAGTAATTTAGGATTTAAAATTTGAATAACTTGGATCGGTGTCAATCAAATGGACTAAAGACAAATCCTAAATGAAATTTCATGTCCGATTGAAAAATAAACATAGATACAGGTTGTATGTACATATTATGTACCTGTATACAGTATAACTATCAGACATTTAAATTATTCAAGTACGGTAACGTAACTTTGGTAGGTAGATCTCAAGCTATAATATCATCTAACTTTGAAGAAGACAAAGACAACTGTAGTCCCATAATGAGAGTTGACATTCAACAATATTCATTGCTGTAGAAGATGAGGAATCTTTTAATGCTTAAAAAATCACAGTGGCAGTATTGAATTCAGTACGTTACTAGACCTACATATTTCTTGATGAAGCTGAGTTATCAGTATTATAATTCCACGTTTCTGTACACAAAATATTTGATCTTGTATGCAGGGTAATTTCAGATTGTAGGGAAATCTAAGAGTATGAGAAGCACAAATTGAAAAATGTGAGGTTATTATTTTTAGCTGAAAGGAAGTTGTTAGTTTTATGAAATTTATTCAAAATCAAGATGAATTCTTTGTTACAAAATTCAAAATTAGGGAACACTAACAACAATAAAAATTATTCAACAATAATTTATACTTCTTCACTTACACAAAAGTTTAGTTGAAAAGTGTTTATATGTCCTGAACACTAAAGGTTTGATACAACCAATGAAGATAAACTCTTGTTCTATTTTAAATGTTCACTGTCTTACATTACAAATTGTTTCTAAAAGTTTATGGGTAATAGGTTGTTATTATAATTTCACAACCATAATAATTATCCTTAGCAATCTCATATCTACCATTAAAACAAAAATTTATGAAAATTTTGAGCGATCTCTTTTTGTAAAAAATAGAATAAATAGTAAAGAATAGCCTACTCATTCTATATATCACTTCTTGAAGCAATAGTTATAATATTGATAATTCTTGTTGAGATTGTCAATTCCGTTTTATTGATCACTAAATAATATTCAACATCGACATATTTGTTCTCCAAATTTTAACAATAATTATAAATGTCAGGTTGTTAGTTGAACAATGACTGACAATTGTCATTCAAATTCCCTCTTTGCTAGTTCATTTAATGCATTCAATGAATTTTTATATTTGGCACCACCTATTTTTCAATATTGATGTTATTTTGCCCTTCACTGAATGCATGACTCCCTTGTCGTGTTTTATTCAAGAGCAGTTACATCAAGTTCATAATTTTTCAATTTTAGCATCAATCTTAAGATTCAGATTTGTTATCAAAATCCTTCTGTTGAATTTGATACTGATATACTGTATGTGAAGAATGTTCTTGGATAATTTTGTGTCTAGATGTTGACTTATTTATCCAATTTTCTCCCTCATTTGTTGATATTCATAACCTTTGTAAGAAAATGACCTTGTTTTTCTATTTGCTATTGGTATCTATGTCTATAATTCAACCCGAGAAATAACTACCAAACATTTAAGAAATTATTTCATGTGATTTTCACAGTATGAGTTGATTAAGTACTGAGAGTAGGAAAGATTTTATTAATAGATGCTAATGGTATGTCATTTCAATGTAATCATTATCAGTCTCCACATAGTTCAATAATTTTGTCAAGGTTTTATAAATTTTATATTTTTCATTGTAGACTAGGTACTCTGTATAATCACATCAAACACTAAATTAGCTTTAGATATACTTAAAAGAGCTAAGTCCTCTCCAAGGACATCTTTCAACTTTCTTAAGATTTTCTTCAAGGAACGGCCTTTCACCTGAACTTATCCAAGAAACGAATAAAATATTTATATATTAGTAAGTAATTATAATTCAAAATTAAATTTGCCTCATAGCAATCTTTTCCGTGATCGATCATGCATCTACTTCCAGAAAAGGTTTGATACAAACATTATACCATTTTCTACTAGATTGAAGTTGATCAATTGATGAGTTAATAAAGGTTACAGTAAAAAGGTCCTAAAAAACTATTTAAAATTAGTTCCATTAGTGAAGAATATTTTATTGTTTATTTTGTACATCGATATGGATTGTTATATCCTCAAAATGTCTTGCCTCTCGACCAAATTGTGTTTCTGATGAATTATCATTTAAAACATAAGTAGAAAGTTTGGAATCAAGAAAACTTTCCTATAACAATCAATAATCAGTACTCAGTAAATTCAAAGAGTAAACTAGAGAAGAAGCAGGGGTAGGTGCTGCTATAGCCGCTGGTAACCAACTAGAGAAAGAAAATTGGGTTCTCCGATACTCCAATATTATTCTACCATTGCAATAAAACTTTCAATTGATTTAAAATTGCGTCCACTATCGTCTTTCGTTCCAACTTATTACGTGAATCAGTGATACATGTATCATAATCGTTATAGGTGAATAAGCTAGAAAGAATACAGAGAACAGATTGAGTACTGCAATTAGCCTACTAATTCTGTATTCCTGTTTTTTCTTGTGAATAAGTGTCTTCTACTTTCTACAAAGATGATAGTTTTTTAAGAAAGATGTGGTAATGAATTCTAAACCAAGCCAGATGAATTGGAAAACTGTAACTGTCATCAAGCCAACGAATTTCAAAATTTAACTCTGCAAATAACTAATGGCGCTCACTCTTTTTACTAATGAAACTGAGAGAGATACGTATATACGTATACCACATGCACTACATGAACAAAGAAAACAAACACAACATCCTAGCTTACTATAAGTTATTTTAATATTACGATTAATATTATTAATACTGATGATATTGATAACTGTGTAAGTTAGTTAAGTGCAGAAATTGTTAATTTAGCAAGAGTGTTGGCCTCTCTGCATCTGACCTGACCATGTTCAATTCAGTTCTGCCTGATTGGTGCCTGTCATATCTATTTGTGCAGCTCTTTCTAGTTCTTGTATGTTCTTAGTGGCTTTCAAAGCATGCTTGTCTGTGTTTTTAGAGTGTGTTTTCGCTGTTTAGTGCTTGTGTGTAGAGAATGCGTGTTATTAGTTAATGTTGTATTATAATATTTTTATGCGTGTTATTAGCATTTAGGCCTATCAGTAGAGTCTTTTATTGAATAGTTTGTTGCTCTTTACATTGTATGATCAAAATAATCGATATGAGGCTTCAAAAAATTTAAAAATTGAAAATCCTATTCTCCCTGTAAAGTGTCAGTTATGTTTTCACACATTCCAAACAATATTGAAATAATTGAACTTCTAACCCTTTAAGGAAAATTATTATTTATTTTGGCATCATTCATTCATTTTTAAAGTTTTCATTTTTTTCATTTCATTTCATTTATTTACACACAATTTCCAAAAACAATACAATAATACAACATATAAATACAGTACAAAATTGGAAAAAGTGGTTAGGTGACCTCATTAGTAATCGTGTTGAGGCACCATGAGTCATGTACATCAAAATAATTAAGTGAAATTCTGAATTGTAAAGCGAATTTGGACTAAATTGATTGGCTCTTATAGCTTCTAACATAATTATCATTCTGCTCATGAATGAAGTGCGCTAGGCCTATATTTTACGAGCGGCATTGACGCGGGCGTCAATTTTCTATGCATGCGTCAATGACGTCAGACCAATCACAAAATCTTATATGTTGGTTCTTTTCTGGTTATTTCTGGTATATTATAAATCTTGAAGAGCTGGGCCTTCTTTGATTTCTGTAATTTCCGTATTATTTTCTATTTTTTTTAAGTTGATAAAAATGTTGAATTTACATTATTTTTCCTGAATTTTCAATGCCACTTTATAAAGAGGAAAAACATTTGATACCCTTCCTTCATAATAAATGTTTAAAAGGAAGACAGCACACTTTGAGCATTGGGGAAAATCTAATACGCTTGGGGAATAAACGAAACAGTTCCACTCCAAATGTCATGAATATATTACCGAGTACCCACCCCAATCAATAAAAGAGATGGATTGATGAGATGTTCCAAATCAAAGATTTTCTCAATCTATTTACTCGATGACCTGATTCTCTGCACGTAGTAAACGTTCAGGTTTCATCTTATTCATTATTTGATACCATCAACCAATTGGAAAAATCATATGAGTGAAATAGTAATTAGTACAGAAAATTTATGTACCATGTTAGAAATCAATCATCAGATTATTGATGGAAATCTTTAGTAGAGAAATCTTTATTGGCGTAAATCTATCCAAGAAATCTATGATTATTTTGACATTTATTAAAACTCATGAATATAAATTCAAATAGAATCAAATAGAATTATTTTGCAAATAGAATCAAAATTGAAAAGAACAGTAACGAGACTGAGTCGAGCTCAGGAACTCATTTCATCAATCCAATTCTCATGTTCTCTGTTCAGATAGTTTCATCATTCTCTGGTATTATTTCAAAAAAATAAATTATTCAATTCTGGCTCTTTCAGTTATTGACAAGAACTGTGGATGATAAAATATACTGAAATATTGTGTATTCCAGTAAGTTACTGAAATTTTTTCCTGTCATTTTAATGCTTGAAATAGATCTTATTTATTCACCTAATTATTTGCTATTCTCTATTTAGCTCCTAGAAATAAATATTGGACTCATGAACTCTAAATGATTCATTATAAAATGTCTAAAGTTCTTTGAATTAGAGCAAAAAACATCTTGCATCAAGTATTGTTTGAAAGTATGTAAGAACATCAGCCAGATTTGTGATTTTGAATTCTTTTTCTTGGCCTATAATATGAATAATGAATGAAGTTCTTCTACAAATAATAGGAGCTTTCATATTTCTATCTTTTTAATTCTACAGATACTTTACCATTCTAAAGAATGATTGAATAAAATTCAACATAATATAACAATAATTAGAATGTAGAGATTCAGCGTTCTGAAAATACTTCCAATTTTCAATTATTAGATAGATAGATATCATTGAATAATCATTCAAATTGTAGGTATATCCTTTCAAGTTATTAGGAACTATAATTTCATCCCCATGTTAATCTCATTCTCCAGAATTACTACCAATAATATTGAAAACCGATATTAATTGGAAGACATTATTCTTAGTCATTGTTGTCTATGATATTTATGAATGGAGGAGCTGTTTAATAAACTAACTGGTTGAATCTTCTTTTTTATCAATGCTGTACTAATTGAGCATGATCAAGAGGCTTTTTAAGCATGCAAAATCATTGAAAAAGCATACTTTATGAATTGAGAATGTAAATATCTTGAACCTTTCAAGTCATGGCTTAGTCATATTCTCTTCAAAAATAACTTCTGTCCTTGCCGATTCCAGCTCAACATTATAGTATGTGTACTGTGTAGGCTTCACCTTCTTAAATCTCGAGATTATTTTTCCAGCTTGGTGAATTCTCAGCTATTGCAAATTTTTATCAAAAGAATGTTCCTTTTCAGTTTGTCTCACATTTTATCTTGTTTAAGATAAAATTTATCTTAATTAAAACTTGTTTTCAAATTTTCCGTTTTTTGGGGTGGGGCTCGGTCATCTTCCTCATCATTCAATACGCATGAACTTTATCTTATCCTTTTCTTGTAGTAATTCAAAGTATATCGGAATATTTTCTCTTAATTTGGTTATCGGAATATAAATTTTATAATTCCCCAAATTTCTATTGTCAACAGCCAATCATAGAAGTTTTTATTTTAATATTTTTTGTATCTTACAAATTCTTAAAAAAAGGAAGTCAGTCTTTATTGAAATTTTCAAATTTCCTCAATTTCGTCCTTTTTCATCCCTAATTATTATGGATATCCCTTCTGATAATTCCTTTTCAAGATTCATGTATTAGCTACTTGATACTATAAATTCATTTTCATCTTTATTTTTATAAGAATAGATTGTTCAATTATTAATACTGAAAAAATCGAACGAATTCATCTCTTTATTCTCTAACCATGAACATTTCATTCAAGTTACAAAATTTTCAGTGAAAATCTGAAATCAATTAGAGAAACACTAGTATTATCTACTTCCAACATTCTTTGTCCCACGTGTTTTATTGGTTTTTTTTTTAAATCCTGAACTTGTTTAAAAATTTGACTCTCCTTTGTTCATATAATGAGATATTTATCAAAAATTGCGCGGTTATTCAAATGCAACACTGTACAAACAATATTCTAACTTAAAAAAAAATTTGAAACAAACTCAGCATTCATTATTACACAATGCATTATTTTATTATTCACACAATTTACTTGATTTGCATTCTTACAAAAAATAATACTTATGTTCAATTTTTCACCAGAGCAACAAACTTATTAAACATCATTGGTATTCTCTCTCTCCATTTTTTGGTTACAAGAGATTTAAAACTCTGGGAAAATCTTTCGTACCCATCAACTTCTACGTAAAACGTTAGAACAGTATATTTATGAATATTCAGCTTTGGAAAATATTTAGAACTAACAATATTTTGTGTTATGCTAATGAAACGTGCCAAAGTCTTGATTTTATGTGTGTATTCTTAGCATGTACATGCTTGAAATGTATAACCCCTTATAAATTATAGAATATATTAAAAGTCCCTAATTTTTTCTGTGGCATATAACGATATAGATTCCTCAAATTTAATTCTAAATTAGTGAGATTCTAATTGAAAGATGTTTATGCTTTTATGTTAAGAACTAAATTTATGAATCATTGAATTTATGATCTAAAATTTCACAAATCACTAATATAATGATAAATTCAAACCACTCTTTAAGATATAATTGACCGTAATGAATTGCAGAAATTAAATTTTTCAGAAAAAAATTTATTCCATGAAAATATAGATAGATAATGAAAATCTTATGCATGCGAGAATTTAATTGGTTTAGTTCATAATAATTGTACAGTACATTCTACTAGGCCTACTGTAAATTACTCATCCATCATATTTTCAGAACTATTTCAATTCAGAAATTTTACATCAGCTTTTTACAAGAAGCATTTCTATCAATCAAGTTGTTGAATAGCAATTTAAAATCCATGTTCAATAGAAAATGCATGCCGATTCTAATTCAATCCCAAATTGCAATAAATTAATTTCCTTCGTGAAACATCAACTAAAATGATGCATATTACTCATATTCAGATGCATTCTTTTACAATTACAACGCTCATATAGTTTTTCAAATTCAATTTATCCTTATTTATTTCACTTTCTCTAACTTAAATTTTGCACTATGCTTTTCAATTACACTTTTCTATAAATTATGTCAAATGCTGCTTTCAAATAAACAAATATCATTATTCAATAATGAATCATGAACCTATTCATTTAACAATAAATTTCCGACACTCAAAATTACACAATAATTTTCTTAAATTGAATTTGTCAAGACTGGAACAGATAATGACTATATACCTGTACAATTATTCCCCTCATGATGGTAAAGAGCATAAACATTTTATTTTGTGTGTTTGGAGTATGCTGTGTAATTTGTTTGATGTATTAGTTCAGAACTATATAAATGTTGTGATAATAGGAGCTTATTAGAAGTGATCAGTTGTGTAGTTGCTGTAATAGACTAATATTATAAACATTGAATTTTCTTGTTTCTTTTTTTTACAATATTCAGCTTGAGCTTTACGGGACAATTTTGAAGAATTCTTCTCGTCCAACTTGTAGCGATATGTAGTTTCCAAATTGAATTCCAAAAAAGGAGAAATAATCAAAAACCAAGCTATACTAGTAGCAGACAATAATCTTGAGTTCTTCAAATGAATGATTTTTAATGAATCATTTAGGCCTACTTAATGATTTTTTAAATAATAATGATATCCAAATCCCCTCGATCATGTCAACAACAGATATTTCGATTAACAATATCTTATGAATAATATAATAATGATATTATATCTTCAGTCCATGGTGAGATGCATTGAACACAGTTTTGGGCGTAAGCCTGTTGGACCATCCAATAATTTTAATCAATTGTACACATTGCTGAATTGAATAAATAAATATTAACAGAATTAATAGCTGAAGTATTGACGTTCATAGAATTTCCATAGATATTAACAATCAATGGAAACCCTATAAATCTAAAATATCACATTACTGTAATTTAGTATTTATCTTCCTCCTTTATTCTGTTGTCAATGCTCTCACTGAAAAATTTCCAAAATATTTGGTTTCATCAACTATGTTCTTCAGTTATGTTGAATGAAGATAAATGCAAATTTTTTAATTCCATTTAAAAATAGTTCTTCACCTTTAATAGAGTTCACTAGCATTTCAATTAATGTACTGGCCCTAGACGAGCCGTTTGATCCTGGGTCTGATCACAAGATTTTTTCTTAGATTTTTTACTTGTTTCTTTCAACTATATAAGCGACTAAAATAGCAGAATTAGCTATGTGATTATTAGGTGGCGCTAGTAAACTAGGTTCATACTTTCCAACATTCAAGAGGGTTGTATATTACATTAGCTTTAAAGTTTGAAGGATACTTCCAGGATTATCCCTGGGTAAAACCTTGCCTTTGACGATTCCCCGTTTCATTAAAATCTTAATTTATGTTTATATTGAAGCAATCACCTCATGTATGGCTTTCTTACAACGGGAATTATAGGAAAAGTGACATTCGCAAAATCTTTTTCCAATTGGTTTCTTATCAAAAATTAGAGTACAAAAACTAAAGTAAAACTAAAAACTAAGGTTATTCTAAATGTTATTCTGCGCTTTCTACAAGCAGGGGCCTGTTGCATGAGAAAATACAAGCTAGTAATACTAGTTGTCACTATGGTAACTTGCCATCTGACAACTAGTATTACTAGCTTGTATTTTCTCATGCAACAGGCCCCTGCTATCGCTAGTTAAGCAGCGATTAACTAGTCCGGGCATCATTCTAGGAAAAGACTAACATATGAGAACATTTTTGGTCTCTGGAGAACAGTGATTATAGGGACCCTAAGTAAAGTCTCAAGCTGAATGGTTGACTTAATTTCGGTGCCGCTTCAAAATCAGGTCAGATCACAGAAGGCAACACTGACGGTGACACTGATGTGTACAAGTTGAATGTTGTCGTGCTGTGCTTGACCTGTGCCCATTCTAATGGTACTGCTGTGGATGTGTGCTTTGGTGGTTGCAGGGAGTGGAGATTCCGATCTACATATGGTACGACAGCTACCCGACGCACTCGGGCGAGGGTTATGAGGGTCGGGTGTCGCGCGTGGCGCCCGACTCGCACTACGGCCTCGCCTCCCTCAACCTGACCAACATTCGGGAGACCGATCAGGGCTGGTACGAATGCAAGGTCGTTTTCCTCAATCGATCTCCCAACTCGCACAAAAACGGAACCTGGTTCCACCTCGACGTTCATGGTGAGTACATGCAAGACAATTCAACCTATAAGTAATAGGATTGTAGTAAAAACCTAAACATTTTAGGTTTACCACTTTAAAAACTTTATAGTGGTAGTATTGTCTTTCTAGTAGGTAGTAGTGAAGGTCACATTGTGGTAGTTATCCGTACTGAATAAAAAGTCTTGAAGTTGTCAAAACCACAAATATTTAATAAAACAACGAGATACCGGTCTCGGTGGTTACACCATTATCAATCTCTGGTAATAGGATTGTAGTAGAAACCTAAAATTTTAGGTAAAAAAACTTTAAAGTGGTAGTATTGGCTTTCTGTGTAGTAGTGAAGGTCACATTGTGGTAGTTATCCATACTGAATAAAAAGTCTTGAAGTTGTCAAAACCACAAATATTTAATAAAACAACGAGATACCGGTCTCGGTGGTTACACCATTATCAATCTCTGGAGAAAGGATTGTAGTAGAAACCTAAAATTTTAGGTAAAAAAACTTTAAAGTGTTAGTATTGTCTTTCTGTGTAGTAGTGAAGGTCACATTGTCGTAGTTATCCGTACTGAATAAAAAGTCTTGAAGTTGTCAAAACCACAAATATTTAATAAAACAGCGAGATACCGGTCTTGGTGGTTACACCATTATTAATCTCTGGAAATAGGATTGTAGTAGAAATCTAAAATTTTGGGTAAAAAACTTTAAAGTGTGAACATTTAAAGTGTATACACTTTCTGTGTAGTAGTGAAGGTCACTTTGTGGTAGTTATCCATACTGAATAAAAAGGCTTGAAGTTGCCAATCACATAACTTATTTAAAAAAACAACGAGATACCGGTTTCGGTTGTTACACCATTATCAATCTCTGGTAAACTGAGTCTGAGATTACCAGAGATTGATAATGGTGTAACAACCGAAACCGGTATCTCGTTATTTTATTAAATATGTGGTTTTGACAACTTCAAGACTTTTTATTCATTTTGGTAGGATTGCCTTTGCTGAAATTATTCATCTGCTATCAAACACATAATATTAATGAACTGAGAATGCTATTATACAGAGTACCGTACATAATTTTCTGTATAGTAGCCTTCATTGAATCTCCTCTTGTGAGTGGAGTGCAAAAGGGAGCTCTTATGCCTCAACACACACTCGCCCATAGCATTGCTGTTGACTACTCCTCACTACAGCTGAGGATGTGGCAGGTTATTCCATGAAACCGTGTTACTGTTACAATATGTAATTGTTTAATAAATAGTGGTTTGACAATATTTCTTATCCATTCAATATGTACAAATTGGAAAAATAAAGTCATTTATCCATCTATCTTGCTACATGTTCTGTTGCCAATGTTTTCTGTTGCCAAGGTCTTTAGTAGTATATTTATACAGCTTTGACAATATTTCTTATTAATCCAATATTGTACAATAATGTACATTTCATACCCAGTTGCTGATTAAGTAGATTGTTGGTTTGTTTGCTAGTTATTTGTCTATGTGCATTGTGCATCCCTTCAGCTACAAAACCATTTTTTTCATTTCCAAACCTTTGTCTCCTCTTTTAATTGATGATAAAAATAAAATTAAAATATAAAAATAATAATTAATTATGATCGTGGACTCATTATAGCTTTCATGACAGAACCCCTGTAAAAACAGGGAGAAGCGTATACGCTTTATTAGAATGAATAGCACTGTTTACTATGTAATAATTTCATATATATATCTAGTTTATCTTTGACTTCTTCCTGTTTTACAACACTTTTGTAAAAGAGGCCTCTATGATGCTGTTTTAATACAATATGGGAAAATGTTCTATTTACATGAATATAATCCCTGTGTAAAGTTGTAGGAATCGTACCTACATTTTATTTTGCAGCTTGTACTCTCGTTGGAAATTTTTTCTCAGATAAAATATAAAAATTTATCTTGCTGAAGAGAATATTGTTCTCAGATAACTTCATAATGCACTAAAGTCTAAAGGCTGTAAAATGTCATTCCTATTTGGTTGTATGAACTGTAAATTAACTAATATAAGTTACCTTATTAATCAGAGTACTAAGCTCCTATGCAAACTTGATGGTTCTCAATCGAAATTATCCTAGAGCTGGCGGCTATTCATGAACAAAGCCAACCCCTACCCCACCCTCGCTCGTTTGTGTTCTGCTGTGTTCATTAATCTCTGATAAGAGTTCCACTTCCAAGCACAGTTAAGGCTCCTAAATTGTTAAAGCACTATCATTTCATCTTCAAAAATTATGAGAGATCAGGAATATGTAAATGAGCTAATGGTAAGTGTTCCTGAATACTGTGATTACGTGCTGGATAGGAATAACCAATCATTGAAATTTTTTTAAGGAAGGCATGTTTAAAAAGCGTTCTTTTTTGTTTAATATATAAATTTCTTTTTTATGTGTTCCAGGTTTTAGAACCATAAAGCTTGAGATCAATAAACTCAGAAACAGTTTATCTACTGTAATCTATGTTTCCATTAGTTAGACTAATTAGACATTAGTTAAATTCAAAAAACTCCACATGGGATAGACAATATAATAATCATTGATATTTACTACCCATTCAAAAAATTCAAATCCCTTCATACAACAGGTCTTTAATATTTCTCCAAAAGCTCATTAGTATTTGATAACATTTTACAAGCAATAGCTCTTGGAATTTTTTTCCAAAAGCAGCTCAATAATGTTCACCCGTGAAGCTGTTCTTAGAAAAATATACCCTGCACAATAATCAATAAATGAAAAGTAGAATGCACATTTTCAATCATAGTGATGTACAGTTTTATTCTATTATGAATTTTCAACTGTCATGAAAAGCTGTATTTATTTTGAAAGCGATCATTACAAGGATGCCTTTCTGGGTTTGTGTGTAGAAATTCAATGGCATGAATATTTTGCAGCGCCACCAAGATTCAGTGTCACGCCGGATGACATAATCTATGTGAATCTCGGGGATGCGATCATCCTCAACTGCCAAGCGGAAGGCACCCCCAAGCCAGAAATTCTTTGGTACAAAGATGCGAATCCTGTAGAACCTTCTGGTACCATCGGTAAGACAAAAATGTTTCTCTTCTGAATTTGATCTTGATCTTTCGAATTTTGGTTCATTTCTCATCGAATGATTATTTGTTTTGTTTTTATAAACACCGCTATTATTTATGATGTGCTGTTGTTATGTTAGGTTTGAGATTCTTTTTAGCTTAATATCTGCATTGTTGTGAAATAATATTTGATATTAAGACTCAGTTAAGATTGTTAATTTATTTATTAAGTTAATTAAGATTGAGTTAATTTCCCAATATATTTATTCAGTTCTGAATCGATATTCGATAATATTCATCATTTGCTCACACAATTCACACATAAATTTATTGTATTCTAAGTTACAGTGGAAGATCCACTGTAAAGTAAAAAATTAAACAAGTTACAAATGTAAACTTTGATCATTATAAATGTTAACAATTACTATTTTCTGTATTGCTGTTGTAAGATTGTTGCATTAAACTTCAGCTCATTTATTGTTATCTCTAATTCTATTCCACTCAGTGCATTAGTAACTCCTTGATCAAAATTTCAACAAATTTCCTAAAACTCAAAAGTCAATGATCAAGGAATGTTCTACATTATACTTATGTTGTTTCCCCAGGTATATTCAACGATGGTACCGAATTGAGAATATCTAATATTAGACATGAAGACATAGGCGATTATACGTGCATCGCCCGCAATGGAGAAGGCCAAATCAGTCACACGGCTCGAGTCATCATAGCTGGTAAGTGGTCCTCCTTTACAATTATTCTTATTTCTGTTCACATTTAGAATTTTTAATATTTTTATAAATTGGCATTGTATATTGTGAAATGACTTTCACATAAATCTATTTCTAGATACATTTCATGAGTAGGAATAAAAACTCACTCTATTGCCAAACTGATCATTATGAAATACTAGCTGTCCCGGCGAACTTCGTATCGCCCTTTCCCCCCCTCCCAAATGTCCCCCCTCTTTTCCCCACAAATGTCCCCCTTCATGCCACCCCCCAAAAAATGTCATCCCCCAAATGCCCCCCTTCCTTCCCCCCACAAATACCCCTTCATGTCAACCCCCTCTTTCCCACCAAATGTCACCCCCTCTTCCCCCCAATTGGCCCCCTTCATGTAAACCCCCCCAAAAAAAAAAAAATTCACCCCGTCAAATGTCCCTCTTCATGTCTTCCCAAATGCCCCCTTCATGTCACCCCCTCTTCCCCCCAAATATCTATATCCAATCGCTTTATTGATGGAAATTAAAAGAAATATACTAAAATCTGCAATAAAATTAAATTCTATTTTATTTATTAACAAAATAGATTCTTTAATAGAATTAAATAAATCTCCAATAAAAAAATTAAAATCTGCAATATACTAATTTTTAAAATGAGTGGATGAATATTAATCAATGCTGAAAGTTGTCAAAAAAATCCCACCCGTCTCGGATTTGAACCCGAGAATTCTTCGTGGAAGGCAGAGTCGCTATCCAACACACCACCGAGGTCTGTTTTTGGAAGACCTATTAATATTGTGGCATCTTCAACTACACATCGATTTATCGATTTTATAGGAGCATTATTGTTTGGACTGGATCAGAATGGATGTCATGTTTGATAGGTTAGGTCATTAATTTACTAATTATTTATTAATTATGAAGGGATTTTCTTATATTTTAATACATATTATGTTAACCAGTGCTCTAACAATCCAAACTAATCCAAAATCATCTAAATCGGTTCGGCCGTTCTCGAGTTATAAGCGAGCGTACAGACATCAACTCTCTTTTATTAATATAGATTTTTACAATTTCTACTTTTTTTGTGGTGTGTTGAAATACTCCCTCACTTCAAACTCTTCTTAAAATGAAAAATTTACAAGAGATATAAAGACTTAATTCATACATACCTACCAAATTACTTAGCCCCTGCGCCCACTAAGCAACTGCTATCTGATTTCAGTCAGCAACCCTGCGTTGCCAGATGACTTTGGCTAATAGGTTAGATTACCCGATTACCCGGAAAACAGCCAAATGTCATCTGGCAAGATTGGGTTGCTGACTGAAATCAGATAGCAGTTGCGAATTGGGCGCAGGGGGTAAGTGTAATTATCATTATGGGGTTTACAGCAAATTATTTATATTTTCAATATTACGAGAAACGAAGGTTTTACCACTTATATGACTCAGTTTGTAACAGGTTCCTCATATGGGTTCCCTCTCTTTTCTTAAACAACTCTTGTAAATGTGGAGTAACTTCCACATGAAAAGCACACATCATTCTTGAAATTCAGAGTGCACTCACGAGTTTCTTGATTAATGTGAATTAGTAACTGATTTATTTAAAGGAAATGAATTCACTACATATTTTTAGTAAACATTTGAATTAAAATATGTGTTGATATGACATATAATGCATTAACAAACAGTAGAATCTCAACAAATCTATCTACTGTGCAATACTTGTATTTAAATTTTTCATTTTTAATATTATTTTCCCATTGTTATTTTCAAGCAAGTTGAAATAAAAAAGAGAGAACACCTTTGTAAGGTTTTTATCTGTTTCAGTAAAGACTGTTTCAGAAGTGTGGGTAATAAACAAACTGTTTTAAAAGTAATACTCATATGATTAAGTAAATTATTTGATCGTGAATCTTCATTTCACAAGTTGAATAAAAATATTCTGTTTTATACTTTTTCATTCTTATTTTATTTAGTATACCTGGGTCCAAAACTTCTCAATATACTAAATTAATACTGTTCTCAATATACTTCTCTACTTCTCTAAATACTATTATGAGAAGTAGATTTCTAAAAGAATTCTCTAACATCATGAAAGACTGGTTATTCCAGCACCAAGAAATAGAAAATCTACTTGAAATTTTATACGAACTTTATTCATAAGAGTTCAAAATAGCTAGAACACAATTTATCTGGAATTTTTCTCATTACCTCATGAGTCAATATTGTCAATATACAGTAGAACCCCGCAGGATTTTAGAGGTAGTATTTTTAAAGACAGACTAAATTTGTGTGTAGGTGGCGCGGTGATAATGGTGCCGCCGACCAACCAGACCAAGTTGGAAGGCGAGAAGGTGCAGTTCTCGTGCGAAGCGAAGGCGCTGCCCGGCAACGTGACGGTGCGCTGGACGCGGGAGAGCACGCCCGTCAAGGAGGTGGCCGCACTGGAGACGCGCGTCACCATCCGTCGCGACGGATCCCTGGTCATCAATCCGGTCAGCGCCGATGACTCGGGCCAGTACCAGTGCGAGGTCACCAACGGCATCGGTGATCCGCAGTCGGCGTCCGCCTATCTCAGTGTCGAATGTAACTAGCAATCAATTTTTATTTCTACAAAAATTTAACAAATTCACTTTATTACCATCAATATAAGCATGTATAGAAATTTAATTCAATTCAATTTATTTCATACACACTCAGAACATTAAAACAACATTACATCAACATTACATATAAACACTACAATACAATAACATGAAAAGTTGATAAAACAATAGAAAGAAGGCTAATCCAAAAAATAAAAGTTGTGATAAAGGAGGTTAGTACTGTAGTATAGTAAATAAGTCAAACACACTTTTTAGAATATAAGTGCATCAACCAATAGAACAAAAATCAGTTACACAAATGAAACAGATACAATAAATGGAACAAAGAGGACAAAATAAAGAATATAGGAGAGTAAACAATACATTTTTTTTATACGTAACAGATGAATAATGGAAGACTGAAGTTTCACAAAGTCTGTGTGTGAGATTTTGAATAATTTTTGTTTCCCAAATCGAATAATAAATATTATTTAATGATACTAAAAACTAAAGATGTATGAAAAATAATATCATAAGAAACTTTTATTGAAATTAAAAGAATTCCAAGTGAAAATACAATGTAAGAAAGATAAGATTGTATGAAAATATTTACAAATATACTACATGTTTAGCATCAATCCAATAATTATGGAATAAATTTGGCTGTCATTGGTGCCAAGCTTCATCTTTGAAGTTGACTGGTATCAGGTTTACTAATTTATGTGTAGTGTACATGATTATTGTCTTCTGCAAACGGTTAAATTTTTATTGACATCTTCAAAACCTGGATTGCGATTACGAATGTTGTGGGCTATCTCTCTAGGTAAACACTATATTTTTTTTTGTTGATAAAAAGCAACAGTTAGCTTTACTCTGTTCCACTGGATTTTTAAATTATTGAAAAGACTACAATCATGTATTTTTCCTCGTGAATGATAAGTTGAAATTAATAAAATTAGCTACAATAATTAATTTCAATTTTTTTGCAGATCCAGCTAAAGTCACCTTCACTCCAACCGTACAATATCTTCCTTTTCGGTTGGCTGGAGTCGTCCAATGCTATATCAAAGCGAACCCTCCTCTACAGTACGTTACCTGGACGAAAGATAAACGCTTATTGGAGCCCTACCAAACTAAAGACATTGTTATTATGAACAATGGCTCGCTTCTGTTCACTAGGGTGAGTCATTTCTAACATTATCCAGCGTCACATCATAATTCTCATTCTTTCTCATAATTCTTTCAATATGAACTTGAATTTTTCCGTATGATTGATTGGTTATTAAATTTTCAAAAAAAAAGCACCCCACCAATGAAAAACATACGATTTGATACGTTTAACAATGCAGAGTGCTATATCTGACAATTTCTCTTATTCACAATGTTAACAGCTGATTCATTTGTATTTCCTTCTAGAATACAGTATTATTAATTGAATATCACTTAGATTTATGTAATCTACACATTACAGTGTAATGTACTCATTGAATCTAAGTATCTTCATTGTACGTGTTTTTGGCAAGATCCATGCAGGTCAATAAAATTATTATTATCAATTAAATCAAATTAAAATTATTTTGCTGATCAATAAAATTATTCTAGTAGGCTATATTGTACTATAAGTACCGTAATACCTGAGTATTAAGGATATGTATTCAAACTTTTTATAACATTTCTACTACGCACTTCAACTTCCAATCAGCTCTATATATTGTGAAGTGCGGTACAATAAGATATTTACTCATACTTACAAACATTTATTATTGAATGTTGATACAATATGAGATACTTTTTCTAGTTATCTTCCTGCGTATCGTTTTCCTAATGAAAGCACGTGTTTCGTATTATGCCAAAGGTGTGTTGAGGTGAAAGCAGTAGACAAAAGTATACGCCTCACTCCTAAACACAATGTTCTTCTTCTCGAAGCATTGTAAGAAGTTTGTTAATTCTGCTCTCGCTAACATGATGGTGTCTGAAAGGCAGTAGAGATTTCAAGAGGAAGAGATGCGTAGTTAGCAACTTGTCGGGTGGAAATGGAAGGAAAACTTTTTGAAAGGGTAGAAAACCATTCTCAACACCCGTCCATTCAATTGGGTGTTGGTTGGTGAGGGGGGTGGGTGGTGGTCTAGATAGGGGTGGCGGGGTTGGTAATCACGGACGTGAGATGAGTCCCTTTCTATTATCCACCTTCAGCTCCTTTACAGCTGTTCAAATCTTTTGTGCATCTTCGGCTCAGTATTTGTGTTGTGATTCACATGAATTCAACATTAAACTAGTCCATTTTCCATTATCCATTGATTACTACAAGGGGAATAGAATGCAAACTAATAATTAATATTGCTTTCCATGACGAAATACTTGTAGAAAACTCATTTAAAGTAACGACTTGTATTTCACTGTAAATAATTAATACTATTACTTACATTATTGGACACTATTGGAATGCATTTCACTCCTGAGGAAGCTCCTCATCAGGAGTGCAATGCATTCCAATAGTGTCCAATAATGTAAGTAATAGCGTTAATTATTTACAGTGAAATACAAGTCGTTACTTTAAATGAGCAAACTAATACTCTTGGTTTAATATGTAGGCTACAGTAACTATTACATTTATAATTTCACAGTACAGTAGCCTACCTTTATTGAAATAATAATAAAACAAATATATTTTGGTTCTTTATACTTTGAGTAGAAAATCTTGGAAATCTTTCTTTGTACAGTATGATATTATTCTAAAGATCTTTCTCATTTTATCACCATGCAATCTTGCAGCTGGAGTTTTTTGGTTGGCTTTCACTCATTTCATTATTAACTTCAACTTATTTTTCTAAATTCGTGTTCTAGGTAAATCAAAATCACCAAGGCAGGTACACGTGCACTCCGTACAACGCTCAGGGCACGCAAGGCTCGTCCGGCCAGATGGAGGTGTTGGTGCGCAAGCCGCCAGTTTTCACGCTGGAGCCAGATCCTTTATACCAAAGAAAAGTTGGCGAAACTGTCGAAATGCACTGCGACGCTCAAGAGGCCGAAGGAACTCAGAAACCCAACATCCAATGGCAAAGGGTAGGTAGTCTGTTTCTATTGGGATTCTATCTCTAAATTAACAACTGGCTAATAAAGACTAAAGCCTTTTACTCCATTGAGGAGTACCTGGAAAATTTTAATGTGATATCTTGATCCTTTTATATGACTTATAATGTATGTTTTATAAACTGAAATGACTGTGAACTGTTATGTAATATATAGTATTATTAATTACTGACGTGGCCTAGTGCATAAACTGTATTTTGTTTTACGGCTAATGAATTTCTTGATTCTTTCTTGATTCTTAAATTTGGATTTTCTTTTGTTGTCAATAATTTTTCTGCAGTGATTGACCTAGAGGAGATGATAGAATTCAATATTCGAAAAAATATTGTAAGAATAAAATCTAATGATAATATTATGCTGAATTTCTTGACGTAAACTTTTTGTAGATTCCAATTCTGAAACAGTTTATGCGGTGTAACTTATTACACTAGTATTGCTCTATAGAATATTTGAATGAGTTATATTATTTAAGAGCTGTGTTTTGGCAACACGAATTACTTAACATGAGTTAGTTCTTCAATAAAATCTTAGTTTATCTTGTATTCTTGATGTGCAATAATAATATTGAGTTTGAAATCTAGTGAGTGTGTCAAAATCTAATTTTTTCTTGATAGACTACATTTTCTTTTATCAACTAAAAAAATAAATGAGCTGCTCTCATGGATAGGTGGGATACTTCGTAACTCAAATTGCCACAGCGGGCCGACCCGATCAGTTGCCAGATGCAATTGATGAAAAATTCCAACTATTTATAGTGGGGATTTTTCATCAATTGCATCTGGCAACGCTGGGTCGGGCTCCGCTGCGGCACTTTGTCGCAGTAACGAAACCCCACCTTTACTGTGCTAAAATTAGTGATGATGTTGCGCATCCATTTCTTGGATATAGTCAATGGGGGAAATGAGAAGAAACTTCCAGGCTTTCCTAGGGAAGAAGTCACCAGAGAATCTTCTTCTATATTAATAAAAGAGAGTTGGTGTCTGTACGCTCGCTTATAACTGGAGAACGGCTGAACCGATTTAGATGATTTTGGATTCGTTTGAATTGTTAAAACACTGGTTAACATAATATGTATTAAAATATAAGAAAATCCCTTTATAATTAATAAATAATTATTACATTAATGACCTAACCTATCAAACATTTTAAAGAGCTATGTTCAAACTTGACGGCCGAACGGGTACCTACAACGGAGAGATGATCGTGCTTCAAGAACAGAAAATTAGCAAGCAGTCCCTAAGTCTCAGTAGCTCAGTGCATAAGTTTCTGCTTACAAACCTACAGGTCCCGGGTTCAAACCCCGCTCCGGACCGTTTCTTTTTGTTCTAGGTTTTCTACTCTAATTATTTTTTACGCTACAATCATCAATTAAGAATGAGTTATCGTTCGTATTATACATGTTTTATTGTTTCTAATAATTTATTTGAGGTATTGTACATTTAAGAATGTTAAATACATTATCTTTTCTCTGTTTCTGTGCTTCGATAAAAAAATTATTACTATTAAATTAAATTATTAATTTTATAAAAAATATATTATATTATAATAAAATAAATTGAATAATATTATAAAAATTATTACTATTAAATTAAATTATTAATATTATAAAAAATAAATTAATATTAGATACTCTTTTCTCTGTGCTTCAAGCTATCTACAATAGTACCTATATAATAGTATTAAATATATTTTTACTTCGAGACATTTTGGGGGGGGTTACATGAAGGGGGACATTTGGGGGAAAGAGGGGGAGTGACATGAAGGGCCATTGGGGGGTTACATGAAGGGGGGGTGACATTTAGTGGGGAAGAGGGGGGGTGACATTTGGTGGTGAAGAGGGGGGTGACATGAAGGGGAGCATGAAATTTTTTGGGGGGTGGCATGAAGGGGGGACATTTGAGGGGGGAAGAGAGGGGAAATTTGGGGGGGGGGGAAAGGGCGATACAAAGTTCGCCGGGACAGCTAGTATTTAAATAAATCGTAAATGAATCGTGAAGATGTTGTATAATATGTCTTCCTTTGAAGGACCTCAGTTGTAGGCAAGGGTGGTTTTGTTTGTTTAGAATAGAATAGAATATGTTCTTATTTCACCAGAAACAATAATTACAAAATACATTTCCAGCAATAAAATACAATGGTATAGAAATTTTCAATAATTTTATATAACCTTAGCCTATTTAAAGTAAAAATTAAAACTAAAGATGATGACCCATTTATTAGAAGCAAGGTAAAATTATTACAGCATACAAACTACTTATTGAATTTCATGAAAATAATCAAAACCGCATGAAAAATAACAATAAAGCTTTCCAGTGAAATGAACTACTGGCTTGCAAAGTGACAAAGTCACTTGAAGGCAAGCAGAATTGTTACACTATATGTTTTTTCTTATTCCGTAAAATTTTAAAGTTGTGAAGATGTGATGTGAAACACCTGTTGTTTCACCATATTTAATTCACGGATTTCACACCAACATGAGAGAAATGATATAACTATGAGAAAACTGTAGACACTTCAATTTATTCTATTTTCGATTTCTGATGTTTCATTCATCTATTGGTGTTTTTGCATTGCAGAGAGACGGCCAGCCTATGCAAAGGAACCGCGTGCGAATTAGCGGAGGCAACATCACGATTGAGAGCCTGCGCAGAACGGACTTCGGCTTCTACCAGTGTGTGGCCAGCAATGAGGTGGCGACCATAGTGACGGCCACCCAGCTGGTGGTGGAGGGCACTCAGCCACACGCGCCCTACAATCTCTCAGCCAATGCCAGCGAGTTCGCCGTCACCCTCACCTGGCTGCCCGGCTACAGTGGCGGTCCCGACTACAAACAGGACTACACTATATGGTCAGTTCCACTGCAACCATCATTGAACTCTTCAAAAGCGTTCATTGTTGGAAATTCACTTTCCTTTTATCAAGTACAAAAGTACTCCACCCATGAATAATAACAAAAAAGCTTCATTTACCAAATATATATGATGAATCAACATATAATGTGTTGCTCTGTACAAATTTATTCACAAAGAAACAACATTCGAAGTCGAAAATTTCGTGTCTATCTCCTTCACAATCTTTTTCAAGACTATTGTTTTCAACAAACTTCAAATAAACATTTCGCTCGTTGCTAGGTTACTAGGTCTTTCAGCTTACAGATGATATCCATAAAGAACATGTACAATATGTTCTTTACATATATTTACACCCCCCATCCAAATACTAGACCTACTCATACTAACACCCAAGGTATGTAGAGTTATTAGGTCTCTACTAACCTTGCTAACACCTACTCTAGTATCCTACATAGGTTAATTTCCGTTAATTATCTTTTTGCTTGATATTAGTGTAGTTTTTATTTCATGTATTTATTTAAAGATTTCTTGATCCTTTTATGTATACGCTTTTGATTCCACCTCACTACGGACATGCAGTCATTTTATTTTGAAGGTAAGAAACAAGTAGACAAAAATGTGTTTCTTAATTTGAAATAAAATTACTGCATGATAGTAGTGAAGTGGAATCGAAATTCTGTATTTTTTATTATTTCAGTTTTGAAGGAAATAAATTTATTTGTCATCTTATCTAGATATTTATTTATTCATAATTTATTATGAACGAAAACTTCTTTTGTATAAGGTTTAAAAATGATAAGAGGTTGGATATCGCTTGATTATAATACAGTTGAAACTCAAATAAATAAAGTGAATAAATAAATAAGTAAAGTCCTCAAATAAATGTGCAGTGAACATTTATGTGTAATGGTTAAAGTTTAAATAAATACGGTATTATTCACCTGAAATGTGCATTGAAGTTTGTGAGGGAGATAACTATACATTATCAACTTTCAACAATAATATTGAAACGATACGATAACAACGATTTTTATTCAGGTTTATCCTTTCTACAGTTATCAATTTTAAGAGAGATTTGTATATATTTTCAATACCTCAACGTTTTTTGGATAGGAATTGTTTAAATGTTCTTATCATTGAAACAATGATATTTCATTCAATGATAGTGTCTACAGAGAGTGTATAGTAACTATACTCGGTACTTTCCTGTTATAGGACACGTCTACTCATCTAGAGATATCAATAGTCGATATCGAGCTTCAAAAGTATCGATACTAATCGATATGAGAAAAATATAGGTTATTAACATAACCTATAGGTTAACATAACCTTATTGGTTATTCTAGGTTATCGATATCGACTATCGATATCTCTAGATGAGTAGACGTGTCCTATAACAGGAAAGTACCCTATACTCGTATAGTGACAATATACTCTCTGTAATAGTATCATGTGTGTGTGTCAGTTTAGTGCGGATGCTAGTGTCATCCTGTTTTCAGTTATCAATTCCGAGACAGATTTGTAAATGTTTTGAAAACCTCGACTTCTTTGTCTAGGTATCGCGAAGCGGGAACCTCAGAATGGCTGACCATACCAGTGACACCGCCTGGCAGTACAACAGTTACCATAAACCGCCTCTCGCCAGGCACCACCTACGAGTTCCAGGTAATCGGCAAAAATGCTCTTGGCGATGGCATGCTCAGCAAAGTGATTACTGTCCGCACCTTAGGTAAGTCCAGCTTCAAATTGAAATTACTCTCATTCTCCTTCATATACAATATACAGCAAAAATACGTTGAAGAAGGTTCCTCATATGAGCGAATGCCTGTGGGTGAGAATCTCATCAGGATTATTTTTCAGATTTCATCTCACCTATTCCTTTACAGAAACATTTTGAAGACTTGTGAAACATTTTGAAACAGACTTGCTCTTAGATACGTTTTGAGGATTTTATGTGATTCGAATAAATTGAAAATAATAGCCTAATTATTTGAAATAATAGTTTTTATACTATTAATCTCAATTATACTAGGTGTCCCAAAAAATAGTGATTCCAGTACCGTGGTATTCTGGAATAAGCAGAAATAAGCTGAAATAAGCAGAAAATGTCGTTAGTGAAATGTTTTTCTCTCCTTTGTTTACCTGTAATCAACGATTTTATTTTTTTAATGGTTTTCATCATATCTCGTTAATGGATCCACGTTTTCCCATGACATTAGGCTTAATACATGACAGTATTTGTTCTAAAAAATTGTGTTATTTAATCAATATTTGAATTAATCTTCAATATTTGAGTTTTAAAAAATTAAATTTTGTCAATCAAATTTTCTGTTTGTTTACCTTTAAGAATGCAGTGGTCATAGGCGTAACCAAGGAGGGGGGGGGGGTTTGGGGGTAGTGAACACAACCCCCCCCCCTCCCCAATGGTAGGAAAGAATTGGATTTGGCCTTTGAAAATCTGTTTTGATTATTAAAAAGTGTTGGAATTGATATGCTTATGTTCATGGTTACGCTTATCTCTAATCAAATACATTTATATTAAGTGACTGCATTAGTATCTCATTGATTTCATCTTGCTGTATAACCCCCCCACCATGACTCCTCCATAGCTTTACTTGAACCTAGATACGAATTTGACTGTAGTGGTATTGGAGTCATTATTTTTGGAACACTCGGTACAATTTAAACTAGTTTGAATCTTCATAAAGTGTTCTATTTGCTTCTGAATCTGCCTTGTCTTAATATCACATTAAGAATAGTAGATCAAATTTATGAATCAAAAAGATGTTAACATTGTCATTATCAACATTGTTCTTTCAGATCCTGAAGTTTCACTCTTGATAAATTCACCATAATATTATCTTATCGAGAAATCATCTACTGTAGTTCTAGACTTTGAGGATTCAGATTATAAATTCAACACAATGCATTATGGAGAAATCGTCTCAATCAAACTCAACATTGTTTATCTAGTATGTAGACCATGAGGTTTCAGTCAGGCTGAATTCACCCTTAAACACATCATAAAGGATAAAGAATTCTTCTATATTGTTATTTGAACTTAGTTTTATAATCAATTTGATTATAATTTGTGTTTATCAAGTCAACTGTATTTTTTGAACACGATCACGATTAAGTACAGTATTCAAGTTCTGTACACAATTTTAATCATAGACCTGCATTCTGGAAACTGACCTAGAATAGAAACTATTTTGTGAAAAATGTGTATTATAAAATTTTATTTTCATGATTCAATTTTCAACTATTGAGATTTTATTCATTTCACTCGAAGAAGATGACAACTTTTTCAATAATATTTTATGCATAGAAGTTATTTCGAAGTGATTATGTATTTATAAACTTTCCTGTATGGGCTCTATCATGATTTGAACTCTGGAATAGCTTTATAGCACTATTTACTTTCAATTAGTATCAACATTCTTTGCTTTTCTCACAATTTGGCCTGGTGGTTTTCTTCCTTCTATATTTCCTTTGCTTGAAGTTTGATCGATACTTTTCAACTTGTCATTTATAATATTTATCTAACCATAATACCGCACCTTGAAAATATAATCGACTAAATTATTATTTTCAGGCTACTACTTTTTCCAGACATTTATAATATTAATCCAACCATAATATTGCACATTAGAAGAATAATTATTCATAAGCTTAATAATAGAATCATATTTAAAGATTCTCACCATAATTCCAACATCTGAAGTCTATCACTACTGACACAACCATGGACAAATTGTGAGCCCATTTCTTTGTTGGAATTTATTTTCATAACACAAGAATAATACCATTTTTTGATCTAAATTTTTTTAACCATAAAAATTTATAATATTTTATTTCTAATTAAATATTTTTCCCCTTTGATTTACCATGCATTTTGAATTTTGTCTTATTTCCAATTTTTAACTGCACTTTTCAAATATTTTCAAACAAATGATAGATAAACTGACTTTGAATAACTCGCTACATTCTAAAATCCAAACTTGATTTATATTATGTATATTGCCCATTCATGTAAAAACCTCCCTCTGTTATGTGATATCAATTATTATTCAAGTTGATTCTTATTTCAAGTGAGACACAGAAAGTATTTTCTTGATAGACAAACCGTTATAAACTATTTCATTAATAATGGTTCATAGGCTCTTCTCTCTGCATACTTCTAATTATTTTTCCACAAAATCCGGTATTTTTTGAACTTTTGTAAATTAAATGGTATAAAAAAGTCTGAAATAGACGGGTTAGAAGGGGGTGAATCTTTTCTTACGGCTTCGTGCAATTGATACTGTAATAAGACTAGCGTACACATAAATTTTTAATATTATTTGTTCTTGAAATTGGATTTTGTTCTGGCAGTCATTATCACGCCAAATATCATGGCTACATTAGAAGGTGTTATTGTCATGTCAATAGAATCCAACAGTATCTCAGTTGCTTCAATGTAGTATTATCAGTTCACTTGGAATCAAATCAGATGAGCTGATAGAATTGGTAAACGTTACAAATATCTTACTTAATTCTTTGAACAATATTGTCAATTATCCTTTCATATATTAACCCATGATGTGAGCAGTTTCTCACAGAGTGAAGCTGTTTTTGAAATTGTCCTGTCATTCCATAATATTTATCTTTCGAACAGTATCAATTCATTTATGAAGCTATGATTCTCATCAAACGCTTTTATGAAATATTGAGAATATAAATGACTTCCATAATCGAACTTTTATGATTCAGCTTTCAATTTATATGAAATAATTTTCGCCGTCAGTTTTCATAAATTCAATATCTGTTTCTTCTGAAGTCTTCTATACTTGAACTCTTGATTAAATATAGCAATCTCTGTATAGTTTCATCGATTATTAACCTACAGGTTAATAGTCAATGATAGTATCTAGGTCTGGTATCTAGTATCAAAAGGAGTACCTAGTTACTTCTTGAATAAACTTACTATAATAAAGTAAGTATTTTCTGTCACGAAGGAGTATCTAGTTACTCCTTAATAACTAAGTCATTTTTACTACTACTTACTACTGCTCCTTGTACGCTGAAGATGGGGCTCACTGCCTCGAAACGCGTCTGACAAGCCAAACGGTGAGCTGTTGTAAATGTGAAAGTCTATCACATTCTAATCTTGCTTTACTTAAAATCTGTATTGGCATTGAAGCCTTTAAAACTCATTTTATTTGTAAAAATCTGGTTGATGTTGTGGAACTCCATAATGAAATAAAACACTAGAGGGTATTGTCAATTCCACTGTTTTATTGTTTGAGCACTGGACCGCGGTTTTCAGTCACTGTTGAAAATGTGACTTGTGTAGCCACGAAACCGCGGTCCAGTGCTCAAACAATAAAACAGTGGAATTGACAATACCCTCTAGTGTTTTATTCCTTTAAAACTCGTTAAATACTGACTGAAAATTAAAGCATTTTATAGTACAGTACATTTATTTGGAAAGTATTCTATCAGAAGTGCACAGATCAACAGAAGTGATAAATTTGCCGGATTTTGTATTGTGGTGTACCAAAAGTTGGAACTGAATTGTATGAGTATAATATTTCTCTCTTATATGTAGACCACGGTATCAGGGTGAATGTAGCACCGACGGTCAAAGAGGGCGACAACCCATTCAACCCCCCTGAGGGTGAGTACACCAAACGCACGACACGCTTTCTACGTCCTCAGCACGCTACAGCACGCTTTTACCTTCGCTTTCTGGCTTGGCTTGAAATCTCCTTCCTTGGTACTATGTATTCTATGTATGGTATACCTGAGTTAAGCTTTGCACTCTACTTTTGGTCATATTATACAACTCTTTTCCTATGTTTCTGACAAGTCCTAACGCAATATTCATTACAATTTTTCATTCAGTTGAAATTTCCCAAGTATTTAATTAAATTCATCTATTGATACAAGTATGAAATAGTACCGTATGCAATTTTTATACAAACCACTAGAATATGATTGGGAGAGAAACAACAGACTTAGCCTTTACAAGAAGCTGTAGGTCCATTCATCTCTCATCATCATCATCCTTCCCATTACCCACGCACAAGCTTAGAGCTTATGTGGGCATCATCCCTAGCAACAACAACAAATAATAAGATTATAAGCTTACTAATTATTTAATTGAGTTTTACGGAAAAGTGAAACTTACTCTTGATGTATTTGTAGTCTTTACTAGGAATGATCTATTTGTGGTTAAGATTCCTTCTAAAATGTTAGAAAATGCATTTTCCAAAATCCATGTTTCTCAAGATGTGAGTTCACATCTCAATAGTTAGAACTATTGAGTTCTAACTCAATAGTTAGAACTCAAATTTTGGGAAAGTTATATTCCAGTGTGTTGTCGGCATTGATATGAACTACCGCAATAATTGTCATCACAATCGCATTTAAGTTTAATAAGATTGAATAAAAAGACTTGAAGTTGTCAAAACCACAAATTTATTAAAACAAGGAGACACCTGTTTCGGTTTTTAGACCATTGTCAAATTCTGATACTGTATTAAACTCCAGACACTTTTGGTGACAAAGTATTTTTATTCAGTATGGATAATTACCACAATATCACCTTCACTAGTACACAGAAAGTTGAGTTTAATAAGATTGTCTGTATGACCAAATGTCGAGTGCACAAGTTTCTTATAAGGCAAAATACAGTAGATACTTTATTCTCATAAAGCTCACCAGCCCACTGGAAAACTTGATGAGTTGAAAGCCTGCTGGTTATATTTGCTGCTGAAATTATTGAATTTTATCATTCTGCTTGTAAATTTTGCCGCTTGTATCTTTTGTTGCATATTTTTAAAATTCAAAAACCTGTTTTGTATGCACAGTGTTAATTTGATAATGTAGTTGCAAAACTTTTAGTCAATTTCTAATTCCTATAGGAATTATAATTGTCAAAACCTCGTGCAAATAGCGCTTACCAGACTTACTAGTCAATTCACCACACAAAACTGAGAACTCAATAAGTCTAACTGAGAAATTTTATTTGAAACAGCGATTAATTCATTCATTTGGTATTGGCTTTTACCAAGTTAAATCTAATAATCTCTACACATCAGTTTTTCAATAGATTAGATTTGAATTGATAGATAGATTTAATTTTAATTAGTAATGAACAAGTCACTGAAGAACATCCACTTGAAACACATTTTTCCACATTTTGATGCACAAATAGGCTACTAATTTATTTTGGCGTTGGCTTCTCATATTATTGATAGCTCTGCAGATTATAATTACAAACTAATCATGCATTTTCAATATTCCAGCATATAATCAATGACTATTTTGTACTATTCTAGGATTATTGCTATTATCGTATTTATTACGCAGTACAATATTCTAAAAAAGGCAGTAGGCTACTTGATGAATCTTTCATTCACAAAATTACAGAATTCTCAGGCATTGATTTGATCAGATCATTTTTCATACTCCTAATAAGAGGAAAATTTAAGGGTAGGAAATAATATTCACGTTTGCTATGAGTTTTGTCTTTTTTGTGATTTTCTGGCAACTAGATGGTTGAAATATTTAGCTTGTCAGATTACTTGTTGATTCAAAGTTACCGTATTTGAAAAAGTCAAATTTTATATCCTATATTGAGTCAGTTGTTTTTATCTAGGTGTTATCTTATCGCATGTTTGTAAGACAAATAGATAATAACGAATGCTTCAAAAGTTAACTGTCCTGTGCAAAAAAATACATTATGGTCTTGAAGGGCTGAACTATACTCGTATTTGAATAGGTACAAAATTATATTTAATCTGGAATTAGAAACTACAACTGAAAGATGGATCTTTTCAGCTACCTTTTACGCTCTGCACAATATATTAGTGCTGACCTACGAATACTTCTATATCAAAACAATACCTTTCCAGTAATTTACACTAATGGTTATCAAATAACTTGATGAGACATTTTACAAAGAAGTTTATTGGAAACGTATTGTTTCGCTTCAATATTTCATTTCTTCAAACCAGTTTCTAACATAACTTTATTGTTAGATACGTTTTCGAACTGACGCTCTGCTTCTAATACTATATCTGGACTTTGTTTCGCTTTTGGTAAGATTGTGGATTTAAATTTTGCTAGTGACGCCTTACGTACATTGATGATTGTCTACATCTATTTTTCTAGTATAAACCGTACAGCTAATTTTGCATAAATCAGGCAGTTTTTATTTTTGTCATGATGCCTGCAACTACCAAGGGAATGAAGAAAAATCTTCAGCTTGCTCTTACGTAATCCTTGTATGTGTGCATGCCATTTTAAATACTTACCTCTACATGTTCTTGTAATTTAGATTGATTCTCTTAATGTCGTTAAATGTTTGTTCCTGCTTGTCTAATGAGTTGTTGTGTTTTGAGTTTGCTTTTGATGTTTTTTGTTTTTATTGCAACCTGTGTTTTATTTGATTGCAGATGTTCTTGATAATACTGTAATTCTTTTTCCAACCGATTCATCGGGAGCTACTCTTGTGCCCCCAATTTTTAGACCAAAAGGTTGGTTGGTTTCTCAAAACCTCATTTCATCTCATTCCATGTAGATCCGATTCTGGCCATCTGTTGCCAGTTCCATTGAATAAATTCATTGGAGAATATTCCTATTGATTATTTATGAAATATAGTTGTTGTTATTATAAGTTTATCAGTGACCAGTGAGATGTTGAGATTTGATCACGTTGGATATTGCTCTATATCATTTCCCATTCATCCAAAATGTATCCACCAAAATAAAGCTATCCTTGAAATTATTTTCAAATTATTATATTACCACAGTATATTGAAGTAATCAAATGTGATCTCTTTGAGACAAACTTTTTAAATAAAAGAATAAATAAGTTACTAAAAATACTTTAAAATATTATAAATTGCTACTTCCAATTGTTGAAAGTACAGTGGTACTGAGAAAATTTTTGACATGGTCCGAATCCAAAGACTTGAAATTGATATATCTTCATGTATCGCTAGTTTAGAGTTTTAATAATTAGCTACCATCCTACCATTCAATTAGTGAATGAACGCTTTCTGTTTACTTGCGGAGACTTTAGAGTTTAGTTTAATTCTCTTGATATCTTGTTATGCATTTACATAGTATTAAACCATTTGCATATTCCATTCTTGTGTATGACTCCTTTTTATCTCTTGTAGTGCTTGTGAAGCTACATTGCAATGACATTTGTTATACAAATAGGCTATTACTGTTTTACTAGTAGTCAACTCTTATCATTACCTTTTGACTTTGTAATTTTATTAAACTTTGATAATACCGTACGAACTTTATACATAGTAATGAACTAAATCTTATTTATTTTAAGAATAACATTTTGCATAGTGGATCCAGGTTCTTATTACCATATTTTTTCTACAAAATATATAATCCTGGTTTGTAACCTTATGCAATACCTTGAAAAAAACGAGAATTATTTCTTAAATATTCTTGATCATTTTTGTAGCTTTACCAGCCAAGGAATCAACTATAGATCAACAAATGAGCATTTGTTCACATTTTTCTCTGCTCTTAGAAATGTTTCCATTACAAGTCCATTACTATTAACTTGTTCTATGAAACTTAAACTGTATTCTACTGTCTTTCTATATTTTACCTACGTATAACTTTAATGAATCAAATCGTAGTTTTCATACATTGACGTCATCATCATCATCATCACCTTGTCATTTTGAGTAAGAGTAATTTGGATGAAATCACTTTAATAGATTGCCAATGTAGAGAATTATTTCTATGTGATAGTTTTTATTAATGTATTCATAAACCACATAAGCAGTCATATTATTTTGAAGAATTATTGTGATCTATACATAAATTTCGCCTTGACAATTGTATTTACTGCGTCAAAGTCTTAATTCATTAATAGTACCTAAGTCAAATTCATTAATAGTACCTATATTAATAAGTCATATAAAACATTTAAATAAATATAATATTTATATGATGTATATTTAATTAAATTATCTCATTAGACTAGGCCAAATAAATGAAAAATTGAATAATTTATTCCCTTCAAAAATTAATACAACCAAAAAATAAATTCGTAAGATATTAACTACCAAATTTGTAAAACTACACAGACATCAAGCAAAAAATAATTAACGGAACTTGATGCAATCAATAATTATGGTGACTGTGACTGCACTTATGTGTTCATGCATAACTTTGACCAAACTTTCCATTGGTTCTGAGACTACACAAAGGATCTGATTATAATTACATATTTTTACACTACATAAAATCAATCAAATCAAATCATTCATTTATCCTTGAAACAAAATACAGCAAACTTAAAGAGTACAATGAAAAATAATAGAATTAATAATACAATAGATATAACATAAAATAGTAAAAATTCAATTTATTATTGAGAATATTCATCTAAATAAATCACTATTACAAGTTACACAACCTAAATCATAACAATTCATGTTTATTGTTGAGAACATTCATCTAATGCTGAAATGCTGGATTGTTTAGGACCGAAACCAGGACAGCCGAGAAACCTGACGGTGACGGAGATCAGTAACGGATTTATGATCTCGTGGCAGGCGCCTCTCGAGCGCTCTCACCTCGTCCAATACTACACCATCAAATATCGAACCGACGGAAATTGGAAAACACTCAACAAGGGAACGATACGATCTGAAGAAACATCTTATCTAGGTAAAGAGAACATGTTCAATGCTTCTTACTTCAATCAAAGACAATAATTCTATCTTAATAAATAGAATACTTTTCCAAGATAATAATAGCTACTCTATTTACCTTGGAATTGTGTTCGCTTCAATATAACTATTCTCCCAAATCATTATTATGATGAATGGTGTATTTAAAAATAAATGAATTGATTGATGGAAGGAAATGAGATATTGCAACTATCCAATTGCTTTTAAATCATAATAATTAATTGAACGAAAATCCTAATTAATTGCTTTATAATACTCTGAAGACTTCCACTACTGCGAATATTGACAACAGAATAATAGCTAAAAGTTTTTTACAGCAGCGTTCATCGAATTTCCTTCTAGCTATTATTCTGTTGACAATATTCGCATTAGTGGAAGTCTTCAGAGTATTATAATATATAGCAATTAATTAGGATTTTCGTTAAATTAATCAATATGAATTGATTTGAATATTCTTTGTTTTTAACATTTCACTCGGGAAAAAAATATTTGTAAACCTATTATTCATTACTGTATATATAGATTTTTCTCTCATTGTGTAATGTTATTCTCTCTAATGAGATGTGATTCAATTATGTTATGATTTTCTAGTCCATTATATTCTTATCATAAATGCAACCCATGCACTCAATTGAAAGGTTGGGTTCTATAATCTATATGCTTGTTCCTGAGGTATTATTAATTTTTGAATGTGGTATAAATAGTAAACCATTTTTAAAAGATGCGTCATTCATATCCGGTTTAAAATAGTGGATATTGAAGTGTTTTCAAAGGAGAGAGCTAAACTTCAGTGGTGGAAGTCGATTAAAACAATCGGAAGTATTCATGTATCAGTTCAGTCCGTTGAAAGGAATCAGCTGGACCTTGTGGCCAGCATGTAGCCATGAAGGATTTCAAATGCTGTACAATAACTAAAAGAAATTCTACATTTTCAATTTCGCATAACTAATCAAGAGTTGTTATTCAAAATTCCCTTATTCAATAATAATGGTGTTGAAAGGTTTTACAATTTTATTTTTTCTTCCTTTTTTTCTTTCATTCTTTTTTCGTCCTTCCTTCCTTCCTATCTTTCTCTCTGAAGTTTTAAACCTCCTTGATTAAATGAAACTGACTTTTGTTATAATGTTTGTAAAATGATGTTACTGACTTGGCAATGAATCTTTCTTTCTTTTTCTCTCTTTCCTTCTTTTCATTTTTCCTTTCTTTCTCTCCCTATTTCACTTCCTTTACTTCTCTCTTTTCTTCTTCCTTCTTCCTTCCTTTTTCTTTTCCGTTCTTCCTTCTTTCCCTCCCCCTTTCTTTTTCTCTTCCTTCCTTTCTTCTTTTCCTTCTCTCGTCTTTTTCTTTCTTCTTCTTTTTCTTTCTTCTTTTCCTCCCTTTCTCTTTCTTCTTCCTTTCTTCTTCTTTCCCTCCTCCTGTCTTTTTTCTTCCTTTTTCTTTTTTTTCTTCGTTCTTCCATCCTTTTCTTTTCCGTTCTTCCTTCTTTCCCTCCCCCTTTCTTTTTCTCTTCCTTCCTTTCTTCTTTCTCTCCTCATTTTTCTTCCTTTACTTCTTTCTTATTTCTCTATTTTTTCTTTCTTACTTTTCCTGTTTCTCCCTTTCTTTCTCTTTTTCTCCCTTTCTTTCATCATCTATTTCTCCCTTTCTTTCTTTCTATTCTTTTTCTCTGTTTCTTCTTTTCTTTCTCCTTTCCTTCCTTCCTTTGTTACTTTCTTGGTTTCTTACTTCCTTCCTTTCTATTTTTCTTCCAACTGAAGTCTCGGACCTCCTTGATTGAATCGATTGCATTACAGTGAAGAACCTGGTGGGGGGGAGGACGTACCACTTTCGGGTGCTGGCCAACTCGATGCGCAGTTACGAGAGTAGCGAAGAGGTGAAGTTCCCGGTGCCGGCCCGTGTCAAGCACAAGGCCATCACGGCCGGCGTCGTCGGCGGGATCCTCTTCTTCATCGTCGCCATCATCCTCTCAGTGTGCGCCGTCAAAATATGCAACAAACGCAAACGCCGGAAACAGGAAAAAGGTAACTATAATATAGCCCAGCCCACTACCTAATATTAGAATATAATATTCAGGGGAAAAGGCTTCAAACTGAAATGGTCACCCTTACAATGGGATTAACAGGAGCAAGTAACTTATTTAATCTAAATTCAATATAACATATCACGTGATAAAAACACAATACAGAAACTAATCAAGATTTTAACTATTGAACTTTTCTACGCTTTGATTACAAGAAGACTGTACAGTTCCTTTTATTTAAGTCAGTCAATGTCCGCAATCCAAGCGGTAATTTGTTGTGGAGCCTCGCTCCCAAATAGGTGTAATGTAAGAAAAAATATTGGAATTTAGCGCCTTAATGGATTCTGAACCAAACAGCCTAAAACATGAGGCTACAGTATGAAAAATATTGAATATTTATTGAGAAACAGGATTGAAATAAATAGAAAAATCAAATGTTGAATTGAAAATTTTTATATTAAATCAATTACAAATGGAATAAGCCTACAGTACAAGAATAATCATAAGTACAAAACATAAAGTTTTAAGATGGATAATCAAAATTTATATAAAATTATTGGTTTTAAGTCAAATCAGAAAATAATAAATAAATTAAACATGGTTTAATAAATTTTTACATTAAATCATTTGAGTTACGATTTAGATTATGAAGGCTTTTTAAAGGGGAATAACATTGTGTGCCTTTCTTTAGCCATCCGTTCTGGTGAGTACTTATCTCATTAGAGAACTCCAAAAAATTGGATATATTTTGATTTTAATGTTATTTCTAGTATAAATGTTAGATTAATTGGATGATAGGAGTCATTCCCCATATCTATTTACTAGTTCATATTTTAACTGATGAATTTCTATCAATTTGTTTCTTTGAATGGAGCCTAAAATAAGTTCATTTCATTGAATTTCGTATTGTTTTAAATCTTGTTTTCAATTGATTATTCCTTCAAATTTCAAACTCCAAGCATAGCTGTATTGTGTAAAATTATTCCGTAATTTGAAAAAGCTTAACTGGATATGAGAACTAGCAATCCTCCTAGGGAAGGTTAATTGAGCGGATTCAAGATTAATTTATTGTCAAAATCACAAACAATGCGAGATGTCAAAAATACATAATTCAATTCACGATGGAGTGTCACTTACAATTCAATTCAGCTAATTCGTATTCGATAGATAATAAATGAAAGACAAAAAAAAATCAATTACAAAATCAGATATCACAGTCAAGCATCACAAGTAGTACTGTACATAGTAAAGCAATAAAGCGAAGTTCAATCATAAAAGTGTCACCAAAAATCATTGTAACCGTATGAACATCTTTCAATAAAAAGTTTTTTCACACAAACCTTAAAATTATGTAAGTCTAGCTCTCTAATATCAGCAGATAGCTTATTATATAATCTTTTACCAAATTCAACAAAACTTTTCTATTTTAAATTATAATTACATTGTCATAATCTGAGCGCTTCTGCTTGTCTCGTAAAATGGCTGTGAATGTTACTATTTATAGGCAGAATGGATAGATTTTTTCTAGTATACATTATTCATTCAAACACATACAAAGCATAAACTGACATAATATTTAGCTTCTTAAATAGAGGTCGGCAATGGGTTCTACTATTTACTCTACAAATTATTCTTTTAGCGCTTTTTTGTAAGACAAAAAGCTTCTTCATATTGGTATCCCTCCCCATGCCAAAATGTTCAATGAATCCTACTAATCAATGATGTAAATAAAATAAAATTTTCATGAATCAATGATCATATTATTCTAGAACTCTGAACCTTTTGTTGAGAATTATTTGCCACCTTAGAATTAAAATCCAACAAACTATGAAATATAATAGCAAAATGATCTGAAACTTACATAGGCTCAACTCTCACAGAAAGAATTCTATCCTTATGAATGGATGAAGCTATATTGTCTATGCATGAACCTAATCCATGCACAGAATAGGCAGGTCTAGTTACTTCCTTGACTATTAACTTGAGATTGAAACTAAGTAATAAATTATTTAAAACCAAAACATGACTAGATTCAGAAAACATATTTACATTAAGTCACCGCAGAGAATGATTGAAGCATTAGTTTCATTCTTGCAATTGACTAGTCCAGCATTTTACAAAGAATATAATTTTGCATTTAAATTGTATCAAAAGAAAGTCAGCTGAATCTAAATTATTTATCCTATCTTGTCAAGTGGTAGCTAATTTTACAACTTGCAACAAGACGCCGGCACTTTCATGCACGGAATGTTTGTGATTCTAATGAAATGAAAGTCTTCTATAGTGATTCGACAAGAAGTAGTGAATGTTACTGTAATGATGCGAATGTTAAATCGCTGTAGCCGTATGCTCCGCTCAACATTTGCAATAGCAGCATGTATTGCATTCCTAGTTTATCCAAATTCCGATGGCAGTCCAATTCCTAAGGCTTACAAAAACGGGGCGCTGCATAGGTTGGCGACTTTCCATTAAGCTGTAATCTGTCTTGTTGTAGTATGACTAGTTTATTTCTCCCTATTTTGTTATAGCAGAGATAATTCAGAGTGGTTCCTCTCCTTTTCTGTGATTGTAGTTATGTGAATCTGCGGGGAAAGTTCCGTAGCTGACCACACCATTATCGATGTTGAAAAAATCTATATAAACCAACCAATATAAACCACTAACCAGCTATAAATATAAGAGCTGATTTCAATATCGATAATGATGTGGTTAGCTATTGAACTTTGTCCGAATCTGCATATACAGTACCTTAATCCAATACAATATTTCAACAACGCCAATTGTTATTTTGTGGCAGAAGGAAAATTAAAATTCAGACTATTAGTTTAATGATTTTGCGATTGCACGAATTTATCTTATCAATTTTTTTTCTATTTTTTACAGCATATAATATGGTAGCCTGTCGTATCACAGATTCCCGTAACGGTGGTCAACCACCCGGTGTGAGCCAAGTGCCTTTGAAGAAGTGAGTATTGCAGTTTATCATTAATTATTTTTTCCACTTTTCAGATAGAACTTATTGGCGGTCAAGGTTTATGAGAGAAGATGAAATAAGTGGATTCAATCAATATTCTTTTCAATTCTTACTTTCAGCCAGTAATTATTCTTGAATTTTTTCTCCTCACTTTTCATTTGCAGGGTTTGGAATCTCAAATTAATCTCTTTTTCTTCTTTATCAAATCTCTTTTGCGAATGATTATCTTTGTTGAAGACTATTGTTCTGTTGAAAATAGCCAGCTATTTGTGATTGACCGAGCTGAACCAGAAAGTGGATCTGGCTTGGAATACCCTATTTTGCGCGCTGTAGTTAGTGCAGAAATTATTCTTTTCTAGGCAAATGTGAAAAAAAATTATGTTACCTATCAACTCTCTCATTTAAAGCCTTGAAAAATCATGAAAATTATGTGTAAAACCTAAAAAAATTCATATCAGATGCATATTCTATAATAACAATACAATAATTAAAATTAATAATGATCACTATGAATCAAAAACGTATGAAAAAAGTATAAGCTTATAAAATAATCTGTGCAAAACAACGCTATTTATTGATACTGTCAATTGATAGATCACACGATATGTTTGTTAATTCAAACAATTCAATTGCTTTATTAAATCAAATGAGATTGAATGTTAGAAAGATGGATTTCTGTGACCAATCAATAATACTATAATTCAATTTAATTATGAATTCATCTATTAATAAAATTTAATTTTAAGCATAAAAAATAAAAATAAAACATAATTTTTCCATAGTTGATGTACTTATACTTTGAACTCTTTTATGACAGCTTTGAAGAGTATTATCTATACAGTAACTTGACCAGTACGAATTCTCTCCATCAATATTAGGTATGATGATGTCGTCGAAAATAATTATCTAGTTATTCCCTAGTGTGATGTGAATTTGAACTGAACTTGCACTGTAATAATAATGGAAAAGTTACAGATTGAAACAACACGTTCATAGAAGTAGTATAATATCACTCTAGATCTTGAATGCCTGTGTTATTTTTAAAAGCAATGAGTGTATTTTATACAAAAAGAAGCATTTTTCGTGACTTTTAAAACACAAATAATTGGCCAACTTTATGAAGTGCGCATCCCCTTTATATGAAGGAATATTCTCGGACAGTTTTATCAATCAAAACTCTTCAACTCTCAACTTGCCCACTTAGTCGTTCTCTTCAATGGTTTCTTGTTCAAACACTTCAACGTTTTTATTGTACATCCCTTGTTAGTCCTCTTGGCGAAATTAGTTGAATACTCACTGCATTCACATTAAAAAAATGCGTTTCTTGACATTCGAATTGAATATTGTTCTCTGGCGAAGAGAATTGATGATGATGAAGATGATATTTATCGAGTAAAACGTTCACCACTGTAAAATTTACAGTAGTAAATTAGGTGTATTCTTCTACTATACAACAAAATTTCTATACAGTTTGTTTTGATTAGTTGTATCCTATTAGAAATTGTAGAAATAAATTGACCACTAAAAAGAATGCGTTTGTTAATGAGGTACAACTCTATTACTAAATTCCACTCACACAATATTCTATAGCTCAAATAAGCACAAAATCATCGCCTGATAAGTTATTGTGCAATTTAGCATTAACTGATTATTGAGTTAATACAATAAAATTTAGAAATGAGCTCATTTCACACAAATTTGATAAGACTAACTCACATATCACAATTTGATCGACTGGAGAATAGAGAAATGTTGAATTTGCACAAACGTTTTATGTATCTTATACACCTGAACTGTTATTATTCAAAATCGTTTACTATTATTTCTTTTTTTCTCAAACTTTAATTAGGTATCTTTTTTTATTTTCATTCTGCAACAGTAGATCGAATGGGTAATGTCTGAACTATTCTGTACATTTTAAGTACTTGAACAATTAAAAAATGTTTTTTTATTATAACAAGAAGTATAATTATGTTCAAAATCATTCCAACTGAGCGTATCTTAAAAGGAATCCTCACTTTGCGGCATGTTGGCCTTCCGCCTCTACGTTTCCAGTTTATAAGCCGCTTTAGTCAGTTTGCATATTTGGCATTATCGACTGTCACAAAGCTGCACAAGCTTCAATATTGCTGTCAGCATATTGGGGCTGTGACTTCTCAGATCTCAAATCTCAGATCTTATTCTACTACATGTTGGCACCCACTGAATGTGCGTTATTTTCTGAATTATCTCCATTGAAATATATACTGTAAATATAATTTCGTGAAATTCATTTCAAATTTTTCACTCTAGGTGATTCATTGATAGAAATTGATCCTGGTGTGTCGGGGTTTTTCTTCCATAGCTCTATATTTTTAAATGGCTGAATCATATTCAACAAAATTAAATTTATTTGTTCTCTATACTATATATTCTGTATACTGATTCTTACCTATATTGCGTGAACCTACGAGATAAATCTCAAGTACTTTGAAGACCACAACTGATTGTCATCAGTGAGATATATCTATCGTTTTCCCAATTTTTGGAAAACTTTCCAATTATACTATGATTTTTTTATCGTGGGATATTATTTTGAATTTTTGAAGGCTTTATATTCAGTTGCGTTTATGATTTGAGTATTTTGTGAGTAGAATGCACTACTTACATTTGATTCTGTTCATTGTAGGGTTGAATCGCGAACCTACCGAGATTACAGCATTGAGCTCACGTAGTGACTGGTTCACAGCGTACAGTAAGCATTGAATTGTTGATAGCGGGGTTGTTGAACATTTCTGTGTTATTTTTCTGTGCTTTGATTCGACTACTGTTGTACTCAATTAACTTTCTGCTGCCTGATTCCATATGTGTGTGTCTGCTGCGATTTTGAACTGATTGCAATAACACTGGTTAATCACATCATGAACTATTATTTATTTTTGATAACATCATGGAAATAATTTCTATTCAGGGTCATCAAGAAAGATGATTATTTAAAAAACTTGTCGATTCTCATGATACTAATATTTCAATATATGTTAAAATGAACAAAATTATTAGTCTCTTTGATTAAATAAAAAACTGTTCTTATATCTTTATGACTGATACTGATGCAATATAAAAAAGAAAACACTATTTGTTCCTTTTTAAAATATGAACCTTACACTTCCATGTTTAACAGTTAATAAATATTGATTATAAGAAGTTGCACTGGATGAGTTCGTTGAATTAACTTGGAAAACGACTATAAAAATAAAATGATTAATAACAAAAAAATAAGTAATATAGTAGGCCTACAATGGTATATGGTATGATGGTAACATGGTCATAAGTAGAAAATATAAGCAAAATGCAGTTTAATATTGACTGTTAACTGAAACCGATTCATTTTTCATGTTCTAGTTAATGTGTCAAGTAGAGTTTATTGATAAATTCACTACTTTTTATCGCCTTTAGTCTTAAATAGTATTATTTTGTTAAGTTCTATATTTCTTCTGCATTTCGTACACCTTTGGTGGCTTCGAATAATTGCTTTGAGTGTTACTATGTAATGAAACATAATGTTTTTGAAATACACTGAAAAAGTGATTTTAAGCTTCATTTTCTCTATCGAAAGTCTCAATAAAATAATATTATTGATAGGCCCGCTATTTCAAATTATTTATCCGATCTTTGGACGGACCTAGGCCCCCCTGCCCCCCCGCAAATGACGCCCCTGCCACTGAATTTTTTACTCTCAGGATTCTATTAACTATCAATACCATTGAACATCAGGGCATAAATTAGAATAGCAGTGATGCGTCTTATACCAACCATTTTAATCTTTGAATAAAAAATATCTTGCACAAATCTCAAGTGATCTAACTCATCCAGTCAGCTTTTCCTTCGTGTGTTATGACCTTTCCAAAATCTGTTGAATGAGAATCTTCAAACTGTCTATCTCATTATCATTCATCTGATCTGTTACTATACACCGTGAAATCAAAATTTATGAATGCCAAGGATGTATGCTTTCAATTTCATTATGGCTTCATTCGAATCATTGTAAATTATTAATGCTATTTCAATTGGAATGTTTTATGAAGTGAACTTTACTTTTAAACTTATCAAATTCAATCTGATTGAAACAATTGTTAATAATTTTTGTTCAGTATATAATGGAGCTGCAGTAATACCAGAAATAGGACATTTTCCATCCCAGGTGAGGCTCTTTAGGTTCCTGTCTAATTAATTTTTATCTATAAATGTTTTTTCATTCAATCCTTACCTCAGATGTACAAAAGTGGATTACATATTAACTTGCATATCCAGCAATTGGTCTCAAAACGAAAATTCCACATTGCAGTTTTGTATTTCCCACATTCTTGCAAAGCATACAATTTTATACTAACCCGTTTTGTGCTTGTTTAGTTTTCTTTCTATTTATAATTGTTATGATTTTCTTTAGTATTTTTTTAAATTTTGCTTCTCTTGAATTATTGAAATTCAATAATATCAGAATTTCTAAATTTGTTGCAGTTATACAAGTATTCCCACTCTTGTAATGAGTGAACAAAAGAGCAATGAAATATGCTGAGCTCATTCATAAATTTCACTCTCATGACTAGTAGGGAGATGAATGTGGAAGTAAATCAATGTCAATAAATTATTCTTATTTATGACATGACTAACAGACGGCAAAAAAATGTTCAAATTTTAAATGCTGGTGTTGCTTCTCAAATAAAAGGATTGTAGATTTCAAGAGTAGTTCGTGGTATATTTTTCAAATTATTGCGTCCGCAGTCAACTTCATATTTACAAATGAATTAACTCAAAATGAAAAATTCTATTTTGAATTTCTCGTATGTTTCAAAGATACTTAATACAATTAGAAAAGGTTCTTGAATCTAATTTTCCTTCGGTATCAAAGGATCTTCCATGTTTCCCAATTTATTTTTTTTTAATCAATTTTGTACTCTAATTCTTACAATATCATCAAGGATCATTTCAAGATCAATTACTTGTACAAGAGTACAGTGTGAATAAAATTTATATATGGAATTTATGATACCTACTTCGCTTTTAATTTTTTCTTTAGGTCATTTTCTAGTTGAAACATTTCCAATTCTTTTCTTATCGCTTGAATTCTTTCTTGATTTTCAATGATTTTTTCTTTGAACTATTAAAATTTTTATTGTTCATTTTATTATAAGAGAATTTTTAGTTTTCCCCCTTGACACCTTGGCATTATTATTATTTGTCCTACTAACTTACATGTATGCTCAGATAATCGATGATTTAGGCAATTCGCCTCATGCTATGAGACACATGACATTCTTTCAAAACAAATTTGTGTAAAAAGTTTTACATCTTTTCTTTCTTAATGACCCTGGCTACTTGGCAATCAATTTCAAATATTATTTTCAATCCACTTTGTTGCTTGCTTTTGTACATCTTTTGAATCGTTCGATTGAACCATTTTTTTTTCTTTCAAATAAACTGATTTCTTAGTAGTGTATTTGTAAATGTTTCTCCAATAATAATTATTATTATTAAACTCTGTGTTATATTTTTTATCACCCAATTTCGTTGTTGATTATCAGATTTGAATTTAGGGAAATCTTGGCTATATTATAACCCGTTTACATTGAAATTGTAAAGTTTCCCTTGTGGAAGATTTACAAACAATCTTTGAAATTAAAAATGGATGTAATCACTAAATTTTTTGTGAACTTCCAGAGCATTGTGCGTGAACAAAGATCCAGAAAATTCTTGTTAGTATTGGATCAAAATTCAATTTTCAGTTTTCTGTGCATAAGTTGCAAAAAATGTATTTTTGCATAAAAATTGAGATTAGCTGTTCACATTCCATCCAATAATATATGCTAGCTTACTAATAACTACCTAGTATTTACCAGTGATATTCATCAATATCTAACGTACCTATGTTTATAGTAGAAGTAAGGTCATTATTTTTACCTCATTCCTAAGAGACCCGTTGACGTGTTTGTTTTCTCAAAAATTTTATTCATCCTTGCTTGTAATCCCAAATATATAGTTTTCTATCCACTTTGTTGTTGTTATTATCATCATCAATACTATTTTCAACCCGTATAGTTTTTGTCATGCAATTTTGCATTTGTTATATTCACTCTACTATGTTCGTGCAACAATACCTACCTGTCAGTTTCATCATTTTCCGTTTCGTCTGTTGTACTGCAGACTATTCTACTTCAAGTTTAATTTTTTCAATCAGATATATTTTGTTATCATTATTTAAAACAATTTATAGTTGTTCAAGGTCTTATGTCCTTCTTATTTTCGGTGTTAAAATAAGGATTTTCTGGAAGCTACAGTACTATAGTAGAATTAAAATGTATTCTCATATCCCATCCATGCATATCCTGTATCTTAATATGATGAATGCTCACATATTACAGTATATATACTTATATTTTCAACTATTTATATATTGATATATTCAACTATTTTGTGTCACACTTTATTTACTTGATGATTTGTCATATTAAAAATGATTATTTCATGCAATGTAATTTACTTATTTCTAATTTTCCAATGCTGGCCGCAATATCGAAGATCTAAAGGTGAAGGATTTCAGCTAGTCTGATGCAATTGGGATGTTCATATTCGTGTTTCGTGTTGCATGAATATGATTAAATGCTTGTTTGTAAATCTCTTTGCAATTGTTCTTCATCATCTTTCAGTTCTATGTATGTGATTCATATAGCGGTAGCAAAGCTTTCGTCTTTGTGGAGTTTTCTGTAAAAAATAATTATTTTAGGCTATTTTCTCATGTGTCGTAGCATTTCTTTTTTGTATATACAGTATTGTAAAGATGTTTTCTTTTTTATCTTCATTTTTAATCTTGTATCATTCGCCTCTCGTAATAATTGTGTTTTATCACCTCAACAGCTTTTTTTCATCATATTTTATTGTTTTGTGTGTATACCCATTCAAATTTCCATAGCATGCCATCCATATATCGTGAAGATTTTTTTGTTATTTCAAACGTTATTATTATTGCAGTATGTTTATTTTGTATCGCTTTTTGAACCACGCTATGTAATGCATTTCAAGCACGCTTTACTGTGGCATAGTGTTTGTATACATATTGAGTTATTATATGAGTTGTTATATATATTAGTATACAGAGGCATACATATTAATTTAGTTTGATTAATTCAATTCCTTATTATTTGTACTTGAAGTTTATTGGCATGTCAATAATTTATGGGTTATTTTATAATATTCAATGAAATGACATAGATACAATATTATAACTGGAAGATGCGTCTCAAAAAGAGAATAGAGTCAAATAGTGGAGTGTATTTAATTTGCTATCACTTTGCATTGGACACAATCCAGCATGTTTTAACAATTCAACATATTTCTCAAACCTCAGCAATTATTGAACTTTCACATCCATTCAGGCATCTTGATGCTTCTTCTAACTCATACAATTCTAATCGTTACTTCAATGCAAATTTCAAATTGTAATGGATGTTTCCGACTGAGATTTAATCAGAGAATGTATGTGGTTTTGAGTACTTTCGTGCTTGAATAGAGGAATGGAACACAGTATTTAAATTGAGCTGTCTGAGTTTACCCAATATGGCATGTAAAGAATCCTAGAACTTTGAACAAAATTGAACTTCAATCTCAACTTAACTTGAATGAATCAATTTATTATTCTAAAAATTCAACACTTATATACAATGAATAAAACAAGAAATATAACATACAGGAAAATATCAGGTTCAGGTCAGGTATATGGAAGATTGAAAAATCACAAAGACCTTATACTCTGAGGGTGATTAACAATAATAATTCTCTGTTCATGAGTTCAGCACCACCAGAGGAGTTTATTCAAGATTCTCAACATTATACAGCAAATGTAAAAATATAAAGTCTTATATTTGAATTTTAATTGTTGTATAATTGAATTTTTGTGACCTCCACTATATAAAATATGTGTCGGGATGCCACAATTTTTATGTTATTAAAGTTTTAAAACATGCTGAATATAATAGTTAGGTACTATAACTATAATACAATAATTATGATTTGCTACTACTTGAAATTCAATTTTTTGAGATTCTTCATACATTATTTTGCAAAACTTTCTGGAATAACTGTCACAAATCACAATACGTAGGATGTGTAACGAATGACGAATTGCTAATGTGTTTGTGTTTTGTGTTTGCTTAGACTTGGACAAGGCCGAGTACCAGGTGTGAGGGGCGTGCTGAGGGGCGTGGTGAAGCGACTGGTGATGGGCGGTGGAGGCGGCTCCTCGGACGGGGGGGAGGGCTGGTCGGTGAAGGGTCGGCGGCTGGGCCGCATCTCGCGTGCGCCCGACGGTCGATTCGTGGTCGCCGACTCGGCCAGCAGCTGCAGCAGCAGTGACGACGGCGGATTTTTGTCGCGCGATGCGCTGCGCAGCCGAGCGTCATGGCGCCGACCGCTCGTGAGGCGAGCCAGCGAACAGTTCAGTCTCAGATCTAGTATATCGAGTGGTGCGCCGTGGAGGACGCCCGTCATCGCTACCGTCTACTCGCCGCAACCAAAGACCCCGTTCCAGGCCAGTTCTCCCACCTCGCCGCCCTTCTTCTGGACACCCCTGTCCACCCTCTGGTCGCCGGCCTACTTTTCCGACATCAGTTCAGTGCCACAAGTGAGCTCAGCCGAAAGAACTATAAAGAGTGTTCACGAACGATACAGCCAGGAGTTGCCGTCGCTCAGGGCTATACACGAGGAGAACGAGCGTGTTTTGGGAGGGTCGCCTCGACGCAGGGCGCGTCTACCGCCGCGTCACGCCAGACACGCCCGATCTGCGCCCGAGTTGAATGAGCTGACCCAGGAGACATCTCCTGAGAGTCGGTCGAGTAGCAGTGGCTTTGGCTCGAAGAACACTTCTCAACGCACCGGTTCAAGCGGCGAGTGGCGCTACCTGCCTCCCTATCGACCTCCCCCTCCACCTCCTCCACCCCCCACCATCCTCTCCCCCAGCCCTTGGCACGAATTAACGTGTCTTCCATCTCCCGTGCACTCCGAGCTCAGCCACAAACCACTGAGCGTCGATGACCACTACGAGTTCGACGCCGTGTTCCCGCTGACGCCGACGCCCACTGAGCTCAGCCACACGTGGTCGCCACCAGCGGCGGCGCCACACTGGCCGCAGCGCCACTTCTACTCCTCGAAGCAGCACGACAACATAGAGGCGCGCGTCCAGGCCATGAAGGAGGAGTTCCATGCATTCAGGCAGCGCCAGGCCAGGCGACGCCAAACCTCACAACTCGAAAGTGCTTGCTAACTGATCTCCTGTTCATTTTTACTTACATACTTACTTATCATTTTAGTGTCGATCCAACTCAATCTCAAATCGCACAAGCTCATTGTCTATTCAATTATGCGAACTTGCAAAATTATTTTCTATAATTCATATGGGCACGGATACACGATGCATGTATACATGGCGTCATGGGAATTTAATTCCTATTTTATTGCATTGCAAATGGCATCCACACAATGCAAAGTATGCATTAATACTACGCATACGTGAGTGTTTCGGCGCCCTAAGTTCATACAATTTTGTTGATACGTCTGTCCCACTTATTACCTGATGTAATACATTTGAGAATAATCGAAAAGCATCGACTCGTACAATCCTTCCTGACAACTGTTAGTGGGAAAGTTACCCGTTCGTTATTTTTTCAACTCAGTCACCACAATGCCAGACTAATCTTTATATAAAATTCTATACAAATCACTGTAAACTTGAAATTCAAACTTTTCATATTGAACAAAACTAAGATCATTATGATATATTAATTTCAATTCAAGCAATAGATCTAAGATCATAGAATCATGTCAAGATATAAGACTTGAGCTTGTGCTGATTTCGTTTCAGTTCGATCGGCTATTGCGTAGAGCTTTTATAATAATAATTGAGATTCGAAAAAGTCTGATGTTTTATGTAACTTATTTATTATTATTTTTATTTGAACAGTTCCTCAACAGTATGCATGTGTGTGTGCTCTTGTAAATATGTTGGGCAATTTTACTCTATATGATATTCAAAAGTTGTAAATAAAAAGTTCAATAGATGTAGGATATTTAATTATGTAAAAACGATTTTTAATAATATCAGTACCGAGTAAATTATAAATGAGCATCTGTCCTTTTTCCATTTGGGCTAGTAAACTAATTGGCCAAGTATATATTTTAATGCACCATTAAAGCACTCTTCATTTAAACATCATAATATTAATCTATTTCAAATCAATCAATCCTTTAACACATTCCTGTGACGTGCTCCACGCTCTAAAACTAAAAGATTATATTGCAACCAAATTAAAAACCTGAAAATTAGCTTTATTTAAATTATTAATTCACCAATAAACTTCTGAGAAGATTCATTCTCAAATGAACAGCTTTGAATTCAATACCTTATAAAATATATGTTTCCTTTTTTAAAAAGATACCACACATTTCATCGTATAAAGAAGTATTAAGTAGATACATTGTTATAAGAGGCATGACTAGAGTAGTGCAAAATTATTATTTAAATAATGATTCTCAAGGATTAACTGTGATACCATTTTGGTGATTTTACATTTCTTAATGTTGTGATGTCTTCTATCATTGGTGTTTGTTATATTATTATTTTGCATGTGATGATTCTTGCCATTTTATTTATTCTAAGGTCTAAGCGTTTAAGGTATTCAATAATTATTATTTCCAAATGTGATTAATCAAATTTGATAATTGCATTCCTTGGCCTACACATTGCTATTTTTATTATTGAAAACTTCAATGATCAGTTCCAGAGGAATGATAAAGATAATAATTCTTTTTTGTGTGTTTTCAACTTTGAACACAACGGATTAATACACCGTAAAAATTGGTTTGACTGTAATCAGGTTGCCTATTTGTGCAGTTGAAATTTTTCACATATTTTTGCCTTGTAATAATAATATTCTAAAACATGTTTAAAAATATAATGATAATATTAGAAATAAAACCAATTAATGCGAAATTTACTCAATACAAATTGATTGTTCACTAATCGCACATACTTCTTTTAAGTGATAAGAACCAATTTAAGGGGATGCCCATTCATAGTGCGGATTTCTCCGTAATGATGTCCTTTTTTATTTACTTTTTTAAAACATTTATAAGTAATATGCATGTGCTGAATTTGAACTGCAGGTGCTGATAATTCTAAACAATTATTATTATTGTCTCTAGTTGGGCATCAGTTAGCAAGCAATCTCAATTGTTCAGGTGAAAGAAGAAGAGTTGTCAGTGAGAGGTTGATTGCTCTTGTACAAGAACTATGTATGTTCCATGACAAGGCCTACTACAAAAATGCAAAATGTGATTGTGCTGTTCAAGTCATCGTCTGAGATCTGCCTCGAAAGTATAAAGAATCAAGTGTGAAACATTTAAACTCACGATTAATGCAGTTTTCTTGGTCATTCAAGACGAACAGTGACAACCTATTTATTTATAAATATATACAAATGCAACAAATATAAATATACTTATATACATTAATGAAACTATTATATACATGTACTATTGCATAAATAACCAATGATTTGAAGAAGTTTAAGAATTATTTATACCAAAGTAAGCATGCAACTCTTTTTATCTGGAAGAATCTATTTGTTAAATGCATTCCTTCATTCTCAGAATATCTGGGCAGATTGAATAGTACAGTAAATTTGACATTTTCTCGAAATGAACGGCAACTCCAATTTTTTATGATGTTTCGTTTGTCAGCTTGATAAAAATATTGGCAGTAGTTAATAAATTTTGATTATTCTTTTCAAATTAATATAATGAATAGCTGGTATCAAAAAAATTTTTTGTTGCTAATATTTTTAGCATATTCTCACAATAAATTTCACCTGTTGCATTTTGATCTTAAAATATGGATTCAAGTGTCTCTGACACTAGGCCTACTTAACTTTCGAATTAAATTTCAAATAACCTACAACCATTTTGAACTAAAATTTTTAATTTATGAAATGAATAGTTCTATTGAATTTGAATATTTTTCAGTAATGTTAGTGAAACATTACTTTGAATCGCAGTATAGCGCCGTTAAAGCTTACCGTAGTCGTTATCAAATTCAAAATTTATAGCTGTTGAATGAGCGTAAACAAGGTAGAGAATAGCTAACTGATATGACAGTGCTAATAAAGTAGGAGTGATTGCTGTCTAGAAACAATTAATTAAGTATCACATGATTTGCCAGTGTTGATGAGGTAGTGTTTTCTGTCCAATTGCTGTCCAAATTCAATGATTTTCCGAAGGTGCTTGTGCAATCTTGTAAATATTTTTCAAAATTGCTTATGTGAATAATTTTATACTTGATTACAAGTCTACGATTCCGACAAATTATCAATTTAATGTTTTAAATGGTATCTGGTTGTTTTTAAGGATATCAAATAATGCTCAATTAATTCTTAAAAATGATTCAACAAAAAACATCCCAGATAAGTCTGCCTGGATTTGAATGTAGGCTATGCATAGAGGATTGTACTAATGCAGTAGTTGAAAACAAATTTTAGATTTTCGATTTCAGAAGGAATGCATTATTGAGGAAATGTAAAATTCTATAAAATTCAGCTCCACACGTCTCTTGCATATAAGACAGTGTTTGTGAGCTTAGTTTGAAATAATATTGTAACATTTTATTAGAGAGAGCATTACGAATAATGATGAATCATTTGAATGTTCATAATCTATGTGAAAAATTGACATTACCACAGTCAATAGTTGGGCAGTGCGTGAGTGCGTGCGTGCGTGAGTGCTGAGTGGTGCACAAGTTTGTTAGTTGCTATCCGAGATGCTAATACATTCATGTAATATGCAAGTGAACAGCACAACTTTTTTATTATACAAATAAATATACATATAAAACTAAGTGAATTATTTCTGAGAGAAGAGTATTAGTGGAAAGGAGTAAAACAGACTTTGAAACTACTGTATTACCATTATTTATCGATAACTATTAATAAGGGAATTCTGATTCTATAGAGCATCTTCAATTGGATATTTTTTCCTAATAATGTATTGTTTTAGCAAAGAGAATGTTAGACCGTGATATATAATATATAAGCTGTTTGTGTATATATATTATATATTGATATGAGTAAAGAAACTGTATATTATTTCACTCTTATAGAATCTCAAATCGTTCAAAATTTATTTTTTTAGAGAAAATTTAAATGTGAAACTTCATTATTATTTCTTCTATAATATTTTTTTCATATTTGGTCTCTACATTAATTATTGTAGGTTGATTGTTGGTTGCTGCCTGAGACAACTGCATTGAATACTACTTTTTCCATCCTACTTACTTGCGAAAATCAACTTATCAGCATTGTACGATTTTTCTCAGCTTTAATTAAACTCCAATTGTATCAGCAATTCTGCACATTTTGGAATTCCATCTAGAATCCAATTTATGTTGAACATAATATCTTGACCCTATTTTTTATTTGATACCTTTTCTAAGTGAAATCGAGCAATTTATTTGAGGAAGGCCAATGAAGTTGTGATGGTTTTCGTCCTGTCAAATCTCTGATTCAATTTCCGATTAATATTTGTTTATAAAGTACGGTAAATTTGAAATCGACTATTCACAGTCAAGTTGTATTCTCATGGCTGGGTCCATTACAAGAGATTCTAAATGTTTATCTTAATTGAACCTTCTTTAGAAAGTAAATGTAATAATAATGATAATATTAATAATAAAAATAATGAAATGATAAGAATAATGAATAATTAGAAGACACTGTTTTTTGTATAGCTCTTATTTTCTAAGTGAAATATTATATTGTTGTTGACAGAGGAAAGATATATAAGAAATCGAGTAAAACATGGAAGTGAAGAGCAATTCTCACTAGGCTTGATCGGAAGGAATGTTTGTGCAATCCAGTTTTGTGTTAAAATTATTTATTATTTATTTTGATTAGGCCTAGATATTTTCTTTTTAATTTAGTCATTTTTTGAAGTACAAAGTTATTGAATTGTTTTATCAATGTAATAATTTATATCTATTGAATGTGTTGATTATGGAAGCGTTGCTTATATTGTATGTCACTAGAAAAACTGTCCTATTTAAAGATTATTAAATCATGAATCATCCTCTCGAAACTTGTTTGTTCACTGCCTGTTTTAGAATAGATTCAGTGTACAATTTGACAGTATCAAGTCTTAGATCAACTCTTTAAATTTGAGCATTCAAAATAAATCTCAAGATGTACTTGGTACAGTAAATTTTCATAACTATATTATCTTCATGGCAAATTTAATATAACATTGAATAGTTAACAGCGTTTTCCTGATTAGCTTACCAACTATTAACGACCATTAGTTTACAAATTTTCAAGTAGGCCTAAATATTATTATCTCGATGGTTCGGTTATGTAATAATATTCACAAAGTTTAAAGAAATATTTATTCACAGAATCAAAGTTAATTTAAGCTTTTAATTATGAGTGGATTGTAATTTTATGGAATCATGGGCATACATGTTCATTTCTGGCTAAAACCTACTCAATGCTCTCTAAAATAAATTCAGAACAAATGAGTTCAGAACAATATGTCTTTAAGTATTCATAATTATCGTGCCATTAAATTATTCAAAAGGTGTTTACTCAAATCACACTAAAAACCGGCAGTGAATATTCATTTTTCTTGATTATATTAAAAGATCGATTTGATACTCAAGTTCTTTGTTGTTACAAGTCAAGTTACAAAGAAATTACTTAATTTTCCACAGGGAAAAAAATTTCAACCGAGTTCCAATAAATTTATCTGTGCTCGCTACCTGAGATGAGTATTTCTTGCATATGCGATATTGTATAATCTTTTCTTGTTCTTTGAAGTGATTTTTTCTCAAGAATTTTTCTTGCAGGATTCTATTGTTATCCCAATTTTTTATTAATATTTTGACTTGTTACAAACTATTCAAGTTCTTTTTATGTTGTTTGTACAGTATCATAATCGTGCTCTGTTCAAGTTTTATCTAGATAGTAGTGATTTTAAATTGTTAGAATTTTAATCGAAACTATAAGGGTTGCAAAAACAAAGCAAAAGAAAGTATAATTTGTGAAAAGCATGAAGTTGTAAAAACAGAAGATATACAGTATATACAAAGTAATGGACTGCATATATTTCAATTATTTAAAAGAAGCAATTTTTTCTGTAGTTAAATAAAATGATCTCCTATTGTAGTGTTTGTGTCGTTATTTTCATTGTTTCTTCAATAGTATAATAATTATGTAAATATCTAACTCTTCTCTATTATCGAAATCCTGAATCTATTAATTTATCAAATTTTATTAATCATGATGCTATTAATTAGCAAGTTGTTCAATACAGTTGTTCATGTAAACAACTAATTAGCAGTTGTTTATGTAGAGGCTGTTTAAGCAGTCATTACGTACAGAGACTGTATTCTCTGTACGTTTATTGATTTTAGTTATTTTGAAAATATAAGAGGAACAATAGCTTTAGGAAGATAAGAATGTGGACCACATTGTTGCAGGCCCACTCTGTCGGGGCAAGTGAAGAAAAAAGGCGCGACCACAAGATTGATAGTATGTATGCAAACTATCTATACTATGGCACCATGAGAAATATTGGAATAAAATTTCCATTTAACTGTATGGAAAATTTCATCCGCATGATACATAGTATGCATGCAAAAATGCATTGTGTGGTCGCCACCTAAATTTCAGCCAATCTTACTCCTCTGATTCACCCAGTCGGTCATTGCAATGAACCGACAAAATAGAACTATTCTGTAACATGGTCCTTTCTGTAGTAGACTCACTTTGTTGGGGGGTGAAAATTTCAGAATTGACTCAAGAATATGGCTCACTGTCGGGAAGTGAAAAAATAAGAATCGACCAATTCTGTCGCTGCATTAGCCGACAAAGTTGTAGTACTCTGGAATGTGGTTCTCTCTGTTGAAGGCCTTTATAGGGAGGTGAAAATTTGTGTATGAATCCAGTTTGAAGCTCCACGACACGACAAACTGGGCCTAGGCAGAATATGGTCCTCGTTGTCCCAGATAGTCTGTGGGGAAGTGAAGAAGCAAAAATCAATCAAGTCTTCTCCTGCAATCATTGATCTAAATATCTAACTGGAGGTGGCACTAGCTTGAGCTGCTATACAAAACATGTGTTCCGTCTAATTTTGTTGGGATGGCAATGCAATGAGGGTTGGAATTTTTTTCAAGAACAGTATATACACTATTAAAAAAAAAGGCGGTATCCAGCTTGTTCAATCAGTGCTATCCCCAGTTAGATATTTAGCTCAGAACCTGTAATTTCTCGACAGATTGGGACTACTTGGTAATTCAAGAAATTTTCTTGCAGGGCCACTTTGTCAGAAAAAGTAGTAATGAATTCGGCCCAGTCTGTCGATACATACAGCTGACAGAGTGGGACTATACTTGGGAATGTAGCCCACTCTGGGTCTGGCTCACTGTCTTGGGAGGTTAAAACTTGAGCATCGACCCGGTTTGTATGATCAACAGACTGGGCCTGCTCAGGAATGTGGCAAAGTCTGTCGGATTTCATAGAAATAATCGTTACAATGTGACGTTACAAGTCATGTTGCCGACAAAGTGGAGGTACACTGTTGAAAGCCTGTTTTGTTAGGAGGTGCCAAATTGGTAATTGGTACACCAATTTGAGGAAAGGCCGTACTTGTAGTGAAAATCAAACGTGTCTATTCCTGCATGCACCCGACAGATCAATCCTACTCCCAACTCCAAGAAATTTTCTTGCAGATGCAGGCCCACTTTGTCAAGAAGTGCACGAATAACTTCGGCTGTTGCTTTATAGATGGGTTAAAATTTCTTGGCACTTGGCAGCTGGCTGCTACTAACTGCATTAAAAACATTGTCTGCTGCTTTAAATCTTCAAATCCACCATGAAAGATACAGATACCATGTCTAAAGTTAGGCGATGCACACCATGTAGTTGTCAGCGTTAAATAATATAAAAATCGTCCCACTCTGTCCTCGCTGGTAAATAAAACTGCACTACTCTGTCGTCGTCTCAGTTTGGTTTCGTACCGTTCAACAAACTTCACATGTTCGATTTTTTGTTTTTCTACAGGGCTTTTAACTAATGGCGTCTGCTTGTGTCAAAGCACGTTGTTTACATTTAGAACACAGTTTGCTTTTTTCATTAATTTGTTTTTGATCTATTTCAAATATGTTTTAGTTCATAGTCAGGATGGTACATAGGAAATCAGAGTACAGACTTCAGTACAATTTTCTACCCGAAGACATCAGAAAAAAAATCTGGTCAGATAATGCTACGTTGAGGTAAAATTACTGCTTATTGATTCTTCTGGTATTTATTAAATCAATTCATAACAGTATTGTTATTCCAAACTATCTATCAATTGACTTTTGCATTTTTGATCGTATTCATTTTAAATCGATTATTGTGACTTGCCTTCTATTCGTACTAAACAAATTCTCAATATTATTAGTACCGTAAATACTATCTTACTATAAGCATAGATTATGTCTGTGGTGTTCCAATAATAGTATATTCTAAAAATCGTTTCCAGTCTAGGATTTTAATTCTAAGAATATATCTTGAAATAAGTTTTATCCCTCTCTGAAACCTTGCTAGTAACAGCTAGTCTTCCGTCTGAATTACGGTAGGTTAAGGAATTGATTCATCATTAGTGATAACTTCGCAGTTCGTTATTGATCACAAATTTTACACATTCAGAATTCACCCAGAAAAGGAAATCACTCCAAGTTAGGTACTGTATCAAAACAGTTTTGAAACATATCTTTTTGTCCATCATACCAAAAAAACTCATTAATTGATTATATTGGACGCTCAAACATCTTAATTACAATTATTATCTTTGACTAGGTGAACATCATCTCTTTCCGTGGATAAAACTAACTCATATTCACGGCAGGCTAAGAATAATTCTAGTATATTTTTGGAGTATGCGTTTCATACCTAGTATAGATGAAATATTTTTTGTTTTCAGAGACAGCAGAAAGTTATCAAATCAAGCTCATCATTATTGGGAATACCAATTGACAGACGATAACTGTGTCTGTGATGGTGAAGATGAAGATGATTCTGGACCTCCTCCTCCCCACAAGTAAGGTTTTAATAGTTCTTCATTATATCACGCTCAGTACCTTTGAATTATTCTTCTATTTGATCTATAAATATCCCAATTCAACTATAAAAAATAATCAAAGCATTCTAAGAAATTGTGATAAACTTTCTTCTTTTATTTCATTAAGTATTACTAGGACATGAAATTTACCTTACAGTCAATCATTAAGATATTTGAAAACCAAATGGTAATTTTGAATTAACCCTAAATATTCCTATCTTGCCTTTAACAGTGCTTTGTCTACTGTTACATGAAAAATATGTAGGTACGGTAATGGTCTAAATAATGTCTCAAAGTTACTTAGCCATCCTTCGGGGAAAACGCTGCCAAACTAAATAAAATCACCAATTTTGGGGCATTGAAGACTGGAGTTTATCTCTCTAATAACCATCAATATTTTCATATAGTGTAGTTTATTTTCATAAACTTTTTACTATGCCTGCAGACTGAAGCATAGAACGCTACTAGCTCGATACGGAGAACGATCTAGAAGCTGCAGTAATGGATTGGATCAACAGAGTCGATCTGAATTGGAAAGATGTCGTGAAATTGCTGTGCAAACGCCCAATTGGAAAACAAAACTTGGAAAATTGAAGAAAGACAACGATAGTGAAACAGATAGCGGGTGAATATTTTATTAGTTTACCGCTTTCAATAATTGATTAAATTTTATTTAAACAGTTCCAATAAAAAAAGGAACAGTCCTCGTTTGTAGGCTATCTGAGTTTTTTTCTGATTGGAAGATATTTCTATTGATAAAGCATAAAGTAAACTTGCTGTTATTCCTGGAATTAGAGTAGTTTAATTTACCAAAGTTTCAGTAATTACAAACATGTAGTTGTTATTCTCTGTATTTTAAATACATATAGCCTTCATCTGCTTGATCATATAGATAGATAGGCATAATATATAGATAGATTAGCAGTCTGTAGCCTAACTGTTAACCGTGGGCCGCACTGCAGGTGGGTAGTTGGGGGATGGTGGACGTTGACAATTCATCAAAAATGTCGTGATAATTTTCTACATTTTCTATTATTATGGATTTTGTATGAGCTGCAGAATCTGATAAACCATCCACCATTCAGGTAACAATCCAGCAGTGCGGCCTCGGCTTAATGCCATGTTGATTCTCGCCTTAGATATAAAATGAATAAAAGGATTCTGAATTGTGCCAAAGTTGCACCATTTTACGGTACCGTATAATATTTTTCTTTCATTTGATTTTCTTATTATATCCTCATCGTATGTCTTGTACAAGAGCCTACTCTCTATCCTTGAATAACCTGCGAGGAGTATGATCATTACAAGTTTGATGATTCTAATAGAGTTATTTGTAAAGTTTGAAAAGTTTATTGAATTTTAGCAATAAAATAAAACTAAGATATTCTTCATAAAACTATTGAATACTCGGTCCAGTCATCTATTATTTATACTATGGTGAAAGTACTGCCACAACTTTCCATTCGTGAATCAATCAATAACATTTTGTCTTCATTGTTCTCTTGAAAAATGAGAATTTAACATTATTGAGAGCCTTAATTTTATCGAAATGACCCTGCTTTTTTCAATGGCGTTAGAATTCCAACAAGAAGAATTTTTGCAACAAATATAATGATTTGTGTAAGTTGCTAAAACAGAGATTATCAATGTGTAGGAGAGCGTCCTGCGATGAGATACAGGATGTGATGAAGAACATGAGCACACTCACCCTGCCTGAGGTGTCAACCGATGGACGCACCAGTGTCAACGGCAGGCCAAGAACACCCGCTCCCCCCGCCTCCCCTCACCCGCCGCCTTCCTCACAGAGACAGTCGAGGCCTTCTTCAGCCCTCAGGTATCATCAACTTTTGAATTTGAATTAAATTGCATTTATTTCGACAAAATTACAAGATTACATTACAACATTTTTTTTGATAGGGTACTATTTTACTTACAGTATCATACAAAGTAGATAAAATACTAATGACATCACAGTTATATATTATTGTAATAATTCTTATTGTAGAAAATCTGTACATGATTAACAATATTAACATGATTATTTCTTTCTAAATAAAAAAGTAAAAAAGAAAAGTTAGGTATCAAAAGAGAAAAAGACGTTGGTGCATGATCAAATTTTCCATACAGTTCAATCGAATGAAATAAAACTGACACAACTTTAGATTGCGATTTTTACAAAAATAGACTTTCCTAGCTGTACCTTTTTGGTTCTGAATGTAGGAAGTGTACAGAGTGAGTAAAGGAGCGTTTGTAAGTACAATTATTTGCTTGCGATAGTGACGCCAATTAGGGTTTTGTAGTAGCTTATACGGGTTTTGAGTCATTAACCTCATTGGCGACAGCTGATACTGTTGCAAGAGAGTCATTGCTCTAAGGCGCGGCGCCCATTGAGATGGAGTGGTGGTGGCGTGGCATCTATCTGGCGCCACGCCAAATATAATCATAGGAAACTAAATGGAACAGCGCGTAGAAGTGGAGTGGCGATGGCGTGGCGTATGTTGTGTGGAGTGGCGCTTGGTTTGTTTTTAATGCCACGCCATCTCCACTTCGAAACGCCACTTGGAAACCACCTACCACCACGTCGCCGCCACTCCACCTCAATGGGCGCGTGGACTTATAAACCCTCCTTAACAGTAAATTCAGTAAAGCCATATGAACATCCAATTCAATACCAAAAGAGTCAAATTTAACAGCTAACTTTAATCTTTCTTTATAATGGACGCCCATAACACTGTTTAAATGGTTATAGTAGTGCAAGTCTAGGAAGTAGGAAGGTGAAAGTAGGACTTCTGCAGTTAAATGCAGTACCGTACTCACCCCTACATAATAAAATAATTGGCCATTTGCATGAAAATCCAATTGAATTCAACCACTGTAAAATTTCTTCATTGCGTTGACGTCTGATTCGTTCATTGGTTCCTTTGGATGAAATGTTTTACGGCGGTTAAATTCAATTCGATTTTCGTGTAAGTGGCCGAATAAAACAGTTGAAAAATGGTACATTACACTAATATTATCAAAATTCGTACGTTTTTGGCCTCTTGAATCGATTTCCTTTTTCTGTTGCTATTGTAATTCAGCCATCGTTTGCGTATTGCTAATCAATTGGTTTCTTTCAAACCCAAATTGGGTCTACACTACTGTGCAGTAATCATGGAAACACTTTTGTTGTACCGACTTGTCTTGTTTCTTTTCACTGGACTTCTATGACTACATCCAACTTCTCTTATTCGGGAATCCCCAATAGCCTAGATAATTTTCAATACAGAAAAAAAGGCAATACATTGATTATTATTGTTTAGTATTAGATAAGGAAAATTAGAAATTATTGTTTTTGAGTATTAAGTATTGTATTCAAGGCCAGGGTATGTATTTCTTGAGTTTGTTTTATGTAAAGTTGGTTTTTGTTTCCCATACAGGTGTTTACCGTGAGCTTTATTGTTCATGCTCATTTTTTGTTTAATTGATGGTGATTTTTATGTTCGTATGTATTTGATGAACAATGAAGAAGTTTCAAAATTAAAAATCGAATGTGTTGATGCTGATGCCTGATCTCCTATTGGTTCACAGGCAGAGGTCTCGAACACCTGGCCCATCAAGATTGTGCAAGAAACTGATGGTCGAGGGAAGGAAAACACATTTTGTGCCTTTTGGATGGAATAATCGCGAGACAGATATTGGGCAGAAGAAGACGTTCAATGTTCTAGCTCCTGAAAAAGAGGTAATCTAGACTTTCAGTCTATTTTGAATAGAAACAACATAGTTAACCAAAGTGTTCAGGTTTTAGAAGGATGAATTTTTGCCATAAAATAATGTAAATGTTTTATTATTTCTCTGAAATATATGGCACATAAATGTCAATGACTTATGAACGAAATAACATGAATGTCTCTTTATTATTACTTTCATTTTTATTTTATTTTTTTATCTAAACTAATGTCGTATGAAACTGAAATAACTCATGAGTTTAAAAAATGTTGATGGGTTTTTATTATTTTAAAATCTGTTTTTTTTTATTTTTAGGTCCATCATCCTGCAGTCGAAGCATCTCGTAGGAAAAAAGCTGAGATTGAAAAATTTATACGAGAAGACATGGCTAAGCAAAAGTACAGGCTAAAAACGCCCTATGTGAGTGTTCCTTATTATTATAATCCAAGAAATATCAAATGTTCCACAAAATATGTTGTTCATTTTCTTACAATTTCACGTCTTCATTTGATAAGACATTTTTATTTAATGGATCACAAATAAATGTGAGCAACACTACCTACTAAGTATATTGAAGCGAAACTTCAATGTTGGTTATCTTGATGAGTAGGAAGTGTATTACCCAATTTCCTCAATATTTTGTATTTTTTTCATAATTTTACAGTAAATTAGATGCTTTTCAAGTTCCTTTAGGCTATACAACTTCTGTTCTGTTACGTAGATATTATGATCATTATTTTATTTATTTTAATCATTGTTTACAGATGTTTAGACTTCTGATGTCAACTCCCATATAGATTTTCCTCTGGAGTGCCTAATTTCTCAGTAAATACCACGATAAATTTTGAGAAAAGGCTTATTAATTTTTTATTGTACCATTTTCTGATATGATTCGTTTCTCATTCCATCTATGTGATTACAAGTAGATGATTATTTGTTTTGATTTTCTCGATGCAGCCACTGGGAAATGCGAGCAGCATTTGGATGAGCGAGTACAAGGAGCAATTCTGTCGAAGTCGTCCCGCTTCGGCCCCGCCTCCTCCCAGCTGACGACGATACTAAGGAACTCGCTCAGCAGTTCCAACGGTCCATGCAATCCAAGTTTAAACCTAGGTTAGAACAGCTTTCAACAGAACAGTCTTAATGGCTCTATTATTTTTTTGGCTTCTTGAGATTGATCAACTTCCCAAATTTTTTGGGCAGCATTATTGATTGATCTCTATTATATAATTCTATTTTCATACTGTATTACTGCTGTAGCATTTATTGAAAAATATAATTCCCAACTAGATGTTCATACAACTTGTATTATACAAGTATATCTTCACCATTATGATGAAGATTTCTCTGAGATCAATTTATGTGATGGCTGTGCACCTAGTCGTTGGTGAATGGTTCAGAACAATCAGCCACAGATAAAATCACAATGGACATGGTATTTAATTTTGTCAACTCTGAAATTTTTCATCTGAAATATTGTGGACTTTTTGTCTCACCATCTCAATAGAACCATATAGAAAGCAATACACTTGCGTTATGGAACCTACGCTCTCTCAAAAAATGAAGTAAATACATTTCAGTAATAAAATTACTATGACATGATTCATTAAATTAAAAAAAATATATAGCTCCGAGGCAATAACTTTAAATCAATTTCAATGTATCTTATAAAACCCCTAAATCATTCATTCTTTTCAGTTCCTGTACCAGTAGCCAATACAAGAGTCATTGTGACTGCTTTGAAAAGCAGTTCTAAAACTGGGGCCTGTTTTATAATAATGTAGTAGTCCTGTAAAACAGGAAAAAGGCAGGACACACTAGACTGATAGCATAGAATATTATATGATAAACTAGAAAGTCTAGTGTTTTTGTCTTTTCCTGTATTAAGGGGCTCCTACAGTTTTTATGAAACATACCCCAGGATTATTCTTCAAGAATTAGAATCTTACAGATGATACTATCGTAAAATCATGGATTTAATCCATTTCAGTAATGTGCAATTAATACAAATTATTGAACGATGTACAAGTACTTTAAGAACTGTAAACTATTCTAAGCTATTTAGAATAAGCTATTCGTGTTCATTGTAAACATTCTTTGGTGACAATAATCATGTTAATTATTATGTCTCAACACACCAAGTATACCAAGAAATGTTAGTTATATTTAAATAGCGACAATAAAATTTGTCGCTTATATTTGAAAGCATAATAATTTTTTAGAAACAATTAAAGTCATTTTTCCTCTAGAATCTTATTTGTTTTATGTGACAGACTTTTATAATTTAATAATAAATTATTAATTTATTCCTTTTCATGTAAATTTTGAAACAACACAATTTGAAAGATTTTCTATCATTCTTTATATTGTGCGGTTTTGTAAACATTTCAAATTTGATCTTATAACATCAAATCTTTCTAAGTACAGTAGTCAAGTAAGAAATATTTTAGCGACATCACCACTACTTGTAGTTACTTGTTCAATGTTCTCTTTTTATATAAGAACCAAAGATACTTATATTTATAGAATTAATATAGAAAGTTGAATAAATGAAGTGATTCAGCAATATTCAAGTATCAATTCTTAATACTTACTTATATGTTATAATCCTCCCTATTCAACTCTTTATGGAATCTACTTCTACAGCTTTTGTGGAATAGACCAGAAATAATCATTAATAGAGAGTTATTTTGGTGAAATCGTCCTGATTAATTGAAAAGTGGTATAATTCCACTTGATATAAAATAATTATTAGTTTTATATAGTTTTTATAGATTTTATTCTATCAAGAATACAGTGTTCAGGCAATATAGAATATATTCTTTGATAATTTTCGCATTGATATGGCACAACGATTATTAAATGGTCTATGAAGGGAATTACAATTAATTTTGGAGAACGATTGCTGTCATTCAAAACTTGAAGTAATTATGAATGTTTTGTTATATGTGTAAATTCTCTATCTGTAAATAATATTAAAAAGCGAGAATAATCTCTATTTGTATAGGAAAAGTGGTATCATCAGAAGAAAATTATTTTCCGACAAATGTATGTTTTGTAAAATGTGTAAACGTTTAAACTTTTTGGCATTCCTGTCAAGTCAATGCTTAGTCATTACAATATAATATCTTTTCCCGAGTACTACTCAGTGAGTAGGTTTAATGTACTATGGTAATTGATATCAATCTTCTACTTATTACTATCGAATAATTTTTATAGAAATTGCACGATTCAATATAAACATTCATTGATTCACTAGAAAAATTCTTGAAGTGTGAATTCAAGTAAGCTTGTTTAGTACGGTACGGTAATCTTGAAACTCAGACTGTATTCTTCAACTTGGATAATTATAAGAACCAATAAACATCAACCCTCCTTAGAGTGAGAATAAAAAAAAACATCTTTCTAGTACTGATTCCATCAGTACTGATGCTGGAACTTCACGCCTTGTGTGCCGCTAATAATAATTCATCAACACAATCTTTCATATTTTTTATTGGAAGAAACTTCTTCCTCAGTGAATGCTCAAATCATTAAGCATTTTTTATTTTAAATTTCCATTTTTTTAACCCTGTATAAATGTTCCAATACCCATTTTGTATTGTAGTGGTACGGGTTACAAATCTTGTGCTTGCAAAGGAGGGTTATTATTATAAATTTGCAATTAAAACTGTTTTGATTGAGGTACACATAATTCATTGTATCATAAAACGCACTTTTCTACTGTAAACATTAGTTTATATGTGCAATTGGTTTTGTCTCTGTGATTGAACGTTGACGTTTCGTATGTTTTGATAAGAATATCTTTTCAATGTAGTTATGATTTGATTTTATCGTATTGTAATTTGTTAATTTTTAATAAAGTTATATTTATGGAACCCGCTGAATCTTTTTGTGTGAAAGAATCCGTTATTTAAGCTTTAGTTTTCAGTCAGAGGTGGATGCATGGGGGCACTTGAAGTCTAGAACTTTAATTAAAAATAGTTTGAGATTTTTTCTGCATTGAATAAGCCAAATATTTTCCCTTCACTACACTACCATCAACAGTAAAAACCGCCTCTGTAAAAGAAATTCGACCTGAACTTGACCTGGTAATTATAGAATGATTGGCATGTCATAAAATTGTTAGGTTTTGTAGTATTTATGTCATAGGCAAACCAAAATTGATTTTATGCTGTTGAAGCTATGGTAAACTAATTGACGTTGACATATTAAAGGATTCTAGCCGGCAGGTCAATTAACTACTGTAGCAAGCTCATCCGTATCAAAGCAAAATGTTAAAACGTCAGGCTGGTTCTGGGGTGATCTTAAAATTTTTTGTCTCCTAAATATGTAACATAAATTTTATAAAATTCAAATTTATTATAACATTTTATAATATAGGCTATCGTAATCCGTCTGTCTCTCTCTCTCTAATCCTGTTCTAAATTACTATTATGTACTTGAATTTTTTCTAATTTATCAACTGTATTCTGTTTTTATTTCTATTCTATTGATTTGTATTTTGTAAAATAAATTGTATATATTGTAAAGGGTTGTCTGATAGAGAGGACCTGGAGTCCTAACTCCGCCCTTAATAAAGACTATCAATCTCTCTCTCACCTCTCTAGAAGCCACTCGATTAGAGGATCAAAGTGAATAAATTAATCATCGTTTATTTTCTCTTAGAATAACTACGGTACTGAAGTTATCTTGAAACAGCATAGCCTTGTTTTCAGAAGTTACTGGAATATTTTGGATTGATATTTTTCAAATTTGATTGGTTTGATGACAGGAATTTACGAATTTGATTCACTGGCAACCTGGCTTCGGGGTATCACTTAATGTTCATTGTTGCATCTTTTCCTCACTTGAGCGCTAGTATCTTGTGTTCATTATCACATTAACACAGTCACTCTGTAATGTTGATACTGGAAAAGACCACTCTATGAAATACCTCATCTATGCACGTACTCTACTCAACATGTTGGATTGAAAAATTATCACTTATCAGTGTCCAGATTTCAAGGTTATGAAAGTTCACTGCAATATTGTGTATACAGTGTTTTCAGTTGATAGTATTGTATTCAAACTTGCTCAAACAACAAATGTGTTTTTCTATAGTTTGCTGTGATTTGTGATCAGGGTTTATATTATATTTTAACCAACTTTAAAGATACCGTTGCACATTGGATTTGAAGCTCACCTATACGTACCGGTATTCATCGATATCGCATCTTTCATCATTCATCAGCTTTGATTTTTTCCTCTCAATACCATGATTAGACAGTTTCGTGCCCTTATACTGGGTGCTCCAGGATCCGGGAAAGGTACTATTTCATCTAGAATTATTAGGAAATTTGATATGAAGCATATAGCAAGTGGTGATATTCTGAGAAGCAATATTCTTAACAAAACAGAATTGGGTATCACAGCAAAAAAATATATGGACAAAGGACAGCTTGTACCAGATGAAATTATGGTAAATTTGATTAGTAACGAATTGAATCTGAACTCTAACGTTAACTGGTTATTGGACGGTTTTCCTAGAACAAGAAAGCAGGCTGAAATCCTCGGTAAAAAAGTGCAAGTGGATGTAGCTTTAAATCTTGTGGTTCCATTTGATGTGATAATTGCAAGAATCCAACAAAGGTGGATCCATGCTCCCAGTGGTCGTGTGTATAATACAGATTTCAACGCACCCAAAGTTCCTGGCTACGATGACATCACCGGGGAAAAATTAGTTCAGAGGGATGACGATAAACCTGAAGCTGTTTCCAAGAGGTTGGAAATTTATTCTCAAACTGTTAAACCAGTCTTAGATTATTACAGAGACGCCGGCATCCTTGAAGAATTTCATGGTAGGACGTCTGATGAAATGTGGCCTCTTATATTCAAATTTCTCTCCTCTCGAACGCCATGTAAAGCTGATTTCAATGATGCGAAATAGTTACTTACCGTACTAGAACTTAATTCATGTTATTAGAGGTTTCATTTCTTAATTTATCTTTATAGATTGATGTAAGATTGGGATGATAAATTTATTTCATAGTCGTCTTTACTAGTCAGTCCCATATTGTTTATTTTATCATCACCAAATGCCAGAAATCTTGCCCTTTATTTTATAATTGCTCTTTATTTTCTAATAGGTACTGTAGAGAGCAAGGTTTTATAATAGGCCTACTACTGTACATCAACATGCTCAAAAATGAATTTTCATGTTTTGTAGTAAAAATTTTCAATTTTGTGTATTGTTTATATAAAAATTTAATGCGGACCATGATAATAGTAATAAGTAGTCTAAGGTAAAATACATTGTGAAGTCTAGTTTATAACATTGAAAATATATTTTTATAAAATATGGTATCGTTGTTGATTGCTTATAATAATTATTATTTTTGTTGAAATTCTTATGATAAATAATTTTATTATCAAAGCTAGGCCATTTTGTTTCTTCAAAATTTTGTGGTCTAAAGCTCTACACAGAGACAACTGAAATTTTTACTCTTTCACACAAAATAAGCTAATTGTGGGCCTGTTTTATAAATTACTTGCAATTTGGGTCACACTAGGCCGATACATGAATAGAACAGAGTAAACTGTGAAAAGTCTTTTTCCTGTATAACATACAAGATTCCTCAATTTTTTGAAACAGAGCCCGGCTTTTTTATGTGTGGTGTTTGTAAAAGTGCAACAGTATTAATTCAACTTTATATAAATTTTATTTCTTTAAAATTCAAATATAGTGAAAAAACTATTGAAGTTCCAATAGAATACATGTTAAAAAAATCTTAAAGTAAGAAAATGTGGACGTTCGACATTATTCTAAATAAAATGTATTTTTCAGAGTTGTTATATGATAATTTATCATGATTTTGGTTAGGTACCCAATCTTGACCGAAATAATTTTGTCGTAATATAAACAAAAGTGTTGAGGCCCATCAATTGATTTAAATTGCAATTTATAAATAGGGCTATGTATTTGCTACATTGCCAAAAATTTGCGAAAATTCATCTCACATGCTAGCATGAATGATCGAACAAGTTTTTGCTTATCCAAATAAGTGCAGTATGTTTGAAAAAATAACAGGATAGCACAGACTAGGTAAGGCTATATTTTTTCACTTTTATTCTTCTATTGTCTGTGGTAAAAGATACAGTGTATTTTCAGTATTTATATATAGGCTATTATATTTTCGAAATATTTTTTTATTATGTAATGAAATCATTACTACACGTATGTGGGGCTCTTTTGCAAAAGACCCACTTTGCACAATAATGAAAAATTGACTTTTCAAAAGTCATCAAGAAAATTTATGAAATTCCAGTAAAAATTCACTTGTCCAATAGTCCAATGTTTGGTATTAATTTGCCGCATTAAGATACCGTAAAATATAGATTGTCAAGTAGCACATTAAATTATCTCATTAATTTTGGTATGGTGCATAATCAGTTGAGCACAATTTCCATGATTTTTAATTTACTCATAAATATGTTCCAAACAAATGTTTCTAATAATATGTAAGTTATGTGTATATTGTATTCCAAAAGCATACTTCAATGGACTATTATTGAAAATAAATAATGATGTTCAATAATTTCTCACTGATGAGGAAACTCGTTATCAACAATGCGGTTTATTTCCCAATGTAACGAGGAAATAAACGGGTACTTTGAACTATTCTACAATCAATATCAATGCTTAAATTATTCTATTGCCACACTCATGACGGAAATCCAACTAAAACTATAATATGATTTATCATATATTTTTATTTTGTTCTTCCTCCTCAATCAGCTCTATTTAATAGCTTAAAAATATTATAATTTCAACAGCTATAGTGTTATCAAATTATTTTTAGTGATATTCTTGTCACTCAATTATCCTTATGATTGGGTTAGTTACCAACTTCTCAAAACACACTTCAAAATTGATTTTTACTTTATACGATGATAAACATAGGTTTGAAATACATAATTAATTATACATTATAAGATATTGTTAAATTCAGTTGATATTATACTTTCGAATCTTATTATGAGTTAAATAGATACCAGGAAAATGCCAAATTATTCTTTCATTAGCATCCTTTGACCGCCTTTCAAAGGGGTGTGTGTTTTTTTTTCAGTAATTTACATAATCATATTCTACTTCTGTTTCACTGTATCTTATAATGAGAAAATAATTTCTAATTTAGAATTTCTCATCAAACACGAGACTCTGTATGTATAATGAACTTTAAAGGCGGATAAATATTTTCATGAGCAAAACCCACTACAATAAATGATAACATGAATTCTATTAATAATGACCTCAAATTTCTGACAGATAAGTTTAGTAAACGTATTCCTTTACACATGAAGGGAAACCCTCTACAATAGGTACCTAAGGATTTTGCACGTTTCAACTGTTCACAATTTCAAACATAAACTGCTATAAATTGAATAAAACTGTAATCAACTTGAAAATGTTTTTTACTTATCCTTGCAATGAAAGCTTTAAGGCTGTGCATCAGCTTAAAAAAAACTTTTTTATGGTGATATTTTTTAAAGTTTTACGATTTGGATACTATCAAGCTATCAAAATAAAATACTTTTTAGAGGAAATTTTTTTTTTGTTCATTAGTTTTTGAGATATGGGCGTCTAAAGTAGAAATTTTTGGAGAAAGTCATCTCAAAATTGGTTGCAAATACAATCATGAAATTTTGAGCATACGTGCTTGAAGGTATTGTCTATCACTTGACATAATTAGTTTCTCGAAATATCAACTTTTGAGAAAAATAACAAATTCTCAATTTAATTGAAAATTGAGTTACTTTTTTAAAGAATATATTTTCGAAAATATTTTTTTCCAAATTGGTTATTTTGAGAACTAATTATGTCAAGTGATAGACAATACCTTCAAGCACGTATGCTTAAAGGTTACTGAAGGCAGGTAAACTGAACCGTGAAACCACTTATCTGTACAGGTTACAAGCAGAGGTAGGCTGCCAGGCAGGTAACCTGCCTCTGCCTCCAGGTAACCAGTAACCTGAACGTCTTCTGGAATCGTGAAATCCAGCCATAAGTACATTACAACTATTACAAGCCTTATATTGACATTTCTAAGGCCCAATATTTATCAAGAAAGAATTAGAAATTTTACATTAAATCGATTGAATTGTCTAATTTTGTTGAAATTCAAATGATTTTCAATCATTCCAGACCCCAAATAGGCGAGATTTGGGATGAGAATGTATGAATTGACAGAAAACAACAAAATTAGATGAATAAAATCTTTATCAGAATTTCAAAATACCTTACGAAAGGTAATTTCAAATGCCTGGACGAAATTAAGCTGATGAAACAAGAATTAGAATGAGATAATAGCTGCTATAAGGAGGAAATGCCATCTCAGACGTTGCTAAGTACTAGAAAATTCAAGGATAGAAGATAATAATCCTGAAGAAATTAATAAATAGTTTCAGTAATCCAAACATCCCGCCAAATAACAGCTTATTCAATTTCGTGAATAAATTGGTGAGCGCCTTCATTTACACGGGTATAGGCAACCAACAATACACGTTTGGATAAAATTTTTCGATTATCGACTTTGACTTCGATTTTTAATCCTTGGTCTCGAGCAAATCTGTCAAAAAAATAAAAGCTGCTTCCCGCGCTAATATGTCTGTACACGAAAATTCTACCAGGCAACCAGGAGCATCGAAGAGATACACAGCTCTGGCGATTCGCGGGCTGCCTAATGCCCAGATGTTGCGGTTGCCGGGAATTTCAAATGTACGCGTATCAGATATTTTAGTAAGCGTCATTCTCGATCAGCTGACTACAGTTTTGTTGCGTTGCCGCGAAAAATTCAAATGTATAGCAGGATTCTTTCAAATTGTCAGAAAACAGCTGATTGATGTACGCTCGTTTACTAACGTTAAATCAGCTGTTTTCTGACAAGTTAAAAGAATCCTGCTATACGCTTGTCAAAAATTGCCATTTCCAATTAGCTGACATTATTTTTCTCTATTTTGAAGGAAAAAGGTTTTTCTGTTATTAATTTTTACCAATTCTCCAAATTTTCTTCTTCAAAAAGCTTCTGGGTTGTGAATTTAGGAATTTTTTGCTTCCCAACAGCTAATAAGATTTTTTCAATGAAACAGATTTTATTATCAGATTAACTGTTAATGAGCTCAAAATTGCCATGCTTTAAGAATGGATTGAACACATCATAAGTAATAAAATACTGTATATGTAATTGGGTACTTGAAAGAGGAATGAAATGAAAAAATCAAAACCGTATGAAACATTCACAATAACTTTAATACAAATTAAATAACATAAACTGAACAATTCTTTTGGTTAAAAATCAACTGCAATGAAAATTTTCTCAAATCATTACTCTCTGCAGTTCAATGTAATAATTTACCAATTAATTAAACAAATTATTATTATACTAACGCGATATGGAATTGTGAATTAAAAATCTTGCGTTAGTAAAATACGCTTGTTATAATAAATAATAATCTTTCCTAGTACAGTATTGTAAAAAAAGAAATACAAGATGAACACACTTCAATTAGTAGTCGACATTATGATTATGAAATAAATATTTCAATTAGGAAAAAAACAATTTTGTAAATATGCAAAGAAATAAAAAATATATGATTTGCAATAAAGCTTTTTGAAAAGTTTCAAATTTATTATCTGAATTACAAAAACTTCCAGTGTAGGGCCCACTGGCTTATTAAATGGTCGCTGTAGTGAAATGATTTTCGAAGACTGAATGAAGTGAATAATGATTCAGATTAATGCCTCATGTAAGTGAATGGGCTCGGTGTGAATGGTAAAGTATTAAAAACGTCAATTATTGTTGAAACAATTGAAACACTTATCAATTTGGAAAGTCAGCGAGTGGTTTCATCTCAATTGGACAATCATAAATTATAATTATCTACCTACTGAGTTGAGAGGTGCAACAAATTAATATTCATCACTAATTTAAAACTGAAAAATAATAGAATTTAAAAAAATACAAAATTGAAAGCAAGTTAAAAATTCATGTGTATCCAGGCCAAGGTTTAAAAAATTAATCTACAGTGATAATATGTACTAACTGAATAAGAACTCCACAACTAGATTTCGTTTAAGAACGATAACGAAGCAAATAACCTGATATGAATCATTGGAATTCTTTGAACCTGGCAGTGAAGTCCTATTAAACATATTCAGGAATATAAATTGTTCATGGTTATGATGAATAGCAGGATTGTTTTGTAATAAATTTCCATTCATCCCAATAAGAATGTGTAATATTATAATGAATAATTTTTTCAGAACGTTACAAAAACTTGTTCGAAAGTATAGTTTTATAGAATATATTCTTTATTGAAACTAAAATAATATCTTATTATAATTATAAAGAAAAATGTGGAATGGTTTTACATTCAATACTAAAGAGACCTAAAAGTTTTGTCCTGATTGTACACCATACGTTGATACCGATTTGAAAGTAATAATTTGATTTATGGACTCTTTAAATTTTATGAACTTTCAACGAAATTTCAACTTGGAATACTTGTTATAACTCATTAACGAACGAAAATCTCAGTTGACAAAAATGTTAACCATACTATAAAGGTCTATTCACACACATCCGTGCCGTATCAGCTCATCTCAAAAACTTGTTTTTTTTTTTAGAATAATCAATGTTGCTGAGCCTAGACTCTTATGTCGCATCTACCCGCTCGCCGAACTACGCGAACGCGTAGATGGGGTCACTCGCGTAGTTCGCCTACGCTCGGCTCGCCTTCGCTCCATTCTTTATCGGTCGGAAAGCAAGATTAAAGGAGACGATCGTGGCGAGTGTGCACAAAATATACACCGTCTACGTGGTTAGGTCTCTCTGCCGTGTATACGGCTACACGAACGCGAGTCTCTCGGGCTAGACTCGCGTTCGCCTAGTTCGGCGAGCGTGTAGATGCGGCATTATAAATGCAACTTCATGAATAAACATCATTAATTGATTGATTAATCTCCAGCTATTTCGTTCTACGCATGCGTCACGCGCCCAATGCTCTATGATTGGTCAATCATCAACAACCAATGAACCAATCACAGAGCATTGGGCGCATGACGCATGCGCAGAACCAAATAGCTAGAGATGAGCTAACACGGCAGAGATGTGTGTGAATAGACCTCAAGAGTCTTCACTACATGTACTATTTTTGCTAATCCCCTGAGCATCATTTTGTGTTCAAAATTTAGTTAATCTTGCAATTATAAAATCTATTGAATTCCACCTATAGACTGCACAATTAAAATCCTCTGACATTGAACAAGTAATGATAGTATACATATAAATCTACCTAGTGTTTTAAGTGCACTTAATAATATTGTGAAAAGCAATCTTAAACCTGTATGAAAACTGGTGTATTTCTCACAATTGAAAAACATTTAGATCAATATCCACAATCCACAAGAAATGCCAACAATATACAATCGAAGGAAGTAAATGTAACTTGTGAAATTGATGTAATATACAAAAGTATAGCTATGCAATGTTTCACATACATTTATCATCTATCAACTAAAAATGCAAATTCCAAATTTATTTGGAATAGAAACACAGATAAGTAGACACAAAAGAAAATATGGAATCAAATAATAATGAGTAGTCTATTTAAATTAAAGTCTGTACATTACTTCAGGGTGTAATATAAATTATACATATGAACTGATCGAATACGGTGAGTGATTTTATTTTAATGGATTTGGAGAAAAAATTGCCAATTCTAAAAACCAAATTGCCAGAAAATACGATACAGCGTGGCCATGATATGCAATAATAATGATAGAAGATCAAAATTGAACTTATCAGTGATTTCAATCAATATTGCTCCTCCTAACTAGGCAAAAGCCCCCCAGCAATGATGGAAGCTTGCAGCAACTCTACTATTCTTTTTTCTACAACCATTTTGCTTATTTTACCGTTTTGTTTGCTTATTTAAAACTTGTTTTTATGATCGAAAGAACAGTAAAATTGAACTATTCTATTTTCCTCCTATAAGTGCTGAGAAAATTACAGTAATAAAGCAGAATGAACATAATGTAAAGAAGCTTTAAAAACAAATAATTCGATGATTTTCAAAGTTATACATACGTGCCTGGTGTGCAATGAGAGAAGAATCCTTTTCATCAGTATTTGAGAATGAGGGCAAGATTTATTATGCAACCAAATGCTTTGTGGATAGTTCAGGATAAAATACTTCTCATTCTACTTCTGAAACACCAACCCAGACTTTTCAAACCTTTGATTTCAAACGTACTAATTATTACATTAAATTAAAATAATTTACAAAAAGTACTGTAGTAAAGAATTCTTACGGTGTTGAATTTTTGGGAAAGTTGGTAACCTTGAAAGAGGGATTCCAACAGTAATGCCCAAATATTATCTACATAACAGTGTTAAGATAGTTTTTTATACAGGAATTTATACACAGATCTCTCAAGAATTGAAAGGTCTATTGAACTGGTAGCTTTCTAGTAAAACCCAACTCCATTCTCTTGTAACTCAAAGATTTTAGTTTAATACACTCTTCGTATTTATTATCAAATCTCAACTAATAAGTCATTAGTGAAACAAAATCGCAGTCACACTAATTAATTTTCTCCATAAACAGTTTATGTTGACCAAGATGGAATGCAATAATACATGTTTAAGAAATTCAGTATTTCCATTTGCTATACATGCAATATATAGATAAATGTATCAAATAAATAGATTTGATGGACCACGGATTTGATGGACAATTCCAACTTCACTCCTCTCCCCAGCAGAAAACAATATTTGATCAACTACATTTTTTTTAATACTTCAAACAAATTGGAATGATGGTGTGGAAATCCACTCCATGCACCAGAAAGTAATTCACCAAAGTCGAAAAGACAACCCACGTTTAGGGAGATTTAAAGATTGTATGATGTCCGCTTTCTACTTCAGTCAATGATTTGAGCATAAAATATATATTGTCAATAATGTCAACCCTTCACCCCGCTACTCAAGGTAAATACAACTCGCTGACTACATAATGCTAATTCAAGTTTTCAATATTCATAATGCTAACTAGTTTGATGAACTGAATTGTGGTGATACGATTGTAGTGAACACACAAAGTGTAGTTAAGGAACGAAGATATATAAATAAATTTCGCTAATTAGAAAGTGAATTGATCAGTGTCACTAATTGGAAATCAAGTGCACTAGGACTAGCTGATGGAGGTGCGGCTGGAGGTGGAGGAGGAGTCTTGATTGGAGGCGGCTAATGTGGTGGCAGTGCGTTTGGTGGGGGAGCCTGCGTACGACTTGCGCCGCTGCTGGATAGCATTGGCGATGCCGGCCGTTTCCGACGAAGACGATTTGCGGCGCAATTTAACGCCAGAGCCAGCGGCTGGAGCGTCTTTGCCGATTAGTGGAGTTTGCACCCTGCCACTGCCACCGTTCCCAGTTGCATTGGTTTGTGTGCGTGGAGAAACCACATCGCCGTTTGAGAGCGACTTCTTTTTCGACGGATTCAAATCTGGTTTTGCAGAGATGGATTTGCGCTTGTCGGTGGTGGTGGGCACTTTTTTGCCCATTTGCACAATGGGCACCCGCACCTGATCGCATGTTCGCTTTTTGGAGACACTGTCGCGGTCGCTTCTCTCCGGCTTGGGAGACATGTTGCGCATGCCGGCGCCGTACTTCATGCGACGCTGTCGGTTGTCGGACGCCACCTGCCGCCCCCTATTGGCTCCCCCCTCCAGCATCCAGTGATGGCGCTGCGCCTGCCACGAGTCTTGCAGCAGTTTGCTGGCATCAGCACCCTGCTCTGTGCCCAACATGTCGCGCAGGTTCTGCACCACCGTGTAGACGGTCACTGGACTCACCAGGCCAAAGTCGAACAGATTGCACATGTGCAGCACAAAGTTCCTGTACAGGTTCTTCATCAGCAGCTCGTGTCCGCGATCCTTCAAAAACATCGTGCTAGCCAACGGTATCTGACAGTCGCCCACAAATCTGTAACAAAATAATAAAGCTCAATTTAGCTATTTTTATAATAAAATTTTAAATTTTTTTTATCGTATGGGTTTTTTTATCGGTGGGGAGACCCACCCTTACGGGTAGGTTCCACCTCGCCTTATTTTTTGTATCGGTCACCCAACCGAGAGCAGTCTTGAATGTTTGTTACTTAACCACATGATTACTCAGCAACCGGGAAATTTCAATTAAGCAGCGGGAATTATGCACAGTATGAATTATCGGCCTGACAGTTGTATAACAGTTGCACTATTAATTGAGTACATAGAGAAAGGTGGTTTTGGGGCACAAAAATTGAAAAATGAAACATTCAATTTTGAATGCGAATGTGTGGAGCGCAAGTTAACCAATCAAAATCAAATCAAATTCACAAAACTGCACACGATTGTAAATAAATAATAAAAAGTAAATAAATAATAAAATACATAATATTGAATACAATGAACAAATAATATTCTAAGCTAGCTGAAAATTAAAAAAAGAAAATGGTTCATCAAATGGTTCACCTCATAATATTGTATAGTCGTACACTATCCGAGCCTAGACTCGGCCGTGTTGCGGATATGTGTGTCCCGACCTTAAGACTACTAGAGTGGATTTAAAATAGCTTTAAATAGGATGAAATTACTAACGATTGTAAATCACCTTCACTTACTATGCATTTATTAAATAATATTTTTAATGAGTAATAAAAAATGGTGCAGTAATGATAGTTACTTAGCTAATGATAGCTACCGCAACCTACCACAAGCCCTACTTCAACATAAATTCAAAGTAAATTGCAAATACATCTAGGTGAACAACAATATAAGAACAACTAGGAAAGTGATACTTTAGTGCCAGCTGTCAGTTCCTTAAAAAATAATCTCTCGATAGTAGAAATTTGAAAAGATGTCTTACCCGTGTTTCATCACATGCAGGTTCCACATCTTCATAAGTTCTTTTTCACCCTCATTCACGTCCGTGAAATCATCGATCATCATTTGAGTTTTCTTCTGCAGCCACTTGGGATCGTTCTCGTCCTCACTATCCACATCCATTTCTTTCGGGTAAATTGGCAGACAGGTTGTGGTATGATGATATAACCTGGAAATAGAAAATGGTACCGTATGTAAGATGGACATATAAGAGAATGTAAAATAATCATTCGTAGAAAATATTTGCACAGTATTTTTAATGGATTATGTACTTTTCATATCAAAAGATAGAAGCAAGATTGACCACAAAAATATATCATTTTCTCTGTACTGTATATTGTAATGAAATATTTTAAATGGATCATGTACTTTTCATGTAAAAAGATAAAAGCAAGATTGAGCTTAAACATGTGTAATTTTTACCCTTTATTATACTGATAATGCAAGGCTCAAGTAAATTCTTTAATCCACCCAGCGAAGTCTTGGAGCTGAAATTTAGCTAATATTTATGGGTTAAGTTTATATTGATTTACTCCAGTCCAACAACTGGTTGGTTAGCCCAGGAGTCAGAGCCTTAAAATGGTGATCCATGTTGAATAAGATCCACAGGGGAATGTCAATATTACTCAAATCATTTGCAAAAAATAAAAGCAATTACTGTAGTTTCGGAACACATCCAGAGCTGCAGCCTGATGTCTCAAACCTAAGACAGATGGGAAACAAGATTGCAAAGGACGATATATGAAGAAAGAATATATCTATAATCACAACTTTGATCTCCATTAACTTCTGTTGTAAAAAATAATATTATTTTGTATTTTTGGCGAAATGAAATATTATAAAAGAGAAACAAAGATGGGATAAAAATAAAGATTTCTGAAATCAATTATTAAGTGTCTAGGAAAGAAACTATTAATAAAGTTTCAAACTCTTTAATCTGCAATTATTTGCCACAATTTTTCTAAGCAAATGATAGAAACATGACAAATATGAAAGTTATAAGAGATGAATTAAGAAATAAATATTATTTTAGTACGCACTGTCCTTTGCTAGTGCATTCATTTCATTTTATGTATTATTTTCAAGAGCTAGGTGTCACATACAGGTTTTCCAAACCCATGTCACATCAATTTTTCAAGTAGGCCTAAGTCAAGTTTTTTTCTTAAATAGTTTTTAAAATAGTGTTTTTTTATTAGTAGAAAAAAGTACGGATATACAAAACAACAATCATATAATCTATGAAATGAAAATGTTTCCTATAGTAAAAATATGAAATCAATAAATAAATTGAATTGAATCAACTTTTCTCTTATAATAGATTGTAGGCTACATTGCAATTGTGTCAATAAAAAATGTCTGACAGCTGAAATGTACTTGAGAAAAACCAACGATAAATGGTTTCCTACCGATTGTGTCCAGTAATGTAAGGTCGTTGGCCATCGAACTCGTTTTCATCGAGCTCTAGAAACTCGGACAACGAAGGTCGAGGTCGCTTCGGATGGCAGACGAGGATGTTGGACACGGTGGTTCGTCGCACGGGGCCTCGACGCGAGAACGCCATTCCCGGAGGCTGCGAGATCAGGTCCTGCGGGGCTCCGCAGTAAGATCCGTCGTAATGCTCGTTTATTGCCACGTCAATACGGGCGCCTTGAGGAATTGGCTGCCACACACAAAAAGCACTCAATTAAATTTAATAATAATTGAAGTTTATTCATCAATAATAAAATTATTAGCAATAATTTGTTTATTGCTAGCCAAACAAATACAACATTAAAAAACGTAAATGAAATTTCATAAAAGTCCGTCCGATTTGATGTAGGAGAAATGAAATTACAGATAAGAAAAAATTTAGTGAAGAACTAATCTATTAAAATGTGCATGTTGTCATGATAATAATTTCTTTGCTAGAGTTCCTTTGAGAGGAACGACATTGAATTTCACTTTCATAACATTAAACCTGTGGTGCCAGGGTAAAGGGGTCAATATTCCTTGTTTTTCAGGAGACGAAAAAGAAAGTTTAAAATGTCTCCACAAATCAGGTTTTTAATCTACTCAAATACAAACCATAAAATTAATAAAATTAAAAAGCACTATTTCAAAGCATTAGCAAAAGCACTGATGCAAAAGCATTATTTCAAATTATCACTATTTGTGTTTATAGATTACATTACAAGAATTCACAGAGAGAAGCTTTATAGCCGAACTAGAGCAAATTATGAAATATTTACATCAAATGCAATTGTGGTAGGAGATATAAATAAATATCGATTTATTAGATGGAAAGGATAATTCGACAAATTATCAAAGCGTAATGGAAAACAATGGGTTTTCATCGATAGTAGATAAAGCAACTAGGATAACATCCAGATCAAAGACCCTTATTGACCATATATTCATCAAACAGGCATGTAAATTTAAGCATGCTATATTTGATTTACACATTACTGATCATTGACTATCACGTCTAAAATTTGATGAAAATCGTATTGACCGAGAAGGAATTGCGTTATCTGGTAATAAGCATTTAGCTGCATTTTATTGATATTGATAAGGTTTGTTAAGATTTGATAAGACAGAAGATGTAGATCTAAGTTATGAGAGGTTTCATTCTACTCTAACAGAGATAGTAAATAAATGCTCGAAAAATATTATCACTAACAAGAGGCTTGCAAAAGCAAAGATAATAAGTCCGTGGATTACCTCAAACCTATTACGGAAAATAGAAAAAACTTTATATACTAGTAAAAAAAAGGCCATATGATACAGCCCTAAGAAATCATTATAACATATAATTATGATAACTTAAGAAATGAAATCGATTCTACTAAAAAACTCTTCTATTCAGACGATGGAGACCCGGCCAGGCAATGAAGAGTTATCAATAACTTAACTGGTGAAAGCCGTAATCAAACTTTTTATAAGATAGAATTGGAGAATGGTTCTATAGAGTGCGACCCTCAAAACGTAGCTGATACTGTTAATCGTTATCTTATTAATATTGTTTGGTCTGACTGTAATGCGCCTTCATCTGTCAATATCTTTATAATAATGCAATAATATAAAAATATCTTTAATAATGGTCTTTATCATCACTGCCAATTCTTTTTCATTGAATCAACAACAGATAATGAAATCTTGAAAATTATATCTATTTTAAAAAATAAAAAATCATCCGGCTTTGAAAAATTTAATGTAATACTAACAAAAAAGATTGCTCTGTATATCGCACCCGTTTTAACCCATATTTTTAACTTCAGCTTTACTAAGGGTATTTTCCCAGAAATGTTGAAATTAAGTATTGTCACTCCGCTTTTCAAAAAGAGAAATTCATTACAACTTAATAACATTAGACCTATCATTTTGCTTTCCATTTTTTCAAAAATCTTAGAGAAACTAATGATAAGTAGATTAGTTGCATACCTAAATAAAATTAAATTTTTTCTCCCAAAAACAGTTCGGTTTCCAAAAGGGAAAATCAACAGAGGATGCACTTCTAAACTTCTCAAATTTAATATATACAAGTTTAAATAATGGCAATAAAACAACCGGTCTCTTCGTAGATTTTAAAAAGGCGTTTGATCTGATAAATCATTAAATTTTATTTTTGAAGCTCGAGGCGGCTGGGATTAGGGGAGTGGTGCTTCGGGTGCGGGTTGGGGTTGGGGGCTTAAGCGCCCCATCCACTGTCAGTTTAACTGAAGATAATTGTAAGGCCGTAGATCGGGATTGCCCACACATTGATCAGTGTTTATCTGAAGATAATGGACTGCAGTTCGCCCGGACTGAAGGTGAGTGGTCGCCGGGCTGTCGACGGACGGATGAGAGATTTGCGACAGGCAGCGATCTGTCAGATAATGATCTCATGTGGCCCCCACCACTCACTGTCAGTTAGCCTGCAGGCAACCGATCTGTTGTCTATGTTTCCATCAGTTTTGCGTGAGATAATTTTAGTGAGATCATTCACGAGCCGAGATTGGACTGACGGGGAAAGATGGACGGGAAACCTCCTTCCATTTCCGCATTTATCGAATTATATCGGGCCTACCCCTGTTTATGGAAAGTCAAGGACGATGCCTACGCAAATAAAAGATCGCGGAATGAGGTGTACGGTGAGTTGTTGAAGTTTTATCAAAAAACTGTGCTGTTAGCCACGGTTGACACAGTGAAAAAAATTAAAAACTTGAGATATAATTTAATAAAATTATAAATATAGTTTATATATTATATAATACATAATTTAATTAATAAAGAGTTGAAGAAAGTAAACCAGCCAAAGTCGGGTTCATCGGGACATGACGTGTATACCCCGTCACTGTGGTATTTCGACTTGCTATTGTTTACTATTGACTATTTACTATTGTTTGCTATTGACCATGAAGAAACTAGAGCGACGATTGGGAGTAATCACAACTTGGGGAAGGAATCACAACTCGTAAGTCATTTTTAAATATTTTTGAGTTTTTGGAAATTTTCTTCACTCAGAATGAGACAGCCTCAGTTCACGGAGCAACGACATGTGAGAGCTAGCCTCTCTATCTCGCAGCCAACTTTTTACCCAGACCCTTTTTTCTTGGGGTTCCCCAAGAACTGACAAAACAAACATCGCGCAACGTTTCCGACGGAGCATGGTGACAAACTGGGGATCTCCTGCAGTCCTGTTTCTTGGCCGCGACAGTCCGCCTGCAGTCCTGATTCATTGACCGACAGTCCGCCTGCAGGTACCGGACTGTAGTGTGTGCTATCTTCAGGCTATCATCTGCAGTTCAGTACGTCCGCCTGCAGGCGGTTGACTGCTAGTGTATGGAACTCGGCGATATTGGTCTTACGATCGCCTGTTGAGGCGACGGCCTGCAGGGAATCGCATAGTGTATGGCCCCCTTTAGGAGCCCTTAGTAGCCCCCTCCCCGTCACCATGGGCGTCCCCCAGGGTTCCGTTTCCTCCGCGGTTCTCTTTATTATTTTTATAAACGATCTTTTAAGTAAAAATTTTAATGGCCAGATCCAGGCTTTTGCAGATGACATTGCCTTCCTGAATTCTAATAAAAATAAAGAAAGAGAAACCATAAAAAATAATATTATTTCCTATTTGACTATCCTGCGAGACTGGTGTACTGTAAACAAAATGGAGGTCAATGTAACAAAAACAAAATTCATAAACTTCGACTTCAGGGCTTTTGATTTTTCCACCCCAATTCTGTACCATTCTCGAGTGTCAACGTGAAGATTGCAAATGTGCAGAAATTGAAAAAGTGGACTCCTTTAAATATTTAGGATCAACCTTTGATGAAAAAATGTCTTGGAAGGATATTCAAACGCTCCACAGAAACATTAAAAGATCAATTAGGAAATTCTATTTTCTCAGAAATATCTGCGATCAAACCCTACTCTAGCATGTACGTTTTCATTGACTATTGGTTTTCCATTGAAAAACCATTTGAGAAACCTGGGGGTGTTAACAAGATAGTTAGTACCTTACTTGCCCACCAATTCTACTAATAAAAACATGGCTTATTCAAGGAAAAGTACTCAGCGTGTTGAAAACCTCATCTCTTGAAATAAAAAAATTTGCAAGTAGATTTATATGAAGAATATTTAATAAGTTCAGCTCCCACCTTCCACCTAGGCATTTGAAATGTTATACTAAACCAATTTCGGTATTCGACAGCAAATTCGTTAGTCGGTTTGTCAAAACTATACGGTTTTATTTCTCCTTGAATCTTGTTAATTGGCGGATCGTCAAAATAACATGCTTGATCCATAATGCTAAGTCTAAAATAGAAAAATGTTTTGCACGACCATTTGGAAGAGCACACCCAATAGGAAGAAGCGTAATGGTACGAGACAGAAAAAAAGAAATAATAATATGAAGAGAAGTACAAACAAATAATGTGGAGATATACTCACAACATAAGTGAATGTGAACCTCGAATGACACAGTTTGAGGTGCTTGAGAAGAGGATAGAGGGATTGGCAGTCAAGTAAGCACCAAGGGCAGTGAAGATCCTCGCAGGCCTCTGTCTGTTGTCGGCTATTGTTGTTGTATAGGAACTGGTAAACGATTTGCAGCTTAGTTGCATTGTTAGCGACTGGCATCTCCTCATTCTTCTTTTGTTTACCTGTTCAACAAAAGCGATTGACTTTTAATGGAACATTAATCAACAACTCAAAAACTTATGAAAAACATATGCGTTTCAATACTGATGTGGGTAAATTAAATTCAACAACATTTTCACCAAAAACGTTTCTTTTTTCCAAACAAAAATCATATGTGTTAGCTGTGCATCGTTTATACGAATTAGCAACGGACGAATTGATCAGGTCAAATATTTGACCCTCGATTTTTCAATCACAGTAATTTGAGTACAGTCTGTAATTTGTAAAATTTCTAAAAGTTGTTGCAACAAGTCTCAGAAGTAAAAATCGGACAATAAATAACTGAGATATATGACAATGAAACAGTCAAATTGATAATTTTAGCTCCTATACATAGTTTATCAAAATTGTTTTAGGAAATTTGTGAATAAGGGCGCGGATACACAGTATGCATGCGAGTGGATGACATTACCAATTAAATTGAATTGCAAATATCGTCCACACGATGCATATGTCGTGTATCCGCGTCCTTATAGTGACTATAAACGTAATCCTCACTTGAAATATGCATGCAAGAAAATAAGAAAGATAAATAAGACTTTATTTTTTGACTTTTTACATTACTCAAGTGCTGTAGGGGAAGTAAAGGCATACAAGAAAGATGAGACATTTTGCGTCCGTGTATTCATCCTATGAGTTCATTGAACTTTCTAAAATTTAGAAAGTTCAATGAACTCACTTATGATACACTTATTTAATAAGTTAATTCGGGCGTCTCTTCAAATCGACCTGTTGCACAATCAAGAATTTCAAGGATAAGCTATTATTTTTGTAGACACTAATGTTTTAGCTTGTACAATGTAGTGGCATCGTACTGTAGCGGCTTGTACTTCCTTAAATAAATAAGTTAATTCGGGCAACTTCTTTACAAATCGACCTGTTGCACGATCAAGAATGTTAAGAGAATATTTAATGTTATTTTATTGGACATTAATAGTTTGTCCTAGCTTGTACAATGTGGTGGATTGTACTTTCTTAAATAATTTAATTCTTTACAAACTGAACTAATTGCACAATCAAGAATGTTTTGGAATAAGCTATCATTTTTAATGACATTTGTCGTTTGTTTTAGCTATAGTCTGGCAACAGACAAAAGAGCCTCCAAAATAAGTTTGTCCTACTGCAGAGAGGCGCACTGTACTTTCAAATAAATTATCTCACTCGCTCACAATAGAATGTTTTGTTATACCGTATCACTTTAATGACATTTGTCTTTGTCTGTTGCCAGACTATAGTAGGTGGTGGCACTGACCAGGCTTGCTGTTTTCCTTGTTGCTGTCGATGGGCTCGGGTAGTGGCGGCACGAGCCCGTCCGGCCCGGGCGGCGGTCGGTCGACAATGTTCAGAGTCGGCTCCCGCGACCACGTCAGCCGGAACTTGAGCGTCGGCCCTGTTGTGAACTTTTCAAACGAAGCCAGATGATCACCTTGCTCCTAACACCCAACACACGATTCCACCATCATTCACTTCACTGCTACAACTACACATCCACTACACACTACCAACATTTACTTACTGCTCAATGCCTCCATGAAAGTGATAGATTAAGGAAGAAAACCATTCAAATTCGAATTTATTGTTTACATCATCAGTCATCACATACATTGACAAACAGAAGAACATTCGAGAATTGAAGCTGTAAATTGAGCTGTCTTCAGAGGACTATCAACATCCATTATTAAAAATTATTATTATTTTCATTACCTACTACAAATCATTATTTTCCCATTGAACAAATTATACAGTCATTTTTTGCTGCTTTTATTATTATTATTATCATTATTATCTACTAAATTTTACTTTCACACTGAACACTATTACATTTTTTGCTGCTTATGATGCCCACAAAGTCCGTGACTTGCGCTTGGACAATGAACTGAATGTCATACAACCCAGTAGCAGAATGAAATTGTGACGTTCTATTCCACAAGGCTAAGCCGGCATTGAATTAGAATAGTTTACCGGGACAAATCCAGGAGCAACATTTTACATCTGAGTGAAGCATAGAGTGAGTGAGTCCCTTGTTAATAGCTTACAAGAATCCATATCTTTATCATATTGAGTTGATATTCATGGAAACCTCTTCATTCTTCCTAATTAACAAACTATTTCAAATGATTGGAATTCAATTATTATTGGAAGTACTGTATGCAACGTTTCTAATAATCTGGAATTAACTACCCATTTTATTTTTTGAACAATGGAAAAATTGGGTTTAGTAATGAGGATCTGAGTGATACATTCCCATAAAACGGCGAAGGGAGATCACAAGAGATGAGCCTATCACTTTTAGAAGTATCTTTTCCAACAACAGTCGATCCATGGTACAGTATATGGATTGTAATTGAGTATATAGCTGTTGAGAAAACTGGTTTGTTACTCTCATAAAACAGTAAAAAATATTGATAAGTTAATGAGAAGACATTAATATAACGAATATTACAACATGGTTTGCAAATTAATTAATTCAGATTAGCGAAATTAATCCTAAGCAATTCAAACAATTAGTTATCAGTCTTTATAAATCAAAATAATCACATCAATCCAAAAATCACATGAAATATTTCTTATTTAAAGCTTCAGTGTTCATTCGTTTGTTACACACTGATATTAGTTTGATATACCCCATTACAATACATACAAGAAAGTAACATGCAGTTAATCAAATGTTAGTCGAATTATGCTAGAATTGCTAAGTAATGTACGTTGTAAAACAAAAATGTATTGCCCACATTAATGAAATACTGGTTAGCTTGATCGAAATATGCAAAAAACACTCAATAGACGAAACAACTTGTTCTCAGTAGATGAGTAATTGCATGTACAGTATTACAGTCTACATCAAAATAACGAGTTGTCTTCGTATGTTTATGCATTTACACCATTTTCTACCGTACTGCTACAATGGAAGTTCACGTTATTTAACTCAGATAATACAAGAGGACGACCAGATACTCCTAAAATAATTATATTTCTAAATGGCTGTAGAATCTTCAATAGTCAAGGCAGACCATTGTATGATGAATGTTGTGTCAATTTTTGTTCTGTTCAGTTGGTGTCCCAAATGCATATGGTTCTAGCCCAAATCACTTCATGCAAAACGAGAATTTGATCTACACCCTTCATTCATTTCGTCAATATGAGAGCTTCTACAATGAGAGATCGAAAATTAGATGTAACTTATGAGACTGAGAATTTCTGCCACCATTATTGTCTCGTTGAATATTTTGGTAGTATGAGTGTATTTTTGTGTATTATTGTGAACAATAGAAATTGTGTTTTTCTGTTATTAAGATGAATTATTATTTTCATGAACGATGCCCGATATCAACGACAAGCCAGATGTGGAATGTTAGTATTTATCGCCTTGTTCGTATGTTGCCAGTCGACTGGCAACGAGTCTACTGATGGTTAAATAGTTTTCTTTCAAATGTTAGGTATGGGACCGCTCATTCATCTATAAAAAATGGTATAAAGTGACATTGAAGTATTATGGTATTATAAATGCCTTTTTTTTAATTATTCATAAACTCTTATAAATGAGTAAACTGGAAATCGAAAAGTTACCAATCGACTTATTTCCAAGAATTTATTAACAATTTATATGATTAAATGAATTTACAATTCCAAAACTCTGTCACTTATAATATTCATATTAATAAGGCTGAGACTGAGCTCCGTGTCCCTCGGAGCAATGCAAAAGTAATGCAATCACGGAGGTTAGTCTCGCACAGTATTTGATCAAAATACAATATTAATGGAAAGAAAATTGAAAAAAAATTATGACAATAAATCATAGTAGGCCTATCCGCTCCTCAAATTGTAGAAATTAAACATGAGCAACTATCGACTCGCATCTATGCCAATGCCATAAGTAAATAGAAAAGGCAAATTTTAAAGTAAAAGCAGGTCTATTGTTTTAGAGCCGCGTTTTTGGTTAGGATTGTTGTAAGATGATATTAGTATCATACTATTCTATAGCATTAGCGCCTCGGCTTCTGTTAGGCCTAGTATCATACTATTCTATTGCTCGGCTTCAGTTAGAATTGTTGTTAGGATGATAGTAGTATCATACTATTGTGTTGCTGCCACAACGGGCACTTACTTCTCTTATTGTGTTGAGAAACTCCCATGAGGTAAGAGAATGCGATACCTTGTTGTTGGCTTGCGTGGTGATGTCCTCGAGCAACAGTTCGTACTCGCCATTGTGCAGCAAGCAGCGCTTGTGCTTGTCGTAGATGATCAGATCGGCGCCATAGTGGTGCTCCGACACCCCCTCTTCACCCCCCACCCCCATCCCCACCGCCTTGTTACCATTGTTCAGCTTCTTCTTCTTTAGGGCTGGCTCTGCAAACAACACAGTGCACTTCAAATCATACGTCAACAATAGAAAACAAAAGTCATGAATGTTACACAAATTGCATTTGGATGAGCGCAGCTTCAACGGTGTTTAACAGATTAATTTGCAAAATCACAATCACCATTGGGTCTGATAAAACTACAAATAGGTATAGTATAAGGTATAAAACATTTTATGATACAGTATTATGAATAAATATAGGGTGTTTCAAAAAGGACTTTACAACTTTGCATGCATTTTCAAAGTTGTTAAGTCCTTTTTGAAACACCCAATATATTCAAGATCTGAATTATTCCCTGGAGTGATTCCCTGGTGCCCTAACATATTGTCTTTTTTTGTTCACTATGTCTATAGTGCTCCCACAAAAGTTGGTTGGTCAGTGGCATGAAGAGAGAAATGCTACAACGCATGCGCGACTCAGAAAATTCAAATGTCAGATCAGTTTGTCAAACATCAGTTGTGTAGCTTGCATTAAGCGTGATAATTTTCTAAAATGGCGTTTTCTATGTTAGGCTATCGGCAGTTTTCTATTTTTTGCTAAATTCAGGTGTCATTCTTTGTAATGTATTTTATGAGGAATAATAAAATATTTGAATTTGATTCTTTACAATCATGTTTCGCGAGTTTACTATTTGTTATAATATTCGTAGTCACATATAACTAGGGAGTAGGCAAATTTTCATACGAAATGTTGGTAGCAATGGAGCAGACGCCAACTTAGATCTCTGTCCATTCTCGGCCAACTTTGTTCTCTTTGTGGGAGCACTATACTGCCATTCTTACATCTTCCTGACCATCCTCAATCATGCCCAAGACCCAAAAGCCACTCATCATAGTATACGTTCACTATTGTATTTTTGATGTCCAAACATGCTTTCATCAATTTGGACAATGCAGCCTTCACCACCAAGTGGCTCTGCCTTACGCTGAACCTTTGAATACCATGTGACCACCAACTCTTGACAGTACCGAAACTCTTGATACCGATGTAATGAATAGTGTCTGTTCCCAATACAGGTCTTCTTGGGTCTTCAGGTGGCAATGACAGATCACATATTTCATGTCGAATATCTTTCACTGACCGGTCACCACAGAATCCATCAGCTGGATAGCCTTGTCCAGTAGTAGATGACTTTCTTCAATAAAAGCGTCTCAAGCCAAAGAAGATAACTGATAACTGACATTTTCTCAATTCAAATTTGGGGCATCAGAAACGTCCAGCTCTTTCATCTTTGTTACAAATTACTTCCATATTACACTTGTGGTTTCTGCACACCCTGGGCAGCGGAAAAGGCCTTGTTCGTGAGCCCATGTGATGACAAATGAATTATTATTAGCATTACAACTCATTAGATTTCCAATCTCACGATGTCCAAGAAGTATATTCAACCTGCTATCTACTATTAATATGGCTGCAACATATAGCAGGATTAATTTAACTAGTCAGAAAACAGCTGTTTCGGCAATAAGTAAACAGTGATTTTACGTAGCTTTGACACAATAATCCAAAGGCTTAAAAGTCTTAAAGACCTTCAAAGTCTTTAAAAGACCTTTTTAAAGAAGACCTTTCAAAGAATACCTTTTTAAAAGACCTTTTAAATAATCTGCGAGATTCAGCATTTGTAGGTTAAGTATTGTGATACTTGGAACAAAATCAGCTGTTTTCTGACTAGTTAAATTAATCCTGCTATACTGGTGGAATGGATTCTTATACTCTTTTATCATTATAAAAAGCTGTCAATCTATTGTCAGTCCAGGTGCCTTAACAAAGTGAAAGTACTGTAATTATAGGAAATAAATCAGCCAGATATCATAATATTGAACATGGACATCTCAACAAAGATACAGTACTTACCAGAGTCTAAATCACAGTTCGGTGTGAGAATGTTCAGTGACAAAGAACCACCGACCCTGAGCAGTAGATGATACGACTTGACCAAGTGACCGTAGGACAAGCTGAAAGAATCTGTGGGTATTGAGACAGCTGGCACTTTGAGAGGTGGAGATTCATCAGAAGGATTGTACGGTACATAGCTTGTTCCATACGTTACCTGGAAAGAGAATTGCAAAATTAAATTGCTTATTTATCAAGTGAAAATTCAAAAACACAACTATAATAAATTGACAAAAATTACAACAACTTTTCTAAAATCTGATAAATGAACTCTACCTGTCATGAGTGAGATTGCTCCTCCAAAAACTCCATTATCTATCTACTTCCAATCTTTTGTAAATTTTCTCAATGTCATTACTTTTAATATTTCAAACCGTGAATTCGTGTAGTAACTTTTCAATTGCATATTTCTATGCATTTTCCGACGAGAAAATATTAAAAAGTTTTGACACGACGAACGTTCAGCAAGATTTGGCGAGATTCTTGATAAAGAGAATAAAGTCGGCCGAGAATTGAGAAATGTAAGATGGATTCCGCTCCAAACATTTCGTATGAAAATAGGCCAACTCCCTAGTTATGTAAATGTGTTCACTAATATTATAACGAATAGGAAACTTGCGAAACAAGATTGTAAAGAATGACACGTGAACTATAGAAAATTATAGAATACTGGTGATAGCCTAACCTAGAAAAAGCCATTTTAGAATTATCACGCTTAGTGCAAGCAATATGTTGGACAAACTGATTTAACACTAGAATTTTCATGTGTAGTAGCATTTTTCCCTTCATGTCACTGACTAACCAACTTTTTTCTCTTCGTGCGACCACTATGAAGCCGTGATTAACTACAGCAATTTTTACGGTTTCAATCTATTAATCACTCCTCACTTCTAGGTCCTGTAAAGAGTGGTCAAAGAGTAATGTTAGGGTAGAGGCGGAGGAGATTCGCAGTATGCGAATTATAACATTGTAAAATACTGAATTGAATTCTATTCAAGGTCGCATTTTACCTTCGATTAAAAAATATACTCACAGTCCTAACAGGACACGAGACATCTTTCCTTTTTTTGTGACAGATTTTCAAAAGGAGGGTTTCAACTTTTACTGGTCCATTGTCAACGTCTCCTGAAGCAATAAAAAAGTTGTTATTTACAAATGACACCGTTTCAATCGTATTGAATGATGCAGCAGATGCACACTACACATTGTACATCAATTTATCTATGATTTTTTTCTTGAATCTCAACAAATGAAGTTTTAAATAAATAAATTCTACATAATTATCTCAAATGTTGACATAGTAAAACTTCAACAAAACTTTTTTCGTTTTAAAATAAAAATATGCCTGACATAAATTGGCAATCAGTTTCAATCATAAATTTATTATCTGTCCTGAGCATTCGCTGAATGAACAATGATTTGGACAAAATTGCAGTATTACACTACTACCCAACAACTACTCTAGATAAGACCAAAGGTTGTAGCACAAACAAGAGATATTACAATACATGCAGACAGTATATCTTGTCTGTAGATGCAGTCGACATGAAGAAATAAGATTTCATCAGCTTTAATCTTGATTTGAATAGACTTCTACCGGGCCTCCTTGCACGATTTTGTTGTTGTAGAAATAAACCAAGTGCTTCCAGCCAGAGTGAACCCACATGCTTCTGAAAAATAGTTGGGTTCACTCTAACTAGATCTAATGATTCTATTTTCACGACAGAAAAATCGTGCAATTACAAATTGCAAGTGGAGGCCGGAAATTACGGTCTTCAAACAAAATAAAACATTTTCCGACCAACACAAAACCAACATTCAAATTAGTAGATTGATTATGTTGACTAAGTGAAAAGTAAATAGTTAATCAACAAATACACTTGATTACACGAAAGCCAATTAAATTCAACAGTTGTGAAATGACGAAATCTGACAAACTTGAATAGGGATTTCATCGCATTGGTTCCATCGGATAAGATTTTAGAGGTTACATTTAATTGGCTTTCGTGCAACCGGCCTGTAGATAATTAGTAATGATCAAACTTACTTTTCTTATCGTAGAATCCTAGAAACGTTAGTGTCAAATATCCGGATACAGAAGGATCTGCATTAGCTCTATTTTTTGCCAAAACTTTGTCTAAAATTTTGTCTACTTTGAAGTCTTTTCTACTTTTGTGATTGCGAGACATTCGATGCCTCATGTAACTAAGCGTTCGGTTTAAATATACAGGCTGAAACAAAATAAAAATCATTAATGTAGACAAATCATACCACAGGCGAATTTTAATAATATTGGAAATTCAATAATACTGGCTTAAAATTATTATTACATGTTACTACTTGGCTTTTAGTATCATGTACTACACAGTACAGTTGGATATCCAACTGTAGGCTACTGTAGATGGTGACAAATGTGATGACTGAAATATTTCGTGAGAATATCATTAATTTTGCAATAAGCTATATTATTGCTATGGAAGTTGAAGATTAAAAGAATAACGAGAAATTTTAATCCATTAACGAAATATGATGCAAAATCTATAAAAACCTGGCGCCCCCTGATGGCGGTTTGTAGTCACCGTACAAGACAAACTGTCTCCTTACTTCGCATCAACTGGCCACGCTGACAACCTGCACCTCGTTAGAATGGTGGAGGTTTGTCGGGGAAGACACACGTCAACCCATCACCTCAAACCGCCGGTTTTAGAAGGTGAAGGTTTGTCGTGGTGGCGGGTTGTCGGGGTGACACCTTGACGCGTACTCAAGATAAGGCCAAAGAAAAATCGTTATTTTCCTATGATTTTTCAATTTTTTTCTTCAGCTAGCAGAATACCGTGGTGGTAATGGAAAACGAAACTACATACAACCCATGTTTACTGATTTTTCATGATTATGTATTAGAATATATATCTTTAAATGTTGTTACATGGTAGGACACTTAATATAGGGTGTTTCTGAAATAGACCGACAAACTTCGTGAGCGGCTCCTGACATTGAAATTAAGAAAAACGTTTCAGTAAACATGGGTACTAAAATGTGATGTTTCCCCCTAGTCGGCATTTTGTTTTTTCACTTTTTATTTTTTTCTCCAGAAAGGTTTGACTAAATTTGTTGAAATTTGACATGGTCAAGGCCAAGATGAAGGTCTGCTGTAAAAAATGAAGCAACCTTATCTGACGAAATATTTCAAAATGGCGGGCATTTGAAATTTTAAATTGAAATAACTCGAAAACTTGTTGTTGCCCGCCATTTTGAAATATTTCGTCAGATAAGGTTGGTTCCTTTTTTTACAGCAGAACTTCATCTTGGCCTTGACTATACCAAATTTCAACAAAATTAGTCAAACCATTCTGAAGAAAAAAATAATAAAAAGTGAAAAAACAAAATGCCGACTAGGGGGGAAACAAAGCATTTTAGGACCCATGTTTACTGGAACTTTTTTCTTAATTTCAATGTTGGGAAACCGCTCACGAAGTTTGTCGGTCTATTTTAGAAACACCCTGTATATGTGGCATTTCCGAATAAATTGCAGTAGAGTACGAATTAACACTTTCACCAAAGAATTCAAGAATTCAATCCAAGTACAGTAGTAGGATTGTCTTTGCTTTCACTATCATGTTCCCAATATAACAGAATTCCAAACTGTAATAGGCTATTTTTATCTGTACCTTTGCCCAATTCTACTTTGATTGAAATCACCATGCTTCAATCTCTGACAAATGAGTGGCCTACAACCGGCAAAGGGTTCCTTCAATCCGTATTAACTACGTAACTTCTTGTAAGACAGAAAGAATTGAGAATTTGTAAGCCTTTTGTAATATTCGAAATTCAACTTTCAGATTGAAATGTTTTCTACTTATTATTCAATCCCTATTGATGAATAAATGAAGAATGTTATCTGAATGATAATGGTTATCTGAAAAGGTAGGTTTGACTGGGTATCCGAAGGCGTGCCCTTGAACGATAACAACAATAATTGTTAGGGCCTATTATCTTCCAGACTTAATTACTACTAAGTGACATATATCAAAACAAGGCTTATTATAATTTGAAGGTTTAGATAACATTTACATTTTGACTTATGGATTGAACAATTTTTCAGTATCAGAATAACTTTTGTAATCAATGGTCTTTTGCACTCCTGACAGTATTAATGAACGTCACGAGATAGGAAAATACTACTATTTTAAAAATCTGTGTGATAGGAATTGGAAACGTCTTTTATATGACTAACATAATATTAGATAAATTCCTTTCTATTCACATGATGCCTATTCGAGGATGAAAATCAGAAGAATACAAAATCCTTCAGATTACGAATTCGGAACTATTATACGGATTTTTTAATATTTTATAGATGCCATGATATAAGCCGATAAGCGTTTAAATGTTATTTCACCTTGAATAATATAATGTCCCAGTCAAAACCAGAAAAATTTACGAATTAATGCTTACCAATTAAATAATATTGATATAATTTCCACGTTTACATTGGAAAACTTACCGATAATTGACCTCTTGTCCTTAGAAATCTATATATCTGGGTAGGCTCTGTAAAAAAGAGAAGATACGGTACATTACAATAATGTATTAAAAATTGAGTTATAAATGAATAAATCAGGTGAGTAAAAAAGTGAGTTATGAATGAATACAATTGAGTTATAAATGACTACATCGGCCTAAATACATTAGTATCTTATATCATGGAGATAGCATACGCAAGTAGATTATTTATCCCTATGTTAAATGGTGAACGACAGTTAAACGACGTGATGGTGACGATATCACTGAGGACTCGAGAGTATTTTAAATTTTTCAAGTGAATACATTACAAGAAAAACAAAATACACGAAAGATGTTAATTAGTTGTGCAGTATATGGGCTTCTGTCGATAAAGGTGTTCAGCTGTTTAGATTGAAGATTAAAATTTATTGACAGAAGCCCATAATGCACTTTCTCCCCAAGTATTAACATGGCATAAGTAGAACAAAACAAAATGCAAATGAATAATGTCAAATATTTTAAATAAAAAAAGGAAACTAAATTCAGTTCAATATAGGCTAAGAACTAAAGTATTAAAATAATGTAGCTCTCACATAACACCATCAATCATTGAAATTTTCATCAATAATGTGAGGAATAATTAAATTTAGACTGTACATATTATGTAGTATAATAGGTGTTAGCAGGATGAGCTTTAGAGATTGACAAAGTGCATGCCCTTGTTTGTCCTTTTAGCGGCGCCGAGGAAAGCAAAGATGGAAAATCGGATATGACGTCACGAACGCAACACAACAACGAGTTCGTTGAACTGTAACTGAATATGCAACGCAACGCAATGTTCTCATCATATCAGGCTGAATTGCGTATCAGATGACTCTTCAAGACTACCACATCTATTTATTGTTCTCATATTTTTGTCATAGTTTCAGTTGCCTCGCCAGGATTTTCATCTGACGAGGGCAACCAGTGAACTTATCTACTTATGGGGCCACTGGCTATGATAACAGGGGGAAGGGGAATTGTTGATAATTAATCAGAGGATATTGTAGCCCTGGAAGACTGGATTTAATTTAATAAGAGTCTGTACTGTACCAATATTTAGTAGTATGTTCCAATAAGGGCTTTCAAACTCAAACAGTTAGTTCATCATCATCTTCGTTACTACATCAAAACCTTTTATTATGCCAACACTTGGTAGATTTTGTGAGCTGCACAGCATTTCAACAATGCTTAAGCATATGCTGCATGCTATGCAGCAAACAAAAATCTACCAAGGGTGGACATAGGGATTGGCCATAACTGAATAAAACCGCAGAGGAAACACAGAATTTCAAGAAATCGCAAATGCAATAAAATGAGATGTTTCCAGTGGGGTCCTTATTTATCATCATTGGCTTGTTATACAATATAATTTACTTCAAGAACCTGTGGATTGTCAATGTTCATCAAAAATCATTTAATTAAATGTAATGTTCGAATTTTCGAGATATTGAGTCTGCCAATTTTAAAGTATAAAATATTTGGTCCAATAAATGAACTAGATGTTTTGAATAACCAGAGTTGTAGCAGATACAACTCTATTTAATGAATACTTGAAATACGTACAGAATATCATGGTAAGGAACAGATTATTTCTGTTGAAATTTAATATTTTTATTTAAATTTTTCAACTGTTAAATTAATATTTTTTAGTGTAATTTTTAATAAAGAACGTATCATGTTATGATATAACATGAATATTTCATAATTAAATGAAATACTCTTAATACATGTAGAATATAATTGTAGTATACCAACGAATTGATAGAGCTTCTCAGGCTTTGAGAGTGCCATGACGTAAAGGTCAGCTACAATAGAGCGAATAGTAGGATGCAAGTGTGCTTCAGAGAAATGTACAAACAATCCACGACTGACCTTCTAATTTCTGTCTGTAGCAACATTCTCCCCAATGGCAAGAAAGAAATCGAAACAATATCGTCTGTTCTAAAATAATTCCGAAAGAATGTTCAAGCGTAAGAACAGGAAAACTGAAGAAATATAAATTAATGTATGTGGGCTTACATCTGTTCATGACGTTTAAATAGCAACACCTGCTTTCAAGCCTTTCTTTACAGGACATATCAAAAGAACGGAACTGGATGTTGAACTTGAGACTTGAGTTTTCAATTTCAATGAAAAAGAAATTAATTAAAAATATTTAAAGCCTAAAACAATCTGTATGTCCATACTTCAGGAAGATACCCAATATTCGAAACTCGTCCGCGACTCATGTTGAAAATACTTTACAGCAAGAAGCACTTACTACTGAGAGAAGCAATGACTACTTTTATTATATGAATCCTATCATAGTAATCATAGTATTATTCCCACCGATTATTTTCAAGAATCATTAAACCTTCATTCAAAAAACTTTATTAATCCATTGAAATATTTTATATCTTCTTCTCAAATTTATTAAATTTTCAGACGTTTTCGCGAAAAATTATTGGAACATTCTATTTGGGATTAGTTTATATTTTCAGTTTTAAATTCCACCTCCTACCGAGAAAGTCAATTATATGTTCAAGTCAATTGATTTATTCCTGTTCATTTTCTGTGATTGATTCCAATAATTGACTTTCTCTATAGGAAAAAGATGGAATTTAAAACTGGAAATTTTAACTAATCACAAATAGAATGTAAGTTTCGCGAAAACGTCTGAAAATTAAAGAAACTTGATAAGAATATATAGGCTAAAATATTTCAATGGAATAATAGAGCTTTTTTTGAATGAAGGGTTAATGTAATTGAATAAAAATTATAAGTCTATTATTCCTCTTGAGGCAGAAGTCTGCCTCATTCTATTTGCACACACGTCTCTAACTAATGTGAGAATAATACTGAAATATAGTTATATCTGTTCAACATTAACCCAATGAACTGAACTTCAACCCGAAACATAACAAAATCAACAACTTGATGGTATCACCAAAGAGGATTTTACATCAAAATCCCTGCAGTCTGAAATCTACTGCAATCAATGACTACTCTAATAATAATTTGAGATCATTTTGTCTATCTCTGCACTTCTACAGTGCGGATTAATCTAAGAACACAAACCCATTCACAAATCATTCATCAATCTCATTCGCAAACATCATTCATAAAAGTTTGTGAAGCGCTGGTTCAACTCAGATAAGACAATTAACGAGCGCTCGGTACTCTCGTTGGATGGATGACCGCTTGTTGTCCAGCGTCACTAACCATATAGTTTTTACAATCACTTATCGGTGACTCGGAACCCAGCTAAACCTGATGAGTGATGACTTATTCATTTCTCATCCTTCCCACTACCCAAACACAAATCTAGGACACATGTGGGGCCATACTCAGCAAAAAAAACACGATTACAATTTTTGTTAAATCTCAATTTGTTCATAACTTAATTAAATCTTTATAATTCATTCAGATACCTGAAATTATTCCTTGAAAAATGAATTACACACAAAAACACTGATTTTGAGAGAGGTCTAATTTACTCAGAAATAGCTAAAGTGAGAAATCAACGATAATGAGCAATAATCAAATAAAATTTAATGATATTAGTAAGTTCAAGGGATGTTATTTATGGTTTGTTGTTTTGTGTTCAACATCTATCGTAATCTTTCAAAATTCAAAATTGTAAGTTAATAGTTTTTCTAGAATCAAATTATCAATCAAAAAGTACATGGACATAGCCTCTGGAGAATTTAGTTAAAATTATGGATTGAAACAGTTTTGGGCGAATGCCTATTCTTCCCACCCATGGTGTGTGTATTGTCAGTTAAGAAATAAATAAATAATTGAAACAGCAAGAGCTATGATAACTGACTTGTTTGTAACATATTTTAATTTATCAATGTTGAACATACTTCCCAATTCATGTAATGGTCATCAAAGTTCTAGTATTCCAATATAATTACTTCTCCCAATAAATTCATAGTGAATTGAGATCATAATCGTTGAGCCATTGTGAGTGAAGCTCAAGAATAGAAAATGTTGTCTTATGGGTAGAAATACGCAAGCAAGTTACAAATAAAGAAGGGAAAGGAGAATATCGACCGACATTCGAAAATACCAACGACTATCCTATCCTCCCTGAAACTTTGCTCACTAGTCACTTGACTTCTTTATTGACGGATGATGTTCTACGACTATAAGTACACGAATAATTCAAATTGATCTTTTCGACTGCATAGATAAGAGCTCAATATTTTTATACTGTATTAATTATCAGCTAACGAGACTGAGAATTCACTAAGAATTACAGGAGTTGATTCGGGATAACAAATTGTTCATGTTTAAAAGCATCGATGAATTGTGCATGAATTTCGAGGCACAAAGATACTTCCTGAAAACAATGAGATAGTAGTCCAACGGTTGCGAATTCAAACTATTTTTAGCTCTTGCTATTAATCGCTCTCATTATTGAACATAGAAATTTCAATGAACCCTTTTAGAATATGGAGCTTTGTTTGAGAAAAGAAGAGCTTCAACATACATAATCCAAATCATATTCAAACAAATAGATGCGATCTCACCCAGATCTCTGAAGTAGGAGTACGATCTTATCACATGGAAAAGTGATACTGTTTAGGCTACATTTGTGATCTCATACGAGTTTATTGATAACTGGAGTGCTGTGACTATTAATATAAATACAATATACAATAACGTGTTCAACATCTCTGCCTGTACTTGAAAAGCATGTCTAGTTGTTTACGTCAACTTGCCATGGATGTCGAGAATAAGGAATACTTTCGCTACAGGCTCATCACTGAGAATCAAACAAACCAAAATTCAAGCCGTTGATAACAGTTATTTGTTGGAAAAATTGGTGTTAAAAATAATCTATCAACAGGTGTTTCAAGTCAGTTGCACGAAAATTTGAATTCCACTGCAGTAAAATGACGTCCTTGCCTTGACGACAGATTTGTTCATTGGTTCCGTTAGATGACATCATTTTACGGCGGTTGAGTTCAATTAGTTTCACGTGCTACTGAACGACAATAAGTTTGATTAAACTTCTATGAGGGCCGGTCGCAAAAGTTAATCTTTTATTACTCATTAGAATTAACAATTTTAATTGAAGATTTTACTCAACAGATCTTGCAACTGGAACATACACATTCACACTTGGTCGATTTTTTGTGCTGCTCAGAATGCGTTACAGCATTCATTTTTCCGCCCAATTTTAATAGGATGCGTGAAGCGCAAGTCGACACGAAAATCGACAAAGTGGACATAGCTATAAGTTAGCAGGCGAAGAGCAAGTACAAACTGAACAAAAAAGCAAAGCTTCTATTTCATAAACGTTCGTTAGTTATGGAAAAGTGATAAGAAATAATAGCTTATTCGAATAATTATAGTAGTGTAGAGAACAGAGAGGTGGATCGGAGTGAGACCTTCCTCCACCATTCTCTAGCCGCAGTCCTCTAGCCTTGCATTAGTTTCCCTGTCAATCTCGCTCTTATCACGGATATTTTGTGTGTTTAAACCCATGGAGTGCTCAAAAAAGTATGAATCTGACAACGTCCTATATCTCTATAGCCACAAAGTGACTCACTGATTGATAGAAAAGATTTTGTACATGCCGACATCGTAGGGGATGTAATTATACATCGTTGAAGAGAGGAAAGCGAGCAACTAACCAGAAAAATCTGAAAAGTTGAAAATGTCCCCCCCTAAGGCGGGTTATGACCCCCTAACTTTTTCAACTTTTTAGTTTGACTATTAACGGGCTGGCGGTCGGGTTTTCAGGTTCAGCTTGCAAAAAGTAGCTCAATTTAATAAATAAAATTTCTACCGGGTTGGCAGGGGGTCGTAGAGGATCATTTTAGATTTTTCAGTTTTCGGCAAAATTTGCCAAATTTTCAAGTGCCATTTTTAATGGATGTCGATATTTAAGTGCGGTTTTTAGGGTGTGGGATTGTGTCGCTGGCCGCCAGAGACCCGATTGTCATGATTTGCAACCCTCTTGAAAATCCGGGGCCCCGAATGAAGGCTTTACTTATTAACTTTTCATTTTCAGCAACTATTAATAGTTAGATATCAATTAAAATAGTCGTAATCATCCCCTGATTCTATTTCCGTCTTTGCCTTTATTCCACATTTGACATCAAATTAATGTAACATAAATGATGACTGAATTTCACGATTCCAGTAGACGTTCAGGTTACGGGAGGCAGGTTACCTGAAGCAGGTAAACTGAACCGTGAGACCACTTACTTGAACAGGTTACAAGCATAAGGGCAAGGAATCAATCAACCAACCTTACAACTGTAAGATCATTCAAGTCTTCCGACACCAGACAGGCAAGAAACATAGAATTATTTATCAGTACCTATAATATTCATTTAGCATAATTATCATCCATTGACACTTGAACGCAAAGAAGCAATGGCCATGACAAGTAGATTGAAGAATAGATTTAGGGCCTGGTCACATACGATTGTGGTTTGCTTTACTTTATTCCACTTCACTAGAAAAGCTACTTTCATTGTGGTTTGATTTACTTCACTTCACTTACTATATACCATACGATTTATATAGATTTACTATGCGAGTAAGTGAAGTGAGGTGAAAGTAAACCAAAGAAGCTTTTGTTAGTGAAGTGAAGTAAAGAAAACCACAATCGTATGTGACCAGGCCCTTAATAGCATACATTGTTGAACCAATAAAGTCCTTGCCGTTCTATCAAAGTAGATACATGTAATCAAACAATTATTTATTCAATCATTCACAAATGAGAGTACAACTGCAGACTTATGCCCAAAACTGTTCCTCTTCCAATTTATAAAAACAGACCAACATTAAGGTTATGTCATATCATCTTACTAAATCTTTGTAATGTAATGAATATTATAAAAGATGGAAGAGCATGCAATCCAACAATTACAGTTCTGAGTAGACTTACAAATCATTGAAAATTACAAAATCACTGAGATTGATTGAATTACTCAATTGAGATTGATTGGAAACTTTATCCCAAAACAATACATCCCTAATTACAAACTTAAGCAAGTTAGGCCCTATGCCAATTTAGATAATATAAGCTAATTTATATAATAATAAAATTATTTATGATTGAAAAACATTTTTTAAATTATTACTAAGTAAGCTAGTAATGACAGAAAATTAAATATAAAATATCTAATCAAAAACATTTTCCTTTTTGGCAATAAAGTGAATTGATTGATTGAAAAATCTGTAATCCTATAATAGCGAGGTTAAAGCCAGTAAACTAAGATAAAAGCAAGGACAGTAATCAGAATGTTTTGAAACTTGAAATGATCTCTCGTTTCAAACCAAATCATAGTGTTTTATTTGTTTCAAATTGCGATCAAGGAGCTAAATCATAGAAACAGTAAAAATTGTTAGCCCTGGGTGGTTAGATTAAAGTAAGGAACTTCAAGTAGGTCTTTCTACTTACTCTCAAAGGCTTGAAGGAATAGTTCGTGGTCACCTGGAGTTTGATCATTTCTAGAGGTCTTGGTATTATCAGTCTCTTTTTCTCGTTTTTTGGGTGGCATTGTTCACTAATAAAGTTTCACTAAATAAAAAATAATAAATCCTCACAATCCCCAAACCCGCGAACAAATTTGGTACTCCACCGGCTGCCCTATGCATTCACAAGCACAGAGGCAACTTGAAAACAGAAAAGATTATTATTTTGTCTGTCAGGCATTCTCAATGTAGATAAAATAACTTTGGACACATCAAAGGAAACTAAATCTTAAGTGAAGAACAAGATTGAGGGTTTATCACAGTTAAACACTACAAAACCATTAATAATAATTATATAGAAACAAAACGTTGGCGAAACTAGAATTTATAAACATAGTACACAGCACACTGATACTGAATTTTGAGATTCCAAGTGAGGGTAGATGTAGATGATGAGGTTGACAAAATGGCTGCCCAACGGATGCTTAAATTTATTATCGGCGGGAGCTACAAATTTTCAAAAATCTCTATTTTTAAGCAATAATAATACTATTAAATTCATTTCAAATGGAATTTTATGGATGAAGAATTATTCAACCTTTATCATCAAAAATAGAATTTCCTGTCATCAATGTTATATGATTTCGCGGGAATTTCAAATGAACCCAAGAAATCTATCATTTATGAGACTTTTATCAACTTTTTATGAGACAGTAAAACAATTGGAAAGGTAATCAAAAGAAAGAAGAAATTCTCCTCTTTGAAAATAAATTAATACTTTTACGTTCAAATGTGGTATAAAAAAGTTACAAATCTAAAAAGATAAGAACACTATTTTTACGTTTTTCCATTATTTTTCTGGTACTAATTAGCTTCTAAATTCAGATTAATGCAAGTAAAAAAGATATATCTGGGCTCAAATTGTAGGAAATTTTATTCTCTACTTGTATAATTGGCACAAATACCTTTTCAACCCCTTTAGTCTGGTAAAACATTGATCAAACCGTGAAAAGGGGAATAATTCTGATGATTTTTCGACTTACAAAATCGAATGTACTCAACTTGAGAATGCGATATTTTATTTGCAAATGGAAGAGGAAATTCTGTTCTACAATTTGAGACCGAATACAATTTTTTATCATCTAACTAAGGCATTCAAGATAGATGTATTTGAAAACAAAAAATCGCCTTCTTCTCCGTATATGGGAATCAAGTCAAAGGACCCTTTGGGTACAAAATTTTTCAATTTTGAACGAATTTAACATATTATATATTATATGAATTTGAACCGCCTTAATGAGCTGAAAAAAATGAGCTATTGTTTGTTAAGATCCGTTCACATATACGAAAGTTAGGGGCGTCCTCAGTTTATCATTCTTGAAGGGTCCTTTCTTATCTCTCACTTCTTAAAAAACTTGGGTTTGGAGCCGCAAAGCAGGTATTCTGAAGGAGAATGATTTCAGAAACAATATTCTAATGGGAAACTTGAATAGAAACACGTAGAAACGTGTGTTAGACTTCACCACCAAAAATATGGTCCTTTTTGAAATGCAAGGAATTTTGTTAACAGCTCTAGCTCAAAAATTAGACAAGATAAGAAGGCCTACTTGGTCTAAAATTGTAGAGAAGAGAATTATCACCAGAGTGATTTTGTGATGGAGTGGTGATGGCGTGACATCTGTTCGATGGACAGAAGAGACATAATTTTTATAACTACTTGCTTGCTGGGGATGATGCCCACATATGCTCTAGGCTTGAGAGTGGGAAATGGGAAGGATGATGATGATGATGAGAGATGAATGGACCTACAGCTTTAGGTGAGTTCCGAACCACCGGGAAGCGATTTTAAAGCTCATAAATTGTATTTAGAGGAGTCATCGTTACCACAGGAGTGGTAGGCGCCGTCTCTTATCTAATCTCACCTATTAGACTACAACTCTACAAAACCAATCAAAATTTAATTTAATCTATCATTTTTATTTATCAATTATTTGTCACAATACTTTTATGTCATACCGGTATTTAAAGTCAGAATAAATAGAGACTTTCAAATGTAATGATTCGCATCTTCTAGTTTTTTTCTGAATAAAAATTGTCTACTGAAACGACCAAATTGATTGAGATCTGGTAATCAACTAATAACTCGCCATTCAATCAATTAAAAAAAAATCAGTCTCATTAAAAATATTAATGTTTCCATTATCTATGTGCTGTTAAATTACTTTTTTCAACAAACTCGTTGTAGGTATTTGTAAAAATTGAAGCTTATTTCCCCAGTTTATTCATCCTGATAAGGCCGTCCGCGTCACTGGAAACGGAAGACAAGACATAGCTTATATATTATGTAAGTTGAACTTACTAATTTGAAATTGTAGTGAAATAGAAGAATAATATTAATGATTATGTACCATTGCATTGATCGTTTATAACTCCGCTGATAGCTCAGACCGTGAGATTTATTAGCTTTCGCTCACACAGAGCATCGCCTACCAGTTCAATAACTACGACTACATCATACAAAAACCTTATTAATTAAGGTTCCTCTATTAAAAGTATTTACTCTTCTTGACAGTATTATAGGCTTTTTGGATATAAAGATACGAGTACCGTATCACTAAAGCCGGGTTTACATTTGTTGAAATATTAGATTCTACTGGGCAAGTCCTAACTCCCAATGAAAACATACATCGAAGATAAGAGAACAATAAGGTAGCACCATGGTAAAGTTACGTTACTCTACTAGATTTTAGTAAGTCAGCTACTCTAATTCTACTTATGAAATCCCGGCTTAATAAAGAGGTCAGTGTTTCTCATTTTGGAGTAAGCTCTTAACTTATTAGGAAAATGCTTTTGATTAAATCGTCAACATTTTCATGTAATTAAAGAGTGCTATTGGTCACCAAATTGGAAATTAAAAATTTTGATGATCCCTGTTACATTGATTGGAATCGGTAACAAGGCATTCTCAGAGAGTTACTGGACCTCTGGATTGTATGTTAATGCAAAAGGATTCTTCCAATATATATCTTTATTTGCTTTGCAATGAACAGTTTTTCCTTTTCTTAAAGTACCTAGGTCTACTCTTCATTTTTTGTAATGAGGGGAATACTAGATAGTAAAGACAATATGATTATTTTTATGATAAATTTATTGACAAGATATTTTACAAACAAAATTGATCGGATAATCAATACAAGTCAATCATCATAATATATATTATTATAAAGGAAGTTTCGACGACACTTCTATCACACAGATTACATTAGTAATGAATACGTACTAAGTACGACAACATTTTTCCGATTGTAGTATGAACTCCACGACAGATTTATTCAGAAAACTAGACAGCTAAATACTGAAGCAATGCTATAATAAAATAAAAAAAGTAATCCTGAGAAAAATATTATAGTTGGTTGTGAATAATAAAAAAATTTAATAATTGAAATCAAACTCAAAAAAGTAATAATACAACAAATTTAATGGCAAAAGTAAGGAACTTCTTCCACTTTCTGCTTCTTCCTCGACATTTCTTGAAAAAATTCGTGAATATCCTCTTCCCTGACAACCTTCTTATTTTCCACAAACTTCGATAAGTACTCCTTCAAATTCGTCTGGAGCTCATCATAACCTGGAAACGAATGAGAATTTTTAAAATTGTGACAAAGTGTTGTGACATAAAATTACAAGTTGTGACAAGACAGAGTTGTAAAATTACAAAAAAACTTCTAATATCGATTTTAGCATAGAAATAAATTAGAGAAAATATTGGTACAGTTTATACTATAGTTAGGTTTCAAGGTTTGGTAATGCATTGTAATCTGAAAAGGGTCCACTCCTAAAAATCAATATTGAAAGGGGTCAAAATAGACAATAACTGAAAAAGAAAACCGGGCATATTGATTACTTCAAGACTAGATTAATGTGGTTTGGGTACATTTCGAACAAGTGGGCGACATTTCATCTTTAGAATTCTGTACAAGTTTCATCAATACATTTTTTCACAAAGTTACTGGTTTATCAATAGAAAGTTGACCTCCCTTTTAACTTAGGAAATCACGTTTTTAGCATAGGCCTATCACAACCACATAAGGCCCATAATCTCAACTACTGCAGTAAAAATAAAACAAATTTCTTTGAATTTATCGGCGAAGTTTACTCAAAGACTTCGGCTACATATTTTCATACCCAAATGAGCCTCCAAAAATTAAACAACAACAATATACCTGAAAAGAAAATAGCGGAATGCAAGAAAACTAAGAGGAAAATGATTTTTCTAGGGACTTTTTTGTTTGTTCCAGCTTAAAAACCGTGGAGGTACTGGGATCATATTTTCTGGGACACTTCGAATGTACGGTAAGTCAAAAGTAGAAAAAGTGTATACTATATTAATTATCAGCTTACAGCTTGTACATAAATAATTTTATTTCTCATAGACAACATACAAAAAAGTAGATATAGGGTATTTATATATTATTATTTTATTTTGGATTTTAATAATAAATTAATGACAGAAGTTTTGCTAATATGAGAGTAGTCTACGATTTCTTTGATTTTACATCCCAGAAAATCGTCGTCATAGAGTGAAAAAGAAACTGAATAAGATAATACTCGTATTTTATTGATATACTTACGTTTAATCGCCTCAATTTGAGCGACCCGGTTAAGACTTGACAGCGCTTGCATGGTGCGTTCGTTATTTGACATTCCGACTGTGTTACTTCTTTCCTTTTCTCCCCTTTCCTCATAAGCTTGGACCATATCAGAAACATCAGTCAGATAGCTGACATTGAGATCCTTGTACATTTCCTGACAGCTTTGGCAGACACATAATGATTTGCGAAAGCTTTCCATCCAAAATGTTGCTCCTTTTCCAGTCATTTCAACTGGCTTCAATGTTTTCAATAGACACTCTGTAAACAAATTCATTTTCAGATTAGTAGATGTTTTAACAAAATAAGTTCTACAGGTATTAATGTTTGTGAATTGTAGATTCAATTGATTTTTTGACGAGGGGAATAGAATACAACTCTAAAGAAGTCGTAATGGAACACAATCTACTCCTAATTTATCGTAGTAGTGGTGAGAGTAAGCATGGTTATTCAAAAGGTAAAAATACTAACTTGGTACGAAACGGTCTGGCATAGGCCTACTTGGTGAAAAAATCTTTCGCTTCATAATCAGTTGTTTTAGAACTAAAGTAACTTATTGTATAGTGCAACATCAATTCATTGATCAAAACCATGAAAATATTCCGAAGAATCGCATGATCACAATATTATAACCCATTATTTTGATGTTCAATTTCAATTTATTCTCACCTTTGGCTTTTTCTGGTTCCTTGGAATTTTCGTCATTTTGTTTTTCAGTACAAGGGATTGGAACAGGTGTGGAAGTTTCCTGCAATCAAATAAATTCGTTAATAATTGATACAAAGAAATGCTGGAGGATATTTGAAATTTATATTTTCATTGACTAGATTTTATAAATAAAAGTTGATTTCTTTTCAAGTTGATGTAGCCTACATAACTCCTGTAGAACGACGGTTGACAAGTATCCTTTCATTAATAGAATTTAAATACTTTAATGTTGTCAAATTCAACAATATTGTGAGTAGAATGTAGGGTTTTGGTCTGACGAGTTGGTTGATCCCTTCTTTAATGTACTGTAGTTCTTTTTAGTAGTTCTATTCTATTTCCAACTTGGAAACTGAAGCCTGCCCAGTACCGTCTAACGTCTAGACAACAATAGATTACATACATTCCGTCACAGAGAGGAATCGGAATTAAATTATATTATTGAGAACTTCGCTTGAAATACCTAGTATGAGAATGTTCATTACATAGCAAAAAAATTATTTTGTCGACACGGAGACAAAGAAACGAATTTAGAAATAATGGGACAAGCAGTGATGTCATTTTGCCTTTTATATTTGCCAATGTTATTGCGACGCTTAGTAGCACCTAGTTGCTCTGGAAGGGGGGAAAATGGCCGGGGATCTATTCGTCAGACCGTAACTGTTAATTAAAATTTGACATTAAAATACTAATTATTGAGTTTTCCAAGTCTACAAGTTCATTCTCGATCAATGAGGAGTTTTAATTATTTAACCATCAGTTTTCTTTCTTATCATCTGTGTTGAAATTTAATGGATTCACGTTCCATATTTTTTCTCTGAGAAATGTTATACTGTAAGAAGAATAAATAATATGCGAGATAACGGTTGTCAGGAAAATGATACAGTATCACGCTTATCAACGATTATATTTGTTGATCACGTACAGATCTGTTTGTAAAGTAGCGGCTATGAAATTAGGCGGCTGAGAAATTTCGCGCTGTTGTCAGATATGGAACCGGTAAAGCGAGGGAATGTCGATTGTTGTTTGCTCTTGCTCACAAATTGACAACGTTGCTTTCGGCGTTGCCTATTTTGAGCGTCTGAGTCGATTCCCCTGCATGATTAGAGTAGTCATGCAGCTAATCTAAGGCAGCTTAAAATGTCTCAGCTGCCTTATTTCGTGGCCGCCAGTGGAGAGGAGAATTATTGATTATTCTTCAACTTTATGCATGTATTTTGTTTTTCAAGATACATTTCAATTCAGTTTTTAGGAAATTAGAGAATGAAGAAATTTCTTACCTCATTCACAGTTGCCGAATCGTTGGGAACCGATGATTCAACGTCCACAGTGGTGTCATTAGTTTCTTCCACAACTTTCTTCACTGAAAAGTTGATGAATATTTCAATTTTCAACATAATAATCAATTCATAAAAACGTAAATCACATGGAAATAAAGAGTGATTCAAAAGAATAACATATTCCATGGAAAAATACTTTGAAGTTGAAATATCTGTTGAAGTGCAAAATAAGCATGAGCGCAAATAAGTCTGTATCAGGGCGTACGTACTTATAATGTGGTCACTAAAAAATACATGCAACGCATACACATTGGAACTTTGGTAAGTTCCCCTGCTATATACAAACAAATAGTACATACAGCACAATCAAAATGACTTGATCTAATTCGCGCTGGAAAGCGCTGCACAAGCTAAGAGCCGTTGTGGTGGTGAGGAATGCGTGTTCTATTGAAACTCAACTACTAGTCCTCTTAATGTTACGGCTGCCGGCTGACAACCGGTTGAAAATGAACAGCATTTTGATGTTTACTAAATATAAGGTATATCATATACCCGAGGAGTCTCCTTGAACTGAGTTTCTCTGAGATAGCTCAAGTAGCGCATGCACAGGAGACAACAGTTCTGAGTGTCCAACTCAGTAGATAAAGTCATCTTGTAGGCTACATACAAGAGACGTGGCAAGGGTCTCCTTGGTGTCCATTGAACTATTTGTTTGTATACAAATAGTAGTATATTTTTTATATATATTTAAATTATATATATAATTAGTAGAGAAGGATCATATGTTCACCGCACGTCTGTACTGTGTGAATTGCGACTTATAATTTCATAATAGACAAGTAAAGATGCGCCTCCTTTCCTCTTGTCCATATTCTACATGTTTCAGAGGATGGTTCATGTTAAACAGAGGAGTTTGAATAATCACAATGATCTGAAATGATGAGCTATCGCTCGATAAGATACAACTCATCGTTTTATAAAGTTAAGTGGTTTAATATTGCGGGCCTAAAGGAACCCCCTTCGTGACTCAATTTAAATATCATGCTGGAGAGTGCCGCATTGGAGCTGTGCACTTTAAACTGCATAAAAAACTGGGAAAAAATTATTTTTTAAGCTGCTAGAATTGACGATTCCCGGGTCTATCGACTGCGGTGAAGACATAGAATACTAAACGGAACTACACAAATTTTTTAAAGCAATTGGTAATTAAGTGCAAGAGATCGACAAACTTTAGATCTAATCTGTTTCTGTGCCATTACTAGATTCAAATTCTATTGTTTCTCAAGTATTATTTTCTATTATTTCCAAAACTAAGTTGAAAATTCAATTTACAACTCAGAACTCAAAATAGTTAATAAGACACAACAGATTAAACCTAGGACAGAGAAAAGCTATTACATACCTGTCTGTCCACTGTAGTAGCGCAAAAAGCCGAGTCTGTCAGTGCACGAGCCACAGATCACTTCAGAGAAGTTATTGGCTGCAGGAAGACTGGATCCCAAATGCTGAAATACAGATCACTCAATAAATAATAAATAGAGAAACGAAAATCCAAAGAAAGCTATATAAATAGACCTGAAGACTTTTGCTACAGCAAATAAGGAATATCATTCTGCAATGCAGTGTATAAGTTGTTTACTGGAACCTTACTTGACAAGTTGGAGAAATGGATGACACATCACAAGATTCTGGTGCGAGTTTCAGGCGGGCTTCAGGAAGTCCTACTCACCATAGACAATATATTCAATATCATGAGTATTGTTAACATCAAACTCTGTGGTCGGGGAGGAAAGTATATGCCTTCTTCGTCGATTTCTCGGCTGCGTTCGACAGAATAGATAGACAGGCGCTGTTTTATAAGCTGTCAGTACTAGGAGTGTCCTACAAGATGCTAAATGCACTTCGAAATCTGTATGACATGTCAACAGCTAGAGTTTGGGGACAGCAGGGACTGTCGGCGGAGTTTGAGACACGCACTGGCGTAAAGCAGGGTTGCCTGATGAGCCCTTTGTTATTCTCGCTGTTTGTGAATGATTTGGAGAATTGGCTGGATGGAGGAGTCAATGTTGGAGGCATCTGTATAAAGCTGCTAGCATATGCGGATGACATAGTTCTTCTTGCACCAGACAGACTCTCTTTGAAAAAGATGATAGCTGGCTTGGAGGGGTATTGCAAGAATTGGAACCTTCAGGTGAATCTCAAAAAATCGAAAATAATGATTTTCAGGAAAGGAGGTAGAACAAGCAGACATGATGTTTGGCGGTACAACAATGAACCAATTGAAGTGGTGAACAGCTACAAGTATCTAGGAGTAACCTTGACGTCCAGATTGTCATTAATGGAGCATTTCAGGGAAAGATCATCAGCAGCAAGGATGTCATTGAATATTTTCAATGGTCTGTTTTCGCAGAAGAACATTCCCTTCAAATCAAAGCTAGGAGTCTTTGAAGCAATGGCACGATCTACAGTGTGCTATGGAGCTCAAGTATGGGGAGGGAAGATGTTTGAGGAAGTAGAAAAAGTGCAACGTCTTTTTCTCAAGAAGGTTTTCAACCTACCTATGTGGGCGCCAAACTACTGTCTCTTACTGGAAACAGGACTGCTACCACTCTTTGTCTATACACTGAGGCTCCACTTCAAGTACATGAAGAGATGCATCGATCTACCCAATGACAGATACCCACACATTTTGCTCAAGAAGGCTATTGAGAGGAAGGTGTTTGTGTACAGAGACTGGATGGATATGCAGGCGGCTTATGGAGTCTCAGCAGCAGAATTCCTTGCAGGCACTGTTGAGGCGCTTGTCACCAAGGTCACTGAGGGGCTGAGAGAGGGACTCAGGGCAGACTACAGAGAAGTCAGAGATGCTCCTTGTATCCAGAACTGACTCAATTCACCAACTACGTGTTTGAACCAGCCGATTTCACTGTGATTAAGTGGTTCATGAAGTCAAGGACTGAGCTGATTCAACTAAACAAATATTCCTACAGGCAGGATGCAGTAAGACTCTGTTCTCTCTGTAATATGAAGGAGGAAGAGGATGTTGTCCACTTCATTGCCAGGTGCCCGGTTCTGGCAGAAATCAGAAGGCGACACTTCAGTAAGACCCTGCTTGCTATTGCTGAGCTGAAGTCGCACCTAAATGGGGACAACTGGAAGCTAGTAGGACAATACTGCAAAGAGGCCTGGAAATATAGATATTTCTTGACTCAAGAATTCAATTTCTAATTTAACTGCACAAGATGTACCATTTTCTATTTATTCTCATTTTTTGTAAAGTAACATTTTTCACTATTTCTTGTTATTATGTAAATTTATGTTATAAAAATATATAGATAAATAAAAAGAAAAACAAAAGCTTGCCAACTCCTCCTGACGGCACTCTGCCATGGAGAATACGCTGACAATGAAGATTTGTTATTGTACTTCATTATTTTCAAAATTGTACCGTTTAATTCAATAAAGGCCATTATTTATTTATTTATTTATTTACAGCAAATATTGACACCAGAACTAAATAGCAAGAGGATATTCTGCGAGTGCCACTGTACAAAACACAACAACCATTTTGGTTTTTATTTTTTTAAACCTCTAAAAACGCACAAATATAACACATTGTAATCATCAGAAAAGCAACGTGGTTGAAGGAATCTAAAGAACAAAATTGTTATTATCAAAGTTAAAAATAGCCATGTTAAATAAAAAACTAAATAGCAAGAGGATATTCTGCGAATGCCATTGTACAAAACACAACAACCATTTTGGTTTTTTTTTTAAATATCTCTAAAAACGCACAAATATAACACATTGTAATCATCAGAAAAGCAACGTGGTTGAAGGAATCTAAAGAATAAAATTGTTATTAATCAAAGTTAAATAGCCAAGTTAAATAAAAGTCTAAATAGCAAGAGGATATTCTGCGAATGCCACTGTACAAAACACAACAACCATTTTGGTTTTTATTATTTTTAAATATCTCTAAAAACGCACAAATATAACACATTGTAATCATCAGAAAAGCAACGTGGTTGAAGGAATCTAAAGAACAAAATTGTTATTAATCAAAGTTAATGGAACTTATCCGTTCAACTTATCGTTTCATCTATCATCATTATCCTCCCCATTACCCACACTCCAGCAAAGAGCTTATGAGGCCATCACCTCACCACAGCAGAAAAGTTTCGAAAATTGGATACTTGTCTCGGAACTTGACTTCTAATTCGCAGTCATTAGGTCTTCAGGTTAGTTTTCTCTGTTTTGGGACATTTATGGATACATTTTCCTTGAATACATCAATGGCACCTTCCTACCTCCCCACCTAAATCATTTATTGATGATGCCCATATAAATCTATGACTTGATCGTGGGTAACGATAGGTGAAGGATAGATAATACGAAAAATGCTATGAAAATTAAAACCATCGCCGGAGCAACAATATAGGACGCTCCTGACTCATAGGCCAAACGCATAAGAGGAATAACGTATTAGATCATTCACTTACCCTGGAGTGAAACCAATCTTCGCAAATAGTACATTGCAACATTTCATCTTGAACTGAGTCCTCCAAGTCTGGGTACGGCCTTGCACAAGTGCAGTAAAGACCACGAAAGTTCTGATTGTAATTGTTCAGCTCATTGAGTTCTTCTTTATTCTGAAAATTAATCACTCAAGTTGAATGTATGAAAGGCAAAATTTATCATTCATGGTGAATATCGATGTATGAAAAATGATTCGTTCGGTCATAAAGAGATTAAAATTAGTTCAATTATCATTATCGGTTACTACTCCAGCGAAGGAGGCAATAATCCAAAACGTTTGAAAAAAACCATAGGCTACCCACAATTTGGAGAGGAGTCCAAACCTCTGGAGTAGCTAGAATAAAGCATTCAAGCAAAGCATTTAAAGCAAGAAATAAAGCATTTTTCAAGTGTTCATATAAAATTCGTTCATCTATCTATCTAGAATAAAGCAAAGAGCTCAAGAGCCCATGCCCGGATCTGAATTCTCGCTACTCAACAAGACGATCACTTACATCAGTTTACGGATGTTGAGACCACGCTCAAAACAAAGCTATAAGATTAATAGAAGAGGTTGATAGGTCAATAGATTGAATATAAAACCAACACGTCTTTTTACGTTTCAAGCCCGGGACACACACATCCGCAACACGGCCGTGTCTCGGGACGGAGAGTGTACGACTATACCAGCTGAGCTATTCAGACATAGGAATCCAATGCATTTAGATTCAACACAGCTGATATATGAGCATGATATTGTATAGTAGTACACTCTCCGTGCCGAGACAAGGTCGAATTGCGGATATGAGTGTCCCGACCTTTAGTTTGACCTGAAGATTACAGCCTTACAAAGTGCCTCGATCCTATATTATGCACTATTCAGTAACTATTCATAGATTTCACTTATATCTATGAATTGTTTACAATATTAATGGCTTAGGCACATAATTAGCTTGAAGTTAATTGTTTGAGCAGTTTTGCACGTCGAAGTGACTACTCGACACAACACAGATTGCCTGCCTGAGAACTTACTAGACTGCAGGTAGCAAAGCTGATTAATCTTCATTAAAATAATGCGCGTTCTGTAATATGAAGTGTAGAAGAATTAATAAGAATAAATGTAAAATACATTAAGAATAAATGTATTTGGGTTCTGAACTATAATTTAGACTTTTTCAATTACTTCAAAAGTGAAAAATACATTAGTTCATGTTCTGCAGTAGTTCCATGAATCAACCATTCATACATAAATTACATAGATTTTAACGTAGGCCTATTATCCGTAAGAATATAATACAAATGGAGTGATTAAATTTTTATGCTCCATTCCACTGGTGCACCAAATGGTACTGTGGCTCTGTGAAGATTTCTACGCTATGAATTACTATTAAGCTTAAAAAAATCCAAAAATTCCGAAAAATTTCCAAATATCCAAAAAAACCGAACCCCATAATTAGTTCTCAACGTTAGTGAAATACTACTGCAAAGTAAATAGCTTACTGGTTCCAAGCTGCATTTCTTTCCTTTGAAAAGACTGTTGCCACAATCACATCTGAAGTTCCTGAAACATCAATAATTAACCACTTTTAGAAATAAAAAAGAAAATTCAATGGGTTTCCAATATATTTTGTTACTAGGCGTTTTATTGCAAATTCACAGTAGCTTCTAACAGAAAGAGTATTGATTGATATTGATTTTAATTCTCTTTTGAAATACAACGAGATTGGATAAATTGAATGGTGAGTAGACCCAGAGGTGAGACCAAGTTGGACATATTTATGATACTTATGAGAATAAAAGCTCTTTAAGCAATGAAGTGATGCAAGGCGTTGTCAAAAAAAGAAATAAACACTATTTGGCTCATTTTGATCTCCTAAACTGGTTGTAAGTGTAAAAGAGAAATGAAGGAATTAGGCCTAATAAAATGCAATGTAATTTGGAATTCAATCAATTCTAGTCTACAGAACGGATTGTTGAGGACTGGAAATTGAGATAGTGAAATTTATGAATTATATTATTGTAGACTATTGCTATTTAGTAAGTACTGTATCAATATTGATATGTCCACGTAATTGTGATTGATTCATCATTCAGTAGTCTACAGCTACTTTAAAATGGTATTTGATAATTACAATTTACAAATAAGTATGAGATATTTACCTTTTTGTATATAATTCAATTAAATCATGTCCCTCATGACAATGATAACTGCAAGCGAGACAAATGCACGCAGGTTTATCATCTTTATCGATACACGTCTTACAAGAAAACAAAGCTTGTCGTTTGACGTAACCCTGCAACAGAAAAATAACAAAATTTAATATAGGCCTATATGATAATGAACAATTAGGATAATTTTGTGTTGGATTATAATATTTTTAGAGGTGAAATAGGTCTCCGACCTATACCTGACAGTTCACACGTAACCCGTATTTGAGTATTCATTTTCTTTATTCTCATGTTGTACTAGTTATGTATCAGAATATAGTTCAGTAGATAGCGGATGTCTTCATCTAAAATCAGATGATGGACGAAGCCATCCACTAATAATTTATGACAGTAGCCTACCTATCTTCTTCTTTAGGTGCCGTCTCCGTTTCGAAGGTTGGCAATCATCAGTGCGATTTTAACTTTTGAGACCGCAGATCGAAATAGGTCGTTATTGCTGCATCCAAACCAGTCCATGAGTTTCGTCTCCTTCCTACGGATCTTCTTCCTTGGACCTTCCCCTGCATAATAACTTGGAGTAATTGATATTTTTCTCCTCTCATGACATGTCCCATGTACAGCAGTTTTCTTTTCTTAATTGTCATGATTATTTCCTTTTCCTTACGCATGCGTCTCATCACTTCTACATTGGTCACTCTCTCCACCCATGAAATCCGTAGTATTCTTCGATAAATCCATAGCTCAAATGCCTCCAATCTCCTCACATCAATCTCCTTCAGCGTCCAGGCCTCCATGCCGTAGTACAAAACAGATAACACATAGCACCTCATCATTCTCATCTTCAAATCAAGATTCAGATCCCGGCAACAGAAAAGCTTCTTCATTCTTGTAAATGTACTTCTGGCCTGTTCGACTCTGATTCGTATTTCTTGGGTACTGTCATTGTTTTCATTGATGGTTGTTCCTAGGTATTTATATTCTTTACTCTCTCAATAGGTTGGTTTTCTACATATACCATAGGATTGTCCTGAGTTGCTTTTGTGATTAGCATGTATTTTGTTTTGTTTATGTTCAGTGACAGCCCATATTCTTTGCTAACCGCGACAATTCTATCAAGTAGTGCCTGTAGTTCTTCACGTGTTCCAGCTAAAATAACTGTATCGTCAGCGTATCGCAGATTATTTATTGCCATACCATTGATTTTAATGCCTATGTCTTGATCAATGAGAGCCTTATCTACTATATCTTCAGAATAGAGATTGAAGAGGATTGGTGACAGTATGCATCCTTGCCGAACCCCTCTCTGTATTTCAATTTCTTCCGATGTTACATTTTCTACTCGTACTGCTGCTTTTTGACCATAGTAGAGGTTTGAAATCATTCTTATGTCTCTGAGGTCTATTCTCCTCTTTATTAATGTTTCCATGAGTTGGTCATGCCTAACTCTATCAAAGGCTTTGTTGTAGTCGATAAAGCATACGTGTAGGTCTTGATTCATATCCAGGCATCTTTGTGACAGAACATTGAGCGCAAACAAAGCTTCCCTTGTTCCTAGTCCTTTGACGAATACGAAGGCTGTATTGCTGATGAATGCATTAACTTTCCTGTATATTATATTATGGATAACCTTCCACCTGATTTTTAATATGTGACACATGAGGCTTATGGTGCGGTAGTCACTGCAATGCTTGGCACTTTTCTTTTTTGGGAGGGCTATGAAAGTTGATAATAACCATTCTTTTGGTATCATTCCTGTTCTATATACTGTGTTAATTAGTTCTAACAGAATATGAATCTGATCCTCCTCTATCAATTTAAGGATTTCTGCTGGCAGTTGGTCGGGACCTGATGCCCTTCTGGGTTTCATTGTGTTGATTGCATATATCACTTCATCTTTAATTATGTCTGGGCCCAACTCTCCTTCCATATTTTCAAGATCAAGTTGTTGTCTCTCGTCTTTAAAGAGTTGTGCAACATAGCTTTTCCATATTTCTAGTTTTTGTTCTATTTCTGTGACTATTTTCCCCTTGTTATCATACAATATATTGAGTTGCTTCTTTTTACCAGTACCAGTGAGCTCCTTAACTTTTTTGTGTATGTTGAAACTATCGTGCTTTGCTTGTAACTCCTCAATTTCCTCACACTTTTGTTTGTAATACTGTTCCTTTGCTTCTCTAATCTTTGCGCGGAGTATTCTTTGTGTTTCCTTATATTGTTCCACATTTTTGCCTTTAAAGCTTCTCCTCCTATCCATGAGGTCAAGAATTTCGTTAGTTATCCATTTTTCCTTTCCTATGGATTTTTGCCTTTTAGAATGTCTATTGAGGGTTCCAACAAAGCTGATTTGATGCTGCACCATTTTTCATCTATATTTCTGCTGTTTTGATAACATTCCCTGCCTTCAAGTGTTCTCAAATTCATGTTTATTCTTGTTTGTAATTCATTCCGTATGTCCTGGTTCTTTAATTGCTCTACATCCATCCGAATTTCTCTCTTTTTTAATGTTCTCTTGAGTTTGATATGCATTTGGGCCACCAATGGATTGTGGTCCGAAGAGATATCAGCGCCTGGGTACGTCTTAACTGACTTGATGCAATTTCTATACCTTGTGCTGATCAAGATGTAGTCTATTTGATTTCTTATTGGATTCTGATCACTGTCTCGTGGAGATCTCCATGTGTAGAGTCGTCGCTTTGGGAGCTCATAGAAGGTATTAGTTATTATCATCTCCTCCTCCTGGCAAAATTGCACCAATCTATCACCTCTTCCATTTCTTATCCCCAATCCATATTCACCAATGTATTTGTCACATGCTCCCTTGCCAACCTTCGCATTAAAGTCTCCAAGAATTATAGTGATATCTCTTGACTTTAGTGATTCCAGCGTCTGCTTGATCAGTTCATAGAAATGTTCAATATCTTCATCAGGCTTATCTTCAGTAGGAGCATAAATTTGTATTATATTTAGTTTCCTGGTGTTGGTTTGCAGTTGTAGGAGCATTACACGGTCTGATATGGGGATAAAATTGGTGACGCATGCCCCAGTATCTCTTGTTACAGCAATTGCGACACCGTATCTGTGATCATTATCTTCACCTCCAGAGAAGTACAGCATCCCTCCATCTATTGCGACTTGACCATGACCGGGCAATCTTGTTTCACTAATTCCTAGGATGTTGAGTTTCAGTCTTTGCATTTCGTGTACAACGTTATGCATCTTTCCAGGCTCATACATGGATCTCACATTCCATGTGCCAATTTTCAACTTGTTTGTTTTCACAGTCTTGTTCATCACTGTTCCCCCCGGAGATCCGAATGGGGAACTTTTTACTCCGGAATATTTCGTTTTGAACACCGCCATGATGATTTTTACCAAGGATATTCGTAGCCTATCTATAAATAGATACAATTTAGACAGTAGCCTATCTATAATGTATTGTCAAATCCCAACTATAAAAGTAGAACTGGACCATCATAAGGAAAACAACATTGTACAGTATAAATCCATACTCCGGGCAGTAAATAGAGGTGTACCCCAGGGATTCATACTCGGACCATTGTTGTTCCTGATATATATCAATGATTTTCCAAATGAAGTAGACAGCAGAAACAACTGCATACTCTTCGCCGACGATACTACAATACGCGTGCCACACAGAGATCAGGATTTAACAAACTCACTAATTATTGATGAAATAGTGGAAGAGGCTACCCAAATCTGCAATAGACTACATTTATCCATAAATAAACAGAAAACTACACACATAACATTTCAACCAACTAACAATAGCCCAGAAGTTCCTACTAATAGTTAAATCATAACATCCATAAATACTAGATTCTTGTGCATCATTATCGACAGAAACCTGACATGGCAGCCTCATATTGAGCAGCTTAGTAATACCCTGTCATCGGCAGTGTATGTAATTTGCAAAGTTACCAGCATATCAGGGGAGAAAGCAGCTCTTACTACATATCATGCTCTATTTGCTTCCCACTTGAGATACGGCATCATAGCTTGGGGCTCAGCATCACAAGTACACCTCAACAAGATCCTTGTAATTGATCTTGTGATAGTTTTAGCTGCCAATAACCCTGAAGGCCCTGGAGGACAGCAGGATCTTTGCTGCTGCACTCAAGCAATACCTGACAGATCGACCATATTATACACTCAGGGAGTTCATCGAAGACCACACCTTCCAACACTTGCCAGTTCAAGCAGCAGACCACACCTGACCTCTTCAAATATGAGGAAAACTGACAATTCCCCAGTCGCTGACTGTGGAGAAGACGGAACAAGTGACAAGAAGTAAGGGACAGGTAAGTTCATTTATCGCGTCAACAGCTATAGCATGAGCTAATTATTATTATCATCAATTTATTTGCATACCAGGGTCCTAATGTTAAGTAGGACTTAGGCTAAAATCTCAAGTTCTGTCACGTATATTTGTTCAAAACTCTTATTCAGGTTATAATCTTGCTCTTTATTCATCAGCTTCATTAGATTTCTATGGTCCGTTACTGACAGAAAATCTATTTATTTAAATTTGTACCAAATTCAATAACGTAACGTAGGCCTTTAAGCTATAGCAGAGCCAATGGCTGCAGCAGTCAATAATTCCTCGAAAGTAGGAATATTCCCAGCAGATACACTCAAGTTAGCTAAGACACTGCCAATTAATAAAAAGGGTGATGTTGAACTTCTTTTGCAGTCTTGTATGCAGTTCAAGGAACAATTTTGATCACAATCAAGAGCTACTTGCAAAATAGGAGGCAGGTGGTCTCACTAGAGGGAGCTACCTCAAGTGTTAAAAATGTGAAGCAAGGTTTAACACAGGGTTCTGTATTGGGTCCCCTGCTTTTCATTCTGCTCATGAATGACTTCCCAGACAGCCAGGGCTCAATTCTCTTTACAGACGACACCACTCTAACTGCTAGAGGAGAAACAGTGGACCAAGCATCAGAAAGGTCAGTTGAGCTACTGAAAAACGCTAAGGCCTGGTTCACGCCTAACAGGATGAAGCTCAATGAAGACAAAACAAACTCACTGATCTGTAAACACAAGATGACGGCAGTGCTGAGTCGGTGACGTTGATTGGTTTCTGGGTCGACGACAGGTTTAGGTGGAACCACCATATATCAGAGGTCTGAAGAGACTATCCAAGGTAATATACCTTTTCAGGAAGCTGAGTTACATTGTCTGCAGGGAATGCCTTGCCACAGCATACCACTCTTTACTTCATAGCCACTATGGACTGCTGCTGTGAGGTCATGCACCAGCTTGCCACTTGTGTGTTGCTACTTCAGAATAGGGCAATCTCTGCAAGAGGGCAAAATAATTACTTTCTCAGGTCACAGCGGTCACTGTAGGTCACTCTTTAAAGATTTGAAGATAATCACCATACACAGCCAGTATATTCTGCCCTCTCTGATGTAGCTATGTCAAGTAGAATTTGCAAACGCTTGTGAAAAGGAACGAGATTCACATCATCAACACCAGACTTGGAGGTTCCTCACAGCAGGCTAACTGGTACACAGAGAGGTTTTCCACCAGCTGCTATAAGATATTTCAACAGACTCCCAATGGTATAAAAGAAATGCGCTACGCACAAATTCTGCTCTCTCATCAGATAAAATTAAACAATAGACCATTCTATTTATTAACTGAGTTAGCTGATTTTATTTTCTCTAGTCTCTTATCTCCAGTCAAGGACGACATCATGTATCAAGAAAGTATCAAGTATAATTCTTTGGATACTTGGAAAGACTTTAAAAGTAGGGTAGACTAGCGTACATAATTTGCATGGTAGACTACCATAAAATGAATCTCAAAATTTGGTTTGAAGATTGCAGATTATGTGCTGTCATAAGTAGAATCGAGTTATCAGTTCTTGAAATGAGTAGATTTGATGATTTGATGCTGAAAGACATTCAATCTAGCAAAATTCAAAGTAATAGGTAATTTCTGCAACTCCATCAACTACCTTACTAACCTACATAATCATGGCCGAAATACTTCTCAGTAAGCTTACCTATACAAATCGGGTTTGGAATAAGACCATTATGATAGTGTTATGAAGTTTTAATTTCAACAAATACTGTACATGAATTTAAAGACAATCTTCATCTGACCCAAAGAGAAAGGTCCAACTGAACCCTCTTGTGTGTGATGTGTATGTAGGCCTACCGTATTCAACTAGGCTAAAAAATGAAAGCTGAAATAATGTGCATAATTATTTTCTTACTTGATTATAAGAACAGTTCTTGTCATCAGAAGCACCTAAAACAGCATAAGCATCCTCTTCCAATTTCTGCTGTTCTTCAAGAACATCCATCATAGTAACTGTGTTACCCTCGTCTTCATTGTTTTCGAAGTTTGAATCAAAAGATTCTGATTTAGAAGTATTCTCCATTTCAATCACTAAAATATGGATTACTTGACTTGAAATTTGATAAAAGATGAACAATATAAAACACAATAATTTAACTAGACTTCTGGAACTGAAGTTGAAATGCTTATCGAACAACGCACAACGGTGAACGGAGGGAACGATCAAGGGATGGAGCGAAAGCGAACAACTGTTACTGCTTTCTGCGGGAACATGACATTTTGTCCCAACGACAGTTTGGTCCAGCGACATTCTGTCCCATTTTTGGGACAGAATGTCGTCTCATGGATTGGTCCAACTCAGGAATGTGGGACAGAATGTCGCTGGTACACATTGTCGGAAAGTGAAGGAATGTAAGGAAATTGGACCAAAATGTCGTGCATGGAGCCGACATATTGGTCCAGCTCAGGAATGTGGGACAGAATGTCGTTGGTACAAATTGTCGGAAAATGAAGGAGTATAGATTGGACCAAAATGTCGTGCACGGAGCCGACATATTGGTCCATCACAGGAATGCGTAAATATCGATATTTTCATCGATTCATTCATACTTATCGATATATATCATATATATATATATAGTATATATAGGCTATATACTTATCGATATATTGGTATAAAATTCGTAATTCGGTGAGCTGGTCGGTTGTAATGTAAAACCTATGGCTCGAAATTTGAATTGTACGAGATGGTTATGCATGATATTTAGAATTTTGAAAAGGAAGATAGTCCAACTTACTTTTTCATATGATGCTGTATTTCTTAGCTTCAAATTCTCACCAATTTGCTTTCAAATCAACTGTAACTCGACAATATATGTTGGGCTAATCTATAAGTTATCTTATATGAGTTACTGTACGGTATATATTTGCAATTGTAATCTATGAAATCTATTCATATGCAATAGTAGCCTACCTAAGTTAATTGTACTTAATTCATATTGAACTGAGGAGTCAGTATTATTATAAAATTCAACTCTTTGGAAATGAACTTCATTTATCAATGATATAATTAATTAATTTTATCTCCATTGGATATCCTCAAAATAATGATTTTTCTCTTAATTTTGATAGTGGAGAAAAAGAAGCATTACAGAAAATTAAAAATCCAAATACTGACAATTTCAAAAGCAGTCACTTAACCTTGTTTTTTCATTGCTTTAAAACATACCTTAATTATAACCCTATGAAAAAAGACAAAATATTATACCAATTTTTATTTTTAAAAGCATATTAATCGAAAACTGACTGCATACACTTTCAAATGTCACTATCAAATGTTTGGAAACATGTAATGGTAGATTGGGATCTGTGACGTCACACTTACACTCCTAATTGACTAGAAGTTCAACAGTCGATATTTTGCCTGAATCGATATTGCGAATGAAACGTGGTACAGAATGTCGCTGGTACACATTGTCGGAAAGTGAAGGAATGTAAGGAAATTGGACCAAAATGTCGTGCATGGAGCCGACATATTGGTCCAGCTCAGGAATGTGGGACAGAATGTCGTTGGTACAAATTGTCGGAAAGTGAAGGAGTATAGATTGGACCAAAATGTCGTGCGTGCTGCCGACATATTGGTCCATCTCAGGAATGTGGGACAGAATGTCGTCGATGAAAATGGGACAAAATGTCGTTTGGAATCCTTGGAGTGGTGGACCAGAATGTCGCTGGTACACTTTTGTACCAACCCCTTTCTGCAGAAGGTTGTTTTGTTGTCATCCGATTCAGCGCTCAGTCTCAACTTGTGTGTCATCTAGGACCAAACTAGACCTCATTTTCCACTGTTTTATTTATATAGGAGTGACAAAATAGAAGTAATTATTTTTTTATTGAGAAAGAATTGTTGTGATACATTTCCATAATATTTACGTTGGCAGTCTTGATCTTGATGCCGCTAGGCGAACCCATTTTCGCGCCAAAACGATGGAAAGGGCGGTAATTCGGGGATCGCGGCTTGATTCAAAAGCCTTACGATCAGAAACTGACTACAATAATCTGTGTTGTTTTTTTTTTTTTTAATTGGGTTGGGCTTTGTAACCCTTAGCCACCGCGACCGCTATTCGATCTTTTGTGGCATCCCCTCTTTGGCTTATGCCATGTTCCATAATCCAAGGCCAGAGCAGAATTTACTCAGGGCCTTGAAGTCCAGTTCTCTTGCCTCCTCTGGTAGGAGGGTTGCCTTCCCAAGAAGTCTCCTCCTCATTTGCAAGAGTGCTGGACATTCCAGCAGCAAATGTGCTGCTGATTTCAGCTATGGACCCACCCTTCCAAAGCTGTTCAACTTCTATCAGGGATGGGTCTGCACACTCCTCAGATTCCATTGCGGAATCTTCAGTTGTAGTGCCTTCCTCTGCATGTACCGTTTCCCGGCAGGTTTGAGTCAGCAATAACTCTGAAACCTGTTCCCACGAGTAGCTGGAGACTTATTCAGTCACCCTGGGCAGAGCTCCGCATTCACCCAGGGAAGGCTTCTTGAAACTGGAGGTCGCCTGGTATCCAGAGTTCGCATACTCATGTCAGGCACCCCTGACCATGCAGCCGTCGGTGTATGCTGTTCCACCATATGTTGGCTTGGCTTGCGCAGTTGATGCTTCAGGTGTTCCTACTTGAACACCCTACTTAGCTGGGACGCAACAGTGTTAGTTGCCAACCAGCCTACATCTACCCCTTGCATCAGCCAAACGGAGGATTGCCACACCCCGGAAAGAATAAATTCTGCCTCTGCGGGGTATAATCTGTGTTGGAAAAATATATTTAAAATGAGTTTCTAGAGAGACATTGAAAATGAAAGTGAACCATCTGTCACAATATTAGTCTATTCTATAATACCGTATCTTGAAGTTTGGCTCCTGTACGCCTACCGTACAGTATAGATTTTTCACTTTACTTTTATTTTCATCATTAGTTTTTATTTTTAAAAGTAATAGCAGAGATTATTCATTCATATACAAACCATATTTGGTTGGCCTATGATAACAGCTTCAAGTATATTAAAAAGAAAAATGATTTTTCTTTGAGCACTTCTATTATTTATTTTCAGTTGAGGAAAATGTATTTATCTGAACTTGGGTGTAAGAATATTAAAGAATGAAGTAATACAAAAAGTAGGTTCATTTGAATTGGCTACGGTAATTTAAAAAATTAAATCAGCCAGTACTTTAATTAAGAAAAAATATCGAATAACGCAATCAAGGATCTGAAAAACTGGATTTTAAATTCATCACAAAACTCAAAAACAAGACAGCAAACAATATTAACCCCTGAATCTTCTTGAGATTTTTTAAAAATATGATCAATTCCAAATGCACAGTGATGAATTTACAGAGCACAGTAGTTATTGACGCATGCGTAGTATAATTGACATCCTCGTCAATGCCGGTCCTATAAATGACCCTATTATGTAATTTGACTAGAAGAAACAATAACAGTACTGTATCTTGAGTCCCGTCAGAGACCCTGAACTGATCAGGAGTGACCTGAAAACTCTGACACCAGACCTGAGCCAGCCAGGTTACACGGAATTATTATTATTATCTTGAAACCACACAGTAGTTGACTTGATTGCAAGGCGCAACATCCTCCTCCAAAGATAAATGATTGAAAGACAAAATACTATTAATTTGTCTTTCAGTTAATTCTAGCACAATATAATTCTACAAGGGAGCATGTGAAGCAGATGGTTTTCTCAGTATCACTACAATGAATTTCAGTCAGAAAAACAAACTTTAGAATTTTTACGAGATTGGATTATTTGTCAAGTTAATAATTTAGTAGTAATTGATGAATTTCAAATTACGATTCCCAGCGATTACGCAGGATACACAGGCTAAATAATGAGTACACATTATATAATTTGACTATTTTATTACTGTGTACAACAATAAAAGCAATAAATAAAATCACAGTGTCAGATTTATATTATCATTCTAGCATTAAGATCAACCATCATATATATCTTTATTTCACTGCCTCATATAGAGAGGCTTTTGTTTATTAACAATATAAAAAATCTTCATTATTATACTGTAGTTAAGATCAACAGAATTCTAAATAAAATGAAAGTTAGACTTTTCACACCAGTGTGGCCCAGACACGGACCGCACTGGACATTGGTGTGAAAGAAGCCTTAGCAAACATAAAAAGTTCCCACATGGTGACATTCCGATCTTGGAAGAATAAATTTAATAAGAATCTTCACAACAACTCCACTAGTAATAGCAATATTGCTTTGTAAACTTATCTATAAATCTCCAGGTAAGATAACGAGATGATAGAACGAATAAGTTGGTCGATTAAATTTGATCACTTTCTACAACAGTGAATTTATTTAAGGAAACGTAATAGAAAACTGAGGTGGATCACTTACGGTGATTTTGTGAATGTAGCATTTGATTGATGTAATACGAGTAATTAGTGAACATTCTTATCTGCGATAATTGCTGATGATATAGGGAATTCCACTGATCTAAGGAGCTGACTGATCTATGATGACGATTATTATTATTATGGTGGGAGCTATAGATTCTCGGATCGTTCATCTGCACTGACTCAGTGGCTTGCCTCATCCTCTTACGTGGCGTTCTGGTTTTCCTAACAACTTGTTGCGGACTGTAGTCAAACGACTGCACGTTTGATTCATCATTGTACCTGGAGTGATAATTTTCTTGATGATGTTCAGATGAAGTTGATGATGAATTCGGTTGACATAATTTTCTCTTAGGGGGGGAGTTGGTCAACGGCACATTGGATTCATTCTTGTGCATAGAGTCTCTATTTTCTCGGTGATGAGAAGTGAAATATGAACTTGGTTCACGTGATTTTCTATTGGGCACAAAAATATGAACTGGCTTTTTCATTTTATTTTGTCTACTTGAATGTTGAATTGATTTGGTATCTGCATCGAGTAACGGATTGGAGGTTTCACCAGTAATTTCTTCTGAGGAATGAGGAGACGAAGAACGTGAAGAAGAAGGACTGTTTGAAGATTCAGACTTTGAAGAGACCAAGCGATCGATTACATCAGCTCTATGACCGTCAGAATGACTAGCTCCAGTTTCATTTGAGCATCCTGCACTTATTTCAAGTTTGTCGAGATTCAAGTCATCAATGGTGGAATCTCTTCGCTTTGGATACTTGAAAGTCCTCTCATCAATATCAGATCTTGTCGGTAAACCTTTGATAGCATCGACGAAGGTCGTTTTTCTACACATTTTGGTCACATCAGCACTCTTTTGACTAAAAGATGAGATGAAATATTCTGCGACATCACTATCCAAACTGCCTGGAGGCTCCAAAACTTTCCTCCACTTGTTCAAATCTTTGTCGTTTGCAACATCAGCGACAAAATTCTGGCGAGATTCTTCCAGCTTTTTAAAAGGGCAGAACTCCGGAGCTTTTCTCAATCTGAAACAAAAATGATATTTGAACAAACGTGCCGAACAAAAACATGGTGCTAAAAAACAGATCAGCACCTTTAGCGTATTATTCATAATATTCTTCCATCATATTAGACGAAAGAAACGAACTGAAATAAGAAATTCTCACCCAATCGAATAGAACATCTTGAAAAATTCAACATATGCTTATCGTACAGTATATAGTTTTGAGCGATAAACTAGCAAATCAAATTGGAAGGGAAAGGAGGAAGAATGATCGGAAAAATTATTTGAGAGTAGTAGTGAAAATAAAATTCTTCCTCGAAGATCAATGATATTGTCTGAAAGATGAAAGCAAGGAACGATTGGATTCAGAAGAAACCTTTGAAATACAAGGCCTTACTATCTTAATTTAACTATGTTTAACGAAACGATAGTTTGAATACCGTATGTAGTATCTGCTGTTTCAACTTATATCTACTGTTCAAACTATCGATTCGTTAAACTCAGTAAATATGGGCTCATCGGGTGTATCTACTCCACCAACTATGATGGTTGAATTTTGTGGGAAAATATTTCAGTCGACTATATTGAACATACATTAAAATCAAGAGGCCAGAATCTTTATATTTAAAGATTCTAAGATTTAAAGATTCTTTTATTTAAAGAATCTAATATTTAATTAAAAAAATATTTAATTTTCTTTTAGATTGAGTGAAATGTGACTTTTGAATTTTTTATTTTCTATGATGACCGATCGAAGTGCTTTAATATTTTTATACTTTACTAACACAATGTTGTTCGTTTAACAAAAGCTCAATAAAACTATTGAAATCTCAAACCAGCTACAACTTAAAAAATCATTTCAAGTAAAACATGGTCTTTTCACGAAAAGAGTTTTTCTTTGAGATTATCATACTAATGCATGCAATTAAATTCAAAGTCGAGCAATTTCAAAACGAAATGCGCCTACCCCTCAAGTCATCCAATACGATTTAAACACAGTATTTTCTGCAACGTGTTTGAACATATTCACGTTTTAAAAACAATTTTTAGTGAAATCATTAGAAGTTTATTACTTATTACTGCATCCTTAATGCATTATGGAAATAAGCAACTATTTAAAACAAAAAATACTTATGTAAAAATAAGTTTAGATTAAATTGACTATTGATTTTAATCTATATTAATAAAAGAGAGTTGGTGTCTGTACGCTCGCTTATAACTCGAGAACGGCTGAACCGATTTAGATGATTTTGGATTAGTTTGAATTGTTACAGCACTGGTTAACATAATATGTATTAAAATATAAGAAAATCCCTTTATAATTAATAAATAATTAGTACATTAATGACCTAACCTATCAAACATTTCACAGACGTACGTTTTGAAATTGCCGGCTACCGAAGAACGGAAAGATGATCGTGATTCAAGACCAGAAAAATTAGCAATGTTATCTCAAGCCTCCGTGGCTCAGTGGATAGCGTTTCGGCCTAGCGACCTAGAGATTGGGTGTTCAATTCCCGCTCCGAACCATTTCTTTTTGCACTAGGTTTTCTGCTCTAATTATTTTTTACGCTAGAATCATCAATTAAGAATGAGTTATCGTTCGTATAATACATGTTCTATCGTTTCAAATAATAAAATTAAAGAACAGGAATAAAATAAAAGAAATAAATTTAAAAAAATAAAAAGAAATAGATAAATGAAAAAAAATACAAAATAGAAGAAATTAAAAAAAAATAATAATTGGTGGGAAGAGGGGGGTGACATTTGATGGGAAAGAGGGGGTTGACATGAAGAGGGATATGTGGGGGTGACATTTGGGGGGGGGAATGAACGGGGGGCATTTGGGGTATGACATTTTTTGAGGGGTGGCATGAAGGGGGGACGTTTGTGGAGAGAAGAGGGGGGACATTGGTGGGGGGAAGAGTGCGATACGAAGTTCGCCGGGACAGCTTGTAAAAAATAAATATAACTGGAAGACATTTATAAACAGTTACCTCAACAGTTTCAGACCGAATTCCAAAAGTTCAGTAGTTTTAATGTCCTCACAATCTTCTTCATCATTATCATCATTCTCACTGCCCGGGTTTATTTCAACGTCATTCTCTGCTTCGGACATTGGGCTGTCTTTGGTTTCCAGTTCCTTGCTTTCAAAATCTCCTTCAACAATCTCCAACTCATCCAATTTTGCAGCCCAAAGTTCCTTACTAAGTAAATTATCCGGTATAATGCGTGCATTGGCGTGTGAGCCTATTCTTCCAATGAGTTTTCTGAATTTTGGAATTTCATCCGTCGTTAACAAAGTGATCACGATTCCTGGAAGAGAAAAACACACATTAAAAGGGAATTTTTAAATTAGAAGCAAATTTCACTCATACTTCAATCGTTTTTCGTTGTTAATGGAGTTGAATATGTTCATACAATTCCTAAAACTATCATCTTCTATATTACTAAGAATAAGAGAAAATAAATTAATGTTTAATTGACCCCTCTGTTTTTATAATCTTCCAACATTTTCGATTTTTAATTCAAGGTCAAATGCATATCAAGTTGAATTTTTTAATAAAGAAAATAACCTTCAATAAATGATACTATTTAGAAACAAAAACATCGTACTTAGGAGCAGAAGTGTAGAAATACCGGATGTGAATGGTTATCAAGTCTAATTGAATTTTCAAACACATAACATTTTCAATAATTACACTGTTTTCAAAAAATTCAAACTACTTGGAAACAGAAGTGTGGAAAATACCAGGGGGCACACAAAATGATCCAGTATTTATTTTGTATTCATTTTCAGATTTGTAATTATTCAGGTTCGCATACGTGACTTCAATTCATGATTTTTTTATTTGAGACCAAATTACGTTTTAGTTCATATATTAGTTTTAAGATGACCTGCACATGACGGCTACCTGTTCAACCAACAAGACTTTTGGTTTTCAATGAAAAAACAACAACCGTGAGGTCTGATTTGAGATAATTATTTCGTTTTCGGAGTGAAAAGTTGTGACTTTGAAAGATATGGATCATAACCTAAATTTTGGACTTTTTTCTAAATTTGAAGAGGGACAGTTTTGGGCTTAAGCCTGTTGAACCTTTCATTTAGTATTATGTGTACATTACTGAATAAATAAATAAATAAATAAATAAATAAATAAATAAATAAATAAATAAATAAATAAATAAATAAATAAATAAATAAATAAATAAATAAATAAATAAGTAAATAAATAAATAAATAAATAAATAAATAAATAATGCTATTATTTTCTTGTGATAATTCTGATGGAGAAGATCTTCACGGAACACTTTGAGACATTGATGGATCAGCAAGTGCTAATTACATGGACATGTGAAGATATTCTGTGCATTCACTTTGCTAAGATTCCTGGCTTGACTGACAATGAGCTACCACATTAAAGCTTTTTACAACGAAGAAAGTACGCAAGAATTCATCCACCATAATGCAGCCTTATTAATATTGTATAGTGAATGAAATCTTACAAAATTTGAACTTTGTAAAAATCTGTAATGAGTACCATAAACTAATACCATAAAACAAAATGAATAAAAGAATACCATAAACTGAAGATCCATAAACTAATCTCCAGGGCTCCACCTTCAAGTATACTATAATATTCAACCATTTGCATTTCATTTTTTTGTAGTGAATCACCTTCATAGCGTGCACCACTCGATAGTATAGTGATGACTGAGATTTATAAATAACTTATTTATACTTAGATTTATACTTTTATTTGGAGTGGTCCGTAGCCGAGGGCGATAAGCGCCTGTCTGATAATCCAAAGGTTCCAAGATCGAATACAGAATACTGAAATTTATAACTGAGATTAAATTGACTGTTTATTGACTGTTTATGGTAGTGCCATATTAATTGTTAACAATACTGCTGATGTTTTAAAAAATTTATTCTCAAGGTAATTATTATTATTATTTTTTTTTTTGTATGTTATGCTAATATGTACCAATTTCACTTTGTATTGTTAACCAATATTATTGTTGTATAATTTACTTTTTGGCAATAAAAATATTGATTGATTGAAAATATTGATTTGAGAGTAAAAACGAATGAATTGATTAATGTTACCTTGGCCTCCGAACCGACCCGCCCGGCCCATTCTGTGCAAATAGGTGTGAGGGTCTGACGGAATGTCGAGATTGATGACCAGATTGACGGCCTCGAAGTCGACACCACGCGCCGTCAGGTCAGTGGTCAGCAGGATGCGAGCCTTGAAGTCGCGCACTCGATCGTACACTTCCTGTCGTGTGCTCTGATTTTGACTGCCCGCAATCCATTCGCAGCAATTCTTCCAACCCTTTCTTCTCAGCTTTTGACAAATACTTTCAGCTCTGCAAAACAATAACACTCAATTAAAAAAAATAAATAACTGCAAAGTAGAAGTATATATTATAGTTGTGTGTATAATATATAAATGTTAAGTAGTATTGTTGTAAGTTTGATTTCCGAATAGGAGTCGAATGTGGGAACAACTGATACAACATAAATAGCGGCAAATTTGAAACTTATAATATAAATTTCAGCTTTGATTAGTTCCCAGACGCACAGAATCACGGCCTACTATAGATGAAGAATCTATAGTCGGCCGTGACAGAATAGAGAACAAGCAGAAGCGAAACTCACAGCTAGTTTACTGTTTTCACCCTATGCCAAAACTCCTCTTGATCAGGTCGAAATCATAATTTCAATTTCAATTACAATTTGTAATTAATCGTCTAATCAAAAACAAATTGTTCTAGATGATCCTTCATCTTGAGAGATAGCACAATTCGAGCACGCGTACTGATAATTGACCGGACAAATTTCAGGAGTTTTCCTTCTGCTTCTTTTCTATTCTGTGCCAGAAGGTTCCCTGTGCCTCCCTACGGGGCTTGAGAACACCTGTTGAATTTTAGTCTATTGGTAATTCTGTCAACAAAAATATAATTCTATGCGATTTGTTAACTATTTTGAAACTGGACTTTCCGTTACTATTATTTATTTTTCCTTAAAAAATTCGCTTCACTACCTTTCCCTCGGGGTCCGATTCTCAACGGAGGATGCCTAGAGAGTTCTCTAGCATTATTGCTCCATATGTCCATGTGGAGAGCAATCACACTGGGTCTATAAATAAATAATTCATTCTGAGAAGACGGAGTGGCCCAAGTGAAACACGTTTCTGCATCTGGCTCGCAAGTAGAATTGCAGCCTTCTCACAGGCAGGCATTCATTTTAAAATTTGAAAGTAGTGATGTTAATACTTACAAAAGTTTTTAATCCAGAATTAGAAGTACGGAAGAAAAATGCCCAAGAAAGCAGGGTTCCCTAGTTTATAAAATGTATACTGTACAAGAAAGTAACTGTACATTGTGTCTATACGAGACACAATGATATTTGCTGGTCTGTTCTACACACCTACGACCCCAACGATATAAGACATAATGAGAATTCCTATTATTATCTTTTACTTGAGTTTCTCAACTTACCTGGTTTGATAATTTGAAAACACGAGACACTGGCTGAACGGGACAGACTTTAGTATGGACATCAGCTGATTCTCTTTGCTCGCCAGTTTGCGCAGTTGATTTGAAGATTCATCGGTAGAGATGAACACAAAATGGCGCAAGCCAAGAAGAACCGAACACTGGCCGCCTGACGGGGTCACATACGTTGGATTGTGCATGTAGTTGCCAAGGAATGTTACTAGATCCGAGGTATAAGTTGCACTGCAAACCAAAACCTGTTTGCTGGATGGTAGATTCTCGAATATAGCACTGCAACAGAATGTTGAATTTCAATTATAAAATAAAAGATTCAAAATTAAGTGATTTTACAGTTTCTACAGATTCTACTACAGATGTCAAATGCAATTTATTATATTTTGGAGGAAATCCTTTCAAGTGAAGATGTGGCAAGTCCAGGGGCAACACGTTTCCTTCTTTATGAAACGTTCAAGCTACTCCGCCCAGTTGCAATCTCCTGCTCTCTTGGTATGAAATATAGATGAATGTTGTAATATACTTGGCTAATTTAATTTTCAGTTGAAAAATTATACTTTCAGAATTCATTTTTGTAGTATTCGAATTTGAGTTAAAGAAGAAAATGAATAAATAGTTGACATTTATATTTAAATGTATGAGATGATTGATGACATCAGTTCTATTCTTGAATAAGAGCAAGAGAAGGCAGTTTTACAAAGCTTGACAAATTTACTTGGCACTTGTATTGGATTTTCATCATATTTATCACTATTGCCAGCGATACATTATTTGCAAAGAGGGGATTCAGCTAATTTCAATATTTAGGTCCGACGTTATAGAATAAAAGAATGCTTACAAAGGGAGAAGATCTGCACCACCTCCTTTGACAAATGCAAGATAATTATTTGCGTCAGATTTTATAAGGCATAAATGATTATTTTCTCATAGCTCTCAACACTCTATCAAGTCCTTAGACACCTTCACCTAAACACATACTAAATACTTAGTTTATTACATATTATTTTCTAAAAGGTTTCCTAGACTTGGGGCCGTATTTATGAACGTTCCTTGAGTGTTCCTTTCAGAAAGGGAGCCTTGAAAAGCGTTTCATGGATGAAAAATCAGCTGATTTCATTCATGAAACGCTTTTAAAGGCACCCTTTCGGAAAGGAACACTCAAGGAACGTTCATAAATACGGCCCTTGATTCCATCTGATGAAAGGACATTTTCTTCCCATTTTATCTCATGTCCTGGAGTAGCTACTTACTGCATAGAAATATTAAAGAAAAAGTTCTGAAAAACTCACTTGATATCGTCTTTGAAGGAGGGTGTCATTAGCATATCAGCCTCATCCAATACAAATAGGCGTACTGCACTCAATTCGATCAATCCCAGCTCAATACAATGACGAACCCGGCCCGGTGTGCCGACGACAATGTGACAGCCTTCCATCAATCGCTCTCTGTCCTTTTGCAATGGCAGCCCACCAATCAGCGGTACCACACTCAGTCCTGTGCGTCCAATTAATACAAGGTTAATGGTTGCAAATACAGTTTTCTCAAAGAAAAAATTAGAAAATTAAGTAATCTCACAAGCCTGCATATGAAAATATATTCGAATATATTTAGTTGGAATTATTTACAATTGAAATTGAGAACAAGAAACGTTTTGGGCAGTATACTTGTTATTTTGTTTTTATCACACAGTGATAAAATGTGGATAAATAATTAATGACGAATCCAGAATATTGTGTTTCTTTCTTGAATGCACATTGTTGCATTACATTATTTGTTGCATGCACATTGACATTAATTGAATGACTTATTTAGTGTGTTCTGTTCAGAGATCTGTAGAGATTTCAAGATTGTTTTATTGTAAGACTTTCTTGTCAAAATGACAAGATCTTTGTAGAATAGAAAATTCAGACAGTTGTCTATAGTTTATACGATGAATAAGTAATTACATACATATAGACAGATGACATTACATACCTACATAAATCTGACATAACATACATCTGGACAGTATACATAGAGGAAAAAGGTAGAATGTGAATAAGATTTTTACCTGGAAACTGACTACCTATGGCTTCAACTACGAATTTTATTTGATTGGCGATTTCTCGTGTTGGAGCCAACACCAATGTCTGTAATCGTCTACTATCAATGTTTAGGGAGTCAAGAGCAGCAACAGTGAAAACACATGTTTTTCCTGTACCAGATTTCGACTGTACTATCAGATCTGAAACATGAAAATAATTACCATCAAAGAAATATAGGAGTAGTCAATTTGTATACATTACTTAATTATAAGAGTTGGGCGCGGCCACCAGCGGCTCTATGCTTGGGCTTATGCCAACTGTTTTTCTGTCTCTCTCCCACACATGGAACCGCTGGTAACCGCGCCGTACCGCACAGCTCGTATGAACCCACTCTAAGCGTGAATTTTAAATCTTAATGTAATCGGAAGCAGAAATCGTCCATTCGGAAAATCATTGCATTAATTGCTTATTTCGTGTGTTCTTTCTGTAAACATTTTGAAAATTCCATATTGTTATGCTATATGACTTACTTGTCAAAATGACAAGATCAATGTAGAAGATTTAGATAGCTGTCTATAAGATGAATTAGTAATCACTTTTTAAATCACACACATATTTGACTACATAATACATTATAAACCTTTGAACCAAACACGCAAGCTGCAGACTGAAAACTTTGATTTTCACTGTTCTAAATGAATCCATGAAATTCGAAAACTTCACCTAAGTGAGGAAGCCCTCATTTTATACAATAAAAATATAAATTTTAATCATAAAAATGATCGTGATTACTTTGCTGTTTAAAATCGACCAAAAAATTTACAGAAGAGTTTGTACTTTCTAAATACTTTGTAAAAATGTTCAGATTGAATTTCACATTATGTTGATATTTAAATACAATGTAAAGTTATGTTTTCAAAAATATATGAAAGATCTGCAGTTAACTGACCGAAGCCACATCGAGCGAGGGGAATTGCTTTCAATTGTATTGGTGATGGCTGAACGAAGCCAGCTTTGGTGAGTCCATCAATAATCAAGGGAGGCAATATCATAGATTTGAAGTCAGTTTTATTTTCCTCTGTTAGAATGACATCTTCAGTACGAGGCTGAGAGCTCAAATTATGAGCAACCCTGGAAGACATCTGCAATAAAAATAAAAATTCAATATAAATTAATCTCAGTAGATGAGTTTTTTACAAGATAATAACAACAACTGCAAAACAATACAATTTCATTAAAATGTGTGATAAAATACGATCATTTTTCTTTGATATTTACCAAATTAAATAATACTATTTTAATCTGAGCTAATATATGTCTGATAATAATCAGGCTATAGGCATATAACGTTTTAAGGTTTTGGAAGTATTTTGTAGTGATAAATTTCCTTAAACTGAAGACCATAAATTGATAAACCACATCGGTTTTTTACTTTTTATGCTGAGGACGATGCTGACATAAGCCATCGGCTTATGCGAGGGTAATGAATAATGATGAGACCAGTGGCGAGGCGTTCGGTCATCTCATGTCATGAGACATGAATGTAGGCCTACCTGCAGTTTAAGAAGGATTAAACCAACGGTAAATAATCTTGAAACCCAATACTTTATTGAGACAAACAACACACTTACAAGGCGATGAAGGAGTCTTCAATGAGGAAGTCGTCGATGAAGGAGGTATCTAGTAATGAAAGTGCCTGTTTAAACAGAACGCAAGGACAATATAAATTGCAGTGACTGGCAAACAAACAAGTACTAATTCGCTTTGTGGATGCATGGACCGTGAAGTGAATTCGCTTGGGTGGTCAATTGGTTTGATTGCCTCATTTGGTCAAGACAAATGTAGCCCATTATTTGGCTTTGGAAGCTAGGGAGCTGAAGAAAATAAAGAAATGGTTATCTGTAACATGATACCGAGCTCGATATTGTTTTTAATGATAATAGGATGATAGAGATTACTTTAAAAGCTGTTTGTAAGTACAATTCCCCAACAAAATTTTGTGATTTTTACCTACATATAAGTTACTGTAGCCTACTTGTGAATAAGTGAGTCTTAGCAACCTGAGTAATTTCAATAATTTCCATTTCTCAATCTATGCCCTGGAGGAATCGCGTCAGAGACACTAATACTTTAGTGACTTGAACATTAAGAAAAAGGTAGCCCTGTATGAGCTTTGTCATTGTCAGAAAATTAGAATTAGTGGTCACTTGAAAATGCTAAGATTCGACTGGCAGCACCTCCAAAAAGAGTTCATCCAGCCTGTAATAGCTGTGTTTCACCAGCCACCGAGACAAACCACTCTTGAAGGCACTGTACGAGGCACTCCGCAGTCACTGAACATCTTTAGAGCCAGGGTTGGGGAATTGTCGCGCACTCTTGACAGCCTACAGCGAGATATGTCAAGGTTCATCCCCTCTTGTGTTGTGCTCATGAATCTGCCCCCTTCTAGTGTAAGACACATAGTGACGTTTCCGATACAGGAGGGAAGCCAAGATGTACTGCCCATAGGCCTACACTGTAGTGGACGGAAGCCACTGAATTTTAGGGTTCTAAGGGCCTTTTTCTGCAGGAGAAGGATGTCTCACATTATGAGGTCAACTGACTCTTGCCTCTCAAATGCATTGTAAACAGTTTCCACAAAGGGAGATCAATGCTGTGGAGGTGGATCTTCCTTTACGAAATTGGTGTTGCATCTCGCCCATCAACCCATTCCTCTCCATGTAAACGGATATCTGCAGCATCATGATTGTATCCAGGATCTTTCAAATTGTTGGCACAATTGAAATATTAGATTAAACAATGAATAATAGTAGGTGATTCTACACGTTCTTTCTCAACTTACAGCAAAGATATGCCATGTTATGGATTGAAAAAATACCATTCAGGCATTCCTGAAGTTTAATAATAAGGTTTTTTTCTACATTTTGATACCGTACAAAAATATTCATAGATGGAAAATGACAAGGCCGGTTTCTGTAAAGGAGAAAGAATGATTCAAGAAAAATAGCTCCAACAAATTCCAAAATATATTTAAATCATGAAAAAAAATAAATTCATGAAGGCTACGAGGCTCCTTGGAATAAATGGATGAAAATAAAATAATAAGATAATTAAGGCCTACCTTAAACCAACTTTGGTAAAAGTCTGTTGAATAACTTCTGGTCAACGATCCGTTCACTATCTACAAAAAATTCAGAATTCATATAATAGAGTATTACAAAAATATAAATCAATCTTGCATTAAATTTAAATAGAAACTAAATCTCACACCGCAACTTTATATAAATTGGAGGTTAGCTTATTTCATTCAAGTTGATCTCACTTCTCTACTACCACACTACCAACCTATCACTTTACATAATTTAAGGGAGCGTGACATTTTGTCCCAACGACAGTTTGGTCCAGCGACATTCTGTCCCATTTTTGGGACAGAATGTCGTTTCATGGATTGGTCCAACTCAGGAATGTGGGACAGAATGTCGCTGGTACACATTGTCGGAAAGTGAAGGAATGTAAGGAAATTGGACCAAAATGTCGTGATTGGAGCCGACATATTGGTCCAGCTCAGGAATGTGGGACAGAATGTCGTTGGTACAAATTGTCGGAAAATGAAGGAGTATAGATTGGACCAAAATGTCGTGCACGGAGCCGACATATTGGTCCATCACAGGAATGCGTAAATATCGATATTTTCATCGATTCATTCATACTTATCGATATCTTTGGTATAAAATTCGTAATTCGGTGAGCCGGTCGGTTGTAATGTAAAACCTGTCTCGAAATTTGAATTGTACGAGATGGTTATGCATGATATTGAGAATTTTGAAAAGGAAGATAGTCCAACTTACTTTTTCATAGGATGCTGTATTTCTTAGCTTCAAATTCTCACCAATTTGCTTTCAAATCAACTGTAACTCTATGTAACTTGATGTAATTATGTTTTGACGTGGCCTATACATGTACATTACTTATCTTTTGCAATAAATGGATTTTGATTTGATTTGACTCCCCTGTCTTATCAATGATATAATAAATTGATTTTATCTCCAGTGGATATCCTCAAAATAATGATTTTGCTCTTAATTTCGATAGTGGAGAAAAAGAAGCATTACAGAAAATTAAAAATACAAATACTGACAATTTCAAAAGTCACTTAACCTTGTTTTTTCATTGCTTTAAAACCTACCTTAATTATGACCCTATGAAAAAAGACAAAATATTATACTAATTTTTATTTTTAAAAGCATATTAATCGAAAACTGACTGCATACACTTTCAAATGTCAGTGTCAAATGTTTGGAAACATGTAATGTCAGATTGGGATCTGTGACGTCACACTTACACTCCTAATTGACTAGAAGTTTAACAGTCGATATTTTGCCTAAATCGATATTGCGAATGAAACGTGGTACAGAATGTCGCTGGTACACATTGTCGGGAAGTGAAGGAATGTAAGTAAATTGGACCAAAATGTCGTGATTGGAGCCGACATATTGGTCCAGCTCAGGAATGTGGGACAGAATGTCGTTGGTACAAATTGTCGGAAAGTGAAGGAGTATAGATTGGACCAAAATGTCGTGCAAGCAGCCGACATATTGGTCCATCTCAGGAATGTGGGACAGAATGTCGTCAGTGAAAATGGGACAAAATGTCGTTTGGAATCCTTGGAGTGGTGGACCAGAATGTCGCTGGGACACTTTTGTACCATCCCTAATTTAATTTGAAAGACGATAAATGAACGTTCTGTGATAAAATATTGACGAAAGAATATTTTATACGAAAGAGTATCATGATTTTTATTGGACTGGATTTATTCAATCTTCAACTCTAATCAACGTTTTGATATTTATGCTTCTATTTTATCTTCTGAAGGACAGTGTGGTACACTTGTTTGGGAGGATTCCCATCCAATCTTTTTTCCCATTCCCTTTCATATTTCATTTCGTGCCGTGGAATTCAATACAAGTTTGTGGTTGTGCTATTCTCCAAAGACTGCAAAGAGAAAGGGTATTGTACTACGTTACGTCATTATTTCAGAATCAGTTTATTCTGTCAATTTTTCTTCTCCGACATTGAAAAATAAATTTCATGCGTTTTGCTTTCATTGCGATGGTTTTTGAGTGACAGACTTATATTTGCAATTTGAATTAATTCATTCTGGGTAAGTTTAAATTTAGTCACAATGGCGCTGTAACTAACAATCCTTTCTCTATTTCTCTTGCTTTTTGAATATTTCTTCCAGGATTTAAGCTTGCTTAATCGAAATTTATTAAAAACATTGTTTAGTAACTCACCATTGAGTTGAAACATATTGGTGTTCCCTTTTTATTCTTTAGTTAGCCTATTATTACTCGCTAATCTTACTCGGCCTAATGGAAGTCGAATTTAACGCGAATCAAATTTACTGAAAAACATGAAGTTACTTTTTGTTTTGATTCGTCTCTTCAACTTCTAATTATAAGTTAACGATTGACCTTTTAATTTATTGTTACTGGTTTAATATCAAATGACCTAATTCTATGCTTTGCGTGTAGGTTTCTGTACGTAAGCCTGCATTCCACAATATTAGGCATTTATTAATGTATATTGCATTGTTTTGTTAACTGATCAATCTTTGTTTCAATTTTCTAGTTGTGTACAAAGTAGCCTATGGGTAGAATAAATTCATGTACGTTAATCCTAAAACCATGTTCAGTTGCCATGCATTTCCCTAAATATAAACATTAATATAGTCAAGTGTATGTGAAACTGGCAACCAGCTGGTAGGCCTAAGCCCAGATAGGGCTGTTGAGCCATTGACAAACAAAAAAAAAAACAAAAAATGTTTTAGCTACTTTTATTTGTTGAGTTACTTAGCTCACTGGGAAAAAGTGATGATAAGCAGAGTATGAGGTCAAGGCCAAAGTTGCAATTTACTTAAATTGAGACTGCAATGGTATGCGAGGTTTGCCTTAAATTTTTGTTATTAAATCAATTTTTTTTTAAGTTAGGTAACTCCTTTCGATTAAGATTATATTAAAATCAAAAGTGATTCTATATTGCCAACTCATGTGATAATTTAATAACAATTGGAAACTATGATTCTCCTTGTTTGTTCATAGTATTTATCTATTGAATAACAATTTGTGTGGAACACTATAATTTAAAGCTCATGAAGGAAATGTCATAGGCCGAATCAAAATTGAAACAATCTTGAATTTTATGACTGTTCCAACGATTCCATGATTTTTTTTTCTGAGGATGATGCCCACATGAGCTCTAGGCTTGTGCGTGGGTAATGAGTGGGGTGATGATGAGATATGACGACTACTTTTTAGGCAGTCGGGACCGACGGCTTAACGTCTCCTCCGAAAGACGGGAGTGGCCGTATTGTCAAAAATCCTTTCCGTCAACCAGGCTCGAACCCTGGCCCAATGGATTTTATCTGACTGCTGATAACTTAATCAGTCTGACGCCTTAGCCGCCTCGGCTACGCAACCACTCCATTGATTTCATTTTGACAATAAAATTATTCCCTTTTCAGAAAAAATGAATTCAGCTCTAGGAGCTAAAGGTGAAACCCCACCCAATATGTGGCCGTGGTTTGGAGCTTACCAACAACATGGCGGTTATCAAGGACAATCGTAAGTAATTCTTATAATCATTAAAAAAATGATGTAGGCTATACACATTGTATAACTTAATGCTTTACATACCAGGATGCATTCAGTAAACGCAGTTCTTTTAATAAGAAAATGAATTACTATTTTTAGACCTACCAGGCTCTCTCTTGTTCCTCTTGACTATTTCATCTATTTGGTATGAGTAATTCTTCATACTATATTACGTGAAAACGTTTTTTTGAGCATGGTCATTGAATTTGGTTTGTACTGTCACTGTTATCGATAGGCTAGCATTCACTACCACACTACTACATTACTCCCATACTATAATATTGAAAGAATGTCTATTATCAAAGTATCACTGAGCTTCAGCTGGCCTTAATTTAAATTTATATTCCGCCTTTATTTGCATATACTCTACTTACGCCGCATTCATACGGTGTCATTGGCAAATGCCAGTCAACAGGTTGTCAAAGCTCAATTGAAGAAAATTTGAGGCAGCACTATTTTATTCTTTTAGAAGAGGACTAGACCACGGTTGAGAACGTTCATACAATGTTTTGATGGGCACAGTTATTATAATATTGTCTCCATTTAGTAGAGTAATCACTCAAAGATACAATAAAATTATCCATTAATTAAGATATATTTTACTTTTTACTCTATTTATGTGTATTTTAAATGTTGATGACCAGTAGGGTCCACTAGCAAAAAATGACTAGCCTACCTATAACTATAAATAAGTAGATTGGCAACTGACTAGTTCAGACTGTTATTTACTAATATTATTACCATATTCTTGACTCAATTTACATTTTGTCGATATTGATTAATGCATATATTACTCAAATGTTTACAATGAAAAGGCATTGCAATAAATGCAATTTATTAGTCTTGAATGAATAAAAAATTTGTGTTTCTTTCAGATTTCCTCCTTTTGGACACCAGGGACCATACTACCCGTACTATCCGGTATGTTGATCTTCAATGAATTCATAACTTATATCTTCGATAAAGTTATGCCGGTGATTAGAGTAGGCCTCTTTCACAATTGGAAAAAATATTTTCGTATAGTCCTACTGGACTATAAAATATTCAAATACTCAAATTTTCTGTTCTGCTAGCCTACGAGTTTGAATCTAAAACTCGATTTTTGTTGAAGAAAAAACCCTCGGCATTTTTTCTATAATTCATTGTCAAATAATTTTAATGGTATTTCATAAGTTGATTGTATTAAAAATATTGTATTGTATTGTATTAAAGGTTTTGAATTTATGCCATTGGTTGTATTCTAGTGTTGTTTCAATTTGAAAATTAATGTAATACTTGTGTAGGGAAATGGAATGCAATTTGGCGGGCCTCAGCAGCATCAACAGCAACAACATCAGCAGCACCAACATCATCATCAACAACAACAACAGCATCCTTCACAAATCACAATGCCTCCATCTGGAATGAAACAGTTTGTGCACGGTGGTAAGTTTGAATAGAAAAAATCAAGTTTTCTCTCTCATATCATGATCATAAAAATAAAAATATTCATCTCCATAAAAATTATAATTATTATCTCTCATCATTTCCAGTGTGTTTTCATCAAGTTCTAGTAGATGTTTATAAATAACCGTATTTTGTATAATATAATAACATACATTCTATAGTTTTTATTGATGCTGCTTGCATATTTTTTACGCTAGATGTCATATTGTGTTTTTATAGTGTTGATAATTTTGATTAAACCGGCATTTATTTAATAGGCTTTTAAACATTGAATGTGTAACTTTTTTTTATGTGTAGCACTATATTACCCAACATAACCTATCTTCACGATTAGCCTACTTTATCATTCATAAAAAAATTTCAGTACATTGACACCATGTTTACAATTTTGTTCAAAAATTCACTAATTCACATTTGTATTTTCTCATTAATTTTGTACTCCATGTAAGTTAATTGTTTCGCATAATTGATAATAATATTAAGGTCTACAACTCATGCTCACGCTCAGACGCTCTTGTGGGTATATTGTCTGTTTCTATTGAATTTGTGTTATTCCATTTGTGTATTGTACATGTTTTATTGAAAGAATAAAATTTCAATTTCAATATTTACTCTAAATCAGTTTATACCTAAAAAACGGTTTGACATATCGATGTGCGGTTTTCGCCATTCATTTTCTCTTGAAATTCCGTATCGAAATCATGTATAACATGACCTGACCACCTTACAATTTAAAAAAATAAAGTAAGATTCAAAATGGCGGAAAAGATTTTTGAAGTCACAGTAAAGTAGTATTTTCAATTTTAGTACGATCCCCAGTGTCACCTACAGTCAAATTACCTTCGTGTAATAAAGTCGTTTCCATAATTTTCTCCAACTCTGTATATTATAATTTCAATTATCTCCTTTGTGTTCAGGTTCTTTGCTGCCGTTCAATCAGCAGCAACAACAACAGCAGCAGCAGCAACAACAGAAACAAAATAACACTAATATGAACAATAGTGATAATCAGAACAAGACAAAGGACGGAGCTGATAATGAGAAGGATAAAGGGTCGAATGATGGAGACATGCCTCCTCTGCCGCCCGGGCCTCCTCCACCATCAATGATGCGCTTTCCGCCGACACCCAATTCAGCTTCGCCTTCTCGTTTCCCCTATCAGCCAAATGGTGCGTTTTCAAAATTTAATATCCATCAAAAATGCTCAATCCCATCTTATAAAGTTTTATTTGCATGTATTAAACTTGCACTTTATCTTGTGGCTGTGTTTCGTCGCTCGGCGAGAGTGGTTGCTGAGTGATCATGAGGTTAAGACATGAACACTAAAGACTGCTCTTGGATGGTAACCGTCACAAGAGTAAGGCGTGGTGGAACCTACCCGTAAGAGTCTCCCCACCGATATAAAGTCAAAGACTGTATCTTTGTTCACAGTAGATTAAAAGTAAAACATATTACATGTGGACATAAAACATGTCTACGTAGTACTGCATAAACATACGGTTACATCATGCTAAATAAGTTAATTTCTATCAACCTCTCTTGTCTGGTATATTTTTCATCAATTGAAAATCTCTGGAGCTTCAAACTCAAGGTTTGTCTTTGAATAACTGGCTTTTCAACAGATTTCGTCAAAAATGATTAATGATTCTATTGACTTACTTGCCTTCAGAGCAAAACCAATATTCTGAATAGAATGAATACATTTAATAGTCTGTTTAAAAACAGGCAATAAATCTGTGATTCATCAGCCAAATGGTTCATTTTAAATTTGAAAATACGCAGAGTCAAAAGTGTAGAAGCCAATCATCAATCTGAAATTAAGAGAAATTGCAAATCAACTTCTCAAAATTTTTCAGTCATGAATCATGACTCTTATGTCGATAAAATATCCAAATCTAATAATTTTAGCCAATCATCTTTAGTAATGATTATAATCAACTGTGCTTGTACTTGTTATCTTATTGCAGTAGCTACATTTGTAACATTGTACTGAATTGTGTGTTGATTTCATTGCAGGCATGACTCCAGTCAAATTCACTTTTGGACATAAACTACTACCTAATCAGAATCAGCAACAACAAAATCAACAACACCAGCAGAATCAACAACAACAGCAGCAGCAGCGACAGAGTTTTGGGTTTCAAGGCGAGGGCTCAAAGAAGAAACGGAAGCGCAAGGGAAAGGGAGGTGTTCCTCAGATGGTTATGCCGCCGGCTCCGCCCCACGTGCTTCTAAACGTGCCGCCCCCACTGCCCCCCGGTCCACCTCCTCCCTCCTCCGCTCCGCCCCCACCCTCCTCGCCGCCTCCCGATATGCAGCCTTCGTCGCCATTCGCAGCCAATCCCCGTCCAATGCATCAGTCCAACAAGCTGCCTGTCAACAACGACGAATGGCCTCAGTCATTGAAGTAAGTCAAGTTGACTATAGATCAGAAATAGATTTTGTTTTTGCTACTTCTGTTTTTGTCATAACTATGATTATTACATTCTATCAACAACTATAACTATGATTATATCCATATCTATTCTATATCTATTCTGGAGTGGTCAGTAGCCGAGGGCGATAAGCGCCTGTCTGATAATCCAAAGGTTCCAAGATCGAATACAGTGGCCGGAACGGATTTTGACAGAAACGGCCACTCCCGTCTTTCGGAGGAGACGAAAAGCCGTCGGTCCCGACTGCCTAAAAACAGTCATCTCTCATCTCCCATCATCACCCCTCTCATTACCCACGCACAAGCCTAGAGCTCATGTGGGCTTCACCCTCAAAAAAAAAAAAATAAAAATAGTTGTATAATTCTACTATTGAAATCTACTATTCCTATATTGTATTCCAACAAACTATAACTATGTTATAGAATGAATAATACTATTATATTGCTACTTTGTACTCCAACAAACTAGAGGGAGAATGAGTAGTATTTCGGTTGATAAATCATATTTATATTCACAAATCATGATTCAGTTGTGCTGAAACTAGTGAACTAAGCTTTTCGAAATTATTTACGTGTGATTTGCATCACTAGCTTGGACAATTCCTGAAATGTATTTAAGAGGACATCTAAATTCTATTGTCAACATACTTTAGGAATTTGCTTATTAATTTCCTATAGATTCTGTTGCACATACTTTAGGAATTCGCTTGTTAATTTTCTATAGATTCTGTTGCGTTCGCCTCTCTACTGAAACTCTATGGTTTAATCATTGTCTGACGATTGAATATTGATGATGTAAAATTTATATTTGAAGTTAAATTTATTATATTGATGAATATGATGATGAAGTATCTCATCATCAGTAATTTCAGTAATATCTGATGATGAATATTCTCTGACGATTTTAAAATGTTTTATTATTTGTTTGTGCAGAGATTACATAGACAGATCCTATAAGAAGTGTAACTCTAGCGTGGACAAAGATCGTGTCGAAATCATTATCAAGGGCAAGATATTTCGTGCATCAGCTGACGAGACCTTGTGGACCAAGGATTGGGACAATGAGCCACTTCCGCTGTTAGTATTCATCTTATTTTTGTCAACACATTCCTAATCGGTCAGCTTTGATCCTTCTATTACGAGGATTAAAATATTTTTAGGGTTGGATTACGATCATTCTATCTACCTTAATAGAAAACAAAATATGGAGTTTTCATCAAAGTTTTGTCTTTTACTGCCTGTCTTCTGAAGAGCATTAATGATGCTGGCAAATAAATAATTTGATCTCGAAAAATATACACTAATGCCGGGTTGCACCAACCAAGATCAAATCACGGGATCACCAGATCCAGGATCAAGCTGATCCTAGATCAAGTTATTAGTCGCGTTGCACCATTACAAAAAACACGGATGTGATCCCGGATCAGCCAATCCCAGATCATGATCCAGCCAGGCGAATGTGTTTTCGAGAATAGTACATTTTCAATCAGATTTTAGTCAACATATGAGAAATCCAACCCAGAATACAGCTGGGACCGGGTTTTTTGAACATAATTTTTTGGTTGAAAATTTTGGTGTTGAAGTAGATTCACAGCATAACCTAATTTTGCATTATCAAAATAAAAATCGAAATAAAAATATTATCAAAGTGAAACAGTATTGGGCTGAGTTTGTTTATTTCTCTATCAAATTATTTCGAAATCATTTTATTCATATTTTTGGTGCTTTTTTGGCATTTATATCGACCTTTTTAAATTCTAAATTGATAACTCATAGTTTTTAGCTTTGGAAGTGGAAATTTGTGTTTAATAGTGAATGTAAACATAACCTTTTGAAATAATTACCAAAACAAGTAAAACATGTTTTGGACTATGTGTCTGTGTTAATTGTACTTACTTGAATAAATAAATCGTGTTATTCAAATAATTTGTAAGTGTGTATAATTAACTGAATATGTAATTAATTAATGAAAAATCATGATTACTTTTAATTAATTGGAGATAAATATCTCCGTAAATTTGCATAATTATTTTTCAAATTGGTTCATCCAAAATCAATGTCTATTCATAATAGACATAAATTGACAAGGTAATATGTTTTTTAAATAGATTTCGAACTCCAATTCAAGAAAATTAATTTTCTATTCTCATTGAGAGTGTAATGTAACCTATAAACTGCAGAGTAATCCTACTCTGTCGAGGTATCAGCTTTGATCCTGGATCAATCAGTCATGTGGTAGGATCAAATTCCTAATCCAGGTTGGTGCAACGAAATATCGTGGATTAATGTACCTCGATCATGATCCAGGATCACGATCCTAGATCTGCTTGATCTCGCTTTGGTGCAATGAAATTCCTAGATCAAATATGGCGAACATGGATCACGATCCTGGATCAGACTTGATCTTGGTTGGTGCAACCCAGCATAAGATGAACATAGTTGAGTTATCGAATTACTCTGTTTATCGCTTATTATTGAAAATCTTCATTCGTGTATCATAAAAAAGTAAGGATTTAAGAAGAAATGATTATTCATGAGTGTTTTATTTCAATGATGAATGAATGTTTTTATTTCAATGTTTGATTTATCGTAGGTTTCTAATCCTGCAGTTGCAGAAACCAATGCTATTTGTTCATTCAAAATAAATCTGGGAAATTGAAGTTAAGTAATTGAAGTAATCTTAATTGAGTAATTGAAGTAATTAAGGTTGTATTATTATGCCAATTTCAGGTTACAACTTGAGTTAGATAATGTCACTCTGAAGTCAAATCCTGGAAAATCAAGATCGTCACTTTCCTCATCACTTGAAAGCAGGCTAGGTTCTCGTAAATCATTTCCTCAGAGGTCACGGTCACCAGCTCGCAAAAATTCAGATTCTCCACCCAAGAGGAGGCGTGATAGAAGGTATGAGAACTTCTTTTTCAACAGTCAATTTAAGGATTTTTGCAACTTCTTATGAAAAATTTGATAACTGAATAACTGTTTTGAATACAGTACTGTGTTATGTTATTATCAACATTTTACCTTTGCATAAATGCACCATTTATCTTCAATAAATCACAACGTTGTAAATAAAGATCTATATTTTTGTGTTTGTTGAAAAATAGGGATTGCTATGAAACACAAAGCTTATACAGTACTTATACGTATTACTTGATACTGTACAAAAGAGTAGCATCAGTAGATTCATGGTTTGTCAAGAAGTCTGAGTCAGATTTATGTCTGGTTTGTAGTCGAGTTAGATTTGCTCGACACCCTACTAGACTTGGCAGGTAAATTAAGTGACAGAAACTGCATAATTATCTTTGAGAAATTTCAATTATTATTGTGACACATCTCAAACTATATCTATTGAAGCGAAGTAGTTTCCTCTCTTACACTTGACGCCAACAAAAACCTCATGCATTAGGTTGGCATCGAAATGTCTTAGCTAGTTTTGGTAGCACGATGTTTGTGTATTTCATAGTATATGGAAACATAATCTGGGTTTTTGTTTGCTAGTACATACTAATTTGTTAACAATACTTAAAATGAATTTTCATTTCAGTTGGAGCTCATCTAGTAGCAGTGAAGAAATGAAACCACTGAAGCCTTCGAAAGCGAGTAAAGCAAAGAATTTCAAGAATAAGAACAAAGCAAAGCAGAATAAACTGTAAGTTATTTGTAGGAGACTAACATGCCTCAAATATTCATGATTATAAATTTTCTTTGAATTTCAAATTGGTCTATCCTTGAAATATCTACATTTGAACTGAAAGTCTTCAAATCATGTCCAAATATTCTCATTTCATTCGTCTTAAAAATTTATCGGTCGCAATTCACAACGTGCAAATTAATTCGAAGATTTCCATTGTTTAACTCAAGTCTCTATTTCTCATGCTGGTGAGATTTTAATGTATTTACTTTTGAAGGAATTTTCCAGTCCTCCAAATTATTATATTAACGTATTGAGAATGTGTGTATTTTATTACACGAATACTTTTTTCGCATTGACTAAGCAAATACACCATACTATACTCTCTTATTGTACAATTTGTCAGCAATATAATAATTACAAACATAATAAATAGTTTAATACTATGTTCTTACTTTTTATTTACTATTATAATTTATTATAATTATTATATAATGTAATAATTACAAACATAATAAATAGTTGACTACTATGTTCTTACTTTTTATTTACTATTATGTTACTATTATATGTAAGAAATGAAAATCACACCAGTTTTCTCAGAGTTATCATAAATTTGAATATTGAAATTTTATTCTTGTAGTAAATTATTTTCCATTTTTCTATTGATAATAATAGTTATTTATTTGCGTTTTTCCATAGCAAGTCACACTTCTATTCTGAGTTCGGTGGTGAAAATGAAATGATCAATCCAGAACTTCTGGAGAAGCGAGCTGCGCGATTCAGCACTGGAAGCATCAGGTCTACTGTGTCGTCGCCTTTTTCGGAGTATCAGTCACCCTTGGCTGCCTTCAGAGCCAGTAACACGAAGAGGTCACGGGCTTGTCTTGAAACTTCTACCGGTGAATTTGATCTAGGCGATTTTCATGTAGTTGGCGTTTGTCAAGACTTGGAAAAACCCTATCTCAGACTTACAGCGGTGAGAATAATTCTATTATTGATTGAACTCAAATCAAATAGTGTTGAATAGATTTATTTTTATTTTATATTTTATTCTTTTTACATTGAGTAGATTTTATTTTGGAAGTGTCCAAGTTCAGTTCAACACTTTTCAGAGTTCATTTCTGTTCATTAACACTCATGAAATAGTGAAAGTTTAGTTTTTGTATTTAAATAAATTTGCTTTTTCTATTATTTTCGTAATCATATTTTTGCATCCCTCTGTATTATAATGTTACTTGTACTAAAGAAATCGGAGTTTTGGCTAAAACTTACCCTTTTAGTTGTTTTTTTTTTATTCAATTAAATAGGTTAAAAACGACTTTTGATGTGTATGGTTGCACATTGCACATTCTCCGATTATGGTGAGGAGGAATTTTAGCATTGATATATTGATGGTGCAGCCACATAGAAGGAAGAACAGAGGTAACTTCTACACGGGACATTGTTGCGCCTAAGTACAGTTGCAATTCATACCGTTAGCCATGAATTGCGTCTGCAAATGTTGATTTCTGTTTAAGCTCTGTTACAACTACAGTAGTTGTAGAGGTAGAGCGGAGAGGCATTCCACAATTCCCTCTCCTTAGCCGAAAAACTAAGAACTGGGGACCCAACTTTCAATGCTGGGGACCCATTTAGCGCAATACTAGATGCGTCCTCTGTTCTTCCTTCTCTGTGGGTGCAGCCTAGCTTTGTAACTGATATTTTTCCTGTTATAACATGACGTGTTCAGCTTCTCTTCAATAAAAGTCATGCTCATTTTCCATCGTAAATCACTTAGAAGTAACAAATTACATTTAATTTGAAGTCGATCACGTATCGTCGTGTTTCAGTTGAGAGTGTGCTTATAATTATTGAAATATTAATTGCAGGCCCCAGACGCGTCAGCCGTGAGGCCACCAGAAATCCTGAAGCAGTCTCTGGCTAGAGTCAAAGATCGATGGATCAACAAACAAGATTACCACTATGCTTGTGAACAGTTAAAGTCGATTCGACAAGACCTTACGGTAGGTTTACTACCTTTTGCCAAATTACAATTGTTGAAGTACTGGTTGAATATGAAATCATGACCCCTGGAAGGAATTTGTTGATTTGTTGAGTAAACAGAGATACCGACAAGAGCAACATTGAATACCAACATTTTTTCTCCTCTCCCCTTCTGACTTCAGGAGTAATCATTTCAGAATCAGCCAGTATTTGGGTTTCAATCACAGTTATTCTGCTTTCGCGAGCTTACTTTCCTTCAGTTTTATGTAAATAAGTACCTCAGCTCAATATAACGCTCAAAAATGACATGGAAAAATAATAATGAATAAGCCCACATCTTGAAAGTATAACATGAATCTCAATGTATTATTTTTTATTGAATGTTACAAAGATTTTCACTGTGATTCGTACTTTCGTTAAATCAAGAATCAAATCTTTTATAGCCATGAAGCTTTGAATGAATTCTCGAATACTTTCTTCTTACGAGAGTGGTATTTGAAAGTCTTAATGAATGAAAACTCTATTAAGCGAAGTAGAAGGGGAGCGAAGTAATCTCTTATAGAAGGGGAAGTAGAGAAAGTTACTGGCGGCCAGTTCTTGCCTCTTCAACTTACCGCTTACTTTCCCTGTCTAAAAGGGTACTTTCCACCCAGCAGAAAGTAATCATGGGCCAATAAAAACAAATCTATTTACTTGCCACTTCACGGAAAGTAGTCACCACTACTGGCCGCCAGTAACTTTCCGTCCCTACTTTCCCCGTCTATAATCTGCTTTATGAACTGTATCGGGAATATTGATTTTTTGTCATAACATAATGCAAGTAATGGTAATTGAATCTGTCAAGTTTTACGATTTAGTTATCCTTTTTTTCTATCAGGTACAAGGAATAAGAGATCCTCTGACAGTTGATGTTTATGAGACGCATGCCCGAATCGCCCTGGAGAAGGGAGATCACGCTGAATTCAACCAGTGCCAGAGCCAGCTGCGGGGTCTCTACACCGATGTTCCGGCGGCTGCCTCTAACCGGCTTGAATTCACTGCTTACAGGATTCTCTATTTCATTTTCACTAAAGATTTTATGGGTGCGTACTATTGACTTGTGTTTCTGAAATATTAGGTTTTTTTCGACAGTTGAATTTGTAAATGAAAAAAATGTTGATAGTATATTGTAGACAACTATTTTTATAGTTGTAAACAGTAATTGACCGTTTCGCTAATGCTACTGTAATGGTTGGTGAGAGTCTGAATGAGATTGATCAGAGTCAAATGATTGATTAAAGTCTTTATAGTTGAATGAAGCTACTTTTCACTGTCTCACTGCTTATTAGAACCGCTGGCGATTACAAGATTGTTATTTCCCAACCAAGATATTGTTTGTACGATAGCCATTTGAATTTCTCACGGTCTTGATAATAATTAAATGTATCCAATTCCAGATAACAGTTGGCTACATGGTTGAAAATCTATAAAACTCGATGTCCAGTCTTTGAGATTGGACTAGAAAGGGTTTGTGGATAGAAAATGTCTAGTGAATCTGTCTTATTATTTGGTGATCTATCAAAATTACCATAAATGTTTCAATTTTAATTTTATTCCAAATGTTTTATATTTGTTTGTTAAACTTATCTAATAGTAGTACATTATACCACAATAATGTACAACAATATCACGTTAATAATTCATGTGTCCATAATAATATTGGTGAGGAGTGAGAAAATTGTCCGAAAGTTTTAAAGGAATGATTCTGGTTATCGCCGCTTATGAACTGGTTGATCTCAGAAATTAATTGATTCAATATGTCCAGTTGTTGAATATGGAAATTCTTTATTCCAGTTTCAACATGAACATATGCTTTTTCTAAGGTGAGTAATGGCGCGGTTTCACGATACCAGTAGACGTGTAGGTTACTGGCATGCAGGTTGGTCATATGATCTTCCACTCTATACAAACAAATTGGGCAATGCACACTGACTGGTGTGCATTGCCCTATTTGTTTGTATAGAGTGGAAGATGATATGACCAACCTGCATGCCAGTAACCTACACGTCTACTGGTATCGTGAAACCGCGCCATTAGGAGAAATATTGAAGGTTCCTGGAGATAGAACCACAGTGTGTGTCCATCACTCCAACAATCTGCTATCCGCTAACCCTGATCTCCATATAGCTCGTACTTCACCACATCATGCGCAGATCTGTTCTACGTTATAATGTAGATCTGTTCTACGTTTTTCGGGTTGACGAGTTTTAGGTTCAGTCCCTATACGGTAGCCTAGTAATAATGGAATTAATTTTTGTCGTATTTCGTTTGCAGATTTGTCAACAGTGTTGGCAACACTGACCGATGAGGAAAAGAGTGACGAGTGCGTGGCGTGGGCGCTGCGCGTGCGCTCTGCCTGGTGGCTTGGCAACTACCACCGGCTGTTTCTCCTGTACAGGTCTGCACCCCGCATGGCAGCCTACCTCATGGACTGGTTCCTGGCTAGAGAGCGCAAGCTGGCGCTCAAAGCCATCATCAAATCGTACGTATTTTATTCATCTCCCATCTTGTTCGAAGGTGGTTGATGAATTACTTTTGAGTTTGGCGGTTCAGAATATACTTTTTGTTGATATTATCGATTAGATAATGATATTTAATTACGTACCAAGTGATACGAAGTAAACCTTGAAGCGCAAAGTATCTTACGGTACACGATAACTTGATATCAAGTTATCCAATATATCTAGAAGCCAATGTTTGGTTGAGAAACTGCGAAGTTAATCATCATCAGTGGTAGTGCCAAGTACCAAGTGATGCGAAGTACACCCTGAAGCGCAAAGTATCTTACGGTACACGGTAACTTGATATCAAGTTATCCAATATATCTAGAAGCCAATGTATGGTTGAGAAACTGCCAAGTTAATCATTATCAGTGGTTTTATGTCAGATTCCTTTTGGACAGATATTTTTGGGGAGATTGAGGAAGTTTTGTTTGTATTCTCAACAACGAAATGTCTAATAGGATAGGACAGTAATAAATACTTTAGAACTTGAGAATGACGTGTTGCATGCTGCAAGAGCTCTGCTCATTAAAGCAGTTAACGCAACAAAATAATAATAATCTAATATTATCGTTTGAGATGATACAAATCTGCAACAAAATATTTAATCTCAATAATATACCATCGAGTAATAGTGGTACCAACTAATTTGTGATGTCAATTAATAATTTCTATTCAATCAGGGAAGAATATTTCTGCTTTATTTGGTCTCTTTTAAACTAAAAAATGGATCGTATTGGCCTAGCAAATGATAGTGATTTGAAATAGTGTGAAGATCCACGTAGCTTTCAACACAGCTTTACCCAGCTGCATGAAATGAAAATCATTTCTTGAATTGAATCCTGTATCTAAATTCATTTGTAGTTTGAGTTGTTGATATTTTTGAACAAATTCCCAGCAGGCTCAATTATCCCATGTAGTTGAATTTGTCTATGTAATCTGACTGCATTATTAAGCTGTTTCTGGAGTATTCTAGATGAATATGAATGATCACTCTAGACAGAAAGTTATTCAATAGGTAGATGAAATACGATAATACAGTAAGCTACAAATTTATAGATTGATTAGCTCATGCAATTATTCCTATTTGTCTCCTGTTTCGAAACGTTTTCTTTTAATACTCATTGAATTGGTTAAGGCCAATCCCCCTCATTGTTTATCATTCCACCTTTGTTTATTATGCCTATTAGATAATCAAAGCATCTTCGGACATTGATTTCACTTTTTTACTTGACGTTCCTCCGCCTTCAGATTCATTCAACTATTTGAACCGATGTTTTAGATGTTTTGTTAACTTCAAAAAATTCTATTTTTATTTCTAATTTTTACTTATTTGTAGAATTTCTGTTGTTGCTGTGGAACTCCATGATAAAAGAAAACATTATTTGATGTTGTCAATTCTATTACTTTATTGTTACAGCACTGGACCGCGCTTTCTTGAAACCAGTCACAGTCACCAGTCACATTTTCAACTTGAAAATGTGACATTTTCAACTTAAAAATGTGACTGGTGAAGCCAAGAGACCGAGGTACAGTGCTGTAACAATAAAGTAGTGGAATTGACAACATCAAATAATGTTTTCTTTCACCATTTTACCTGTTAAGTTTCATTCAACTATTTGAAACCGTTTTGAATTTCATTTTTTAGTTGACTTTGAACGTTCCCTCTCCTGATGAATTACTATACGATGTAATTAACTTCTCTATTAAAAAGTAATTGTATTATTTTCCGAAAGGATGTATTTTGCATTCTGTTGAATAGAAATTAGCATTATCAAGCAGTTTTTCTTTCATAGCTTGTAATATTGATTTTGAACTTGAGACTGGTGAATTATTAGAATTCTCATTACTTTTTTATTGATACGTTTCCCCCCATTTATTGCATTTAATGTTTCAAGAAGTGGTTTGTCCAGCCTGTGAAGGTATCATTTACTAATTGAACTTGTCTGATTGCAGATTGTCTAATGTTGTTTTTCGCTTTGTGTATTTAGTTACCGACAACATCTGGCTGTTGAGTTTGTGAGTCGCGAGCTTGCTTTCGAGTGTGATGCCGATTGTGTCGAGTTTCTGGCGCCATTCGGCGTCATTTTTGCCGACGCGGAAAGGACCAAGATCGATTGCAAAGCGAGCACGGCACCGATTACTGCTGCTTAATCGCTCCCCTGTAAATTATTCTGTAAATATCCACTTGAGCAGCCAAGTGCGGGATCAAATCTCCTATTAAATAGGAAAATTGCCGTTTATAGAATATATTATTCCAGTCGGTAATTCTCTCAAAAGACTTTTAAAAGCAACAAATAATTTAAATCAGTGCTTATTTCATTTTTGGACACTATCTCCGACGTTGTTGTGCATTGGAGAGTCTAATAATTTCAGCTTCGGAATATCTTCACGTCCAGTAAAATTCATGTCATACGAGATGTGAATTGAAGCTACTTTTAAGAAAAACTACGTTGATCGTTCTGCTGACGAGTCTTCAATATTGTGGAACCAGCTGAAATATCATCTACAAGAAATCTGTTCGATAATGATGGATTTAGAAGGAATAAATTGATTTTGATATTTGTACGATTAAAGAATGAATGTGGAGTTTGTATTGAAACGTATGGAGCCGGAAATAAAAGTGATAAGTTGGAATTTTTTAAGGAGAAGAAAAGTTTGGAGTTATTAAGTTTGGAAGTTTAAAGAGAGTTAGAGCAAGAAGTGTAAAAATGAGTAAGTGGTTGAACGATTGGAGGAGTTCCTCGAGAGAAATGTCATCAGGTAAACTGAAGTTCGCAGATTGAATCCAGGGAGGATTCGGAGAATATCTGATTGATGAACAGGTGTTTTTCTAGGAGATTTATTTAAATGTCAAGTCTTGATATTCAAATTTATCATCTTGAGTTGAGATATGTGAGCGGTAAACTTATGGAAGTTTGGTAAGGTGAGAAGAAATGTTTTATTGAAACGTTGCGTGAGTATCAAATTTTGATGATTTCAATCCTGTTGTGTCTGCGATGAATGAAGAGAGAAACATCGACAATATTGCGAATCTAGAGATCTGCAGCCTCTTCTAATATAGGCTACTATTCGTATTCGATTTTCAAAGATTTCAGATGCTGGAAAAATGGGAACGAAAAGGATTCAATTGGAAAAAGATAGTGAACAATTCTTCAAAATGATTTAGTGGAGCTCTAACGTTATTGGATAAGTGAATTGTTGAGATGAGAAGAGTAGAAGAAAGAGAGAAATAAGGAGAGAAAAATTACGGAAGATCATCAAATGATATAAAATCGATGTTATTTGATAGATGTCGACTGATGAGGACTAGCTGAATAAGAGACGAGAGGATGAGAAAGATGACTTGGAAAATGATCAAATAATAAAATGTCATATTATTTGATTAATTACTTTGGAATCGAATGTGTATGGTAAGGAGTATGAGTTTGAGAACGAGAACGAGTTTTTGAGGAAGAAAGGGAAGATAATTTGAAACATCCACGTCTATGGTTTCGAGGAGTGACTAGTATGAGTTTGAGAACAAGAAGAAACACGTTTTAGATGAAGAAGAGGAAGATACCTTGAAACATCTATTTGATGAGGATTTACAGGAATGTTCGACTGAAGAAGGGGCACGAGGAACACATCACCAAGGATTGGTTACATCAATTTCCATCCAAGGGAAAAGAAGAACCATCACTTCCAAATCTGTCATTCCCTTTGTCCTATGATCCCCTCCATCCCTTATCAATGAAAATCTGGATTCCTTTCCTTTCTTTGATTCCTTTTTAACCATTCATTAGACATCAGGAAGAATCACACGGGGCAGGCATCAGCTGTGGAGTGCGGTCATCTAGAACTTCATAGTGTGTGAGAAGACTTCAATCAGAGAACTTAGCACAATGTTACTCGGTTTTTAGGAGATAATACAATTTTCAAAATTTTGGAAGGAGAATTTCATAAAGTTTTTAGGTTGGGTTCGCTGTTAGAAGGGAGCGTACGGATAGGAGAGGGTTTGTGCGTAGTGTTTTTCTCAACAGCTGGTTTTGTTAGTTTTTGTGAGTTTTTCAGCACTTCTTTTGAGCAGCCGCTTTGGTCAATTGTGGCGAAGTTTGCACGAGGCCGACCGGCATCGATATTGGTCATCCATGCATTCTGATGACCAGACCTGACAAGCAGGAAAGTGATTTTTTCACACCAGTCAACAAGCCAAAGGAATGCCGCATCCACCTGCCTTCACTTCACTCTCTTCCTATTTTTAACCTCGTCGGTATCTGTTATCTGTTTGACATCTTTGAATCGAGATTGTGCGCATTTTCCCAACTCAATTGCATAGTATTAGAATTAATTTGACGGCTATTAATGATATATTTTGCAAATTGCAGCAGACTATTTTCAACACTTAATATTAAGTTGTTCGATATTGTTTTTATTTCAATTCAAATTTGTCCCTAGTTACCGTATTAATATTGGGGTTCTCCCAGTTATTCTTTTGCATGACAATCAATTTTCCAACTGTTATAATAATGTCTTGTTTCAACATGAGACGTTTTGAAAAGGTTACGATTGAGCTCTTACAAAGTAAGATATCGGAAATCTATCAATTTTAGTTTATAACTGACACGAGTATTGAATTTCAATTTGTACTGCGTTCTTCATACATATTCTGATATAATTTCAGGTATTCCATAAATATTCAACATGTTATTTAGTTTTAAGGTAACCCAATTATTGTACTTATGATTTGGCTTACAACGTTGGTAATTCAAACTTATTGTGATATCCCCTATATTTATGCTCATTCCCCTTTCATGTTAGTTTCGAATCGTCGAAGTACTGTGATTTTATTTTATGACCCTCTATAATATACAAACTATTTTGGAGAATACTCTGCATGCTAATTGTGTAGTAATTGGAAGAAAAACGAACTTTTGTTTTCCAGACGGGTCAAATATGCAGGTACACCTCCGATGTATATTTATTTGAGTACCGGTACTCTTTTTCATTAACTAAATCATTCATTACTCATATACAAGCCTCAGGCTTTTATGAGAATCATTCTGAATTATTGGTATCAGCTTCTAGGTTTTTTACATATGTAATTAAATTGTCCTCGACTGGAAAATCGTTTGATGATAAACAACACTCTTGTTTGCTACTCCACAATGCTCTTGAAAATAATGATTTCCTATTAGAAGTTTTTAAAATGGACATTTTTTCTTAGCTTGAGCAGCAAACTCGTTGTTGAAAGAATTACATCATGTTGATATTTATTCGGGCCAAATAAAAAAATTGACTATTTTACGGTTCAGCAATGTTGAGTAATATTGTTCTATTAGTTGAATGTGAGTAGTACTATTTATTTATTAATCAATTTACAATTATTATTAATATTACATTTTACAAATTAATATTACTCAATAAGTTGAATGTGAGTACTATCTATTCAATATTTACAGTTTAATGTTGCTTAATGTTCACCCTACCTAAGAGGCGGAAAATGTTTTGTATTTTGGAAGGAGTTTGAAATTCATCAGCACAGCTCCTTGCAGTTGAAAATAATACAGTATTATATTCACGTATTTATTCATCACAGCTTTTGATATTCACTGACTGAAGTATTCTCTCTTCATGAAAAGTTTGGGCCATAATTTTGTCAACAAATTTTTGATATTAGTTCATAATTCTCATAACATTTGAATACAAGATATTTAATATTGTATACGATAAATTTCATTTAGGATTAACACTTAGATTATAATGTACATAAGTTAGAATTTTTTGATTACTCCCAACGCATTCTTTCTCCTTATTGTTGATCTGACGATTCTTTCACGATCCATCACTTATTTATTAGAATTATTTCATTTCATGTCGTAGATTTACCCCCTCCCCAGTTTTCTTCACTTTCTATTTTTACATGTCCTAGATATTGTCCCCAGTCAAACATACTGTATTTATCTTTTGTACATTCTATTTTTCTACAAAAGTATTTCATTGTTAACTCATATCCCACTCATTCCCAATATTACATATAAGGTCATTCCTTATTTATATATAAGGTAACAGTCATGAAATTTGTCTTAGTTTTTTTTCAATTACAAACAGAAGGCAAACACTGCTTTGCTAACATATGCACTGTTCTTTTGTAGTTAGCTAATAGGGGAACGCACTTAATGCGTTGCTGTTGAATATGTTTGCTCTTCTCTTTCATGACTTATTGGAATTAAATTATTGTATATCTATTCTGAAATCGACATATTGAATCCATTCTTTTACATTCATTCATATTAAATTCATTTTGTATGATAATTACCAGAAACCTTTTTTCTCTACAATAATAGGCTACACTTCCTTTTTCACGCCTGCCCAATATTGAATAAAGTTTATTGTAACGTTATTAATTATTTATTAAAACTTGACACCAATCAACAATAGGGAGAAAAATCTCGATTCAAAGAAGTGTTGTGTGTAAATAATATTGTATAATTTATTATTACTAGTAACTCGAGTCGTTACTACTTCGAGTCGTTAATTTCTTTTTTTCATATTGTTACCCATGAGAAACGTTGGAACGTTTGAGATAGTTCCAACACAATTTTCATTTATCAACTTATATTGTATGATATTTTGTAAATAAACTTTTCAGCTTTCTATTGCTGTATTTATTATTATGTTCCTAGACGTTGTATTGCCTTATTTATTAAGATAATTTTTGTTTTTGATTGAGGCTCAGACGTAGGCGGTTGCAAAATCAATCTGTAACTAATACCCACCATAATTATGGTTTATTTGACCTCATATATCTATCAATATATTGACTATGTCAATTAGAATCATTTCAACTGGGCTATTCACAACGATCAACTTCAGCTTTTCATTTAATACAGTTGATTAAATTTACTGCTACAAATTTTGCACACTTTCATGAAATGAACATGAACTTAGATATTATCCTCAATGAATATCTTGGCAAAAGTTGATATTCATGAGCTTTCATCACTTGTGATAAATGAAACAAATATTCTTGTTGATGTATCTCGATACAAAATTAATTATTGCTTTCGTTTGTCACTTACGTTTAAGCTCTGAAGTACAATAATTTTTACTGTTTCATTGAGGGCATCTTCGTATCTTTGCCATATGATACAATAATAATAATAATAATTGAACTGTATTGGAGGAAATCTTTTAACAGTGTTCTTACCACCAATACATTGAAAAGAATTCATTTAGTTTAGACCGACTGCTTATTTTGAGAGTTGTCAATCCACTGACATTTTGGATCTGCAGTAGACTACTATTTTGTGTGAAACTCTCTTCATCCTTGAATCGCATTATAAAATTGAGAGCACCTGCTGAACGCATGCTACCTGCATTTTGAATTACTGATTCAAGTTGGCGGACGGCTGCCAGTAAATTCCCTCTCAACTGAATCTTGCTAAAGATGTAGCCTCTATGTTGTACAGTAAATATACAACTACAATATGATATAATTTGATTGATGATATTATAAGTATCAGTATGGCATCTAGGACTGAAAATAAATTATTGCCAGTAAAGCTTTTTATCATGTAAAAATGAATATCTCACCCACTAAACAATTTTAATATGACTGCATAATAGTGAATGAATTCTTATACACTTTCTTCATTGTAAAAAGCTGTAATGAGGTAATTTATTGCCAGTCCAGGTGCTTAGCAAAGTGAACGGTAGCTCTGTACGGTACGTACAGTGACATTCATTTAATTTGACGCTTGGGCTTGGCATTAAATAGATATCATTTCTCAACGTGGCTGATGACCGTAGAGTACAATGGCAAAGAAGTAATATCTATCCATCTACTAATGCCAAGCGTCAAATTAAATGAATATCACTGTACTGTTTCTACGGCCATCGAATTGAACATCTAGTGAAACTAAACGATTGGGCCCGTTTCAACAGCAAGCAGATATATAAAACAATTTTTACGATTTTTGTTATCATCGACAATAGCAAGCTAACTATAGGGGCCAAAATATACTAGGTGTAACCTAATTGAATGCGCTACTCATGCGTCAATGACGCCGGACTAATCAAAGAGCGTCAAATGCGGGGTGCATTAATTTGACACCGTGTTTATTTTGGTCCTTGTGCAGTATTAATATTGTCAGTTAACTGATAAATATTCTTGTCTTTCTTCTGGGCTACATGTTAGAAAATTGAGCTCATCAGCAGCCGTGAAAAAATTTAGAGAATTGAAATCTCTGGTAATTTTACAATGGTGATTATAATTTTATCCCTGAATAATACAGTTTGAGTTTAGAGGAAGAACTGCAAAAGCCATGGAGGAATTACTCTTCTCATGCACGGCAAGAGAAGGAATGAGGAATAGGAATATAGGAATTAACTGATGGTGGATGCTGGTATTGAAAAATTTTTGCAAACGTTATTAATACTTATTTAATTCAATTATCTCTACAAATAAATAGTTTATTGGATTTATCTACAAATAAAGTGAAGATGCGATCGTGTATAAATAGTAAGTTATAGGATTTTTGTGATGAGATGGTTAGAGGTCATTCCCTAACCTTTCCAACTCCTCAATTATGTAATCCATATCTTTGTGATCGAGACTTGAGTTCTGAAGCACAAGCCTGAAAAAGTTGGGATGGTCTCTCAGTGGCTGGTAGGTGACCATCAGTGATCCTTTGTGTATCATTCGCTCTTTCATCTTTGGTGCAACCTGGTGCAAAGAATCTAGCATTAGTAATGAACCAACAAAAATTTATGAGATAATATTTCAATGCAATCATCTTTTAAGGACTCCTGTTTTACTACCTATTGCGTGAGAGGTAGCTACCGGTACTGTACATACTTGAATATTCTTCTAGTTATAAAGGAAATGGTCTACTCTGAACAATATAAAATTTGCAAGACCTAATAGGTAGCATATACCGGTATGGTACCACCGGTACTAAAGGCACTATAAAATGATAGAATTCATTTGTTATGCAATAATACAAATAATAAATAAAAACAAATAGTTGAAATATACAATATTGTGTAGTCTGTATTACCTAATTTATAGTATGAAACCTCTGAAAAATCATCACAATTGCCTAAGAAAGTATCAGTATGATATAGAGGGGAACTACTGGATCTATGTCATAATAAAAATACATTACGGAAATGTTTCTTGAAAATGTATTGTATTTTTGGTTTGTTTTACCAAAGATACTGTAGAGATCCTTCATCTTTGTTCAACATCAATCGGTACTTCTTTGATAACAATTGAAAAGAGACTAGCTTTATAGATTTATCAAGCTGATGTGGTTCTACTTAGGAGAGTATAGGAAAATATTGATATTTTTGCATCAATTTAATAATATTGAGCATCAATGATATTAGGTAGGCTACATAGGTTTTAGTAATAATTTACAAATTCATAATACTGTAATTGTCAGAATGTAAATGATAATTTCTTCGCATTAATCCATTTAATAATATTTTTTTATAGAAAATGAAATTATACTGTTGTTGAGAAGCTTGAAAAATACTAAATAATAATTACTTGCTTCACATCAATCCATTTACTAATTTCATATACAAAGTATAAAGAATAATAGGCCTATATATATTTTCAAATTTTCTGTACTGACCTTATGAAGTCTCTGGTTGAAATCGGGCTTGGAGCGAGCTTCAGACGAGCGCAGGCTAGGGGGCACATACCAAAAGCAGATGTTGGTGCATTCTGGATTTTCCAGCAACAGTTCAAATCCTGGTCGCTCTGAGATCATATTCTTGAAATAGGTGGCATTGTCAAACAATTTATCAATATGCGCTTCCAAACCATCAGTTCCCTGTAAAAGAAACGTATGATTGTAAAATCGGAATAATTAAGACTGTTTCCTAAATGTAAAGGGATTCCAAAATTTAAAAATAGGCCTAGTGTAATTATTTTTTCGAAAAGTAAACTCCTTCCATACACTTTCCTAGTGGAGCGAATACAACGCTTTCTACCCTAGAATTTTTCTGTCAATATTGTAATCCCAGATATTTATTATTTATATAATATTTTCAAATGTAGTAACTTACATGTAAAGTAAACTCTTGATGCGAGGAATTAAATGCATAATTCATATATATTATGTTTATGTTGGATCATTATATCTATAGTTCTGTTATTTTTCTTATTGATTCACAAGAATAGAAAAATTCACGCTTCATCGCCTTCAAAATAATCTCTGAAAGTTTCATAATATTATTTTAAATAGCTGTTGCTGGAAAATCTTTCACATGGAAAATGTCAAGTTACAAAATAAAAATTATCGACTAGGATTTGGCCTTCAGTTATCGAATGAGTACTTGCAATAATTGAATGAGGACCACCCGCATCATTATAAAATTTTTCACACTGTATAATATTTCAAGATAAGATATAAGATCCAATCTGTTCTTTGTTACTTGAAGTGTAAATTCTACATTTACTTGCATGAATTCATTCACCTTTATCTGTTGAGTATATGCAGTGAAAATTTAAGCTTCTTTAAGCTTGTCCATCAAGGATATTGCGGCCCTTTTTAACAGAAGTATTCAGAAACCGATTGGAAAACTATTTTAAATAATGAAAAAAATGAAAATTAAATTTTCCATGTAAAAGATTTTTCGGCAACATTTTCCTGTTTTTACGAATGAAAAAAATATTTTAGAAAAAAAAATGTTAATACTTGGGGTAATATCCTTCTTAGATAATAGAACATCTTTCAACGATGATTTTTTAGGCAAAACATCGATGTTGAAAAAGAATGAAAGTTGTTCGCGTGTACTGTACTCTATAGAGAGAGATTGATAATGCTGATAAGTAACCACCGAAACTGTTATCTCAATATTTTCAAATTCCATTGCAAGGGATACCAAAATATCACCTTCACTACTACCAAAAACAGTTAAATCTATAAGTAGTAGAATTGTGTGCTACTAGAAAAAAAACCGTCAATGCTTTTTGTCATCATTAAGATCATTATCCAATATGGACAACTGACAACTCCAATATGACCAGAATATCTCCTTTACACGCTACTATACAAAAAAAATCGATGTAATTTATCATCCACTACTACAGTATATGCTACTACCAAAGTATCTACAATGCTTTATGTCCCAATTTATTCAATATGGATAATACCACAATCACCTTCACTACTATACAAAAATGTATGTTCTTTATCATCCACTGGGCTATCACCTTCATCTATGTTTTTTTATCATCCACTAGGCTACTACTGTACACAACTGTACATCCAATAGGCTGCTACTGTTCACAAAGAACATCGATGTCTTTTTCATCATTTTATTCAATACGGTATGGATAACTACCAGAATTTTACTTTCACTGCTGTAGGTAGGCCTACTACACAAAAAACTTCGATGCTTTTTATCATCACTATAGTAGTGTAGGCAGTCTCGGTAGCGGTTGGCTTATTACTGACCTTGGCCTTCCACATGAACCAGAACTTGAGCACATCGGCACGACGTCCGCACTGCAAATGCTTGTCGCCGGTGTCGAAGCTGGTGTCGTAGAACTTGTCCTTCTGGAAGAGGTAGGTGGCATTGGCCGAATGCGCTTCGGTCAGCAGGCCGGCGTGTCGCGTCAGGAACGTCGAGCACTGCTGCGGAGCGGCCAGCATCTTGTGTGGGTTCCATGTCACTGAGTCGGCCCTGTCACCAACCAACAAATTTAATATCCCATATATGTAACAAGAGATCTACTCAACTGAAATTTTACAAGAATTCATTTACAATAAAAGAAGACCTTTTTAAATGATGGTGTATCTGTATCTTATAAAAATCTCAAAAAATCTTTAAATAATTCTTTTACCATATTTAAATAGGTTTGTAATTAATAATTAACAAAGTCCTAAGAAGTTTTCAATAATGATGATTTTTTATGTAAAATCTTTGAAAATTATAAAATAAACCTAGCAAAAATTACTGATGATGAAATTACAAATCGAAATAATTTTAAAACAAAAATAAATAAATGGGAAATTATTCCAGAGGTAAAAGCTCCAAGAGCTGGAATGAGATGGAGTGATGAAAGAAAAGCGGCTTTTTCGCAGAAAATGAAAAGCTGGTGGGCGAACAAGAAAACCGCCAAGTCAAATAAAAGTCAACGACCATGATTCAGACTCAGCGTCTTCCACTTCGGGAGCTATACGGCTAATAATAATAATAATAAAATAAACCTCCGAAAATCTTAAAATTATACTTTTACGATATTTTAATAGGTTTGTAATAATTAGTTTTGTAAGTTATGATATCCTAACAAGTTTTAAATAATGATGATTTTTTGTAAATCTCCATAAATCATAAATAATACCTATTGCTATTATTATGATATTTAAAAACAAAGTAATATTCCAAGCTAATAGAGGTGAGTAAATAATTGTGTATTAGTACTAATACTATTATTGAAGAATTTATTTTGAATTGATCCTATAAAGAGGACTATTAGATAGATCTTAACGATGTAAATTGACTTGAAATCAATGATCAATCGATCAATTTTATTAAGGAATAATAATACTTTATAGTCCTGCTTACATCGCATTTAAATAAGTTACTAGAGGCCTACTAAAACTACTATAATAGACTATTTTACATAATAGACTATTTTACAAAAAGTATAGGAGAATTCAAGTTTTGAATGATGATGAATTTATATATGAATATCCAGAAATGATAAAATAACTTTTTACGATATTTAAAAAACGGTGTAAGATTTTATGTTAAGAGATAGATAAATAATATTATGAATAACTGGTACTATTAAAAATTTAATTAGAGAATATTGATCCTATTAGAGAGCGGTTGATGTTAGCGATTTATTATTTAGCGTATGGCTTTTCTCGGTGGGGAGACCCGAAGGTTGTTCCACCTCGCCGTGATAACCTAATTCCACTTAGGTTGTAGTTTTATCCACTTTTCAGAATTATTTCGAATTTTGAAAGCATTTCTTTTTGATAAATAAAAGTCCAAAAGTTCATAAAACATGAACGATGTAAATTGATTTATAATCTGTCAATCTTATAAAAAAATGACATCATGTTCCTGTTGAAACTATAGGTTTTTCAGCAGGTGCCATTTAAAAAAAATATTGTAAATTAATAGTATGATAGTATATAGGACATACTTAGAAATAATTATTATCGTAGAAAAAAAGAAAAATATTGATAACTAAACAGAGATTTAATAACAAAGATAATATCAAATCATATCAAAAAACTGATTATATATTCGTATCTGTGTACAGTTAGTGAGGAGAAGATGAATTAATATCTAAAGAAATAATAAGTTACATCTGAGTTTACCTATCTATTTATAAAGGGTGTACCTAATTTAAAAAAATAAATTCATTTCGGTAAATTTATGGTATCTGAGTGAAATTTGTTTGGAAATGAAAGAAAATACAACTCTTCCCTTTAATTTGAAATTATTTTTTATTTTTATTGTTGAAAAGCCGTACTAGTGTACCTATTAGTCTTCACGAGTCTTCCTCATTTCGAATGATGGTTCTCCTATCAACTATTGTTACAACTATTTGAAACGAAATACATATATATGAATGATAGGTTTTCTTGTTTTCAAAAATGTACAGTATGACAGACTCAGATCATGGACAACTGGTGTGATTGCAAACTAATTAGGAAATCTCTCCAGTTCAATTTTTTCAATGAGGAAAACATCCAGAAAATCTCAGATATCAAGGAAATCACAATTAAAAGATGAATACTGAATGAAAAAATGTTGTAGGTCTGGATTAATAAATTACTGTGTGATCATTTCTTGATTCCTTTGGGTAGCAGCAACGGCCGTTGTTGAGAATACTAGCCTACTGTACCTACCGGAATACTAACTAGGTACCGGTAGTTGAGAATGAGATATCGGTTTGACACTAATTGGTTTGGACAACATTATTATCTACTAATTCACAGGTGTATACGATATACATTATTCAACATATTCGTCTTTCCTCATTCAACATCTATAGACTACAATTATTACCTTAGGTCATGATTTTATTATCTTTCTCAATCGATAAGTTGCTTTTTTTATTTACTTACAAACATTTTAGTATATGATGGGACGTTGTCAGATTCAACCTTGCAGGTAATCTTTAACTATTAATAGAGTAACTCACATTGGCCAATTATTTCGCAATATCATTATTAGTATAACTGAAGATTAAAAAATGTGAGGATCAAGAAGGTCTTAGCTGAAAATGAAATAATTAAACGCAAATCCTATCGTTTGAAAAAAGAATGTACCGTATATGAAATAGGCAATTATTATAATTAAGTAGGCATGATGACTAAATAGACTATCATAGCAACGTATATACCGTATGCTCAAGATCAGGTAAAAAGAAGATACTGATAATCAAAATTCGATTTTCTGTTTACATTTATAATTAATTAATGAAGATAAGTATTATGAGTTAATTAATTAGTAGGATATATTAAATTTGTTGATGACAGTATAATTGTTTTATTGAATACTGAAATTAGTCTCGCATGAAGAAGTTGGATAATCGATGTTGAGGAATTTGGACTAAAAAAGCAGATCAGAAGAGAAGGAAGCCAACCAAGAATGAAAAGAAAAAACCAAGCTGAAGGTCAAATAATATCATTTGCTGTTTTCTTTGAATGGTTTTGCGACTGATCGAGATATCAACCAATCACTGCATGTATTGTGCATTTGTACAGCATTGTACTAACTAAAGAACTAAAGCGGCTCAATAGAAGGCCTTCACGTCAATCTACAAGGCGAATAATAGTAGAAGAAAGTAAATGAATTTTTATATGTTGACAATCAATGAACCAAGCCACACAGAGAGACCTCGAAGGATAATAGAGTTATGATAAGGCGTTCATCTGTGAAGAACAAAAAAATGTTTTATGATTGTTTGTTGAACTGGAACATTCAATAGCAACTACTGATACGGCAATAAACTTCCTGAGCTTAATAAGCTAATATAAAGTAGTATTAAGAGTGGAAAGCACAAGCTGGGAATTGAGCTCATTAATAAATATTTCAGGGCACACACCTGCCGTTTTTTGGTTTTGGTTTTGGATGTTAGAGCTGGAATAAATTGGAGTAGATTGAGAAATCTTATCTTCTAAAAGTGATATCCAACATTTACTTTTTAATTTTTTTTTTTTTACTTTTTTATAAATTTATTTGCCAAAGAAATACGGTACCGTATGTTCGTATTCATTAATTTTATCAAAAACACATAAAATATTAATATTTTGTCAAATAATAGAGATTTATGATAATTTGCATGAATAAATTTATTCACAGCTCCTTATTTTAATTTATTACAGCTCCATTAACAATATTATTCTTCATGAATCTCTCTGTTAATCTCGGCTGCTGATCAACTTTAGCAATCAATAGTGGAATCGAACTTGAGAACATGGGAAAAATCGCAACCGGTTTTTATAAGAGACATATTACGCGATAAATTTGTAATATAACCGATTACCGTACTGTGTTATTACATAAAAAGACGAAGAAATATTTTTTAATTGGTAAACGTTTAAGCCAAACTTTGAGGCACCTACCTATAGTATACGGTACCTTAGTTCATAGTCTACTTAGTTGAAAATTATTGATAATAATTAAGATGTGAAACGCAACGATAAGGACCATTCTCATCAAGGTTGCCATTCGCAGAACGATACTTATAACTAATGCAATAGGTATGGTCATTGCATCAGCCAAAAACACTAACATGCTAAAGTCCTAGCCTTGGATTTTCAAAAACGCGTTTTGAGTTACATTTTGCTGAATAAAAGTAGACCAATATACTGTATATTGATAAGATACCATTCACCAAAGTTTGAAAAAATGGCTAATTTTTTTATTCTCCAAGATCTGTTCTCAATTCAGAATGCAACTACTGAATTGAAGAGCTCTAAATTATAATTATTTCGTAGTTTATGAGTGATAGAAGCCCATTAAGGAAACTTGTAAGGAGGCCATGTCGAACACTTCAATTTAGTTCAGAGTTAACCGTATGCCTATAGTCCGATGTCTTACTAAAAAAACCTGAAAGTTGAAACGTAGGAAATTTCGAATATCATTTCAATAATTATAATGTTGCGCTGCTTACAGTAAAATATTCTTGCAATACTATTAAGACTAATGTCTAATAGGAAATCAATTTGTTATCAACTCTACTACTATTTTATTCAATAGGTAGTAGCAATGCTAGTTTTCTGAATTAAGAGAATATGAACATTTCAAACAAGGAATTAGCATAGATTAATAATTCTTTTGTTCAAAATTTGATTATAATATTTAATAACATACTAAAGGCTATTAATGAATGGTGCTGAATCACTTCAGATTACTAGTTTACTCAATAGTGGTTATCCTTCTAACAATCTTTATTCCTTCCGGGTAGATGGACTTTATATTTCATGATTTCCAATCGCGCCATGAATTTATTGCAATAAAAAAGAAAAATGCCGTAATCTATTTGTCCTTCTTCTGTAACACATTCTTTTTTCAAATTCTTATTGTTCTGTGTAGAATTATAGTAATAAAGTGTTTTTCCAGTGGTAGATCTAATAACGGTAGTTATTTTATCATTATCGACAACTGAATTTAGTCCCTTTTGTCGACGATCACAGTTATCATGAACACCTGAACTTTTACTTGTCCATTATTCAGAATCCCCATGAATTCACCTTCACCATGCTACTATTAAGAATCATTCCACTAAATATGATGTCTTCATAAATTATTAGTTTTTATTTGGATGTGGTTGGAAAGCTTTTTCAAGTAAGTCTCCCTAACTGGTTTCATTTTTGATACAAATAAAATCATACAATTTCACTTTGATATTATTCTCATATATCAGTGATGACTATAATAAATCTCGTTTAGAAGGTTATTTATAAATTTATGAACTAATTGAATTGATGAGGGGAATTCCCCTCTTCCCTGAACTTGTCCTTCTCAAAGATGAAAATGTTGACTGGTTGAAAACACCGGACATTAAATTGGTCAGTTCATTCAATCTGAACTTTGTCATGTTCTAATTGAGTTTAGTTAGCCTATCAGCTATAACAGGGGCAAGACTTCATAATAGTAACAGTAAGTATTGCTTTTTTCAAACATCACATTTGAAATGATTTATTAATATTCATCCAGTTATGTAGAAATGATTATTACTAAACTTGTGGAAGGTTCAACAGACTTTGATTACAATTACTTCCAAAATTGATTACAATAATTATTGAGAATACAGTGAATTTTGAGGATGTATCTCAGGCAATTTCCGTTATAGAATGACTTATATGGATTTTAGAGCAATTAATAAGAATTCATTGAGCTTTTCAAACATAATTTCTAAAATCATGTAGCTTGATAGACGCGTGGTAAAATTTCCAAAATTTTATTGTCATTTATATTCATTGAATGTAATCGGAGCTCTGAGGTATTGCAATTGTTTATTGAAGTATCTAAAAACCCTATATCTTACAAGCTTGTAACTCAAATTATTGTTCTAGAATTTTATATGCTGGTGAAAAAAATATAAAGGCAATATATCTCACAGCCTTTATACTGCACAGCTTGCATTACACTGTACTAAAAAAGGACAAATTGACCAAGAACTTCTAGACCATATAGAAAATAAGAATTTCTTGGATTTTTCAAACTTGTATAAAATCATATAGCTTTAAACGCGTGGTAAACTTTAAAAAATTCATCTCCTTTATAGACACTAATTGGACGTAATCGGAGCTGTGAAGTATTTTTTATTCACAAATCTGTAAATGTTTTTTATCCATGAAGTTAAAATTGAAAAACAGTATCTTATCTTACAAAATTTTAGCCAAAATTATTTATTATTTAGAATCATGCAAAAGTTAGTAATAGTTGGAGTTGATGAAATATTAACAGTTTATTACAAAAGTTGATAATAGAGGATGTTAGTGACATACCTTTCGATTCCTTTGAGGAGATGACGGTGGCGTCTTGAGAGGAGAGCGCCACCTCCCCAGGCTGCGTCCACATGCATCCACATCTCGTATTTCGAACAGATGTCGTAAATATCTTCCAGAGGATCGAACGCACCTAGCACCGTTGTGCCTGAAAATTATCAATTTTCACCCTGAGATACTCTTACATTCATAACGCTTTTTATGACATTTTGTTAATATATATATTTTTTTGAGGGTGATGCCCACATGAGCTCTAGGCTTGTGCGTGGGTATAATGAGAGGGTCGATGATGAGAGATGACGACTGTTTTTGGGCAGTAGGGATCGACGGCTTTTCGTCTCCTCAGAAAGACGGAGTGGCCGTTTCTGTCAAAATCCGTACCGGCAACTGTATTTGATCTTGGAACCTTTGGATTATCAGACAGGCGCTTATCGCCCTCGGCTACGGACCACTCCAATTATTATTATCAATAATATATTAAAAACACTATGGAAAAAGTTGAAAACTATTATGAAAATTAAAACACTATGGAAACTATTATGGAAAAAGTTTTTGGAGTTAATTAGAAGTATATTAGGGATAAATTAATTTTAATGATATTGCGTTCTACGAATTTATTGTAATCACATTCCACGATTATTTCTGTATTAAAGCTAATTGATTTTACTCTTTTTAGAATTTAGAATCTTCATTACTAATTACAATGTAGTATTAACACATCTTTGAATTTGCAGTTTAATTAAGATGAATTTAAAAGTTCATTACTACATTACATTACACGACAGTTGAAATAATTCGTAGCTAAAAATTCAATTTGAAAACTTCGATCTACTCAAGTTACCAATGATCAATGATCAAGCGAAGCAATGAATGTTTCTAGAATTATTATACATACTACTTCTTGCTTCAACTTGGTTCTATAAAAAAGTAGAAAGGTTCAATCAGAAGGCTTCTCTAAAGGCCATCGGTTTTATTTGGACCAGTGAAATTATTCTCTTACACGCATTCAAATACTGAACTCTTAATCAACCTTGAAACGACTATTGGGACGAAAAGGAGAAAAAAATTTCAAAGCAGTGATAAAAAATATTGCAAAAGAAGTATAAGTTCCAGCCTCCAACTTCCAAATACAGACCCGCTAATCGCATCATTAAAAATATATTATGTAAAATGATTACTGATATTGTATACAGCGAGCGATCCAATCTTTTAAACTGCCTTTATTTCTGTCCAACACTCATGATATCATTTTATTCATCCAAAAAATAAACAGGTGTGGTTTAATTATTACCTTTCATTATAACTTATTTTTCTATATAGTTTTTCTACAAAACGGGGAAAAGATTTCTAAAAAAGAATGATCATTACACTTCAAATTCTATGTAATTTGATGTTGCAGTTTAATTTCTTTTAATCGATGATGACATGCAACGATGTTAAATACGAGAACAGCTTTCGCCGTCTTAGTGGAGGTCATCTTTGAATTTGCAGTTTAAAAATTATGTAGATTTCAGATTTTAGAACGTAACATATAATCTTAATATGTAAATGAACTTAAAATTCAAGCAGCAATGAACTATTCTTGTTTTTTTTTTTATCGGTGGGGAGACCTTTACGGGTAGGTTCCACCTCGCCTTATTTTTTGTGTCGGTCACCCATGCGAGAGCAGTCTTGAATGTTTGTTACATGATTACTTAGCAACCGCTCTCACCGAGTGACCACTGATCTTACAACTACTCTTGTTGTCCTGATATGAGTATCTTTGTCTTTTCGGTTAGTGCGACTGTATTTTCTTTTCATTCGATTTGTTCATGTAAAATTTTACTTGTGTTTTGTATTCTCACTATAAAAAATATATAATACAGTATATTCAATGTATGAAATTTTTGATTGAATACAATTATGGTTTCTTTCACGAACTGCTTTAAAGAAAATAACAACCATGCAGTAGGCAGTCACTATAGTTACAATGAGACTTTAAATTATTGATTAGGTACACCCAGAGCGGTACTCTGCTTAAGAAATGAAAGATTTGTTAAAGAACAAGCTGTCATTGTTTTTATGAGAATATTCAATTTCAACATGAGAATTTGAATTACCGTACTCTCTCACTAGAACTAGGAGTTGAGTATTCGAAATAACAGCTGAAATGTTATTAAATGTTTTACATTATAAAATTCAATGTAATTGATTATCATTTTTTCCATTTTATTTTTATGTACTATGTTATATTCTATGTGTATTGGTATGTAATTTTTGTATTTATTAAATATATAATAAAGGAAACTCACCAGCAGTTGCTGATACCATCATTGGGAGTGCGCCTTGGTCAAGAGTGTCCTTCACCTGGGCCTCAAGGTCACGGGGGTCCATACGTCCGCGGGCGTCCGTCTTCACGAGTCTCACATTGTCCGAGCCGAATCCTTGCAGGACGGCCATCTTCTTAATTGAGTAATGAGCGTCCTCTGATGTGAAAACCACCATACGGCGTTGTCCAGACATGCCTTGGGTCTGCAACACGCGAAATAATTATCCTTAAATAAAGATTATTCGTTCTATTTAAAGTAGCCCAATTCTGTAATTTTAGCACTTTTCCTGTGCTTAAATTTTTTTCAAATGCTCTGATTCCTGATAATGTTTTCAAATGATGTAAGTTTCTTGAAGAAAATCTCTCAAAGGTTTGATAGCGATTGGTTCATGATAATAGAGACGAGCAGAAGGAAGAGAAGAAAGCAAAAAGGGAAAGATATAGAAGAGTGGGAAATAGAATAATTGGAGGAGGAGGGAAAGAAAGAAAGGAAGGAAAGGAGAAAAGAAGAGAGATAAATTGGTTAGGAGGAGAGAAAATGGGAAGATTGATTGATAAGAAGAACCACAGAGAAGGAAAAATGCTGGATAAGAAATAGAATAGGAAATAAATATGAAGAGGAAGTGAAAAGATGGAAAGAAGAAGAACGAGAGAACAAGATGATGTTAGATAGGCGAATGATTAGATGAAAGAATTGGAGGATATGAAAAAATAAGGAAACGAACAATAAAACAGAGAGTAGGAAAAGAAGTCAATGAAAGGAGAAATATAAAGAAAAAGAAAATGGGAATAGGGGAAAGAGGAGGAAGGAGAGGAGCATAGAGAGTAGAAGGAGGATGAAGAGGAGGAGGACTAGGTGTATTAGTACGAGGGTGAAAAAGAAGAGGAGGAGGAGGAAGAGGAGAAGCTGGAGGAAGGGTTGGAGAAGAAGAAGGTGAAAAAGGAGAAGGTGGAAAAGGAGAAGGTGGAAAAGGAGGAGGTAGGAAAGGAGGAGGTGGAGAAGGAGTAGGAGAACTATAAGAAGGATAAGGAAAAGGAGAAGCAGGTGGAATGAGTGAAGAAGGAGGAGGAGAACTGTGAGGAGGAGAAGGAAAACGAGGTTTAGAAGAAAGTAGAAAAAGGGGAGGTGGAGAAGGAAAAGGAGGTAGGAAAGAGGTGGAAGAGGAGGAGAAAGATTAGAAGAAGAAGAGAAGGAGATAGAGGAGAAGGAGAAGTAGGAGAAAGAGGAGAAGTAGGAATAGGAGGATGAATAGTAGCGGGAAAGAGGGAATGAAAGAGAAGGAGGAGGAAAAGACATGAAGAGAAGAGAAAGAAAAAGGCAGAAAAAAGGAGAAAAAAAGGAAAAAAGAAGAACGAAAAGAAGAAAAATAAGAGAAAGGATATGAAAATCTGAAGAAGAAATAGCGAAAAATAAAAAATAAAAAGAAAAATGAGAACAACCAAAGCCAGCCAGATACAAAGATAAAAAAGAAGCGAAGTAGGTAGTGAGGTTACCTTGAGATGAGGTGCCTTGTAGTGACGAGCACAACTGATGGCGTATCCGTTGGCCATGGAGCCACCCGGACAGAAGATGCCATCTCCAGCGTCGCGCGGAAATCCGACCACGGCGCGCATCTCACCGAGCACCGTCTCCTCCATCAGGGTGAACACGGGAGCCACCTCGTACGTGTAGACGGACGGGTTGAGGGCGTCGCCCAGCCACTGACCCACCAGACCGTACGGATCCACCGACGAGAACAGCTGGTTCACAAAGTACGGATGGCCCGGCTTCACGCTGTACCGGATCGTCTGCTCCACCAGGCTCAACAGCTTTTCCTGTGACAGGCCGGCTCGGTCCAAACTCAGGTCCAATCGGGCGCTCAACTCCTCCGGACTCAGCCATTCCACGACCCGCGAGTCACGACTTGTGCCCTAGACAACAACAATTAATAAATCAATTAACTGGTACTAATAAATACGAATAATCAATAATTTTCAGCAAAAATTTTATTAAAGCTGCATATTTCATGTGGAAATTGACCTTGGTACTCCAATTCTTCTAAGTGGCAAGCCTTGTGATAGAGTTTGTTTTAAGCAGATTTGTGATTGAGTTGAAATTGAAATTATTTTTACTCGTCTTCTTATACAATGTATTTGTATAGAAAAAATACGTAAATAATTTGAAGAAGGCTCTTCACATGGTTGAGGGTCTGGCCTGTGGGTGAGGAGCGTTAATGAATAGTAGTGTATCCTCTAGGTAAAAAATTCGATGTTTTGTGATCGAGATTGAGAATAGCTGTTCAAAATCTCTGTTGCTGATCTCTGTATTCCTTTCCTTATTAAAACCAATTATTGTGTAGCATTGCCTTCAAAATTTTCCAAGTGAGTTATTTGATGTTTCCAGGAAGTAGATTATTGTATGGCTTTGGTGATGGATCTTTGAAGTATCTCTGTTAGTAAAGACGATATAAACGCGACGATATATATGGTAAAGACGATAAATGGAAACTATTATAAACTGAGTATTCTAATTGTCTTTGGCTATGGTAACTTCTTGGAATCATTACAACAGTATTGTGATATTATATGAAATTTTGACAATACATCATTATTTATAGAGTAAAATCAACCTTATAAAATATACTTCTCGCTGTAATGTACGGTATTTAAATCTAGTTACTGTGCCATTTAGAGCAACTATGGGCTACACAAACACAACAACCAAATAGAACCCATAACACGATCATACGCTTATTCTGGTGATGAGAGAGAGAGAGAGAGAGAGAGAATAGAATAGAATGACTGGCTTTATTTTTTACCTGGGAGGGCGAAGTTAGGACGCTGTCAGCCCTCTCTTACACTTAATCCTGAGAGAGAGATAGAGAGAAAGAGAGATATCATAAGAATATTGTTAAAAAGTGATTCTGAGACGCCAAAAATAGATCAAGCTTATTTGTTGTGAATTTGACAAGTTGAAACAAAAGTTGAATATGAACCTGTAGATCGTAGACTTCTAAAATGGGAGATGAAAGATGATATACCAACCTATGACCATGACGCTGGTGCGTTGACAATGAAATCATTGTCAAACTATGTTGTTGACGAAACGTGAATAAGAGGAAAACCTCTGTACTACAGGAAAATGTAATGGATTGAAAGGCTGGAAGAATGTTATGAGGAAGTGCTTCTAAGAATGGGTAGTGTATAGCTGAGAAGATGAAGGAAAAACTTCGTATTTATATATTAGCGAGGCTGAATCTTTTTTTAGATTCAGGAGGAAAAGACTATCATGCGTCAGTGCAATTCTCGACTAGAAACCAATGGAAACTTGTAGTTCTGTGAATTTGCGAAACATGTAAATGAAGAGAAACCGGTGATACCATTAAGTGAATTTGAAAAATTATGTCAATCGAATAAATTTAAAAAATATATATAATTAGCTTATTGTTCTTGTTAAAGGTCAAATATATGAAACAGAGTTTCAATTCATCAAGAAGTAGAAAAAAATTAGCAGAAGAGGTAATGAATTCTTGTTTAAAAAAAAAGTAATTTGAATAAAATATTGATAAGAATGTCATGTGAAATCTTTTAAACCTCGGAGCTCTTGCCTCATTTCATTAGATCTCTTGCTTGCTTCTCACAGGTTAACCACTCAACAAAGGGAGATTGTATTGAGATTTTGTAAACATAATCAAATTATAATCATAATTTATGTAACTTAACGTAACTAAGCCTTAGAACCTGTCCTGTGTAAACTATGTCCACTCAACCTATGGAAAATTGTATTCGAAAAAGTCAGAGGGAATAAAAAATAGAGAACTGGAATAAAGAAAGAATTAATATTGTAAACGATTTTCATTCAATAAAATTATACTTGAGAAAAGAAAGATTTTTGAATAGATAACTCATTTGTTGAATTAATTTATTGTTGCATTGATTTTAACATCAATCATAATACACAAGAAATTTAAAAGAATGTTTAGACGGAATGATCAACTCCCAGTCCTCTAACAAAGTACAGTATCCCATAATAAACGTGAAATATTATGATTTCTATACACATTCAACTTTGGATCCAATTGCAAAAAATTATGGGATCATTAATAATTAATTCGATTATATCGAAGTAGGCTTTCAAGAGGCGAAGTATAGAGGCGTTCTTAAATAATATTATCACTATCATTCATCATCGAGAATACTTCAAGTTATGTTATAGCACATTTCAGGCTTTATAAAGTTGACTGGACTAGTATTTCCTCTCAGCACCTTTCTTCAGCTTCCACTCATTTACTGCCAAGAGAGTCAAGGCTATAAACTGCAAATCTTACCACCTATCGTTAAAAACAATAGCTTAATAACTACTTCATTCACAAGGAGGTTCAATGACATACCACTCACCGAGACTTACTTGTCTCTCAATAATAATTGAAACCTATCTTGTATCATAACGTAGTTTAAATAATATTGCTGAACTAAAGAGAGTTTTTATAATGTCGTTAAAATAATTGTCTGTTAGTGTTATGAATCAGGGTTGATTTATGAGGTATTTTCATATTTTGTTCTTCGTATAATAACATTTTATAGGTTTCTCAAAGAAGCCGAAGCTACTCCGTTTTACTTCCAAAGCTATTTCTTGAAAATCCTCAACATTGTTTTCCGAGGTTTATTATTATTGAATTCATCATTCTCCGATAATCGTTGAATATTGCTCCAGTAATATCCCACCTACATGACTACATCAACAATCTTCAATATGGAATTGAAATTTTCTACATGCTGGCGAAAAATTGTTTGCTCCTTAGAATAGAAATACTGTTTCAAATACTGAGAAAAGACAAATCGAGAAGTTGAAGAAATTATGAAGGATCTACAATTTCATAAGCAACTCATTCCTCACTCCTTCATCATTATTATAACTAATCTCATATCAATTATCCACTTCAAATACGATAGTATCAATACGCCTTTCAGTTAGAATGCGACTTTTCCAATATATAAGATCCACCAGTTAATAAAGCGCACTCACTCTTTTATCACAGCATTACGTATGGAACGTAATGATTGAATCATTAAAATGTTTACCAAGTTTTTGTTCACTTTCAACACTTAACATCTTTTAACCCCCTAGAATGGAACAAAAATAAAAATTAGAATAGTGTTGTAAATAACATTCTCTCTTCAATCTCCTGGAAGCTGGAAGCAATATCACCATTGAAGATATTGTGAAGATGTAATTGAATTGAGCTCTTCTACTACTTCATAACAGTGACAAGAGCTCCCAATTCTTGTGGGTGCTGTATTCTATATTTCAGTAGACGATTAAGAGTGGATCTCACGCAAGTCTCATTCAAAAGTATTGTTAATCTCAGGCTCATCAATATCAAGACCAAACTTCTCTTTCCATAGGGCTCCTTCTTTCTAACATTATCAATATTTGATCAAATCCTTTCGAGATTTAAACTCAGTTTATCCTTATGATGAAAAGTTTTGATGATTTATTTAAATAATATTCAATTAATATTATTTAATATTTCGATAGAATATTCTAAGCATTGTTGAAACACTCTTAGCATGAATATGCTATGATGAATATGAATACATCTTCGTAAGTAATATAATTAATATAATTAATTTGATGGAACATTCTAATCGATGATGAAACATTCTTAGGAATGATGCAATGATGGAGACTTCTTGGGAAGTGTCTTTTGTATAATAGAGAGGAACCCTTGTAACGGGTTTCTGATAGTTCAAGATGTGAGAATGATAATATTTTGAATTACCATAAATATGTTGTATCAATCCATATGACTAGTTACTAAGAGACTACTTCGTTGTTAAGACAGTCTAGTTTGAGACAACATTAAAGATTGTATTGAATTCTGTATTTTTATTTAAAAATACTAATAAACTAAACATGTTTAGAATGTTTAGAGCATTCTTATTAATTGATAATTTAATTTAACAACGGTACTTTAAGATCATTCTTAGCAATTGAAAATTACAATAAAAATGGTAGTATGAGAGCATTCTTATTCTTAGCAATTGATAATTTCAATTATTAAAAAAAACAAATTGTCGTTTGAGAGCATTCTTTGCAATTTTAATAAAATAATGGTAATCTTAGTAATTTAAAATTTTAATAAAAAATAGTCGTTTGAGAGCATTTTTAGCAATTTATAATTCTAATTAAAAAGATATGGTCGTTTGAGAGCATTCTTAGCAATTTATAATTTTAATTTAAAAAATATGGTCGTTTGAGAGCATTCTTAGCAATTTATAATTTTAATTAAAAAAATATGGTCGTTTGAGAGCATTCTTAGCAATTTATAATTATAATTAAAAAAAATATGGTCGTTTGAGAGCATTCTTTGCAATTTTAGTAAAATTATGGTCTTTTGAGAGCATTCTTTGCAGTTTTAATGGTGGTTTGAGTGCATTGTTAGCAATTTAAATAAATCTCACCTTGTAGACAGCCTCCTTGAGGATGGTGTCGACAGCCTCTCGGATGAAGTGATCGTGTCGCTTCTGGTCGGGAGCCGACTGGAAATCGTCGGGAGCGGACGACCTCTCGAAGGGGGGCTCAACTAGCATTTCAGCGGCGGCCGGCATCTCGCTTGATTATGTTCTAATTATTAACAACAACAACAACAACAAACAACAACTCGGTGCGACTCTGCCGGTCTTCGCGCTTTCCTACTACTACTGTATTAGGGAGGACGTGCACGTCAAAACGAGCTCTTATATAGGCGCGACCCCTTCCTTCCTCCAGCGGTCTCCCACCGTCGCAGATCACGGGCATCCCCGCGTACATCAACGCGTCATCAGCGGTCTCCTCAGTGCTCTTTTTTCGCCAAACTCTACGTCACAACATTTCCATCTTGACCACCAATCAAACTACGTCATCGTATTGGAGAGCAGTTACTGAAGCGTATTTTTGGAGAAGCGGTTCCATGTGAACTTCGGAAACGGGATCTTCACTGTCCATCATCGCACGCTGTATTACGCAACTCACAACCTGACGAACTTTCCTCCTAATCTAGTCCGAACTGAATATGAGTCATAATAATCGTAGTGTGTAAACGTTTACTATACCTGCAGTGTCGCATAATAATGGAACTTTCCTCACGTTGATTTTCCTCATGTATGTGGTAGACGTTCGTGGAAAAAGAGTAGAATTTTCATCTAATTATGATTTTACAATCACTTGTCACTTGAGTGAACTTATTATTCTGTTAATACAGTACGCCCATACCGATGCCACGAATTGTGATAGGATTTCCCCTTTTTTATTAGGAGAAGATAGATAGATGACTTTATTTTTTTCATTTTTTTACTTTAAAAAAGGGTAAGTTGCAAAAGTTAGAGAAGGGTATGGTGCAAAAGAACAAGATCTTTCAGTATCCTTGGGAAAGTGTGTACAAAAAAAAAGCTCCATATAAAGCTTCAGTACAGCTTCTTATGTAAAGAAGTAGAACAGTTCTAGTTTATCTTTTCGAAATATTTCATAAAATTTAATTAGAAAAAGTTATGGAAAATTTACTCGCAAATCGGCAATCACGAATCTATTTAAATATTTTATACTGTTGTACGTCAACTAATTTTGTTAATAATGAAGTTAATTAACTGATATCGGAAGGGTTTCCGAGTACGTGAGATTGATAAATTCATCTCACATCTTTACTATAGTACCGTATTGCTACTTTTCATTGAAGAACGATAGTCCTATATGCAATGTATGCCTAAACCTACGAGTATTGATTTCCGAAATCAAACTTTCTCTATTCTCTATTCGATAGGGTGATGGAGAGGGTGAGGGAGAAGGAGATAAAGAAAGAGAGAGAGAGTGAGAAAGAGTGGGTAAGGGAGTGGGAGAGGGATAGTGATGGCACAGATAATGTATAATCATCTGATTATACATTATCTGTGGTGATGGTGAGAGGAAGAGGGAGTGTGATAGATAGAGGTATAGGAGAAGGATAGGAGAAGGGATAGAAGAAAGAAAAGGAACTACAAAGTATTTTACATAGAATAAAGTTGTACGTTTGTGCGGTGCGATACCAGGTTTTTCTAGTATTGAACAAATGGCTGAATTTCAATCCAATCAGATCTCCAAATGAATCAAGTAAAAAGTATAAGGATCAAATTTCTTCAAATTCGTTGCGACCTATATTATGACTGTGATTTCTAAATGGCGCATCTCATTCATCTGACTTTATTTTTTATTGCTGATAATCAATGATTCTCTGTTTATTTTGTAGCGAAACATGAACATTGAAATCCTCAACAAAGCAGATTGTTTGGAGGCAGGGAAAAAAATAATTTGAAACTGTTTCATAGAATAAATACACCGGGGTAGAAAGCTTTGTAAGTAACTTGGGCTGGAGAAGTAGACTATAATTATAAATAACAAGATTATCGCTATTCGAAAATGTTGTCATTTTAAATCTTTATGAAGTGCTTATAGGGTACACTTTTATTGTGAACCATTATATAAAATAATGCATCTATCACTTTATCAATTATTATTGTCTGAACTTGAAACTGCAAATAATAAAATAATAATATAGCATCAATCATCAATCAAATTTTTATATATCAGGATCAATAAATTGAATCAATTCAAGCAGGAGCGAGGATTAAACCTTGTTCGCTGGTGGGAGTTCAGACTCAAATAAATTAATAACACTTTAGTCAAGATCATCTATTTTGTTTCAAAACTGACCTCTAGAGATTCGACTACCCAGCACCATTAATATTTTTTTTCATAAAATTGATATAAAAGGTATTTTTCTTCAACCATGATCCATATTGTATCCTTCCATATTGTATCCATATTGGTTCCTATTGTATTCCTTCTCAGTAAATACTTAAGAAAATGAGTGATTGTAGTCTTCAATAGTTTATAGCTCACCTATTACTGACTCACGATTAATTTTGTATAACATAACAGAGCAGTTGTCTTTTATGTATGAAAATGTCATATTATATAAATTGCGCTCTTAGGTTTATCGCTCTTAGGCCCCTAAAGATCCAATAAAATCCAATCATGCGAAAAATCCAATAATACGAAATTACTAGGTCGATAGGAAAATATTGATTACTGCCTGCTTTAGATAAAAAATGCAGAAGAAACCAGTCATGATAATGACTTTGCAACATTGAAAGACTTGATTGTGAAAGCACTGCACCATAAATACTCTGAGCACAATGACGTTTTTTCTAGTGCACTCTGAATTTTTCATGGCTGAACAGAGGAATAGCAGCTATTCAATTTTTAAATTTATAAATTCCAATCAGTTTTTCTGTTATTTTTATGAGCGAATCGTTGAATAATATAAACTAAATTGATTCAAAGAAGATAAAATAACAATAAATTTAATTCATCAATGGTTTGACATTTAAAAGACTTAATAAGTTTATTATTTAATGTATATAGATTCATTATTCTAAAGCAATAAAAAAACGATCAGAATACATTGTATTACAAATTATTGAAGTTTTCCATCGTTTTGTATTTTGATTCAATCAATTGCTAGGAATTACTAGGAATAATTGTCTGGCTCTCATCATTTCAAACCTCTTTTAAATTATGAAGAGGACAGAAGTAGAGGTATCTATTAAAATTCTAAATAAATCTCAATAGGCCTATCATTTTTACTTTTCGGTAGTCGCTTCTAGGCCAGCAGCTTAAGGATTGGAATAATGTTTATAGAATTACTTCATAATTATGGAGAACTTGAACAACACCGTAGTAATTCGAATAATGGTTATTGTTTATGGTTATTATCCACCATAACCAAAAACCATTACTCAAGTATAATACTCGTGTTCGCAAATTGAAGTATTGTACATTTGAAAATTCAAATTTATGTCACCTTTCACCTACTAAAGTGTTATTGGTTGTTATTGGTGTTAATTATAGTTGTAATTGGTGTTATTATGAAGTGTTAATAACTCATTGTTATTGGTGGATAAGGATGGTAGTTTAGCGTATTTCACATTCTATAGAATGATTACACTGATGAAGATGCCATTAGTTTTATTAAACGAAATAATATTAATAAATAAAATTAATATTGCAACAGTAATGAATCTTAGATCGTTGAAACAGACTCCGACTTCAGTGTAGGACAGGTAGAGAGAGAGAGAGTACCTACTCTCTTGATGAGATGAATGAAATGAAGATTATCAAGTTGAGGTCTATTCACACACACCCGTGTCGTGTCAGCTCATCTCCAGGCGCCCAATGCTTTGTGATTGGTCCATTGGTTGATGATGGACCAATCACAGAGCGTTGGGCGCCTGACGCATGCGCAGAACGAAATAGCTGAAGATGAACTAATACGGCACGGAGAAGTTCTACTAAATGTTCTTATCAAGTTTGAAAATGAAATTATATTCTTAATTTTAATGATACTAAAACCAATAAGCCATTCACTGTAATTGGAATCTTAGGCTAAGCGTACACCGGTTAGTCAAGACAAGACAAGACGCGATTCGTTAGACACGTTTAGTCACAGTACTTCACATAGTTGCTTATAAAGCAACACACACCGATTAGTCATTGCATCGGTGTGTGCTGCTTCATAAGCAGCTGTGTGAATTACTGTGACTAAATGTGACTGATGTCGTCTTGCCTTGACTAACCTGTGTACGCCTAGCCTAAAATAGATGAGTATTTCCTGTCGCATGGTCGGATGTTTGTCCGACCGACTTGGATCATAAAGTTCACTGGATAAAAAAGGTAAGTCAATACCGAAACAAATTATATTTGCGCATGACTGAGCGCAATCATCTAATTACATTAGATTAGGTGATATTGCTAAATAATCACCTTGATTTTATAGTTACGTATTATTTCCCAGTTACTGAATAAACATCATAAAAAATTAATTATCATAGAAATGACAACCGTTCTCGACCCTAAATTTATTGGCTTTGTTAGCGAACAGTAGTCTGCGAACTTGTATATCTGCCATAATTGATTATTATTATTGCCATAATTTATAATTAATCAATTGTGACAGTCATGAAAAATCCTGAACCCGGGCTGTGGGAAAAACTTCAATAAGATAAATTATTGGAATTAATGAAGTGCAGTATTTGAAAATATTGTTAAACAATATTCTATGACAACTTTTGAAAATGTTATCCAAATAATTGTTGTTACTTTTATTGTATTGTAATATTATTAAGATTTCGAGTACTAATTTATTATCAATAGGTAAGTTGTATGATATTTTCCAAAAATTATGAACAATTTCCCCTTATAGGCTATTGACATTATAGTTTAGGATGTTATATAGATATTATACAAGTAGTTTATGTTTATAGACAATAATTTTGAAGTTATATTATTTATTTTCAACTTTTCTCTGTATTAGCTTGAAGGTAATCTGTATATATTATGTAGAGTTGCATTCTCTTTTTGTAAAAAGTTTTTGTATAAATATTTTCTTGATCAAAAAATATTTTTATTCCATTTTCCAAAAATATTTCAGGTTTTTTCAAAAATCTCAATAAAAAATCAATAAGCAAGCTCTTATTTGGTATTGCATTGCTTTAATTGATTTTAAACTCAATGGGAACTTTTCTACCTTTTTAGTATCAGGATGGTTTTATTTTATTCTTATTGGAATAATAATACAAGAATTCGTTTGAGAATAAAATACTGTTCATAGACCGCTGTCTGACATTGCTAAAATGGAAACAGCCTTGTCAATTATTGGAGGCCTTAGAAAGGATTGATAATAAAAAACTTGTAGTTATCTGTCAAAGGTGTCGTAAGTAATGGGTTATTTATAAAATAATTTCTTAGAATCAGTCCAGCATCAACAAAGAGCTTTCTGAATTCAAAATGAACCGAATAAACAAATGAAAAAAAAACGTTCAAAATAATGTAAATAAAAATGTGAATCCTTGAGAGTCCAAAAATGTAATTTATTCATTGCTTTGAAAAAAGATTGTTTCTCAACAAAATCAAATGAAAGTAATATGTTATAGGCCAATATCCTATTATATATAAGGTTTCTATAAATTATTCTAATTTTGTAGTGGAATGTTGTCTTCTGAATAATCGTGCTAATCTGGATCTAGAATATGATTTTCTGTGTGAATTTGGACCATTTTAGTGTTATCTATGTGATATCAAACTATATTTCTGTTTCATTATAATTTTGAAGATACCGGTATGACATTATATTCCTAAATCATTATCATTTCGAATATATTGAAGTTATACAACTGGATAAGGACTAGTATTGGCTACGTTCCATTGGCAGTGCCAAAAGACATTAATTTAATTTGTCTATCACTCGTCAGCACTCGTCAGCAATAAAGAACAAGATCAAGTATATGACCACGGACCACTGACCCTTTCACTAGCTACTGCAACATCGTTTACTACTCTGCCACAGCGCAAAAACGTTATTAACTAGAAAAAATAGCATATATTAACATTATCATTATACATTGAATTACGAAAGTGGCTAACGTTGCATGTAAATTGTGCAGTAAACACCAACGCAACAAGTGATCTATGGTGAACTACTTTGTCGCTCTTTCAATGAACATTAGAATATGAACAAGATCAGCAACTCAATTATACATTGGATTATCAAAGTGACTAACGTTGCATGTAGATTGTGCAGTAAACACCAACGCAACAAGTAAAGCGATCTATGGTGAACTACTTTGTCGCTCTTTCAATGAACATTAGAATGTTAACAAGATCAGCAACTTAATTATTTATTGAATTTATCGTTGCTTTTTCTCATTGAGAACATGGGATGCCCAGAGGCGACGACTACACAAACATTGTGGAGGAAACTCACGTCTACAGTCTCTGTACTCACAACCGATGATCTTCTCGGCGGGGGGGAGGGGGATATAGAGGGTATTGTGAGTAGCAGAGCCATCTCGTGGGCTTTTTCTTCCTAGGCAAGATTATGCTAGGCGCTCCATCAAACAAATTCTACAGTGATTAGTTGAAATTTTAAATTGTACACCATAATAATTTATTGAACGAAATTCCTAATTATTAATAATGCTATAAAATACTCTGAAGACTTGCGCTTCTGCGAATATTGACAACAGAATAATAAGGAAATTCGATGAACGCTGCTGTACAAAAAACTTTTGCCCGAGCGCAAATCGAACCCAGCACCCCTTGATTGCCGTCAAGAGCTCACCTTTACCGGACATCTTCTGGATCTTCTGGACATCACCAGCAGCACTAGGATTCGATATCCGCTCGGGCAAAAGTTTTTTGTACAGCAGCGTTCATCCAATTTCCTTATTATTCTGTTGTCAATATTCGTGCAGTAGCGAAAGTCTTCATAGTCTTATAGCATTATTAATTAGGAATTTCGTTCAATAAATTATTATTATTTCTCCCTCATTCTCCCTCTTATGGCTTCTCCTTTTCTCTCCTACCAATTGACTATCCAAAGTTTCTAGACTGTGATTGACAGCTTGTAAATGAAGAAGACTTTAAAACTGATCTGGAAAATTCCAGATCAGAAATACTGATCTGGTAGACTTTTTTTGAAATGGATATCCCTTTTATGTGAGGTGATGTCGTATCCCTTCAAGTAACGTCGTATTCAGATAGCGATTTTCCAGAGTGGAGAGTCAATGGTTTCCAGCGGTGTAGTTAGTTACTGTCAGAGATAATTCAAAGGTATTAATTATCCTTTTCTATGTTACTGTCTGTGTGTATCGTGTATCAATAAAATCGCCACAGTTCGTGTCTACAGAGACTACAGTTGAGCACGAAAAGATGTAGTGCAGTAGTGGTGAAATAGCCTGATTGATATTGAACTATTTGATTGATTTATAAAGCTAATGTTACTTGGGAGTTTGAGGTGCCAACTTGTACGAATATTGTATCTCTGAAAATGGAGTTTATTAATTATGCCTTCCTGTATTCTTATTATTAAGATTGAATGATATTATTACACTTTGATTTGAAGCTGTTGAAGGTATATTATGTAGATTGAATTAAAAATTTGTGTTAGTAGTATAGATACTATTCAACTCATTATTCCTACTTGGGAATCGTGGAGAAATCGATTCAATTTTTGTAGAATCTGTGCCATTTTTTAAAACTAGTTTAGTTCAATAAAGAAGAGTATTTTTAGACCTGTAGTTTTACTCAAATAAATCCGTACCGAATTGAGAACTATTAACAATTTTCCAAAGACCACTTTTTCAAAAAATAGGAGTCATTTCTGATGAGATTCTTTCTGTCTAATAGAAAACAAATTTTGTTCAATTACAATCAAAGAATTTAATTTTGAAAATTCAGTCTACAGTAATTTAATTTCAAGGGATAATAATAATAATTATTCCGTGTAACCTGGCTGGCTCAGGTCTGGTGTCAGATGATGATTCAGGGGATGGTTCAGGGGATGATTCATCTGGACTCGGAAATACTTTCGGTGTCTATAGATTTGGGAATTGATGCTTTCGGTCTCTAGACTACTATGGATTCGGTAATTGATATTAGATATTTTCATTAGTCTGTCCAATTGTCCTTACTGAGGAGAAGTTGGAACTCGCAGGTCCTCTCTTACATGAGTATCCATCCTACATAAGTATTCAATCAATCTTCACCCCAGAATTTTTCAGTTTTTGTTGATCACGGTTAACACTCAATCTTTGATTTAGCCTTGAGATGAGTTACAAGTGTGTCTATAGAGCAATATTTTGACTAAAAAAATGATCGAGAACATTTTCCTTTTTCCGCAGATACCTAATTATTACTATAAGGAAAACATCGTTCATCGATACGAAGCTTTTTGTGATCCATTTCTTGTTCGATACAGGGCACACGCTTGATTTTATCTGCTTGCCTTGGAGCAGCAGAGTGCAGTGTGAAGTATGAATAAGCGACCTCCACATCAGGAGGAAAGGCCAATGATACGTGAGTGCTGCCGACTTTCCTCCTTTCCTACCGGTAGTCATTCTGCCGATTCATGACCCCAGCTAACGTGGAACAGGTTGACGTTGATGGAAATATTAATTGTTGCCGTTCACAAAATCGATCAATCCACTTCTGGCGATCGTAGCACAGCCTTGTCAGCCTTATCTCTTTATCAACTATAAAGTCAACCTGATTGACTCCATCATCATCATTATTATTAAGTACCGGTATCAAATATTCAAATATTAGGCATACAAATGCAAAGTGAACAATCATCACAGAAGAGCCTTTTATAGTGAAAGTGCTTCAAATATTTTCACTGTATCACCTTTTTTTATCAAGTTATTGTTAGACATCTACCGTACATTACCGTACCGTACGTAATTCATTTCTATTATTTGACTATTATAGTTCTGTAAAAATCTATTGAACCAAAACTTTCAAAATTGGCAGGCATGTTCAGATGGACCTCTAGACGTGCACTAGAATAAAGGATTTGAAAAATTTCCCAAAAATATGCCAGGTCTCCATCCTCCATGCTGTTCCTGCTTTTCTTTGCGTTTCTCCAACTCTTTCGAGAACGTCTGCACTATAGAGAAGTTTTAATGAAATAACTTAATAAGTAAGAATTTACTCACAAACTACTGTATTTATGACCATTTCGCAGTGCCGTTCTGCATCATCAGAAAAGTTACACGAACTCAGTTTCAATGAAATGAACTTATTTGAAATGTTCAAAATGAAAGATGCAGGCGACCGTTGGGTGTTTCTAGTTTTATGGAGTAGAATTTGTTGAAATGTAAACTTGATAGGGTTTGATAGAAGGGTTTAAAGATTGTTAAACCTCAAGAGTTAAATAGTTTGAAAATTCCAAATGAAACAGGTGAGTGAAGCTAGCCTGGAAGTGCCTGTTGACGAAATGGCGAGTAAAGCAAGCATGTTCAAATGAAATACATAAATGTATATGCATAAACATAATTATGCTGGTCATATTATTGGCCGGGGGTCCTGGCTAGACGGATAAGGCGAGCGAAGCGAGCTCACCGGCAAAGTAACCATAACTCACATTAAAGTATAATCTATGCTTTTTCGGGAGGGGAGGTGAGGACCGGTTGGCAAAACCTCCAGGGACCTTTGCACTTAGATCCTCTTCCGTTTTGGGTGAAGTATCTCCCTGGCGATACCGTAAGCCTAAGGGAACCTCATATTTTATAGTAAAAATTAAAACAGGGATATAAGTATATGAAAGCCCAATTCTCATTTTTCATTGTCCAATTCTCATTGAAAGTTTGTAGCACAACTCATAATAGTAGCACATTTTAATAGTGCACATATCATACCTAATTAAACTGAAGATTGAAATACTCGTGTTTTTTTTAGTATGGTAAGTTACTGTATGGATAGAATGAGTTCATGGACACACTTTTTTCTTTTTATGCACGTTAGAAAGAATCAATTTCGTCATTAGAGGTGAATCAAGTTGAAAAAATAAAATTAATAATTTTGGCCGAGAGACCTAACTGAGAGACTGTGTAGTTGAGGGCCTTGACTCCAGAGTAGCAAAGTATAAATTTTTGTTCCCAAAGTAACAAGAATCTTATTATTGAATCAAAAATGTACCAAATATAGTGACAGATTTATTTTCTCAGTAACCCATTAGTGTACAGTAGGATTCTTGAGATAATAATTAGGAAGTGAAACTTCATAGCTGTACCTATATTCAATAACTGTAGGCCTGATGAATATAGGCCTATATCAATTTAATATTATGCGCTAATTTAATAGTAGTCTATGTTCTTGGATCTCTATCTGATTCAAAGCGAGCCAAAATCAATACAAGCAACTATAATCATCAACATTCTCTATCTTATAAACTTATACTCTGTTACTAAATTAATATGTTTCAGAAGTTGACTATCTTGTGCTTCCGCAGCTATATGGTCTGCTACAGAATTATACTATTATTATTATATAGGGCCAATTATTAATAGGCCAAGCAGGTGTATCTTCTTTACATAATTCCCAATTTTAAGGTCATTTATATATTACCATTAGATAGAATAAATCGTTGAAATACGGTAGTTTGATCTTAGTCCTCGAGATTCCTATTCCGGTTATTTTTCGAAGAAAACGCTCGACACAGGCATAGATAGGTTTGTTGTATAAACTTGTTTCTCATCAATATTTATGTCTTCTACGATATACAGAAGCGTGCTAGATAACCATACACCGTATTCTAAATTTATTGGAACATAGACTGTTATATTATTTGTATATTTGTATTGCATTGCATATGAAAATTCCCTTCAGTTAAACCAGTATATCGCACCGACAGGGATTTACCGTTTAAATAGTAGGTCCAAAAATAATCAGTTTATAAAATTGATTGGATAAAGTGTGCTACATTAATTTGTCTGATATTTCAAAACTGGTTGTAGAATACAGATACAGTAACTTCTTAAAAGTAGTAGTTTATTTCCTAATTATTAATGCCTGCATTTGAATTTTTAATTCTTCGCTCGGGGCGAACACGTTTTATACATTCAATGACATAGGCCTACTCCTCCTCCAAAATTATTATAATTCAACGATCATAAAGAACTCACAACTCTCAGTCGAATGATTAGTTATTAGTATGAATACTATAAAGTATAAAGTACGGAAATTTCCAAAATTTCCATTAGTTTGTTGTATACAGCTTCTTGTGGAAAACTATGTTTTAATGATCTAATTTCGCATAACTTAATATATTTTATATATTTTAAACATAGAAGCATATAACAAAAATAATGGAAACCTGTCACCGGTACTTACCAGCTACCAATTATGAAAACCGTTGAATGCCAGTTCTTAGGATGCTAATAATGTAATATTCCTATCAGTTCAGTGGAGAAATGCTTCAATATTATCAAAAAAGTCTTTGAGGATTTCTGTAAGCAGATTAATTTGATGTATCAGCGCTAGAGGGAAGGACATCAAATTCAAAACTCTTGGAGTTCAAATAAAAATATCATCGACACCTGTTGATCCAACATAGAAAATGTGTTCCAATAAAGGGAACAAGAATTTAATTTTTCTTGCTTCAAAGATGATATACGTGGAGGAAGAGATTATCGCTTTGATGAAGCTACAAATACTACAGTATTTGGAATAGTAGTTTTTCCAAAGCTGTGTGGAAGCTCAATTGAAGTTTATTCCAATGAGTGGAAGCTCATTCATGCTCATTATGCTAATTATCAAGATTTTTTCCTTGCTCATGTACCGGCATGTGAATAAAACTCAAAATTATTGAATTCATAAGGAATAAGTCTGTATTTATCTACATATTATTTATATTCATTATTGCACCACACCACAATATTGGTTGCTTTATCATTTTATAGTCTTTAAAAAAACCTTTTCATACGGTACTAGTTTTTAAAATGAGTTGACGGAATAAAATAATTTCCTGGTGGTTTAGAATGCACATAAACTTTACTTTCATTTATCTCTTATCATCACCCATCTATCACCAACTTTCTGATAGTTTCAAAGTCTCTGTTTCACAGTTTTGTTTTAGGAATCACGTCTATCATCGATCCGAAACGAAATTAAAATACAAATCCGAGTCAAAAATCAATTGATGAGCAAAATGCAGATATGGTAAAATAGATTTGTAATATTCATACTCTTTGCTACCAAAATCGTGTAACATTTCCAAGTAATGTTCACGTATCAATAACTAAAATTATTATCGATAGACGGTTGAATGAACTTTGATACAGTGCCCTCAACATTCAACATATAGCCTAAAGAGCTCAATTAATTCCAGGTTTGGCTTGTTAAATTTTCACGGCACTCTATTACTAACAGGAAGAACTGGTTCTTAATGAAAACGAGGAAAGTAATATGGACATGCAACCAGGTGGATTCCGCAGAAATTCAACGTGATTCATCTGGGAGTCTCTTTATGTGCAGCACTAATTTTCACTAAACACATCTAAGAAAAAACCTGATCCACTCTCCATTCTCTGGAGAATTTTCCTTCTTGTACTATATGCTACCTATTAAACTCATTTTTTGTTAATCAGTTTCACAAATCATCTCAGAAATTGCATGTATTCAATTTTTATAGTCTAATAGATTCATAGAAATGGGATTATTCAACAGCTAGAATATCCAAAAGCTTACCACTGGAAAGTTTTTGAATTCTGAAGCACTTTGAAAGGGTTATAAGTGTTGGTGACAATAAGCATTGTTGTATAGTACCTTATTAGCAATAACGAGCTTTTGTCAAACCTTTTATAATCCCCTGAAATAATCACAAAATTTAAGTAGATGTAATAAAGAAGAAAAGTAGAAAAATATAAAGTAGAACTTTATAAAAAGAATTTGATGAATAACTGGTTTAATTAATGCTAAATATCAATTTGAAACATAATGGTTTTCGTTAATATAATACCGGGTTCTTCTCTTTTGAATTGAGAGAATCAACTTTGAAACACTCAATCTCATCTATCTTCACTCAATAAATTTTCTAATCAATTCCTACAATCAATCACCATGGTCATTTCTTTGCATGAAGAAAGCATAATTAATTTCATTGCTGCATGGTGGTTGATAAGTGAGCGGTAGTGGTTACCTATTTGTGAATGAGTGTGTGAGAGAGAAAGGTGCTGATGAGTTGCTTATCGGTAGCTGCTATCTGAGCAGGCCATCTCCATAATCTCATAATCTTCTGCAGGATTTTAGGCCAACAGGCAAGGCTACCGCTCACCTAAATCTCTTGTCAGTTATCAGATCTGAATCTCTCCCACTTTACCAGGTTTTCCTCTCTCTCTTTCCTACTTGTTTTCACATCTCCCCCTCATATGTTTGCTTCGGGAACAGGAATACTTTATCTGTCCATTGTCGGTTATCATTAGTTTTATTGCCGTAATTTGTACCCGTTCAATTTTCATTACCTTCAATTTAGAAACTGCGTTCTACTGCCGACCAGTGCATTATTCGCTCTCGCTCTCATCTTGCTACCAGTTGTGATTCTAAACTATACTTATCATTTATCAGGCCTACTTGGAGAAGAACGCTGAAGCACAATAAACTATAATGAAAAAATCTATTCTGCCCATTAAAACGCTTATTCGCCGTGAAGGTAATTTCTGCACATTAGAGATGGAATTTATTTCCTGGTGGATTTGTACTATTCTTTCATAAAAACTATGAATTGTTCAGCACTACAGATTGCCGGTTGAAATCTGTGAAATATCAATTATAATTATTATTAGCTCCACAGCCATTCATTTATCATTTTATCCTAGAATACCGAATAAAATAATATTCAGATTTTTGGATTGAATTTTTGTAGGGGTTTGTTTCATGAGTACAAAAATCGGGACGTATTTGAGGCTATGATGCGTTCAAGTCCTATAATCTTCCGACTGGTGGGTGGTGGCGATACTCAGGCAATCAATTGAATCTGTGGTTAAGCTTTGCTGGATAGATTTATGTGTGAAAGAATCGCTAAAAGAACGTGTCCGATGAGACATGTATTAGGCCTATTTCTAGATCAGTACACTAGTGCTGTAAAAGCATCCTGCAGTGACTTCAGTTTTTAATGAGTCAGTTAATTTCTTGGTCTTATACAATATGAAGTCCGACAAGTACAAAAATAATACAAAAGAAGCAATCCTTCATCCTCTTATAGAGAATCTTTGCTGTAGTCTACTCATGAGTTTAGACTCCTCCATTCTGTGACAGCACTATAATAATTATTGTGTCTAATGTAAAAAGAACTTGCTATTTTATGACTGCTGGCTGGGTTTTTCAAACTATTCAAGGATGAGCTGAATTAATTATTTCGTAATAATATATATTGCTCAAGCACTGATATGAGTTTCCTTCAGTTAATAAATTTACTCACCAAAAGCTCATCCGGCTATAATAAGATTTTCTGTCAATTAGGAGATATACATTGTTTGTTCAGTATAGTTTCAGACTTTGACTTTATCAGAGGACTGGAAGGAAGGGTGAAGGACTAAAACGATAGCTATTTTTTGCACTGATTGATGTGGTTGCACAGACTGGAAATCAACTCAACTGGTAACTTTATAGTAGAAACAAAACAACACATTATAAGTTGATCTTACTGGTACGAATTGAAGGGGTTACAGTTATAATGAAACGCACAAATCCCTCATGGAAGGCGTTGTCGAATTACATAACGACAATATTTTTAACAGTACTAGTACTGGTTAAGTCATTTGGCACTTGTTGCTCTTGAATTCTAATTAAAAGTTACTTAATAACTTTCAAACAGGAGCTCACATCAGTAGAATGAACCCAGGAAGAATTATAACGTCTGAAACTCCTTCTGTCAGCAGGCAACGTATCAAAGTAACTTTTTTATCACGTTATCATTATCACGGCAATCGATCATTCATTATTTTTAGATTACAATCACATTCAACCTTTAATTAGAAAAATGGTAATTCTGACTAAATCGTACTGGAACTGTTATTTTTCAAGGTGGAGTACATATAAATACTTGAAATATAAGTTCGATAATTTTACATTATATCAATCAATACAAGACAATTTTTTTGCGAATATTGAACGCATCATTCATTCTTGTATGAACTTATTGGAGTTCGTTCTACAGTTGTAGGCCTACAATTTTTCGTAGGATATTTGTATACAATGTATAATTTGTATAAGTAGGCCTATATTGTTTTTTACATTAAAACAATAACTTATATTTTGGTTATTGGATGAGTTGAAACGTTTTTATTCTGTGTAATCATACCCATTTTTTCATCAGTATCATCTCCATTTCTATTACCAAATATAGAATACATCATAACCAAATCATATAACCATCATATAAAATATAAATCATAACTAAATACTTATATTGGTTTTACATCAACCAAATATCTTGACCAAATATTAATAATATCGTAGACATCCATTCGTCAACATATTTTCGAAGAATATACAAAGTAACTAGATCTTTCTAGTCTTACTAGGATGTGAGCTATTAAAAAAAGTCACGGAAAACAATCAGTGTTGTTGACAAGATTAATAATTGTTATTAGGACGCCTATATTGATGCCATATTGCCATGATACGATCAATCCAATAAGAAAACAAATTGCTGAAAAATCAAGTAACATTTATAGACTTATTATTACCTGTACCAATTATGTGGTTGATTCCTTGTCTCAGCTGTGCTGGTAGCCAATTTGGAAGTCAATTGTTCATTAAAATAAATAGAATACTTGTTTATCAAATTTTTCATTCTTTATTTCTGTTTTATTGCTCGACCACCTGTTGTAACTCTTTTGATGAGACAAATAGACTATTAATTATTACAATAGTTATGGAACTATTAATGCATTAACAATTATTAATAATAAGCTATTTTTCATTCTATTTTTAAAATGTTTCTTTACATTATTTGATTGTGCTTCATGTTGTACTGCATTTCAACAGTGTTACAAAGACTTTGTCCATGCTGTAATGGCTTTTTGACAGTAAAATTTTATTTATTTATTTGTGCTGCAACTCATAGCTATAGAAGACCTTGAGCAAGGTCGAACCCCTCTTTTTGTGCATACTTTGATTCAAATGCATAATGTTTTAAACAAGCTGCATTAATTTCAGTGGTGAATAAGCCCATTGAGATAAATATCTAGTTTATAAGTTGGATATACCGTATCTAGTTCAAATTGGATATTTAGCTCAATGAGAAGCCACCAACGGCGACAGTGCTGCTGCCTGTCGGAAAATGGAAGGAAGCAGGCCAGCTAGGGCTGAAATGCCCTTGAGCAGCAAACAGAGCAGCGGCAGTGACAGTGATCAGCAGTGCATACGGCCTTGACCGTAGGCCGTGGCTGCTGTGGCCAGTGGAAAGCAGGTTGACGCAGCTCAATGCTCGGCGCTTACTCAACAATGGCCACAGCTAGCAGTTGAGCAACCACCGGCCAAGAGTCACCCTAATATGCTCCTCTTCCTGGTTTCCATACAATTTTAATCACCAATTAGAGCAAGTTGTGCTGTCACGAGGGGTGTTCCAAGGCGAGGAATTGAAAAACATCAACCATCTATTTATTTGCTTATTATTGAATCAAAATACATTTAAGGTGCGAATACACGTTTCCAGTTGAGTGGAGTGGCGTACCAATAAAGGAGCGAGTGGAGCAGTCGCGCTCCAGGGAGCAAGGCTCTGAGGGGCGCACAGCTCTTGAAAGAAAACTGCCTTTCGCATTTACAACAAATGGATATCACTGTAATATTGTAATGAATGATGTTATGTTTAGTTTTCTATTACGCATACAATCTTATCTTGAAAAGAAAAGAAAATGAATTTTTTTCAAAATTTTCCGGAGGAGAACCCCCGCACCCCCCAGGGTTCAACCTCGCACTCACACAAACTCAATGACAACCTTTGGTCTAAGCTAGTAAACTTGCAGCTCCGGTACTTCTTGGCACACCAGAGCGAAGCGGTTTGATTGTAAATTATATATAATGTTATAATATAAGAACTATGATAAAGTATTATATATAGTATTAAAATATATACAGTATTAGCCAAAATAAACAGTACTGAAATGGTAATATTTTCAGTACTGGTACTAGGTGTTTGTTTCAGTTCTGTTTATTTTGGCTAATACTGTACAATTCAACATGGTTTATAATAATTATTATAATAGTTTTGAATTGACCTGGGCCTGAGTTGGCCTAATTCATTCAAACATTTTGGAAAGAGCAGATTCAGGAAATATTTTTGCATAAAACAAAATCAGAATCGATAAAAATTCACCAATTTAAGTTGAATTTTTTTAAGGGGGAGAACCCCGGACACCCTCATTCCAGTGGGGAAGCAGGGTATTCCATATACCCCTCAGACCTCCTGGTGTGCTCCTGTACTCTTATAATCTAGGTCACTACACCTTATTATTCACGATTTAAATTTTTATTTTTTGGGTATCTTATAACTTATACAGAATTGGTGAAAAGTATGGGAACGGCTTATATTAATATTTCTTAAACAAAGGTAATTTGACGTTATGTGACATTAAGGATCATACTCAAATTGAAAATACTACTCACTGTGACTTTGAAAATTTGGTCCGCCATATTGAATAGAAGTTCATTTCTTTAAATGGGAAGGTGGTCATGTACATGATTTCAATACAGAATTTCAAGAAAAATGAATGCCGAAAACCGCACATCGATATGTCGGTCAAACCGTTTTAAAAAATATTTGAATTTTCTGAGTGGGTGAAAAGTATGGAAACGGCGTGATATTTCATAAAGAAAGGTAATTTGATTGTAGGTGACATAGGGGATCCTACTCAAATTTGAAATACTATTCAACTGTGATTCTAAAAATCTGGTCCGTCATCTTGGTTTTGCCATGGTTCTGAGGGTGATGCCCATGAGCTCTAGGCTTGTGCGTGGGTAATGAGAGGGTGATGATGAGAGATGATTATCAGACAGGCGCTTATTTTTGAATGTAAGTTCATTTTTTCAACTGAGCGTATTTGAATTTATTGGATTATATTACACATTATGCAAAAATTTCTCAAAAGTATGGCAGTGAAGGAATGAAAAATGTTCCAACACACTGTTATGGACATTTTCACACCAATGACCACACCGTTATACAGTCTCTGTAGTCTACACTTTAGCGAGCGCTATCTAGTAGCAGAAGAGCAAAGTACTCTTAGCTTTTCTGTACCTTTCATCAGAATAGACTCTGATGAAATGTTTCATTTTTCCTAAATAATTCATTAGATAATATCTTGTGGTTATTGGACAAATTTCATGTTCAAATCAAATAATTACACTTCAGTATCAAATTCAAGGACATATGCCTGTAATTGATTAATTTCATTGGGAACGCAAGGGAACAGCGTTCCCTTACCTCCCAAGGGTACTGGAAAAACTTTAAAACTGTAAAAATTTCATATTTCTAGAGTAAATAACTGGCATGACTCTTTATTTTTTTTAAATGATTTATTCAAACTTTTTGGTTGAAAAAAGTCAAGCCGGATCAGAAATTAGAACATAATTGATCTTCACTGTACCATACCAGGAAAACTCTATCTCTAATAGTTTTGTACTCAAAGAGCGCTGAAATTAAATTAGCAAATTTCATGCCAGGAGATAAATTCAATTTGATGATGACTCAGAACAGGAAGATCTGAGGGAAAAACAAGGGATAGTAAGATGCTGATTTTGTGGTTCTGATGTTAATTTTGCCGCTTGCACTATATTCCCCCCTCCAAACATCATAGTCTTGCTTTCAAAAGTTCCTGAAGTATTATGAATGATTATTTCAATATTTCTCAATAATTATGATAGTTGGAAAGAAGACAGGCTACTTTCAATTTAATTTGATAGAAACCACAGAAAATGGGAAGGTTTCTGAATTTCTGAATTATCTGTAGAATAAAAAATTGAAGTAGAGGGTCAATAACAGAATTTCTTGAAAAATAATTACTTCATTTTTCTTACGAGGGTAGCCAGCGCTAGTATCGCTTCAAGCACTCTAATGGCTGACATTTAATTTCTCATTTTCCGAAACCAATCACGTTGCCTCTTTGGTGAACAAAGCAAAGTTGTGTTGATAAAACTGACTACAGAGTGCAGTGCAGTGTAGACAAAAAATTAGTGATTTTGTAAAGAAAATCATTTTCTTTTGTTTTAAATTGTCTCAATTTTGACTTCCTATTTAATATTTTTTGGAGCATTTCAAATGATATCAGCAATTGTTTAAAAATGGAGTGTCAAGGTAAGGTCAATCTTATTTCAAATCATGATTCAAAAGTTTGTTGTATTTAATTTTTAGGTTAGGCTGTTTAAATAAGCCATGTCATAAAGAGAAATACCTTATTATTAAAACTGTTCTTTTCTTGTACAATCTATATTTTATTCAGGTATGAGGTCTGTATGTTAATCTCCTCTTATCGTTTGATATCTGGGTAATGTTTATAATTTCTTCAATTTTCAGATGCTGGAGAGAAAGAGAACGGTGATGTGGAGTGTTCAAGACTGATAAGCAGTACTCCAGATTCTCAAAAAAGTACTCAAACTACTTCGGAGCTAGTCGATTTAACTATTATTTATAACAAAATCAAATTCGAAATTAAATTCTGCCTGGACGAGAATGTTGGGCAACTGAAAAAGCATTTACAAAATGTTATAAGTAAGTTCTTCTATTATGATTCATTATTTGTAATCTTGGGTGTAAACCGGCATAACTTTTGGTTAGACTATAGCATAGCTTGGTTGAACATACATTTTATAACCTGTAACAAAAAGATTGCTTTCCGGCTGGTAGCCTATAATTTCCTATGTCCATACTTGTCTGGTTCATAAGGTTAATTTTTGTCTGCTTTTCTATTTTTGTCGTAGCGCATGCTAATTTAATTTCCATAATTACCATTTTTTGATCTACACCCAGTAGTCCTGGTGGGATTGCGTCCAAGACACTAACACTTTAGTGATAACATTAAGTAGAATCCCCGTGTGGGCTTTGTCAGAAAATAAAACAAATATGTGGCCACTTGAAACTATTAAGAGGCGACCGGCAGCACCTCCAACAGGTCGTCCAAAAAGAATTCATCCAGCCTGTAATAACTTCGTTTCACCAGCCACTGAGACAGACCACTCCTGAAGGCACTGTACGAGGCACTCCTCAAAGTTGCTGGCAGGTGGTTGAACATCTTTAGAGCCAGGGTTGGGAAGCTGTCACGAACACTAGACAATCCTATGTCTATACCCCTAGTGTTGTGCTCGTGGATGTGTCCCCTTGCAGTGTAGGACACATGGTGACGTTTCACATACAGGAGGGAAGCCAAGATGTACTGCCCATGCAATGTAAGCAGGCCCAGGCGTTGGAAGATTGGCCTACAGTGTGCCCGGAAGTCACTGAAAGTTAAAACTCTCAAGGCCCTCTTCTGCAGGAGAAGAATGTCCTCAGCATGTGGAGAGTGCCCCCAAAGGAGGATCCCATACTGGATGTGACTGCTGAAGAGTGAGTGGTACATCATCACCAGATGTTGGAGACTAAGCTTAGTCCTCAGCTTGCGCAGGAGATAAATGACCCTTGACAGCTTACCACAAACCCTTCCTATGTGCTGCTCCAGCTCAGCCTGCTGTTGATGGTAAAACCAAGAAGAGTAACTGGCGCTGCATCCAAAACAGTCCGGTCGGTACATAAGATGTTCTGAGTCTTCCCTCAATTAGCAACAGTCTGTTGGCACTCCTTGGCCTCCTTAAGGATCTGGGAACTCATCCTTGCAGAGTGGTCCTTTACCAACCAGTGTGGTGTCATCTGCAAATAGCAGGCTAGATCCCTGGAGATCAAGGTCGTTGACAGTCACAAGGAAAAGCAGTCATCCTGTGCAGCACATGACGCATGCGGTGCAGCATTCGTTTTCCCATCTAATTTCAATAGGATGCGTGAAGCGCAAGACGACAAGCATGATGAAACGTCTAGCCTAAATGACGAAAGTCGAAACGAAAATCGACAAGGTGTGGACAAGTAACCTTAAGGGCCTGGTCACATACGATTGTGGTTAGCTTTACTTCACTACACTTACTGTATACCATACGATTTATATAGATTTACTATGCGAGTAAGTGAAGTGAAGTAAACCAAAGCAAACCACAATCGTATGTGACCAGGCCCTTAATTGTTCATTGTAACCTCACTCATGTTCATTGTTCATATCTCTGAATTCTGTGAACAAAAATCCTTCAGGTGCTTTTTCTTTTCTTTAAACTTAATTAGACTACAATAGCCTATAATTATAAGCTTATCTTATTTATTGAGTAAATATTATTTTGTAGCTATATACTCAGCAGACAATTTTTCTTATTGACCTGTTTCTCACAGGCTAATTTTTGGAATATCTTTTAAGCTTGAAATTGAATTTAATCTTCAAAGTGATTGCCAAATCCATTTTTCATTTAGGATTTGAAGATGGTAATTTGTAATAATGGTTAATTGTTAAATTTTCAACAGATGTACCACACTCGTTGCAAAAAGTCATGATAAAGGGTCTTGCAAAAGATGAAAGGAGTTTGCGAGAACTTGGTGTAGTCAAAGGTGCTAAAATAATGGTTGTCGGCTCAAAACTTGAAGATGTTATTGCTGTTTCGGTTCCAGATCCTCAAGTAAGTCAATTAGCCTACCTTAATGTGTTTCATGAAAACTGCACTGCAGTGTCATAAAGCATGAATCGTTGTTGAAGAATCATCTAAGATTCTTGAGATATTTCTGGGAATTATTAGGAATTCTAAGTATTGGATCTACTTTATTTTTACATTTTCGAAAATCAATTGCCAGTAGCCTATTATATATTTTTTATCGTGCCTCTAACGGTTCTTCTTCTTCTTCTTTTGGTATTCAACCCTGAGGTTGGTTTGCAGCAGTGCGCCATTCTTCTCTTCTATCTGCTTTCCTCTTCATTTCTTGATAGGTACCTCTAACGGTTATGTGTCATTATTATGACAATTATTAATAACAACGGTTATGTGTCATTATTATGACAATAACAACGGTTATGTGTCATTATTATTATTATTATTATTATCTGACGGTTATTGCATGATTATTACTAACTCATGTTTTAGTGTTCTTGCATGATCGATAGCTTACTGTTCGAGAATATATTTGTTATTAATAATAGACTATAGCTGCTGAACTGGTCTCCGCATTGAATTCATAATATTTTTATTGTAGGCCTACTGATTTATAATATATCTTTTCAAAGATTTTTTCCTGCCTAACAAAAAAAAAATATTTGGAAAATGACCCTTTGAAGAACTTTGAGGGTACCGGATACAAATGTTACCTTGAATGTCTCGTGACACATAGTCCCTCTGGTCAATTGACTTCGACAGAACATTGACGTTAAACATAACGTCAATGCTCTGTTGAAGTCAATTGACCAGAGGGACTATGTGTCACGAGACATTGACTAATGAAATAAAACCTAGAAGTGAAGTAGGCTACAGTAGTTTGCGACTGCTTCACACATCAAGCAAATAAAGTGGTGTCAGTATGCCAATCTCATTCGCTCATTGAAACAAACTCTTGGATTTATGCTAGACAAGCAACTCTCAACGCAGGGTCTGGCTGCAAGTAAGAATAAGAATTATCTTGCACACCTCACGCACCCAAGCTGATAAGCAGAAAACCTACTAATTAATCCAGTCTTATTTCTATGTATGAGGTGTGTATATGTAGCTAACTATTATTATCAATTATTCTTGGTATGATAATAATCAATACCGTGATATTAATCAAATAGCTGATAGTATTCAATAAATGGTATCAAAATTTTCCCAGGAGGCAGCTGATGACAAGGCAAGTGCTGTGGCAACAAAAGAACCATTCTGCAAACAAAAAATTCACAGAAAAGTTCTCGATAAAGGAGTTCCAGAGGATGCAATGCCTGGAATCATCAACACCAAGGTATGTGTCAACCTCCAGACTATTTAGATTTACAAATATGTGAATTGACTGAATAAATCAACCAATGACGATGTTTTACAGATTTTTTTTTCAATGAAATTATTCAAAATATCACCTACCGGTACAATTTTCAAATTATCATTAAAAGCTATCTTTTTATAGTTTACCTTGTAATCTCAATGGCTTTCTGAGTAACGGGTCCAGAAATGAATTTTCTTATTTAATTTTTTTGCTGAGGGCGATGGCCACATTAGCTCTAGGCTTGTGCCTGGATAGAGGCACATTTTTTTATGAAAGTGAAGGAAATTATCGAATCTATGCGTATACAAGACTTACAAGACTTGAAATTTTCCAAAAAGAGCTTAATATTATTGCTGAAGCATTAGTAACCAAGGTACATTGTGTTTTTGTAACAGGAAGCACTACCACCGTTTCCTTTGTCTGGAATGCTGAACAAGGCAGGTGGCAAAGTGAGACTGACATTCAAGTTGGAGCTGGATCAGCTGTGGATCGGAACGAAGGAGCGGACTGACAAAATACCCATGAACTCTATTAAGAGCATTGTTAGTGAGCCCATTCAAGACTTCGAGGAGTATCACATAATGGTAATCATTGCAATTGCGATTCTAGTCTTACTATCTTATTTAAATTTATAAATTTTCTAGAACAAATATTGATGTTGTGGAATGTTTCCATGATATAAAACTTTTTGAAATTGTCTAACTCCACTTTAATAAACACAATGTTTACACCAGGATCATGGTTTCATGGACTATAAAACAACCATGCTCCTGGTGTAAACATTGTGTTTATTAAAGTGGAGTTTGACAGTTTCAAAAAGTTTTTTCTATCATTTAAAAATTTAGTTGATAGCTGTGCAATATAACATTTGCACCATAATCTCTTTAGTCAACTGATCAGGAGTGACCTGAAAACTCTAGACACCAGACCTGAGCCAGCCAGGTTACACGGAATTATTATTATTATTATTAGTCAACAGCCATTTGGTTGGTTGGCAGCAACTATCCATGCTTTTCTGTTAACTTCTCTCCGTTTCTGTAAGCAGTGCTACTCATAACCTGCAACAGTCATTTACTCTAGCCTTGGTCTTCTTAGGAGATCCTTACTTTCTGTGATTCCATAAATATAATATAGATTGCAATAATACATCTAACAATATTTGAAATATATACAATAAATGTAGAATGAGATTAAAATAGAATAGTGATGAATAAATTTAATAGTAGATGATCGTTTGTCAAGACATCACTATTGTACTGCCCGATGCTAAGCTCCATGTCCCTGACGGCTGAAGCGGAGAGACGAAGATAGCACTCTTATGCACTGCACGTTTTTCGATGAAGTATTGCATTCCTCCCAGGGACACGAGCTTAGCATTGGGCAGTATAATTATGTTGCCTAACTGAACCCAAACACCCGCTCATATTAATTCTGCATACTACACTACACTTCAATTTAATTTATTAATATTTGTATGACATCTCAATGAAGTTTTTGGACAACAATTTACAAGATGGTAGTTATAGATCTAACTTATATTTTACACAAATTCAAGCTTCTTACCCTAACCAGAAAGTTTTAAGTTTTGAATTGACTTTCATACCTCTTTAAAATTGTGCATGCAACTTAGCTCTAGAAAGTAATTTTAAAATTTGTATATGAAATTTGCAGGATAATCTGACATGTAAATACTGGTTTTATGCATACATGAATATGATTTGTTCAAAAGTCAAAATTTCGTTCCAGTTTACTCCACTTGCCCTACTGATGTGTTGATCGAGTCACTAATGCTTATTAATATATTGAAGTTTTGGTAAACAAACCTGAAAATTGGAAAGGGTGAGATAATTTTTATTACTCAATAGCCTACTCGCCGCTCTTAATACGGTTCCGAGGGGGGCGCCCCTTGTTAATAAGATGCCTCAACAAATATTATATTTGAATTTTGCAGTGAAAATTTATCAGTTCAATGAATAATTTTGTGGTATTTTCAATTACAGGGCTTGCAATTGGGCACAACCGAGGCATCACGCTATTGGGTCTACTGGGTCCCTGCGCAGTATGTTGAATCCATCAAGGAAGCGGTCCTAGGCACGTGGGCACTATGATCTCCAACCCAATGTAAATTATCCTCTTTTATTTCAGTTAATGTCATTTACCAAGTGCAAATCATTTGATACTTTTAGTTCTTTTGTGTCTTTCAAAGGCTTCAAATTTATTTTCAAAGAATTTAAATTAGTTTCATGTGTTTAAAGGAGTGAGTACCTCCCACTTTGCTTTTCAATTTTTTTTCTCTACATCAGGCAGGTAATGTTGATTGAAATCATTTCTAAAAATGATTATTCAACTCTAGAATAATATTTAAATGGATTATTTCTTATTGGGATTATTGTCAGTCAGAAATTTGTATTAATCTTTCAAAAATACATATCCATTAAAGTAATATCCATTAATCACATAAAGTAATGAAAACTTCAACGCTGGAGATAACCGTAACAACCCATTTTTTCCCATAACTGAGGAGTTTCAATAAGTTGGAAAGTGAATGTTTTACAGAGTAGATTCTACATTTAACTTAATTCATTTGTAACACAGCTAATCATATTGCTGAAAGTCCGTAGTCCGAACACTATGGATCATTTTAATAGATTATTCTTGTTTGGCTCAACTTGAAGCTGTATTATTATTCAATAATTATTTTTTCCCAATCTAAGTAAAATGTAAAATGTTTTCTGACTTACTGTAATGAGCTTAGATATTCTACCACTACTCCAAGTGATTCAGACATATCCAAATCGAGTTCAGAAATGTACTAAAATTTTTTTAAATTTTTTCAAATTTGGAAAGAGATTTTTACTTTCAAATTACTTCTTGAAAAATTTAGAATTTTTTAAGGGATTGTTTGTTAATTGTCTTATTTGTTAATAAGCAGAATAAATTTGTATAATTAATTTGAATTTCTTTTAAAATTTACCATTCAATAATCTAATTTAAATTATTATTTCCAGCAACGGGACTAGATAAATTATCAACATTGAATAGGACACTCTATTTGAAAGCAACCGTAGGTATATTAGTAAATTTTCATTTTTGGTTATTGATCAGGTAAATATAATTTCATAATTTTAAATTTGCCATCAACAGTTACTCTATTCAATGGAAACTGGCTCCTGAACCAGCTTTATAGGTAATTTGTTAATACAGAAATCTGACTAATCAAGCTAGACACTGGTAGAAATATTCTTTTTCTAACATACCAGTAAGTTCTGTTGATTATCAATGTTGCTTCATTAGCTTCAGTTTTGTATCGGTTCGTTGAATTCGTTCATTTTCTAAACATTTTTTCCGAGCTTAATTAGTCACAGAGTGTAAGCGGAAGAAGGCCCTTCTTTTGTGAATTAGTAAAGTAATCTGACACAATCAATTTTCCGGCTATTGATTCCAGTTTTCATAATCAACTCAGTACCTAGTTGTTAAACCTAGTTGAAATTTGTAATGAATTTTCTAGTTTTATACTTGAGCTATAATAGAACGTCATGTCTTTTATTCAATCCCTCTAAAACTTATTTCTTTTTCGTCCATTTGAAGTACTGTAGTACAATCTATTATAATAATTGTCGAATATCATCTTCTAATGAATCAATAATTTGATTTGTGAATTACAGTGATTGTATGACATTCATATAAATATTCTAGATGGTTTTTGATGGCAAAATGCTCATCTTTGTAAACTTCCATGATCTGTTTCATGTTTTCTACTGTTCAAAGTTATTTCTTGTAAAATAAATGTGTTATTTTCCAATATCTGCATTTTTATTTATTGATGAAATTATTTAATTATCAATATATCAGTGAGAATAATTCAGTAATTATTTATTGTATTTTTCATGTGTTACCGGATGACACTCCTATCTAAGTCATTAGGCCTTTGGTTCTGTGTTCTATCCTGAATGAGGTCCGATTATGCTCAAAATAGTTTGAAATTCCTTGAAAACGCCTTTTGTCATTCAATGTCATCGAAATTCTCACTGAAGAGCATTCAAGTGTAAATAATCAAGGAAGTTTGAGAACTTTCCATTGGAGTTCCATTATTTAAGTTATTGTTATGAAAATTTCAAGTGTTGAATACACATATAAGACATGAGTAAAACTGACGAGGAAAGTTAGGAACAGAAAATACAAAAATAATATTTTTCCTTTATTTATAAAATAGTCTTAGCTATTATTAACAATAAATTCCATTGATTTAGCAGAGAATTCTTATTAGATGCAAGAATTGACTGGAATGTGTGTATAATTGCAACTAGTGAAAATCAACTCGTAACTGCTTAATAAAAACTTATTCCAAAAGTATTGACAATGAGAATTGCAAGCTTGAAAACTATTGTACAGGATTATTTCTAAGATTGACAACTACACCAATAAAAATCAATGTCATGGAAGCTTGTTAGCTCTCAAACAAATAATTGATGAAAGAAATGATTATATTATCATCATATTCTTTAGCTGATTTCCCTCAGACTAATTACATTCTTGCTATAAAACGTCACCCTTGCATCTTGCTAAGTGAGCTGCTAGCCTAAGTATTTGGAAAAATATTTGTGTAAAAATGAATCATTACATTCTCACGAATAAAAGAGATAATCTACTTTTCAATTAGAATAATTGAATAGTTAAATATAAAATGGGTCACAACTAAATATACAATAGCAAATACATAAACGTTTCTGAAATATGATTTTCGACTGAATCAAATAAGTAATGATGCAAACTTACGAGGTATCTCGCCTTATTACCCAATACGAGTCACTTATATTGTCATAAAAATTAAATAAGTTTTGAAATAGATTAAAATAAACACATAACTTGCACCTTAAAATGGTGGAATGACTAAAAAGGTTTTCAGTTAACAATACGTTTTGAAATAAATTCAAATAAACAATTAATTTGGCCTTACATGAATAAGAAATTACTAGAAAGAATTTTAGTTGGGACAATTCTATTAGCGAATGTAGACTAGCTACTAGCATAGAGATTCAAATTGTGTTTCTAAGGCAACGGAAAGCATCTACTTTCTAATCCTTTCAAGGAATGATGATTTTAAATTTGGACAAAACGTAACAATTATAATACATACAACGGTTTAACAATTGAAAATTAGAAACTTTACAATAACAATATAAAATTACAACTTTACAAAACATGCAATTCAACCTGCAATGGAGGTCCTTCATACAAAGTAGCAATCATTTGATAGCTCCCAATTAAAGACGAACAAGTTATATTTTCCTTCCTTCCACGAAATATACTGTATGTATTGGTTCTTGAAAGATTAAATTCAGAACAAAATTAGTTTCATCTCACCAAATAGATGGAGGCTACACATCTATCAACAAAAATATATTCGAACTACAATATAAAATATGTAGATTGAGTTGCAAGACTGGTCTTCGTTCTCAAAGGGTATTGATCGTTTGAGCATTTGGGTTAATGCTCCTAAAAGATGAATAATTCATTTTACTTTCAAAATTATTTTCCTCAAAATAGAAGAAAGTTCATAGTCCTTTATACCTTGGTTGTCATGTTTGAAACTCCTGTGTTAGTAAACACATGGCAAATAGATTCAAGTCTTTTCTAAAGGTGTCTGAATGTATTCTTCAGTTGAACAAAAAATTGATCAATCACCGTTGCTCTGCACTTCAAATCTTGCCGGTGACTGAAGATAATTCAATAAGACCCCCAAACCATTATTACTATGATAAAACCACTTTCTATATTGCTAAGGAAATTATCAGTCTTCAAACTTCATATCCAGTTCCTTTTATAATTTGAGACAATATTTACCTTATCGATCGAGAAAGCCAAAACATTTTATAAAATTGATGTAAAATCACTAGTTCTCTTTTGTGAAAACGATAGTCCATCAAAAAGATTGAATTATAATTCACAAAATGAAGTCGGACACAAATTATATCATAATTTAATAAGTTATTGACAGTTCAGTAGGGAAAATTATCAAGTCCAAAAGTTGAAACAATTAATATCGAATAAAAAAATGAGATAAAAAATATCAAATTAATTAATTTGGTAACGATATGATAGAAATGTAAGTCAATAAAAATTGTATAACAAGTAAAAAAACATTGAAAATCAATATGGTGAAATACTCCCCACTATTAACTAAAAAAAACCCTCCATTCTTCTTACAAATTCATGGATCTCGTTCAAATAACATAGATAATTTCCTCTCATTCATTCTACTTTTATCTTGATAGTGATAATAAAAGCTCTATACATCTTATCAGAACCAAACAACGAAAAATTTTATTATTAAAGTGTTTGAAACACTATAAAAACATAAATATATTTATAAACATATATATACAGTACATATCTAAGTTGATGTGTGGTATGTGGTACAACTACATCACAATAGTTTTCAAATATTTTGAATCATGACTAGTAAATAAATAAGGAACATCGAATAATGATGAATTCAGTCATTGTTATGGGCTTATATTAAAGCCGTTAGAGATCTCATGAAAACCGGGTTACATGAAGTTGATTGTTTATAGTGTTTGATACACTGTTCGAATTTTCTTGGCAGCAGTTACACTGCATTAATTTATTGAATAATTTGATGATAGTGTGTAATATTCTAAGATTGGCAAGAGCAGCTACTGAAATTAGAACAACGAAGAGTTGTAATCGTTGGAAGGAACTGGAGAAACTGAGCTCATGAGAATGCTGACTGCTGAAGCCGCTGTGGTAGACAGCTGTGTGGTTGTTGTTGTCAACATAGATGTTGTTGCAGTGGTAACAGCAGTTGTTGTCAGGTTGGCTATTTCTGTTGTTGTAGTTGTTGATGTCAACATGACCAGGTCTGTGCACATCTGGCTGTAAGGTACGGTCGTATACAAATTTATTATTCCATCCAGTAAGTAGGCCACAAGAGATCCAGCGGTCAGTCCAACATTATATGATAGGGTCATCATATTACCTGTAAACAAAATTACTTATAATGTTTCAAATACTTTAGGCTACCATAATTGCATAACACTAGACATAATATGTCCTAATATTATTAGGATACCCACAACAAAATGAGGTATATTAAAGAGCCTCAACTGAAAGTGGTTACCTATTCTAAGCGTTAGAGGACAGTATTCTTGATGTGTATTCTTGTCCTCATTAGTGCTAGTATTCAGATGGCTGCTCATCATAATCCTTCACTTTTCAAATAGTTTTTACACCGGACGCACTTTATTCTTGTATTTCTGTTTGATCTGAGTCTTGTTTTGTTTCCCAAAGAAAGTTGATTTTGAACAACCACTCTGGATTCAATTTATCAATGACTCACTTCAATTTCTATACTAAACATTTAATTCTCACAATATGCAGTTATTTCAGGCTGAAATTAGGAAAATGTATTTGGGATGGGCACTGACCAGTGAGCTCGCGATGATGGTCAGGTACGCGAGCCGGTGCTAGAATCATGGGCAAACTGCCAACCAGACCGTTGGTGAGTCCGAGCATAATGGAGATCAGAATCGGCGCTTCCTCGCTGGAGATGATCGGAGAGTGGCGCGGAATGGCACACAGCACCAGCAGCGGAATCAGCACTGCTCGCAAACCAGCAAAGATCAGCAGCTCACTTCTCGACCATTCGTATGTCACTGATGCCAACATCTGCAACAGAGACATTCAATGTGATAGGCCCATTTAATTCAATTTTTCTCAGTCATGTAACCAATGTCCAGAGGTATTTATTAAACATGAAACAGCGTATATGGCCTACCATGTTATCATTTTATCTTTACTACCATCATTTTATTTATTCTACTTGTGTTTTTTCTCTGCTTGTTTAATGATGACTCCTCCCTGCACACGGACAAATCATCCATTATTAAATATTGTAACACTTCCATATTGTAAACTGTTTGTATATGAATAAATAAATGTTACTCATAACGTGGCTATAGAGGGTGTTATAAAATACATGAGAATAAATGATGTCAAATTTGAAAAGATGCTTCAATTTGTTTTGTGTAGAATTTTATGTAGAAGTCAGTTGACAGGTACAGATTATGTAGTAAGTTATCAACATTCATATCCACTTCTACATGTAGATAAAAATCCATGAATAGTTAAGAAAGATTTAATAGTATTCATTTATTTGGGGAAGGGCATTAAATAGATATTATTTCTTTGCCATCAGACTCTGCTATACGATCATCAGCAACGTCATTAAATAATATCTATCTATCTATATAATGCCATCTGCCAAATTAAATGGATACTATTATACTGTAGATGAAAAAGAGCCATAAAAATTAATGACGTCAAATTTGAAAGAATTCTTTAATTCTTTGTCAAAATTACTTGACCTAACACTGTAAGCACAGATTATTTATTAATAGTATTATATATATTTTTAACATTAATATCATTCAGAATATATTCTCATACTCATTCAGAGTAAATTAGAATGAGAAGAGGTGGTCCATAATAAAGAAGTAGTAATAATAGTAGTTTTTACTAAATGTAAAAGAAAAGATATAAATAAGTACAGTAAGTTGAAAAAGTCTTGTCGAATCATGTAACGTTAAAGCTGAAATTAGAACTTCGGTAATGCATATTTTTCAATGTTGAAGTCAATTTGAGGATATTGTAATAAACTAGCGATATTACTTCAATCTTTGGTTCAACACCAATAAATGAATCTTTGTTAATCGTCAAAGCGTGAGCCAGTGCTAAGAATCTGATTAAGTAAGCCAGTGCTATGGACAGCATAACACAAGGAAGGAACATGAAACGAAATGCATCTCTCATCATTATTTTTAAATTCTAATTTATTTGTTCAATTTGTACGAAACCCCGTTCATAGGCTATATCACTCGACGTGGAATTGTTACCTTTCCAAGTAGATCAGCTGCATTGAAGGCAGCCATGATGATGACAGGCATCCAGGAGCCGAACCGGCAGCTCTGGATCTCAGACTCGATGCCCGGGTAGAGACACAGTGTGACAAAGTAAGCCAGTGCTATGGACAGCATGTACTGCCAAACGCTCTTAGCCACCTCCATTCGAGCATCTATTCCTTCTGCAAAATTTAATCAAAGCACATCCATATTAAATTTATGAAACGAGTATTCAATTGTTTAGGACAGCAGCCTTGTGTAACCAAAGTCGACTAAAGCCTAGTTTTCTCGTAGCCAGTTAGAATACAAGTAGGTGGCTTGGTCCCTGTTACTTGTCAAAATTATGGTGAATACTATGGCCAATGTCACACTAGGCCACCATGGTGGCTTCACCAGTCGCACTACTCTGGTGGCCAAATATTTAAAGCATTACTGTCACCAATCGCAGCATCCAGATCGCCATAGCAAATAAACAACTGAAATGGCGGTAGTGTGAACTGAGCGGAGGTGATGATGGAAGCCTAGTGACACGTAACCGGTAAGAAGCAATGCGATGACGAGGTCCCGTCACCAACCGATGGATCAGAAAATCGGCGCCACACTTTTGCTGCGCCACCAATGCTTAGTGTGCCATGCTCATATATAAAACCACGTGGTGACTCCGCCATGGTGGCCTATAGTTCGAATAAAACTAGTTGTCCCTTGGCCTGGTGCTCAAGAACCACTCACTAGAAACGTTTTGTCAAACATCATTGTTTATTAGCATCATTGATCAGACAACGTTTCTAGTGAGGGTTCTTGAGCACCAGGCCAAGGGACAACTAGTTTTATTCGAACTGTTAACTAGTATTAAATAAGGTAGTGATTTATTCATTGATAAAATTATAAAAATCATAATGTTATGATTGTATAAAAGCTTGTGATACTGAACTAAAATCATAATCACTTGAGTAGATATCACACTATTAAAAATATTTTGTACAAGATTTAACAGCTTACTTTAAGCTGCCCTCACTCTCTATACATGTTCCATTCGAAGTGTCCAGCAAGCTTTGTTACGAACATTAAGTGTGTGGGCATCTCAAACTATTCAATCTTCTACGAAACATTGATTAGTGTAATTTATTTATTTATTTAGCGTATGGCTTTTTATAGTGGGGAGACCCGAGTAGGGCTGCTCCACTTCACCAACATAACCAATTATCCCTTGATAGGGAACATGGTGAAAGTTTGTTTTCACTTAGAAAACAGACATAAGCATTTAAAAAAAGCATTTTTTGATTTTATAAAGTGTAATGTGGACCTCACTCACTTTTGATAGCAGCCCATAACCTAGTAGAGTTAGTTCTGCGATAGGAGGTGGACGTGGCACTGGCTCCATGCATTCTGACGACAACATCCTCCACCTTGTAGGTGGGGCCAGTCGCTGACGGCTCGTAAACGGGATTGGCAAAGCTGAAGTGACTGCCACCGCCCCCCGTCCCCAACGGGCCCGCCGAATCTAGAGGACTCTGCTGCAGTTTCAACACGCCGTACTGGCTCTTGCCCCCTTCAGTCCCTGCTTCCACAGGATCCATCTGAATCAAATCACATTTCAATAATTATTCAGTGCCTGCTTCAACGGGATCCATCTGAATCAAGTCATATTTCAATAAATATCATCAACTGTATACAATATTTTCTCTAATAAAAATGTAACTTATGGGCTCATAATAATTGTCTTATGCATATAATGGATCGTGCGATTTTACTTTCAATTATATTGCTGTACCATACCACAGAAATTTATATACTACTCCACAGATGAAATAGTATGTATCCTCAACATTCACTTAACGGAGTATGTATGGAAGATAGTACAGCATACAACAAACTTCCAAAAAATATATAAATATTTTTACAATTCCATAACCAAATAGCTAAGTTCTATTTCTAACAATGTTTATTTTTTCTCTCATTGACTTGCTATACACCTCTTTGAGCTCAGTGTTTTTGGTTTAGTATAAAAAATAATAATAAATATTATGATACGCTGTATCACGCAAATCCTTGTGTTGGTAGAACACTTCTCAGAAATATTGAATACAGGAATCATTTCGTGTTACAGTATTACTTATAGGAAGGGATTCAATTATATTCATGGTGAGGAGGGAATGAGGAAAAAATATGGTTCAAGAGTAATTCAAATCTTCTCATAAATAATATGTAAATAAATACTCTGAAGTCTTCCGCAAGTGCGTATATTGACAAAAGAAAGTGGAGGATTATCAATAAAAAACAGTACCTACACCATCTTCAAAAAAAATTGCCTGGGGTTTATTCAAACGCTGATTGTTGGTCAGGTGACTGAACCAGCTGTCCATCAGAAATCTGTATGAAGCCATTACGGACAAGATTTGGAAAAAATACTTATTGGATGTACAGGTAGTCTACTCACCAGGCCAGCATCCTCAGTCGGTTCGAGAGTTATTTTCTTCGACTCTCGACACAGTGTTAGATAGAACTGGACGAAGTCTGTTTTTTGCACTGCTTGATGAAGGCCAAAGCAGAGACCCACTAGTATAGCACTAACCGCGAAAAATATTAATGTGTTGAGCCTGCCATCATCTAAAGCCAGTTTTGTTAAAATACGGTTCATCGATACGAGTAGGCCAGCTCCACCTAAATAATCACAATCAAAAAGAGAATAATTAAATGTGGGAAGTTCTCCTACAATTCCAATGAATAAGATAAGAGTACTAAAAAGTCCAATTGGTTTTTTTTTTGCTGAGAGGGGTCATGATGAGAGATGACGACTATTTTTCAGGCATTCGGGAGTGGCAGTTTTGTTGTCAAAATCCGTTCTGTAGACTGGGATTAATCCCGGTACCTTTGGATTATCAGACCGGCGCTTATAGCCCTTGGACCACTCCAAAGTGTCATAGTTTAATACACTAAACTATGTAGGAATTTAGCAAACAATCAACTGCGGCCGTCTTCTTTATTTAATGATTGATCTAGCCACAAAGTAGGAAAACAGTCTTTCTTTGTTGCTCATGGAAATAATCCAATTAGATCTGCTGAACCTGTCATTTTGTATTTGCAAACCTTAAGTGGGTGCGAGCGAATGGAAAGTATAATCGCTTTATAGAAAGTTAGTCTTTTTTCGAGATCCTTATATGCTAATATAATTACGATATTATCATCATCGTCATGGAATAGCTTTTTTCTTCAAAGTAGCCTAATAACAAATCGATAATGATTTATTCTGTATTCTGCAAGTATTCTTCAAGATTAGATTCTTGCAATCAAGTTTAATCAATAAGCCTAGTTACACTTTTTATGAATGATTCCTAATTGTCAGGTACTCTTTTGATATAAATACATAACACATAGATACTCACTTTCACCAGCCATTACTGCTTGTGTATACCTGCTGGGCAACATACTAGTATAACCATAGAAGCTCGACTGCTGAACTGAAAAATATAACGAGAAGTTCTATTAGATTTTCTTGAAAATAACTGAATAAAAAATTTATATATCACCTATTAATTTACCCTATGAATATAAAAAAGTTTTATTTCTCATCTATGCGCATGCCTCTGGGAGTCCCAGCTTGAAACGTTCTACATAATACTGTTTAAAATGAAAAAAAACTTGAGCAAGAAGCGAGATAAAAGACAATGAAAAAAATATATTCAAGATTCATATCTCATACAAACCAGAAACACCTCCCAAACTAGAAGAGTGGAAATAAACAAATTTCTCAATATATTACTTTGTAAAAAATTGAGCAAAGTACTCAAGAACCAATCTAATCCTTTTATCCTCAAATTGAGAAAAATTATGTTAATTTAGTCATCTTTTCAAAATATGCCAACATATATTCATATCAAATATATCAATATTTTTCTAGCAATGTTAAAGAGTAATCTAATGAGATCAAAGAAACGAGTTATCTATTATCTTAATGTAAGAACATGAATCCACAACTAATAAATTTCATGTAATTTGTATTATTTATATTATTATTGCTGCAGATATGTGAAATTTGTAAGTATTTATTTTGTTAAATTTTTCTGCGATTATTTCTACTTATTTCTATACTTGAATAAAGAAGCCCACTCATTTTCAAATAGAATCCCCTGAAACAGCGATATTGACTCAATTGAAAACATACCTGTGCAGCCCAAGGCGACTACTGAAACTGCAACCAAATTCATAGTGTAGAGAGTTTTGGTTCCAAATATCCCCAACCAAATTTCACAGGTTGCTACAAAAAGAAGAGTGAAGAAGGACACAATGTAACCTGAAATCAGCGAAAAACAAACTTTATTAAGGCTACGATTTATTTTCATCTGTACATGTTTCAATTACTGTTTTTTTAGAAATTTAATATAATCCACTTTTTTATAATAAATTATAATAATATTTTTTTTTGTAAATCAGGCAGCTATTTTATTTTATGAGCTAAAAAATCGTTCCTGGTACTGGTTCGGAATCCACCAAGCTGCAGGTCTATATATATTCATCACTCATCATCATTAATTCGTGGTTAAGTGGTAGAGTGAACATCATTGTCCAAACTTCGCCACGTCAGTAAAATAAAGAAGTCATTCTATTCTATTATTTTTTAATCATTTTCTTCATCCACGATAACGCCTAGAATTTATGTGGGCATAACACTCCGCTAAACATTAATTAAAAGTTAATTATTAACAAGTAGTTCATCATGGAGAGTGACATTGAACCATCAATTATATAGGTAAACTTTATTGATTATTAATATTTTGGTACTTAAATACTATTGACATAAAAATACTGTTTTCTCAATGTTGCAGAATTGTTCCACAGTGGAATTTGTCTAGTTCTATTTACGCTTTTGTCTATTTCTACTAGTTTCAAAATAGTATTCTCAAATAAATACGTCAGTAGTGGAATAATGACAGAATTATTCTATTTTAGAAATTGAGATATTCGAGTTTTGACAATCTCTCGTTCCCATAGCCGAGTTATTTCTTCCCCTTTATGAAAATTTTTCATATTAAGTTGGTAATTTATAATTAATTTAAAAATGTAAGTGATACAACTATATTTTTTCATAGATTATGCTAATTTTTTCAAGATTTATTTAATACTCCTCAATTTTATTGATGCTTGTGGAGCATCAATAGGCCTACATCAATATAAAGGACGAATGAAAACTCAATTTAAAAATACTGTTTAATAATGTGGTTAAATTACTGACCAAATGTGATTCGAGTGTTGAGAGAGAATGTCTCCACTACAAAGTTATTGGCTAAAACGGCAAAAAATGCCGTCCCTATGTAAACCAAGGACATGTCAAAAACAATTGTTGTGCCTGGATATTGGGCTCCAAAATAGTCCACAGCAATGATGAAACTGCAAAAAAACAATGAATTATCATGAATTAACATTACTGACCTCCATGCTTGAATGCTCTTGTAAATTTAAAAAAAAAGCACAAATAAATATAATATAATATTACTGGCCTCCATGCTTGAATGCTCTTGCAAGTTTTAAGCAGTTCTCACATTTACAATCGTAGAAATAAGGTATATATTATTTCAAAGTAAATCAAGGGCATACTCAACCAGTGGAGAGAATATAGTGATTAGTGATGTGTTTATACGTAACTTATATAAGGCTTTTACAAAAGAAAAAATCAAAGTTTTTTATTTTAAGACATTTTATGACTAAACGCCCCGTGACACTGGCCCATCCCCACTAGCGCCAGACTATCATTCAGAATGATGAAGGAAAAATTACCATCTAGAAAAACCAGAGCCGATTCACTTTTTCGAGATACCACTTATACACTCATCATCGAGGATTTGGCCCATACAAGAGCAGTTGGCTATATGATTATGATCCTAAATATCTGATGGTAACAATATTATTATCATATTAAATTGAAATTAAGTATTAATTCGGACGTAACCATCATATTATTAAAGTAAATTCAGGAGAATTGAAAAATGCCTCAATAAAGAACTTCACACCATTTTTTATCTTAAATTTACAAAAGTTTCCCCTCCAATATTATTTAGAACTCGGAGCGCCTAAGCCAGTATTTAGTTGTAGGAGCTCAATTTTAACTCCTATTTATTCTATTCCAACTTGTTAAAAAATACTAGCTTTTAAAGTGACATACCACAAGGTTATTAGAGAGATAATAACATTTCATTTTATTTCTATTTTGTGATTTCAATTTTTATGGCAAATAAATGATTTATGATTTAATAATATCAGATAACAACCTAGTCTTTCTAATAACCTTGGGCATACCGTACCTATAATAGAGTTCATGTATCATATTATGCATTTTACGCAAATGTTAACTACTATTATACAAAAAATAAATTTTTCTTCAAAAAGAAATACCTGTTATAAGGGAGGAGAAATCCAACTCCAGCCAACACCATTGAAAGATAAATGGTATTGAATTTGTCCACAGGGGGTGAAAGATGTCTGAACTCTTTTGAGAATCTGAAGTCATTTCCTCGTCCTTTGCCAAGCTGGATGTATCCCCTGCTCAGATTTTCGTCCATTTCGTGAGATGGGCTGTTGTCGAACATTCAAAATTTGAAATGCAACATTTAAAAATATTACTGAAAAATTATTTTGTGTACCAAGTAAGGTACAGTACCGTACGTTTGATGCCAAAAACCAACTGTAGGCAAATACTTGTTTCCCATAACTCTTGAGCTTCTTTTGCAATTATTTTTCGGGTCGAAAAGAGTAGGAAATTTTCACTAAAAATTTGGAATTATTTATCAAACATCAAAGTTATTTTAATTTAGAGAAAAATGTTAAAACGCAAACATACGCATGCCTTTGAAGCATACATTGATTTCTGCGCCAACGACTATCGCGCCTCAGTGCGCTGTGACAGAAATAGGATGATCACGTGACCCTCGTCCAGCCAGTGTCATCTCGAGTTTATTTCGTACAGGAAATGAAATCTGTATTTCGATAACAATATCTATCTCTATGTTTTTCTTGTCATCGCGATCTCATTTCTCAGCACAGAGAAACAGAGTTGGAAAAAAATGACACTAAAGGACATATTTGAAAGTCATCCATATTAAGGAAAACATTTCATCTCAAGCATTCAAAGCTAGAAGTTGCTAAACCATTTCAAAATTTTTGTTCAAAGGAGTTCGAAATTTGTCGTAATATCAATCTGAGATTTCATCTCGCGTGAAGAAATTTTCGCGTAAGAAATAGTTATTAATTCCTGCATAAAGAAATCTTGAAGGTGAAAAATATATTTAAGGCAAATATTGAAGTGAAACCTGATGTCATCAATGGTTTTTCCCCTGAAATTTATTACTACTGTATTTGTCAATTCAATTCTATTCAAATGGTTTTATTAATTCATGATAAAACACTTTCACTCTGAATTTTCACTTCTGAATTTTTGTCTGAGAATTTTTCAGTCAATAAAATTTATCAAATTCTGCAAAAGAGTTTCCTTTTACATTTTTCGGAACTTTCTAGAACTTAATTTCAAACACTACTTTCAAATGGAACTGGACTACCACCACTCTACATGTCTAACGCTCTATACAACTGAGTGATGTCGAAATATGTCATTTTATTTCCTTGAAATAGTTGTTCAGTTCTGTCTTCAGCATAATCAGCTGACAGCTGACTTGGAAAACTGTGACAGCTAGCGTGTGTAAAAAGTTGTTCATATTGTGCAATCTACATAATTTTCTGGATAAGAATTGTTTAAATTTATTAAAATGTCGCTGAACACTGCTCATGCTAATGGGGGAGTTCTTATACATGCAGGAGAATGGTAAGTAGAAAATATTTTTGTTCTATTTGGCTATCTGATATAAAGTTGTAGACTCGACTGTAAAATTTCAAGTTCAGTCCCAACTTTGTCGGTCGTTCTATTTAATTATACAGCTTTTTTGTATCCAATACAATGAGGACACTGACTAGTTTAATACCAAGCAATAATGAGTTTGAGTCGAATCTATTTACTCTCAAATTGCATTAATACTTCTTTATTTTTAACTGACCATCAGATTTAGTTACATAATGCGTAGAAGTTGATCTACATAATAATAATCTAGACCATCTCAACAATATTCAAAGTATTCTCAATTTAACGTAAATTGCACACTTTCTGTTTAGAATTCTACCTATAATTTTATTTACCTTTTAATTTCAAAATAACTAATACCTAATGTTAATGTCGTGAGTTCACAGGTCTAACCTAAAGTCAGTCTATGCCTATTCGGTAATGAACTGATAATCCTCAGTGTCAATATCCATTAAGTTATCTAGTTTTGTATTCATTCATTGATAACAAAAAGCACATTGTTGAAATATTGTTTCTCCTTTGTAAAACTTCACTAATTAGTGACGGGTTTATAACATAGCTTCTTTGAATATTTCTCCCTGGTCCCATACCTGTTCAATTGTTAAATGTACAGTTTTATGTCATTATAAAACACCAGAAAATCCATAATTGTATATTATAATAAGTTATCACGGGAATGTTTTCTAATAATGCTAACGTAAATGCTTATTCAAATGTAAGCATCAACATCAAGGGATTTTAAACATGTTTAATTAAATTTCCAATATCTATAAAACTTGTATGCACATAGGTTTGAACCTCCTAGCTGGTTTAAAGTTTTTCTTCGAGAAAACTTTAAATATAGCCCAATTTCAATTTAAATATAATTTAGAAATATAATTTTTATTTATTTATACATTTCTACGCCACTCATTTTTTTCAATTGTATCTTTTTCCACGCTGAGCAGTATTTCAATTAGGTACATGTAAAGCGGTACAGTGAAACATTCCATTAGTATTCATTGATGATAAGCAACGTTATAAATGTACTTAGTGTTTAATCTATCCAAGAAGTGCACTTGGAAAGAATAAAATTTTGTGAGTATGAATAATAGTTACCTTGGATACTTGAGTGTACGATATCATTTTTATCATTGTTTTGAAATAATTGATTGGAACTCGAATTGATTTGAAGTTTGAATGTCTCTGCACATATTGTTCATTTTTCAATTCTAATCATCACAAATAATAAAAAAATAAATTTTTGAAGATCATCAAAACATCAGTCATGTCATGTGTGATGTTTGTGTATGAGTCACACTGAGTAAACAAGAAGTATTTTTGAAGCGTTTTTGAGAAGATAATGTAATCTATAAGGGAGAAGACACAAAGAATAAAAAATTTCTGTTTTTTTCACTCAGTTTTATCGCTTGATAGATCTCAATCAACTGATCGTCTTGGTTGGGAATTAACTTGAAGTAATGAATGGAATTGAAGTAATGTCCGATTTACCAAGAACATATTCTGAACTTAATCCAGAAAATGATTCAGAATTAGGATTATACATGTGGCCTTTCATGGTTGATCAACATTCTTTACAATATCACATGTCATGCTGTAACAATAGAATCATGGACATCAACTAATGAATCAGTAAATAATACTGTAGTAAAATTTGATTATTATTAATACGTTTTCATTGGGTTTGGTTGTTGAATGCCGTGTTTTTTAATTATCACAATATGTCTAATTTTTTGTATTTACATGGATGTTCTAAAACCTAGGCTATTTTCTATTCTGTGAAACATCATAACATTAATTATCCAGTTATTTCATCACCTGCAACTATGATCATTTCAAATTTGATTGAGCTAATATACTGGATTCTTTTTTATTTTATGACTATTGGAAAAGACTGTATTAAATTTAACATTCTAGTCTGAAAGTTTTAACTTTGAAAATTGATTTTCTAAAATTATATATAATATGTTCAAATATGAATAATTATTCTTGAATACAACCGAACAATAATTGAAATAATTATTAGTAACAGTTTTAATAACAGTTCAATTATTGTATAACAATTGATTAATCTTAGTTTAACCGAACATTAGCACTTTTGTCCAGAGTCCGAGGGCTTTCGCACTTGATTTCAAACATTATATGACGTTCAAGCGCATACTAATCAAGTAATATTGATGTATAATATCTTGATTTATTATATATACGCTTTTTATCTGAATTTGTATTTTCTTCCTTTTCAAATGAAGCTTGAGTTGGAGCAGCCGGTATTTGGAGCCAATTTTATCAAAGGAAAGGTGCGCGCCCAACCTAATGGCAACTGGGTAGGCGAGGTCAAGTTCAGACTGACCTTCAAGAAAGGAGGTGCCATTGATTTCGGACAAGCAATGCTCAAGGCTGCCCATATGGGTAAGAAAAGATTCATTTCTCAAATTGAGCTTAGTAGTTGGGCGGCTTTCAAAAACGAGACACAGGTATATTGGGCTTCTCTTCTGAGATTTTTGTTAGGGTGATGCCCACATGAGCTCCAGGATTGTGCGTGGGTTATGGGAGGGTGATCGGTGATGATGAGTTCAATGTTGTAGTAACTCAGATTCGAACATCATTATCATTCATTTTCATTTAAGTAAATTTTGAAAGTTAAGAATTACCATTTAGTTGGGTTGTATTTCTTATTAGTCAGCTCGCATGCATTTGGCTAAAAATAATCTCTGATGACTTTTGAAAGTAGGCGATTGCGTTTTAATACTTCTAACTTTTAGATACCATAACATTAAATACCATTATACCATAAATACCATAACATTAAAGGTATGGTACCATTCATTCCCTCTATTTCAAGTTCAAATTAATATTATTATTTTTAAATGCAATTTTCAGCTAATACAATCTTAGGCAATACAGTTTCAAGAGAAAATGTTCAAGAAACCTATGATTTCACGATATATAAGTTTTATAGTAGGTCAGTAGTGGCTAGTAGTAGTAGAAATGGGCCTAGTAAGTTTTATATTAGTTTTCACATTATAGTAGTTTTGTAAAAAACAATTTATAATAAGTATTTTAGTCAATAAAGGTTATTGAGCTAACATAATTTTGTTTCAAATTAGGAAAGAGCCAACTTGAATAGGCAACAAATAAAACTCTTCAAATTTATTATTACATTGGGTATTACAATTATCTCTGAAAATGTTCGAATTCCAACGTACTGTAAATAAGTCTTGTACAGCTCATCCATATCAATTAGTACAAAGTGATCAGCTAATGACTCTCCGATTATTTAAAGCAGGAAAACTTTCCCAACTCAGTTTTTATTTGCTTCATTTAAACTACATTTCACATTAATTTCTGATACTTATTTCTTAACAATGTCGCTTCATTTTTATCAGTTGAACAATTATTTCTGAAAAAAATCGTTTTAATCATGATTTCTCCACTTCCTAGAAAACGATTAATTCAATATGGCTCCAGTTTATTTCATTAGCTTTTGATTGAGCTGAGATGATATTCATACCTCAATTTCCAGGTTATTGGCTCTTATTCTTCAAACAGGTCCATTCCAAATTCTAATACAATTTTGAATGTATTAAATAAGGGCTATTTTTCATTTTCGTCCAGTCGAGGATCATTATAATTTCTAATTTATTCATACATTTTTTATTATCATTTTAATAGGCCTCTATACTTTTTCTTATTGATGTTGATCTATAATCATAGAGTACAATTTATTTTATGTAAGGAAACTGATTGAATTATTGTCTGTTGCTTTCAATTATAACATGTAACAATAAATAAATCATACAATTGGATTAAAAGAACAGTAGGAGAAGCTTCAGATAATGTGTAGGCTATCGTTTTCGCATTATTTTTGGATTGTGAAGCTCCTACAAATGAAAATTATGTAAATTACTATTATCCAAATATCCTTCTCAGCTTTTAGTATTTGAATTTGAATGTTATTTTTTCCACTTTGGCTGCTTTGTGAATAAAAACAATTTTTCTAATTTAATTGAAGAATAATTGAATTTTCTCCACAGCCTCAAGAACGGGCACTAATGCAGATGCTCCGCCGCCTTATGCCCCTCCCCCCGGCCCATGGTACGCCGCTCCTCCACCGGCGTATGCCCCTCCTCCTGGAGGCTACTACGGATGGGTTCCTCAGGCCGAAGCTTTCCCCAATGCACCTCCTGGTAAGTCAAAAATTACATTGTTTCTGTCTTACTTTTATTGCTCCAGAGTTACAACCGATTTAATTTTGTACATTTTTCAATTTTTTTGATTTTCTCGTTTTCTCAGAAATTTTATTGGCAAAATTACACAGTACAAATAACAATATTAAAATAAAAGAAAATTTGGGGTCACGTTGGTTTAAAAAAATCTGTGCTTGCTACAGAGTTCTTGATAATAGATTAAAAGAATATGTAATTCTATTAATTATTACATAAAATAAGTGGTTTTTTGTGTAGTTACACTTGAAAACTACTCAGTAATAAATCTTAATTTCTAATCCGTTCTCTAGTCGTTTGTTTCCGTCTTAGTCGTTATCTAGACAAGGTTGGAGGTTGGTATTCAGCTCTTCCATTATAGAATTCGCGTACAGCAGTAGGTATTTTTCTTAAGGCTTTGAAATAATAGCTATGAGTGACGTGTCGTCAGCAATATCTAATTTTATTCGATAACATTATTTTTGATTGAGATACATGGGATAATAAAATCAACAGATATCAATTCTCAAAGAAACAGTGAAATTGACAGGTTCTCAACATATTCATTTCTATTGAGGGACTCCAATATGTGATTTTTTTAAACACATTCACAATCACAATGATTGAAATCCAATTACTAATTTCAAAATTGACCTACTTCTGTTAAAGTCGGCATAGTATCTGATCTGTACTGAATCATGCATTTTACTCTGACCTGTTATAAACAAAATTTGATGTAAATCAAATTATTCATAAGTAACTGAGATGTAACATGGATGAGAAACCAATTTTGTGTTCTACCACCTTTTTTATTGTTCAACTCAACATCAAAATGAATATTCCCCATTATAGTTACATAAATCGACCACAACCCAAACCTAGCTATTCTCTTTAAGTCATGGATGCAAAAGCTTTCAATTTTCGTTATTTTGCAATACCTGGTTTGGTAACTTTTAATATCCACCCATAATCAAATCATTGTTATTTACTTTACGTCAGAAAAGATGAAAATCTAATTTAATAGAAATTCATTGTATCTAGTAACTACCACTATTAAATAATTTAACTAACTCTTGAGAATTGTGTGGTGATGGCTTTTTGTGTTCATGATGCTTTCACTCGTATAGTGCTAATCATGATCACTGATGAGCTGCATTCTTTCTCTGTTCAGGGGTTTCCTCTCCTCAGAAGTTTAACGTGAAAACCATGGACGTCCCTCAGGGTATGTGCTTCTGTCTCTTTCTGCTCTGTAGGTCTCAGTCTTAACATATTAACAGAATAATCCACAAATTCTTTATTCTTTCGTCAGCTACATAAATATCGTATGGCGAGGACTTGATCAAAGACTCAACATGATTATTGTAGTCGCTTAGTCGGGGCTCATTCTGTAAATTATTTTTCTCTGCACTCGAAAATCCAAACGCATAAACCTAAAATCCATAATACATCCAAACTTTCCTGTAATTTTTAGGAATGAGAATGTATTATTTTTGACCCACTAAGTTGATTCACGTACCTCACATAATCTCTAGTAAATGCTTAGCGCTGACGCCATATTATTCTTTTTCCGTCATATCAGGCTACATTTTAAAGTTATAAAATGTCCATTAGAATTGGCACTTAACAATGATTCTGCACAATATCTATGCATGAACTCCGAAATAGAAAAGTAATGTAACTTGTAGCATATTTCTATTAACATATTATTTATGAAAAAGGTGGCCAAGCAAAATTGTGTTACACCATTACCTCTTCTTGTAAAACTGCTGATAGCTTTCTTCCACCCATTCCGATCTTCAAGTGTTAATCTAGAGTACACTCTAGGTTTCAAACTGAATATTTAATATATATTTTTTAAATTGTGTGAAAATGTGTAAATATCATATATCAACTATTATTATTCCTGGAAAGATTTCAATGAAATATGATTTTCTTTTGGTTTTTCCGAACAGCTAATTCAGTGTACATGACTGACAGCCCGCCTCCTTACCCTGGCATAAATGGCTACAATGGTTACGCCCAAGCCCCACAGAACGGAGCCACTGGATTCACTCAACAGCCAATGCCTCCTGGTAAGTGCAGTACACCGTTGCTATCACATTCCTAATCAACATCGAATTATGTTCTGAAAGACAAAGGGGAAAACTCTTTCTACAATGTTTTGAAAGACAAAGATAAAGCCCCCTTCTACAGACTCTAGATATTCGATTGTAGATTTGCTCTGAAAAATGAATGTCTTGGAAAATAACTTCCATCATAAGTAAGTTATTAGAAAGAGTTATTTCCGTGATTTGAATTCAACAAGATGCTTTGATTTTCCCAAGGAAACTCTTCATAAAGATTATTGAAGCGAGAACGCGACTTCAGATTATTGTGCTAAAGGAGCGTTTATACCTGCAGTGATTCGCTTGTTACAGCAACAGCTGCTGTCGCCAATGAGGTTGGTGGAGTTACCCTATAGGTTTTTGTGTCACTAACCTTATTGGCGACAGCTGATACTGTTGCAAGTGAATCATTTTACATATAAACGCTCTTCAAGGTAGTCTATGCAATCCTTAGATTGCAGTATTGCGCTTGCTTATCTTGTACAATTCTGCCAGATTACGCATCTGATTTTAGCTGGAGAAGCCAAGTCGGCTTGTTTTTCAACAGAAAAATGGCAACAGTGCACTCATATTTATTCATTCAAGAAAGTGCATTTAACTCATAGGAAGAAAACAGAAACACGAAGTCCAGAATGTCTTCGTAATTTCCTAGAACGTCATTTCCTAATTTTGGGAATTATTTTAATAAATTTTCCCGTATGAAATAGAATTAAGATAAACCATTTTTATTGCATTCGAGGGCATGTACTAACCGTGGAATAATAATAGAAGTAGAGATTTTTAAAACTAGAATATAGAAAATAGAGACGTCTCAACATATTTCTCCAGTATTTTTGAAATTTTGTATTGTGGATTTTCCACGCAGAGTACACTGTGACTGCACATAGTATCTTTTTAATCAAGCTCTGGCTCCGTTTTAGGTTGCTTCAAGCCCTCCCTCATCAGCTAGTGGAGCAAACTCCAATCTTAGTTCTACCCCCTTCCAACCAATCTAGTTGGTTTTTCTTTATCTACTAGACCAGTATAATCATCCAAAGTAACTGAGAATTATCCATTGACAATTATTCGACACAACTTATCAACTTATAAGAGATTAGATCCAACCTATTCTCACTTCTTTCGTGATCATCCAATTTTTGCAGGATGAGTTTTATAACAATATGTCAGCACTCAACTTTTAAAACTAATTTTCTGATCTATGAATTTGTCCTTTATGGTTTTTGGGTGGACTGAGCAGCCTTATTATTAATCACTAAGCCACGACTATGGAAATGTTATATAATTATCCCTTTCACATTTGTGGATCTTGACAACATAAAAAAAGAATTATTGTGTCGACAAGTTCTGAAATTGATTGCATGATCTTATTGCTCTTCTGTTTCTAGCTGATGCAAAAGCAGCCGAAGCTGCTCAAAGCGCCTACTACGACCCTAGTAAGCCGCAGTGCGCTTATGTCCCTCCACCAGCATATTATGTAAGTTAGCATCACACTTTCGACAATTCTATACAATTTCAATTATGTTTTCTATCTTTTTCATCACTACTTATATCCATCCTTCTCTTACCCATCTACATACTCGCACACTCTCTCGCATGTTATCTACCTTTTAGCGTGCTCTCTCTCTCTTATTCTTCTATTAATTCCTTCTTATCCCATGAATATGAATTTATTCTGTATCTTATCTATTGAAAAACATGAACACAGCAATCATCTATTGCATAATAACACCTCATGTGATTCATGAAATATCTGTTAATTCAACTGGTTTAGACCAAATAGGTCTTTTTCTTGTTACTGCAATCGTTACTATATTTTAATATTTTTTAATAATTCAAAAAATAATATGTTTTGTAATGTAAAAAGCTTATTTTTGTATTTTGCTTATCATTAGAGTATTCACTCTCCAATACAAGATGTTGAATTACAGTACTATCATTTTTTATAGTTTTTGTTAAATTTGAAGCATGCAGGATTATTTTAACTCATGAAACATGAATAAATTTGGATGTTTTTATTTTATTTTCAGGAGCCTCCTCCGTCCTACCAAGAAACTAAGAAAGATCAGTAATGAATGGAGAAAGAAGGCACATATTTGGAATTTCTTGATTTGCATGTTATAACATCATTTATGTAATATTTGGGAAATTATATCCAATTCACAAAATTGTGCTAGGAATAAAGTATCATAATATTTGTAAAATGAAAAAAAAACTTGAGTATTAAATATCTGCTTGAAGTAAATAAAATAACTTGACTTACTCATGTCGTGGCCAATGAAAGCTTATTCAAAGCTCAAAACAGTCTGACAACTAATAACTCTCTACATTTATTTATAACTTGAATCATTACTCATTTTCTGTTCTATTATAAATATTTCTATGGTTCTCTACATATTTCAATGATTGATCGTCAAGAATAGTCAACAAACTAAATATTTTTAATCGATCAAAATCACTTCAAATAGAGCTTGAGAGCTGTGAGGTGGATGGAGTACGTTTTTCAAAAATAAGATGCTTGCCGATAACATTTTGCATGCGAATGAATTTATTCATTTCTTAATATAAATGCTGTCGTCTACTTCAATCGCAAGCTTTACGCAGATGCTCTCCTATTACTCATCGATATAATCAAATATTATTGGGTATTCTATATTAAATTTATGTATTCTATAGAATTTTATGTGTTTCTTTCTCATATTATTTTTCAGAATTATGTAAAGCAATACCAAACCTTATAAACCAAAAACTCAGTTTTAAAACTACTGTTTAAAATTAATAGATTAATTTTAAAAAATAGTTATAGATTGAAATATTAATCTATAACATTTTTCGATATCCCTTGAGTTTTGAGAGTACTGATTTCTAGCTTGAAACTCTTGACTGAATATCTCTATTCCCAGTCAATGAGGACTAGTTCAATAACAGAAATATTCGATTACAACTGAGTTATCACTCTAATCAGATTGGAAACTAAATGATTTCATGTTTTGAAAAAATCATTATTCTATGTTTTTATGCATTACTATATTTGAAAATTAAAGCTTTAAATTCAGCTTTGGAGTTATGATTGGAATAATTTAAATTTGTCTTGGAATCAATTTCCACTGCATATGATTTTAATAGAATTATTTCTAGCACTTGAAACACATTCCCTGATATTTTGTTGTAGAATAGCTTACATAATTTTGAAGTGGAAGTTATTGTATTTGTAATCAATAGATTTATAAATTATATAGTATTTATACAAATTATCACTCGTGTTATGAACAAATGATGACTCGTGTGATAGATTTATCAATGATTTGTATGATATAATTATTGTTATATGAAATTGTTACTGATAATGCAGGTATTTTTCAGTAATAAAATGTTTGAATAAATTATTGTTGCCATCTTTATTAGCCTATCTGCTCCAATACAATTAAGAATTGTACTATTTAGTTAATTTTTCATAAATATTCATAATTAGTTTTCAGGATACAGTTTAATCTCTTCATAATAATCTATTAGAAGTAGACGACTTCACAAAGTCGGAACTCAAAGATTGTTGACCTTCTCCTCAAATACAAATCTTGAAACCAGATCTTGGGGTATGAAATGAGGCTATTAAGTAACAACAAGCAGTTTAAACAGAATCCTCAAGTTTATTCCAAAATTATTAAAGAATTATTTATTAACAAAGTTAGAAAAGAAGCACAAAAAAGTAAAACTATTTCTTAATCTATGATTAAGAAAAAATACGTTCCAACCTGTCTGGAGATAAGATATCAATTCATTTTGAAGAAAAATTCCCAACTAGCCTACCTTTTTTCAAAGAGGGCTCTTAAAGTAGTAACAGGCCATATACATAATAGCTCAGAGAATCGGGAAAATTTTAAAATAACTCACAAAAATAAGATGAATGACATTTTCATGTTTAGTGCTAAAAACATAAGAGAAAAACTTGCCATTTGATGTTTCAACAAAAAAAAGTTCAAGGGCAATATCCTTCAGATGACAATCTGAACAAATTCATTCCTGGAACCGTTAGTTGAGATTTTGCATGGCCCTTTGCAGCACTTCAAAGGAAATTTCAGCAATTTATCTCGAATTCTAGTTATCATATCAATTGGGTGTGTGACAAACTTCATTTTTCACATTCACTTGAAAACAAAATTTGAGATGAAAATTGCTGCAATTTCCATTGGGCCATGGAAAATCCATTGCTCAAAATGGCAAATTTTCTCTTTATGTTTCTACCATTAAAAGTGAAATTTTATTCATCTTTCTATCGTAAGAATAATTACAAAATTTCCCGTTCCTCTGTGCCACCCTGTAAATGGCCTCTTACTACTGTGATACAACCACTGGTGACTAAAAAAATTGGGGACTGAAAAATTGAATTAAAAAAAATGTCATTACCAATATGTGTGGTCATTTTCGGTATGATTGTTCACAACTTGAGTCTCACTTACCAAGCCTTCAATTATACTAACACTCTTACTAAAGGTTGGTTTTTTGAGACTTTTCGAACTATTATTTCCTTTTTTCTTTAAAGAGAATAGCCTGACTTGTGGTTTGATTTTGCTATTCACATTTATTCTATTTTGTCTACTCTCACATTCTGAATTAGTTTCTTGCCTAGTACTTAACATGTTCTTCAGCAAACCAATTGCATCATCAAGTTTACTCTCCACAAGTTTGAAATTTGAATCATTGAGATCGGCTTTACTCAGCAAATCTAGAACAGTGCTTACTTTACGTGCAAGTATTTCTCTATTCCCCACATTCATGTTAACTTTCGTCTGCTCTATGAGTGAATTTTCATCAGCAACTACATCACTATCACTGTCAGGGGAGCTGGTAAGATTGAAAACCCTACAACAGGCATGAATGTGTTTGCAAATATTCTTATTGATTACATTATCAGTGCATGTGCACTTGAAACTATGAATGCAAATGCTGCATAAAGCACACTTCATGCAGTCCTCTTCACACATGGTCTGAGACTTATTAATAACATACGACCCAATGCCATTTGAGGAGGCAACAACCCATTCTTCCCCTTCTGTAACAATTGTAAAATCAGATGGAGCTATTGCTTCACTGGCTCTGTGTGATATGTTAATTTGAAGGACTCTTTTTGATGGCGCATGTTTAGAAAGTTTAATGGAACGTTTGACTTTTTTTCCATCAAGATGCACATGATTTAATGATTCGTCACGCTTTGTTTTGTAAGCGATTTTATAGTCTCTAACCAGATTGTGGAGGTCCTTTCTATCTAAGAGAAGAGTTCGAGGATCGTCATCAAGTCCCTCTGATCGTATTTCATCCATTATATGATCAAAAGAAATGCCATCTTGCAGCCTCCCTGAAAAAGAAAGAGATAATGAGTGAGAGTGTGTGAGAATACAGTAGTTATCTTTGTTATACTTGATTGAAAGTAGCTATTTTCCAGAAGATTGTCACATATGGAAAGTGCCTTTTAGGGTCGATTCCCCCAACGCTGCTTCAGCGCAACACCTGATGCTCAATATTTGTTTCTATACTTTTCCTATTCTCCGAATGAGGCTTAAGCTAGATGTATAGCTTAAGCAGCGTTGGGGAAAGCGGCCCTTAAAGGTCTAGTCACACACACCCGGCCTGGCTCCGATCATGCGCTAGCCATTCATTCTACACATGCGTCATGCGCCCAATGCATGCGCAGAACGAATGGCTGGCGTTGGATCGGAGCCAGGCCGGATGTTTGTGAATAGATCTTTACCGAACTAGATCAAATAATCAGGTGACAAATAGGGCATAGCACTGTCAGTTTGTGTGTGGCAAATTTTTTCCATTGACTCACACACATATATAATTATGTCATATGTATATTTATAGTATATATTCAACTCATTTCATTACTCAGCTGATTCAATTGCCAACCAATAATTACATTATCATTCCTCTCCTATTTGTATTCAGCTGTGTTAGACTATTAATAAATTCTACTTTAGACCATCCATTTAATAGGAAGACAAAAGGTAAAAAATCATATTAGATCACTTTTTATGCAGATTACAATGTTTTGACGAAGATAATAAATTATGTAAAATGTACTAATTTATCATTTCTGAACTATGAAGCATTGTTCAACTGTAACTTCGCGGAATGCTAATCTGTAAAACCTACAACCCCGCCGCGTTCCCTGGTTCCCACACTACAACCCTGTTGCTGGGCGCGTACACGCCGACTGCTCAGTCTTGGCTGAGCAGCCATCAACAATGGAAGTGCCCCTCGCGTCAGCGTCCAAGTGCGAATTGCGTTCGGTTCGTTCCTTTAGCGCGAAAAAGGCGACACCTATTGAAATCCATCGTAAATGGATGCAGTTTATGGGGAAAATTGTATACTCAATAATGATTATGAACAAACATACTTGCAAGATTATCTTTAGTGGTTTTATCAAGCGAGCAGTGAGTCAAATCGTTGAGGTGGCCGAGATGATCCTTCCAATATTTTACTGACAAAGTCAAATTCTTCTTGTAGACAACTTCTATCCGTGAGGGACATGACCTAGTTGTTTTCTTATATCCTTGAGATTTTAAGGCACGTTTCCGGTCTTCGGTATTTTTCAGTGGTTGGTTTGACCTTTGTAATCTGTGACAAATCAGATACACTTTCTTTGACCCATCAGAGAGAGTTTTTGTAGCGTTCTCCTTAGTGTATTCCACTAGAAATTTTTTTCGTAAGTCATATTTCCAGTTCAAGAAGTCTGAAAAGCAGAACAAACGCAATTATTAATTGACTCCAAACAATGTAGCCTACAAAACAATAATACTATATACTTCCAAATACAGACAATGCTGTTTGGGAATTAAGTGTAGGTGTAAAGCCTGGATAAGTATGAAAAGTTAACTTGATTAGCTTGTGCCTATTGAATAATTTGTTTAAGAAAACTGACATTGCTCTAAAAATTAAAAATTCTTCAAAAAAGTCCTTGGTAGGTAGGCCTTACAGTTTGACCAAAGTCATAAGTTAAGTTACAAATATAGAATGTTTCTATATTAGGGACGAATTCCGGACTGCTCTATATAGGTTTAATTTAGATCAGTGGTTCTTTTTTTTCTTTTTAGAGGGTGATGCCCATATGAGCTCTAGGCTTGTGCGTGGGTAATGGGAGGGGTAATGATGAGAGATGACGACTGCTTCTAGGCAGTCGGGACCGACGACTTTTCGTCTCCTCCGAAAGACGGGAGTGGCCGTTTCTGTCAAAATCCGTTCCGGCAACTGTATTCGATCTTGGAACCTTTGGATTATCAGACAGGCGCTTATCGCCCTCGGCTACGGACCACTCTAATGGGTTTTTAAACTGAGGGACGTAAAAATGTTCAGGGAGTGCGCAGCCTGCCAACAAAAAATAAATAATACTTTAAATGCATTTATAAAAACTTCATAACCACTACAAATATTCATATTATGGCAATGGAGTGTAAGTTTAAATTATGATAGCGTTTATATTAATAGCGAAAAATTATGATACCCATTCATTTGTCCATTTGTAGCTACAAATGGCGGAGTGGGAACATGTGTACTTAGTACCAGTAACTGAGAAGGGGTATCTAAAAGGCTTTGTGGGTAAAAAGGGGTACAGAGTCTAAATAAGTTTGAGAACCATTGCTCTAGATAATAACTGTTAGTTTTAAGAATAACCCATTAAAACTAGCAGGAAAAAGGACATTTGATTGGCAACAGCCATAAAGTATCAGTCTGGATTTTCAAGGGTCTAACTTACTGCTGTATGTAGTCTTAGGACAGCTATAAGGTACAAATCCGTGTCTGATATGCTTTTAAGTGTTAGATTTTTTAGTGAATCCTGTTTAGTTAGCCTACAAGTAAGAAGTCGAGTAGATCAACAATCTATTGCAATTTTTGTTGGGTGAAGGTGAAACATATTCTGGTGCAACTCAAGTAAATCAAAGAACACTGAAGCTAGGTAGGTCAAGTAAATTACCGTATTTTGTAAAAAGTAACAGTAAGTGACCGGTGTAAAATTTCTATGGTTCTAGTGTCGAAATAATATGCCAAATCGATTGCAACCAAGTCTACATACCGGTACTAACTTATTTAAATACTTCTTCGGTCCTCGCCAGCAGTTTGAGAAATTTGAGGTGGCTACTAAAGTGCACTTTAGCCCATAGCCAATTTCATGAGAAAATTGACGTCTTTCATTGATAGGCCACCTAATATGTATAAACCACTGGCCAAGTTTCTCAAATAAATTAAATAAGGTTCTCTCAGCCTACTTACCAGCTTCAGAAGTAAAAGTGTGTTCTTCTACTGTTGGCTCAAATGAATGTTTTTCCTTCAAGTGTCCAACAAACTGTGGATGCCTGATAAATTCTTCTCGGCAGCCTTCAAATGGACATAACAGTCTAATTTTTCTGGATTTCTCTGACATCTTATCTTTTAGACTGTAAGCTGTATCTATATTCTGTATGTAAGCTCATAAACTGTATAATACAGAATACAGACTGTATTCTGTATGTAACCTGCAAATTATGACTTTTCCATGTGTTCGTTCTGGGAACCGGTAGATTGTACCAAAACCCACCTTTTCTGCACCGGTGCAGATGTTCCACGTCCCTTGGGAGCATTTTGACAGAAAATGTACCATCAGCTGTTTCCGGTTTCGCCTGCACCGGTGCAGGATTTCTGCCCCGAGCCAGTTATATGGGGCAATCCACCGGGGCAACTCACCGGTCTTTTGGTTCGAGACTAGGAGACTAGGAGCGTCTGCTAGCTGACACTGCGCATGATCTGGCGTCTGCATTTCAAGATCGCGTCAAAATAAAAACATGTTGATTGTAGTTGATGTATAACTTTATTGTCGAAATTAACAAAACTGAGGAAGTACATTCTCCAATGATTGGTAAGTTTATTAAGTTTTTATTTTACAATATTTTGCAATTTCAACCAAATTATACAATTTTTAATCTTTATGTGGTTGTTTAAGGTTAGATCTAGAAATGAAATTTAAACCTTTTTATTGCCATTATTTATGGGAAATGATTTCACCACATGAAATATTTAAAATTGGTGCTTCTATTATTAACCTCCTGGGTCCTGCCCTCAGTTTTGATCATACCTAATATCTCATTTTCATCACATTCCATTGCTCTCAAACTAGTCCTGTTCAACAAAATAAAAAATGATCTCTGTTAGTCCTGGTGTGCTATTTTCAGTACATGTATATGAAACATAGTGTGAGGGAAATTCTGCTCATTCTTCTGCTGAAGAATTCTGATGACTTTTCAACTTACAAAACCGAATGTTCTCAATTTGAGATTTCAACAGAATAGTGAGTAACATTATGTTATTTACAGTAAAATTTGACTGCATGTCGTCAATTCTAGTGTTGAAACAATAGTGTTAACTTTGCAGTTCGTTATGGATCCAAAAATTCAGAATATTGATTAATTAAAAAAGTTGATATTAATATCAATTGAAATTATTGCTTGCTTACACTCAGACAATTATGTGTTAAAAATCGAATGATGATTACAGTGTTTGATGAGAAACATTTACTTTTTCAGGTGTTCCAAAATTCTGGGCAATGACTATTCAGCTCTCTTTCATTGTTTGCTGCCACCAGCAAGTTTTTGGCCCACTCTTCTGAGCTTTGAAAGATTCTACTCTTTCTTAAAGATTTACAACTCTCAAGTATTGGTTTTCAGAATAAAAAATCATTGCATCTTACAACTTCTATTTCATCCATTCATTTCCAAATTATTTTTAATAAACATAATATTTTAAGTTAACATTACTCATTCTTTTGTTCATAAAAAGAAGATGATTTTATTAATTACAACTGGAAATAGAAGTATCTTACTTCCAAAACTTTACAAAATGCTCACGTATTACGTACAATAAAATACTGAAAAAATTAAAACTCTTATCTAATGAACAATTAATTGATAAATTTCAAACTCAAAAGATGAATTCCAGCCATTTTTCAGTCAGCTAATTCTAATATGTAATTCAAATCTAGAGCAAGGATCAAAGAGAGTTATCTTGATTGTGACTGAGCATTGATGTTTTTTTTTTATATATTATTGGATTACATGTAAGATTCATAAAATTGAGTTATTACATCAATGTAGTGAAATTTTTAACAGAAATGAGGGTTTGTATTTAGACAAGTTTAAATTCTGGTTTTGGGGCATTATGCCTCTCACACCAAGGAGAACTCATGTAATAGCTTCCTAGAATCTTGAATGATTCATTCTAGTATCAAAAGTTTTCTCAATGAGTTCTTACCGAACTGTATTGCATTGTAAGGAGCAATAAACGAATATCGATAGCTGGGAATTACTATCTGTCTCTGAGAGTATTGTCATAAATAAGAAAATTGTAGTTTTTCTACAATTCTTGAGATATGCAGAAATATTTGATTTCCAGCCTCAAGTACACGATTATTGAGTATTGATTATTTTGTTTATTAAACACTAGAAGCCACCCGTGCTTCGCAACGGAGGTCCACAAAACAAAGCTAAAATTGATTTCTTCTCTACTATGTGTATCAAAGATATTATTGTTTTTTTCTGGATTAGGCGTTTGAAATATTGTATAGTCAAATGGAGAGCGCACTTGTTGTCAGTTCTGTATTTAATGCATTCAACAACAATAACAAAGCTGAGTTTGGTTTGGCCACGAAATAATCACGTTCAAGGTGCTGGTCCTCACATAAATAGATGCTTCAATTTTGAATCTGGCCTTTTAGATTTCTGAAGGTACAAGTGTACCATCTCCATCTGTGTGTGATAGTTAGTCTGAAGGAGAGGAATATTGTATTTTCGAAAATACAAGAACTGTCTCAGTACGGGCAGTTTAAAATCTTGTGTTTAGGGAATCAATCCTACTGTAGACTGAGTACCACACACAGATTTGGGTAAGGTAGGTGTGAGGCCAGTTAGTGTGATATTTGGTGGACAAGCTGAGCAGCCACATACCTTCAAAGGTAAGTCCTTACTTTATAATAAGACACCACAATATTCTTTTTATTATCGCAGCAAAGCAAAACAACCCCCAATAAAGTTGTTACTTTCATTAAACCCCAAAAGGGTATTTTAATTATTTTAAAGGTCCAAATAAATATATTTTTTTATAATTTTTATTAATAAAGAATTTATTATTTTATTATTAAAGTAAATTATTATATTTATTATTATACCTCTTGTTATGTTATTACGTCCTTGCCAAGGCTACTTATTAAAATAAATTATTATTTCATTATAGTAAATAAACTATTACATTTATTACTTTATTATTAGATTCATTATTTATTTTACTATACCACACCATGATTACATATTTGGTGGAGGCTACCGATCCCAAAAGGGTATTTTAATTATTTTAAAGGTCCAAACAAATATATTTTTAAAATTTTTATTAATAAAAAGAATTTATTATTTTATTATTATTAAAGTAAATTATTATATTTTATTATTATACCTCTTGTTATTTTATTATGTCTTTGCCAAGGCTAATTATTAAAATAAATTATTATTTCATTCTAGTAAATAAATTATTACATTTATTATTCTATTATTAGAATTTATTATTATTATTATACCTCACTCCACAGTTACATACTTGGAGATTACCACCCACGTTACAGTATCTTTATATTTTTCTATTTTCCAGTTATTCATTCAATTTTCATTAATTAATTGCTTCACAGTACATGTAGTATATAACATGTCAATAAAATTTGTTTTGTTGAAAAAGTAATTTAAATTGATACTGAGCTGACAGAATATCAGTATTATTCTTTTTTGTATTTTTATAAGTTATAGTGAATTCTTTGATTTGAGTTGAATTTGACTCAAAACTTTAACATTAGGATTATTGCATTTTAGGCTATGAGTTGAATTTGACTCAACACTTTAACATTAGGATTATTGCATTATAATATAGGCTATGTCAAGATCAATCAATCATGAGGTAGGTCTACTATTCAATATTATCTTGATGGATACTGTAAACTATCATATTCCAAACCCAACTAAAGTCATAGCTTTAAGTTATAGCTCATGTTTAATATTATAAGTTACCATATAATATTAAAGCACAGACAACAGTTATAGTTAGTCTATGATTATAGGATTATTGCATTATAATATAGGCTATGTCTAGATCAATCAATCATGAGAAAATTGTAACCAGTACCTTGATGCATCAGAGCACTAAACAATAAATTGAGTATCTTCTCCTAGGGAATTGAATCACCTTTCTCTATCAGCTAATTATTGATCTTTAGTAACGCCATTTATTAAAGCATGAGACGCCTAAACATAGCAGGATTCAATTAACTTGTCAGAAATCAGCTGTTCCAGTAATAATTAAGCAGTGATTTCGACACAATAATCAAAAGGCTTGAAAGTCTTAATGACCTTTAAAGTCTTTAAAAAGACCTTTTAAAGAAGACCTTTCAAAAGAATAACTTTTAAAAGACCTTTTCAATAATCTGCGAGATTCAGCATTTGTAGGTTAAGTATTGTGATCATATGTTCGTCGATAATATGTTTTTATGACAAGTTAAATGGATCCTGCTATATTTGGAAAGCAAGGACTTAAAATCTCATCACATGGAAATTAATTTCAAAGTGCGCGCCGAAAACTTGTACCGAAGGCGTTCCATGGGAGCATGCAGTTTGCACCGGTCACGTGACAATTTTAGATCACGTGACTGGTGACTGGTGAATGCCCCGGTACAGTAATCTACCGGTTCCCCAGAATCGAACCCATGTTTAAACTCCTCAGCTCACTCATCATCGACTCACTTTTTGTCATCATAACCTAGGAGCGTGACATTTTGTCTAACGACAGTTTGGTCAGCGACATTCTGTCCCATTTTGGGACAGAATTTCGTTAATTCATCAGATTGGTCCAACTCAGGAATGTGGGACAGAATGTCGTGTCTGGTACACATTGTCGGAAAGTGAATGGAATGGGTTGAAATTGGACCAAAATGTCGGTAAGCTTGGAGCCGACATATTGGTCCAACTCAGGAGAATGTGGGACAGAATGTCGTTGGTACAATCGTGTCGTTGTGAACATTCAAACTTCTAGTAACCTAGTCACTTAAATGGACCAATCAGAGCGTAAAGGATGGACCAATCAGAGCATGACGCATGCACAGAACGAAATGAGAATGACCTTTACAGGAATGCGTAAATATCGATATTTTCATCGATTCATTCATACTTATCGATATATTATATTGGTATAAAATTCGGTGAGCCGGTCGGTTGTAATGTAAAACCTATGTCTCGAAATTTGAATTGTACGAGATGGTGATGCATGATATTGAGAATTTTGAAAAGGAAGATAGTCCAACTTACTCTTTCATAGGATGCTGTATTTCTTAGCTTCAAATTCTCACCAATTTGCTTTCAAATCAACTGTAACTCGACAATATATGTTGGGCTAATCTATAAGTTATCTTATATGAGTTACTGTACTGTATATATTTGCAATAATCATAATAATACAAACAATTTCAAAAGTCACTTAACCTTGTTTTTTCATTGCTTTTAAACCTACCTTGATTATGACCCTATGAAAAAAGACAAAATATTATACCAATTTTTTTTTTTAAAAGCATATTAATTGAAAACTGACTGCATACACTTTCAAAATAATGTCAGTGTCAAATGTTTGGAAACATGTAATGTCGGATTGGGATCTGTGACGTCACACTTACACTCCTAATTGACTAGAAGTTCAACAGTCGATATTTTGCCTAAATCGATATTGCGAATGAAACGTGGTACAGAATGTCGCTGGTACACATTGTCGGAAAGTGAAGGAATGTAAGTAAATTGGAATTAAATGTCGTGCTTGGAGCCGACATATTGGTCCAGCTCAAGAATGTGGGACAGAATGTCGTTGGTACAATTGTCGGAAAGTGAAGGAGTATAGATTGGACCAAAATGTCGTGCATGCAGCCGACATATTGGTCCATCTCAGGAATGTGGGACAGAATGTCGTCAGTGAAAATGGGACAAAATGTCGTTTGGAATCCTTGGAGTGGTGGACCAGAATGTCGCTGGGACACTTTTGTACCATCCCACCTAAAATCTAGGCTGGCAGCTACATGATGTAACGCTGTAAGTCATTACGTAGATAGAATGTCTTATTTTAAAAAATCAAGATGTAAAAATTAACATTATTTTAAGTATTGGATGAATGAAAGAATTTATTATAATATTTGAATGAACCTTTCTTTTTAGTTGGTCAGCATGGTTTTAGAGCGCCATCTGGCTCAGTCGTCGCCATTATTTATCATCATCAGCAGCAGCATCTGCACTAATTTCATCACATCACCATCACACACATCAGCGATCGGCGTCAGGCGATTTTGATAGTTTGTGTTGACTAAAAATTTTAACTTTCAACAAGTTGTATATTCTAAGGGATTGTGATTTTTCTTCGTTACTCAGCATACTTCAACAGTTCATTGTCAATTTGTGTAGTCTAGTTTGTTTATCATGAGTTGATTCAAATTCGATTTCAATTGTGTGAATAAGTTTCAGTGACAATTTTATTGTAATTGACTAACTTGCTTTCAACGATGTCCAAAACAGAAGAAGAAATGGATACCGGCAATACAGGAGAAAACTCAGTGAGTTGGGTTAAGTTATTTCTTTTAGGATTATGTTACGGTGTAGCCTACTGTTCATTCACAGTCGTAGAAGCCAGAATACCTGAAGTGAACATTGCTTTGTTCTCATCATCAAGCTTGTTTCTTATTGGTCATAATCATAATCCATTTTTAATTTTGATTTTTTTCGGATTCATTGATCTTGGTACCCCCCGAACACTATAGGAACTTTGGAAAGTTTGAGATTAAGTTACAGTACATGGTAGAGTCAGATCAGTTCAGTTCATATAGCCGACAGTGTTGATAGTTTGATGTTATTATAGATGAGTTTGTGTTTCAACTACTTCCATAGAAAATTTTTGACCAATAAGATATGAATTCAGATTGCCTTTTGCCGAAATATATCCTCGATGACAATCAATCTACCCTAACTTACTAACATCAAGTGTTAGGTTATGTTTCCTACCTTCGGAGTTCCAGATAATTTGGCCCACCGCCTACGGTGCAACTGCTTTGAAACTGCATTCGCAAAAAATTGGAGCTTGCAACTTGTCTGAAACCGAAATACAACCTCTGTCCGCACACATACAGTCAGTTCTGTAGACATGCATGCAACGCCTTTGTGAGTACATGGATGGCAGATTGTTGAATTTTGCTGACGAATGTCAGATTCTGATGTAGAAAATGTACTTGATTATTATCAATGCCAAAAATTACAAAAATTATCAATAACAATACCAGATTATGAAATCAATATTTAACTTAAAGTTAGTCCTATCCGTAACAATTTTTTTGAAAATACTGAAAAATTTAACCAATAATAATTCCAGTTTTCACGGTAAGATTTCCAAGTTCTGTGCTGTGATACAATATGAGTCTAATATTAGTAGCCTTAGCCTATGTACAGAATAATATTATTTATGTCTTTCAAGTCCGGTTTGTAACTTAGTAATTTTGTTTCAGAATGGATCAGATTCGGTTGAATCTGAGTCTGCTCAATCCGCTGATCAGCTTGGACAATTGGGTAAAATTGAAGATTTCGATACAAAAATTGTAAGTAATCTTATTATTAGAGGGATTAATTAATTCTTTCAAATATTCAATATATTATTATTTGAAGGTAATATTATTTTTATAGAAATATTTGTATTTAGTCAATGCAGGCCAGTCTTTGCCATGGTAGTATATTGTGTAACATGCTTTGTTCCACAGCTGAATCCACATCTTGAAGGGGCACCTACCCTGCTGCTTTCAAGAAGGCTGTTCTTATAGTGATGGTTTAACAGTTTGTTGCATGTTGATAGATAGATAGATAAATGACTTTCATTTTAAAATGATTTAAGTGAAAATGATTTTTCACTTTCACATTACAAAAGTGCTGTGGGCGAAGTTGAGGCATACAAGCCCCCTCTTCCACTTAAGCCACAAGTGTTGTGGTTTTTTATAGAAGAAAGGAAGCTGCTGGACGTTGATAAATAATTATTGAACGTCTTATATCTAATTGATCTGCTGTTTGAAAAGTTAGGTGATTATATGAAACAGGAAACATCAGAAACCACGGTAGCCTACCTATGTGGTCCTCGAATAAATCTTTTCAGATGCGATACCACTTGGTTGCTGTATTTATTTATTTTTTTAGTAATTTTCTTATCAACCTCGTACATTAATGAAGCCTCTCATTTTTTCAATTAATTATATTTATTCACAGACTGGAATTATGAATATCATTCTTTATCATAAACCTCAGAATTGGTATTCGAAGAGATGAAATAATTATGTAATATTTTACAGGAAACTGATAGAAGTAAACGATTCGACTACCTGCTAAAGCAGACCGAAATTTTCGCTCATTTCATGAACAATCCGACCAAAACTAATCCTAGTCCAGTCAAGAAAGCAGGAAGGCCGCGTAAAGATAAGGATCCTAATGGTTCGATGAAATTGGCAGCAGCTGGCTCAGCTGATGCTGGAGAGTGAGTACTAAAATTAAGTAACTATTTACCATATTGTAAAATTATAGTTATAAAATTCAGTTATCATAATATAACTTTTCAAAGAAAAGTGAAATTGTAAAATTGAAATTGATATAAATTTTCAAATAGGCCTAACTCAATTTCTGAAAATTATTGTCATCATTGAGATTTTTGAGGTAGTTCAAGTTGAAAAGTAGTTTATGATTAATTAAAAAATACGTAGCCTATAGACTGCTGCTTTTTGAAAGTATTGGCCCAAATAGGATAATTAGCGCCGGTCTGATAATCCAACGGTTCTGGGATCAATCTCAGTTGACAACGGATTTTGACCACAAAACGGACACTCCCGACTGCCTGAAAAGTAGTCATCTCTCATCATCATCCCTCTCATTACCCACGCATAAGCCTAGAGCCCATGTGGGCATCAACCTCAGCAAAAAAGTAAGATTCAATTTAAAGAAATAATCAGATTTCATCACTTGACACAGGTTTTGTTGAGTACTAATTTTTGCTGTGATACCTTTCATGTTCACCGTGATTGATTTTGGTATTTCTAAATATATCATTTTCTATAAGTCTTCAAATTATAATACGGGAATGGAGCAAGGAAGCAAATTCTATGCATCCATCTGGCTGTGTTCTGAAATTGTGTCTTTTTGTGAGTTCTAGAAAAAATTGCACTGGTCGACTTTGAACACATAAAATTCAGGCTTTCGTATGTTTTACGCGGAATCCATATTAGAATAATTTTTTCTATGCATATCTTTTTTCGAAAAATACGCGTTTTTCTATCAACTTTCAATGTCAAGGATATATATATAAATGTACTCAGTTCCATTAATACATCATAGAGTAATATAATTTTCCCTATCTTAGAGTAATAATAGTGTAATACTTCTTCATATTTTAATTTTCATTATTCAGTTGATGCTAATTGTGCAATAATGTTTCAGTCATCGTCATCGAAAAACAGAACAGGAGGAGGATGAAGAATTGTTAGCAGAAACAAACACGACTAGAAAAACCATCACACGTTTTGATAACTCACCATTCTACATAAAGAGCGGAACATTGAGAGATTATCAAGTGAGAGGTCTTAACTGGATGATTTCTCTTTATGAGAATGGAATTAACGGAATTCTCGCTGACGAAATGGGTCTCGGAAAAACCCTTCAAACTATATCTCTATTAGGGTAAGTTAATAATATTTTGTCTTTATATTTTCAGGGGTTTCACAGAAAAATGCTAATAAAAATCCCCTATTCAGATTTAACCTTATTACAGTAATCATTCTAAAAAAAATATTTTTAACAATTTTAGCCCAGAATATTTTGCAAAATCTCATGCATCCGTGAGTGTGTTGTTTCTTTGTGGGAATAATATAGTAAAAAATGAAGTTTCATTAAATTATTGACACGGGTGATTTCTTCATCAATATTCTTCACTCATAATGACCACTTGGTAGCAATTATTATTTTTATTTGGTGCATATTCATAATTATTGTCAAACCATGATACTTGATAGTAGATGTTCGTAGATGTTGAGCGTTTTATTCATTAAGATATGGAATTATATTAAGCTTGGAAATGTTTCAATGATTGGCTTCTCCAGAAAAGTGAATTCTATTTATTGAGCAATGTAGCATGAATTTAATTTTTGTAGATGTATTTAATAACATAGTATTCAGAAATATTTCTGATACAGTTAATTCAATTTCATTTTTATTGAAAACTATGTCCATTACATTATAAATAATAAAAATGAATACAGGTGTGAAATGAAGAAATGTAATACTGTATTAATATAAAAACAAATAATAAGTGTAAATGAATGCAGCTCCCTGCTTGGACGAATAGTCCGTGTTGCTTTACCTTTTTTTTTACTTACTACTTTGGGCCTATAGGTTATGTGTACCTATGTTTGTTCTGCTATAGGTACATGAAGCACTACAGAAACATTGAGGGCCCGCATATGGTGATAGTGCCCAAGTCAACCCTGGCGAACTGGATGAGCGAATTCGAAAAATGGTGCCCATCTTTGCGAGCGGTCTGTCTGATTGGAGACCAAGAATCAAGAGTAAGCATATTTTTCATTACAGTTTCATTCCACATCGTGATAAATTTGAAAGAATTTCAAAAATCTGTGTTTAGTCAAAGGAACTCAATGTAGCCGTGTGTTTAGTTAGAGAATTCAATAAAGTACTACTTATCCACTCGAAAACCAGTATATAAATATTCGATAAGACGATCTACTGATAATCAGCATAAAATTGATACTAAAACTCGTTCCATACTCTCAATAGAGACCATTCAGTCCAACAGTATAAATAGCTGTCGTATTCATTTTATACCTTTAGGGCCTGGTCACATACGATTGTGGTTTGCTTTACTTTACTTCACTTCACTAAAAGAGCTACTTTGATTGTGGTTTGCTTTACTTCATTTGACTTACTATATACCATACGATTTATATAGATTTACTATGCGAGTAAGTGAAGTAAACCAAAGTAGCTTTGTTAATGAAGTGAAGTAAAGCAAAACACAATCGTTTGTGACCAGGCCCTTAATCATTGATACATGTAGAGGTGGCTGCAACACCATCTATAACCCTTGACATATCTGCACATGCAGGAATTCGGGTTAAAGCTTGGAAACCATTGCATGAAGTCATCGTTATTTACGAACTTTGAAATCTTAATTTGGAGCATTCGTTCCTAAAATTCTTGTATACTTGAAAACGGAAATGAATTGAAATTATCCTAGATTTTTTGTGTAACAATAAATTATTTTCTGTTTTCAGAATATTTTCATTCGTGAAAAGCTGCTGCCGGGTGAATGGGATGTTTGTGTCACATCCTACGAAATGATAATCAGGGAAAAAAGTGTCTTCAAAAAATTCAATTGGCGTTACATGGTCATTGATGAAGCTCACAGAATCAAAAATGAAAAGTCAAAATTGTCCGAAATTGTGAGGGAGTTCAAAACTACCAATCGCTTACTGCTGACTGGTACTCCATTGCAAAACAACCTTCATGAACTGTGGTCTTTGCTGAACTTTCTTCTTCCTGATGTTTTCAACTCTTCAGATGTGAGTATTCCATTTCATCCTATTTCTATGTATAATAATAATTGAATAGTCACGGCACCCTGACAGCATGCATAAGAATAGAAATATAATATATAATGTGATTGACGCTAAATAAATTTTATCAAGTCTAAAAAACACTACCGTTGTGTAACATGCGAAATTGAAATGTTGCTTCACATTTTACGAATATTATGTGTTTTTGGAGATTTGAGAATTGCGTTGTATTAGCGACTTTCAAACTCAGCAACGATTTCCGTTGCATTTACCGTGGAACTGATCAGGATTAGTTTGTGAAATAAGTTGAATTTTCAAGTTCAAATTGGATCGAATGGTTCAATGTTTCTTCCAAGTAATGTAGATTAGAAGATAGAATTCAATATGACCATACTGATAGAGGGCACTTTATATAAATTTACTATTTCTATTACTATTGGGAGAATTAGATGAATTTTTTCACACCTCTCCCTTTTTGATTCACAAACAATTTTCTTATTATCCTTGTTTGATTGCTATTGGCCAGTAAACAACTTCACATTTTGACGTATACTTATTAGATTAGTAGACTATGTAAAATGCATAAAATTGCTACTCAATATGTGGATTAAGCTCCTCTTCATATTATGAATGTAGTGAAAATATGAATGTAGTATGTCATTATGAATGTAGTATTAACGAGTTCAGTACATGAATTATGGACGAATGATAAACTTGCTTATTTTCAGGATTTCGATTCATGGTTCAACACAAACAGTTTCATGGGAGACAAGCAACTCATTGAAAGATTGCATGCGGTAAGTAATAATAAATCATCATTATATGATTTTAATTACGATTGTTTCAGTATCTCTAGGCCTATGTCATATATAAAATCAGTTTCCCAAAATGTGGGGTACGTTGTCTGATAGGTTGGACGCACTGATAAGAGTGATGGTCGTAAGAGTATTTCAAAACTAACTTGCAATTATTATTCACATTTTGTTCTCTTGTCTGTGAGTACTTGAGATTTTGGAGTGATGGTGAAAAACTGGAAATTGATCATCTAGACTAGATGAAGTTGAGTCTCTTAGTTTTCTTCTCTTAACTGTTACACATTTTCTCCAATTGCTATTTCGAGGAATGTGCAGTTTCTACTGGATTTGAGAAAAATCTGTAAATGTCTTACTAAATTAAAATTGAGCTTATCCTGAACAATAAAGTTATAAATTCATTCTCATTTTGAGTATCTTGCAAAAAACAATGAGAAGTAAATTTAGTTATGATAATTTTAAACATCTTGCTACGTACAATATTATCGAAAACGTTTTTCTACATGTATTTTACTTACCCAGGTTCTGAGACCTTTCCTGCTGCGTCGTTTGAAAAGTGAAGTGGAAAAGGCGTTGAAACCAAAGAAAGAATTGAAGGTCTATGTCGGACTCAGCAAAATGCAAAGAGAATGGTGAGTAGACTGAAATTCCAAAAGTTTATCTTGTCTACTTTTTAACCCCATTTCATGAAAAATCATTCGCTCTTTTTTTGTAATTTTTCCTTTTTTTTAATTTTTGTTTGCATTCAAGGTTTTTCGTGATACCAAAACATTTACGAGGGTTGCTATTGAAATGTCTGGCCCAACTATGAAAAAGTATTATTTAAGATGAAAGCCAGTTGCATTGTATTTTTAAATGTTTTCCAAGATTCATACATGCTCTCATGGGTTTGAAACAATTTTCGACGCACTTTTCCCACTCTGATTGAGGTCGTTACAAATACGATTTTAATCACAAAAACAGCTTTCTTATGTTGGAAATCGTTAACCAGGAAGTTTGCTTCTGATGTGCAGGGACGAAAAGAAGTCATTGGATACCAAATCATAGCTATGATAATTGGTGGACTGCCCATTGAAAAACTTCCCAACAGACTGGAAAACCAAGTGTTTGAGAAGCAGTTCGAGAGCTTGCTTTGTCTTGATGGAGAATGATTGATGCCTCCTCCTTGAGTTTTCCGAAATTCTCCATTGACTCCTGGCAAACAAATGGATGTGCATAATTCAGAAATGACCGTCTAACGTTACTCTAAGGTCAAACTTGCCAGATGACCAGCAATGCCAATGAAACGAAAAAGTGGCGAGGTATCTTCATCAGAAACCATGTTCAGGCACATATTTTAAAGTTGAGGATCGTATATTTGCTTCATTATATTAATTATTCCATTGATAACCTTAATTATTTGTTTTAAGGTATACGAAAGTACTGATGAAGGACATAGATGTTGTCAACGGTGCCGGGAAAATAGAAAAGATGCGGCTTCAAAACATTCTCATGCAGCTGAGAAAATGCAGTAACCACCCCTATCTCTTTGATGGTGCCGAACCCGGACCTCCCTACACTACCGACGAGCATCTGGTAAAATTATCGATTTCATAACATAATATTACATCGACATATGTATATGGGTCACCTATTACAGTATAATATTTTACATTCACTGTCCATAACACTGTTATATTTTTCATCACAGATATTTGATATTAGATATATGACATAGAACTGCATGTATTATCCTTGTTAGACTTGATAACATGAAATGAAAATGAAGAAAAATGTTGTACACGTGGAAATGATAAAGGGAAAAATGATATTAGATTTAACCAGATAGAAACATTTCTGTCAAAGATGAAAAATGAGAAAGTAAGAATTATACTATGAAATTGTCATTTATGGATTATTCGATAAAAAAAGTACAAATCTTTCATTGCAATTTAGTTCTCCACGAGGAAAATTCGGGTATCGTACTTTGAAGCTATGAAGTTATTAATATTATACAAGTTGAGAATTATTATTCATTATAAATTGTGTTTTTTATTCAGATCATGGTTTAATCATTTTAAAAATAGATATGAGAAAAGAGTACTCTAGTACCTGATGTCTGTTGTATTAATAGTTGTTGGTTTATTACTGTATTAAACTTGTCATTTTCAACATTACACAGGTTTACAATTGCGGGAAAATGGTGATTCTCGATAAGCTTCTTCCTAAACTGAAAGAACAGGACTCACGAGTTTTGATTTTCAGTCAGATGACTCGTATGTTGGATATACTTGAAGATTACTGCTTCTGGAGAGAATACAGTGTAAGTAAAGTAGCATATAATGTGAAATAATTCAATTGAATACGCTTATTGTACCCTGTAATGTGCCCTTTTTCCAACCACAGTAAGAGAGATATTTCTTCCAACACGAAGTTGTGGAGGGTAGGTTCCACTTCCACCGTTCTCTGTAGTCAGTCGAAATAGGGGATAGAATTTGACCTGCTCAGAACTGAATGAGCGTTGTCACTGCATTGGTCATGCCACATTTCGAATAATGAAACAAACTGGTGTGATGAAGGACAAAAATATTAGAAGGAGCCTGATAGGTTGAGCATGGACAAGTTGGTGGGTTGGGGACATTCTTGAGAAGAATGGATCTATTGAAGTATTTTTAAACGGCTAGCAGGAGAGAATAATACAGGTCTTTTGGTGGGAGTGAATAGTAGAGGATAGAGCATCGGACCTCTCACTCTGTTTCTGCCTCTCACGTTAAAAGAAAATTTTCTCGGACTTGAGAATGGTTCCTGGTGATATGGTATGATCATCTTGAATGAAGCCTTGGATAAAGGAAGAAATGAAAAATGTAAATCAAATATCACATAAAGCAGTATTTGACTTCATTTGATGAATATTTTATTATGACAATGATTTTCAATGACTTGAAGTTTGTTTTGTACTTGTATTTGAAATACATAAGACATGGAACTGATCTTGAATTGAATAAAAAATCATCATTGATTTATTAAATAAATACTAGAAGTTTTTCACAACCACAAAAAAATAACGAGTTGTTGGTTTCGGGTGTTACACCATTATCACTCTGATAAACTACAGTAAACTCTCTGGTAAACAAACAGTTCACCAGAGATTAATATTGTGTAAATGCCGAAATCGATGTCTCAACATTTATCCAGTATAGATATCTACCGCAATATCACGTTCACTACTACAGAGGAAGATCTTTATTTGAGTTCATTAAAAAAAGTTGAATTTTCCTTTTAATATTACATTTTTCAGCAGTATTGGCCGATAGAAAAAATTGAACCTAATTTTGTTAGAAAATTTCCAATGTGTAGAAAGCTTCACTACTTCATAATGACTAATGCCGATTCTTGTTCTAATACGGAATTTTATTATTTCAGTATTGCAGACTCGATGGACAAACACCACACGAAGACCGACAGCGACAGATTAATGAGTACAATGAGCCGAATAGTAAAAAGTTCATCTTCATGTTGTCGACCAGAGCTGGTGGTTTGGGTATCAACCTGGCCACTGCTGATGTGGTCATTCTATATGACTCTGACTGGAATCCTCAGATGGACTTGCAGGCCATGGACAGAGCTCACAGAATTGGCCAGAAGAAACAAGTCAGAGTGTTCCGACTCATAACTGAGAACACTGTCGAAGAAAAGATTGTGGAAAAGGCTGAGGTGAAGTTGAGACTGGACAAACTTGTTATTCAGCAAGGAAGGCTGGTGGACAATAAGAGCGCTCTGAACAAAGACGAAATGCTGCAGATGATCAGGCACGGAGCCAACCATGTGTTCGCTTCAAAAGACTCGGAAATCACTGACGAAGATATCGACACAATACTGCGGAAGGGTGAAGCCAAATCGGAAGAAATAAAACAGAAACTGGAGTCCATGGGAGACGAGTCATCTCTGCGAAACTTCACGATGGATGCACCGACTGAATCAGTTTACCAGTTTGAAGGTGAGGATTACAGAGAAAAGCAGAAGATGATGGGAATCGGCAACTGGATAGAGCCGCCGAAGCGAGAGAGAAAGGCCAACTATGCAGTCGACGCATACTTCCGTGAGGCTTTGAGGGTGTCCGAGCCCAAGGCCCCCAAGGCACCGAGGCCACCCAAGCAGCCCATCGTACAGGACTTCCAGTTCTTTCCGCCTCGTCTGTTCGAGCTGCTCGATCAAGAGATCTACTACTTCCGCAAAACAGTCGGCTACAAGGTGCCCAAAAATCCAGAGCTTGGGTCCGACGCGACCCGACTTCAAAAGGAGGAGCAACGAAAAATTGACGATGCGCAGCCCCTATCTGACGAGGAATTGACTGAAAAGGAGAAACTGTTGACACAAGGCTTCACCAACTGGACCAAACGAGATTTCAATCAGTTCATCAAAGCTAATGAAAAGTATGGAAGGGATGATATCGAAAATATAGCAAAGGATGTAGAAGGTAAGATTTTCAATTACGTATATTGATTGCTGTAGTCAACTGTAACCTATTGGTCTACCATGTTTCCCATTATCCCCATTGAGGGTAAAACTGTGTTTTACGACGAGCAACCGATGGGTCTCTCCACCAATAAAAGACATAATATACTACAATAATTCGAGTAATACTATTAGTAGTAATAGCAATACTGTGTACTTCCATGTTTATTTTAAACGTATTACTATCAGCAGAAAATGACCTACTTGAAGTAGCTTCTTATCAGCTCTCTATTTATCATTAGTGGATTTAGGGACCTGTTCAGAAGTCCGATAAAACGTGCATAGCACATTGGCTTGCTATGTGATGAATTCATTCTTCTGATTCGAGAGCAGCTTGTTCATGTATATTACTGGAATGAAACAGGTACCTGACCCTTGAATTGAGTGCAGTGACCATTCCATGATACTTTTTTCTAGGGTGATGCCCACATGAGATCTAAGCTTGTGCTTGGATAATAGGAAGGGTGATGATGAGAATATGTGTACAGATTTTCAAGAAAATAATATTTACTTTGAAAATAACTTTTAAATTCATCAATAATGAATCACCTACAATATTATAATACGTAATACGTTTTTCATTTATTTCTTTTATTAATACTTTTTTCTATTTGATCAGGTAAGACTCCAGATGAAGTTGTCGAGTATAGTACAGTATTTTGGGAAAGATGTCATGAACTTCAAGATATTGACAGGATTATGGCACAAATTGAAAGAGGAGAAGCTAAGATTCAACGAAGGGCTAGCATAAAGAAAGCTTTGGACACAAAGGTGAGTTGAGCTTGCAGTAACTTTGATTTTATCGGGGATTTCATTTTGTAATGGATAATAATTTTTTTTTTGTATTGTTTAATTTAGTAAAAGTTTCATAATATGGAAAGAAACAATCGATCCTTATCCTAGAGAGAATGAATCGGAACTGAGACTGAACTGATTTGTGGGAATCGACCTTAAAGGTGACGTTTCGATCTTGTTTTCGCCTTCAATCCAATGGTTTTTCTAACAGTAGTATAGCGCGACCTTAGTTATTTCTATTTGTGCACATTGAATAGGAAGCGGCAGCCAAGAGTTACCTTACTGTACGACTAACGTAGTCTTGCAATGCTATATTTGTGTCCATGCGATAGGAGCACTCTACAACTGACATTAAGCCGTATGTACAAGACCAAATTTTCCATCCAATAGAATAACCTTGAACCAATGCAGACTGTTAGACTTTAAAGAATTCAAAGAAATCTTTCTCCGCCTTTTACTGGAGGACATACTTTAGGTTTCCTATCAAAGAACTATGTTAGTTAATTTGAATTTGCAAGATTGAAAGGAGCCAACATCGGATCAGGTGAAGTACAATACACGAGAGGTATAGCAGGACCAGATGTATATTGTTTCATATATATCCAGCTGTTGGTTCATAGTTACTTTATGGTATGGAATTTGATGAAAAATTTGATCGTGAACAATTCATTTAATTTGACGCTTGGCATTAGATAGATAGAGATATCATTTCGACGGCCATGCGTACCTAACAACCGTCAATATAGATTTGAAGATTTAAAGCAGCAGGCAATGTTTATAATGCGGTTAGTAGCATCCAGCTGCCAAGTGACAAGAAATGTTGGCCCATCTATGCGTTGGCAAAGAAATAATATCTCTCTATCTATCTAATGCCAAGCGTCAAATTAAATGAATACCACTGTACAATACAAGTTAACTGTGTGCTAATGCAAACTGGGATTCGGGCAACCTCTGCTCTGTGAAAAGCAGCAATATTATTGATTTTCTCATAAGTATAAGAATAGACTTATTTTATTTGTGAAAAACGTATTCGGTGTCCATGATTTTCAGCTTCCTCCTTCAATCATTCTACCTTATTATTCTCATTATTTAATAATCATCCCTTGAATTTACCAATAACTATGAAACATAGTTGTAAATCTTCATAGTCATAGTCAGAAGCTTCAAAAAACTTCCATTTTCATTGTCTACTTTCAAAGCTTTTGATCAATAATATTGTATCATGGAGTTATACAATTTATTATCGACTTTAATCATGAGTGATTTTGTTAATGATTAATCATGAGTAAACGATTTTGTTAATAATCGTCAACTTTCATTTACAGATGGCTAGATATAGAGCACCATTCCATCAACTAAGAATACTGTATGGAACTAATAAAGGCAAAAACTACACAGAGGAAGAAGATAGATTCCTTGTCTGTATGCTACATAAACTTGGATTCGACAAAGAAAATGTTTATGAGGAGCTGAGAGCGGCTGTCAGGTGAGATTCTTCACAATTTATAATCGATATTTTGATTGGCTTCTCAAATAACACTTCAATGAAACTCGTAAAAGCTGTTATAAAAGTACCTGAAAATTGAAAAACAAAGTAATTAGAAGGTTTAACCATTCCTAATGCTTTTTGAATCCACAAGCTGTTGGAGTGGGGGGACTGATTCGGCTGACGTCATTTTAATCATTCATTTCGATAATATCAGCTGTTGATAATTGACTGATAATTGGTGGACCGCGAGTGTGACGTTACTTGAATCAAGAAATCATACTTCTCCCTCCACTTTGCGCCTTACATCAACGACGGTTCAACCTTCTTCTCTCTAATAACCTTGGTGTCAGTATATGTTAGGCTATGGTTTTTCCAAAGGATGAACGTGTGTTTCTTATTGAGAGTTATTAAGCATAATATTATTAATCTTGCAAACAAGACAACGATAAGTTCCAGTACGAATCTCAATATTCTGTTGTCTTTTACTGGAACTTGCCCTTCACTCGTTTGTAAGATTTATTTATTCAATTTGTAATAACTTTGAGTAATAGAAAACGTTCATAATTTGGAAAAACTTAAGCCTAACATGAACTGACACTACAGATACAAATGAATACTGAGAAATCGTGGTACATTTAAGCCGCATATAATGCGTTTATTAACGCATAAGTACATTATAATGCCTAAGTTTATATATGCATAAGTACAGTAGTGCTTATACATTATATTTTGAGGGGAAAATATTCTCTATGCAGTAAATATTTTCCCTCCAAATTTGAAGTGCGTACTTTTGAAACAACCATTATATTCTTGGATAAGGTTGTCCGTGGATATCCTTTTCATTGACACATTGTCTTGACCATAGATCAGAGCCAGACTTATTAATTACATACAATTGCCATACAAACAGTTTGTACTGTTAGGTTGTACTTTTTCAAAATATCTAAATAAAGAAATTCACAATCTTTTCACAGATTTCACGTTTCCGTTGTTTGATTATTTACAGATGCGCACCTCAATTTCGATTTGATTGGTTCATCAAATCCAGAACTGCTGTAGAATTGCAAAGAAGGTGTAACACTCTGATCACATTAATCGAAAGAGAGAATCAAGATTTGGAAGAAAAAGAACGGGCCGAAAAGAAGAAGAGAGGTCCTCGAGGCGCCGCTGCTAAAAGGAAAAGTGAAAATGTCGGCAGCAACACACCCGAACAAAAAACGCCAAACAAGAAAAAGAAGAAATAGAAACAAGCATTGTTCGACAAAATCGTAATCGAATACGTTTAAATTTTACACTTTTCTATTTTCAAAAAGAAACTGTGGGAGTTACACTTTTCCTATTTTTATTTTCTAATGGAACGCGTGTGTATTGATCACCTTGGTGCACTATTATGAAAGATCTTGTAAAAATGACATTCTGATTTTTTTTACTGAACAAGTTGTATTTTTATGTAATCGTACAGTTTTTCGTAGAATATAATTGAGTGAAAGGATTATTAGTATTTCGCGTAATCTCGATACAGTTTCATTTAACATTCATTACTTTTGAATAGTGACATAGTTGTCCATGTAAATGTGATACACAGTATTGTACCGGCAAATGAATTATGTTCACTGAATTATCTTTGTTTGTTCTTTTGTCATTTATTTTCAGATTCATCTCTGTCTGGAAGATAATATAAATTTCATAAAAATGACATCGACTGTTCCATCATTTCAGTTCCCTTTATAATGTTTCATTCATTTGAAACAATCTGCAGGTCATCATTTTGTCAAGATTTCTTTCAAAAATCAGGATTGATTGAAGAGAAGAAAACAGTAATAAAATTTGAAGATCAGTGCATTTTGAGACTAGATTTATGAGGTTTGGGTGCATTTCGGACTATTGGGTAAATTTCTATTTTTGAAATTGAATTTCCTACAAGTTTCATCGATAATTAATTAATACTGGTTCGACATTCAAATAGTCGAGTTGACCCACTTTGAAATTAGAAAAATTAGGGTTTCAACATGTTTTGCACTTTAAACCATTGAAGGTACGAACGGTACTAATAAAATCTATCATCAAACTTTAATTAATAAAATGCAGGAGATAATGGAAGTATTTTAGAGGCATTGACAAATTAATTTAATTAAATACTTTTTCATTTTCTATTCGAAATCAAGTTTCTATATATTTCAATGATTATTTAATCAGATAGTTGAAACAGGATTGTTCAAAATACCAATTTATCTGTGGTGATGTGATTCTGAAAGTGATACACACTTGTGTGAAAAAAGCTACACTTGTGACAACAATGTAAACTTTATTTACCATGAATATTTCAATTTTCAATTTATTCATACATGTCATAAGCATGATACATAAGTATAAAAACAAAAGCATGTATTTTTGTTTTATAATACAATAGCATTAAAAACAAAATTCATGAATAAACGTAATCTTCTATTATCCATGAGAATTATCATTGTTAATTGGAGGTTAAACTCAACAAACCTCTGTGCGCTTGGAACTAACATTTTCAGCCGTGGAGGTGGAAAGAGTCGCGCATGCTTACCAACAATATTTCCCCCTTCACACAACTAAAAATCCAGACACATTCAGTAAATTTTAGAATCATCTTCACATTTGTTAATTATTTTCATTATTACTGTAACGTAGGCCTACATATTTTAATTGTAATGAACAGTATATAATCTGTAAACATGTTTTTAGTAATAAGCCTTTATGCTTGTGCAATTAAAAATGATACCTAATAATTGAACACCTCTAGGATCATAACTACACGTAGACTAATTTTTAGTAGGAATGGATTGATAAAACAAAACATTTTATATGTTTGGAGCTATATTTGCTGGTGATCATGGATTTGCCAAATAAGAAAATAAGTATGGCACTTATGAAGTACCCACAACATTATTTCATTGAATGATGAACTCCCTTGAATTGACTCCTTTTTATCAACAGAATTGAGATACAGAGTTGATTGGAATAACTGAGATATATTTAGTCAGGAATTGATGCGATAATCGACGTTAATGTTGCTAATTGTACATAAATCACAGACAATAAATAATTGATGTACTGGAGATGCATCTTACGAATTCAATTTGTAGTGGAACCAGGATGCTCTCTATACTATTGATCGATTAAATATTCAAGTTTAGCTAATGTTGAATAGTACTGTGTAATTTTTGTATCACCATGAACATTGATTTCTGTTGATAATAGATCTCATTAGCGCCGTGTTCAGATCACAAATGTTACTTATAATTTTTAATATTCATCTATTTGAGCCATCTAATATAAGAGACATTTGTATAGAAATATCATTGTTCTGAAACTGGTAAATTATGATTGATCTCGACAAACGTTAGCCTCGACACCATGTACTAAGGGCCTCTATGCTGCTAACCCACTAACCTCATAGAGCCAAATAATAGCCAAGCGTTTTAGTTACAAACTAGATTAAACCCCTAAATATCAAAAAAGGTCATCTGTACGAATAAATACCATAATATCATAAAGAAGAACCGTAATAATCATGTACAGAGATCATCATTTTTTAAGCCAAAGGTTTTCAAAACCAGAGGATTAAAGTTTTTACAAACTTGATTCTATGGTTATGAGAACAAGTCATTTACAATAGAATCAAATCTAAAAAAATAAATTTGTTCAATTAAATTCCACATTGTCAAACAACAATAGGCTGTTGAAATTGATTTAAAGTGAATTCAAAATTAAAACAGAGAGATTTGGGTGATTGGCATATATATGCCAATGGCACCGCGTTGGCAAGTCATGAATTACAACAGATAATGAACAAGAGGAATGGCAACAACATAAATTGGTGCTTTCCTAAATCCATATTATAATAATTATTGTCCTCGAGCTCATAGTCTTAGGCTGATTGTACCACCAAGAGACATTGGAGTCCTCAACAAATTAAAATCAAATTCCCATGAATTTGTTGAAGGTTCAGATTATATTTATTTTTGTAATGATTAAGGGCCGGTCGACGAGCTCAAAGATACTGTTGGCCACCGTAGCATTTGGGCTGAAGAAATATTAGTAAACTCTAGTACCATTAAACTTGTAGACCTCTCTGTTAAAATGTCGAACTTTGTCGATTTCCTCAGATGCATTTTATTTCTGCTGGATGACAATTGAACGGATGTAACTTGAAGAAGGTGATCTATACGAATTCCTAACGAAATATTGATAAACTTACATGAAAAATATAGTAATAAGCCATGAACTATTTCCAAATTCAATACTCAGACAAGATTGAAATTTTTGCATAGAATATTAAAAATTATTACTGATTATATTGAACAAACTATATTCAATAACGAATAGAAAAAATGTTCTTTAAAAACTATCGATTGAAAGTAAAATTGAAATTATTAATAATTCAGGGCACAAATCTTCAATTTATCGAACATAGATTTAATGGTAAAACTTGTACAGTACACAGCTAATGTAAATTTCCTCCTTAACAGTCGGATTAAAATGCGCACAAGTTATTATTATTGTCAGATTACCACAATTATTCAAAATTTTCGCAGAATCACAACCTAAACAATGATGTTCATAGCATAGAATCTACTTCATTTCTAGTAAGATGCGCACAAGTCGGATCGGACGATCGGGAGGCGAAATTCTTGGATAAGGCACAGAGAAGGAAGAACCCACCTTACGCATCCATACTTAGATCGATGCAAAACAAATTCTGTCTGCACAGAGTAACCGTCTTCATCAAATCTGCCTCAATCTTCTAACATCCATACTTGCCTGATTCATACTGGCAAAAGCCTGAATTGCGTCTGCATAATTTGGAAACAGGGTGAAGAATGTGGAAGACAAGGACATCAGGCCTCTCATTCCTCTCCTTAGCCGTTGGGGAAACCCAAATTGAACTTGGACAACTTTCAATTTTTGGTGGCTGATTCAGGAGGAGACACTGGATGTCTCATGTTATTTGATAAAAGAGGTGACTGGTCTCTTCCTTCTTGCTGACCAGAAACGTTTATGATTGTTTAAGTACCGATACTCATTTGAATGCTCTCAATGTTGATTATTAATATGGTTAATATATTTTATTAACTATAAGTACTGTACTATAAGTTCTGTTGAGTTATAAATACTGTAATTTTGACACTAGAACGTTCTTATTTCTGTTAATAATGAATCAAGGAATCTCATTAGAGAACTGTTCAAAACGTTTGGTATATTTATGATTCATTTCAATAGAAATCTATTTCAGCCATCTAATATATCAGAGACATTTGGGTTCTTCAGTTCATCTGGACCTCAGGAATTTCATCACTATTTATAGAAATCCTGGTTACTGATTTAATTAAATGTGTACCTTCATCATTAAGAAATGAGTGCGCTGATCGGGATTTTCTGTGAAGCCTAAAATTTGTGTTGATTAATTAAAAATTCAACGAAAATAAATGGGGGTCAATGAGAAGCACAATGTATTGAAAAAAAAATCTTTCTGTGATAACATCGTGTAGAATTAGTAGATGCTAATAAAAATGACAGAACGAAATAAAGCAGGGTGGCCAAATGAAAGAAATAATTCATTCAGGTCAGACTGTGAGGAGTTTTAAAATCTAATAAGGCTTATAAAAATAGCTAGAGTTACAGTCAGAATAACAAATGACTGTTTAATTTAGAGCCAGTTATTTAAAATTATTAAACGAATATTATACTATCAAGTTATAAAAACAATTTTGTTCTAACTAACCACATTGTAGTAAAACAACAATACTTGTATTGTGAGATAGCAACATGCGGGTCAAAGCAAAACAGTGGACAGCATTTGAATTTAGTTGATGTAGAAATTATAAAATTATATTATTGCTACAATTTTTGTTAGATTAATAAGATAAAATGAATTACAAGAATAACATGCTGAATCGATTGATTTGTAGGGAGCAACATTTGACTCCTAGCTAAATTTGGACAGTACAGTAACATTAGCCCAATGTAGGCTAACTTACCCTAAACGGGTCACTCGTTGTTTTCAAGAATTTTAAGGCTCACTAAATTGAGCTCTGCAGATACTGTTGTTGTTAGAAATTCTGATAAAATAAATATGACATAGCTAAATCGTAGTAGCACATTAAGATAGTGTTGACTCAATGTAAGACTATTGAATAGATGTATTCAATTTCCATGAAGGTAACAATACAATTATTTACAGTAAACTTAATAAAATATTACTCAACAGAATATTTTCGTTAACTCACTTAATTATTAGCTAATTAACATTAGGATACGATTAAGTCCTCCATGTATGATGAAGTATCCTCATTCATGAAGCACTAAATGTGTGAAGATATAATTCATAAATTCTGTTACAGTAAAATGCATTACTTATCAAATATGCAGAATATGAACATGTAAACAAAATCTAAACAGCAATCCCTTCCATTTGTTAGCTCTTTGAATTGTCGAGAAAAATTAATGACAATTATTGTTATTAAAAAATATACAGACGAAGCATGCGCTTGCCTGCCGTTTGCCCTGCACCATTAACTCCACTGACAAACAAAAATTTCAGCTTGAAAATTATATCTAACGTTAATGATTAGCCACCTAAAGATATAGGTATTATCAAGTAATGATGGAATAGTAAAGAACAACTTCTTTTAAAGACGAATGAAGTACGGAGTAGTCAGAATTTACTTGATTACAAAATACCTACAGAAGCATGCGAAATCGTACGTATAATTATATAAATGCATTTGCATCCCAAACAATGGACAAACCCCTATCTCACACGCTCTGACCGAATTGTAGCTATACGATCTGGCTTTTCGAATCTAGCCTCTCGTTACCAGACTGAGGGATTTGAATCCAAAAATCATCAAATCCTATCTTCATAGAAGAGTTTTGAAAGGGTTTATAGTATCTCTGCTCTTGATCTCATTGGCCGTATAAATCAATTGACCAGAACCCATCTGTGTTCCCTGAATTTATAGAAAATATAAGTCACTCTAAAAAGCCAGTATTTTGTGTTTATCAAAATTTTTAAGAAATCTTATATTGATCTGCAGATCTGGTTGCAATTCAGGAAACACACTGTAGCACTGAGTGAACAGCTGAAGGAAAGAGGCAGGATACCTGGATATGGATCTACTTGGTGCTACATACCATAATGTATACGGTGTTGCTACTTATGTGAGATACAATGTGGAAGTGCCTCTTATCCACCTACATCAATTAATGATATTCAAATTGTTGTGCTAACCACTCTACGAACCAAATATTACAGTGTCCAATATTGTTGTAAACAATGACCAGGCCCACATGACCAGCTGCAGTGATTCCAACATAACCTCACCCTAGGTTAAGCATAGGCGTCATTTGTAGGGGTGGCAAGGGGCGGCAGTTGACACCCAAAATTCCCCAAACCCCCTTTTTGCTACCCCAAAATCGTATTATCAATTAGTAATCAGGCAGTACAATTTCAGTTATTTGCAAACAAGTGAAAAATTACAGTTTTCAAACGTAACAATCTTGATTTTTATTAAAACACTTGTTTAATTGCTTGACATTAATAGCTTTCATGTTCAAAAACAAAAAGGAAGGTTGAGGTTACGATGACGTTGCCGTCGCAGTTTTCACGCTCGAGTAGAATGGGCCTTAGAGAGTATTATTTACAACACAATTTATGCTTGAAGAATACACTGTAAGAATGCATCTCACAAATATGATTGGTTATGTAACGTGTGCAATATAGGTAAATGCCCCAGAATTTATTATTATTGGGCTTGGGCTTTGTCCAGGAATTTATGACTGGACATTAGCCCCAAATCATGAGATTCCTCTGTGCATTTTCACATCACACTAATGATACCCTCCAAGTAGTGGCGAAGGTGGTATACCATTTATTTGGTCATCTCCAGGTATAAGGTCTCCAAGTCCCCAAGATCCCTGGAGGCGAACTTCTTGCCACCCCCATTTTAAAAAGCTGAAATGACTCATGCCCCCATGCAGTCTGATAGAGCAAGCTGGGTGACTTCAACAAGCACAATGAACAGTGGAAATATAGGGACTGTGATGCAAATGGTGAAGCAGTGGTGAAATGGGCTGAGGATGAGAATCTTAGTCTGGTGTTCCGGATGCTAAAGATCGATTCGCTTTCAAATCAGCAGCATGGGAGACAGGAATATAATCCAGACCTTTGTTTCACCCTCAAGTGATCCATAGAATCCAACCACTCCCAGTCAAATGTAAGGTCCCTCATGCGACTTCCCACACGGAAGAAGAAGAAGAAGAAGAAGAAGAAGAAGAAGGAAGAAGAAGAAAAGAAGAAGAAGGAGAAGAAGAAGAAGAGGAGGAGGAGGAGAAGAAGAAGAAGAATGTTGAAGATGTAGGAGAGAGATTGAAAAGATGTAGATGAAGGAGGAGGAGGATTGACAGCTGTTTCATGTACTGTATTTCAATAGTCGCAGTATATTGCGAGCTGGGATGTCCTAGTAAAAATTATTCTTATTGGTAATATTCTTAGTCCATCATCCAGCTGGACTTCTCCCAGCAACATTCGAGCTGTCATTAATGGATCTAACGCTACAAATATTACATAGTTTATTCTAAAAAAATAGTATTTTGAAATTTACAGTTTGAGAAACATGGAAATTCAACCAAAGAATTCCATTGAAAGATGAGTCTTTAAGTGTAAAAATGTCGTTCCTAAGTGTTCAAAGGTCTATGCAATGATTGTTTGAAATGAAATTTATATAATAGGCATTATGGTCTACCGTATTTTAAACACTTTAGTAGAAGAATAAGTTCTGTATCCCTTTTTATTACAAATTAACAATCGATATGGAATACGCTGGGAAAGATGGCCGCCGTCTTGAATTTTTCAAGACAGAGTATGTTTTTGGGATTTGTATGACAAAAAGTCAGAAATGCTTTCTGTACTGAAAATAACGAAGGAATTGAGACCTTATTCAGATCCGTATCACTAGAGAATTTACTTTAAATTATTCTTGCCTGAGACTGATAGGTGTCAAGAAATCGGCCGCAAGCCATCCTTCGGAACGCACTGGTGCCAATGATAGTGAGCGCACAGCCTGAATAGATATATAATTTTAAAGCTGAAGAATAGTTCTATACATTGTATATTGAAAATTTTCTTCTATTTCTGACGAATAAAATTTAATTCTATCACAAAAAACCAAATGAGTTTTTATGATCAAATTTTATTCAAACATTTGATTCTAAGAAACATAAAATGCTCTCTTTTTGACAATGATAATTCAAAATTTTTCTCAGGGAGAACCCTCGGAGCCCCCTTATTCTTGGGGATTCTGTAACATAAATTGAAGAATGTATACCATTTAGTTTAGTCTCTTGCAAAATATATTGCTGTATTTATATCTCTTTTCGAAATCGGGGCCTGCTTATTGGTGGGAATTATTCCCAACCAAGTGATTTTTTTCGTGCAATGTTCATTGAATTCAATAAAATTCCTCTTGTAATATATATGATCTAAATAATAATATATGCATTCTGGAGCCTCTCAGAAACTGGCGCTCTGGGAAAATTCTTAGGTTTATTAAATAAAAATATTTTAATAAACCTGCAAAGTTACGATAGTCTCTTTGATACTGCCGATAAGCGAAAGAGCTTAGCAAGCTTTAGCTGCATAAATTGAATTTTTTTTAAATTAGATTTTGTGAAAAACATGGAAAGTAAAAGGTAATAAAGCATTATAAATTATAATTATTACTTTTAAAAATAAAACATTTGATCACTACCAAATGGTAAAAACAATGAAAACAAAAATACCTTTAGTTTTTGTTTCTATTTCATACTCTCTCACCTATTCTATGGATTGGATGGATATATTATAACTTACGAGTACCTAGTAAAGATATTCCTCTGGTTTTGACTCGTACAGTATTTACGGTGAAATTATTTTTCTCGTTTTGCTGTTATTCACTTCACAGAGGGGGCCCTGAAGGGGGTGGGAGGTGGAGCCAAGTTCCGGAAGGCGGGACTTCCTGTATCCGCCATCTTGCCGCTCCCAAACTTTTGGGCCCTAAAAGGGGAAGCGGAGATTATTCGAGTACATGAAATTATTGTTCGCGCGCTTCTATTCCGTAGCCTATTCACTCTCCACTCCAGAACTCTTTAGCTCTTACTTGAGCAGCGAGCTTGAAAGCAGGCCATATGAAAATAATGACGCAAAAAATGTGTGCTCCCGAAAATTTTCTCGGAAAAATCTCGAAAACGTTTTTGATAACGCAAAGTGGATTGTAAACTTGGCAGCATTTGATTTCAATTTTTCTTTTAAATTTTAATCTTTACTTGTGTGATTAATCTGCAAAATCTGTTTTTGTTGTATGGTTCATATTGAATGCTTCTGATATACATTTCCTCTACTCTACTCTACTTCTATCTCTCCTATCATTTGATTATTTAAAAGACCGATAAGGTAATATCAAAAAATAAATAGAGAGCATGGATACTGTATTGCAGGTTTGATAGGCTTCGGCTTATATTATAATATTTAAATATTAATATTAAACGATATTTTTATGAACAGTATATTTTCAAAAATTTGACGTGTAGCAGAATGTTGTGATTTGAAGACTTCCATTACTGAATCACCAATACTAATAAAATTATCCATCAAGTCAAGATCATCAAAAGATAAGGTCTTTGACTGTTCGTTTTTTGTTTTGTTTGTAAGTTACCTATAAATATCAACCGTAATTATTGAGAGAGATTACCTCTCTTCCTCCTCAGAGAACTCGTGGAAAATTTTATATCCCCTGATCCGCAAGATCTTCACCGTTGCCACATCAGGAGTTGTAAATCAATTATTGTGATGATATTAGAAAAAACAAAAAGCTGTATACGATTGTAATTTATAAGCTGATGTTTTCTTATTTGACGGATTTTGATTTAAAGTTTTGATTACTAAAACTATATAAAGTACAATATTAAAGTCTACCAAGCTCTCTAATATAGGAAAAATAATTATATACTCTTTCGACTAGGCTACATAACATTATTCTTGGTTCTTATTTTATCAGGAATTCAATTTACGTTTTTGGCCTATTACGATATTACGATTCCCGTTTTGGAATACGGTAACTGTAAGTTACTACATTTTGTATGTGACTATTGTCACTACAGTATTTTCATCCTGAAACTTCAATTTCGAAATTTATTTGACTGGGTTTAGCAATCTTAATTCTTGCTTTCAAGCTTGAAGTTCATGGTTGAAAGAAAACGTATCTGAGTAATAAACTCAAATATTTATTTTTTCTTCGATGATTCGGTGTCATGCTATGTGAACGATTGGAGAACTAACAATCATGAGAATAAAGTCTGTTTTCTAGGTCTAATCTTAATCTGATCAATAGGAGGAGAGAGGAAAGAATAGAATGGAACATATTAATGTGTAGCCTGCAAGGAGAAGAGACACCTCATATTCCCACATTTCACTGGAGTCTATCTACAATAATTTATTGCCTATTCATGCTGATAATATAATTAAGCTTTACACGATTAGGCAGAGACAAGATACTTTTTAATAAATACATGGCATGCGATGTTATTTGGTTAATTAACTATTACATAATTGCTTGAAATGTTGCAAAAATGCACTGCGCAAACAAGAACATGTTCATTGATTGTTACTTTTGATAGAATTGATTATGGGAAGTCATTGTTCAACCATAATTTATTATTGAAAATTATCACACACCAGGCTATATTTCACACTTTTTTCAAAGCATGAAGTTTTATTACCAGGTTTTATCTGAGGATGTCTCTTATTTGTAGAGATAGCAGCAAAAAGAATGTACATCAGTTACGGGTTTTTTCATCTTTGAATAATTTGTTCTTCTCAAAGAATGTATTGTCCTAATCAAATTCCTTGAAATAAAATATTTATTTCATCTCATCAATGTGAAAGAGACTTAGTAGTGTTTATTTCAGTCTTTTAATCCACTTTAAAAAATCTTTGATCTTGATTTTTGAACTGTCAATGTTCAATTTTAAATAATTGATAGTCTCAAACGGTAGGCTATCTTTAATATCCAAGTTCAATGGATTTGATCATCAATTTGTAAATTCTCAACAGATTCTCCAACTTAACCCAGTGTCTCATCTGGTATTAACCAGAATACGTAGGACAAGTCGACTAATTGAATGGGGAAATTCCATTAATGAAGTTTGTATGAGTTTCGGATAGACAATCTATATTTAGCGATTAAATTAATTATAAATATCGCATACATGTTAGTTTAGCTTAGTTTTATGGTCTTGGAGGCTGTAAATCACTATCGGCAAATATCTGGCTGTTCGCTGTAGTTTATTTATTAAACTAATTTATTTATTTATTTTTTTAACCCATTTTATAAAATGGGCTACTTTCCAGCAGATACTCAGGAATGCTTGACTGGAAAACTGCATCAGATGCGAAACAACACTACGGCTTTTCCGTGAAAATATTGAGAAAAACTAAGCTTGCTAAATGCACAATTTCAAGTACATTACGATTACTCCTACCCCCAATCATGATAGTATAGCTTACTTTTAAGAGTCTTCTAAAATGGTAAAGTTTTCTACAATGATTAGTGACAATGAATAATTTCTGTCCTCCAAATATTTTTCAAGCTATTGTCTTCTGCTAGCCATTATTAGAGATAAAGCAATGCATGGTCTATTTAATAGGCTTCCTCTGTCTTCTGAAAATGCCGTGTAGCCTACTACGGGTTGTCCCCTTCTATTCTTTGAGGAAATGAAATGTGATAGGGGTCCTGTGAGCGAGTGAAGAGAGCGGACGGCTTGCAAGATGAAGAATTTTTATTATTCAAGATCAACGGTGACCGATATTAAAATGCTCTTCATAGTTAATGCAGAAATGTTTTATAACAGGTCAGAACACAGAGGATTATTATTTTTTATTTAACATTCCTTGATTGACGGTGACTTCACATTTCATACATAACAGTAATCTTTGTCAAGATGAAAATAAAATAGAACTTACGGGTAGGTTCTACCTCGCCTAATTGCACAATTTTTTGTGTCGGTCAACCATCCAAGAGCGGTCTTGAATACTACATTATTACTGTATTATTAATGAAGAATTTTACTTTAGCTACGAAGGTACGAACTTGATTCGAATTTTCCTCCTTGAAATAATATATTCTCTAGAAGGGAAGGTGACTTTCATTTTCTGCATTGCAAACGGATGAATCCGTTTCGTAATAGCAAAGGCAATTTAACTATTCAACTATTAGTTAAATTGTCTTTGATAATAGTAATTTTCCATTCCAATTCGTCAACTGTCAAAGCAGGACTTTCTTGGAAGTTGTGGAAGCGAATGAAGGAATCAGACTTTCACCTGAAATAAAAGATTTGTGTTAATATAGATACTTGTAGTACCTACAAGAGCTTTTCATGTAGAATAGTACCGGTAGTGATTTATTAACGATCTATTGAACAACAGTATGAATAAAAGTGTAATTGAATATTTTACCAGAAAAAAGTGTCACTCACGGAAAGTGGAAGGACTAATAATTTTTGTGATACTTGAGCTATGTTAAAAATCTTAAGAATACTATTCCGAACAAAAAATATGGATTTTACCAATATCGACTGAAATGCCTAGTAACCTTATTCATTGAGAATATTCAATTATAATATATACTTTTAGGACGAATCTTCATATCAATAATTTAAATATAAATTATTGATATATGGCACCGTATTTATATCATTCCGATGAACCCTGGAAAGCAAACTTTGAACATTGAATCGACAGCAGTACATCCAAGTCCAACTGTACCTTCAAATCTTCAAATTGTTGTATTCTAGAGTTATGAAATAACAGGCAATAGAAATCATGTGGAAGGAGCTGAAATTGTTCTGGAGCAATTGAACATAGATTCAAAACAGATTACTTACTACAGACATTTAGTTATGGAATTCATTTGCTAGGTAGAATGCTTCTAGGTTGATGCCCACATAAGTCCTAGGCTTGTGCGTGGTTTATGAGAAAATTGATGAGAGATGGCTCAACATGTCCCCCATTTCTGGAATTGACAATTTAATATTAGATTTTCCCTTTTTTATGTTGAAAAAGTAACTTTAATGTATTAACTGTTAATGCAATAAAATTACAGTACGAGGTTTGCTATTCTGGCCTGATTATGAAAAACCTATTTTATTTATGAAGAAAACCAGTTTCATGTAAAAATGTCTTCTATGAAGATTTTTAGATTTATACATGCTCCCATGTGTTTGAACCAAGTTTCGAAGCACTTCTCCCACTCTGATTGAGGTCGTTACAAATATGCATTTTAAATGCGAAAAACACAATTTTCTTCGTCAAACACCAGATTTTGGAAGCTCTCACAGATTTCGTTGTGAATTGAACATCGTCCATGTTTGAATTCATTATACCAGGTTTTTACGGTGCTGAAGAATGGGGCTTCATCATCATATATCATATGAAGTTCATCGATGCACTCTTTTCTTGATAATCCACGATGAAATTTATAGAAAGATATTGAAAAAATGTTAACAGGACAACTCCATTCTTTTACTGGAGACCGTACTTTTCATTTACTGCAAACAACACTGCTCTCAAATGACAAAGTGCCGTGTTTGAGTTTATCTTACAAAAATGTGAAGATTATACAGAAAATGTCACTCAATGCCCAAAAGCAGTCGGTTTTGCCAAGGCCAGAAATATAAACAGCTACTATAATAGTACTTCTATATTATAAGTTCTTGTAGTCAACTTCCAAGTTTTTACCAGTCACTAGTACCATTAACATTCAGTATAATTAGATAATTACCGTCCTTTCAGGATGAATGTAATCAACCATCACCTGTTTCATTCTCTGCACTCCACACAGTTTCTCCAACTTCTGACGAACATTTTTTAAATATTCGACACAGTCCACTTAGCACGCTTAATGATGTTTCTCTTTTAAATTATACAGCGTATCCATAAATAGTATTAGTTTAATTAATAGGCCAATAAATAAAACATTAATAGTGTCGTGTAGTTGTTAGTGTCTGATAAGCGATAGCAGAGTCCGTCAGTAGTCGACTGATGGAGATGATTAGGGAAGGGTCGTTGTAGGACCTCTTGGAATATGGAGACGTCAACTTTCGGACAGCTGAGTAGTTGCAGAGACCAGGTGAAACATCAGGCAGGACACAAAAAGGTCCCCTCATGAATTACGCGTTTTGATAAGTTGATAATCTACCACAATTCCTTTATTTTCGTCATTCATTCTAGAAATGACTCAAGTTGAATGCGGCTGAATGATGAAGGTGAAAAAATGAAGTCGAGTGTTGAAGGTGAATGCAAGAAAAATATAGAATCAACGTGAAATAGAATATGAGATATTGATATAAAACGAAAAAAATAGTGAAAATAAAATTAGAATCAGAGTAGTTCAATAAATCTAATGGATTGTAACGGGGTTACCGCTTGAGGTTTCTTCCAAACAATAATTTATGCAATGAACATTATATTTGTTATCTTCATACAAAATTAATAAGAATACAAACAATCTGTTGTTCATTTTCCAATTGGAATGATTGAAACCAGGAAAAAATCTAATTGTGGTCAATTCATGATTTATTTGGAATTGTTTTTTTATAAAAAAATTTCTACATTTTTTCTAGTTTATTCATAATTTCTGCGTTTTTACATTGGGTGAGTCTACATGCTAACACTTTCGGTCAAAAATGTCTGATACACAGAAACTGAATGCTTCTGAAAGGAAACTATTATATCTATTGCTAAAAAATCCAAATACTCCATACTATCCGGAGTAAGAGATAATATCTACATGTAATATTGCACTGGAAATCATATACTATACGTGTGTTTGACGGGTGCAAGCATAATTTTTCTTTATTTGATTGAATCCTATTTGAATAGTTACGGATATTTTAGTAAATTTTGAAAATTTGCAAATCAAGAACTTGAACTTTACAGAAATTTCAGAAAAAAGCTATACAAAAATGGTTTAACAATAATTGTTTTAATACTTTTTGAATTTACTCAATATTCAACCTCAATTGACCCGAAGAGAATTTGATCCCGAATCTCCTTTTACAAAATAATTTTAAATACAAATTATGTAAAAAGAAAGAAACGAAAATAAATTTGTTGTGAGAAATGAATGACAAAATAGTTTATATCGAATTGAACAGTTCTATTGTCCGTAGTTTCTGAAAGTCAAATTAAATAATTAAAATTCCAATTATCATCTTCCATTACGGGAAACAGCCATCATTACAAGCATTCTGGAAGCCTCCTACAAGTCACCAGCCAGTAATTACTCCAGGAAATTCGCCTCTTACACTCTCAAATCCAGGGCTGAATTTCATGCTAAGGGGTGACTACCCCCACTTTCTAGCCTGGGGAAACCTATCTCGTCATCTGAAGAGCAGCGGCTTTGTTCCTCGGGTTATGACGTCAGTTTAGTTGCCATGGAGACGATTTTTCAAAAGCGCCACCGAACAATCCACGATTTTTGTGCGATGAAAATAAGGGAGGTAGATCAAGAATGCAAGCGATGGTGATAAGATGATGATGGTGATGAAGAAGGTGGAAACTTTGAATAGAGTTGTTTGAAAAGCTCAGCCGGACTGTGTCGTCGAGCTTCGAGTACTCTTTCACCGAATATTCTTTCATACTTTTAGATTTTTTGCTGCGCACAAAACCGTCAACGCGCCTCGAGCCCGCATCCTCAGCCTAATGGATTCCCTCTTTCGCTGTTCAACAAAACACCGGCGCATACAGCGAGCACCGTCATTAACGGTGCTTTTTCCATTTCGGAGCACGAGTCGAGTCGCTTCCAACCCGGATGGAAATGAGATGAAAACCGTTTTCTTCTTATTTTTCTTCGTCAATTTGCTGCCGTCACGAGTGGAGATTGGAGTAGTGTTGTGGCGCTACCTTGTCAACGATGAACCCCGCTCCACCAACAAACGGAAAACCCCTTGACTGATGAGCGATCAATCTCAAACTCCCAGTATTATTATTCACCGTTTCAATCCATGCTTCTGGAAAAACTAAAAGTATAGGCTGTTACTTTCATTTTTTACAACTGATGGAAAAAATTAAGAATAGTAGGATTCAAATATACTTTATGGTGGAAGAGAATCATTAGTTAAATCATGAAATACGTAGATAAAACATACTATAGACTAGAGAAGTGATGGCTATCCTATAAACTACAGCCAACTGCGATTTTTATTATTTAAAGGAACTATGAGTTCCTCTAGACTCCACCTTAATTGGTATTGAGCCCACCACAAGTAAAGACCTCTCCATTCAAACCGAACCAAACATTATAAAAACCCTGGCATCACTTTGATTGCCTCGAGTTTGTTTCCACATATGAGAAAATACCAAGAGAAAAAGGTTTGAAAGAGTTACAACGAGCTTTTCACTGAAGAGTTACAGTCTACGAGAGTCCTGGACACCACTTCGATTATTACATAGATACAGAGAGATTGTAAGTAAAAGTGATGAAAGGATCGTTCTAAGCGGTGTGTGGTTTCTCAAAAGAGTTAACTAAAACAAATCTAAATAGAGCACTAATAGACTCAGAAGACTTATGCAACTGAGAACATTGACAAAAAGAACAAAATAAATAGCTCACTTAAATAAGAATAAGTCAAGATGACGTCACATATGACCGGCAATCAGGAGGTGGTGGACTCGATTCCCGCCCGGACAACATATTTTTGTGTAATAGCGTTTACCGAATTTCCGGAATTGCGGAAGTCTCCAGAGTTTCCTATAGCAATATTTAGATTTTCGTTGAATCTATTACTATGTATCAATTGAATAATTGGTATATCTAATGATTCCTTCTATGCTTCTGTTTCTCAAAATCCTATTCTGAATAGAATAACTCCAACCTTCGAAATGGTCTCTAAATTTTGAGCTATAAGAAAATGTTCAAATTTTATTGACAGACTATGTACCTATTAACAGTGGACCAGACTTTTAAATCTAAACGATCAATGATTACGCTTTGTATCTCAATACGTGCAATGATTCGCTTGTGACTGTGACATTATCAGTTGTCGCCAATGATATTAGTGATTCAAAAGTCGTATGGGGCGACTCCACTAACCTCATTGGCGACACCTGAATTATTATTGGCGACATACTACAAGCGAATTATTGCACGTATAAGCGCTTCGTAAAACTGAAAAATCTCTTCTACTCATTGTCCTCTTATCATTCAGGTATTGAATGATCTCTTATCTTGGAGTATTGCTTCTGAGAAGTAACTGAGAAAAATAGTTGTATGGTATAGATGAACATTATATTGATTCAGTACTAGAATTTACGACATTCTAGTGATGAATCAATAGTGTTAACTTCGCAGTTCGTTATGGATCACAAAATTTAGAAATTCAGTATATAGATGAAATTGAATCAATGAGTGAATTTCAATTCAAATCTATATTTAACAATATTAAAGACCACACCTGGTTATCCGTAAACCTGTTTGAAAAATTAATAATATAGCAAGTAAAACACGATTATTATCTCTTCAAATTTTTTAAAGATGACAAGTAGATAGGATGTCTTGCAGTTTTTTAATATTGAATTGGACCACCATAGCGCAATGGAGTTTCAACTGAACTACAAGTAGGCTACTATACTGGAACTATCAAAGAGTAATAGAGAGATATCGATCATAAATATTTTTAACATCACCATCACCAATATTTGACATTCAAATCATTTCATGAAAAAAAAATGGTCCCGCTAGACCTAAACAGATTTTACAGCAGGTACCTATAACGAATAGAGAGTAAAATGAAACATTCTGTAAACTCCACTTGTATTCTTGATATCATGTTTGATATCATGCTTAGTAAGAGTTCAGTCTCCTCCAATTATTTCTATAAATTAAAACGGAATATAGGTTTTTAGATACTTTTCAATCCATCTCGTAATTATATTTATTGTAGTGCAATCAGCCTGTAAACCGGCCTATTCAACCTTTGCAACAGTATTTTTGATAAATCGGAATTGAAGAATTATAGTTGAATCATTACGCCTCTCGTAGAATTTTATTGTGCATCACCACTCTCTCAACAGGAAATTATATCAGACATGCATTTCTTAATACTCATGCTCAGGCCTACACGTATTCTATGAAATTTTCTAGTTCATAAATAATTGACAAGGCCGGTTTAAAGTCACATTACACTTGCAAGCTTGCAAGCACTGACAATATTGTTTTTCAGACTCTCAGCCTAAGTTATAACTTACTTTCTTGCGAACACCTTCTTTTCGAAAGCATCGCCATAAAACATCTATCATCATTCAGTGTTTAGCTCTTGGTAAAAGTAGCATCAGTTGGTTTGAGGATACTGTAGGTAAGAAGATTAATAGAATACAATTTAGGTATTTCAATCACCTTGATTGCAGTTTATGATCTTTCTCTTCAAAAGTTTAGCAAATAGCCAGATAGACAATATTTTCGCATAGGATAATGATCCTTTTAAATTTATTTATTCTTTATATGCTAGGATTATTCTGTTTTTCATTACTGTACATTATTATGAGAGAATCATGACTCTCTCAAACTTGAGTTGTATAATCCAGACAATAATTTTCCACTCTTATCTTGAACATTTATTAATTTATGCTGTAATCATTTGCAAACATTTAATATAGCTTTTGAATAAAACCATTAATTTCTCATTTTTTAAAATGGAAAATTTTGTTTTCCATTTTTTTTTTAATGAAGAATAAAGTCTGCTATTTCATCAGTAAGCACGGGTCAAGTGCTTATTCCAACTATGTGGGCCCTGTTTAATGATTTGAAGTTTAAGTTCGATGTCAGTAAAATATTCATAAACTTGATTCTGAAACCGAACTTTTGAATATTGAATTTTCACGCTCCTCCTTATCATTATAGATAGAAGTAAAAGACTTGATCTTCAAACTCATCTTTTGAATATTGGATTTTCTGGCTCCCTCTTATTTAGAAATATAAGTTGGAGACTGATGATGGAGACTTTTCTAGAATAATAAATCTTCTTCAAAGTTCAAAAATCGTCTCCAAGGCTCAGCCATTTTTCCGCTGACAACTCAGAAACGCGTTCGTCTCTCATCCTGATGACCCGACTGGCTTCTCTGCATGAATACATGAAAAGTCAAGGGGCGAAGGGTGGAAATCAATGCGCATGGAAATTCAAGATGGCGGCGTGAAAGCCACGCCCCCTCTCTATTTTCCTCCAACTTACCCTTTTCAATTTGCGCACTTTTCTGACGAAGATGATTATGGCGCTGTGCTCTGCAGCGGGGGTTGATTGTGAAGTACTTTCCAACTCATGTCTTTCTATTCAGCGCTGCGGAATTGTGTGCGATATTCAACACAAAAAACTCTCTCTCACAAACCTACATAATGCATACCACACAATCAAAAGAAACGCAGAGTGGGAAATTAGAAATTAGAATGGGAAGTAGAATCAGCAGCAATAAAATGCTGAATCCACTATTCTGGAGAACGAGTCTGTGGATTTCAATCTTCATTATTTGTGCTAGGATGCGAAAGATTCAATAAGAACTTGCCACTAGTTTGCGGTTGATGAACAGGTCGATGATTGTGAACCAAAAATCCTCCTCACCATCAAAACCAGGTGAGAGTGAATTGTATTCCATTCGGAAAACGACGTTCGTTGAAATTTGAGATGAAAAAGCAATCCTAATTTTTTTCGATTGAAAAGTGGAATATGCTTGAAACTGTTACATTGGTGTTATTACTGTCTTGTGGATAAACTCTTGTTTGCTAATAATGTTTATGCTTCACTGAATTGCAGATAAATTTGGAGACTACACTCTACACACAAGTTTCAGTAGAGGAAAACTTTTGAGATCAGGAATTGAATGATAATAATTTTATTTGAAAACGCTGACTAATTGGTAAGAGCCTAGTTAGAGGTAACCTAGAACCTAGAGCCTATCATGTGAATTTAGAAAGGTGAGAAGATTAGGAGAGTCCAATGATACAAATCTTCAGTGAGAAATGATACAAATCTTCAATGAGAAATTATACAATTCTACAGTGAGAAATTATACAAATCTTCAGTGAGAAGATGAGAAGAGTCCAATAATACAAATCTGAGAAATATACGAGTATTATATTTTGAGCAATTGAAAAATTAAAAGAGGGATTTTTAGTTTTTAAAGTCAGAGAGAATAGAAGTAAAATAGTTTTCTTCTATTTTCTACGTTTAAAGCTAGCCTGTAATTTATTTGAATGAGAATTCGTTATTAAAATACATAATTATAATGAGAACGTATAAGTAAGACTGTGGAAGTCAAATACATTTTGACTTTGAAGCTTTTACATCTCTGGGAGCCTTGAAAGTTTTGATCGGAGCTTCATCTCTTCATACAGTTTCTTTGGAAAAGAAGAAGCAGCACTTGAGCCGGCTTGGAACCGCCTCGCTGAGAAGGTAGAGATACTCAAGCCTCGACTTCATCGTGACAACCCCAAACTGGAGTGCTCTTATCTGATTAATTTGGTAACATCTCTGAGCTGAGCTCACTCATCGTATTCTTACAAAATTCTATACAAGCTATACAAGATGATGGAGACATAGGACTCAGTTACTTGAGTAAATCCGTCACAAACAAGTATACAAAGACTACGTTGTTAATAAAATAGTCCAATTCGAGACAACATTAAAGAGACATTATGATTTTGAGTTCTTTATTTTCTTATCAAAAATACTAATAAACTAAACAATAGGCAAATGCGTTTACTATGTAACAGTATTTCTTCAAGTATTGTGATATTGTGGCTATTTTAAGATTGCATGTTCAAATACAAAGTGCATAACTTACGTTCAACTTCATCTAACTATTGAGTAAATTCCCATTCTGGAAAATGGGAAAGCTCTGATTTGAGAGCTTGAAGAAACAATGATGAACTAATTACGAAAAGTAATTTAACTCAAACTTACTGTTTGCTTCACAGTAACGTTACTGTTTTTTTATCGTATGGCTTTTTATCGGTGGGGAGACCCTTACGGGTAGGTTCCACCTCACCTAATTCACAACGTTACAGTTAATTTATGTTTATTGTCTAACACGAACCACAAGTACAGTAGCATGAAAGTCTCACAACCTCACAGAGTATTCAAATAACGTAGTTATTTTATGAGAAAGTATATAATCTTCAATCTTGAAGAATAATTTCATTTTTATCTTAAGTCTGCTCTCAAATTTAAAGCATGCTTGATCTTGAAATATATTTTCTATTCGTTCTGGGGCTGGTATCTGGAATTGATATTGTCCAATTAGGAACAAAATGTTTAAAGTGTACTCTCTATCTTCACCTGTCCTTATTCATGGCACTCCACGAAATTTCCAGATCCAGTTATGTAGTTGAAAAACTCACACAAATTTCAACTATCTAAAAAAAATACTTACATTCTCTCAATAAATTATCAATTATATGACCTCTTCATAACATTTTGTTTTTAATTGTATCAAAACTTTCCTTTCACAATAAAGTTGCTATATTACAACTTGATTTTATCTACCTCCCTGAAATATCATTACGAAAAGGTTTATGGATGCACAAGTTGCATGACAAAAATTCTCGTGTCATTTCGATTTTATAGTGTAAGACCAAATCCAAATGTACTCAACCAATGATTAGAATATCTTTCCTAAATCTATAGCTATTCCCCATATTATCTTTCCTTCCCTCAAGTTAACGCTATAGGACTATAGTCTGAACCCATTCAACATTGATCTTAAACAAATTCTAGAGAAGAATGTAGCCTACTAGAAGAAAATCTGGAAACACTTGCAATACACAGTTTCTGATAACTAACTCTGCAATGTTCGATTATTCGAAATAAAGTGTTTGACATTCAAAAATCAGGCTCATCTTTGATAATAATGACATTGAGTAGTTTTTTCTTAATTTACACGTGAAACAAGTTACTTATGCGTGTAGAAATAAAATTCAGTTACAAAAATGTATCAAATTTGTATTTATTAGTCTAATACAGCAATATAGTATAATTTTCCATTTTTTATTACAGTATCATAATCTGATGGATCAACTTGATGCTCAACTGCTGGCTGCTGATAATTTCACAAACCACCTTCGCAAATTCGCAAAAGGATTTCCGCCGAAAAGTTCACCTGCCTTTTGCAAAGTGGCCTTTGCCATTTAAATAATCCATCTCACTTTGTTCCTTCACTCTGTCATCTTCTTAGTTTTATTTTGCGGTCCAAATTTATTTGTGCATAAAACCCGTCATCTTACAGATGAATAACCGGAAATTGGTATATAATCAAAAGCAACATCATTTTTGCATAAACTCTGCATGTCATCAAGACCGGTTGCAAGGTGAAAATTTTCCAATGGCCAATCATTTTTCAAGGTTTAGCGATATTCTATTTCTCTTGAATTCACCTATTTATTTATTATGAATCTTCTATTTTTAACTTGAAAATGACGACGTCGAGATCCAACAGAAAACCTCTTATGCAAGTTTCTGTTGAATATAAACGGTTTCTGTTTCATTTTTCAATACTAAACACCCAGCAAGTCCGTCAGTTATTTGGAGTAAATTAAGCAATTGAGGTCATCCTTTCATTACTCGGTAGAGCATTTTAATAGTGTGTTAATTATGATCCAAATTCATTCAAATATGTCCTACTTTCTTGTGGATTGCCTTATCATCATTCAAAACATAATCATCGTAATAAAACCATTGAACGCTACATAAGAAGTATTCTACAGAAGAAGTTTTGGGTTAGCACCTGTTTTTTTCTTTCCTATAAGATTGTATTGCTTGATCCAATAAATGATTCTTATAAATAAAGTATTTCATTCAATTGGTCAAAATAATTCGATATTTGGTGTCGTATTCAAAAACATTTTGCTAAGAAATTGAAAATTGAAAAGAGAAATAATTAATTTCAAGGACTATGTACGTTAATCTATTCCGAAACTATAATTGGCCTACTAGCTTAGTTGATGCCAAATAATCATATGAGGAGGAAAATATGAAGATTAATAATGCTGTACTAAATAAGTTGATTTTCAGTTGAATGATTATTAATAATTACTGGAAGGTTACTGTTCAAATTCACCGTTTCCATAAACTAAATTTAATGCATCATTATAATATCTTGGTACATTAATTCAGAACAATGGAATAAATCAGCACTACAATGTATTTGTTGCTTAATCCATTAGACAGCTACGAGTAAGTTACCAGACAAACATGTTCACTAGGATTAGTACAAGTAGTAGTTTGAGTACATGAAGTACTAAACATAAATCATCTACTCAAATTACTTAATGACGTTTGATAACCAGTGACTTTCAAGCTATAGATCATGTTGTCATCATGAAGGAGAAAAGTGGACGTTAGTCCTAAAAAGGGTAGGTCATAAATAATATTTCCATGTGGACTGGGAATTGGATGAATAAATTGCGTTTGACACGGCATTTTACTGTGAAAGACGTCAACTAGTGCTGCTAGCTATAAGCTAACAGCTGGCTATCCTGAGAGCAACAAGCACAAAACTGAGAAAACGAACTAACAGGAGGTCTTGAAGACTTGGAAATGTGAAGAGATGAATGCTGCCGCACTATTACGTCTACGTCAACCTTTGTTTTAAAGGATCGGCTCACCTTAAAAGCCATTCACAAAGAAATAATATGGTCTTCTGAAAGGGCAAGCCCTTATTTGCATACCACAAAGGTATTTTTTTTCAAAACGGGACATCGTCAACTGATTCAAAAGCTCAGTCTCAGCTCAAACCCTAAATGGAGTTCCTTTCCCACAAAAAATACGGAGCTGAGGAAGCTGAATCGAAGCTTACCTTTAGTAATATTTTAATTACTCTCCGACGTTTGAGTGGACCACAGATTGCGTAATTGTGCTTCGAAATGAGATTTCTCCAAGTTAAGACATAGGGATGACAGGAGTGTGTTTAGAATATGTCAAGATGGAAATTCGGTGAAAAAATTCCCACAGCTAATTTCAGAATAGTCAGAGAAAGGAAACACATGCTAGCTGATAGGTAATCACCGGTCTCCGTCTATTTATTCTCAACTCCACCCCTTTCTTTAAGTTGAAAAGAAGAAAAGAGGAACTGTGTTCATGCTACTGGTCACCAATCACAGCTAGAAATTGAGTAATAAGATCAAGTGATATTTTCAATAACCTAATTTGTTCACTTTACTCTAGTAAGAAATCAAAATTAATTGAGTTTCATAAGTGTTCAACTAACTGCGATCGAAGAAACAAGAGAACGATTTTCACTTTCAAACCAGCGTAAGTTATCTAGTAAAAGGAAATTTCTTCTTTTAGAGCCTTATTTATGAATGCTTTTTACTCAAGAAAACTTGAGTTAGTAATTCTCTCAAGTGAATTTCTGTTTCTAACCTCAAACAGTAGTTTGCCACAATCGATAATAATGGTAACTCAAATTTGGATTTTTGTAAATATTTTACGTTTGTAAAAGTAAAAATAATAAAAAAATTTATTGAAATCTCCTCCAATTTGTACCTTAATTTATGTTTGAAATGAAATAGAAATCAATTACGGTTGCCTTCTTTTTTCGCTCCGTACTTCACTTAGTAACTTACTGTTTAGCAGTTATTCACATGTTTCTTGAGTAAGGAATTGTCAAAAATACTCCCCTATAATCTTTTTCTTGTAGGAAAAGGAGCATATCCTACAACGGTTCCGTACCAAAAAAGAACAGGAGTCGTTACTCCGCCCTTAATAAAGGCATTTAATCTAATCCTACATGAGAGGTTGATAGAGTCATGAATGTACTTCATATGGTCTATAATTTTCAAGCAGCTAGTAGGCACTAGGCAGTCATCGTACATGTTATCATTACAGTATCAGCCTTAATTTGAAGTCATTCAATGCATATTCCAAATATACTGCTACCACTCTTGAATACACACTTTTTATTCTTCGACCCTTTCGTTCTGTATTATTAGAATATCCATCAAGATGTTGGATTTAAAATTCTTATAATCAAGTAAAACTGATGGAAATTTCGTTTTTAATGCCTTCATTTGAAGATGTGACGTCAATATGCGTTGTATTGGGATGTAGCGATGAGGCGGTCCGTCACGCAGCGCTGCCCAATTCACGCCATCTTTGTCACGCTCGATAAATAATCAAACAGTTTTTATGCCTGTGCAATTACAATGCGAGCACAACATTAGTGCATGAGGCTATTATGTAACAGACCTCAAGAGTACATTGAGCCACACATAAACTAGAGGCCGCGTTTTGACTACAGTAGAAGATGGTGGAAAAGGGAAGGAAGGAGATACGAAAAGAAGAAAGAGAAAGAAGAAGAGTTGGAAAGAGAAAGGATGAATAAACAAGGAGGTGGAGGAGGAGGAGGAGGAGGAGGAGGAGGAGCTGAAGAGGAGGAGGAGAAGAGAAGAAAAAGAAGGAGGAAGAGGAATAGGAGAAGAATTATATAACAAGAAGACGGTGGAGGGAAGAAGAGGGAGAAAATACATTCTTGAAAAGGAGAGAAACAGAAAGAAAGGAGGGAGAGACGAGAGACGAGAAAAAGGAGAAGTGATTTGAAGAGAAGTTGAAGTGAATAGGAGGAGAATGGTAAGGAGGATGATGATCATGATAACGAGGAGAAGAATGAGAAGGAAGAGGAGGAGGAGGAGGAGGAGGAGGAGGAGGAGGAGGAGGAGGAGGAAGAAACAAGATAACAGTGAAGGGGTAAAGGAATAGGGTAGAGGAGGAGAAGAGGAAAGAAGTTAGGAAAAGAGAAAGAAAAGAGGAAGATGAAAAAAAAAAGGAGAGATAATGAAAGGAGACGAGAATAAGTAGAAGGAATTTGAGAAGAAGTAGAACAGGAGAATAATGATGATGACAATGAAGTGAATGAGGCAATGGTGTTGGTGTTGGGAGATGAGAAGGAAATGAGAAGAAGGAGGAGGAAAAGGAGAAGGAGGCGTTTGAGGATGGAGGAGGAGAAGAAGATGAGGGAAGATGAAAATGAAGAAAAGGAGAATAAGGAAGAGGATAATGAGGAAGAGAAGGAGAAGAAGTAGGAAGAGGATAATGAGACGGAGGAGTAGAGAAAGAAGAGAAAAGGATGAAGAAGAAGAAGAAGAAGAAGAAGAAGAAGAAGAAGAAGAAGAAGAAGAAGAAGAAGAAGAAGACTAGAAGAAGAAGAAGAAGAAGAAGAAGAAGGAAATAATAGAGGAGATGAAGTGATGCGATGGAAGATAAGGTAGGTGGGAAGTAGAAGGAGGAGAAGAAGGGGAAGATCTCGGAGAAGAAGAAGAAAAGGAAGAAAAATTGATGGAAAAGATGAAAATGAAAAAGAAGAAGGAAATTAAGATAAGGCCGCCCATGTATCAGAAATTTACGGCGGGAAATCGGGGCGTTGTTTATGAGACGCGTAAAATTAAAAACTGTCAATTAGAGGACACCTGGGCAGGAAATTAATAAGCAGGTGTCGTCACCCCCCTCCCCACTCCGGGTGACCTTTGGCCATCCAGTAGTGCTCTACTGCTATTCACTCACACCCACCAATCAACCGATCCAAATCATACCCTTCCGTCATGGGGTCCAGAAAAGTCAATAAGAGACTCTATGCATCATCTTTATCATCTGCATGCATATAGGTTCGCCCACACCTGATGGGATAGCTTCTCGATCACCATCAACATCACAAGCTGTAGCTTATTGTTTTCAATACTTACTTATTGCTGCTACAGTCAGTTAGTTAGTTTAGGGCACGGGTCTCCTGAAAAATGCCTCTCCGTTCGTCTGTAGCACCTTTAGGTCTACATCCTCTGACATGCAGTTTCCACCATCAGCAGCTATTTCACGACATTCTTTGACCAGCATTCTCATCAACTAGCCTACCTCTCAACCGCTTCTACCATCTGGTAGTTTTTCATCTTGCGATGTGCTTCTTGAAAAGTACGATTTCTATTACTTAAATGAAAGTCAGCACTCCACGCAAGTTTCGTAGATCAAAAACTTCAGGGAAACATAACTATAACTGATATAAGAATGAAATTATTGAAAATGTTGCAAATTTGAACCTCTCACAAGAAATACATGGAGAGAATTTTCTTTTAATTAATAAATTAATGCCGTTGCTTGATGTCCGACAACTTCAATTCAAGATATTATTGTGTAATATATGAAAATCGATCTAACAGAAGAGCTAAACAGAAAAGAAAAACATATATTTCTAATATACAAGATACTGAATGTAATTGATATTACATTTTATTTTTTCCCCAATTCCTTCCATATTACTTGTGCATTTTTCTATCAAGCTCTCTACTTTACGGAATACTCCAAGGTCCAAACCACAGCCCTTGTCTTACAAGACCAGCTCAGGTGTGAGACCTCTAACCACTCAAACCACTACTGCCCTGTACAGTACACACCCCTCTATTTTTTCCTACCCTATTCATCGTTCTTACTGATTTCGATCTTGAGGCCCAGTTTAATTAAGTTGAGAGCGGAAATGGCCATCACGTGTCAATCCCTTGACACTTCTTTAGTCCCCAAGGCTTGGTAAGCCTGTGGTGCTTCGTTAGACCACCTATAATTACAACTAAATTAACTGGCTCAACATTTTCAACAGAAGCTGCAAGTAGGATAGAAATAGTAGTAAAAAAGTTTAATACAAAATTTTGTCCTGAGTAAGTTCGGTCCAGTTTGAGTGGTATAGGCCTACCTTACTATATCTATATGATAAGCTATCCAGAATGCATTGTTAGTTTTTGAATTTTTTTTCTCATAAGACATGTAGTAAAATAAGACATAAGAGAAAATGGGGAAGAACTCCGAGAGCAGTTATGGCTTAAATCTTACAAGCCAGAGGGAAAACGAGATATTATTGAGATAATAAGAGAATGGCAGGTTTAAGAAAAGACGACAGCTTAATTCAAAAAAGAATAAATGTTTTAAGTTGGAACATATACTTTTGTCCAATCTTTGAAAATAGGTGACGAAGACAAAATATAAGAAACTTTTCCCCAACTTTGACTATTCATAGCTTTGAGGAAATTCGCCTCTGCTCTGTGAAAAATCCACCATTATCCGCTACTCAATCGATAATATAACATGTTTCTATTCCAGGTCTACCATGTTAAACTGAATAACAATTCCCGGGAAGATTGTTTTTTTAGTTTATGCGAGCTAGTGAATAAAATTGGATCACAGCTCCTTTATATGGAAATTGACCGATACATGTACCATCCAGGTAGCTGAGTTCATTAACCGAAAAAGCTTTCGTGTTAATGATAAATTATTAATAATAATTCTCTTTTCAGGTAGCCTTCGCTACTGCTCTACCCTCCCTAAACAAGTTATGCTTCACGCGGATCCTGTCACATATTTCAGTCAGGTACTTCACATGTTTAGAAGCAATTACAAGAATATTTTGACGCTAAGCGCTCTATTCTCCTTGTAGAATGAGCTCGTAAATCGCCAAACCCCCCTCCCCCTCCTCATTCTTATATTCAGAAAGCGGTGGGGAGGGGAGGGAAAGGAGAGAAAAGTGTGTACTTTCAAGAAATGGAGGATGAACTCATGAGAATGTGCTCTATCAACGCCAACCTTCTATTCGTCGTTAAATGTGAATTATTATAAGTTTTTTCAATACTTTTTTCATTTCAAGTAACAGACGTTCGCCTTTCAGGTGAACTGTTGAAGTTTTATAATACTGTGAATGGGCCACAATCCTATAGTCAAAAGTAGAGCGATTTGAGCTTTGAGATCAGGGAACTGTTTCATGAGACTAATAATACAGTATTTTAATCGATAATGAGGCATTTCCGTTAAACAGCAAAAATACGAACACTCACTAGACATCGCAGAAGAACGTCATAAATGTAATGAATTTATAAGTCTAGTCTAGTGTGTTATCGCATTTTCTCTGTTTTACAGGATCTCTAAAACTTATGTTTCAACTTAATGAGACAGTCCCCTGCTTAGACTAGGCTATTTTGGAACTGCTGTAAAAACCATTATCTTTGCTTATAATATTCCATTATTTTTCTCCCATTTGAAATGATTTTTAAAGAATTTTTAGAGAAATTTCTTTGCTTATAATATTTCACGCTGAAATTTATATTCCATCTTGGACTATCTCGAATTGGGAGTTGAAATGAAATTCAATAATCTCTTGTGGAAACTTAAAAAGAATAAGTTGTACCAAGATTTTCTCAGAGGTTCATTGTGTTACATATTAGATGTGTGCCAATCAAGAACAAGTGAAGTTTATAGTTTCTAATGGATTTTATAATACTGTATTGAGTCAGTAATAATGGATCACAATCCTTTATTCAAAAAGTGTAGAAAATCGATCTACATTCATAGAAAATAGAATACAATTTCATGTATTCAGGGTCAAACACGTCTTCTTTTAGTAGTCTTCTTTTGGTAGTCCTAACTACCAGATTTTCCATCAGCATCAATTATCAATAACCTCCATGATTTAACATGTGGACCAATCAATTCCGTTGAATAATAATAAAATTTTTTGAAAGTAATAAAGATAATTTCATCATTGTCAATTTGGCGTCCAGTTATTTCATGTTGGAAAAAACCAATAGCGGTTTGTGAGAGCATTTGATGGGTCTCAATAATATTGAATGTCATGTCAATTTCGCTAAATTCAATTGCCATTATATTTTTTGAATGCAGTGAATTTTTTAAAGTATATTCTTATTCAAGTATTGAATTTCTATTGATAGAAATGATTATAAAATTAACAATAATTAAACTTATTGTTTGTACAATCTGTTGTGAAAAGATTAACAAAATATGCCACTGACCACTATTGTCATAGCCCCCTTTTAACTACAAGGGGGCTACTACTTTGTAGTTAAAAGGGGCAAACTACTTTTGTAGTTTAAAGGGGGCTATGCTATTATTTATGGTGGTCAGAAGTAACTCGGAAGAAGTTTCCAAGAAATTCTTTTGAAAAACTTAACTTTCGCCTAGGGTGCATGACTTATGGCCTAGAGAAAATAGTTGGTTTTTATTACAGTGTACTTGATTTTTTCATTATGCCATAATCAGCTACAAGATCAAATAGTTACTCAGGTTTTCTTACTAGAAATGTAGAAATCAACTTAAATAGTGTTGAACATGCAGCAAAAATGCATCATCGTACCTTTTAATGGATAAAGCATGCTGCACTTACATCACGGTCAAGGTCGTTGGATTAAAATGCAAATTATCAACCAATGTTTTTTCAAGGCCTGAATTATTCAAAAGTGAAGTAAAATGTTATGGCAATATTTTTCCTGCATTTTGTACAAGGCTATAAAGTCTTATCATATCCATCCATTTTTATTGTTAGTCTTATCTGGAAAACGTCCAGTTCAGGTTGGCTTAGTTTTTAAAATGCTAGCGTTGGCAATGATGTAACCATTCCATACTGGTAAAATGAAACGAATCAACAATGGAGCATGATTTGAGAGTGAGTAGGTGAGCAGACCGTGATTGAAGTGACTTATCATTACATTTTTTCAATGAATGCGCGGCTCGTTTGATATTTATTTTTACTTTGTTTTTAAACAGTCTAATGGTTATTGTTGAAACAGCATCAATGTGTTTCAAAATTCTCATCGCCATTTATAGTATACTGTAGTTTTATTTCCCGAAAATACAAAGTTATAACGAGTTAACTTGATACCATGAGGCCAGTTCAAGCTGATTGTTTCCAACCAATCCCTGTAGAAACTGGAAGCTACATAAATGATTAATTCAATACATTACATCGCCCAACACTTGGATGTGACCACCTCCCTTAATTAATAATATTTATTACTTCTTAATAATACCGTATTAATTACTCATTCTCTCTTATAACATAGACGATGTTCCCTCCCGCTAAAAATCTAAATTTCCCGACTCAAATAAAACTCACAATAAAAACTTTTTCATGAAGTGTATTGTACTCAATATTGTTCTCCATAAGCGTTAATTGACTAAAAATCTTATAGGGTTACCTTGGAGTTTTTGGGTTATAGAATAGTCCCCTGAAAGAAAAGGTTGTTCATGCACTCCAACACTTAATGGTACATGAATGTATCATGAATGAGTTGGGATTCTTCCCGGAAATGTTTTGAAAATAATCTCCCTAAAATCGAAAGTCGGAGATACGAATTAATTAATTTGAACACTGGACCAGAAGAGTTTTATTTCGACCCCTAAATACTAAACCCGTTTGATTCGTTCCTGTTCATCTTGATCAGCCAAAAATATAAATATGAAATTTTACACTCCTACCACAGATAATGTATAATCATAAGATAATGATAATGATAATGTATAAGATTATACCTTATCTGTGCTCATACATTCCTTTGGTCTCAGACCCACCTTAAAAAATCCTGGATACATGCCCAATTTTATTATATCTTCTCAAGTATAAATTTTCTTGTTGTGTCTTGATACTTGGTCAATATTGAGTTGAAGCTAGAAACATATTTTAAGGGAAACATTTATCTGATAGATGAATTATTAATACTATTTTCCAAATAAAAGAGAAGAAATTTTCATTAAGATCCCCGACTTTAAAAGATCATAATTATTGTGCTCTTTGAGAATTTATTATATTTCAAAAAATTCCCCGGGGGAGGACCCAGACTCCATCTATCTAAGGTATTCCATCATCAATGCATGTTGTGCTCAGTTTTTGAAAGTAATCACCCAGCTGAAGGAGAAGGCTGAAAAGCCTGCTAGAACACGCGCGTGTCACCGAAAACTCAAGCCTTGGATCACTACCGAATTGATTACGGGAAATTAGAAAACGAGATAGGATGAGCAGACTTGTTAGAAGAAACTTCCTTGATCGGCAACTACTTAATGATTTCCGTTCATTCAGGAATAGTCTGACCCAAAAACTGAAATACGCGAAAATTTTAGATATTACAAAAAGAAATAACTGATAATGTAAATGACCCATAAAAGCCTTTTTGGAAAATTATAAACGAGTACAATGGAAGCAAAGCTAAAAACAACAATTTCCTATAAAACATTTTCTAAATAATCCTGAAGATAACAGAGAAGAGAGCATAGTGGAGGTGGCAGATGCCTTTAATGTGAATATTTTTCAAAAAGTTGGAAGTAAGTTAGCTGCAGAGTTGCCTCCCTCACATGAACAATCAATCAGGGTGTGACACAATTTTAGGTACCACCCTTACAGTTTCGACCCAGCCAGTGCCTACCTATGTCCAACCCACGAAAAATTGTAAAGATATGCGTGGTGGCTCAGCGCCAGGTATTGGACGAAATTAATTCGAAGCTTGATTAAAGAAAAATATTGATATTCTCTTGGTTCCCTTTAAATCACCCTAATAAAACCTGAGCCTGACATCTCGGGGTATTTCCTGAGGATCTCAAAATAGCTAAGGTTATACCGATTCACAAATCTGGTAGTAAAAGTGGATATGAACAACTACAGGGCCCATATCCTTGCTGCTGAGTGTAGTGTCGTAAAGCTATTAGAAAATGTGTCAAATTCCGCAATTTCAGAGATATTTGGAGTGAAAACAACTTAAGCTTTCCAATTGTCAATTTGGTTTTAGAAGAAGCAAGAATACCCTCAGATGCCCTGTTTGCAATTAATAAGGCTTTTCATGGAGGCAAATCAATCAGGATGAGAAGATTCTACTTGGGGTTTTGTCGACCCAGCAAAGGCCTTTGATCTGATAGATAGAGACATACTTCTATTCAAAGCTGAAGCTCATGCGGGGGGGTGAGTGGCTTAGCCTTGTCCTGGTTCGCTGAGAGCTACCTTGGGGATAGGGAAACAAAGTTAGTCTCCATTGGACCAAAAATGAAAGTGGGAGTCAGTGATGTGGAGTATGGTGTGGTGCAGGGTAGTACCTCAGCTTTTTGGGCCAGTTTTAATTCCTGGTTCATATCAATAATATTGATAAGCTGAACATTGAGGGTGTGAGTTTTTTTATTTGCAGATGATACTGCAGTTATATTCTAGGGTTCAAGCTGGAACGAGACATTTTTAAGGCTAGAAATGGAATGAAGAAGCTTGAAGGCATGGTTTGATCGTAATATCCTCACTATGAATGTGGGTAAGACAAAATGTCTGCCTATTGCACTTAGACCCTCTAGTGAGCCTCCAGATAATTTAGTGCTGAAACTCCGTACTCCCTGTGATGACATCTGTGGCACTGCTTGTACTGTCAGACTATTGACAGGGTAAAAAGTTACAACTACCTAGGAGTAATAATAATAGATTCTAACTCTGAGATATGAGAATCACATATGTAGTTTACAGCGTAAGTTTAGGAAAATGATTTATATATTTCATCAGCTAAGTTTTATTCTTGAACAAACAGGAAATTAAAACAGTTTATTATGCCTCATATCTAGTTTGATCTTGAGTTATGGTATAATTGTACATGGGGAGGAGCCAAGCTAAAACTGGTAATTGAGCCATACTATATGTTATACAGAAGCTTATTATAAGGCCGGCTTGAAATTAGAGAGACAATACCCCACAGAGGCAATTCTTCAATTACTTCAAGCGATTACTGACTGTCAGGCAGATGTATATAAAAAATGTACTTTTGTTCACGTAATAGAAATAGGGATTGTATTGCCACAGGTGTAACAATACAGCTACAATACAAGAAGCTCTTCAAACATTGGTTTACAGGTTCCTAGAGTTTTCAAATCAATTCACCAATCGCACAAACGCCCTTTATGTCTCCAGCAAGATTCTATTAAGGAAAGCACCGACCAGAGAAATCATAGAGCCCATTTGGTTTGGTATTCTTGCCTTACAAAAGATTATCTAGTAGTTGGTTATATGGAGATAGAGCCAATTAACCTCAGTGGCATTTGCTGGAGCCGTTATATAGGTAGTCTCATAATAAGAGTGATAGTGACCTATGATAAAACAAAGTTCTCCGAAAAGCATCCTAATCATACCCCACAATTATTGTTCCTAGTTAATATTAAATTCCTTCATTCTGGAATTGAAAAAGAAAAAAATACTATGAATGAATAAGTATATTTGATGACCTAATTATACTTATCCCCTCTCATTCCTTTCCTAAATATATGTAAGTTTCCTCTCATAAATTTTTTATTATTTATTTATTTTATTTATTGGTTTTTTGCACTCTGGGCTTTTATCTCTTTCTCTCCTGCATTGCCGTTGTTCTTTGCTCATCTTTTCAATACAGTATTTGTATATTTTCTATTAATTTATTATTTATTTTTTTTTTTTTTCTGTTTACAAAAATTCCATTTTGGACATTTTCAGTCAATCTAGCATTGGGGATGGTATTGGTCCCACACACAAGTCTAAGTGACCTATGTGGGGACTATTCCTTTGTTGTTGTGTACAGTGCACTATAATAATGTATCATAGGCTATTTGCATGTTTTGTTTTCTACTTGTTGCTTTTTTCATAATTGTTTTGAGCCATCTGTAACAACCTTTTATTTATGTAATTGTGCGCTGCTGTGACAATAAAGAATTTTGAATTTGAATTTGATCTTTTAGCTTTAGCAACAAAATATTTTGTGCTTATTTTCATGGGTGCGTCATGAGGCTTTTCACCACTGGGTAAATTGATTTGTTAAAAAAAAATGGATATTTTTATGAACATTTTACATTAAGTTCGTGTTCATTACCGTATTACAAAAAAAAAAAAATATTTGAAAATTCCTTTTATAATAGGGTATAAATAATGTGAAAGTATAGAATTCATTAAGAAGTTGAGTAAAATATTTATTATTTGAACTGAATTTGATAAAGCCATCATACCACACAAGCAAGAAAGCAAGTAAAGGTTCAGTACCGGTAGTAATATTATCAAAAATGTTCAACTGTTTAGTGTTTATTCAATAAATAATATTTTTTATATTATGTCACTCAACAACTATATAATTGAAAAAGAATTTTTTATTATTTGTAATACTGTATATTCATGTTAGACTAAACAATATTTCCTTCACTATTATAAAAAATATTTATTTTATTGTCTTCGAATTTATCTTAGCACTGAGATATATTCCTATTTATTCATTATAAAAAATATATATTTTATTGTCTTCGAATTTATCTTAGCACTGAGATATATTCCTATTTATTCATTATAGAGTATTATATGGTTTAGTTATTTCAAGTTGACCTCTAATTAATATTAACGAATTGATTAGGTTATAATGTTCTGTAAATGTTCCATATTTTTATCCTTGAGGGCTTTCTAATTACGAATGTGTTCTTGAAAACTTTGGTAGGCCTACTTTTGATTAATAAATCGAAGACAATAATTATTCATCTATCCAAGTAGTAGAATTGCCTCAGATACCATTTTCACTGTATTGTTTTGGTGGCTCATAGGTTCCGTCTGCATGGTGCTGACATCAAGCGGCGAACAATTGAACTGCTTGAGGCAACGCTGCTAAAGTCGGTATGAACCTTCGGGTGGGCGCGCCCTTCAAACTTACAAGGAGAAATGCAGGCAGTGAGTGCCTCTCTGAAATATCTTTTGTTTCTTAAGCCCTCATACAGCTCAGGATTGAGAAAAGGATGTTTATATCATAAAAAGTAATTTCCTAATCAATTTTAGATGATTGTAGTTATATCTTTGAACAGCTATACTATTGTTTTGTAATAATGAACCGAAATTGTTACTCATTGGATTGGAAACTGGGAAAAAGAACAGACTGTCAAATACTAATAATACTAACCTTTGGAAAAGAAGAATTTGGTAGCTGTCAAACTATTTAGTATTGTAACACTAACAATGATCATAACTGGATAAAATAGGGGTCCCTCAAAAATTTTTCCCATTACGTATAAGCGGATATTGAAAATAGTAAAATACTATCATCATTGGCGCGCAGCACAGAGTGCTGCCTAGAGTCAATAATTGTTTCTGACGACTGAAACAATGAATGTAAACAACATCTGGTGCATGTGGAATGTGTTCCCAATGTTACAAAGGAAGGTACTGGAATATCCTTACCTGTGTAAAACAAACTTCATTCTATAGGTACTTAAAAACAATCACTTGGCAGCACTGAGTGCTGCCACGCGCCCACCGGAAGGTTAAGAGACATTCAACACAGTACTGCTACAACCTTCTACTTCTAACCTTAGGAGATTCTTGGTAAATCAAATTAATTGACAAAGAAAAAATAATAAGATGAATTCTAAAAAAAACATGGTCATATAATATGATGACATCATTTAGTACTTTTACTCGACAAAATAATTGTTTTAAAAAAATAATGTGAAAAAGCTGATCACTATTTCTCCTATAAAGCTCCTACCGGTTGGTTCATAAAACAGTGCAGCGTGCAGCAATTCAAGTTTTTCAAAACTTAATTTATTGAATTTATTAACCTTTAATTAATTTGTTCATAAACTATGTAAGTTGCATAAATTTGAAATTTTTAAGAATTTTAAACATATTTCATTAAATGTAATACATGTAATACCTGTAATTCAACAATAACAGCCTCTTAATGATTACAATATTAGCAAAAACATTTCATGAACCCAATTTCTTATAGGTGATTAAATATTGACAACAATCAATGATATCACTAATAATAATATTGAAATACTTTTTCAACACATTTTTTCAAATCTACTGATTTAACAATAATAGCAACTCTGATAACAATTATTTATAAAGTTTTCTTCTTAATTCTCTCAAAATAAAACAATAGCATTTTAATAATAATATAAATTCACTAATAACAATATCGTAAGTCTTAATTCTTAACTAATTAACTCGTAATTCTTAATTAATTCTTCCTTCTAATCCTTTCTTAATTCCTTTGAATCTAATAATTCTAACAATGAATTTAAACAATCAATCTATACAGTATTGAAAATTTTATTCTCCATCTATTTTTTAAAAACAACAATATTAATGACACCAATTACAATTCAAGGGAAATAGCATTTATAAATATTTTATACAGCATAAATACCGTATGTAGCCTATTCTTTTCAGTTCAAGCAGTGGTCAAGTTCCTTTCTATATTACATCAGATACTTCTTTCATCAAGAGACTTTATCGAATACAGATGAACAGTTTTTATTTTCTTGCAATGCAGGTTTAACAATAGTACCAAGACTTAACTAGGTTGCTCCACAATATTCTCAATGTATTGCATTAGGTACTGAATTCGTAGGTACTGAGAAATGAATTTATATCTATGAAAATCATCAAAAAGTGCTCTAGTGTTTCTAAATCTTAGTTGCACATTTTATCAGTTACATAAAGCCAAACACATTTTCTCTGAATTGAGATGTGCTTTTCTAAAATTGAAATACAGATGGACACCTGTTATCTTTGGAATCCTCAACTGTGAGAAACATCCCATTTTATTTATATTCATTGGAATTGCGAAAGTCTATTGATCTGCTATTTTCAAATTTGGATTCAACTTGAAATATTGTTGACATTAAAAACTTGATACAGTTCACTATCAATATAGAGTGGATACTATATTATGAATGGATCAGAATTTGTTGAATTAGATGAACTGTAGTAGATGCACAAAACTAAGTTTCTAATTCCAAGATAAAACTACATAGGTGATCCTCCTTCCACCATCATCATCATCATCATCACCATGTCCTGAGTTATAACTCCTTGCAAAGCAGGAGCAGTTTTTGTGAACCATTTATATGAGCTCCCTTGAAGATTTGAGGTCCAACATCTACAAACAAATCTAAAAAGCTATGATTACAATGAATCTTCATTAAGTTTGAGAGGAATAAAAACAGCATTTTTAATAACACTAGAAATAATCCATTCAGAGATATTTGGTTAGTCAATGGTATCACTGGTATCCGTGCAACATCACTCAAGATATTATTTTTAAAATTTTATTTGGAAATAAAATAAAGTATGCATTAATCTCTCAGATTATCTTGTAAGATATTTTTTGAGCTTATTGTGCACATGAGTGTACATTTTAGTGAGTAGCACAGGGCTCTAATACCCTCCGGCTAATTCACGGCGTAGACCATAGGTAATACGGTTTAGCCTATGTGAGGTATAGCGTTTCGCCGAATAAAAGGTTAACTGAATATTTATGGAAAGGCGACCGATGAGAAAGAGCCACTCTCCTCTTTTTCTACGCATCGCAATTTGAATAAGCCAGCGGCTGATAAATGCGCGAGAACGGATCCTCTGAATTGAAAGGCTAGCCTCTATCAGCGAAACCCCAGCCTGGCCCAGGCTAGGCTAGCCTTTGAGGCCGGTATCAATATTTATTTTACGATCACAGGTGGGTTGCCGCTCCAACCCAACTGAACTCTACCCTACCCTACCATCCTGCAAGCCTACAACTCTCCTAATGGCTTTTCTCAATTCGCCCTTTCAACTGCTAGAAACCCTTTCACCTTACATGTCATTTACGATTTCTTCAACGATGTGACATCGATAAACAAATTCCGAAGACCATAATGATTATGTGAGACATAAAAAGGATCTTCGACCAGAAAAGACATCTAAAATGCTAAGACTTGAGTGTTGGCTTACAGGAGCTTAGGGTATCTTCAGAGAGAATAGAAGTAAATTATTCTTATTTTTATAAGTAGGTAAGTTCTTATCCTATTTCTATACTCTCTGGGTATGTTGCGTAGGGTATAATATCTAAGGCTATAATAAGGAAACTTCTGCGTGAGCAAAAACGTGTATTCCATGATTTATCATGAGTATGGAAGACTTATCAACTCACGCGAGCATTATTATCACAGAACGTTAGATAGTCCAGATAAGACTAGATACAGATAAGACAGATGAGTTACAGATATAGACTGGTTATCCTATTTATTATGCTCTTTAAACAAGACAGATAATTTACTCTTTTTCTAACGGTTGGAAACTCACGTACTACTTTCCTGATAAAACATCCATTGATGAGCTATATAGAATTAATATTGATATTGTAAAAATTCCTTTATGGTATTAATATTATAAATTTTGATTCAATTATTGAAATCTAATAACATTGTGGTTGGTGTTTGTTGAGTTTAACAGAATCTAATCTGATTGTTCTTCTCCAATGATTATTATTTCCAACTTTAATTTTTTTGTAAACTCTTATAATTCAGCACTATTTATTGTTGTTGATCTTTATCAGCATGAAAACGATTCCTGCTCAATTGAATTTCGATAGATGAGTGAATTTCATAAATATTACCATGGAAAGATATCAAGTTAGGATATATTCATCAATCATCAACTGACTCTCAATCATTCAAATTTCTTTCTCATGTAAACTTCCTACTTTTTACATTGTTTACGTACTTCACTGTTTCACAAATCACCTGTCGTTTGGGAGAATTCTGGAACATATCGATTCAATATGATGAGAAATAAATAAAATAGACCAAATAACATTCTCTTTGTTATAATTATTGGTAAAGTAACAAGTTGGATCTTGAGAATGTTACTTTGAGAAAATAGAGTTCAAAATTTTTTAAATTGACTCAGTAGAAAGTTTGAGAAGAAAGTTTTTCTGATCCTCTATTCAGATTGAATGTGTATTTGACAATCTGGACAGGCAGGGTAGAGGTCGTAAAATAAACCACAGTCAAACCACGAGAACATGTTGGTGGAGTGAAGAAGTGCTGGTAAAGGAGACAGAGCTAGAAAATACAAATTCTTCTGAATAGAAGAATGAAAAGTGAAGAGAGCTATCGGTGCATAATAACCGAGTTTAATAAAATGGTCATTAGTAATGATCAATAGTATCGAACCAATATTATTTAAATCTGAGTAATTTGCGTTTATTCATTCTTAAATTGCCTCACAGTCTGTCTAGCGTATGGCTTTGGTCGGTGGGAAGACCGGAAGGTAAAATTGCCTCACAGTAATCTCAATTTTACTCAAGGAGTTCTTCTCTTTCTTATCTTTCCACAATATTATTGCTAGAAAACACAACTTTTGCAACAACAGGTAATAATATTATTGTCATACTTCTGTTACTGCGCATATTGCCAATGATGCAGTAATAAATAATTGAGGCTTCTTCACCTGTACATCTTCTGTCCTTGAATTACATTAAATGTCTATGTCAATTATTAATTAACACTGTTTATTATCAATGAGGTATTGGAGAATACTAAAATATTTATCAATTGACTTGTACAATGGTACATTATAAATAAAAAGCTATTTGAGTACAAATGTGATGTCAAAGTCAATGTGATGTCTAGAAAATGTCTTATGAAATAGAAAATAGTGATTTCTCATGCTATTATGCTACACTTTTCAAAAAAAAAAAAATTCGTAGCATAAATAATATCCGCTGTGTTTAGAACGTGAATACTTTTCATTTTCTAAATGTAAACTATTATGACTTGTTTTCACATTGGTAGAATGACTACGTGATCATGTTGCCTGGAGCTAATGCTTGGAAGCATAAAAGGAGCAAAAGTGTCTGATTTCAGGTAGATGAGTGTTCCCTTCTGAAGTTTGTTTTGACCCTCGTTCAGAAACTATTTACATAAAATACGCATCTATCGCAGATTATGAACGCAGACCCTTTTCGGCTCTTTGTTGGGCCACTTACCTGTCGATAGATTTCCATGAGTTATGCCTCAGTTATTGTAATTCGACCGAATATTATTCAGCAGCTATTTTAATAAAGTGAATCCTTCCGGTACTAATGCAGACGCTGTACTCGACCCCATCCTATGTAACGGCTTCTGGCGATAGAATAAAAGGAAGGCTTCTTTCAAAATATTTCTTTACAAAATTTTTATGTTCAATTATTTTTATCACAGGCTAGATAAAAACATGGATTACAAATTCATATAAAAGTTTTCCTTGCTTTTTTTCAATATCTTATAGAATACTCATATTTTTCATAAAAGTCTTGTGAAATCATCCCATGACATGAGCCTTTATACGAGATTGGAACATAGTTCACCTTATTCAAATCAGTTAGTAAATTCTGTCAGTTTCTGATGGAAGTTTGTTTCTAAAATATATGTTGGAGGCAATTTCATCCATTGTCAATGCAAAAAATATGAAAATAATTATTAGAAGAGACGTATAAGAACACATTTTTCTTGTGATTAAACGATAAATGAATAACACCTATTGGGATGGAAAGAGTTTGGGAGTCGATGAGACTTATTCAACTCTCAAGACTGAAGATGATTGATCACCCTTGTTTGAAGCGCAGACGCTGAATAATTTTTTTAGCTTCTCATCAGCGTCAGGAGTCAGCTAGTTTCGTTCCAAAGCTCACTTATATCCCGAACGCTCATATATCTCATTCAAATTGAAGATTTGAAAATTTTCAACTACATTTTAAAAATGGATTTTATGTAAGTTTGATTTTGAAAAGTGAGTTTTCCCACTATAACCTACACTATATTCGAGAATGTGTAGGCTTCTATTGTGGATAGATGCAATTCATCAAGTCAATTCAAGTCTAAGAAATGCGACCTACTCGATTCTGCCTTTCTCTTGAAATAAGTAATAGTAAGTACTCTTGAAAGAGTATTTCTCTTGAAATAATGCTAAAAATAGTTTATTTCCAGATTGAATTTCGCTATCCTAACTGAAAAAGAAGAATAGTTTTTGTCTGAATCACATCGCAATCAAGGGCTAATTTGAATTCTAAATAATTAATGCATAATTTCTTATAATTATAGATTTTCCATCATTGAGGTTCTCCAGTTTTGCACTACTTGATAAGGTAAATGGTTAACTCATAACATTGACCAGTGACTGGTAATGGAGATTTGTTTGTTAGATCCGAGAAAGATGACCAATCTTTGTAACCAATAATGGCTCAAAATGGCTCTAGACCACAAACTGGATATTATACTAGGGACAGTTTACATTGCCTGTGTCTCGACCCTTTTTGTCTCATTCTCACTAATGTAATGACATTTTCCAATTCGAGATGAATGACCTGTGATCTACTTCAAGATACAATGAAGCTCAAAATAAAATTCAAGTTGAACCTACTATTCATCTCATTTCATCTATTCGGTACTCTTATCTACAATAATTACTACCCTCAGAATCAGCGAGATTTCCAATTTCCTCATCAATAGACATTTACTTTGTGAAGAAATCTAAAGTAATCGAGTAAAATCATTTGATATTGAGTTCACAATGACTGTAAATGTTGTTTGGATAGTTGCCACACTAATAAGATATACAGTTTAGTAGCCTATTAATAAATCAAAATTGTTGATTGTATACGTTTGAGTGAATGAGTTCAAATTTGCCTGTAAGCCTATATCAGAATTGAAAATATTGGCAAAAGTATGGCGGTGGCGGGAGAAAAATGTTCCAACACACTGTAATGGGCCCATTCATACCAATGGTCACACTGTGATTATGCAGCCTCTGTAAAATATACCATTGAACCTTCATTGAGGAATATCATTTCTTTTCTCATTTCTCTTCTCATCTCTTTTTTCATTTCATTTCCGCTTTCTCATCCATACCATGCAATGTTTTTAGAAACTTCCAACTCATGAGTGATGATGTATTCGAATGAGTGACCAGTGGAGGTGGTGGAGGCGGCAGTGACGAGAGGCGGAGGGTTGGGGGTTGGAGGCGGCTGGGCAAGAGTGACCAGCGTGGGAGCGGCGCTTAATTAGTGGGGCAGGTCAGGCGACGCATGCGCAAATTAATCACCAATGTGCCCGTTGAATTAATTCGACGCTGGCCTAACCAAGTCATTGCCGTGCCAAGCGTCGCGGCGCTCCTCTCTTGCTGTGACGTCATTTCCAGCCACTCCACTCCACACGGTAACTTGTGTCCGTATTATTGACTTTCTCGAATTGTGGTTATCAGACTGTAGCCTAATCAAATCATTCAATGATTTTTTTAGTTACTCGATGGAGGCCATTCATTTTCCCCTTTTCTAAAATTCGTTAAACCTCACATTTAAACATAGTATTTTCCAGCCAATGATCAAAATCCTCTAACTGATATATATATTTTTTAGATCGTATAAAAGTGACAAATCGTATTGCTCTGCGTTTCATCATGACCTTGATCTTAGTCTCTTAAGATCAAGACTCTCCAATCAATTTATTAATCAAGTTTTAGATGAGTGAAAGATTTCTAGGCTACAGAAATCAAACTAATCTGAAGGGTTATTACTCTTATTTGTTTGATTCTTATGTTTTATGTAACTCTCCTGTACTGATTTTCGTATGGACATTGTACTAATTGATTTTGATTGATAAGTTAAAAGACATGAGAAATTCTGTCCTACTTCATTGAGAAATAGGTAACAAAGGATTCATGAACATTAAATCATAGCAGAATAGTTTTCAAGTAAAATTTCTTTACTATTATATCGAATAAAATAAATTATTTGGAATATTTTGGAATCACCTTTCGATGAAGGTAATAAGCTGTTTTTCTGTTATCCGATCCAAATGAGCATTTCGAATGGAATACATACATCACAATAGATGAATAACAAAATTTTTCGAGTGCCTTTCACATATGAATCTAGTGAATTCCCAATAAATAATTATAATTTGGATTTATATTTTCAGTGATTCAATTGACTAAAATAATAGAGAGCTCAGCCAAAATATTCTCCCAAATTTCCAAATTGTCTTTATTTCTATATAGTCTGATAACCATCATAAAAGAAAATCAATAGTACTTACACATTAAAGAAGTTGCCGTGAAGATCTTCACCAAGAAAATGAAAAAATAATAAAGATACTCATTCGAATGTTTCCCCTTCCTCTAAGTCACATATAATGTATCATGGTGGAAATCTTGTTCTTATTCAAAAAACCCTTTTTAAGCATGGCAGATGATAGTCACGTTTAGTCACAGTAATACATGGCTGCTAGCAGCACACGCCGATGCAATGACTAATCGGTGTGTGTTGCTTCATAAGCAACTATGTGAAGTACTGTGACTAAACGTGACTAATCTCGTCTTGTCTTGTCTTGACTAACCGGTGTACGCCTAGCCTAATAACTACTCTGAATGCTCAATAGAGAATCACTACACACTGTGATGTTAACATTGAAATCACCATGTTCTTGTCAACTTGCTATTGAAGCAGTTTGTAAAAGATATAAATTATCATTGTCAAGATAACAGATGAAGAACTATCGATTTTATTCCGATAGTTAAACCCTTGAACAAATAACACTTTCTGATAAAAATAAATTATTATATAATTTGAATCCAAACTTATACAGTCTTTTGCTGAAAGTGCTGTACTGCAGAGTAACTATCCATAGATGCTTGATCCCTGTAATAAAAATTAATAAGACGGTGAGTGGATTCTGTAGAAGGGGATTCAAACATCTGGCCTTCGCCAAATTTGAGTGCAGGCAGAATCGAGCAGCCCTGGCAGTGTCATATCAACTGGTTAGCTCTCACGGCTGGCGCTGGCGAAGAAATTGTAAATTTATTAGCGTCTGAAACGCCGACATCGCTCATTTGACAGTCGATGAACCGGAAAGCAGCCAACGAAAACCGTCTATTGCCACGTTTCGATGCGATGCCACGAAGCCATGCTCTGTCATGCCACGCACGTGGCCGGAGATGGAAAGCACCGGCTGAATTGAGATGATACCTACGCCACTTGCATAATTCATGGCCCAAGGCTCCTTACAAGACTGTCCTCTATCCTCCAGCCGAGTCGAGCTGACAGTCAACTGACAACTTGTCCTCGCTGATGACATTAATACACTTATTACTAAAATTCAGAGATAAATCATTTAATGATCTCGTAGGTTCAGTTCGTACCGAGGTTGACTAGCAAGTGGAGAGATTAACACAAACATGGAAAAGAACACGAGGAAATTATCCTCATGAAAATTGACTTCATTCCCAGTTGGTGACAATAATTATTATTCTACTTTGATCTTTCTGATATTTTAACGATTTAAAATTCCAGTACAATGGGATAGAGGTAATAGAATATACCAGTAAGGAAGTTTCTAGCTCCTCACCCACAGGCATTTGCCCATGAAAGGAGTCTTCTTCAAATTATGTATGTATTTTTGCTGTACACTGTATACTGAGGAGAATAAAAATAATTTCAATTTCAGAGATTATCCTCTCTCGCGGATCTTCGGGGAGCGCTCTGGAAGGCAAAATTTGTAGTTGAAATTCAGGTGTTTATTCTTATATGAACATTATCCTCATTCTCTTTTTCTCCTAGATATAGCTACAATATTCCTTGTACGCGCTTAAAGAAAAGGTCGTCAATCAAAATTATATTCTCTTCTTCGATTTGGATTTGAAAACTTTGTCCATACAATTCTGAATTCATACAATTTGTTTCACCTCGCATGAAATTTCTATTTGAAACAATGGATTTGAACAACAGTGTCAACATCAAATCAACTTATTCACGGACAGTAAATTCAATTCATGCACAGTATCAGTAAATTCAATTCATGGACAGTACTATTGAATCAATTCAATGATACAGTTAGTTGTATTCTATCCTCTGATTTTTTTATCGTATGGCTTTTTATCGGTGGGGAGACACTTACGGGTAGGTTCCACCTCGCCTAATTGCACAATTTTTTGTGATGAGAAAATATTAATCGATTTCTCTGTTACCGTTAAGGAACTTGAGAAAAACAAATCAAACCAACAAAAAATATTACTTCATAATTCTTCGCCATAATCATAACTTGAAATGAGAGGTATTGTGTATTTCAAAATACAATATTGTGTTTGTGTAGGGACAGGGAGGCTCGAATTGATTTGAGGCATTATCCAAGAATATAGTCTAAATTGTAGGCCACGATATTATGGAGACTCCATAAAGTTATTAGACAAAATTGTTTCTTAGAGTATCACTATAAAGTCACATTAAACAAAGTCGACTGGTTAGTTTTACCTGTTATGAGCTCTATAAATAATAAGACGTTTGTGGGTTGGGGAGGGGAGGGGGTGCTGGTGCTTGCAAGACACCGTTTTATTATCGGTGCTTTCCACGGTCTGTCGGCGGGATAAAGAGCGAGCGCACGGTGGCAACGGCAGCGACCGACCGACATTAAAAAACTTCCTTGCCCCTAGAAAGAGCTGCAAAACTTTTGATTGCGACTCCAACTTTCCTCCCGCCAGGCTAATAACGAAGCGGCAAAAGTTGTTTGAGAACTTTAAACGGAAATAAACTTTCGCTTATCGTCCGATATCAACGGCCGGCCAGGTCTGGATGCTAAGCAATGAGCTTTGACTTCTGTCTCACACCATATGATTCACTGAGCTACCATCTTCAAACTTTTACCAGCGTTTGTATGATAGTTATCGTCCTGAAATAAATAATCTGATTATTCTGGTTACTGTGATTATAAATCATCTCTCAAATATATTTTTGTCGACCATGGTAATAATAGTCTTGTTTATCTTTGTTTACGTATAGTTGGAACAAGAAAGCCTACATTGATGTTATTAGTTCAATTTATTGATACATAAATTTGAAAGTGCTACATGCATATTCTGAAGGCACATGTGAAAAATGTGTGGGGGGAGAAAGTAAGATAAGTGAACAGGAATCAACTGGTTTGTTACAGGAAAAGTATCAAAACCATAGATAAAATTCTCAGTTGAAAAGAGAACAATTTTTGGTAACTCACTTGCAACGAGTCTTCTGTCTTCAATCACTTGAATATAACCAAAGTTTAATAAATAAGGAGAGTTTTGGTTTTACAATGTGACAATTGAAATATAGAATTGAACAATACATGTCTTTCTGGCTTTCATTGTTTAATGCATGGTTGTCGCAGAAAAATGGCGATGGCAAATTTTAGAAACAGCCCATGACTCTGAGAATCCATAAGTAACCATGGTCGAATTGGTGAGATACTACCCAAGATAAGAAAGCATCTCTCAACCTTTTCAGTATTAACTCCTTCACATTAGCAGTCTACAAAATTTGAAAACTTTTAACAGGAGCAAAATTGGAAGCTGTGAAGTAAAGAGCATAGATCAAAGGTTGTTGCTGAGAAGAGTACTGCTGCAAAGAAGTTAGTTTGTGCCTGGTGCGAACAAGCGAGTCATTTCGGGAGCATTGAGATCAGAACGGCAGATCAGAAAGCACTGTTGATGACTAAACGTTCTCAGCATTTGAAGGCTGGTCTGGGATGGGGGAGTGGGTGCAGCAACAGACGGGTTGTAGCTCGTCTAGGTCGAGAGCTGTTTCTTTACTTTCTGTTGAAAAGAAGATGCGAGAAATGGCAGGCAGGCGGCCTACGGATTCAACGCCAGCAGCAGAAGATAGCAAGAAAGTTTCCGCTGTATCGATCCGGCCCAGAAGAAAAGAAGAAGCACACCCACTCCTCAACACCCCACCCCACACCACTCCCGCTTTTCCGTTTTCCTTCAACCAGGAAAAGGCTCGGGACAGCTGAGAAGATTGTAAACTGGGAAAACTCATTTTAATGAATGCAAAGAGGCTCTCACCCATCCTTTCCTATTCGACATGCTCTACTAATCTGTTTAGGGACCCAAGCACAGTTGCATTTCATCATATTCATATAAGTCTGTTTAAATGAACGCAAGAACTCAAAGAATTTAACCGCTTGAGAATAATTAGGTTTGTGGGCTAAGAAGAGAAAACCTTACTTCTCATTTACCTTTTTTTCGTTATTTTGAAGTGAAATGAATCAGGAGCCTTTCAACGAGCCATCAAAGAGAGACTAGATTTTCCATATACCAAAAAGGATTATGGAATAACAAAAGGATGAAAACGAATACCAAAATTATTGAAATCCGTATTCAATCTGGAGAACGTAATAAAGCTTTGTGTTTTACATTATTTTAAAGAGTATTCAATTGAGGTTTTCTCATTACAACGCATATGTACGCTTATATTCAATTTACCGCCTCCAGGCACTCAGCGACATCAACCAGATACCGCACTCAAACCCGTTAAGACATTGAGTTGTGTATCCATACTTTTTTCTACTGGTAAATAACACTATATTAAAAACACTTTTAAGTAGAAATAACACTATTTTCACTTACATAGTTACGATCGTTTCAACCTGGTGTAGGCCATCAATGATCAATGAATCAATGATGGTCTACACCAAGTTGAAACGATCGTAACTATGTAAGTGAAAATAGTGTTATTTCTACTTAAAATAGTTTTTAAATAGTGTTACGTTAAGACACTCTCAACAGCATATACTGAGACTAAAACTGATTAATAGCTACTGTGTATTTCTTTCAGATTACCGATATTAACTGAGAGTTAGTTGAAAATTCATTTCCAGCTTCTTGAAGGCCAGAGAATGAAGTCATCGTCAAATACAATTTTTGAAATTTATGTATGATTGAAAGCATATAATAATCTTCCACTTGGAAATCATAAAATAATGAACTTTATTTCTCAAAAATGAGCACACAAAAATTTTTATTTAAATCACAGAAACTTCAGTTGACCACATCATTATTATGATCAACTTGAAAATAAAAAATTATTTATATTAGTTACGATGAGCATCACCTATGATTTATTGTCCTTGATTAAAGACTGTGAGCATAGGTGATTAAGGCGATTATATTGGGAGGGAGGGAGAGAGGTGAGAGATTGAGAGGAAAATCATGTCATTTTGCCTACCTAATTGGCATGCGATTCTGAAAAGTCTGATGTCATTTAATATCATAAATGAAGCAGTAGGAATCAGCATTTCTGAATGAGGTGTATTTTAATAAACGATTGCTTCTGAGACGCGAACTGAACGGAATTGAATTGGAACGCCTCCAATTATTTATTAGATATCGTCAACTTCAATGGTACAACTCGAGGCGTGAACTATTATGTCCTTTATAAAAAATGTCGTAAAGACGGTGTTAATCGATAACGCTGTTAGGATTTCTGGTTCAGTTGACTCGTTTAATCTCCTCCAATATTGAGGTCTCGAAAGAGTCAGAAAATCCCCTTTACCCGTTCTGAGCTCGTTCCCCCCCACCACCGCACTCCCTCCACATCCTGCCTCAGACCCTATTGGACAGCCAGGCACTCGAGTCGGATTTTATTAAATCTGTTGGGGCTGGAAAATTTAATTTTGAAATATTAATCAAATTTCGTCGATTGATTTTATTCGCTTAATAGGACCTTCGTCTCAGGAATAATGTACTAGGCCGGAGTCGGATTAGCGAGTGGTGAACGGAACGTGAAATAAAGAGGAAGACGATGATGAAATGAAGGAGTAAGAGGAAGGATATGCTTTTGCTTGCTGATTGGCTCCCGTCGCTCTTTTTCCTCTCTTTCATTCTACAAACTCTTTTGGCCCAAATTCTATTACCTTCAACCTACAGTCTCTCTCAAAAGATTGTAAGCTTTTTAATATTTATAATCTGTAGGTACATTACAATTTTCAGATTCCATATTTTGATCAAGTTACAAGTATAATATCAATTTGCCCTGTTAATTCTAGGGCCAAAGTAGTTTTTATGGTCAACGCACCACTGATAGTTGAAGAGTGGTGATGGATAGTACTGTAGTTCCATTCACATGTGTTCAAAACCTGCAAATTAGTTTGATGTAATAGAGTATTCCTCATTGTATTCCGTCTACTTTCTACATGTACATTTAGTTTGAAGCGATTCATTACGCCCATTATTTTTACTTCTATCCAAGACTTACCTTATAAAAAATACACTTACTCACTTTTTAGCAAAATATAGCTTACTTCCTCAGCAAAAGTAGCTCTGTGTAGTTTTTCAAAGTTCTGTAACTTTTCATGGTTACAGAATACTCACAAATACTTTCCATTACAGTGTGTAATTTTCCGTAGTTATTTTTCCTTAGGTCTATGTAATTTTCCGTCAGTATCTTTCCGTAGTTCTTAAATTTTCGCGTGGTTATTTCAATCCGTAGCTCTGTGTAATTTCCCATCAGTATTCTTCAGTAGTACTTCAATTTTCCATTGTTATTTTTTTCCTAAGCTGTGTTATTACTGGTACATTTTCCATTAATTATCCTCACTCGCCCCACCTCCTTCACCCACCTCCACTCACCCATTTCTTCCTTTCTTTGCTCATTTCTTCCATTCTCACAACTCTTTTCATCTTTGTTCCATCATCCTTCCTCTTCCCCTATTTGCTATACTTATTTTTTTTGTAGCACTGAAGTTCATCAGTTAACTTTGAAAGAAGAGTTTCAACAATGCCAACTAGCAGAATTAGAGGAATATTCATTCTTGTCTCATAAAAACATATTTTTCATTTATGATACAGTTGACAATGATTGTTTTGTCTGCTGGTATCTTTCAATTCTCCTTTGAGTTTTTTCGATTTTCTGAGGGTGAAACCCCACTCTAGCGTTACAGAAGATTTAATTTCCGTAATCAGCGCCCTAGATTATAAATGAAAGCGTTGAACAAAAACTTTCAAATAACTTTCCTGAAACACTTTGCATGAGCACCATTTGTCTGAGCTGAAGCAGTTTGAGAGCTTCAAGTCTAAATTGTCATAATCTTGAATTATTACTATTCCTCATAAATAATTATTTAGTAGCTGTTGCTATTCTTGAAATTCATACTATGCTAGTTGAGAATCTTTCCTATGCATACTTCAATTATGTACTTAATGAACTTCAAAATTATTGTTTCCAGTGGAACAAGACAAACTTGATGTTATCTGATGACGCAGCCCCGTTTCCATGACTACCTATTGCTTGTTTGAGTGTGATAAAATTGCGTAAGTATATTGGTTGTTTCAGGAGCCATCCACCGGCTTCAGCCCTCTCCGCCCTCCCACCTGAGATAAACCCCGAGCATCGTGAGTGAAAATAAAATGATATAGGAAGAGTGGAGCGCGAGTGTAACACGCGCACACACATGCAGTTGGGGGGGATGGGGGGGCCGCAGCCACCTCCTTGTTGCCAAGGAAACCTCTACTTGTACATTAGCGGCGCATTTCTGCCGATCTTGTCGATTCTTATTCTTTTCGCTTCGCTTTTTTATCCACACTCTTCTCGCCTGTCTTTTCTTTCCGTCTTCTATTCTCTCCTTCTGCGACACACGCACACCTCCTCCCCTTCCATCCCTCATATGGCCCGGAGATGTGTGGGGGTGGAATGGATGTTGGCAAATCACTATTACTGCGCCAACTCAGTTTCGGAAAAATGGAGTCTGAGAAAACGGAAAATGGGTTTTCTTAGCATATAGCTCGCGAAAATACTCTCTAGTCTTTATGGCTGGCTCCTTGTGATTGCCAGAAAGTAAGGAAACATCAACTTTTACAGTAACGGGTTCTTCAAGATGAATGAATATAGGAAGATAAAGGAAACTTCTCGAATATCATGAATTTGATACTGGAAGACGCCTGTACCGTACAGGGTTCATACATTGTATTTTTCTTGTATTTTGGTCTAACAATCACGGCGAATAGTTGACTGGTATAATTTTTCTTCTAAATGTTTTTTGATGAAACTTTGATTTGATTGAGTTTCAGCCCTTATGCGAATAGATAAATAATAAGTTAATTACTGTAATTAATCATATATTCGTCCTGATATAATTATTTGGTATAAAATATTCTTTCTATATTGCTTATACTAATAACAGCAATCATAATCATCATCATCTGTTAGTGAGTAATGAGATAAACAATTGGATAAAATTTGCAAATCCAAAAGTTTGAATAATATTCATCCTTCATTGGGATAGCCAGCAGTTCAATAATCCCTCCAATGGCTTTAAACCCGTCAAAATTATTATGATCTATGGTGGAAGATTGCTTTCAAAACAACTACCCATAAGAAATCATTTTTGAAAATTATACAGATATGTTGCATCTCTTGAATGATAAAGTTCAACTATTTAGCTTGTAGAATGTGCCAGAATATTTCTTCTCCTCGTATTCTAAATACAAGACCAATGACAGAGAATCGAGAGCTTAATTTTCACTGGATGTTATCTGAGATATCATCTCTTGATTAAATTAGTAAATCACGATAATAAAAATAAAATGATGGAATTATAATAATTTGTAGTATTAAAGTGAAAAACGTTCAAGTCTTGGTTGTTAGTGAGTTTGATCACTGTGAATTATGAACTTGGCTGAAAATGAATTGAAAAATAACAGAGCTGAGGGATGAAAAGTTGTCAGAGAAGCTGTGAAGCTCTTGTCAACTTCATCGTGTAAACTTTTCCTTCGCTATCATTCTCACTCCCAGCTTCGTTTACTTTCTCCTTCTCACTCTCTCCATCTCCACGACTATTTCTCTCTTCCTTCTCCTACCTTGAGTAACTTTTTTCGAATTGAATTTGTTAAGTAGCCTCAAGTTCTTATTAAATATTACGTTCCAGCCATAACTTCTTTGCTCACTTTTTCTAATAGGCTGTACCGCAATTTCTGTTTGCAATAGACTGATCGTACAAAGTTCGTTCATGTCTGGGAAAAATACAATCTTCATCCTATTTAAAGATCATTCTTAGTTTCCTATCTAATCTTTCGAAAGATTGGCTGATGACTACAGCCAACTTTGGTGAACAACTTCTTATCAGCGTACTTATTCCTTTCTACAAATACTTTAAAGAACATAGTATAAAACTAAAGGATTATTATAATTTAAGTATTGTGATACAGTATAAATTTTCTCCAAAATTGTCTCTTCTAATTTCTCCAATTGCTTTTAATTCTCTGAATTAGTAAAGTGCGATTTATGTCTTTTGTTTCTCTTCTTTTTTGTACTAAAACTGTTTGATTCTAATGCCAATAAGGCTTTTAATGAACTTCATGTTTGAGAAGTTTTCTATGTATGAAATGAATAACTACGAAAAAATTAAAATCATTTTTATGTGTTATTTATACGAGCAAGATCCTTCTGATTTAAGCATTTTTACTAGATGATTCATTTAAGAGATATATCTCTGACAGTAAAATGCGCACAAGAGAATAAAAACAGAATAAGGCGTGACAGGATTTTGAAGATCATGACATTTATCAATGAATGTTTGCTAACAGATTCATTTCATAATTCATTCCTTATAGTTACTATTTTATAGATGGAATACGAAGAAACTTCTTCCTAATATTTCCTATATCATAATTTCTTCCTAATTACTGTTTTAAACTCAAGTTTAATACGTATTCACAATGATTTTCAGTTGTTTCCAGAAAAATGTGCCACGGAATGGCGAGAACAGATGTTGCTCACGAAAGAAAACATTCGACTGAGAAGGAAAAATCGGCAAAGAGGGACAGGGAAAAATTATTAATCCCTTCACTCCTCTAATCCCTGAGACCTGCTCTGCATTGTAGGAAACCTGAGACAAGATCTTCATTTTCTAAGGTAGAGGTTCTGACAGGGACAAAAATAGGACCTTATCAGTCACATGGTGAAATTAATGTTGGCTTCAATACCGAATCTTATTTTTCTGGTGGAAAGCATTCCTCATGTTGATTATTTCTAATTTTAGGCTATTTATTTCTTCCTAGAGTTTAGACACCTCTGGCTATTGCAAGCCTCACATCAGTCAATCTTCTTCCTGGAAACCCTCGGTCACAGTTGTAACTTGGCGTCATATCATTATCATCACTTTTATTATCATGTTATCAAACAAACGAATATTCACATAGTTGTTCAACAAATAATTGATTTTATTGTGATAGTTTATGAAAACTTCGAATACTCTTCGACTTTCCACTTTTATTCGCTAGAATGCTGCGTTTACATTATTAGTTCAAAATAGGATTCGAAATCACAAAACCATAATATGATAAAATATGAGTGATCATTCGATTTGAAACAAGTTTCAACTTGTGAAATTGTCACGCTGTGCAAGTTGAAGGTAAAGGTAATAAATGTAGCGAAATCTACTCCCCAGACTTTCAAGAGATCTCTCGTGGATCCTCTTTTACGTTAACGTATGAAAATTTTTTTAATTATTCGTATCACATATTATTCTTTCAATACTCTTGTCTTATAATAGAACTGTATATTTTCGAAGTATTAGATTATTTTTGGATTATCCATCACCATCAAAAACGTGAAATAAAATGGAAGAAATTGTTGTTCTATGAGGAAAGAATAGAATAGATTGTATAGAGTGACTCTATGATTGATGATTTCAATACAGTCAATGCCATAATTCACTTACATCATTCAACTTGGAAAAAGATAAGATATGGTTCCAAAGTGCATGAGAACGAGATGATTCTAGTTGTTTATAGTTAAAGAGTTTTTAAATAAACTATTATTGAATACATGGTTGAATTTTTAAAAAGATGGTGATGAAGGAAGATGGTTCAGGGAAGAGCCAATCATGTTCGACCTATCAAGGAAATGGAAAGAAGAAACGGATTTCGCTTTACGCGTTTCTGCCCCCGCACCCCATTCCTCACACTTCCAAAACACCTCCACGATTCCAGTATTGGAGGTGGCAGACGAATGTATTTTGTCGGTGGCAGCAGTAAGCCCCTTACTGGAGGAGGAAGGCGCCAGTTTTCAAAAATGGCGAATCAGTAGAAAAGTGTGAGTGAGAGGGAGAAGAAGGAAAGAAGAGAGTTTGAGCTAGAAATCACACACGCCAGCGAGCACACACGGTACACGCTGTTGGCGGCGCATGCGCAAAGACCGAAGAAACGGGAGAAGGAAAAGATGTGGAAAACTGAGGGAAATACAGGAAGGGCTCGGAAAAGATGGAAAGCGAAGAAGAGAATATGAGTGTGTGTGAAAGCTCTTTGGAAAAAGGGGAGGATGGCCGGGCAAGGATGGGCTCAGATCAATCACGTCTCTCACCTTGCGCCGAAGTCTTCACCTTCTTTTCATATCCCTTTTCTTATCTGTTCCTTCTCAAACACCACCTTCTATTCCTCTCTCATCTCCATCAGGTCCAAATACTTCCCTGCGAATGATGGATATGTACCCCCTTGCTCCCTCACTCAACATCAGCGCTGAGCGGAATTTAAAATCCCCTAAAAAGATCTCCTTTTCGCTGGCAGAAAAATAACCAGCTTTCGTGGCCCATACATCAGGTGCTAGCAGAAGAGAATATCTGCGCGCGAAACTTGGTCCTGATTACCATCTAGCATCTTGCGCCAGCGTATAATTTCGACTTCACAATTCCGACACGGCTGCGAAAAAACGCATAGGTTATAAAGTTCAAAAGTAATAACTCAGCTTGTAAACAGGGAAAACGGAGATTTATTAAGGTGCAGTCTTGTAAATGGCTGCTATATTCAAAATTTTGCCTGATGTTTTTCTCATATACAAGATGTTTTCTAGCTGTGGATGTATTCTCTCAAACATTTCTTATCTTCAACAGTCAGAAGAAATCTTACTTAAAAATGAACTTGAGGCTGTTCCTACAGTAAGCTCCATGAAGTCTTTAAAATAATGATCATCTGGGCAATAATAATTTCAGGGTCTAAGTGTTATTTAAGTGTCATATTTAAGCATCGTAAAATGAAATCATTGCATTGACGTCAGATTTGTTCATTGGTTCTCGTTACATTGTTTCTGTTGAATCATCTTTCTGGGTAAAATTCAATTGGATTTTCGTGCAACAGGCCGTGAGTCACTTCGATCAAACTTCTTGCATTAACATTCAATTGTAGCAGGATTCTTTTAAATTGTCACAAAACAGCTGATTGATGTACGCTCGTTTACTAACGTTAAATCAGCTGTTTTCTGACAAGTTAAAAGAATCCCGCTATAATGTACAACTAACTAGCTATTAGTAGCTAAGTTTTATCTTGTTTAGGTAACGTTTGATTATTATCTGATTTCTTTACTCCACAGTTCATTTCATTTTCCAGTTCTTCCTTCTCAATATGGATCAGTAAACTATCAACAAGATCAGAAATAGAGTACTGATAGGTTAAGTGATAATGAAAGGATCCGTCGCTTTGATTGAAAAACCTGAATACTTCATAGTGATGGGCTGAATTTGGTAAAGAAAACAAGTCTATAAACTTTTTTCCTAATTTAATTATTTCGCTACCTTAAATGAGAGGAGGTCGAGATAATATAGGTAGGCGAGTATCGCTGATGATTATATAGGAGGGAGAAATAAAATAAGTGTCACGGGCAGTTTTCCTCTCTTTATTTCTCGCTCTCTCTCCCTTTCCACTCACCCTCTCCCACTCTTACTCACTCTCTCCCTCTCTTTCACTCACTCATTATCTCTCTCTCTTTCCACTCACCCTCTCCCTCTCTTTTACTCACTCATTTTCTCTCCTTATCTTTTTCTCTCTGTTCCTTGGATCTCACCACTCGAGGATTAGGGGATTTTTAAGCTTTCGTAAGTGGAAGCTGACTCGAAAAGGGGTGAGGAGGAGCGAATTATGCACACGACCTTATTAAGTTATTTGGATGTTTCCTTCCATTCTCCCTTTTGCCTCTTCCATGATCTTCTTATTCTTATTCCTCGGCTTTTGTCGGAAACAGGGACAGTAATGACCCTTGTGAAACAGTGCAAGGTCTCTTCGCTCTTTATTGTTGAAATAATCGTTTGCTCCACCCAGCTCAAGCGTCTACCAAGTACAGTATAATGCTGGTGGCCGTAAAATGAGGATATTAAAAATTGCTCTTAGCTTCGCTCTCAGCAACTCTCTCTTTCTTCATTGAACGAGTGCTCTCTCGCTGTCTTCTCGACTCTTCGTCGCCTTCAGCGTGTAATTGCTTTAAACGCCTCATCCACACCGAGTATAACCATCGACTTCATTGCACATCATCTCCCAAAAACTCCCTGCCAATCGTATTTCCCAAACTGAGTGGGATTTCCGGTGCCCAGGGCAGTTGACAATGATCTCCCTGAATCACTCTGTAATACTGAAATTCCAATCAAAATTAGATTTCATTCAAACATTCGTGTCATCCACTTAATTATTTCTCGCAGATATAAAGCATAATGAACACAGAGATGATTAGGCTAAAAGAATTTCGATTTCCCTTTATTGTTCTCAGTTCTCACTCGATTTCTATCTCCTCTCACATCAAATTTGGATAGTTCAATGATATCATAATGAATTGTTTCACTCATTCACATAATCGAAGCTCTTGTTTTTTCGCTCTATTACATGAACTGGCTTGCTTTTAAAAATATATGTCTGTCACTAAAATTTCTTATAAATAAGGTCTTTTATTTTGTGCTCGTTAAAATTTCAATTTGAAAAAACATGCCACATCATTTAAGCTTCATGTTATTTAATTAAATACAGTTGATTGAAGAAATATGAAGATTATCAACAATATTGCAATCAAATTCTGATTGAATTTAGCAAGCAGTATCGTATTTTGAATAATTTCAGTTGTTTAAAAAATATTACATTGTATATTTATAATATTTCTGAAATACCTGTATGCCTATAATGTATATTTCACGTACTTGAAATATTTTTTCCAAAATGAAGAAATATTTGAAGATTTGCAGATTATTGTAATAATCCTATCTCATGTATTAGATTTTTTTCAGCTACTTTTGCTAGTTTTGCTCTGCTTCTTGAAAAACATCAGCTCAATTTACTCAAATCTTCCTCCTTGCTTTGGAGTTAGAAGGAAGATACATTTCCAACCAGTTCTAAGGGTAAACACTTCGAGTCTGATTAGGTCTTCAGTTAATGAACCATTCAATTATATAATAATAATATAATTCTTATTCTTGGATTATTGAATGTGCAATCACAATTCGAAATTTTCTACTCTCTGTACCCACAGATGCTTGAGAATATGATTGTAGATAGAATGGATGATGATTGTACGGGATTGTAATGGTTGAGGATGAGATAGGATTGTACCGAGGCTGAGCTAAGCACTTTGGCTGCCGATTCTTCCTTCGGGGGTGGTTCTTCCAACCCCCCATCGTCCCCTTCCCACCCTCCAGGCAGCTAACGCCAAAACGCATCAATTCCGGCAAGAGAGAGCGCTCGTCCGGAATAAGAGGAGAATAGGCATTAAGGATCCGATCATCTTCCGGCTGGCAGACACGGGGCCACACTTTTATGCTGATTTTCTACATTGCTCGCGTCTCTTTCTACCTTCACTCCCAACAATGGAGGGTGCATATCAATGTGTTACTGTGGTATCATCCTCTTCACCCCCCTCCTCCACAACACCCACCTCCACCCACTGGGCGCCCCCTAATTAACTCCCACTGATACCAGTAAAATAGGCCCGCTCCCTTCTGTTTGCTTCCGATTGTCAGTATCGATGTATTCCTCAATTGCTGTGTTGCAGACAAAAGAAAATGCGATACTCGAGTATCATGATTATCGAATTGAAACTGCAAACCTCCCACTCTCGAAAGTAGCTTCTGATACATTTTCTACAAGTCTCAAGTTTTTCCATCTTAGTTTCAATAATATTGTTCAATATAAGTGTTTTACAAACCAACGAAGGTTGATGTTCAAGATATGAACTTGAATATTTTCTACATATTTTTTACAAACCAACGAAGGTTGATGTTCAAGATATGAAATTGATTATTTTCTACATTATTGATTTTTATGAATGTCTTAACAACCCTAATAATGTCTTGAGTCCTATTTTAATCTTGAAAATTTACCAATCTCATCAATACTATCATTTGTTATGAGATTTATAAATCTTGTACTTAAACTTTGTCTATAAATGAGAAAAACAGTGCACTTTCTATTTTGTAGGCAGCAATGAACACAAGCAATATAATTTGTATTGGATACTATATATTTTTGATAACAGGGGTAACGAATACTGAAATTCGATTTATCTATCAATTTATCATAACTGTAATAATTTTTTTCGAATAAACCACCGCTTGGCATATCTACATCGTATTTTTGTAATCTACAGCAGTATCTCGTTCCAAGCTACAATTTGAAGATCAAAGAGGAAACTTACGATTTCAAGAGAATGAAAAATTGGGGAAAATGGAAAATTATTTACCGATTATTGTTGCCCAGCAGTAATTTTAGTTAAGAATGATGGAAAGCGAACCTAAAGGAAATCTGTTATTTATCAGTGATAAACTCATACTGATTTACTCGTATTCAATCTTTGTGTTAAGTATTAATCAGAATTACAGAAATGGGTGATACACATAATCCGTATTCAACTCGATAGTGATAGGAATGAAGACTCAGACAAAAATCTTGTTACATAGAAAAATCTTCTCAAGATTGATAGGAGTATATCAGACAACATTCATTCTTAGGATTATTTTAATTCTGTCAATACAATGATAATAAAGATTTAATATATGACCTTTCTCCGTCCACTCTACTTTCTATAATCACCAGACTCTCTTGAGAACAGGAGAGTTGTGCTCTTGTATATTCAGGAGAGTAATTTGAGTTGGTAACACATTTGTGGTCTTTGGCATGAGTACCCCACATTAGCTCGAATAAAATAGTTATTGCTTATTCATTAGACAAGTGCAGTCTATTTGAAACACATAACAGCTTAGAATAACAGTGTATTTCTACTAAGATACAGTCTTATATTTTTGTAGTTCTAGTTATGTAGTGGAATCAAATGTGAGTTTCTTCTGCAAAATACAGGAGAATTACAGAAGAAATACAGAAGAATACAGAAAAATGCACAGTTATTGTGATAATTATAATATAAATTGAATTTGTATTTTCATTAATAATAATAATAATAATTTCTCTGGTCGTGGGTACAGCACCACCAGAGGAGTTTATTCAAATTCTCAACATTATACATCAAATACATAAATACAAATTCTTCTAAATCATCATTTTATATGGAGTATTACATCTGAATTTAAAATTTGGCATAATTGAATTTTGTGGCCCCCACTATATAAAATATGTGTCGGGATGCCACTATTATTCTTTTATTCAAGTTTCAAATCATGCTAAATTTATTAGTTACAAATATAGTGCTACTACAGTACTTAAATATTAGATTTTAATTTTTAAAGAAAAAAAAAACATGCATTTTCAATAATGGAGAGCTAAAACATATGGAAGAAAAAATTAAAAATGATACGAATTTGAAAATGTATGATATAATATAATAATAGGAGGCTACTATTTTTAAAACTTACAATTCAAACTAGTCTACTGATTGAAAATTGAAACAATTGATAATTGAAATATTATAAGAAGAGAAAAAAATGAAAGTATAAAATTAACAAATTAATAATCATCATATACATAGAATAAATAATAGTAAAAAATATAATTGTTTCCAATTCAAGAAATCAAACGTTCACTGTGACTTATTTGATTATCAATCAACCAGGTCTTCGTTTTTGCTTTGAATGTATGAACAACTGGAACTACTTCTTTTAATGCTATTGGCAGTCTATTGAATATTTTTGGTCCTAAATACATGACTGATCTTTGTGCAGCTGAAGTTGTCATCCTCGGAATTGCCAAATCCATGTTCCTCCTGCGTGTTCCATGTGGGTGATTAAGGTTGAGAAAAAGTTGTGGGTTTTTACTGATGAATATTAGCAATCTGTGGATGTAAATCTGTCTAATGCTTAGGATGCGGAGTTCTGAGTAAAGAATTTGAAGGAAGAGTGGATGTTTGCGTCCTATTATCCTTAGAATCAACTTCTGGACCTTGAAGAGAGGCTCGATGTGACAAAAATTTGCAGCTCCCCAGGCCAAAATGCCATACCTCGCTATGGACTCAACTAATGCATAGTATAAACTTTTCAACATGTCTATTGTCAGTATTTGCCTTAGTTGTATGAATTTGTAAATTAATTTTCGGAGTTTTGCTGTTTGATGTGTGATGTGTTTATCCCATCGCAGTAGGTCATCTATTATAATTCCTAAATATTTTATATTATCTGTACGCTCTATTGAAGGACAATTACAATTGCAGTGGTGAAGTTTAATTGTGTTTGCAGAAGGTTTTTTTGAATCGGTGAGTGAAAATGCTATAAATTTGGTCTTCGAAGCATTGAGGGTCAGGATATTGTTGTGAAGGCAAGATGTGATTTTCTTCATTCCTAGTTCAGCTGCTTTGTAGACGTCATCCCAGTTGTTGCCTTGGAAAATTACAGCGGTGTCATCAGCAAAGGCAATGATCTTACCACCAACATCCACTGAGCACAATTCATTGGCAAAGATGAGATATAGTATGGGTCCAAGAACTGTTCCTTGTGGCACTCCAAAATTTATAGGAAGGCCTTCTCCTGCGCTCAGTTTTTCCCCTATCTTCACTCTCTGTAGCCGGTCTTCAAGATAGGTCTTGAACCATTCCAAAACTATACCCCTCACACCCATAGCCTGGAGCTTTTTCAGTAAGATGCCATGTGATACTGTGTCAAATGCCTTTGCTAGATCCAAGAATACTGCCACACATTTTCTTCCATTATCCATATTGTCAATTACATACCTTGTCAACTCAAAGACAGCATCATCTGTACTCCTGTTCTGGCGGAATCCAAACTGATTTGGTGATAACAGATTTATCTTTTCCATGTAATCAACTAAACGCTTTTTAACTAGTTTTTCAAGAATCTTGGATATATTACTGACTAATGTTATTGGCCTGTAGTTGTTAAGGTCAAGTTTATCGCCTCCTTTATGTAAAGGTCTTATACAAATCTCTTTCATTAAATTTGGTGATGCCACTTGAAAGACTTTATTGAATACATCAGCCAGTGGTCTTGCAATATACTCTTTTAGTTGTTTTAGAGTTCTATTGTCGATCTCATCAAGCCCTGGGGAACTATCACTTCTTAGAGTGTTGATAGTGGCCAGTACTTCCTGCTCTGTCACTGGCTGAAAATACATTGAAGATGGCGAAACTGTTGTTGGTCTATTGAGAATGATGGGTTGGAAGTAGCCCATAATCATTAAAAGATAGGAAAATCTTGAACAATTATAAATTTGTATCCACCACGGAATTTTTTACAACAAAGTATTAGTTGGGTTCCCATTCCATTCTGGTAGTTGACGGAGTGGATGTTGTATAAACAATTAATAAACTCTCCTCCGTTGTATTCTTGCGATGGGGAAAAGTGTATTTGAGAAAGGATGAGAAAAGAAAAGAAGGAGGGCAAAGTGACGCCACCTGCAGAGAAAAAAGAAGGAAGGAGTCACATGTGGTATTGACGTATTCCAGTCGGTGCAAAGAGTAAGCGCATGCGCAGTCCTGGCAGGAGGGTGGATGAGAAAGGCAAGAAAGAAAAAAGGAAAAGACAAGGAAAGGCGTTCTATTCTTTTCTTTTCCGTCTTGTTTCTATCTCTTTTACCCCTACCACACGTGAAGACGCTTCGGCCATCTTTATTTTCCACCCTCTTTTCCCCCATGCACCTCCAGAGAGCATTCTATCCAACCCCACACACATACACAGTAAGAAAGTGATGTCGAAGAAGTATGGAAATACAGATGAAAAGAGCTTTCCTAAATTGTTGCAGGTGCTGGTCGAAACTTTGAATTCTCACTTTTATACTCGTCCCATACCTATCAATCAATGATTGATTTTCAAGTACACAGACTCATTGACCTTTTAAACCTGATATTGCGATCCCCTATCTACCTGAAATAAGGTCGAAGAAGTTTGAAGGTCAACCAATACAAGAGGAAAAGACTACTTGGAATACTTTTTCAAACAAAAAATAAATAAATAAAAAATGCTTACGAGAACCTACTTCTCTTAAGCAATAGATTAAAAAACTATTGCTATTGTGTATAATATAAACTATTGCAAAACTCAGCTATTGTGATAATGAAGGTAAAATATTCAAGAAGATCATGAAAAGAGAAAATAAATATCGTTCAGCCAAATCGTCAATGACAAATGAGTTATTATTTTCAACACTCTGTTAAATTCTAAGTTCTGTCTACTTGCGATTTCTATCATATTCGCTCAATTCAAATCTTCGATATATATTGCTCATTAACTTCGAAAAAAAAGGTCTTAGATTGTCTTCTTACAAAGGTCTATCTTAGGTTTACATTGCAAAATATTATTCATCAACAAAAATAATAAATTTGATAGCAGAGTTCAAATTGATTGAAAGGACTCATTGGCATAGAAAGCTACCGTACTGAAAATTGTTACTGTACTGTACTGAGTAGAATTATATTTTTATTCTCTCTTAATTTAGCTGTCTTCCAACTTCTAAATTCAAAATGTTGAGAAAAGATTGATAAAACTCAATACAGAAAAATGATAAAATTCTATTCAGGAAAAGTGCTCTAACAATTTATTCCAGTGTTATAGAAGTGCCAAGATGGTAGCGCAGGTTGCCTAACAACGCCGTGTACACTGCCACCTTTAACTTTGTGTGACGTCAACGTGTGACTTCACGGTTACCTTTCCATTCTCATTTATACTCATTTTGTCAATTGAATATTATTCACTGCCTGAATATTGGTAGAATTTTCTAAAATTGAAGAAACATTTGATATCATCGTAAAGAACATAAATTGTGTTTTATTACATGGACAAAAATGACTTATTACATCTTTCTCCTAAACGGATATTGATTGTATCCAATCAACTAATGAAGAGGTTTTAAAAAAGTCAGTTGATTTAATGAAGGGACTGTATCATGAACCGTAAGATGAACTGTATTATGAATTAATGTATCATGAACACATTTAAATTTTTTATACAAACTCAATTCGTCTGACGTGCTCAGAATTATAAGTAAATTTCATCTATAAATAAACTTCGAGATCATAGGGGAAGATTTTTCCCTTAAAAGATCAACTTCAAGGTTGTTATTACGTCAAAAATGAGCATTCTAGTGATTGAAAATCAGAAGAAAAAAGTGGAGATCAAGGCCAGTAAAGAACGAAGCGGAGGGGACCCACTGACACAATTAGATGCTCCCTCAATTAAGTGTAGGCCCCTCTAATTGATAAGCCCTCCTTCGAAGGCAACCGGACGAACAAGGAGTTCTTTTCATCGTTTCCCCAATCCTTCCTTCTCTCTCGCGATTCTTTGACTACTTCTTCTCAAGTCTTTACGAGTGAAAGACCTCCCTTCGCCTTTCTTCCACTCATTATTATGACTTGAGCTTTGCGGTCGTCTTTACCACTTGTAGCAATAAGACCGGGAGAGGAAAAATAAGATGTTTTAGACTTTCGTAATGTTCATTCTGTTCGAGCACAGTGGTAAACATTTCTTGACTCCTTTGTTCCGGCTTCAAACAAGAAAAACATAAAAGTGAGCTACTCTCTTTTTGAAAAGTTCAATTTTTAAAACGTCAATATCTTGCGAATGGATTCTATGAGCGTAAATACACTTACAAATAGTCTCCATTTATCTCTTGAGCCATGTAATCTCAAATTGTTTAGATGGATTCCAATCAATATGATTCAAAATCGAATGAAATCATTTTATTGCCAAAACAAAATCAACAGTACAAAGCATAACATCAACTCAACTTACAAAATCTAAGAGGCTAACATTCAAATTGGTATGAGATCCATCCATCTTCTCAAATCAAGAAGAAATAAATTTCCTTATATCGTAATTTTTTTCTTGTCGATGGTCGATCTCCAAGAAATGTGCCTAACTGAAACACACAAAAAAAATTAATGACTATTACCAAATCACAAATTTTGACCTCTATTGAAACCTCTAGTGATTTACTAGACCTGTAGCATTTTTGTTTCTTTAGAGTAGAATGGATGAAGATAGGTTCACGAGTTGTTCACCTCCTCTGTGTTCAAGGAAATTTGTTGACAACCCGTTATAATTAAAGCCTTAAATCACTATGAAAGCGAAAATCAGTCATAGAAGGATCCACGGTATATAGGAGAAGACAAATTAAATTAATCTGTGCTACTGGCAGAGGCAATACACCGTGAAAGGATACATGGATCTATTACTGATCCGGCGAGTAAGAATATATTTTTCTTATTATTTGGACAATCGATCAAATGGCTTCCAGATACTATTTCAACCGATAAAAGAAACTCTAGTTACCAAATAATGCTCCTTGTCATGGTTCATTTAAGTCATACGAATATTCAAAGACGAAGGATATTCGATTAGGCGCTGTCTCACAGATGTTGAGCCGGAGCAGGTGTAGAGCTATGCACTAGAGACGAAGGGGTCGCCACACTCGTATTAATAGTTCCAGATTTATTACAAGAGGAGAAGCAGAAGAAGCCAAGTGCCGAGCAAAGAGTGAAAGAACTTTCGAGAGGCAGGTGCCGCCGAGCTGAGAGCTGAGAGCAGCGCTCGAAGAAAAGAACAGTTTTGTGGAGTATATTCCTCGCTTCGCTCGCTAATAAGTGCAAGCGCCCTTCTCCACTCATTCATTTCCTACTTCTTATCCTATTTCTCTCCGTCGTTTCACTTGTATTTTCCTTTGTCCGCCAGCGTTTTCCTTGACTCTTGTTCCTGATGAGAAAAGAAGAGATGCTTAGAAGAGAAGATAAGGAGGTGCTTACTGGCAGAGGCACCTCTTCAACGTTCTCACAGAATAATTGAGCTCGATAAAAGAGTTGTTGGCGAGAATGTGCGAGAGTGGAGTCGAGTAGAGTAGACGAAAAGGAGGAAACTAAAGGACGCAAAGAGGCTTTGAGAAAGGCGGAAAAATATAATGATCATCTCTTGCTCTGTTCCTCAATCGCACTTCACTTACAAACAATTCTGACTCTCTGACCCTCAGAAACTCTTACTGATGGATACTTTTGGCGAAAGCGACACTTATTTCTATTCTTCTTCTACAGCTACTCCTTGGGTCACCTTTTGCCGAGTATCAACCCACTTGAAACTGCTCGAAAAAAGAGCAATAATGACAAAGATAATGTTCAAGACGGAGGCAGAGCTAGGTGACGCCAGAGCGATGACGGAAAATATAAAATAATGTGAATAAAGAGTGGAGTGACGTGGAAGGAATGGTAAAAGCTTCTCTTATTATTAAATTTTCTACCCTAGATCTTGTAGCAATTTAATTCCGTATAATGTTCTACAAGAGATGTCACCAAGCATTGTCTTCCGTTGAAAATTATCGATAAGAATTCTCCTATAGGCCTAATGAAGACCAAAACTCAACAACAATTTTAAGAAAATGCTTGAAGAATCATCAACAAACGTACAACAGAAGAATCAAATAGGAAGTTGTTGAATATTTTATAATAAATTTGAATTTTTCTCACTTAGGAAATAAATCACACATTGCGAAATGCAGTTCTAGATGGCTTGCTTACTTCAGTAATCTGCAACAAGACTTGAAGTATCTTGAAATATCTTATTAAGCTATTACCTTTATTGATTCTCAATCATCACTTGAATAATCAAAACTCATATAAAAAGTGAGGCAAATAATTCCAGAAATACAATACAATAAATCTCATCAATCATTTGTTTAAAGATAATTGTAGGAGTAATCTATAAACCTGTCTGAATGGAGCTAAATTTTAATATGACAATTATAGATGTTGAATCTGAAAGTTAAAAATGTCTTATTCCAGAAGATAGAACTTGGAATTCTATCTAATAAAAATGGGAAATTCCTTTTCTCGTTGTTCTAAGAATGCTAGAAGCCCATTGTAGGATCTCAGGAGTTTATCGAAAGACAAAAAAAGCATAAAAGATTCATCAAGATGCTCTTGGAGTTGTAAGCAAGGTGTTGAAGACAGCTGAGCATCTGACAAAACACTCTCATTCATTATTCTGTCATTAACGCCCCGTGGATAGCTGGAATGAATCTGCCCAGACAACATCCGTGATCTTGCTCCCCCGTTCATCAGTCTCTCCTTGTCACTTCAGTTCCATCATTTCCTCTCCTTGATCCTTACTACTAAATCGAATGAAATTGGAAAGAAAATCAATTAAAGCCGAAGAGAAAAGAATGAGACGGATTTGAATAGGGGGGATGTTCATTTCCTTCCTTATTCCGGCCCCGGTCGGGTAAGCCTTCAAGGATTCTTCTCCGTCCTCCTTCTCAAGGTATCTTCGTCCTCTTCTTCATTATCAATTTGTATCCTTCAAACCCAGTGACGGCTGAGCCGATTACGGAAAGAAGAATTTGTGTTCATTCAGAGTACGAGGAGACCGTCTAATTGGACAATGCTTAGAACCAGTTGGCTGGAAAAGATTCGCCCAGCAGAATTCATTCGTTTGTTTTATACTTGTAAGATGCATTCCATGTTGATAAGAGACAATTCCCTAATTTCATTTGATTATTTTTGTTGCCCAAAACTATGAAAATAACTTTTAAAACTCTATACACTTCCTACAGCGTTTTTATTGAAAAAAAATCCAATGTGTAAATCATCTTTGGCAAAAAAATTCAATTTGAAGAACAACCTCACACTTTAAAGCAGGTTTTGAATGACACAGCTTTCACACAGCTTTCATTACCTATTATTATATTGCAAAAACTCGATGTTCTTGTGGAAAGCATTGTTGCTAGTTTATCCGCCTTGACAGAAATGATCTATTCCTAATAATGTTTTAATGTTTTTCGAGGACTGCAGCGTGTCTACTGTATTAGCTTCTTTTACACAAACTCTGTTGGCTTACCGTCGTTGCAGCGTTAGGTCCGAGTAGCGTTATATCCGATAGCCATGTTTAAGGTAGTTTTGAAAACATTGAAGCGTGAAAACCAATGACTACCACTACTATTTTCCAGGATATAGGACACCAAAGAGTGTCGGATCCAATGCTACTCGGACCTAAATCTACAGAGTAAGCTTTCCTCTGCTTACCATAGTAATGAATGAAACTATGAACAAAATTCCTGAATTTAAAAGTACTTAAATTACCCATTAATGAACCTTGAAAAGCATATCATTCAAATTAGTACTGCTCTATCAGTTCATGTTGTTAGAGCCATAGAACTTAATTGATTGTGGCCCTCTTGTAGTTAATTTCTATTAAAGTTCTAATAATTGATAGAACACTGGTCTCAAAGGGTGAATATACCACAGCTGTCTCCCGCATAGCAATCGTAGCCTAATTCAGAACAAACCATTTCGTTGGCTCTTGTTCTCCGAGATAAACAATTTTTATTTCCTCCCAATCTCCAAAACGTCCTACAAAGTTCCCCTCCTCTCCTACTGCACCATCCCTCCAAGTATCACTCTCTCAGTCTCCTTTAGGAAACAATTTCCTAAAATTATTTTCTGTAGACTATTAAGACCTCAAAGCTTAAGTTTTCCGACAAATCTGTCGGAAAAGAGTTATGGGAAGTTATTTTATAAGAAAGTTATGAGAAGTGAGGAAAGCTTAATAAGAATATCTGAATAATAGATCAAATAATTATTTATTCTATTATCTCCTGTTACACTTCACATAACTTTATTTACTTTGAGAGTAGAACTACTCTATTCAAGTTTACTACTTTATTCTGTCTTTTCTGAACAGTGAAGATTCTTTTCTGTGTTTTCAAGTATATTGAAATGACTCATTGTGTATATTGTATATTATTCAATTCAACTTGAAATACTGTTGAACAATTAATTATTACAACTCCTGCGTATTTGTTTATTAGGACAAAGGACATCAAACTTTTACAATTATTAGACTCGGGTTCCTGTAATCTGCGGGGTTCCTGTAATCCTGTAATTTTCGAAACAAAATAAATAAATCGTAACTGAACTATAATACTCCCACCAGCAAACAAGGTTTTTATCCTTCAGCTGGTTGGTGCCTGTTTCATTCATTTAAAAATTTCTATTGCTTTGTTTTAGTAAATATCCTTGTGAGCATGTTTATTTATGATCACTTTTTTTCAATTCATAAGTATAGTATTATTTCCATTGTAACATACATGTGAGGCAATAAATCAATATTTGAGTTTTGAGACTTGATATTCAACTTTAAAAGTGGAGAGAAAATGTGATTTCTTCTAAAGTTTTCTTTCTATTCATTCAAAAATTTGAATACTATTCAATTAGTTCACTAGTGTGTAACTGTTAATAACTCAATTGAAATTTGTTATTTTTGGTCAAAAACACTCCAGTGAATACTATTTCCAATGATGAACTAACTGGTAAGTGGTAACGCAAAGCTTGTTCTCTTAAAGCTTGCTCGATACTCAAAGCTACTTGCTCGCTAACCCAAAGCTTGCTCGCTCAAAAGTGAAGTAACTGCAAATGAGAAGCTTAATTTGCATGAGCCTGCCGCCAAACATGGCGAATGTAGAGTCACGGCCTCCTGTTTGCTCAACAAAAATTGCTGTGTGATACAGCAACCTGATAAGAGAAGGCGCGTGACTCTTTGACGCTTGTTTAATCTTTACTCACTTCATGAAATTTCAATCGACGTCTAAAGCTCAACAATTTCCTGCGAAATCATTCATTAATTTATCGTTCATGATTCACCGTGCATGAACAGTAGAATAAGCCAATTCAGCCAAGCTAATAACAAGCTCTAAATAATCCTTAAACTACCTTGTTGGCCATAAATTGCAATAATTAATAGATAGATTGAGTACTGCTTGAGTATTAGAAATTAGTTTTTCATGCCTCTTTCAACAACTTTTGATCGTTCAGAACAATGATTCAACTTGTTTAACACTCCTTGAATAGATTTCATTGACACTAATTTATTAACTATTTGAAAATTTCAGTTCTCAGAAAGTTGAATATTTCATGGTTTCGATGTATTCTAAGAATTTCTCAATTTATTGTTTCTACACAAAATAATACAAAGCAAGCATGACCAAACTGCGCCAGTACAACATCAATAAAAAAATAAAACAATTATTCCAGAATAGAAACAATACAACCACACATCTTTTCTCAATATGGGTGGTTCAAAAACTCTTCAAAAAAATTAACATTGAGTTGATCATCAATACGTTATTGTGTAAGAGAGGTTCATTAAAGAAATAAATATTTTGTAGTTTATGATAATGGAATAATTATGCTCAGTGGAAAACATTTGTGTACAATTCAAAATAGAAATCAACTAGAAAAGAAGACGTGAGTATCTATCTACTTTTTTCCATAAATATTATTCAACTAAAATTTGTTCAAATCCCAACACATCCAGGCAACTACAACTGTTAGGGTCTGAAAAACTTCAAAATCCTTGTTTGTTAATATTCTGAGCTCTTTGTTGTGATGATAAGGGAAGAATGAATTTTTGGATTCACTCAACCTCATTCAATTAAATTGTAGTGTTACACTGTGAAGCTTGCCATACAGTTTGCTATCAGGGTACAAGTAAGAAGAGCATGTTTCATCGACCATGGCTAATGTTGGAGAAGATAAATATCATCCGGAGATGACTTCAGGTCTACGACAGATTTTGGATTAGCTCTGAAAGGGGTAGCAGAAGGGTTTGTGGCAGTGGGGCAGGTGCGGTCGGGGCATCTGGAAATCGACTCTATCTGTTTCCTGTATTCTTCCAATATTCTCTCTTGAGTGGAAAAGGATATAAGCATTGTAAAGTTATACATATTGTAGTATTTCCCTGCAAGAATAATTTTATTCTGGCAGCAACAGTAACAACACCTCGACTCTTTCTCAGAAGCTCTATAAAATTCATATTTCAGCTCTTCACTTGTTAGTTCCTCATTATTCATTACTATTACATTGTACATAACATAATATAGAAACGTAATAGTATAAGAACACCACTTATAAATAGGATACGAAGGCTTGTATGTACTACCTCAAACTAAGTTCAAAGAAGCGATAGTTTCAACTTAGTTCAAACTGTGGATCGAACTAATAAAAATAATCCAATAACTTTATTTCATGAGAATTCTGCTTTGCAGAATGGTATGCGGAACACCCTTAAAGAAAGAAGTACTAATAACTTTATTCTTTGATTTCGTGAAAAATTTGGCTCTCCAAACCCTTTGGAATCATTTTCTTTGTCGTAAAATATCTTTTCAATTTTAAAAATTAGTAGGCTTCAATTCAAGTTCTATTTAATTATTATTTGCTGTAAGGAAATTAAGCTATACAATAGTTATCTGTAGACAACTATTGTATTTATTCCATTGATGGAAAAATGTTGAAACTTTTACTCAAAACATTGGACAACACAAATTTTGTCTTTCAGCCATTGTCTTTCTGCCATCCATTTTCTATTCCAAATACTTCATTACAGTCCTAAACTAATGAGATTTTTTTAATGAAAGACTTATTCAGTAACAATAATATTATTTTAAGTTGATCAATCTTTCTTTCAAGAAGCTCTAAAAAGAATCTTCTTATGTAGTGTAGTAACCAATGTTTGAAGTTTAGGAAAATGTACTGTTGGCCTCCAGATATTATTATTTTTGTTTTGTTGTTAAGTTGTAATTCTCCAATTATGCAAGCAACAAATTCTAATTATTATTTTCAACTAATAAAAATTCAACATTGTTTCTTCCATCATGTAAGTCTTCAAGTGCCTATTTAGACAAGCTTCAGCAACAAATCCTCATCCTCGTCTTTATGAAAGTTGAACACTATATATGCAGAGGCTGTACAAATTCAGTACACGGACAACAAAACGAACATTAACGCGTACAGCATGGTCAACTGCAGAAGCCGTCTTGTATTGGGACTTAGTTGCACAATGACTGTTAAGCGAAGAGGTCCGGGAGAAATTAGCATTTAAAAGGGTTTGTCTGTTCTGTTGCGATAAGCGTCGGAATGTGGGGGATGGGGAGGGGAAATTTGATGGGTACTGCGTTAGAAGGGGGTAAGGGGGGCTAGCAGGAAGCAAGCCTCAGTCACACCTTCTCCCGCTTCGCACATCGACACTCCGCACCGCACCGCACCGGTGACAATCCGCAAAAGGAAGGAAGCCAACAAAGGCAGATGTCCATTGCCAATAAATTATCCCTCAGGCAACAGGGAAATGCACTTCGCCACAACTAAGTGCTCCTGCCAGGGAAAAGCTAAGCACCGTTTGTATTTGTGCTTCATAACCAACTTGGATGCTTCACTTGAAAGCGGATGCGTTTGCGCAGACACTTCCGGCCATTCTTTGCTAACAAACTTTCTTCTTCTTGTTCCTCTTAGTCTAGTACTTACTGTACTTACTACTTCATTGTCTTCTTCCATATCTTTCTGCTCCGTTGTGTTCGCAATTTCAAGTACAACTTTTCTGCCAGCCACTTTCCCACACATTCACGTTACCTGCTTGCATTTCTTACAGATTATTCACCCCTCCCACTGTTATAAAACACTATTTTTGATTCTATTCTCAAATTCCATTGAGTTGCTCCTAAGTTGTAAGCCTTCACCCAAAATTTCTTAAAGTTTCTTGACGCAGGTAATCTTTTCTCTCTCAATTTTTTCGTGAGTGATTGATCCCCACATCAGCTCTAGCACAGAAAAGGAAACTCTGAATTATCTCTGGCTCTAGGCTTGTAATAGATAATGATTAATAGGTAGGGGGATGATGAGACATGTATTTGACGACTGTTTTTTGGTGTCCTCCGGAACCCGGGAGTAGCCCGAGAGATCAAACCTGGGACCTCAGGGTTATGAAACCATCAATGGGTTATAAACCAAATTGACTCAGGCTACTCAAAAGAAAACATTACTTGTATTTTTGGCAATATCCTTGCACTTTAACTGACTCATTGCCACATCGACTACCGAAAAGCCTCAAGTTGTCAACAAGGTAGCATTACGATCCAAAGGCTTGCCTTTAACTTGTCTTGTGTAGGAACAAAATTATCAATACTCATTCATCATATTCTACCCCTTCACTGTGAGAAACCTATTGATTACTATTGGGCTTAGCTGCCGATAACATGTAAAAGATCACCTCCCCTTCCAGTACCGTGAAAATTTTCAAATTTAAGCATTTTTACTGTCGCCACCAATTAAACAAAAAATAACATATGTTATTTTATTACAGTTATGATAGTAGTTTGTTTTTACAATTTCTATCTAGCTCACATTAGATGCACTGATCTTGGCACTGCAAATAATGCAGATGAACTGCATCTAATGTGAGCTATTGTGATAGAAATTATAAAAATCAACTACAGTCATGTAATAAAATATACAAAACATGTTTCTATCTCTTATAAAATTGGTGTCAACAGTAAAATGTCCCTGAATCTGTTATTTGCACGGTACTGGGAGAAGAGATGATCTTTTACGTGTTATCGGACGCAAAGCCTGATCCTTCATATTTATCAATAGATGCAGGGGGAAAATCTGATGGATGAGTAGTCATTGAAATGTTCATATGAAACTTTAATGATATACATTACGTTGAACGATATGCATGGTGAGCTTTTTGGTCCTAACGATATTAATATTTCGAGAAGGAGCCGTCTAATCGATGGAAAGACCCCCGACGCGTAAGAAAAGGGAAACGAGGCTCGATATCGCCAGGAGTTCGCTTCGTTTCACACATTATTACCGGAGCTAGGGGTGGAGGGGGGGTGAGAGAGGAGTCATATTTTTCACCTGAGGTAATTGCTTTACAGAAGGCGGAGAGCCATCTGGAGGGTCAATCGATATACTCGAAGAATAAGAAAAAGAGAAGGGGGAAGGTGGTGAAATGATAGCTGCTCTGCTTGTACTGCACTGGTGCTAGTGCTGCCTGCTTTACACGCAAATGATGATAGCCAGCTGCTGCTTGTGCCAGCCAGCTTCTCCAGCCTCGAATTTGCCTCCCTGCCCCCGTGGCGTGCCATACAGTCGTTTCTCCACCAATCTCAATCTCAATTCGTAACAACAATTCTGTCTGAAAAGCTGCAATCTTGGTGCAAAACTGAGCATTAACCGAGCCTGATATCATATTCAACATTCCTCGAGCATTGTATAACACACCTTGAAGCATGTAAGTTATCACGTTTGAAGCAACAAAACTGTGGTATACGCGAGTCTGGCCCTTCACACTTCAAAATACAGACTTTGGTAATGTTATTGGAGTGAGAAACGGGTGAATCAAAATGAAATTTGAATTTCTTTGGTCAGTCAAATGTTGTTGAGTAAGAGATGGGCTATTAAAAATTATTCGGTTGACACTTGACAGTGGAAACATATTTGAAGATTGCAGAGGGCAGGGAAGAAGCTAGAATTTTTGAAGATTCTCGAGTGAAGAAGTGATTGATGCTGGAAGCAACTAATCACCCATAAATCAACGATAGTTCACATCCTATAATAACAATAAGTGATTCTGCATCATTTCTGAATATTATTACTGTATTGGCATATAGCTAATGTGTGGAGAATGGGGAGACCCGTAGGTAGTTCTATCTCACCGCATAACCCAATTTTCCCTAGATGGGGAACATGGTGAACCATGTAGGTTATGAATGTTATGATAGTTCGATTTTACTTTTCAGAATATTCTTTTATATTATATTTTCAGAATATTTTCGAAAACGTTCTTTTTGATTTCAGAAAGTATAAACCTATATAAAATTGAAACAACAACACAAAACTAATAATTCAATTTCGGCAAATATTAAATTTAATCCTAGAATTAGAGCACAAATTTCTGAGTATGATACATAATTCTAATACATCATAATAATACATAATTTTATAAGATCTTGTTCCAATGGATACTGTTAATCTAAAATCCTCCACTAAACGTGAGAAACGATGATGTACCTTGTCCAGGTGACAGATCTTAGAAGATTCTCAGGTTATCAGAGATAACCCAAAAAACTAGCAAGCAGAGTTCCTTAGGGGGTGAACTCGAAAACTTCCTTGTTATTGGCAAGGGATCGATCACTACTATCATTAATCGTTGCGAACTGAAAGTCAAGTTGATCTAGTGGATGTCAAGTGTGTAACCAGTCAATAAAACCGGGTGCGATTGTATTGATATAATAGACCCAAACGACAATAATCCTCGTTCGAGTTCTGAGGAAGAATGACGGTAAACAGGCTATTAGAGGAGAGGGTCTTGCGGTCGTAGCGGCAGGTAGAGTGAAGCCGGTTTTTGCCACAAATGCCGCCGATTGTGCTTACGACTGAAGGAGACAAATTGGGCGAGTCGTGCTCCAAAGACAACATAATATATCGAGCCCGCTTTGGCAGGATCAGCTAGCTGTGAAGGATGATCCCTTATAAGAAAAAATCTACGGATGTCAAATAAGTAACTGGCACACCCTTCAAGAGCAGGTCAGATGTCGAGGAAACGCCTGAATTTGACAAAAAAGCTTGAACTGTTCAATTGATTTTATTTGAATCAGATATTAGGTTTTGATCGAGGTATAGGTATAGATAGGTCAGAGATGTGATGATGGTAATAAGATATAGGTGAAGGTAAGAGGTGATAATACTGCAAGAACAATATTATTTGAATCTTGTCAATTTATTGATTCTTGGGTGGCATCCATTTCATTTTTCATTTCTGTAATATTTTATATCCCTTGTTTATTTTGTCTATTTGAAAAATAAAATTTATTTCTTTAAAAAAATGTCATGTGAGTCAGTAATTAAACCGGACAATAATGGGATAAATAAGAAATGTTAGGAATTATTTTCACTGTTTGAGAATTAATTATTCTATGAGTCTGAGAAATTGTTGAATACTTTCTACCCGATTTTCAGGAAGTTATGTTTATTGTCACTCCATCAAATTGTGATATATTTGAATGCACTGGATGGGGCTATTTCAAGTCCAATAAGGGTGAGGGTTTGGTTTATTTCGACAATATATTGTAAGAATGACAATTCTATCTAAAACAAAGATGTGGCTTGTAATCGCTTGTAATCGAAATACGGAAAATAAAAATAAAATTCCATCAAGATGTTGTCTTGATTGGAAACTTTCATCTTCCTTGAACTTCTACTGAAATACAGTCGCAGTTGTATAGTTACAGGTTTTTAATCATTAAAATTCCGGAAAGTCAACAATTCAATATTTCATTCACAGATCCTGGAAGTAAAAAGGAAATTGAAGAGAGACTTTTATTCCCTTCTCCTTTGTTCATTATAATTTGATTTGACTATCATGTTTAATTGTACTCCATTATTTAATAAGTGATTTGAATTCTGCAAAAACAAAACGAATGAGTTTTTTACAAGTGAATTTTGGTTATCAGACAAAATTTCAATCTTCCAATATGGATTAAATTTAAAGATGCTCAATAATGCAATTCAATTAATAGTTGAGTTGAAGTTATTTCCTTGGATGCTATTCTATTTTTTACTATTAATATTTTCCGTATTCACAGAACTATTACTCTAATTTTCCAAGTGGTAGCTGACAAAAATTATTTTTGTTACTTCTCAGAACTTTCAACAATCATTAATTAAAGAGACAAAGATCTTTTCAAAAATTCTTCTATCCAATCTTATCTAATCTAATCCCCAATGATTCGTTTTTCGACATTTTTCATTTCTTGAGACTAATGAGTCGGCATTCCACCATTCAAAAGTCTTATCAATAATCATTTTTGTATCAACACCACTTGAATTATTAAAATGATAATTCTGTGAATACGGAGAAAGAATAGTGCTACTACTGCGGTACTGGATCTGAACGTGATACAGGTGAAAGGAATACCTGGGAGGCACTCAACACAGAATTCTTGACCTGGTGAGTGCTCTTGGTACGCTCTTGAGTGCACTCAGAGACTCAGTGATGATGAAGCAGCTCATCCCTATGGCTGGATGGAGGATTGGAGCGGCGCCTTCAAGGCTGTAGGCAGATGTCTGAGCAATGTGATGAGTTATTAAAAAAGACCGGCACATTGTGTCTAGCTCTTGTCCCGGTCCAATCCTCTCACTCACTTGCACAATGAAATGTAATGAGTGGCGCCGACACTGAACGGTCAAGATACATCAAGTAAGTTACAAGCAAGCATCAACCTCTGATCTCGCTACTCGACAGTCGATGCACTTGTAAATAGTAATGATTAACATGATAATACGAAATGAAAAGATAATATAAATACATTGGTGGATAACAGAAATAACAGAATAAGAACCCTTTCATATCATAACCGGTAACTCTAATCAGAGCTGTTCAGAGATTGTGAATCTCAATGTTTCTCATGGAGTTATCAGCACTGTGCTTGCAAAATCACAATCACAGCCATATTTTGCCAAATATCTCAATTACTGGTGTGACAACTACTTTGTTAATTTTCTACTGATTTCATTGGTTTTATAAGCTATTTTTAACATGAGTTGATCCATTTTGTAACATCATTAAGCTCCTTGAGATAATGGAATTTTAAAAAGGTGCATTCTGATAACAGAATTTTTAATTTCAAGAAGGTGCAATCTTTCACTAGTTTTGTCTAGAAAATGAAGCTATTTCTCTTCATCTCAAATCCTTTTTTATGATAGTAGATAAATACTACTCTGATTCTGCCAAATCAATCAACTAAATTTATCAGTAATAGGCCTTTGATAACAGTCATAATTGAGATGAATTCCAAGGAATCACAAGTAACTAGAAATAACTTGATGAAGACTAATCACTGATATTGATCTTATGAATATTCAGATAAATTTTCTGTTGTTCGATGTTTGTTTGTGTGGGGTTGAATATTTGAAGCATGTGCTGCCGCGTCGTATACTTTAGGATATGTTAGAAGCAGAGCTGAGCGCGCAGAGCAAGAGAAGATTGGAGCGGCACTAATCTTGGCTGCGCTGGCTTTGGAGATATAGCCGCGAACAAGTCCTGGTCCAGGATCCCGAGACTGTTTTTTGAAGGAGAGTTGAAAAAAGACCTAAAAGGAATTCTTCTTCAGAGCCTCGGAATCCTAGCCGGGCTTTTTCAAGGGTTGGGAGTGTGGGGGAGCCATTGTTTTTGTGAGTAGGCGCAAGCAGCAGCTGTCTCCATTCCCACGCAGCTTTTTTCTGATCTCTCTCTCACTTGAACACTCTCTCTCACCATAACTCTCTCTCGTTCTCTTTCTCGAACTTAACCCTTGCCCAGCCCCTGCTTTGCCCGCTTACATATTCATATCGCCTTCTCTCCTTTCCTTTTCATTTCCATACAAAATACCTTTCACGAAAGCGAAATCCCTCGGAAATGAGTGAGATCCCGTCTGCTTATCACCCCGCCAGGTGAGTTGCCTTTATTCTAAAACAAAACACCACCACCAGATCCATTATTTCATACACACTTGTAATCACGCACGCGGTTATTTCCAATTAAGGGAATTCAGTAAACACAAATTTCGATTCGCTTGCTGGAACTTAATTTGGAAGAAGTAGGAATCAAATGGACTCAACAGGTGGCCGACTATTCTATTTGCAAACAAGATTTCCAAAAGCTAAAAATTATGAACACTAAGAACGTACGAACACAATCCGACCAAATTTTTCTCTAAGACTGAGTGAAATTACTCATTCTATTCCCCTAAACTAAATCATAATAACATTCATAATTCATAAATTACTTTCAAGTACTCCAATCCATGGCAGGTAGAGAGATAAGATCATAAAACTTTGCTCTTCGATTGTTGGGAAGTAAGAGTATTATGGGAGTGTCAGACTTATAAAACTCCAATTATGTAACTTTTTTCTGCAACGTATCATTCTTATTCAGTTAATGATTGAATTCCTAACTATAATTTCTTATGAGAAACACTGTATGTGTATGTTTCCGAGTATCAGTATGATCATTGATTTTAAATAGAAAATTCTATTTAAAATCAATGGTATGATGGATTGAGGAGTAAGATGGGATACAAAAAAGAGCACATTTAAGATCAGATATAGAATGACCGTTCTGTATCTGGTTTGATGAGGACACAATTCAATTACGTACTATAAAAAATAGTAATATGCCACATACAGTGGGGAAACTCATTATCCGAGTCTGGCTTTTTTGTCAGTTCAACGCTTTTCGGTCCAAAATTCAAAGTTATCTTCTACATGAAGCCATCAAAATTTACTCAGTACTGAAGATAAGGAATAAAATATAGGAAATTTTTGAATCAACTTCAGAGAGATAAAAAACAACATCAGCATCTAACTTTCTTTCAATTTTTGTATATGTCTGGAAATATTCCTATCTGAACAGTAATGAGCTATGGCAACAGTCGTCATGATAACATTTTTGAGTTCTTCCCGCCTATGTTTATAAATCTCTATTCTTTCAAGTTTTGTATATGTCTGGAAATCTTCTTATCTGTACAGTAATGCATTATCAAGTGTTTCATAAACAATCGTGGTTGTTACATTTTTGAGTTCTTGCCTCCTGTGTTTATAAATCCGTACTGATAAATCGAAGACAACTGAAAATAGTGATAAGAAATTTTCACAGCCTATGGCTATTGAATTGAAAATTTATTTCTGTTTATCTCTTTCTGGATTCTCTTCTTTATCTGAATTTCAATCAGCTTTTGGTTCGTATATGTTTCCTAGCACAGCTTTCTAGAAATTTTGGACGAGATAACCAACAAACAAATGTTTGAGATAATGAGGTGTGCGAATGTCAGAGATGGTATCAGTGTAATACTTTTCCAGCATCAAGATGTGAAGGGAAGAAAATCTCCTGCTGAACGTATGCCGAGGTGAAGGTGATATTTTTGCGAACAAAAAAATAAACGAAAGAAACGTAATACATTGCCGATTGAATGTAGAGATGGAGAAGGTGGCGCATTGTGTACTTGGTTACACGAACACAAATGAGATTTTGCAGCAACGGGTGGAGGGGAGGGGTTGGAGGCCCAAGTTGCTTTCTTTTCTGTCCTTTTTCCCCACTCACATTCACTCCCTCTGGCGATGTTCCGGGAACAGGAGACACGTGCACAGAATATGAAAAGCTTCCCCGGAAAAGGGAAAACTGCGCGGTGGGGTGTGGTGGGTGGAAAACAATACTTTCGTGCGTCTCAACACTGAAATGTAGCTCCAGTCAGCCAAGCGTAACATTCGCTGTGGGATTCGATGTAGCTGAGGAAAAAGATGCGCTGCTCGTTCATCTTGAATTACACAGGTGGATGTCCCCGGGTATATTTGCAATACGATACCAGAAAATTATAACGGTTAGAAATGTCCACTGCGAGAGAGCTATTCCCAAACATTTGTTAACATAATTTTATTCACACTTTTTACACTGTATCCTCATCAGTGAAAATCTTAATGAAATGTTATTGTTGAATATTTTGTCTGTTTTCTCAATGTATAGTGATGTACTGTATTTATTCTTGGTTGTAGTAGGGCTTAGCCTTGCAGCATTTGACGAATAAATAAAATAGTTGTGATCTTCCTGTATCCGCTTATCTAATTTTTTCTTACCCGTTTTCTTGAGGGCCGACTGCGCCCTAACTTCGCCCTCCCAGTTAAAAAATATAAAGGCAGTCATTCAATTCAATTCAATTATTCTTTCTGTCTCTCATGATCATACAATTTTCTATATCTGTGTCTTCCTTCTGAACACAAGTCCTTGTCACTATTAATAAAGATGCGAATTCTTGAATTTTCTTCATAAAATTCTTCTAGTGTACAAAAGAAGCAAAATACGTTGTGAGGAGGAAGCTTCATACCAGCTTGAAACTGGTTCCTAGAGCTTGGAGTAAATTAACGCTTGCATGACCTTGGCTAGCGATTAACAGCAATTAGCGACACAGGCTGGTCCGTCGCCTCCTCTTCTCACTCTGTCTGCTTATCAAAGCTTTTCGGCAAGAGAAGCACACTGGTTTTGCCAGTGGATTATTGAAACATAGGCGTACAATTTCAGTTTTCAAGTTGCTAATTATAATTAAGTTTACAATTAGTTTCTAAAGAAGGTTCGAATACAGTAATGATATTATAGTACGATATAGGCAACAATTAATTGATTGTTCGAGTTATTGAATGATTCAATTACAACATGGAAACCAGTTTTCAACTTGTTTCCAATCTTTCTAATATATTCATAAGAGAATTGTAATACATAAACAATAATAATTAACGATTATAATAGTCGAATTGAATAATCTAGGCTAGACAACCTTTTTCTGTTTAAATTATGAGAATATTAATTCAATTATTCTAGTCTTCAGCCTGTAGGTATAGCTGTTTCATTTTACTAAGACACCTGGATTGACAATAAATTATCTTAGTACAAAGTGCATGATAATTCATCCTTATGATGCAATCAAGGAAATATTTTATTGCGGATGACCGGATGACTTCTTCTACATTTTGAACATTAAAGAAAATTATAATGAATTGTAATAACAACAATATTAATTTTTAATCCAAGTTGCTTAGCAAAATGTACCATATATACCTGGGACTATATCGTTGAAATAGGCTGGCTACAGTAGAATTCTTTGGCTCTAATTCTTTATTAATTTTTAATCCAAGTTGCTTAGCAAAATTTACCAGGAAATACCTGGGACTACATCGTACAAATATGCTAGCTACAGTAGAATTCTTTAAGTTGGCAGATGAATCAGGTGTTTAAAAATGAGGAAACTTACATAATATGGAGACTCACAACAATCATTCGTCATCCGCCAAATTAAAAAAGTCCACTGTACATCGTACTTGTGGTCATAGTTTTTCTGTAAAGTGTGGTCGCTGCTAGGTACCAAGCTTCCTATTAATTCGATTATCATGTTGAGTTCGATGCTCAGTAGGAAGCATTGTGTATTGGACTATTCTTCTTTTCACACAAAAGTGGCAATTGATGTTTTCATTGGAATGAATCAACTAACCAGAGATAAGGAAGGCGCTATTGTGAAATAGTAATAGCGGCAGGTGATAAAGCGAGCCGTGCAGATGGCCGGCCGGCCACTTCAAGACGTTTCTCTAATTGCTTTTTTCAACAACAAAGAAGTGAGAAAGTTTTATCTTGGATAATTCATTTTGTTTTTCCATTTATAGCTTTATGCCTTGCAGCCAGCGCCTTTTGTCGGTCAAGGCCACAGTGGGCTGGGGATTGTTACTGTAACCACCTGGTTAGGCCAATTCTTCAACCGCTACACCTGTACTCAATTGGCTCCAACTGAATAGTTCTGAATACATCTTTGATCTGCAATTTGAATGTATTATCAAAGAAAAATTTTATGCAAAATGTTGAATTGAATAATAAATATCCAATTAGTTATTGTGATCGTTTAGGTGATTATACAGAAATTTGTTGTAATCACCAGTTGATTTTGTACTAATTTCAATTCAATAACTCCAGTTTCCTATATGAATTCTCGTTGTCAACAGCTATTATTTTATTTTTCTAGTTTGAAACTATCAACTCACTTTTTGATTGAAATCCACCTAAAACATTAGTGGATCATTAATCATTGTTTACCTTCTTACCGAAGCACAAGTTTAGGCTTATCCAACCATCAAGGATTTCTTGAAGGCCTGTTTCATTAGCTATATTGTGAATCTTCGTTTTCAGTTTCAGATTACACTTAATCGTACACGTTTTTCATTTGAATAATTTTATCAAGAATAGCCCAACCAAGCACAAAAGGGCAGTTGACTTTTGATCACTCAACATTAGAATATGTCTTAACATTGTAAATAGAGTTTGACCTTTGTGCAAATGAGACTTCTTTGTACAACAGCTGGACGCTGGACAACAGGGGACTTGTAAGATTATGTACTGTTGTTTTGATGATTTATAAAACATAGTTACGAACATAAGATGATAATTTATACTTTTTCCTCGTCTAATTTTGTTTGATTGAAGAAGAAGAAGAAGAAGAAGAAGAAGAAGAAGAAGAAGAAGAAGAGAAGAAGAAGAAGAAGAAGTGAAGAAGAAGAAGAAGAAGAAGAAGAAAGAAGAAGAAGAAGAAGAAGAAGAAGAAGAAGAAGAAGAAGGAGTGAAGTAAAGGAAGAACACGTTATTTTGTTGAAGTATGTAGGAGAGGCCTTTGCTTCAATACATTTATTTTTTATCTAATTTTATTTTATTGGACGAGCTTGTGGATAAGTGAATGATTCATTCTCAAGTAACACTCCAATCAAACCAAAACACTGTTTATATCATTTGGAGTTTTCTAAAACATTTGTTTGAGAGATAGAAGAGTAGATGAGTAAAGAAAGGACAAGTCATTTGTTGGAGGATGGAGTGGAGGAAAGGCCTCTAATGCAGGCAGCATGTGTTTGAGAGGCAGCTGTTGTGTCTGAGAATGAATCGAACGAACCCTTTCTTCCCGCCTTCTCAATATGCAAGATAAAAAGTCACAAAAAATGCAAATCCTGATGAAGAGTGGGAAGAAGATATTGTAGAGGAGGAACTTCAGAGCTATGGCTTCACTGGCGTCATCCTCACTGGATTGATTCTTCCTTGCTCCTCCGCGCAACTATACTTCCTTCTCAAATCCTCCAAACAACACAAATTCCTTTCCATCAACTCTTCACTACATTTCCTTCTTTTTGTGATAGTACCTACATGACATTCTGTTCAACCCGGATTATTTTTCAAACAGGAATTACCTATTGAATCCCGTTTTCAAGGCGTGTGAAGAATTGTACAGCATGGGTTCAGAACCTACTAGAGGCTCTAATCTAATTTATTGATTAATAGATGTGATACATGCTGGATTGAACGAAATAAGAATCTTATCTTATTTCTTCTTATTTTTGTGTGAGATATTTTTTGAAAGTAGGAACTACAACATTTTCGAATCACCATGAAAATTCTAATAATGCAGCTTAATCTATAATTACCAGTATTAATTCATTCTTACTAACTCAATACTCACTTTTACTTCTTATTCATACTTACTTCTTACTCATTCTTACTTACCTCTTACTCATTTCTACTTACTTCTTACTCATTTCTGGTGGTTCTTATTCATTTCTACTTTCTTCTTACTCATTTCTACTTTCTTCTTACTCATTTCTACTTTCTTCTCACTCATTTCCACTTACTTCTTACTCATTTCTACGGAATTACTCATTCATCTCTCAAACAATGTTATTCATTCACCTTGGAAACAATCATCATCATATGACTTCCACGGTTTAGGCATGTCTGCCTGTTCCGGTCATCTTAACAAATAGTCATTCAATGTATAGAGATATTCTTAAATCATCAAACACAAATGTTCAACACATAATTGTTCAGTATCACGACACAACACAGCCACAGAATGCTATTGGATGAGAGAGCTCAAAGTCAAAAGAAAATAGTGGAATAGAATGGAATAGAATAGAATATTCTAAACTTGAAAAAACTTGAGATTGGCAATCCCACAAAAGTAAATAGAATACCAATTACCTTGAATCCAACTATAATAAACACTTATCAATTCACAGTTAATATTTCAACAAGTTCTTCAATTATGGAGAGGTTCCTCAACATCAACATTATTTGTTCTACAAGTTTTATATTTCAATCTCTTATTTTGCTATCAGATGAGGTTGTTCTGTGATAAATAATAGAGAAGACTAAGCCAACTAGACCCCATTAATTTAAATACCATTTCAAATTTGTATATCAACGTTATACTAGACTGTAAAGTGAATTGTATACGTCCCAATCACTTTAGGTAACGTACATAAAACATGAACTCCATGTAAGTTTTTGATTCCAAACTACATTCACACACTACAGACTGTAGGTGCAGTGGATGGTGTTCTTAATTGATTGGGTGAATGTGTGAGCGAGCCTACAGGAGCAACAGCTGAATTTTGTGGTTAACTGTGGAAGCAGCAATTAACCGAATTGACTGGGAGGCCAGGCCATATTACAAGAGGGCCTCTGCCCTGCCTGCGCCTGTCATAATAGTATAATACGATGTGATGGGCCTCCACTCATTTCTCTCATTCCATTCATTCTCACGAATTAACAACCTCAATAATGACAGAAGACTAGAACCGCCTGAATTGAAACAGTCGCTGTTGAGTTCAGGCCCTATGATCAGACTAATAAAAAATACTGTCATCCAGATGGTTTATACGGAGACATTGACTCGGAGATTAATGATTATAGTTACAACGGGAGAGAGAATAGCAGGAAGCTGTTCTCTGTGTATGTGGGATGGAAATAAAAGTTATAGTATAATGTCATAAAAATTATGAACGGCTGCCTTCAAGTATAGTTTTGTGGGATTTAATAAAAATGGTAGTGAGAGGGACATGGAGTGTAAAACAATTAATAATAACCATTAACTGTTGTATTTTCGGATCATGGCCAGTAAAATGCGTGATTAAATGAAGCTTTCATTGAAATGTATTTTTTATAGTCAGCCAACTGCCCACCAGATAAAGTCTGCCAATTTGGTCAAAATTGGGATTTGTTTTTCATGGCGTGATCCTTTATTCTATTTATTGATAGCTACTGTAATCGGTTCAATTAATTTATGGTGTAATTATGGAAATATTTGAGAAATTCATACTAGAGGAGAGCTACGAATGTAAATACTAGACTTAAATGTAAATACTATACAACTTGCATGCATAAAAGGAGGAGGAGAAGAAGAAGAAGAAGAAGAAGAAGAAGAAGAAGAAGAAGAAGAAGAAGAAGAAGAAGAAGAAGAAGAAGAAGAAGAAGAAGAAGAAGAAGAAGAAGAAGAAGAAGAAGAAGAAGAAGAAGAAGAAGAAGAAGAAGAAGAAGAAGAAGAAGAAGAAGAAGAAGAAGAAGAAAGTGTAAACCACAAAATCTTCGATATATTTGGGTAGTCTCTGTTGACTGACGTCTGTAAATCATTCTTTGAAACAAACCTATTCTGAAATCCACGGATTCCTGAATGCACGGTAGTTTCCACGCGCAGATTCCAGCCCAGTTGTTTCCCACGTCACCCGGAATCATGTAGAAACGTGTCTGTTATTATCGTTCTCATTGTTATTGGTGGGTTCCAAGCGTCAAATTTTGGCTATTCTACTGCAAGGTTAGTAGAGAGCTGTACTAACCTTGAATCTACTGCACATACCATTCGCCGTGTATTCTATTCACCGTGTATTCTAGAAACCGTGCTCAAATCCAATATCAGTGAACGATCAAGTTGAAAATGATATTTTATTAATGTATGCTAGTTGTTAGTTTTCTAGTTAGAAGAGGAGAGGTGGAATGTTTGTTAATGAAAGGAAGATAGTATGATATACGACACTAGGTGTAGGAGATAGTAGAGCTAGAAAACATCTATTAATTAAGATTGACGAAACGTTAACGGCTCCGGAAAGCATAAATATTTCTCGAAAATTGTTTCATTTTCGTCGAAAAAGCAATAAAAGCCTTTAAAAGTATGCTTGTTTAATTAAGAAACATTTTGCTTTCAAACTTCTGTATAGAGCAGGCCCTATTCTTTCAGGGAGTCTCATTTAAATTCCCTATTAGGGACCTCCTTTGCATGTTAATGTCCTTGCGGTGCCTGAATTAGGCATTGGTATGAAGTCAAGCCTGCAGTCCATCGCAGCAACCGAAGTAGAAAAAACTTAATTCCACGTTTACTCATGAAAGGTATTTTAATAGCCTTCGTTACTCTGTAAAGTAGTAATGGGCTATAACTTAATATACACGCTATTCCTGATATCATCTTATTTGAATTCATAATCAAGGCTAATGCGGATGCGGTAACTGACGGAAATGTGAGACATGTCGCTAGAATTCAACTTTTGTAAATATTTACGAGATGAACGGTTTTGATAATGAACAACAGTAGACTGCAACTAGTTGATATGAAGGAATGTATTAAAGGAATTGTTTGGTTAATTCAATCAGATGAGCCTCTCTAGAAGGATCATTAAGGTATTCGACAATCTGCAATTCTAAAAAAAACAAATGTTATTGTATAGAATGGAAAGTTCAATCAAAGAAGCATCCCCATGCCCCGTAATTTTCTTATAAAGAGACACAATTATTGTAATATTTGACTTACTTGCAGCTCTACCCTCATGATTACCAGAAAGCATGCAGAAGGCTTCATGATTACAAGAATTTTGAAATTCGCCTTACATCTTCTCTTCTCCTCACCAGAACCTTTGTAACAAATTTAGATAGCAAGTCAGTGTCCTATTTGAATGTTATTTACTTCAGCTTTGTCCCCCTCCCAGTTTTTTAAGTCTGAAACCGCTACTGGGGACTAGATCCTTAAAAGTTTACCAATTGCCCAACATTTTCTATAAATATTTATTGGTAATGTCCACTTGGGGATCAACCACTTCCTCCGAGAGGACTAAACCTAAAGCATTATTTGTAAAAGTTTGTGTATGATTATCTTAATTTGAATCACGTTAAAACGGCCTCCATACGGCAGTCAGGAATTGAATAATTTGCCTCAGTTAATAATACATCTTGTTATAATGAGATAGCTGTAGCATAATGATTGGCATAATTATAATGGAATAAACTTGTTCCCAACTTTGTGTGCACTTGACCTAAAGTCGTTTACTCAATACTAACCGGCTAGGATGGCACTGGTACTTTGAGTATGAGTCTTCTCGGGACTCATTGGTCGTTTTTACTGCATCATTCCCTGTCCTTATCGAACCTATTTCATTCTGCAACCTGCTCTCTGTTCTGCGCCACTCCCACTCAGCTCCTGGCGAAATTGCTGCTTCCCGTCTCTGAAACTTCTCTCACACTAATAAAAAAAGTATACGACAGCGACTTGCCAAAAAATTTACAACTCCAAATTTCATAATGAAAACATGGTGTGTTATACGGACCTACGTTTTTTGCTAGAACAGCCTACTAACAATAAACTGTACAAAGTATTTTACTTTATCGATTCACAACATCTGGATGCTGAGGTGGATCGAAACAAAAAACACAAATAAACGTCCTCAGTTCGGTAAGGACAACAGACTAAATCATTGAATTGTATCAACAGACTAAATTATTGTTTAGCAACTCGGAATATCAAAAACTAAATGATCTATATGTGAGAATTTGAAAGAAACTGTTTCATGGGTGAAGATAATATACCGGAATTTAAATATTTGATCGCATAGAGCAGTATTTCTACATAAGTAGCGGTGCACGCACCATAGCACCAAACAAACAATATAAAAAAAGTAACACCACGATTTATATAAGTGGAAATTGGTATGAAGGATGAAACATTCGCTACTCCACACGAAATATAATCTTGGCACGAGATAAAGTAGGTAAATAAAATTAGGAGTATTGATACATACAACTTAGACTGCTTCAAAGTGGATTACAATTAACTAAAAGCTTCTTTTAGCTTCTCTATTCTAAGTTGCAGCACCATTTGGGGCTTTGACTTCCCTAAAAACGCTTCTTCAATGTTCTCTATTTTTGTAGCTTACAATGTTTTCAATATTGATTCATTCAGAGATAGAATTATTATCTTAAAATGAATGATCAAACATTAATTTAATAAGAACGCTAATGAAATCTGTAATAATTATCAAGAGTCCTAATAGTTCTTACATGGAGATTGTAGGATTAGTTAACTTCGTAATTTTTACTATCCTCAGAGTAAATTATTTTGTGTATAATATATTGAGAATTTTTGTTGTTTCAATGTCAAGTTATTCAAATGATAAAGACAAGGACTATTGAATTTGTAGTTCTAAGTTACTTTCTTTGTTAAAAATCTGTGATAAAACCTTGTAAATATTTAGAAACAGGAAACATTCAACACCCTCTTGCAATCATCCCCGATCTTAGGCAGCTGTTTTTTGTGATTTGTTGTGGAGGCGAGGGCGTCTGTGTCTAGACAACCCCTAGACCAGGGCTCAAGGCCACTTGGCAGCCACCCCACACTCTAATCCAGCAACCATCCACCTGACTACCCGACTGACCCACCACTATCAAATCTCAAAACCTTTTTCCTATTTCTTCCCTTTCAATCTTCCCCACGGAGCAAAAAATAAAAACTTTCGCCTTCACTCGATAGATTCAGGGACTGTAAATTGGACAATCAGGTAGTGTGTGGCGAGAGTGAAGACTCTTTTTAATCAATTGATTAAAAAACTGAATTGGGTGGATCAGACTGAGTAGAACTTTTAGAAAAGTCAGTGTTAGATACTAGCTGATAAATGATGAAAGTTTCAAGAACCTCTATCAAATTAATGATCAACAAAAGCTTTGGGATTGGATATTGAGTTAAGATGTTGAAATTCTTGAAACGAATAGTTGAAAATTGATTCAAAACTGAATTAAATCTGTTTTAATTACAGTATGTTATTCAGCTTCAGACTGTTTTTTCCTTGACTACGGTCCTTTTGGTTCGTAATTAATATTAGTCAATAAAATAATAAATTCAATTATAAATAATTGACTAGGATGCCCACTTTATTTTATGTTAGTTTGATTTTGTTTGATCATCAACTAATGTGATCGACAGAGGGGGATATTGGGAACGGATTAGTTGAACTGAGTAGTGGAGAACTTTGGGAGGTGTTGAATTTTGAGCCTGGCCCCCGCTGAGCAAGCATCCCCCACCCCCCTCCCAGCACCACACATCTGACATCTCCTGCTAAGGAATGCGGTGTTGCCGGCTTCCTCAGCCAGCTCTCATCCGAAGAAACTCTTTCCAAACCTCTTCTTCACCACTGAGAACACTCGACGGTGCTTGACTTTTGGGCAATTCCAAGGTTATTAGGAACAAAAATTGCTCAGTTTATTTTAAAAGATCTGTAGGCTCTGATTCTTGACTTGACTGTGTTCTTATGTAAATGAAAGTACATTTCAAGATTATGTTAAAAGTGAATTTTGTGCTTTTCTAAAATAATGCGAAATCAGAAAGCTCAATTTATATTCCCTCACATCCGATCATTATTGTTTGGATTTTCTTTAAGAAGCAGAATGATAGGTGTTCCTATGTGCTAGTATCCTAATGGGATACTAGCAGAATAAGGGCATATTATATACTAGGGTGACCGCTCAGTAATGACCGAATTTATATTGGAAAAAGTTATCAATTTATCGAGTTTGCACTTTGGCCTTTGTACTTTTCATTGTTATAATGCAAACTTCAAGATATAGTTTTTTATAAATGCATACGGTCGATTGCTTTAAAAGCAACTATTTCTTAGATATGAACTCCCATTTTCTAAATCGGTAACTAACTTTCGTTGCGTCAATAAATGACTTTTGATTGAATGATATATTGATATCACGTTAGCACACTTTCATGAGAGTATGTTCAATTTGAGTATGATTATTTCATATACAATACTGTTAGAATAAGTGATAGTTCATCGCAAAATGATAACTCTAATGATTGTTTATTGTCTGTGAATGATTATTGATATGACTTCACAGTTCATGCAAAGGATATTGATGAGAACTAAGTTGATATTTAAAGTAGATTAAATTAGCTCTTCCATGATCAACACTCTGAACTGATCTGCCTTCTTAGATTCAGCTTATTCATTCTTGTTCAAAGCTATTCCACACTGCAAGTTTGAACTCAGGTACCTTTCTATTTAAATTTAAGCAAGAAATTGTACATTTAATGGCTTCCAAAAAAGTTTACTTGAATAAAATTACAGTTTTGATAAGGAAAATGAAGACCAGCTGATTATTTTGAAATAATTGCTTCTGAACGCAAGACGCATGCAGTCATGAGCCTTCAGGAGAATCTTAGGAATCTAGAACAGTCTAGAATCCTTCGTAAAATCACCAAGCAGGGCTACCTCCAAGCATATAATGTACTGTATGAACTTTAAAATGGAAACTGAATTCATAAATATTACAATACATTTTTCGAACTTCTTTCAACATTGTTGTTAAACAGAACAGTTGTTGGTCCCTCATAATGAACAAGCACTCTCATTTCAGGTTGCAGGTACAGGTTCCAATACAGCTAGTTAGTTGTAGCCATTCATCATAGTCGTGCTCAGATTATTTCAAAGATTTATTGCCTCTTCCGTGATTTCCATTCCACTTTCCACATAATCATTTTCCATTCCATGAGTGAGCTAAGTTCTTTGCAACTTATTTATTAGCATGTTCCGACCACGCAGGCGAAATCAATTTGAAGCGAGTGACCTCGAACCTGCAGATCTGAGCTGGATGTGGTGATTGGAACTGGAACAGTCTTGATCTGATCTCACCACCTCGCAGAACACGTGTGCATCGTGGGAAGCTGGAAGACGCTGATTTGTGCTGCACATGTCCACCGAATGCAACTTGTCACTTCAGCGTCTTGTCGGACAACTTGTTTACGTAACTCGCATGAAAATTAGCAAGCTATTTCCATTGATTTTCGAGCAGCTTCTTTATTAGTATGCAACACACGGCGCATGTTGCTTGCATTGTGCAATTTATTTCCTCCGGCTATCGACGCCTGCTATTTGTCCTTCAAGCATCCCACATCTTCATGCCGCTCCACTATCAAACGATTAACGTATGACCCGAACATGATTCTCGCTAATTACCACTTCTCTCCTCCTCCTTAGTACGCCCAGTGTTGTGAATATATTCTTTTGATTTGGGGGACAGCGAATAACTTTTATTTAACGTTTCTATGCTGAAGTGTAATGTTTTGGCGGGAAAGGTAGAGTTCTGGCAAAAGTTTTTTGTACAGCAGCATTCATCAAATTTCCTTACTAGCTATTATGATCGACTATTAATCTACACCTATAGTCGGTGTAGTAGGTGTAGATTAATAGTCAATGCTATTATTCTGTTCGCAGTAGCGGAAGCCTCCAGAGTATTATATAGCATCATTACTTACTGAACAGTAATGTTCTGTTGATTTATTTCTTAAATATTTTTTTTAAATGTTATATACAGTACTTATTATACAAAATAAATAGAACATCACTCGTTACCATGAAAATGTTAAATCAAAGTTATTCGTCATCCGCCAAATTAAATGAATATATCTATATGCTGAAGTAATCTTTTCAACTCTCGCAGAAAGCTTAAGTGTTGAACGTCGAAAATTTCCTGTTGAATCCAGGGAAAGATTCAGGAAACGTTGAACAGGAAATAATGTATCAGTGAATGAAAATGATAATATACGTTGGTGGATATAATTTGACAGTAGAGTAATCAGAGATTAGAAACACGAATAAAAAATAAATTGGTAGCAAAGCATTGTCTATATTGCTCTACAATATTCTAGTCATAAATAAAGTTCCCATTACCTAGGCCTATTTTGAAAATTATTTTATTCACCTATTCATATCTCATAAATTCCCACTCACATACAAATACTGTTCATTACTTCATACATACTCAAGTATTGTCCATTCTTTATTGCCTGTCAAACAAGTGTATACTTATCAAAATATAACTCACACAACCCCTTCTTAGAGTACCTTCAGGTCTAGAGACTCCAATAATTCTGATTCTGACAATCTAATTACGAATTCCTTGTCGTTATGCCATGAACATGCCAGTGGCTGGAGGATGACATTTCTTTCTGCTAGTGCAATCTGTTTTATCTCGGCAAAAAATTCAACGTCATCTTGATCATGGATCAAGTCCCACGATCTGTTCCATCGTACTCCTTTCGATGGTTGATAAATAATGTGATATAGCGTAAGAGTTATTTGTCTTGTTTGGGAGTAATTTATTGTGTATACAAGACCAGCTTTTTGACATGCTAACATATGACAAGCGTTGATGTCATAATATTGTCAGAGAGTTGGTTGGAGCTTGCAGGGGCTGGTCTTGGGCTTGAGTTTCTTTTCTTTTTTGTGGAGTATTTGAAATCCCAACTGGGAAACAAATCTGTGAGCTGAAGGAAGGGTTCCGGGCCGGCCGGGCCGGGCGTCTGATTTATTGAACGGCAATACCCGTCTTCTCACTGCTCCCCTCCCCCTCCAACCCGCGCCACCAGCAGAGCATCTTGTCAATCCGGCTCGCGACCCTTCATGTCTCGCAAAAGTCATCTGCTCTTTCTCTTCTGCCGAAAAAATCTTCGTTTTGTTCAGAAAAAAGGGAGTAAAGAAACAGCTATCATTCTTCTTCTCCAAACTGCTCTTGAAAATGTCAAGCGTGATGCACTGCAGCATTCCAACTGGTCTATGCTTCTCTAACTCTCTCACAAACCACAGCACAGGCCAAGACACATTTCCTGGGAGATAATTTCCATTCAACTCTAGATTAATCTTTGTTGATATTACTCAAAGTTGATTGGAAACCTGATCAACTTATTAGATGTATGCTATTAATCTTCAGAGTAAAACACGGAAGATAGAAATTCATGTTTTAATCAACAATATGCAAGCCATACATTATTGAGGTTACATTATTGCCATCATTATAGATCTGAGAGATATGAATGTTTTCTCGTCAAGAATTCAAATTCCTATTTTGAAAAACTCCAACAGGTTGAAGAGATAAAGTAGATCGTATATCGTTTGATTATTTCCACTAAGCGATATTAATACTTATTCTGATTATCGGATAGCTCGAGTTTAAGATACAATTTAAAGTTTTGGTATACAGCATGTTATCTGTTATAATATAAAATGGGAAAATATGTCCTGTCTGAGCAATATTCACCAGTCAAATTCGACTGATGTATGAAAGTGAAATATAAAAACATTTTCTCACAATCCTAGGTCAAAAAATTAGTTTGATGTTCTCAGTTGCCGCGAAAAAGACACATTCAACGCATCAACGGTCTTCACGTCTTGAGTCACAAACAAATAACTTCAAAATAAAAAAGTAATAATAATAAAAACGAGAGAACTATGCAACCTCAGCTACCACTTGTTTGCTATCTCACTGTTCACCCCCAGAGAAGGTTAGTTAAAACTCTTTTCAGCATAAATTTTCGAAATTTTTCCTTTGTAAATTTAAATGTTAACTGAAATTCAGGTAGAAACTCGTCAGAAGTGTATTTATGCAAATTTTTAATTTTTCTTCGGGTTGAAAAATTGAAAATTACAGGTTGCACTCGCTAGGTACCAGTAATGATAGGTGGAAGAAAATTGATTTCAGCTCAGTTTAAAATATATTCAATGTGTGCGATAAACGGTAGCGCAATTCGGTATGATCGATAAAGTTGGTCGAAGCAGCGGCAATATTAATGTGGCCGTGGCTTCCGTCGGTGACCGGGGAGTGCCGCGTTGCCGCAGGGGCCACTGACCGCCTCACGATCCGCCGCGGAAACCAGATTCGGAAACCTGTCCCCTCCCGGACCGGACCGGAAAACGGTCACTACTATACACAAATAGGCCTATGCAATCTATTTACTGTATATTTATATACACAGGCCTATTACAATGCCTGTACCGCGTCTCAAACACCCCCCCCCCCTTCCCACTCCGCAGTCTGACCCGTGTTTTGATCGAAAACAACAAACAACAACAACAGCAGCAAAACAACTGATCTTAAAATGGAACGGAGATACTCGTTATAAGAACGGTAATGCCTTGAGAGAGATGCTGGTCGTCTATCTTCGAGCAGATGCTCGGTAAACATCGACTAGTTTCAAGCTGGAATTCAATTAATTGAATTAAAGTCACAGATATTTCAATGACTGAAAATTCTCAAGTTTCTCTATTCATTTCTTATTGAAAAAAAATCATATTACAATATTTGTGATTCATGAATCTTATACTTCGAAAATTCTTCTATTTAAAATACGAAATAATCGCTTACGATCAAAATAATCTTTGTTTTTGTTTCAGCTATAAAACCACAGCCTTAATAACTGAGGATAGCAGAAATTGACAGCCTACATTCAGATACCGGTATACAGGTATATAGGTATATAATTCATTAGAACAATATACTATCAAACTCTTCAAATAAAAAGGAAGTAATACTCAAAGTTATACTCATTCCTCTTATTTTTTAATCTTTATTATTTATTTTTTTAGCAGATAATTACGGATGATTTTATCATAACAAGGGGAAACTAGTAGACTAGGAAGGAGATTTTCTCTCTCCTATTCATTCACACTTATTCAGACAGGCCTACGCACGCACGATTTCTAATCCTTCTATCAATCTGATCTGCGGAAGAAACCTACGTCTCGTAGAATATAAGTAAAATGCAGTCCTTTATGGTGTCGGAAATAAATTGACTACGATAAATCATAAAGACTGCTACAACAGGCGTGCCTTGCCCGTTGCCGTCTCCTATCACAGGTGAACTCTGACCTCGAGCCCCCTCCTTCCCCTCCGCCCTTCCCCCCCCCCAACCACGCAACCACCCATATCATCTTTAATAATAGCACAGTATTCAACCGTTATTTCAGGTATACACTCTGGCAATAAGATTGAGAATACATGCATTTACGTTTTGCTAGCTAGCATATGGCAACAACACCCATGCTGTGTCCATAACAATATCCAGGTAAATTGCGATTTGAATCGCTGAAAAACTATTACTTCTTACGTTGCGACGCCGCGGAAACGTACACTTCCACTACAAGCAAGTCGGAATACTTGTTTGTGCTCGCCAAGTAGTAATTAAGGATTTGCTACGTGAACTTTGTTGCATTATTCATTGCTGTATTATCAGCCACAACTGGAAATATAATATCTATGAATATCTATGAATAATATCTATGAAAATATAATATCTATAAATATCTAAAATTTAATATCTATGAATTTGGAAGAATTACTTTTCGGATTCAGTCTCTCTCATTCTTAAAATGGTTGTTTTCTAGAGTATTCTGAGTATTCTAAAAAGTGTTATTAGGATTGGATTGACAACCTTTTAGAAAGCATGGATTTCTCAATAACTTTAGATTTCATAGATCTATTATCAAGAATAGATTCATTGAGAGTTGAACTTAATCGAATGCGGCGCAGATTTCAAGCCGGGTGGACTAGCTTCGAGAAAATTTCATGAAAATATTGGTAAGTTGAGGATGTTGATATCCTCATTTGTATGATCTCACCAACTGAAGTACTCTCAAGATTGATTGATTATTTCCCACCACAGCTGAGAAAATTTTGTTATTCCATCAGGCAACTATGTTGAATTTTCTTTGAACAGTAAAGTGTGAGCTTCCAGCATAGTTTTGGCTCAATAATTTGAAAGAGAAGAATGAACAAAGAACTTGAACTAATATATTCAGGTTGTGATTTCTCTTGAGGATGAATGATACTATCTGGAGACTCATTACATAGTATTCTACAAAGAACCGTATAGAGATGTAAACCAGAAAAATATTCGTAGATTATGGTATACATTGGTTGTACAAACGGTTTCTTCTTTTCTGCACCACACCGTTCTCTAGAATTATTGATCAACGGAAGGATAATCTCAACATATTTTCAACTACAGTGATTTTTTAAATTAGTCGGAAGATGTCCAACACCAGTACGAAACGATCACTTCGAAATTTAACTTCGCAGTTTGTTTTTCTGCTTGAAAGCTGAGTCCGTATTGCTGGATTGTAACTTGGATGGTAGATAGTTAATCTGTAGTTCAAACAAAATCCATAATAATATAGAACATGTAAAACCTATCACGGCCTTCTTGATAAACTGTGTTCACTATCCACCAGCTACCCACTTGGAGTGCGGCCCAATCCCAATGTTGAAAGATGTATAAGAATGAGAGAGATTTTACCAGTAGAAAATATTGGATGTACAACACAATATCTTCAACGATATCAATGAATACTATCATAGAGAAGAGATAGAAAATCGATACGATGGGGAATCTTTTCTAATCTGTTATCTATGATACTATGCTCTGCAAAGAAGAGTCTGCAGAGTGGAATTTACGATGATGCCTGGTGATCAACTGGGAAAGCGTGCTGGAAAAGCGTGTTCCGGGGGCATAGGCTGCTGTCAGTTGTAACACGGGCAGAGCTGGAAGGGTGTGCGTCACCTTGGAAGTGAGTATGTTAATGGGCCGACTGTCAGCTTCCATGTAATATACGGCCTCGGCAATAACGCGTAGTACGTAATACGAAATAATTTATAAGGCCAAGCGTAAACGGTCAATTTATAATTTCCATTAAACGCCGATGACTGTCCTGATAATTTACTTCCTCACTGCTGGCCTGTCAGTGTGGAGCTGACGTTTAATTTTATGTAAATAGACGCGGCTGAAAAAGAGTGCAACGTTGTTTTTTAATTTTGTTGCCGCTTTAGTTTCATTTTAATGAGAATTATCGTTTTAATAATCAACGTGCTAGCCTCTGGGATGGGATGAGAATAATGTATGAACACAATGCAAAGCCTAATGAATTTCCAAACGCACTCTCCAGCCGGGATATTGTCAATTAGTGTACACAGTGATGTGGAAAGCAAAGCCATCGCATTGGAAACAGCTCTACATGATTCGGATGTGATAAGGCGACTAATTCCGGTCACAAGAGTGTCTGTCCGGCTACAGCTCAGCTGGCTCACTCCCAAATAGATTTCCTCAGATTGTGGTATTGTCTTTAGCCAGAGGCTCTCAAAAGCAAGCACATCCGTTGAGTAAGCTAGTGGAGCTTATACAACTGTCAGAAGATAAGGCAAACAGCTAATCAAGATAAACAGTCAAGATTCAGATCAATCAAGAGTCAAGATTGAGATCAATGTATGAGGTGAACTGGAATTGAGGACTGGGGTTTTGGCTGTACAACACGTGTATGAAATTGAATTGTAATTGTTTGAGGATGGATTGTGTGAATTACAGCAGTATTCAATGAAAAGTATACAGTGAATTAACGACTAGTAGTTCTGTGAACAGTAGACCTCGCGCTCAGTACGATTTTCCTGTTCGATATTCCTGGTGTCTCCAGTTCGATATTTAGCCTTTTAATGAAAGATTAAACTAATAAATGTACTTTTTCTTAAAATTAAAATTTTGAACAATCTCAAAATATTTGAAATTGTATACAATGTTTACTGCTTAGGTCTAGTGAATGAGAATACTGTAGTACACTGCTAGGCTGGTGTTTCTGTTAGTGATTATGAAAGGTGTTTCGGTTTCATTATCTCATATATCATAGTTGTCTCAAATATCAATAAGATTTTTCGAATGGAAAGTGCTTGGTATTATAAACAGTATAGTTTACATGCTGCTTGCTTTAGTGCCAGCAAACTTTCAACTGCTGAGGACTGTTGGAGGAAGCAGTGATTGCCAAAGCTACTCAGTGAAGAATCCGCCCAGAAAATATTCTAAGGACCAGTTGGACAAGTTCAAGCCTCACCTTTAACAGGCTCCACTCTGCCAAAGACCGTAATAATCGCAGCTGTTATCTCAGTAACGCCTGCCCACCTCTTCATAGCATAGGCTAGCTGCACACCACACAGCCCAACAAATATTTCTGCGGCTGCAGATTGCAATCTGCCTCCACTAATGCGGTGTCAATTGCAGGTTATCTAAACACATTTGAAAATTATGTAATTGGCTCAACAGCTGCTTTTATTATAGAATTTATTGGCACAGAACTTGTTTCATGAACGGGCAGCGGGGATTCTTCCGAAGGTGACACTGCCTATTATCGATATTGAAATATCGATATATCGAATGGTGGTTCCATTCGATATATCGAATAGAAACTTTTCAATTCAAAGAATCGATTTCCAAATTACAGAACTTTACTCATACTGTCACATCAATTTCAACATTCTTATTCAAAGCTTTTATTTTTCTGTAGCCTATCCTTTTTCACTTTTCTTTTATCTTCCACTTTCACTTATAAAATGTCACTTTTCACTATTCCTGTTCTTTATAATTAGCGCCATTTCGGAATAAAAAGTGAAAACTTTTATTGTTTACTCTGGGTTTTTTCCCACCAAACTGTTCACTTCATGAAATCATTTAAATAAAATAAGTTATTACTTGAATCTTTGATAATTTATCATTTCTCACCAAATAATAGTTTCATTTCAGAATAAAACGTTCAGAAAAAGGAAATTTTAGAACCTCACCAAAACACATTCACTTATTCCAATTCAAAAACACATACTAAACTATCCTTCTATCAAATTTTAGTTTAATATGCCTATTTACCTACGGTTGCCCATAGCAACAAGTACAATAATTCAGATTATTTATTGTGCAAAGGATCGATATTTGAAATGAAAATATTTCACTCGATATATCAAATGGAACCACCATTCGATGTATCGATATTTTAATATCGATAATAGGCAGTGTCGCCTTCCGAAGAATGCCCCGGGCAGCAATGAATTGGATGCTACTGTAATAGCCAGATAGCACTTGAACGAAAAAGCAGAAAATATGGGATAGCAGAAAACATCTCACTTTGGATTTTATTGATTGAGATGGTAAGTGGAGTCCTTATCACTGCTGAACTGGAAAACATTCCAAGAAGGCAAATAGCCTGGCAAATGAGAGAAGAATAAAAGAATAAGAAAACTTTATTACAGTCTGTTGGATAAGTAAGGAATTACTATTACACGCATCAAAAGGTAAGGAAATATAAGGTTAGGAAGTTCAAATCACAGCATAAGAGGATGAGAGATCACATACATGAAACAATACTCAGTAAAATCAGTGAAAGGCATATGCAGTAATATGGCTTCCTTCGCTGCTCATAAAGGGAATTTGCAAGTTATCTCGCAAAGACAACAACTTTAATTGTCATAAGGTAGAAAGCCAAGATGGAGGCTGCTACAATGCTGTCACATTCTAGGCCTACTCCAAGGATAAACTAGAATAGACGAAGGCTACTCTAGTTCATCTAGTACTAGTTTCTAGTGTATACTCATCTAGTACATCTAGTGTAGCCTTGCCTCCTCCCTAGCTTTTTACGAACAGCTAGATATTTTTACGAACTTCAAGATATGTACCTATAGCTGGAGATTCTACCTTGAATTTCAAATTTCATTAATGATTATGAATTCACTGGCTTGATCATTTTCATGAACAATAGCCATTCAGCTTCTCTTTTACTGTTGAGATCTAGATTTGCCGAGACTGTACATTGTAGCCTGTTGCAGCAGTGTTTTGAGATCAGATTATGAGGGAGAGACGATCAAAATTTCTATAAATTACTACTCTTGTACTGACCGCACCGATAAATTACTGTCATGTGAGTGATTTATCTTCTGTAAGACATAATGAGTTATCTTCCAAAAACTAGTTCAATAGTCCTCTCCTGGCTCATTTATTTCATCTTTTTTTCCTCTTCTCAACAGTTCTGTTCGAAAAATGCATGATTTTATGATGAATATCAATATGAAGAGAATAAAGTCTTCTTTGAGAAAGAAAAATTTATTTTCGACTGAAGGAACACTTTAAACTACCACAGCAAATAACCATCGACATTTTGGGAAGACCTGTACCCTAAAATGGAAGTTTGTTTAAGAGAATTAATTATATTATAACTACTTCATTCTTCCACTTTAAAATAATTATTGCAACTTCCAAACCTCTCATAATTCTCAACTGTAATAATTATGATTAACTATCATTAGATAAATGGGATTCAAAATGATAAACGTAATTATTATATTTTCTTGGAAAACTTATTTTTATCCCTCAATAATATTCCATAAATCATCGCAAATAGGTCTATTTACATACATCTATCCTCCTCTCCCACTCCTGAAATGACTATACAATTTGCCTAGTGAAATATTGTAATTATATAATAGAAACACTCGGATGTACTCGAAAATATCTCTGTATTTGATACTGCGATATTTTTGACTAAATCCAAGTGTTTCCATTATCTGTTATATATATCACATCACACCAGACACTGTGCCAGAAATTGTAATTATTGTCCCTAGTGCATGCCTGATTATTGATTGATTATTATTATTGATTTTTTGATTGAGTGGTGTACATGAATGATAGGATGTTTCAAACCCAACCCTTAAATTTCTGACACAGTGTCTGGTGAGATGTTGTGATATTTATAATACATAATGAAAACACTGGAATGTAGTCAAAAAATATCACTGTAATTTATTAGAATTTAACAAACATGTTTCGGCATCATTGTGCCATCTTCAGTGTACTATGAAACTAAAAGTTGTAGGTTATGGAGGCTGATCAAGATTGGAAAGTTAATAGGGGAGGCATTGGAGAGGTGGGAAATTTGAAGATGGAAACAGTTGGAATATAACAAACATAAAGGTTACAGGAAATTATGCAAAGATGAATGACAAAAGGATTAAATGGATACATTGCTACATAAATTACATAAATTGTGGAATAGTACATAAATTAGTTGCTCTAAAATTAAGTGGAATGAGTAACTACAAATTGCAAATACATTGAAACACAATAATAAAACTATCAGGTAAATGGTAGAGAAGTCACAAGGTTATACATGATGCAACAATTGTTTAACATAAAATATAAATAAATAGAAATACAGTAATATAAAACTATTAGAACTATGAGCTAGATATCAAAAATTGTTGTCACAATAATTCAATAGGGGTGGCATAGGAATGGCGGTAAATTTAAATTGAGAATTAGGGTTGTAGTTATGACAAAGTGAAAAGTTACTAGAATATTTTATGCAAAAATTAGAGATACAAGAATATAATTAAGTAGTAAACTTGAAAATAAATGTATTGACTTCAAGTTGGAGAAATATCTATAAGTTTCAAGTAATTGAAAATTGGATATGATAAGAGCCAGGCATATAAAGGTAGAGTATGAATTATTGCAAATTGATGAAGTTTAGTTGAAAACAGATGAGAAAACTTACTAACTACCAAATGGAGTACTAGGAAAAAGGGGGTAAATATGTAACTACATAGAGAGGGGGGGGGGGGCGTTAGGTTAGGTGGATGTGAGTTTGATTATGTTGTGATTGAAAAATATTTGGTCATTTAGACATATGGTATTCTGATCTTTGGTTGCTCTATGGATTTCTATTGCTTCTAGTGTGTCTAAAAGTTTGCCTTTGGTTTGGAAATGAAGGAATTCAGTGTTTGCTATGCTGCTGTTGTGATTGTTTGTGATGAGATGTTCTGCAAAGTTAGATTCTCCTGTACATCCTGAGAGTATTTTAAAATGTTATCTGACTCTAATATTGAAAGATCAATATTAACGCTAACGCCCTAACGCTAACCTAACGCCCCCCCCCCTCTCTATGTAGTTAAATATTTACCCCCTTTTTCCTAGTACTCCATTTGGTAGTTAGTAAGTTTTCTCATCTGTTTTCAACTAAACTTCATCAATTTGCAATAATTCATACTCTACCTTTATATGCCTGGCTCTTATCATATCCAATTTTCAATTACCTGAAACTTATAGATATTTCTCCAACTTGAAGTCAATACATTTATTTTCAAGTTTACTACTTAATTATATTCTTGTATCTCTAATTTTTGCATAAAATATTCTAGTAACTTTTCACTTTGTCATAACTACAACCCTAATTCTCAATTTAAATTTACCGCCATTCCTATGCCACCCCTATTAGATTATTGTAACAACAATTTTCATATCTAGCTCATATTTCTAATAGTTTTATATTACTGTATTTCTATTTATTTATATTTTATGTTAAACAATTGTTGCATCATGTATAACCTTGTGACTTCTCTACCATTTACCTGATAGTTTTATTATTGTGTTTCAATGTATTTGCAATTTGTAGTTACTCATTCCACTTAATTTTAGAGCAACTAATTTATGTACTATTCCACAATTTATGTAATTTATGTAGCAATGTATCCATTTAATCCTTTTGTCATTCATCTTTGCATAATTTCCTGTAACCTTTATGTTTGTTATATTCCAACTGTTTCCATCTTCAAATTTCCCACCTCTCCAATGCCTCCCCTATTAACTTTCCAATCTTGATCAGCCTCCATAACCTACAACTTTTAGTTTCATAGTACACTGAAGATGGCACAATGATGCCGAAACATGTTTGTTAAATTCTAATAAATTACAGTGATATTTTTTGACTACATTCCAGTGTTTTCATTATCCAACCCTTAAAGTTTTCTTGTGAATCATTTTTTCAATTTTATTCTTGTATTGACTAATAAACATTTCATTGAAGTTTGTGTTATCAAGTGTCAATGTTAATACAATAAATATTTATGAAAATTTGATTGCAATATTAATAATCTTCTTTATTCCTTAGAATATTTTTGGAAAAACCACTCTAATTCTTTGTAGTAACCTTAATAAAATGAGTATCTAGATGTGTTAATTACACTTGACTTGCTACAAAATAGTAGTTGAGTTATAAAATTCAACATCTTTAGTTCTTACAGTCAGTTCTACTGAAAAGAATACCACCTCAGATATATTAAGATCAAGCATGCAGTTTCTATCCTAATTGATCAATGAACATTTGCAAAACAACTTTGTCTTGAAAATAGATCAAGTCTTGTCTTGGCGGTGTGCCGAAAACCAATCGAAGTTGCAATAATTGCGGTCGTAACTTTTTATTAGTTGAAGTAATTGTTCATGGTAGACTGCTGCTTCATCACCCATGTGATTGCAGTCAGCGTCAACAATTTTAATTGTGCCGTTCGTTTCGCAATAATTATACCTCTCAACTTTTAATTCACTATTGTTGAAATTAAAAAATTACAGGACGTTGAATCAGTACAATTACTAGAGCAAATTCATTTTCAAAACAAAACTAGAAATTTTTTGAAAATCAATATTATTTAGTTCTACCTCTAATGCGAAAATATGTTGTATGAAAACAAGTTGCATGAATGCGTCAATCGATTACTTTTTGTGATAAAAACGTAAATCTAGAATAACAATAGTTAAAATAATGGTTTCAGTATTCTTACAAAACTGTTTTTTTTTTGTGAAATTAACGCAAAATAAGTGAAAACTCCAACTTTACTATTTTCTTTAGTACTGGAGTACTGAGAACTCCTGCTACAAGAACTCTCAAAAAGTTAATTTGATTCATGTCGAATTTGAGGACTCTTTCAATTTGGATTTGAGAGATTGAGAAGGACTTGGCTGAATAATATAACATTGGAAGATTATAAAATGAAATCTGTTGAATTGTTAGAAATGGAAAACAATACAACGGTACAAAGAGCGTCAGGAGAATGTCGGTGTCTACAATAATTATTATAACTGACCATAAATTATCATAGCTGAGATTTGTTCGTGCTTCTTGATCCCAAAGGATAAATCCATACTATAAAAACGTGAAATTGAAAGCAAGATTTAAAAAAGACGCTGCTGAAGACTGTGAAATAGATCATTCAATTTCTCTGGTATTTCCACCATCTTGCAAAAAAGATTCTGTTGATTGCTTCACCAAACTGGATCATTTAGAAAAATTAATCATAATGAACTGAAAAAATTGTTATTCATACATAAAAAACTATTAATGTATTAATTTATTCATACAATTCAATCTGCCGGATATTCAGATGATCAACTCTTATCAATTTGTTTATTGTTCAATATATTTTCAAGCCAGTATTCAAAGTACGTGAAGATCATTTTTATAACACATAGTAGTTATAATATTAACTATCTTATGAATTTGAGACAAATGAAAAATCAAAATATGATAATAATTTTTTTCTAATTTTGTATAGTTATTGTTTTCATAGTTGGACTTAGACGATTCAAGGAGAGCGAGTTTTAGAAGTACTGATCAGTTGTTGGACTAAAATGCAGAGTATCTACGGTTTTCTTCACTGTTCAATGTTCATCCACATGATGATCAATAGTCTATGAATCGTAGATCGATCAGAATATCATTAATTTTCATAAATATGTAATCGATATGTAATATGATGCAATCGAGCTTCAAATTCGTCAGTTGTTATTGGGAATTCATAGCCGCTGTTTTGACTGGCGTAAACAAACTCTATTTTCGCATTTCCAATATCCTACTTGATGGATCACTTTTTGTAATTCCCTATTGCAAATACCATGCTGAATTCATCCATTCCTGCTTACAAAAAGCTTTTATTGGAAAGACATGTTTTTCTAAAAATAGCATTGAACTTTTCCTTCCCAGTTGAGGAAGGATTGTAGAGACAACTAGATGGGATTATAGAGCTTGGATAGGAACAACAGCTGAAGGCTTGTTTTCCTGTAGTTAACATTAAAAACTAGTTGCCAAACAAGGCAAAGCATTATTACGCATTCAGCGTGGACTTGGTCACCAGCCAAGCTCTGCCACTCAGATGCCAGCAAGAAATAGGAGTGACTAGTGAGTAGTTAGTTACATACGCGATTTCATAATTCATCATATTTTATTAGACCAGCCTACTCGCGAAGGTAATCTCCCGAGCATTATCTTGCACCGTATCATGAAACCTACCCACGTCTAGCTTAACCTTGACTACGAGAATAGAAAATGGCGTGTGATGAGTGCATTCTAGGTGCATGTGCAATGTGCATCTACCTGACCTTGATTAGTCGACTTCCTCGTTCCAACGCCAACAACATAAATATTTCTCTTTTTCCCATCATCCTGTGAATGCAGAAGGAGTCGGGAAGAAGAAATTACTGAAGAAAAAGACCACACGTGATCGTCGTGGGCTGCAGTGAGGTGTAGTCAGGCATTTGTCATTCTTTGTTATAAACGAGAGGCTGAGAAATATACGTACGTGTTAACAAGCAAAGTACCTTTGTGATGTAATTTTTTACAACGAAGTAGTTTTAAGCTCTAAGTGCATACTTGAGTTGTGATATATCACCTCTATCTTAGCCTACCTGGCTGACTGACAGATTTGAGGAAATAAAAACCATCGATTTGTCGAGTGTCATGGAATAGAATGTAATGAATTATACCTTGAAACCTGATGAATAAAGTGTAATGAAAATTTTATCCGTTTAAACTAATGAGGTATTTTTGATATCGTAAGGCTTGTTAACAAACAACAGCTATTTTATGTCTGGCTATGACTGTCTCTGTGTGCATTAAATTTTCAATGTACTATAATCCATGGATATCTGTCAATATGGGTACATGGGTCGATATATGTCAATATGGGTCGGTATATGGTAAAAATCTTGACCTGATATATATATTTTTTTTTTTTTAAAGAATTGACTTAGTTATCTTAGTTACATAGTTATCTTAGAATCCAGGTTTAAAACTGTAAGCATTTTAGCCAAACGAGCGAACGAGCGAACGAATATGGGTACGAGTTTCCGATTAGATAGAGACACAGATATAAAAACACAGGAATAAAAAAATGATTCATGAAACACTGCACAAGAAATGAGAATGACTCGAACTCTTACGGAAACATCTGAAAGCAACACCTTTTAGCAAGTATGAATCGTTGCAGTTTGTATTTCAATATGGCCTATCTCGATATAAAAATTTGAAATATCATCGTGCTTCTGTCTCCATTAGCAACTTAGGTTTCCAATAACAATATTGGGATCCCAATAACAATATTTCCATTGGAAAAATACTGTTACACAAGACATTATTTCTCATTTGAAATATTATAGTATGATAGCAACAAAACAGCATTGTTTTTATGAATTTCTATCAATAATTGTGAAACAAACAATTGTTATGTTTATAATTGTGAGTTTATATTGTAACGTTTATAATAATGTTTGTCAATCACTTACAAGTGTTAATCACTTTTAGGAACATTGATTCACCAAACTTAAAAACCTTGGAAAATCATACACACATGTATGAATTCACACTTTCACACATATAGAGGGAACTACAGTCTAATTCACAAACTTTCTTATGAAACCTATGGCGAATCATGTGGCGCATTGTGTGGTTTGACAAGGTCCGAAGCACCAATTCAATTGCAAGGCTCCAATTATGCAACCCTCAAAACGTTTTTTACTATACTTTCTATACAATCAATCAAGTAGAATTGAAATTGGTTGTGTCACAGACAACAACAAAAGTATAGTTAGTCTATGGTTGTGTTGAGAATATCACTCGGAATAGACTTCGATATCCTACGTTCGATTGGTTGGCATAATGTACTTTATATGATATTTATTTGTTTTAGAGAACATGGTTGATAATGATAATGTTCATAGGTTATAACAAAAAATTTGTTGTGTGTGATAAAAGACAAAATCTCTGTCTTTATCTTACGTTCATAGATTATTCATTCTCATGTATTGCCCGCTCAATTAAGAGAATTTTCAAGTTCCTTATACAGTATCAATCTATATTAATAAAATAGAGTTGGTGTCTGTACGCTCGCTTATAACTCGAGAACGGCTGAACCGATTTAGATGATTTTGGATTCGTTTGAATTTTTACAGCACTGGTTAACATAATATGTATTAAAATATAAGAAAATCCCTTTATAATTAATAAATAGTTATTACATTAATGACATAACCTATCAAATGTTAAACAGAGCTACGTTCAAACTTGCCGGCACGAACGTGTACCTACAACGGAAAGATGATCGCAATTCAAGATAGATAAATTAGCAAGCATATTCTAAGTCTCCGTGGCTCAGTGCAAGAGTCTCTGCTTGATAACCAAGAGGTTGCGGGTTCAAACCCCGCTCTGGACCGCTTTTTTTTGCTCTAGGTTTTCTACTCTTAATTATTTTTTACGCTACAATCATCAATTAAGAATGAGTTATCGCAGTGGTGTAGTGGTAAAATTAGCTGTGCCGGAGCTATACCTCTACCGGAAAATTTTTGAAGATTAGCCTACTACCCAAATCGTGAGTTTTAAGGCCCTTTGGCAAATGTTTTGAAAAGTTTAATAATTAAACTAATTAATGATCTTTTAGAGTGATAGTAGTTACAGTAGGGCCTCCTACACATTCTCCTCCAAAGAATAATTTTAACTTTAAAATATGGTAAGACTTTCTTAAGGTAGATTATTACAGTTTGATACCTTAAAAACTGTTTTTAAGGTATCAAACCATAATAATCTACCTTAAAAACTCTATAATTTAAGTTGGAAGCCTTGCTGACAAAAATTAAAAAAACACTGGTGTAAGTTAGGCAAATATTGTAAATGACTAAATGTACTATTGTAAATGGCTGGGCGCGGACCGCTGAGATGTCTATCATGTCTATCCATCAACTATCCCGTCTGCCAGTCGCTCGCTCAACTTTTGCGCTTACAATTACGAACTACCTAATCGTAGCTGCGTATGCCTTAACTGATTAACCACGATAACTAACGTGTAAAAATTACTTAGTAAAGGACAAAACAATATTTTCTAAATAAAACAATTTCAGATCTATTTTTGTCCTATATAAAAAATTCGATTGAAAAAATCGTAGCCGGAGCGCCGCTCCCCCTTCAAAAGCTGTGCCGGAGCGACGCTCCGGACCGCTCCGGCTCCACTACACCACTGAGTTATCGTTCGTATCATGCATGTTTTATTGTTTCTAATAATAAAATTGAAGAACGGAAATAAAATTAAAAAATAAATTAAAATAAAAAAGATTAAAAAGGAATAAATAAATATGAAAAAATCTTTTAATTAGAATAGGACTGATAAAGAATTGAAGAACGGAAATAAAATAAAAATAAAAATAAAATCAATTAAAATGAAAAATTTAAAATAAATTAATAAATATGAAAAAAAATCTTTTAATTAGAATAGGACTGATAAAAAATTGAAGAACGGGAATAAAATTAAAAAAATATAGGCTAAATTAAAAAAAATTGTAAAGAAAGAATTAAATAAATAAATTTAAAAAAAGTAATTGGTGGGAGGAGGGGGGTGACATTTGATGGGAAAGAGGGGGTTGACATGAAGAGGGATATGTGGGGGTGGCATTTGGGGGGGAATGGAGGGGGGCATTTGTGGGATGACATTTTTTTGGGGGTGGCATGAAGGGGGGACATTTGTGGGGAGAAGAGGGGGGACATTTGGGGGGGGGGGAAGAGTGCGATACGAAGTTCGCCGGGACAGCTTGTCTATATTAATAAAAGAGAGTTGGTGTCTGTACGCTCGCTTATAACTCGAGAACGGCTGAACCGATTTAGATGATTTTGGATTCGTTTGAATTTTTACAGCACTGGTTAACATAATGTGTATTAAAATATAAGAAAATCCCTTTATAATTAATAAATAATTAGTAAACTAATGACCTAACCTATCAAACATTTACAGACGGATGTTTTGAAATTGCCGGGCCAAGCGGCTACCGAAAGATGATCGTGATTCAAGATCAGAAAACACAGCACTCTCATTCAATGCCTCGGTAGCTCAGTGGAAAAACTCTGCGTCTGATGTTAGAGGTCGCGGGATCGAATCCTACGGTCAAATTTTTTGCTCTAGGTTTTCTCTAATTATTTTTACGCTAGAATCATCAATAATAAAATGAGTTATCGTTCGTATCATGCATGTTTTATTGTTTCTAATAATAAAATTGAAAAAATATATAAAATAAATTAAAACAAAAAATTATTGATTATATAAAATAAAAATACATTGATTATGTTAAATCTCTTTCTACTTCCTGACATTTTTGTTGGGGAGGGTGACATGAAGGGGGACATTTAGGGAAAGAAAGGGTGAAATGAAGGGGATTTTGGGGTTGACATTTTGTGGGGAATAAAGGGGGCATTTGGGTATGACATTTTTTAGGGGGTATCATGAAGAGGGGGACATTTGTAGGGAGAAGATGGGGGACATTTGTGGGGGGGGGAAGAGGGTGATACGAAGTTCACCGGGACACCTAGTATATAAATAAAACATACCACTTAGCATAAATTTTTATATTGTAGTTCAATTAATATTGAAATAGATTGCCTGGCTAGCAAACATTGTAGGTAATATTTGTAAGATTATTGGCTTCTAAATTACAATCAATTGAATTCAGCATTACTTTCTTTGCACTCGATGGGTAATGCAGTCCCAGTGATATTCCTGCTTAGCTAACATTGTTGAGAGTGTTGCAAGATTATTACCTTCTAAATTATTGTAAATTGAATTCAACACTTAGCATCAACTCTGATATTCTAATTCGAAGAGTATTGTATTCCCTGTGATATTCCTGCTTAGCAACATTGTTGATAATGTTTGTGAGATTATTGGCTTCGAAATTATCATAAATTGAAGCACCGCTCAGCATAAACTTCGATATTCCAATTCGGTACATTGTATCTTGTATATGAGATTGCCTGATTAGTGAACATTGTTAAGGAACAGGGAATATTCACTTGGCAAAGAAACTGGTTTCTGTGATGTGAATAGATGTTAATGAAGTCACGAAACCAATGCGATTTCTGCAGTCAACTATTATAGCTTTTGGTGAGGTGAACATTGTTGCATGTCTACAAGAAGCCTGGTGTCAGAGCTGAGCCTGCCAATGGAGGAACCAAACCAAAACGCTGGCCGCTGCGATCAAGGCCATAACGTGGTGAGTTGACGGCTGAGAGGAGCGGGCAGCTAGCAATACAACCAGTTCTGGAGGGCCCCACCCTGACTTGGCGGGAATTAGCCGTAGCTGCGGCTGCGGCGGCTCTTAATGAAATGACATCATACACGCCATATGTGCGCTGCAAACCGGCCGAAAAAAGAGTTGGCCTAGCACACCATGCGGGCCATCCACTCTTCCCCACACTCCCACACAATCTCTCCAACAGCATGCTTGTCTCATAACTCTAAACCGAGCTGAGAAAGAGTGGAATCGATTTGTAGTGAACTCCAACTATTTTCTGGGATTGGAATAGCTCTAGAGCTCTAAACATTGGAGTTGAAGAGTTTTCCAAACTGAGCTTAAAAAGAGTATAGGAATCGAATTATGCAGTGAACTTCGATACTTTCTGCGAAAGGAATAGTTCTAGAGCTCACAATAATATAATTATGGAATTCTCAAAACTGTGCAGCAAAATGGATAGGATAAAGGATAGGATAAAGCTCTCAACAATTGAGTTATGGTATTTTTCAAACTAAGCTGCAAAGAGTATAGGAATTGAAATTTGTAGTGAAGTTCGATACTTGCTCTACAGCTCAGAGTCGATTTGTAGTGAACTCTAACTATTTTCTGGGATTGGAGTAATTGTAGAGCTCTAAACATTGGAGTTTTCCAAACTGAGCTGAAAAAGAGTTTAGGAATCGAAATTTGTAGTGCACTCCGATACTTGCTGCGAAAGGAATAGCTCTGGAGCTCACAACAATAGAATTATGGAATTTTCAAAACTGAGCAGCAAAATGGATAGAATTTGAAATTAATTGTGAACTTTGAATATTTGCTGAGATTGGAATAGCTCTAATCTCTAAAGCTCTCAACAATTAAATTATGGTATTTTCCAATCAGAGCTAGAAAGAGTATAGGAGATTTATGGTGAACTTTGACTATTTTCTGAGATTGGAATAGCTCTGAAGCTTGCAATGGAATGGGATTCACCAAACTGAGCTGGAGAAGAGTATAGGAATCAAAATTTGGACTGAATCTAGACTATTTGCTGGGATATCTGGGAAAAACAACTTTGTTAAAAGAATATAGATAGCTCTATGTGCCAACAGCTCTAAAGCTCCCAACATTGAAGTTCTCTAATTTTTTAAACTGAACTGAAAAAGTATATAGGAATTTATACTGAACTTCCACTATTTTCTGGAATTGGAATAGCTATTGAGATCTCAACAATAGGTTTTTCTAAACTGTGCTGAAAAAGAGGAAAGGAGACGGTGTTGGAGATGAATGTTGGCAGTTCCTTGCAAACGAAAACGAAATTTGAATTAATGTGATCTGGGAATGAAATTTGCTGCGAATATCTACCAAATACAATACAAATAAGTTTGTTCAACATTATGTCGGGCTCACATGTCCCAGTTGGACAATGAAATTTTATCTACCGTACTGTATTTCAGTGGCCACGCACACTTAAATTTAGCAAGCATCTGCTGGCAGACTGCAGGAGAACTGTACTTAATTTTTTAAAATCTATTATATTTGTTATAATACACCTGCACTGCAATGTGGACTTGATGTGGAGCAATAAAAATTGAATACAGCCGCAAGTGCCAATCACACTCAAGCCAATAAAAAACCACTTGCCTCATTACACGTCTAGAATTATTTCGAATAAAGAAGAAAGACGTAATGGAGATCATAAAAAGGCCGTATAATTTTCATTCTAGTCGTAAAATTTTGTGCCGGCCAGAGAGTGTCCGAAAATGTTTGCTACTCTGCATCAACACTTGGATTGTAAAACTCAATTTATCCTTACAGCTCCTTAAAACTGAATACAAATTAACAACTGCACAATGTAGAAACTCACAATTGGTTACACGTCAACTGAGTCATAAACATATATTTGGTTAGCCTTTTTTAGCCTGAATGGAAATTGGTCCATTAATCGATCTTTGTTACAATATTATTTTCATCATGCATTTCGAGAATAATTTAGTACTATTTACTGTACTAATCCACTTCAATTAGAATAAATACAAAATTTATTTTTTCCATTTTGATCAAATCACATAGAAACGCATATAAAGAACGGTACACCTGAATTAAAGTATTTTAATCATGTAAATTTTCGCTTATAAATAATGGTGGTTTCCAATTTCGAAGATTGTTTCCAAAATTTATAATTTATTTTAAATCTCGTTAATTCTTCACTATAAATAATACAACTTTTAACACAGCGACGTGATGGAGTGTACAAAGTACAGTACTGTAATGCAAATCCATTTTTAGAAGTAGCATTTTTACAATCAGAATATTTCCAGTTACTTAAGAGACTCATTTGAAAAATTACCCATTTATTAAATCTACAAGATAAAAATTAAAATACACGAGACTCTTGGGTTTTATATTTAGTTTATTAAAGTCAATTATTGATGTCAAGTACCAGACCTATATTGTCGAATTATAAAGAGGGGGTAGATAAACAAATTGTAGAACTACTGTAATCGAAATTACAAAATCTTATTGGGTAATGTCGATAATCTTGAGATTCAAATGGAGTTATTTATTTAACAATAATTATTTATTGATGTTCGGTGCGATACAGCATTGAGGAATCATAGAGATAGTGCTAGTTAACTAAATTGTAGTATGATCGAATTTTCAAATTTTATTGAGAATTGACCAACAGTGAGTGACCTGTGACCGCTATAATTATCTTATTTGAACAGTGAACTTGGATCTCTTCCACAAAGCTCTTTTTCTTAAACTCACCTGAGCCGCAACTATCTTATTTGAACATTGAACTTGGACCTTTTTCTACAATACGGTACAACATCTTGAACGTTTTAATACCGGAGATATCAGTGATCAGAAGAATATGAACTGTGGATCCAGTGGAGAAGATGAATTTGTGATTATCTTCTCAATTCGTGGAGAGGCACACGTGGTAGAAGCCAAGAAAGAGAGGATTTAGGAAGTATGTTTGAGATTAGCCCCGCTGCAGGGAACAAGTCACGCTTCTCTTCCTGATGCTCAAGCCACACGTGCAAGGTAGATGAACAGCCTTTTTCCCAACAATCTTTTATGAAATTATTGAATATCAAACAGAAGTTTTACTCAACTCTCAGGCGGAGTTGATCGTCCTAATATTGGCAATTGAATTCCTTGACGATGAACGAGAGGCACAATGAACTATAATGTTTGTAGACGGGTTTATAAGCCTCGTCGTCCACTGGATCCGTTTTCGTCCGAAAACCTCCGATTTTCGTTAGCATTGTCCGAAATGTTGGCAATTTGGACGTTCGGAAGTTTTTCAACGAAAACGGTTCCATTGGACGACCAAGTGTACTGGATTCTGTTTTGAGAAAACGAGAGGTACCGGTACTTATAAACAAATTTTGAATTTTTTTGAAAAATTGTAATTTGGCTATTCTTTCTCCAAATATAATTACTATTCAGGCTTTCTCAGTATCGTTTGAGTATGCAGTATCATTTCACAGTCTTCTGAAATTCCTTTAGAATTTACATCAAATCTCGCAATGGTAGAAGCACAGAAAAAAGGAATGCGCCTAATTTTTTTAGTATAAAAACGAATTTACCCCTTGCAGCTTTCTCAAACCATTGAAAAAATTAGCTTTGAAATGAAAATCAGGAAAAATGTTACGTTTTTTGGGAAAAATTATGAGATTGTTCATTATTGTGCTTGAGCTTGACAGACCCATAAGAATTATTGAACATAAGATGTTGAATCTTTTTTCAGTTTCTTTCTATTCTTAAAATATAATATTCACTTGATTATAATTGATTGACTTGAATTATTTTTGGAGAAAAAAGAATTTAGTAAAGAATAGAGATAGATAAAGAGAGGAATATAAATGGATTGATAAGAGACAGAGATGGAGATCATTCTAGAAGCCTGATTAGTGTAACAATTGAAATTCTGCCAAAAAGAGTTTTCCTGGCTGCCCAAAGGTGAATTATATTCTCTTTTGATCTGAAATAGTTATAAGAGGACATTCATTTCATGGATGTGACTCTTTGTTGGCAAATGTTTCCTCTGAATTTATACGCATTCCAGACGTAGAATTATGAGAAACAAATACAACAAAATGCATTCGCCAAAAGGGAGTATCCATGTAGAGATTTATAATTTGCTGAAATGAGTGGTAATTAGTATCTGGATGGAGTAAAACGGCTATTGTTTGGGAACAATTTGAGAAGCAAGCTAATAATAGAGTTTCGGCTTTCTAAACGTTGTGGGTTGAACGAAAATAGCTCGCCCTCAGCCAGAATAATAGTCTGTCTATATTACTCGTAATGTAAACTTTGCCAGTAACAACCCACTGCAATAATTATTATGAACACTATTATTAACTTTGGTCATTATAATTACTGTGGAAATTGAGTAAGTGGACTTGTAATACTTGATTGTCCACTGATTATTCCCTGTCAGTTTCATAATGTTAATGAACTTCTTTTGGGAACATTGTCTGTGAAATCTGTCATTTCAACTATCTGAATAATGATAAATGTAGCATTTATTGTTCCTTGAACATTAGTTCATATCATATGCAAAAACTACAATACATTACAAATAACAAATTTCAATGCATACATTCCATACAAATTACAATGCATTACATGCCGACTTTTTTATTCCATATTTGGTCTTTACAAATACTCTTTTCAGTAGATGTTGAGACGTTGAGACTCAAATAGGAAATACTGCATATCATCTGTTATCCACCTCTATTATACAGTACCTGGAAATAATTAGGAGTATCTATCTGGGTATCCATACATCTCCTTCTCAATTTGAGCCTTTATATGACAACATCCGGAAGATCGTTTTCCTTGATTGCTCCTTCAACCAACATGAATTCATAAAAATGTTCAAGCATAAATAAATTACTTCCCCGATTCATGAATAAACTGCTGAACATAATTAATTTATTTATGTACGTATTTCAATATTTTTTATCCATATACGAGGAGCTCGAAAAAAGTTTAGTTGAATGGACGTGCAGATTTTCTCAATAATTGATGATACCCTTATGAGCTTTTATCCATCCACTTCCAGTAAATATTCTTCCAGCAACCGGTCGGTGAACCCAGGTCTTCAAATACCATTGACAAATGATCATCTCTAAAAATTCCTGTCGGAAATATTTTTTTACATGAATTCTATTTGAGGTTTTCAATACTGTACTTTATCAAGATCATCAGGTCTCTTCTGAGCATGTGTATCCGTGCTCAAACTCTGTGTGTGTCTGCATTCTCTAAGGTTAGGTCAAGACCGGTCAACAGCCTAGTTCACTTCAGTTTCCTCTCCTTATCATATTATCAGTACTTCTCTCTTGTTAGATATCTTGCTCTCACACTCTCTTTCTATCTCACTATTTTCACTTGTCTCTCTCTCTCTCTCTCTCGAGCTCTCTCTCTCTCTGTCACACTTGTTCCTCGAACAAACAAGTCCTCTGCCTGTGCTATGTGCTTAGTGCCACGCCTTGAAACGACGACAAACCCAAGATTCCTTTGCAGCTGAAGATGAAAACAGTCAAATTCACTATGTGTTGAGACTTCTGTTGAAAAATCGTCTAAAAACGAATGAACTCGTATATGAACTTGTGACTGTTGAATGAAATTTATTCAGAATTTCGAGAGGAAAAGCTACTATCAATTTAAATTAAAAATGACATAATACCATCCAAATTCATCTCTCTCAAACTTAATCAAACTTGATTGCCATACTCAGTTACTCATATATTTATATTTATATATTTATTCATATTAACTCTCCAATTAGAAATCATCGCAGAAGTAGATTGAGATAATTTTTTGCAAACTTCTTTCATTTGAAGTTTATATAATTATGTTTTGTACATTAATATTGTAGGACATCTCATTTTAGAGATAATTTCTTCCTTGATCTAGTGTAGTTTAAAAAAAAAAGACATTGTTTCTATTCTTCTGACTTAAAACCATGAGAACATTACTCTCTTATTTATGTAATCATTGAATAAACCTAACAGTTGTCCTGAGGTTGACAATTTAACATTTTTTCTCTGATCAAGCAACAAGATCCTTTTTTTAGTTTTTTTTTATCGTATGGCTTTTTTTATTAGTGGGGAGACCCTCACGGGTAGGTTCCACCTCGCCTAATTGCACAATGTTTTGTGTCGGTCACCCATCCAAGTGCGGTCTTGAATGTGTGTTACTTAACCACATGATTACTAAGCAACCGCTCTCAACCTTTTTTAGTGATCATGACACATTACAATCATATACATATAATAATATTGCAAGTATACTACTACTACTACTCGTGTCAGAGACAATGCATTGCATGTGAACAGCAATAAACGTACATATACATAAAACATATTAAATAAAACGTACATAAATTATATAGATGAGTAATTCCCATCAGTCAGTAATAATAAAATTATAGTTCAAGATATAAGTTAAACTGTATCAGACCAGAAATTGGCCACCTCAATTGCATTCTCCCTCGCCATCAGGAGATCATCCAGTGTGCAGGAGACTGGGCACTGTGGACAGCTATATAAATGGGCAGTTGTCTGTTCCTCGCCGCACTCACATAGTGTTGATGGTTCTCTAAGATAATTCCATTTCATCATGTTATCCCTTGTTCTGGCAACCCCGCTTCTCAGTCGGTTGAGAGACTTCCACGTCTTCCATTGCAGATCGGCGCCTGGAGGGGTTGCCTCTATGGGAGGGATCCATGAATGGAAATCTATATTTCTGGCTGTCCAAAGGTTATTCCGAGCTGTCGAGGGAGAAGAGGTTTCATTTGTGGTGGTCTTGAGGAAACTCTTTCTCGATCTTAGTCTGTTGGGGGGTGGCTGGTGTCCATGCAGTGTATGAGCATCATTCACCTCCATCTTATGTCTCTCTATGTTTGCTGCAACTTCCCGTCTTATGTCTGGAGGGGCTATCCCTGATAGGCTGTACAGTTTGTATGTGGAGGTTGCTCTCAGGCATCCTGAAGTAATCCTGCATGACTCATTTAGAGCATAATCCACATGTTTAGCATGAGCGGATCTGCAAGTATAAAAAGTGATGAACAAATATGTTGGACTTGGACCTAGTCTATTCTATGGAATTTTTTCTCGACTAACTTTTGGAACAGAAGCAGTTAGGTTCTAACACCTGTTTCTACTTTCCTTGATATTGAATTGGTTGATCAATTAAATCAACACATAATCATCGCATTGAATCTATTTTCAGAAATATTAAATTCTATTGCCTGAAAGACAGCCAGAATTGAGGAATTAATTTTTCAATTGTAAGATGCGATAGAAGAATGTACAAGGAAGAGACAAACGATGGGCGTGTGACTAGGAAAATGTGAGAGTAAAAAGGATTCGTGGTGTGACGCCGCCAGATTTGAAATTTCTCTGAAATCGTCGGTAGGGAGTGGCGACCCGCGAACAACGGGTTGGCGCTCTCAACTCTGAAACAATGGTTGTACAGATCCCGGTTTCTAAAAATATTACCCTACAATGCCTGGGAGTGAAAACAAAACTTTCTTATTCTTAGATCACTTTTACCTTTTCTTCGATTCCGCTTTCGGCTTCTGTTTGTGCATTCTGCTCTTCTCTCCGTTTATCTCTCTCTCTCACACTTAACATAACACGGCTGATTATCATTCTCTCTGTTCACCAACCTCACATTCTTCCAATAATTCAAAGGATACGTCTCTATTCGAGCTCGGTTGTGTCTGGTAGCGCATTCTAATAAAATTACAACCGCGAGCAAAATGTTGGAATCATGTTGCACGGTAGCAAAACAGACCAACTGCCCCAGGACCTTATTGTTTTCTTGAAAAGTATTGAGATTGCTCACCTGAATTTAAAAGTAGTGTAATTAAGAAGTAGTTGTAGAGTAATAGAAGTAGTATTTTTCATTCGCTATATAATATTTCTTCAATAGTATAAGCCTGGTACCCTAAAAGAATATTTGTTCTTATAAGTTCTGGTACTCTAAAAAGCATTTGTATTCATACTGTTGTTATTATTTTCCATCAAACATTATTCTCCATTGTTTCTTTGAATAGTATGTTTTTGAGATCTTGGGGCCCATTTGCACCATCTTCTTCTAATCTAACTTAAACCAAACGTCAGATCTTATAACTTTAGAGCAAACTGTAGAGTAATCCCCACAGTGTAGGGTGAACCCACACTTCAAACCAGACTTGTAACAATACCTAAGAGTCTACATAATGACAGAAACAAACCTCCGATTTCTACAATAAAGTAATCAATAATCTTGTTGAAATTACAGCATTGTCGATGATGCTTGTTCATTCGGGTGAAAGTAGTTGGAGCTCTTATTATAAACTTCATTTATTTTCTCAAGTTGTGTTTATTCTAAAGTTTGATTGAAACTTTAATTTTTTCAGTGCTGCATCAACAATCCAGGTACAACCAGTTTTGAAAGGGTCTGAGATTTGATTCAAAATTTTATAAATAATAATGTTTTTGATGACATGTATATCGTTTTCTTTCTTTTTTGAGATTAGAGACTCAGGTATTTGTGTACAGTACTCGACGTCATGAGAACACAATTCACTAGATATAGAATCCAATAATATTTCAGTATTAATATCACGGTTTCAACCCAATATCAACAATTCGCTTAATCACTTGTGAGAAAAATCAACATAAGAATTCAATATGAAATCATACTACAATAAAATTATCTCGCCCACTGTATTCAAACTCAATTTTTAAATAGCAGAGTGAATAGGAAAGTGATTTCAAGAAAAAAAAAATTACTGGTCACTTTGGTATCAAAAAATCAATGAATGTATAGTGAATCAATCCATTCCCTTGATAAACTGTCAAATCTTGTTCTGTTACATAATTTCTGTCGTCTGCGAAACTAAACACTATTAGCCTCGCCGTCCAGTGGAACAGTTTTCACCCTAAAACTTCCTACTTCGAACAGCAGGTGATTTGATTCAATGTTTTTCGGACGATCGGACGTATCGGACAATAACGGTTCCAGAGGACAACGAGGCTAATTATGTGTTGGAAGAATACAAGCAATTGATAAATTCTATTTGGAGGAATAAATTTCTCAAATTGGAACTCAATATGACTGTAATGCAGTGGCGTGAATGAAAAAATCTCCAATCCAGCTTAACGTTTTAAAACTGGATTCTTATCTTGAAAGTGAATTAGTCTAATGAGCTCAGACTTGGATGGGGAAAATACCATTGATTATCCCAATTAGGGAAATACTCGAAATTGGAATCAAAAGCTTAACAACTTAAAAAATGTATTCATTATTGATAAAAAACATTTCTGAAACTCGATTTTTGTCTTGGAAGCTATCCAATCTTTTCAATTTTTACTCGACTTTCAATCACTGGAATGTAGAGAATAGAATGTGATGAACTATACTCAAATAATAAGATGTTAACAATACAGTGAAACGTACAAACCCGTCACAATTAATTCTAAACAATCATTATTATAACCATGTAATAACCGAAATTTAATTAAACATTCAACCTGATTTGAATTATTGCATTTAATTATTATGAATAAATTTCCTGTCCCTATGTTAAGGTATTGAGCGAAATGGGCATGTCATCACTATCACTATAGATCCACTACCATACCATCATTTGTTTTGTTTTTTTTCCGTTTATAAATTGAGATATTTTCTCGCCACTGTTTTTTTTATCTTATAGTATTTTTTTTCTCACTAAATTGATATGCCAAGATATTGCCAGACCACTCACAACACAGGCTTCAGCCTACATGTGAGTCTCACAAGTATTAGTATAAGGTCTACATATTTATATGAATACTAATAAAAAGATATAAAATTATGTTAATTACATAATCATGTTATAGGCGATAAGTTAAAAGGTAGTAGTATTATGTAAATATGGTATAATGTATTGTTGAAATTGTGAGAAATAAATTTTGATTTGATTTGATTTGATTTGATTTGATGGCCAACATATTTCTGGGGCCAATAATAATTTCTAGACCGATTACTTTCTCAATCTTTAAAATCATTGTTAGACATAATTTGTTGCTGGATGTAATACATTTATTGTACGATATTTGGAAATTACGTGATTGTTTGACACAATTGAAACTTATAAACATGTAATTATATACAGTGATGCGATGTAGATACTCTATGAGAGTAAATGTTCAATTTAGTACTCTAATATTAGGCTACTCTATGCAGTTTTAGAAATATTGGTTACAAAAAAGTCATTATTAATGGTACTCTCCTTCCACATATTATCAACAGCTACAAAAAATATTGCATCTCATTTAATTCACTAAATTTAAAAACTAATCCGTTCTCTTAACAGTCTTGACTTTAAGCTATATAAAATTTAGAAGTTATTTTACTGCCAATTATGAAATAAGTAATAGAGTTATTGAAATAATTTGACCATGTTTCAAACGTTCGCAATACGGAATTTCAAATATTAATGGTATTCATGTAATATTTTTATTTTTATCAATCTCAAAAAATTCAATTTCGAGAAGAATAAATTGAAAATGTTCAGCAGGCTCATTTGAATCTTATTTCTACATCCACCCTATGTGGAGTAGATTGATACTACCTGTGGAACAGAAAAAATGTGAAAAATAAAAACGGATGGCCATCTAACGAAGCAGAGGAAGGATTTGATCGTAAGGCCATTTGATCGGAGCAGTTGATGAAGTGGATGACCCTTCACTCAAGCGGCTGGTTGGTATTTATAGGATCGAGGGGTTTATGACCCCGCCGCTTCTCTCAGTGGGAAGTCCGCCTCACATGTGAGAGAGAGGAAAACAACAAGTGCTGGTTTCTGTGTGTAAAAAATTGAAATGGTTCAAGAGTGGTTGAAGAGAGAACGAAGAACAAGATGAGGAAGAGAGCGAGGAGAGCGGGAGAGAGATTGAAAAAAGAAGAGATCTAAAAATTAGTAAATGACTTCAAGACCACCGCTTTGAATATCTGGGGGTTCCTATCACTAAAAAATCATGACCATGAAAAGGGTGATATTTTTTGCGAAGGATTCAGTTATTCGAAACGAAAGAAGTGTTTCAGTTTTAATAATATGAAAAGAAATAGGTTTGTAAACGAAAAAGTATTCTGAAAATGACTTTTTGAATATGAAAGTTTTAAAAATAATGCAGTAATAATGCTTGACGAAGAGTATTATATAGATCCTCAAATATCATTTCAAATGAATTGTCATTCGATGGCAAATCTCATTTCTGCAGGGACTCAAACGGAATCAGATAGTATCACCACCGGTATAGTATCGTATAAACTGAAGCCATAAGTTGCTCTTCAGCACTTGGCTGAAAACAGTGATTTTCCAATAAAACATTTTTTAATTCAGTTAGTTACAACTTAGACTCACAAATAGGAACTTAACATAGTAAGCTTGAAAAGATCGATAATATATCACAGTACAATATATTAATAGTACGTCGCAGAAGATTCTAAAACTTTTGTATAATTTACAATGTAGCATACTTCTTCTTTTAACGCTCCCCAATGCTTATTCTGGATATTGGAAGGTAATCAGGATTTTAAGAGGAGAGGACGAGATTATGTTCACTCTCTTAATAGAGATTTCACAAATTTACCAAATCAACCGCTCAAATAACTACGAAATCATTCATCATTAATCAATTTATTGATCTGCAGTTATCATAGATGCGTACCTACGATATTTATGAGTGGTCCTTACATACAGATAAAATTAAGTTGTTTTACCAAGCGTGCCTTTCAAGCTACTCTATTTATGCAACACATACTAGCAGAAAGTAATGATAATCAAGACAATCTTTATCGATCCTCATCGTGTTGACAAATACTTGAATTGTTTTAGTAGAAATGTGATTTCTACTAGCAAAAACCATTTCAAGAAAATGATGTCAATATGATATTGAAAACCTAGTGGCAATCTATCAACTGAAAAAGTAAATTTTTTCCTTCAGAATAAGCAATCAGAGAATAAAAAAATTCATCTTATACTGTAGTACTTCACCTTCATTTCCATTCTCCTCTCTACTGAACACAATTATTAATGAAAACTGAAATATCAAAATTGAATGTAAAATTACCCGAAATTTATTCAAGCGTATGCTTTCCTTGATATCTTCCTAATCGTATGCTTTCTTTATGATGTTACTCTGTTTGATCTCTTTTGCAAAACCCAACTCAAGATTATTTATTATCAAACAATCAAAGAACAAATCCACTTTACAGCTGTATAAAGCCAATTCTCCCGATAATTTCTTGTACTAATCATTCGACTCATAGACAGACAGACACATAGCAGCGCAGCGAAACTCAACCGACAGCTTCAATATTTAAGACCCTTGTCAATTACCCAGCTGAGAAATGCAGTTGACATTTTAATGCGATCAATTTATATTTAAACTCATGTCTATGTTAGCAGCAGCTAAGGCCTCGCCTGTCAAGAGGCCATGAAATATTGCTAATTCTATGTAGGCCAACAATACAGCAGGCTGTAGTTATGAGCGCAACCGACAGAGGTCGTGCTTGTCGTATAGCAAAACCGATTAGCGCAAGGGCGCTTCAAGATAAGGCAAAAGCATTGAGCATTCCAGATTTCTTCTCCCAACTGCAATGAAGAAATTGAACAAATCGCATTCCAGTCGTGAACCCAACCACAAGAGCCTGTCTCTCCAGTCACTTTATGCTATTTGCAAATAAATCGGATGAAATACCACAACTGATGTATGCATTGAACTGATGTGAATGGAAAAGCTATTAGATTGTAATCTGGCTTTATTCGTTCCAAGTAGAAGTTCAAAGAACAAGATTCTATCACATATTGGACTCGTTGCTAATTTGAGGTAGGAGAGCTAGACAAACTGGAGAAATGAAGAAATACCGTATCGATTGCACGATAGTGAGAGACATGAGTAACGAAAGATATGCTACACCACATTTTCTAAAAAAAGTAGATGATAGAGACACTTTATAGAATAATAAATGATAGAGTAGAATCATATACTATCTGTAATAAAAGAAGAGATCCTTTATCGCAAGGTGGAAAAATTTTTGCAAGTGATGCAAGTGGAGCTGCAGAGAGATATTCCTCTAAAATTATTTATTTCAATCCAAATAGAACTCTATTACATTATTATTGAGTTGTATGTAATAATATGTATTATATTGTGTCGTCAATAATTGGCAATTATTGTAAAAGACTTTTTTCTGATAGTACATAATTTGTAATCAGCTAATGAGCGAGAATGATAATAATTAATCATCATAGCCTAGTTTGTAGAAATTCAACTTGATGCAACTTGAAAAGTTTCAAAATAAATTTATAGAAAGAACAATATTATTGAATAATTTATACTCGCTTACAAGCTGATGCCTATTCGACACAAAAGTCTCCGGTTAATTATTTGTGTCAGGGGTTTGAGGTAAGAAATGATATGTTAAATAACAGTCAGTTAGTTAACTGCCCATTTATAGCTGTCCACAGTGCCCAGTCTCCTGCACACTGGATGATCTCCTGATGGCGAGGGAAAATGCAATCGTGGTTGCCAGTTTCTGGTCTGAAACAGTTTAACTTATATCTTGAACAATTTGATCTTAACTATCATTTTATTATTACTGACTGATGGGAATTAACCATCTATATAATTAAGCACGTATTATCTAATATGTTTTATGTATATGTACGTTTATTGCTGTTCCCATGCAATGCATTGTCTCTGACACGAGTAGTAGTAGTAGTCAGTTAGGAAATCGAACAACTTAAAAAATTAAGCGATAGCAAATTGAAGGAGCGACGCTCCAGACGCCAACTTGCCACAAGATGAAATTATATTTTTTTTCCAGTGACAAAAGCATGTGATGTGATATGATTTATTAAGCATTAACTTTAACATAATATTTATATAAATGGAGAGTAGGCTAATATCTAATATATCCTATCTGAACTCATCATTGAACTAGGACTTCAGTAAAAGAAAGTCTCTGTGATAAAGAAAATTTCCAATTATCTATTTCATAACCCAAACCGTAATTCCTTGGAAAAAGTGTATGATGTGGAAAGTGTTATCGAGGAGTGGCTGAAATTGAGGCTTGGCAGCGGGTGTATGAAAGTGCGGCAGATGGAATAAATATGGGGAATATTTTGGACTAGAAATTTTGCCGTGCAGAAAAGAAAACTAGAGAAGGGATGGGGAGGTGTGTGTATGCCATTAGTGGTGCTGCCTGATAGATGGTTCTCCTTGTCCCCGTTCTTTCCAGTTCACGTCTGGTAATTTATGATTTTGCAAGGTGGCTCTGATGGTCCATCCTTCTCTTCTACCTTCCTTCCTATTCTTTCGCATTTTCCTGCTCATTCTCTTTTCCATGCCATGTAATGCGCTCCCGTACGCCGCCCAAGAAAATGCCTCGAACAGTTATGGGACCAGATACCCAAGTTGCGGATGGGGGGTTCGACCATCGAACATCGATTAGGGCTTTTTATGCAAATATCGATACTTACCCACCTACCTCCTACCATTTTTCCATTTTTCCTGCATCTTCTCTTCAAAAAAAGGCCATCTACACTCGATCCTCCTGCCTCTCGTAATTCCTCGGTAACAGCCTTATCTGCAGCGGCACAGCCTTTTGCTGCTAACAGCACTGATGTATACTTTGTATCAAAGTATAAAATTTGCTACACGCCTATAAACCGACCCTGCTACAATTTTATTTCCATATCCACACAAAATTCTCATCACAGAGGAAAATGTACATGGAAACTCGCTAGAACCTGATCTGTCGCTATTTGACTGGTAATTTTAAATTGAAATTGTTGAAAAACACAATTCAACTGATGACAAAGCAATTGGAAATTTGAAAATCGGACTAATGGATTAGTAGCAATACTCTACAATTTAATATACTTTAGAACGATGAAGAATGAAGAATTTATAAATGTCTTGAATGCTATCAAGATTTTTTAATGTCATCATTCTTTTATATTCAGTATTTTAAAAACATATGAACCGGAAAATTTTCTTGATGTAGAGTAAAAGCAGACTATTTAAAACCTCATAGTGAATTAATCTCTAATCAAATCAATCGTAAACCTCCAATTTGCTTTAGTTTATACACATTTTCGGAAAGAATCACCCTTTAATAACTTACACCTTGCTTTTCGGCATTGCGTTTAAAGTGGAATTTCCTCATTTATTGATCTGTATGATTTTTAAGTTGAAATTCCATTCTAGTTTATTAAAAGTAAATCATCAATCTATAGAGGGTAGATAACCATCTATAAGAGAAGATGGTTATGCGGATTGACGTTAAGTCCATTCAAATAAAATGTTGACTTTCAACTCTTTCTGATTATGATTACACAACTTAGAAATATACATTCTCAACATACCGGTATAGCTACCCTTCTATGTAACGGAAACAACACTTATCTTTCGAGTAACAGTATAAACCATAATTTAGAAGAGTTATGTACTACGTTGAACAAAAGCTGGAATTTTTAGAGTGCGCCCTCACCAATCCCCTCCAACATTTAAACAATAATTCTTGCAAAGAGTAATAGAGAATCATGAATAACAATTTCATAATCGTTTGAAACTGTTGAGGGCTCAATTATTCTGAAGACAACAAAGACCTTGGCATTCTTGAAGAGGGGTTCAAGTGGCAGTTCATTGCCAAGGTTCGCGGAGAGGAGTTATTACTGAGCCCATTAAAATTCATCATTGACGATGGGAGATGCATGGGCATGGAGGCGCTCGCACTTGATAGCCGTCGAATGCTTTCAATTTTTCGGACAAGAAGTTTATGACAGTGGTACAATAAAATTTATTGTGTTCATTTCCCGTTCCTTTACAGGCGCATTCATTTGTCTTTGCCAAGGGGTGAGACGCGAGTAATGAGAAGGGTGTCTTCTGAGCAAGAGGAGAAAAGATGTTTGAGGGATGAATTTCTTCCGGTCCACGACTTGTTATACCAAGGCTTTCTGCTTCACCCCTATCTGACAATTGATCTCATTGAGGAGCCCAAGCTATTGTTCCACTACACAAAGCCGAGTTCAGGACGTATATAAATCCACAAACATGATGGGCTTTGAATTTTTTCAAGTTTGTGGTCCAGGTTGAACTGAGAGCTAGGTAAAATAGTAATTTGATAACAAGGGGAGAGATAACTAATTAGGAAGAAATTAGCCATTATAAATGAAGGGCATAATCGTTTCTATCCAATTGAAACAGAAATTGAAAAGAGTTATTAGTTGTAAATTAGGCTACATCGTCAGTGAAATCTTTTTGCTTTAAAACTTGGTTTACACATCCATTAGGCTATGATTAGAAAAGGAAGAATATTCAGTGGTCAGATAGCCCTCATACAACACTATCTTACGCAATTTTTTTCTGCTTAAATTACAACACTTGAATTGACCAACAGCATCTGAGAACTTTTCAAGAGGGTGGGTCATCTCAAGGTGTATAGAATTATACTATTTTATTATTCTATACAGCTTGAGGTCATCAATAAAACATTAATTATTCCATCAACACTCCTGTTATGTATACAGACCAAAATATGTAAGTATGAAAGTTGACACCTAAAGGAAACACTCTAACATTTTACATTCATACCTATATTTCACAATTATTTTGAAGTTTCAGAAATTACTGAGATTATTCCGTAGATAAAGTTGTTCTTACTCGGTTGGAGATGATAGGAAGGCAACAAATACTTTTCATGGAGAATCACACTGATATCCACTATTTTTGCAAGACTTCCACTAGAAACCTAGAAAATTGACTAGATTCACAGAAAATCAATAGGTTCGTTTCGTGGGCTAACATTTTCTCACTATAATGTATTGTCTACTAGGATATGGAAGAAAATTTCGCTTAGTTTTTTATATCTTCATCAAATTTGATATAGGCTTGAGAGTCGTCAAAACGTTGTGGTATCACCCAGGGATTCCCGGAATAATTAATACTTTATCATAAATGTAAGGTCCTAGCTTTGAAACATTTGATATCTCAAATATTAAAATGACCTCCCAAGATGCTTGGAACTGTATGATATGTAGATTTCTATATGGAGAACCATCATGCAGATTTATAATTTTTTCTTCATTGGCTGTAATTTTTTATACAATTTTTTCATGAAACTCGGTACCGATTTATTAATCGCTGACATCAGGGGTGGAGCTGTTAATCGGTGACATCTGCGAATACATAATGAAGAGGAACAAAGCAGTCACAAACCCGTCACAATTAATTCTAAACAATCATTATTATAACCATGTAATAACCGAAATTTAATTAAACATTCAACCTGATTTGAATTATTGCATTTAATTATTATGAATAAATTTCCTGTCCCTATGTTAAGGTATTGAGCGAAATGGGCATGTCATCACTATCACTATAGATCCACTACCATACCATCATTTGTTTTTTTTTTCGTTTTTAAATTGAGATATTTTCTCGCCACTGTTTTTTTTATCTTATAGTATTTTTTTTCTCACTAAATTGATATGCCAAGATATTGCCAGACCACTCACAACACAGGCTTCAGCCTACATGTGAGTCTCACAAGTATTAGTATAAGGTCTACATATTTATATGAATACTAATAAAAAGATATAAAATTATGTTAATTACATAATCATGTTATAGGCGATAAGTTAAAAGGTAGTAGTATTATTATGTAAATATGGTATAATGTATTGTTGAAACTGTGAGAAATAAATTTTGATTGGATTTGATTTGATTTGATTTGATGGCCAACATATTTCTGGGGCCAATAATTTCTAGACCGATTACTTTCTCAATCTTTAAAATCATTGTTAGACATAATTTATTGTTGGATGTAATAAATTTATTGTACCATATTTGGAAATTACGTGATTGTTTGACACAATTGAAACTTATAAACATGTAATTATATACAGTGATGCGATGTAGATACTCTATGAGAGTAAATGTTCAATTTAGTACTCTAATATTAGGCTACTCTATGCAGTTTTAGAAATATTGATTACAAAAAAGTCATTATTAATGGTACTCTCCTTTCACATGTTATCAACAACTACAAAAATATTGCATTGAATCTCATTTAATTCACTAAATTTAAAAACTAATCCGTACTCTTAACAGTCTTGACTTTAAGCTATAAAATGTAGAAGTTATTCTACTGTCAATAATAAAATAAGTAATACGGTTATTGTAATAATTTGACCATGTATCAAAAGTTTGCAATACGGAAATTCAAATATTAATGGTATTCATGTAATATTTTTATTTTTATCAATGTCAAAGAATTCAATTTCGAGAAGAATAAATTGAAAATCTTCAGCAGGCTCATTTGAATCTTATTTCTACATTCACCCTATGTGGAGTAGATTGATACTACCTGTGGAACAGAAAAAATGTGAAAAATAAAAACTGATGGCCATCTAACGAAGCAGAGGAAGGATTTGATCGTAAGGCCATTTGATCGGAGCAGTTGATGAAGTGGATGACCCTTCACTCAAGCGGCTGGTTGGTATTTATAGGATCGAGGGGTTTATGACCCCGCCGCTTCTCTCAGTGGGAAGTCCGCCTCACATGTGAGAGAGAGGAAAACAACAAGTGCTGGTTTCTGTGTGTAAAAAATTGAAATGGTTCAAGAGTGGTTGAAGAGAGAACGAAGAATAAAATGAGGAAGAGAGCGAGGAGAGCGGGAGAGAGATTGAAAAAAGAAGAGATCTAAAAATTAGTAAATGACTTCAAGACCACCGCTTTGAATATCTGGGGGTTCCTATCACTAAAAAATCATGACCATGAAAAGGGTGATATTTTTTGCGAAGGATTCAGTTATTCGAAACGAAAGAAGTGTTTCAGTTTTAATAATATGAAAAGAAATAGGTTTGTAAACGAAAAAGTATTCTGAAAATGACTTTTTGAATATGAAAGTTTTAAAAATAATGCAGTAATAATGCTTGACGAAGAGTATTATATAGATCCTCAAATATCATTTCAAATGAATTGTCATTCGATGGCAAATCTCATTTCTGCAGGGACTCAAACGTAATCAGATAGTATCACCACCGGTATTATAGTATATAAACTGAAGCCATAAGTTGCTCTTCAGCACTTGGCTGAAAACAGTTATTTTCCAATAAAACATTTTTTTATTCAGTTAGTTACAACTTGCACTCACTAATAAGAAATTAACATAGTAAGCTCTAGCTTGAAAAAATCGATAATATATCAAAGCACAATACAGTATATTAATAGTACGTCGCAGAAGATTCTAAAACTTTTGTATAATTTACAATGTAGCATACTTCTTCTTTTAACGCTCCCCAATGCTTATTCTGGATATTGGAAGGTAATCAGGATTTTAAGAGGAGAGGACGAGATTATGTTCACTCTCTTAATAGAGATTTCACAAATTTACCAAATCAACCGCTCAAATAACTACGAAATCATTCATCATTAATCAATTTATTGATCTGCAGTTATCATAGATGCGTACCTACGCTATTTATGAGTGGTCCTTACATACAGATGAAATTGAGTTGTTTTACCAAGCGTGCCTTTCAAGCTACCCTATTTTTTCAACACATACTAGCAGAAAGTAATGATGATCAAGACAATCTTTATCGATCATCATCGTGTTGTCAAATACTTGAACTGTTTTAGTAGAAATGTGATTTCTACTACCAAAAACCATTTTAAGAAAAGATGTCAATGTGATATTGAAAACCTAGTTGCAATCTATCAACTGAAAAAGTAAATTATTTCCTTCAGAACAAGCAGAAAATGAAAAAAAATCATCTCATACTGTAGTACTTCACCTTCATTTCCACTCTCCTCTCTACTGAACAAAATTATTAATGAAAACTGAAATATCAAAATTGAATGTAAAATTACTCGAAATTTATCCAAGCGTATGCTTTCCTTGATATCTTCCTTGTCGTATGCTTTCTTTATGATGTTACTCTGTTTGATCTCTTTTGCAAAACCCAACTCAAGATTATTTATTATCAAACAATCAAAGAACAAATCCACTTTACAGCTGTATAGAGCCAATTCTCCCGATAATTTCTTGTACTAATCATTCGACTCATAGACAGACAGACACTTAGCAGCGCAGCGAAACTCAACCGACAGCTTCAATATTTAAGACCCTTGTCAATTACCCAGCTGAGAAATGCAGTTGACATTTTAATGCGATCAATTTATATTTAAACTCATGTCTATGTTAGCAGCAGCTTCGGCCTCGCCTGTCAAGAGGCCATGAAATATTGCTAATTCTATGTAGGCCAACAATACAGCAGGCTGTAGTTATGAGCGCAACCGACAGAGGTCATGCTTGTCGTATAGCAAAACCGATTAGCGCAAGGGCGCTTCAAGATAAGGCAAAAGCATTGAGCATTCCGGATTTCTGCTCCCGGCTGCAATGAAGAAATTGAGCAAATGGCATGCCAGTCGTGAACCCGGCCAGAAGAGCCTGTCTCTCCAGTCACTTTATGCTATTTGCAAATAAATCGGATGAAATACCACAACTGATGTATGCATTGAACTGATGTGAATGGAAAAGCTATTAGATTGTAATCTGGCTTTATTCGTTCCAAGTAGAAGTTCAAAGAACAAGATTCTATCACATATTGGACTCGTTGCTAATTTGAGGTAGGAGAGCTTGACAAACTGAAGAAATGAAGAAATACTGTATCGATTGCACGATAGTGAGAGACATGAGTAACGAAAGAAATGCTACACCACATTTTCTAAAAAAGTAGATGACAGAGACACTTTATAGAATAATAAATGATAGAGTAGAATTAAATACTATCTGTAATAAAAGAAGAGATCCTTTATCGCGGGGTGGAAAAATTCTTGCAAGTGATGCAAGTGGAGCTGCAGAGGGGTATTCCTCTATAATGATTTTTTTCAATCCAAATAGAACTCTATTACATTATATTGAGTTGTATATTATAATGTATTATATTGTGTCGTCAATAATTGAGAATTATTGTAAAAGACTTTTCTTTTTGATACTACATAATTTGTAATCAGCTAATGAGCGAGAATGATATGATTAATCATCATAGCCTAGTTTGTAGAGATTCAACTTGATGCAAAAACGTTTAAAAATAAATTTATAGAAAGAACAATATTATTGAATAATTCATACTCGCCTACAAGCTGATGCCTATTCGACACAAAAGTCTCCGGTTAATTATTTGTGTCAGGGTTTGAGGTAAGAAATGATATGTTAAATAACAGTCAGTTAGTTAACTGCCCATTTATAGCTGTCCACAGTGCCCAGTCTCCTGCACACTGGATGATCTCCTGATGGCGAGGGAAAATGCAATCGTGGTTGCCAGTTTCTGGTCTGAAACAGTTTAACTTATATCTCGAACAATTTGATCTTAACTATCATTTTATTATTACTGACTGATGGTAATTATCCATCTATATGCACGTTTTATCTAATATGTTTTATATATATGTACGTTTATTGCTGTTCCATGCAATGCATTGTCTCTGACACGAGTAGTAGTAGTAGTCAGTTAGGAAATCGAACAACTTTAAAAAATTAAGCGATAGCAAATTGAAGGAGCGACGCTCCAGACGCCAACTTGCCACAAGATGAAATTATATTTTTTTTCCAGTGACAAAAGCATGTGATGTGATATGATTTATTAAGCATTAACTTTAACATAATATTTATATAAATGGAGAGTAGGCTAATATCTAATATATCCTATCTGAACTCATCATTGAACTAGGACTTCGGTAAAAGAAAAGTCTCTGTGATAAAAGAAAATTTCCAATTATCTATTTCATAACCCAAACCGTAATTCCTTGGAAAAAGTGTATGATGTGGAAAGTGTTATCGAGGGAGTGGCTGAAATTGAGGCTTGGCAGTGTATGAAAGTGCGGCAGATGGAATAAATATGGGGGAATATTTTGGACTAGAAATTTTTGCCGTGCAGAAAAGAAAACTAGAGAAGGGATGGGGAGGTGTGTGTATGCCATTAGGGGTGGTGCTGCCTGATAGATGGTTCTCCTTGTCCCCGTTCTTTCCAGTTCACGTCTGGTAATTTATGATTTTGCAAGGTGGCTCTGATGGTCCATCCTTCTCTTCTCTACCTTCCCTTCCTATTCTTTCGCATTTTCCTGCTCATTCTCTTTTTCCATGCCATGTAATGCGCTCCCGTACGCCGCCCAAGAAAATGCCTCGAACAGTTATGGGACCAGATACCCAAGTTGCGGATGGGGGGTTCGACCATCGAACATCGATTAGGGCTTTTTATGCAAATATCGATACTTACCCACCTACCTCCTACCATTTTTCCATTTTTCCTGCATCTTCTCTTCAAAAAAAGGCCATCTACACTCGATCCTCCTGCCTCTCGTAATTCCTCGGTAACAGCCTTATCTGCAGCGGCACAGCCTTTTGCTGCTAACAGCACTGATGTATACTTTGTATCAAAGTATAAAATTTGCTACACGCCTATAAACCGACCCTGCTACAATTTTATTTCCATATCCACACAAAATTCTCATCACAGAGGAAAATGTACATGGAAACTCGCTAGAACCTGATCTGTCGCTATTTGACTGGTAATTTTAAATTGAAATTGTTGAAAAACACAATTCAACTGATGACAAAGCAATTGGAATTTTGAAAATCGGACTAATGGATTAGTAGCAATACTCTACAATTTAATATACTTTAGAACGATGAAGAATGAAGAATTTATAAATGTCTTGAATGCTATCAAGATTTTTTAATGTCATCATTCTTTTATATTCAGTATTTTAAAAACATATGAACCGGAAAATTTTCTTGATGTAGAGTAAAAGCAGACTATTTAAAACCTCATAGTGAATTAATCTCTAATCAAATCAATCGTAAACCTCCAATTTGCTTTAGTTTATACACATTTTCGGAAAGAATCACCCTTTAATAACTTACACCTTGCTTTTCGGCATTGCGTTTAAAGTGGAATTTCCTCATTTATTGATCTGTATGATTTTTAAGTTGAAATTCCATTCTAGTTTATTAAAAGTAAATCATCAATCTATAGAGGGTAGATAACCATCTATAAGAGAAGATGGTTATGCGGATTGACGTTAAGTCCATTCAAATAAAATGTTGACTTTCAACTCTTTCTGATTATGATTACACAACTTAGAAATATACATTCTCAACATACCGGTATAGCTACCCTTCTATGTAACGGAAACAACACTTATCTTTCGGTAACAGTATAAACCATAATTTAGAAGAGTTATGTACTACGTTGAACAAAAGCTGGAATTTTTAGAGTGCGCCTCACCAATCCCCTCCAACATTTAAACAATAATTCTTGCAAAGAGTAATAGAGAATCATGAATAACAATTTCATAATCGTTTGAAACTGTTGAGGGCTCAATTATTCTGAAGACAACAAAGACCTTGGCATTCTTGAAGAGGGGTTCAAGTGGCAGTTCATTGCCAAGGTTCATGGAGAGGAGTTATTACTGAGCCCATTAAAATTCATCATTGACGATGGGAGATGCATGGGCATGGAGGCGCTCGCACTTGATAGCCGTCGAATGCTTTCAATTTTTCGGACAAGAAGTTTATGACAGTGGTACAATAAAATTTATTGTGTTCATTTCCCGTTCCTTTACAGGCGCATTCATTTGTCTTTGCCAAGGGGTGAGACGCGAGTAATGAGAAGGGTGTCTTCTGAGCAAGAGGAGAAAAGATGTTTGAGGGATGAATTTCTTCCGGTCCACGACTTGTTATACCAAGGCTTTCTGCTTCACCCCTATCTGACAATTGATCTCATCGAGGAGCCCAAGCTATTGTTCCACTACACAAAGCCGAGTTCAGGACGTATATAAATCCACAAACATGATGGGCTTTGAATTTTTTCAAGTTTGTGGTCCAGGTTGAACTGAGAGCTAGGTAAAATAGTAATTTGATAACAAGGGGAGAGATAACTAATTAGGAAGAAATTAGCCATTATAAATGAAGGGCATAATCGTTTCTATCCAATTGAAACAGAAATTGAAAAGAGTTATTAGTTGTAAATTAGGCTACATCGTCAGTGAAATCTTTTTGCTTTAAAACTTGGTTTACACATCCATTAGGCTATGATTAGAAAAGGAAGAATATTCAGTGGTCAGATAGCCCTCATACAACACTATCTTACGCAATTTTTTCTGCTTAAATTACAACACTTGAATTGACCAACAGCATCTGAGAACTTTTCAAGTGGGTGGGTCATCTCAAGGTGTATAGAATTATACTATTTTATTATTCTATACACCTTGAGGTCATCAATAAAACATTACTAATTCCATCAACCCTTCTGTTATGTATACAGACCAAAATATGTATTCAAAGTTGACACCTATAGGAAACACTTTGACATGTTACATTCATACCTATATTTCACAATTATTTCGAAGTTTCAGAAATTACTGAGATTATTACGGAGTTAAAGTTGTTCTTACTCAGTTGGATATAATAGGACGGCAACAAATTTACAAATACTTTTCATGGAGAATCACATTGATTACAACTATTTCTGCAAGACTCCCACTACAAACCTACAAAATCGACTAGATTCACAGAAAATCAATGGGTTCGTTCCATGGTCTAACATTTTCTCACTATAATGTATTGTCTACTAGGATATGGAAGAAAATTTCGCTTAGTTTTTTATATCTTCATCAAATTTGATATAGGCTTGAGAGTCGTCAAAACGTTGTGGTATCACCCAGGGATTCCCGGAATAATTAATACTTTATCATAAATGTAAGGTCCTAGCTTTGAAACATTTGATATCTCAAATATTAAAATGACCTCCCAAGATGCTTGGAACTGTATGATATGTAGATTTCTATATGGAGAACCATCATGCAGATTTATAATTTTTCTTCATTGGCTGTAATTTTTATACAATTTTTCATGAAACTCGGTACCGATTTATTAATCGCTGACATCAGGGTGGAGCTGTTAATCGGTGACATCTGCGAATACATAATGAAGAGGAACAAAGCAGTCACAAACCCGTCACAATTAATTCTAAACAATCATTATTATAACCATGTAATAACCGAAATTTAATTAAACATTCAACCTGATTTGAATTATTGCATTTAATTGATATGAATAAATTTCCTGTCCCTATGTTAAGGTATTGAGCGTAATGGGTATGTCATCACTATCACTATAGCTCCACTACCATACCATCATTTGTTTTTTTTTCGTTTTAAATTGAGATATTTTCGCGCCACTGTTTTTTTTCATCTTATAGTATTTTTTCTCACTAAATTGATATGCCAAGATATTGCCAGACCACTCACAACACAGGCTTCAGCCTACATGTGAGTCTCACAAGTATTAGTATAAGGTCTACATATTTATATGAATACTAATAAAAAGATATAAAATTATGTTAATTACATAATCATGTTATAGGCGATAAGTTAAAAGGTAGTAGTATTATTATAAATATGGTATAATGTATTGTTGAAACTGTGAGAAATAAATTTTGATTTGATTTGATTTGATTTGATTTGATGGCCAACATATTTCTGGGGCCAATAATTTCTAGACCGATTACTTTCTCAATCTTTAAAATCATTGTTAGACATAATTTATTGTTGGATGTAATAAATTTATTGTACCATATTTGGAAATTACGTGATTGTTTGACACAATTGAAACTTATAAACATGTAATTATATACAGTGATGCGATGTAGATACTCTATGAGAGTAAATGTTCAATTTAGTACTCTAATATTAGGCTACTCTATGCAGTTTTAGAAATATTGATTACAAAAAAGTCATTATTAATGGTACTCTCCTTTCACATGTTATCAACAACTACAAAAATATTGCATTGAATCTCATTTAATTCACTAAATTTAAAAACTAATCCGTACTCTTAACAGTCTTGACTTTAAGCTATAAAAATGTAGAAGTTATTTTACTGCCAATTTATAAAGTAAGTAATAGAGTTATTGAAATAATTTGACCATGTATCAAACGTTCGCAATATGGAATTCAAAATATTAATGGTATTCAAGTAATATTTTTATTTTTATCAAACTCAAAAAATTCAATTTCGAGAAGAATGAATTGAAAATGTTCAGCAGGCTCATTTGAATCTTATTTCTACATTCACCCTATGTGGAGTAGATTGATACTACCTGTGGAACAGAAAAAATGTGAAAAATAAAAACTGATGGCCATCTAACGAAGCAGAGGAAGGATTTGATCGTAAGGCCATTTGATCGGAGCAGTTGATGAAGTGGATGACCCTTCACTCAAGCGGCTGGTTGGTATTTATAGGATCGAGGGGTTTATGACCCCGCCGCTTCTCTCAGTGGGAAGTCCGCCTCACATGTGAGAGAGAGGAAAACAACAAGTGCTGGTTTCTGTGTGTAAAAAATTGAAATGGTTCAAGAGTGGTTGAAGAGAGAACGAAGAATAAAATGAGGAAGAGAGCGAGGAGAGCGGGAGAGAGATTGAAAAAAGAAGAGATCTAAAAATTAGTAAATGACTTCAAGACCACCGCTTTGAATATCTGGGGGTTCCTATCACTAAAAAATCATGACCATGAAAAGGGTGATCTTTTTTGCGAACGATTCAGTTATTCGACACGAAAGAAGTGTCTCAGTTTCAATAATATAAGAGAAATAGGTTTGTAAACGAAATAGTATTTTGAAAATGACTTTTTGAATATGAAAAATTTAAAAATAATGCAGTGATAATGCTTGACGAGGAGTATTATGTAGATCCTCAAATTAATTGTCATTCGATGGCAAATCTTATTTCTGCAGGGACTCAAAAGGAATCAGATGTATCACCACCGGTATAGCCACCGGTATAGTATACAAACTGAAGCCATAAGTTGCTCTTCAGCACTTGGCTGAAAACAGTTATTTTCCAATAAAACATTTTTAAATTCAGTTAGTTACAACTTAGACTTACAAATAAGAACTTAACATAGTAAGCTTGAAAAGATCGATAATATATCACAGTACAATATATTAATAGTACGTCGCAGAAGATTCTAAAACTTTTGTATAATTTACAATGTAGCATACTTCTTCTTTTAACGCTCCCCAATGCTTATTCTGGATATTGGAAGGTAATCAGGATTTTAAGAGGAGAGGACGAGATTATGTTCACTCTCTTAATAGAGATTTCACAAATTTACCAAATCAACCGCTCAAATAACTACGAAATCATTCATCATTAATCAATTTATTGATCTGCAGTTATCATAGATGCGTACCTACGCTATTTATGAGTGGTCCTTACATACAGATGAAATTGAGTTGTTTTACCAAGCGTGCCTTTCAAGCTACCCTATTTTTTCAACACATACTAGCAGAAAGTAATGATGATCAAGACAATCTTTATCGATCATCATCGTGTTGTCAAATACTTGAACTGTTTTAGTAGAAATGTGATTTCTACTACCAAAAACCATTTTAAGAAAAGATGTCAATGTGATATTGAAAAACTAGTGGCAATCTATCAACTGAAAAAGTAAATTTTTTCCTTCAGAATAAGCAATCAGAGAATAAAAAAATTCATCTTATACTGTAGTACTTCACCTTCATTTCCATTCTCCTCTCTACTGAACACAATTATTAATGAAAACTGAAATATCAAAATTGAATGTAAAATTACCCGAAATTTATTCAAGCGTATGCTTTCCTTGATATCTTCCTAATCGTATGCTTTCTTTATGATGTTACTCTGTTTGATCTCTTTTGCAAAACCCAACTCAAGATTATTTATTATCAAACAATCAAAGAACAAATCCACTTTACAGCTGTATAAAGCCAATTCTCCCGATAATTTCTTGTACTAATCATTCGACTCATAGACAGACAGACACATAGCAGCGCAGCGAAACTCAACCGACAGCTTCAATATTTAAGACCCTTGTCAATTACCCAGCTGAGAAATGCAGTTGACATTTTAATGCGATCAATTTATATTTAAACTCATGTCTATGTTAGCAGCAGCTACGGCCTCGCCTGTCAAGAGGCCATGAAATATTGCTAATTCTATGTAGGCCAACAATACAGCAGGCTGTAGTTATGAGCGCAACCGACAGAGGTCGTGCTTGTCGTATAGCAAAACCGATTAGCGCAAGGGCGCTTCAAGATAAGGCAAAAGCATTGAGCATTCCAGATTTCTTCTCCCAACTGCAATGAAGAAATTGAACAAATCGCATTCCAGTCGTGAACCCAACCACAAGAGCCTGTCTCTCCAGTCACTTTATGCTATTTGCAAATAAATCGGATGAAATACCACAACTGATGTATGCATTGAACTGATGTGAATGGAAAAGCTATTAGATTGTAATCTGGCTTTATTCGTTCCAAGTAGAAGTTCAAAGAACAAGATTTTATCACATATTGGACTCGTTGCTAATTTGAGGTAGGAGAGCTTGACAAACGGACGAAATGAAGAAATACCGTATCGATTCCACGATAGTGAGAGACATGAGTAACGAAAGAAATGCTATACCGTACCACATTTTCTGAAAACGTAGATGACAGAGACACTTTATGAAATAATAAATGATAGAGTAGACTACTATCTGGTATAAAAGAAGAGATGCTTTATCGCGAGATGAAAAACTTCTTGCAAGTGGAGCTGCAGAGGGAAATTCCTCTATAATGATTTATTTCAATCCAAATAGAACTCTATTACATTATATTGAGTTGTATGTAATGATATATTATATTGTGTCGTCAATAATTGACAATTATTGTAAAAGACTTTTCTTTTTGATACTACATAATTTGTAATCAGCTAAGGAGCGAGAATGATAATAATTAATCATCATAGCCTAGTAGAAATTCAACTTGATGCAAAAAAGTTTCAAAATAAATTTATAGAAAGATCAATATTATTGAATAGTTTATACTAAACACAAGCTGATGCCTATTCGACACAAAAGTCTCCGTTAATTATTTGTGTCAGGGGTTTGAGGTAAGAAATGATATGTTAAATAACAGTCAGTTAGTTAACTGCCCATTTATAGCTGTCCACAGTGCCCAGTCTCCTGCACACTGGATGATCTCCTGATGGCGAGGGAAAATGCAATCGTGGTTGCCAGTTTCTGGTCTGAAACAGTTTAACTTATATCTTGAACAATTTGATCTTAACTATCATTTTATTATTACTGACTGATGGGAATTAACCATCTATATAATTAAGCACGTATTATCTAATATGTTTTATGTATATGTACGTTTATTGCTGTTCCCATGCAATGCATTGTCTCTGACACGAGTAGTAGTAGTAGTAGTCAGTTAGGAAATCGAACAACTTTAAAAAATTAAGCGATAGCAAATTGAAGGAGCGACGCTCCAGACGCCAACTTGCCACAAGATGAAATTATATTTTTTTTCCAGTGACAAAAGCATGTGATGTGATATGATTTATTAAGCATTAACTTTAACATAATATTTATATAAATGGAGAGTAGGCTAATATCTAATATATCCTATCTGAACTCATCATTGAACTAGGACTTCGGTAAAAGAAAAGTCTCTGTGATAAAAGAAAATTTCCAATTATCTATTTCATAACCCAAACCGTAATTCCTTGGAAAAGTGTATGATGTGGAAAGTGTTATCGGGGGAGTGGCTGAAATTGAGGCTTGGCAGCGGGTGTATGAAAGTGCGGCAGATGGAATAAATATGGGGGAATATTTTGGACTAGAAATTTTTGCCGTGCAGAAAAGAAAACTAGAGAAGGGATGGGGAGGTGTGTGTATGCCATTAGGGGTGGTGCTGCCTGATAGATGGTTCTCCTTGTCCCCGTTCTTTCCAGTTCACGTCTGGTAATTTATGATTTTGCAAGGTGGCTCTGATGGTCCATCCTTCTCTTCTCTACCTTCCCTTCCTATTCTTTCGCATTTTCCTGCTCATTCTCTTTTTCCATGCCATGTAATGCGCTCCCGTACGCCGCCCAAGAAAATGCCTCGAACAGTTATGGGACCAGATACCCAAGTTGCGGATGGGGGGTTCGACCATCGAACATCGATTAGGGCTTTTTATGCAAATATCGATACTTACCCACCTACCTCCTACCATTTTTCCATTTTTCCTGCATCTTCTCTTCAAAAAAAGGCCATCTACACTCGATCCTCCTGCCTCTCGTAATTCCTCGGTAACAGCCTTATCTGCAGCGGCACAGCCTTTTGCTGCTAACAGCACTGATGTATACTTTGTATCAAAGTATAAAATTTGCTACACGCCTATAAACCGACCCTGCTACAATTTTATTTCCATATCCACACAAAATTCTCATCACAGAGGAAAATGTACATGGAAACTCGCTAGAACCTGATCTGTCGCTATTTGACTGGTAATTTTAAATTGAAATTGTTGAAAAACACAATTCAACTGATGACAAAGCAATTGGAAATTTGAAAATCGGACTAATGGATTAGTAGCAATACTCTACAATTTAATATACTTTAGAACGATGAAGAATGAAGAATTTATAAATGTCTTGAATGCTATCAAGATTTTTTAATGTCATCATTCTTTTATATTCAGTATTTTAAAAACATATGAACCGGAAAATTTTCTTGATGTAGAGTAAAGCAGACTATTTAAAACCTCATAGTGAATTAATCTCTAATCAAATCAATCGTAAACCTCCAATTTGCTTTAGTTTATACACATTTTCGGAAAGAATCACCCTTTAATAACTTACACCTTGCTTTTCGGCATTGCGTTTAAAGTGGAATTTCCTCATTTATTGATCTGTATGATTTTTAAGTTGAAATTCCATTCTAGTTTATTAAAAGTAAATGATCTATCTATAGAGGGTAGATAACCATCTATAAGAGAAGATGGTTATGCGGATTGACGTTAAGTCCATTCAAATAAAATGTTGACTTTCAACTCTTTCTGATTATGATTACACAACTTAGAAATATACATTCTCAACATACCGGTATAGCTACCCTTCTATGTAACGGAAACAACACTTATCTTTCGAGTAACAGTATAAACCATAATTTAGAAGAGTTATGTACTACGTTGAACAAAAGCTGGAATTTTTAGAGTGCGCCCTCACCAATCCCCTCCAACATTTAAACAATAATTCTTGCAAAGAGTAATAGAGAATCATGAATAACAATTTCATAATCGTTTGAAACTGTTGAGGGCTCAATTATTCTGAAGACAACAAAGACCTTGGCATTCTTGAAGAGGGGTTCAAGTGGCAGTTCATTGCCAAGGTTCGCGGAGAGGAGTTATTACTGAGCCCATTAAAATTCATCATTGACGATGGGAGATGCATGGGCATGGAGGCGCTCGCACTTGATAGCCGTCGAATGCTTTCAATTTTTCGGACAAGAAGTTTATGACAGTGGTACAATAAAATTTATTGTGTTCATTTCCCGTTCCTTTACAGGCGCATTCATTTGTCTTTGCCAAGGGGTGAGACGCGAGTAATGAGAAGGGTGTCTTCTGAGCAAGAGGAGAAAAGATGTTTGAGGGATGAATTTCTTCCGGTCCACGACTTGTTATACCAAGGCTTGCTGCTTCACCCCTATCTGACAATTGATCTCATCGAGGAGCCCAAGCTATTGTTCCACTACACAAAGCCGAGTTCAGGACGTATATAAATCCACAAACATGATGGGCTTTGAATTTTTTCAAGTTTGTGGTCCAGGTTGAACTGAGAGCTAGGTAAAATAGTAATTTGATAACAAGGGGAGAGATAACTAATTAGGAAGAAATTAGCCATTATAAATGAAGGGCATAATCGTTTCTATCCAATTGAAACAGAAATTGAAAAGAGTTATTAGTTGTAAATTAGGCTACATCGTCAGTGAAATCTTTTTGCTTTAAAACTTGGTTTACACATCCATTAGGCTATGATTAGAAAAGGAAGAATATTCAGTGGTCAGATAGCCCTCATACAACACTATCTTACACAATTTTTTTTCTGCTTAAATTACAACACTTGAATTGACCAACAGCATCTGAGAACTTTTCAAGTGGGTGGGTCATCTCAAGGTGTATAGAATTATACTATTTTATTATTCTATACACCTTGAGGTCATCAATAAAACATTACTAATTCCATCAACCCTTCTGTTATGTATACAGACCAAAATATGTATTCAAAGTTGACACCTATAGGAAACACTTTGACATGTTACATTCATACCTATATTTCACAATTATTTCGAAGTTTCAGAAATTACTGAGATTATTACGGAGTTAAAGTTGTTCTTACTCAGTTGGATATGATAGGACGGCAACAAATTTACAAATACTTTTCATGGAGAATCACATTGATTACAACTATTTCTGCAAGACTCCCACTACAAACCTACAAAATCGACTAGATTCACAGAAAATCAATGGGTTCGTTCCATGGTCTAACATTTTCTCACTATAATGTATTGTCTACTAGGATATGGAAGAAAATTTCGCTTAGTTTTTTATATCTTCATCAAATTTGATATAGGCTTGAGAGTCGTCAAAACGTTGTGGTATCACCCAGGGATTCCCGGAATAATTAATACTTTATCATAAATGTAAGGTCCTAGCTTTGAAACATTTGATATCTCAAATATTAAAATGACCTCCCAAGATGCTTGGAACTGTATGATATGTAGATTTCTATATGGAGAACCATCATGCAGATTTATAATTTTTTCTTCATTGGCTGTAATTTTTTATACAATTTTTTCATGAAACTCGGTACCGATTTATTAATCGCTGACATCAGGGGTGGAGCTGTTAATCGGTGACATCTGCGAATACATAATGGAGAGGAACAAAGCAGCAAGATAGGCCGAGTGGAGGGGAAGGTGACAGAGGAAGAAGGGTGAGAAGCGAGTCGAATGCAAGAACAGAAAAAAGGAATTACTCCTGCCGGAAGGAATTGCAGGGCGCATGCCAGCAGCCGAGGGCTGCAAATAATAGAATAAACGCAAAAAACGTTGGAAATACTTGCTGAAAAAACTGGTTAGCATAGTAAAGGCGTCGAACTAGATTTTGTTTAAGGGGTCTTTTGTTTCTGTTTACCCTTTGGCCGCTCTGCTCTCGCTTGTCTAGCTTTTCATTGTCTTTTCTGCTGCATTCAGTTGGCGTTTATTATGCGGCAATAATAGAGCCGAGCCACGGTTCACCATGGTCCAAGACCCTGCTGTGGTGTCACCGATTCCCTTCCACTAGACTCCTTGCACCGCTGCAGCTCCAATTAGAGAATACCGATCCAACATTCAGGTTGATTATAATTAGACTTATTCAACCGTCTAACTTAGTTGCCCAACTAACACTGATGCAGGCTGACGGCTCTGTTCCCCATCAAGCAGTCACCGTTAAGATTTTTATCTTAGCTTGGAGAAGGCATTTATCCAAGAGTTTTATCTTAGCTTCGAAAAGGGATTTATCCAGTTTTCCAAAACACAAAACAGTAATGTTTCTAAATAGTAGGTAATTATAGTAAGTATAGAAAGCATACACTTACTTATTACCTACTTACATTACACTACTACACATACTTATTCTTTGGAATTATATTTTACCAGGATATAATAAACGAATCGGTTTCAAGCTATTGCTCTATTTTGAATACTTATAAACCTTACATTCCGTGATTGACCATGCCAATTGTGAACCTGCTTTTCTAAAAAATGAGAAATTGTATTCTTAAGCTTACTGGTGAACTTACTGGTAAGCTATGACAGTACAATAGTCATTATCACCATTAATATCAATGTGAGAGCTTTACAGATCTTGAGGGTTCTCAAAAACAAAATCCAGTCAATTCAATGCAATTTAGCTCACCAATACTCTATAATTATTGTTAGTGTAAGAGTAGAAATATTGATTTGAACATATTCAAAAATTTGTCTTTGGGAAATATATTCTATATGTGTGAGTGATTAACAATAAAATTATTTTCAAAGAGAATTTGTCATCCTTATTGATGAGTATTTTGTGAAGTACAATAATTCCAAACAATTAAAATATTATCTCTACCTATCAATTGCGAATGTCGATTATTCATTCTGTGGAATAAAATGTGAATATTTTCCATAGAATAGATGAGATCGGTGTATATATAATAAAATAATTATTTAATTATACCTTGTATGAAGACAGTAAATAAATCATCAATAATAATTCTTATGCAGCTGCAAATTCGTCTCAAGCCATCACTTTGGCGAGAAAGAACAATGTTTGAAACATTTATTTGACCAACGGCGTCTCAAAATTAATTAACCAGCGGCCAAAGAAATTTATTGCGGTGCCGGATGGATGGGAAGGGTGGCGTTTTAATTCGTTTAGCCAGTGCTTGAGCCCTGACCGGTGTTTATCCTGCTGACGCCTTCAGGACTTCAAATTAATGTAAGAAGGCGTGCGCCTGCGTAGCCCTGTTGTGTTGTCCGTTAATGGGCTCAATTCGTCACAGGCCAAGTTCGTTCTTAGTGCTAGTCGCGTACCAACCAAGAGTCAGGATGCGCTGTAAACGTGTCATGGAAACTAAAATAAGAAAAGTACTCGGCCAGAAATTATTCAACATTAATTTCGTTTGGCTTTTCTTTGTTTAAGAAGATCAGCCTAATAGCATTTGTGGTCGTTGCTTGATGAGCGTCATCTGTTTACATTGCTGGAAGACCGATAAAGACTGATAAAATGCCCTTTTTTCAGGCAGTCAGTCTGCACTTCCAAGTCAGTACATCAGCTGTCTGCAGACACACTCAACGATAAGCGAAACGAGAAAATGTGAAACAGAGTGATGTAGAAAGAGGTGGAGAATGATAAGGAAGACAAAATTAAGCTGGCGGAAAAAGAAGAGTTGGAGTAGGAAGAATAAGAGAATGAGTAAGTAGGAGGAGGAGGAGGAGGGAGAGAAGGAAGAGGAGGAGGATAGGGAGAAGGACGAGGAGGAGGATAAGGAGAGGATAAGTAGGAGGGGAAGGAGGAGGAAAAGGAGGTGCAGGAGGAGGAAAATGAGGAGTAGGAGGTGTATGAGAAGAAAATGGAGAAAGAAGAGAATTAGGAGAGTTTTGAGTGAGAGAGATTTAGAAATAAAAAGTGAAAAAGAGAAGTGGAAAGAAGCAGAGGAGAAGAAGAAAGAGTAGCACAAGGAGAGGAGGAATGGGAGTAAAGAAGAAAGGAGTAGGAGGAAGAAAATATAATGGAATTGATGTAAATTATAAAATGAATCAATGAATGGAAAGAAAAAGGAGGACGATAATTAAGCATGAAGAAGGACGAGAAAAATGGGGAAAAAAGGAATGAGAAGAAGGAAGGAAGAGGACATAAGAAAGCAAGAGGAAAAACTAAATGAAAGAAGGAGAATCCTCCTGGATTCAAACTAATACAACATGTTAAGAGTGGGCAGTATTAGTCGGCCATATTGGATTGATGTTCCATAAGATCAATGAAAAAAGCTAAAACATGAATTTTTTGTTAACACATCACGTCTACAGTTTACGTCGGATCTTCTTGGAAAAGTTTCATACGATACATAATTAAATGTTGCGGGTGCTTGGCTTTTTCAAATTTTAAATATTTCTTCCGAAAAAATTCCAAAAGTGTTTAAACTTGAACAAGCTAATTTTTGCTGTAATTATTGCAGTAGTTTTCTAATTGAAGAAGTAAAAAGCCGAGCACCTGAAGAATTTTATTTTCTTTCCAATGACACGTCCAACGTAATTTTCTGTCCAAAAATAACGGCGCTATATGTTTCAAAAGATGACATTATCTTATGGGACTATTTCCAATATGCCCTAATACTGCTGCCCACTCTTAAAACGAGATAGGGGTTGAGTGACCAATTGCAAAAAAAGTTAACCAATCTTGAACTTACATAGTGGAGAGAGGAAACAAAATTATAAACTCTCAATGCTTTTAAATGACTTGAATGTCGTAATTAGAGGTATGATGCCAGCAATTTATCTCTTGCATTGAGGTTTTTTCCTTGATCAACAGCAGACCTGCATCTCCTCTACCATCATTTTCACCTCTCTCTCTCGGTCTCGTTCAGACTGCATCTTTTTCAACCTAGCAACCCGGAAAGTACTGATGAAAAACCTAAGTAGCTTGTTATTAATAGTCAGATTGACTTGCACGAAACATTGTAAGAAGGATTTAATCATATGAACGATGTAATAAGTGACTTCCTATAATGATTGATAGCAAGAATATTGCAAGATTCGATTTTCAATTTGAAAGCATTTATGTATGAAATAAGACAAATCGATTCATAAACATGAGATTGGATACCAAACTTGCAAGACACGTTCATAAACTAGAATACAAAATCAATCTAGATTTATTTCACGATCTATGGATTTAGATTCACAAACTAGAGATTGGATGCCAAACTTGCAAGAAACGATCATCAATAAACTCATAAATGGATGAACAATAAAAATGAATTATTGTCAACTCTGATGTCATTCAATAAAACGTGATTGATTGAAATTTTAACCTTGAATTTCACAGGAATAAAAATAGTCGAAGTCAAAGGAACAAGAAATTAATACCAAATTCTTGTTTGAAGATTGATCTTAATTTATTTATTAATATCAATAATGATCCATTCTGATAAAAGGCATTCTGGAAGGCCAGTTTCATAGAAATTCAACCTTGTACCTAATTCAGAAACATTTGACTTGAAGATACTTTCAAATTAAACTTACACAAAAAGTTTTCAAACCAGGCTCTAGAAAATTTCTTAAAATTAGGAAACTCAATAATTATTATCAAGTTACAACATTATTTTTTATTTTCTGGAGGGATGCATAATTAATGTTTTTTATACCAACTTCCTCCATTGTTACACCACTTCCTATTGCAAAAATTGCTCATGATCTATCATTAACGTGATCAAAGAGGAACCATATAACGTCGAACTTAAATGAATAACAATAGATATTTCAATCTCAATGGAGAGTAGCTAGAGCCCAACGTTATAGCTGACGTATTATGCATAGATGATGATTGCTAGTATAGAATGACGAGTGGAGCCGGGGAAGAAACGGAGCGAAAGACATTTCACGGAGATTAAAGTGGGAAAAAGGAGCGGTCGTTGCAGAAGAAGAGAAACGACAGATAAGAAATAAAGAAAGGGCGCCGCATATTTCATACTTTTATGGGCGTCGTTTATTCTCCGAGTTCTCCTACTTTTTAGGTTATTCTTTTTCTTGTGCACGTCCTGCTACCGGCTTCAAGCTTTTATTGAAATATTATCGCGAGCCGCGTATCTGAATGCGCGCGAGGGAGCACTCCTCACCACCCTCCAAAAACTACTCCCCCGCCCACGCCAGCGACTGTCTTCACGGACCATCAGTTCGCGAATAGAGCTGCGCCACCCCTCCCCACCCTCACACACAAGTGTTGCGAAACAGAGTGGCCTAAAATATCAGGATGGCGACGTCGGTCTGTGTGGGGCGGCCATGCATGTGTGTGTGTGTTGTACCGACGCCCCGCCCCCAATAGCGAAGGCGACGCCACCCCAGCGACGGCGTCGTGTGTGGATGTGTGAGTGTGTGTCTTCCCCAGCAAGGGATGAGCCCATTCGCAAACACAAGCCCGCCCATTTTTAAATCTTCTATCAAAGACGGGTTTTATGTAGTGAAGTAAGTACTAGAAGCTGGCTCGAACCAAAAATAATGGGACTACTGTTTTATTTACAAGGTTCCACAATCACGACTATACTGTACTACAAATATCAATAGTAATAATCATATTTCAAATACCCTCTTTTTTAATTCGTTCTTTAAAATTAAACAGACCTATTCTGTAATTTGGACTTCTAATAACCTCATTTAAATTTTATGTCAGGGCCTTAGGAATTATCTAGGTATTTGTTGGAAATTTTTTTAACTTTTCTAATGAATCCGATGAAAAATCAAACAGTGACTGCATCTGTGTTCAAAATATCCATCAAAAATCCGGCTAGAGAATGTCATAGAATTGAAATTAAGATACTCTGTTCATTTCTATGATAATTTAGTTATTAAGTGTCCATTTTTTAAAGAAATTAATTCTAGACCCAATCAACTACTGTTTTATATCTCAATTACATATAAAGAATTTTCAAGAATTTAGTGAACATTGCTCAATCTTTTTAGATGATCTTCCAATTGAATAACATTTTTAGTAAAACGCCTATTTTATTAGCTATTGAAGAAGGCGTCATCATTAAGTGGTTGATGTCCGTTGCGAAGCGTTATACACTCATTTGGTATACTTATTTGGTCATCACCGGGTATATTTCCCATAGTATACCACGCTTCGCCACTAGTTGATGTACTGTATCCATATGACATACAATACTAATTTTAATACAGAAATATTTGTTTAACCTCAATGATCTTTGTTCTAGGAGATGCCACATACTGTTAACAATATGACTCGTATACTCAACTACTGGGCGTATGACTTGAAATCTCAACAGAAGGAAGGGAAAGTCGAAAGATAGCTTCAAGAAGCACAGCACACTATCCTTGTATTGTACGTAATTGACACACTAATTGACAGCGTCTCGTCACATTGCCTGCAGCTGAGGGAATCCTCCTCAAGAAGGGTGAAGTGAAGAGCCCAAGACTCCTTCCTGTTCACCTCTATCTCCTTCCTCTTCTCATTGCTTCGCGTTCTCACTCTCGCTCCCTCTATGTCAATTATTATTTGCAATCCGTGACAACAGCATTCAGCTTCCCAATTACGCGTGTACACGTACTGGAAATCTTGTTTCCAAACATTCTTATTTGATGCGGACCTACCCCTGTACCTTGCACAATTACTTTTTCAAACAATTCAACCGTGCCCTTTATTTGTCATCAAGTCAATGTGAACCATTACAAGATCTAGTGAGATTCAATTTCAATTTAATCACGGATCAGATGAGAACTATCTCAGATCTTAGATAAGCATTTTCCTGGATATTAATAACTTAATGAGGCATCTGTAAATTGAGACCTAGAAAAAATATTTCTGTTTGTCTGTTTTTATCGATTTAATAACATTTTACAGAGAATACTCCAAGTTGAAGTCAATCATCAATCATCGTGTGAACTCAAATTTTCTAGTTTTAAAAACATGAAAAAATAAAACTTGGTTTAATTTCGTTGGAGAAACCAACTTGAATGACAATTGATACTTAAGTGCTGCAAATGCAAACCGCCCAAAGTAATCCGATCTGCCGAAAGTAATTATGTATCAAATAAAGTATCATCAATATATTGTTAAAATAATTAACAAGAAAACCACTACTGATCTTTATTGTGATGGCTGACTTGACAGTCTTTTTTCTAGAGTAGCAATTATTAAAATCGTAGATTGAAAACAGGGAAACAAAATATTAGAATTAAGTTTAGAGTTTTATCCTTCACCCATTTTTTTTAAACACCATAAATATTTAGCGAGAAACTTAGGATCATATTTAGGCAATCGTGATTATACAATTTTGAAACAAAAGTTGATGGCAACAACAACACTGGAGATTTCCTGAACAACTGGCTTGCAAAACTCATCAACCTTTCTCCTGATTGGTTAATCAGGGAGTTTCTCATCAGTTTCCCCACCCACTATTAATAAACCCCTTAGTTTTAAAAGGTCTAAAGGCCATTCAGTCAATAATCTATGAAACCATGAGATTGGTCACATTTGAACACTTTTGACACAAATGTCAGATTTGTGTCAAAAGTGTACACAAAGTGTCTGACACAAATGTCAGATTTGTGTCAAATGTGTTCACTATTAATAAACCCTTTAGTTTTAAAAGGTCTAAAGGCCATTCAGTCAATAATCTATGAAACCATCAGATTTGTCACATTTGAACGAATTTGAACACATTTGACACAAATGTCAGATTTGTACCCATCTGCTCATCTTTATTTTTGCTGAGGATGATACCCACATGGTTTCTATTCTAGTCATGTGCGTGGGATGATGATAATGATGAGAGATGAACATACTTACAGTTTCAGTTGAGTTCCAAATAGCCCAATAATCTCAGAATGATTTTGTTTTTAATGGAAATTCCCCAATTTGACCAACTCGAATTTGGTTATCGATTCGGTTGCAAAAAAGGACGGTAGCAACAATAAAAACGAATAGCAAGGAAAACAGTTGCGAGATACGCATGTAGGTGTTTTCAAAGTAGCTCAATAATTGCGGTAATACATTGTTGTTGGTATCTGAAGAAAAAAACTGAGAAGATTGAGCTGGTACAAGAAGCGAGTTCATTCAGAATTCAGCTCTCGAGCAGGAGATTTTTCAACTGCCATAAATAAGGTGGTAGCCGACAGAATTCTGAAATATATCGATAAGAAACACGTCGGCCGGTAGATTTGGTTGGAGAGTGCGGTTGTGGCGCCCTCTTGAGGCCAACTCGAACATCCGGCGTGACTTGTGCGCGTGCGTGCGTGCGCGTGTCTGTGTGTGTGTGTGTGGTGTGGAATCCTGTCGTGGCCGGTCGACGACCTCCCGACCGACCAGTCCTTCGCGGACCACTCCCTGGGCCAGCCGCGGCCCTCTGCCAGCACAGGGCAAGCCGCTGCCTCAAGTCATCCTACACTCAAACTCAAAACATTATCATAACCATAGTGTGGATGTTGGACGAATTGTCCTTTCTATTGTTCATACCACACACTATTAGCCTACTGCAATATTGAAGTACTGATGGCTTATCACAGTAAATGGTTTATCACAATGCAGATGTACCTCACATATGTGGATGTACCTCCAAGCTGAGGCCGCAGTGCTGATTGGTCACCTACAGCTAGAAGATAGATGGAATATATATAGAACATAGAACATTCATAGGAATAGTAATTATGTTCAGAACTGAGATGTTCTATTACTATGGGTATGGATTTTCAGTAGATATTCTATGTCTATCCAACATACCATCTTCCCATTAGGTAACCATTCAGCAGTGCGGCCGCAGCTTTAGAGTTATAGACAACAAGTTGTCTATAATTTCTTGATATAAAATTAGAAGAAAATTCTCATTTGATATGTGTTAACTTATTTTGTTGAATGTGTTAAATTATGATTAATCGAATACTCTTTGATATTGTTTATCTCAATTCTTGGAATTTAATTAAGCGTCTGTAGATTGCCTACAGTTCTTAAACAAAATTATACAATTTTAACAGATCTTATTCAATATTTTGTCCTCTTATTCTGTTCAATCTAATAGATGATTAGTAGACGATAATTAGTAGAATCAAATAATGAAATTTAACGGTCAACTCTTTCAACGTATTTGTATTTCGTAGAACCGAAATTGATGTGGGACCTCTTCATAATTGAAACTAATCGAGCTGTTGGAGAACAGTGTAGTCAAATTTATAAGGTCTCAATTGCTTCCACCGTGCAAGAAAGTACATGGGTATACTGTATCTGTGTTTATCTTTGGGTATACAGTATACTGTAGGAATCTATTGTTATTGAGTTGTGTATCCATACTTTTTAATCTATTGTTCAATTAAAATAGAATAATAAAGAATCCTAAGTCACCAAGCTCAAGAAATAAACTACATATAATAGCAGTGCTTATCAATTTGAGTAGGTACCAAATATTTTTGAGTTCCGATTTTTCATACGTATAACAACAATAAAGCATAAACCTACTCTATTATTATTAGATTTTTATTACAGTTTCAAAAATCTACTCACCTTAACTGAATCATCCACCTTATCAATAATTACTTCCTTATATCATTCACCCCTATCCTCTGGATACATTAATTTGTATGCTCCTAATGCAAAATTATTCATTGCCTATTGTTGATGTGCATGAACACTAGACTCTCGCACATGTAGTAATTTTTCATCCAATCCATGAGAAAGAGTATTCAAAAACAATGAGCTTTATAAATTCCAGATGGCCTTAGATAAAGTGAGTTAAGATCGAGTACAGTAATTGAAAACCTGACAAGAAGAGCGAGAGAATTGAGAGTGGCAATTAAACAGGTTAAAATAATCATCCGTGATGGGAAGTTGGTCTAACAGGCTCCTCTAGAAAGACAGATGAGTGGGCAAGCTCTGCGTAAATTGAAGTTTCATCGGATCGTGAAAGAATAGTAATGAGATTGGATAACTGTGTTTGGAGCCTCACATGAAAATCTAGAAAAAACCAATTAGACAGGCATTTGCATTTTTATGTAGCAGGAAATGGAGACGGTGCATCAGAAACAGAGACCGATACATAAGTTTCACCAATAACTGTCGTAATTATCAGTAGTATATCGTTGTTATTAATAGGCCTTTTCCTTTCTGAAAACGAAAACACACTGCCGTTAATGGCCTGCATCGTTAGCACAAGCAAATAATAGGCTGCTGGCTCTGAAATGCGTGTTGCGCCTGGAATGCAACTCGAAAGTGCTCAATCAATTAGCAATGATACTGAGTTACATGTTAATTTTAACTTGCTGCTACATTCCGCCGCTGGCCCACCCTCCCTCTGTAAACAACCTCCCCTACCAAACCAACAAACTACCAACAGACACTTCAATCATTATATATTAATTTAATCCTCTATTTATTATTTTCAAAAAATTTTTAAAATTAAGGAATTATTTACTTAAAGACGAAGTTTCTTTACTGATTTGTAATTTTTAACGACCTGAATCTGTAATGCGAGAGAATTCTTACATTGAAAGAATTCAATATAAACAGATGGGAGTTCTTGCATTGAAGGAATTCAATAGATGTAAAAATGGGAATTCTTACATTGAAGGAATTCAATGGAAACAGATGGGAGTTTCAGCTCAGCCCGGAATTTAACAATGTATATTGACAGTAAGAATGTGCACCAAGCATCTTTAGAAATTTCTCTAGAAAAACCATTAGGCTAGGCGTACACCGGTTAGTCAAGACAAGACAAGACGACATTAGTCACGTTTAGTCACAGTAATTCACATAGCTGCTTATGAAGCAGCACACACCGATGCAATGACTAATCGGTGTGTGTTACTTCATAAGCAACATGAAGTACTGTGACTAAACTTGACTAATCTCGTCTTGACTAACCGGTGTACGCCTAGCCTTAACTAAGACAGTGTCCTAGCAAATATTTGTATTCTTTTGATAATTGTGTAATTGTCTTGCAATTTTTAGAGGAAAAACGTTCTGATTTTCAGCTCCAGATGGGAGTTCCAGCTCAGATAAAACTGCAACAATGTAAGAGAAAGATTGTGTGCAAAGCATTTTAAGAAATCCCTCTAGAAGACTGATCTACTCAAAGACATAGCTCCTAGCAAACATTTTTGTAGGATTGGCAACTTGAATCGTTTGAAGCAAGAAAATATCCATTTTGGAAAAACATACATTTTTGCTTTGAGTTTCAGACAAGAGTTCCAGCTCAGCCGAAAATGCAACAATGTATGAAGAGCAAGATTGTGTGTGCCTTCTGCCGAGTGACGGAGAAAGAGCAGGGTGTGTTAATTGCAAGAGCCGATGTTGCCAGCCGTTTATCATTAGAATGCGGTCTTGTTCGGAGTTGTTTTGTTTTTACGATGAAGGGTTGAGAAGGAGGAGGGAGAGAGAGAGGATGATTATGATGAGGAGGAGAGGAGGAGTATGATGTTGCGTTGTCGGTTGAGTTGGACAGGGTGGGTAGGGGGGTAAGAAATCATCTTCCCGCGCGCGGGCTCTCACTCCCGCCAAATTAATCACAGACCACTTGTGGACGCCGACTGTGTACCCCCCTCTCGCACCCCCCAGGGGCACACCCCTGCCCAAGTTGAGCTCCTCAACAGCACTCCGACTCCAAACAGATCTGTCTCTCTCAGCCACAGCCTCGCTTAGCTGTCGTCTGCAGCAAGCATTCAACTCCCAAGACCATGCTTCTGATCGAGCTCTGCTTGTTATCTAAGCTTCACTGCATGTTATTCATTCGCCTGAGTGCGACCAAGTCCTCCTAATCGCAACATGGAACTTCATGTACCTACCTACTCTTCGCTTATCCAAATCTGCCAGGTGAAAAGTGGTATTAAAAAAAAAACAAGAATGAAATTCGTATTGGTTATACGAATAGCAACATTATTAATTCAATGTGAGAAGAGGGAACTTCATCATGTCTTCATAGTAATGTATTACAATGTTTCAAACAAAATAATGTATCACAATTAGAATTAACGTTATTTTTTGTTGTCCACCCATTTTGCCACGCCTTACCTAATAGTTTCCTATCGTCTTTGCTTATGCCTACCTTTGAGTTGAAGTTATGTTACTCAAACATTGAAATGCAATGTATGCAGGAAGAAGTTAACTCCATTTGATTGTAGTCAAAATTCAAGTTTAATGGGCTAAGAAAACGATGACATGTTACAACAATCACTGCAGAAAACAAAACTTCTTGCAGCCTTGAATAAAATAATGTACCTATTGAACGAAGATATTCTTTTTTGGATCAAATTGAATTTCCTTCACAGTCGGGCCCCTTTTTCTACTATTCAAACTTGTAGTGATGTTATTCAAAAACTAAACATGTTGTAGAATAATGACTTTCTATAGAACTGTATATTATCATTGAGAAAGACAAATTCGATTTTTGATATACATTGCAGTTCGTAAATGGACCAAGAAATCATCATATTTTAATCCGATTTTCATAAAATGGAATTTTCTTGAGTGGAATTTCATTTATCGATAATTTCTTTAAAATTTTTGTCTTGGAAATCGAGATTGATGGAAAATTTTCCAGGAAAAAGCTCACTTGGATCAAAAGATAGAAAAATAAGTGGATTAGTGCCGATATCGATACGGTGATTCTGATACCTTCAGTGCAAACAAATTACTATGCAATAGATAAAAATAAAGAAATGATAGATGAATTAATCAATGAATATATTGAGTACAATGTAGGTGAAAGAGCACATCTATTAAACAAATACGTGTTGATCACAGTACATAGAAGTTTCTGAATCTTTAAAGACAATGCGCTCATGAGTATTCCCCACTCTCTTCATTTCTTGAAGAGAAATTCTCAAACATATCTCTGAGTTGTTCATAATTTGTTGAGTCTCTTGTGCTACTGGTTGGTGGAATAACAGGTGGTTACCATGCGGTGATATATAAAAAAAACAAGGCAATTCTTGACTAATCTGGTCATGAGCAGACTAGGAGGGGAACACTGTCGAATGAAGAAGAGGGAATTTAAACTCAGTAGGGGTTCCATGAACATGTGCGTTATCTGAGGCTTCCGAGTAAAAATATACTGCTATCTTACGTGTTGACTGTCTGCTGGATCGATAACTCACGCAAACACTGAGAATGAACACAAAAATATTGTAGGCTTGTTTTCTGTTGTCGAGTAATGTTTCTTTTGAAAAATGTGTTGAACTTGAGAAAAATAAACATGCATGATCCAAGACCATTTGCCCATAGTCTCTGATATGTAACTTGTTTTCATTATGTTGTAATAAATAATTTGGGCTCTGAATTTCACCAATTGTATAACGACTGCATACACTTTTGTGTATTTTTCCTTTGTAATGTTGTAATGTTTTCCGCATAATTGTGATTAAAATTTTACTTGAATTTGAATAGATGCCTTTTTATTTAATTGAAAAAACATTCTTAACTTATATCGAAGCTGAATTGAAATCTATCAAGTGCGCCAACTTCCATTTGTAGAAGTTTATCTCACATCAAGATGCATGCTAGAAGTTTTTTAAAAGATGCAAGCTGTATGTGGAGGATTTATTTTGTTATTAAGATTTTCGTAGTTCTTACCATCAAACATTGAAGTCAGGCTACATGAGGTACACAAACCTTGCCGCTGAGGAGGAGAGCTAAGTATTCATTCTCATAAGATTATGTCATTTTTAATCGAATGAATGAATATGATTGTGAAATAATGATGAGATGTAGCCTACATTCTGAAACTATTTCTATTCATGAATTCACATTAGTTGCTACGTTAAAGGGCTGAAAAACTTAAATTTGCAGTCAAATTTTCCAGAGAAAAAAGGTTAAAGACCTGATGAGGTATTATCAGCTTCGATAAACGCCTGAAAATAACCTCGTAATTACAGGCAGTAAGACCAAAGACTAGGCCGTGCAGCACTTTAGTAAGCCTTGTTAACAATAGAGCGATCGTTTAAGATGTCTGCCTTCATGTAGAGCTAGCTATGAAACAAGACTAATAAATCACGAGATTTTCATGTTACTTTTCAATTTCTCCAAGTCGAATATTGCGTGATTTAAGGAGCTCATTCATCATGTCAAATGTATGGCGCGAGATAGCTCGGCTGATAGCAAGATATTCGCCAGTTTGGACTCTCGGCTCTGCCTTGACCGTCACAGAAACTTTTGAACGCATGCAGCGAAGGGAGGGGGTGGGGCGGAGGCAGGTCAATTTCATCGACTAATAAACGGCTGAGCCATAAATTATTCATGGCCCTCTTGATTAGATGGCATCGCCGAAAGGCAGCGATTAGCCCGTAAGCCCGTTTAAGGACAATTCTCCTTGCCTTGCTCCTTCACTTCGCTTCACTTACTTTACAGCGATAAATAATAATTTTCATATCTTTTCTTTCCCGCCTTGCCGTGGACTCTGAACATGCGAGTACGTTGTGAGTCTTCTAATTACGCTGTTTTGCATATGTGGAGGTCAACTCACACGAGAGACCAGCCCAAGCATCGACGTAAGCTTAGCAGCAGCAGGCTGCCCAAACTGACATACAAGACTACTCTTCACCAAACCAGATGCCGCTTGCTCATTCTCAATGCCTCCTCAGCTTTACAAAAATATGTTCAACTCATCAACAAACTAAACGTATTAGGAATATAATTCTAATCGCCCACTAATAGCCTATGGGCTTAATTAAATGCATCTGTTACATATAACACACCATTAGTCTATTTCCTCTCATGTTTGGTAGAATAAAATGCTACAAGAATATCTTGAATGAATATCTAACCACGCTATCAATCATTAACAGAATACCTAATTGAATTACTGTATACTATTAATATGACCGTTATACAAGCTGAAGGAGCTCTTGTCTAGAATGACACATTTTTTTTACCAAGTCTTGGAAAATATCCCATGGTTATTTGAAGTTTAACAGGATTTGAAGTAATGACAGTTACAGCATAAAGTTATATTGTAAATAGAATGGACAATAAACACTGATACTATCTGAATAACTGGGAGTTAGGCGTGTCACTCCATTGTTGAACTATCCCAATCCCATCACTAGCATTACAGTACTTTTCAACTTATCGAGATTGAAAGAAAATATTGAGTTCAATAAAATAACAAATTTGCTTAGCTCATGAAGCTAGCAAAGCCTAATCCATGAAGACGACGACGATAAAATAACAAAGATGAATGAGGGTAATTATTGACTGATATCATTAGAATTATTATATTGTATACTTCCGTTTGAAATTAATCCGTGAATGAAAATTACTGAGAATACGAAAATGAAAACATATTATAAAATCATAAGCGTGCTTTTCATAAACTTTATTTACAAATACAAAGTGGCAGCTAGAGTTACTCAAAATTTATGAGTACAAAATGCTCTTGATGATTTTTAAATTTTTACGATCAATTCCACTTCACGAAGCACCAAACAACTTACTCCGTACACGATATTGTGGTAATCAATTTGACTATTCTCGTATAAATCTATTTTGATTCCAATATAGGCTAATGTAACAATAAATTAATATTAATTTAAATAACTGCAATTCTCATATTCTGAAAATCATTCTTGTTCCTCAGTTGTTATTTCAAACTTATGATTGAATGAATTATAGAAATAAAAAATTAATAAATGAAATACATAAATATTTAAACACAAATGATTATTCTATGGTAGACTACTCAATCATTTCTCCAAAGCATCTTATATATGATCTTCAAAGCTGCACAGTCCATACAAAAATATAGAAAATAGTAAAAATTGAAATCTGCTATCGCATGGTTTTTCGCAGTAGAAATCGATTCCAATAAGTACCAATCGCATAAAAAGCTTCTAATGTGGATTGTAAACGATTACAAACTTCTTGATTCTGTGGTTTGGCTGTAGGCCTAGAACAACTAGTCTGAAAGCAGTTCAGAAAAAGAGTGAAGCATATAAAGGTACCCGCATCAGTGTATACGGGCAAAACTTGTACAGGTTATGACGGGCATTAGCCGATCCCTGGACAAGATTATGCGTTGAAAGTAGGCTATAAAATGGGCCATAGGCTAATGCTGGTGGAGGAAACGTAGCCAATTTGTTTCCATGAGTGATCGAAGGCAGGATCTCTCACCATAATAGCAGCAACGTTCATTTGAATGGACCATGGAAATAATGAAAACTGCACAAGCACAATTATGATTTTCCAAAAAGAAAACTGAATGATTTTTATTTTAAATATTATTCTCTCAATCTTTACTATAACTATTCATAAATGAATAAAAATGAATTATATATTCATTCCCACCAACGAATAGCTTCTTGGTCGCTTGGCCACGAATAGCTTCTAGTATAGTGCTTGGTAAGTTCATTCCTTGAGATGTGATAGGCTAGGGCTACAGTGTATTCATAAATTCATTTCTTTAATCAATAATACATTATCAAAAAAACTAAAAAACAGGCGTATTGCCAGAGCAATATTAATCGAGTATTTCTCGTTTACTTTGCTAAGGCATCTGGACTGAAAATTGAATTATTGTCATTACAATCATCACAGTTTTCTTCCATGTACAAAATTTTTTTACTGAACAATATTGAATGATTGTTATTGAAAATGATATCTTCTACTATAAGTGAAAGATAGAAAATGAATTTGTTTCCATGAGTTTCCATATGGCCGCAGGATAGCAAATGGATTCTTATACACTTTCATTATTATAAGAAGCTGTTGTGAGGTAATTCATTGTCAGTCCCGGTGTCTTAGCAATGTGAACGGAATTGTACAGTTTTGACACACGTCATAATATTGGTTGACAATGAAGAAACATTTATCTAGTAATGAAATTATAAAACCTACAATCGCAAAACTTATTTTACATTCGCACAGGATTAAATTTTATACCACATGGAATAAAATATGTTGGGAAAATAATGAAATTTGGAATGAAATATGTGAAAGAGTATGAAGTAGAGCCAAACAAATTCTTATGACTCGACCTATGCATAAACTATAAGAGCTTGAATAATTTCTCCACACTTATATGAGTTTTTATAGAGCATAGAATACTAGAAATTAAAATAATAATTTTTTTAATGAGGGAATGCGGTTTGAATATTGTCAATATTGTCTGTATTTCAGAGTTATAATGATAATCTACCTATCAACTTCGATATTTTCACCTTCAACGCGTCAATATTTCCTCCACAATTCGAATAATGAATGTAAAATATTACCGTTCAACTTCTCATATTTACAACCTCCATGCTTCCACCACAACAATGTCAATATCACGTAACTGGTTTAAACTAGAATGATGGAACTTTTGACACAATCGATAGCGCTTTTCAACGCCTATATTCATTATTGTCAAGGAAACTAATGCTTATTCAAGTTATTTTCGTACTTGGAACTAGAGTTCTTCGTTATAGAGGCATTGTTCACTGTGAAATTCTATAAAAGTCTTTTTTTAATGAATCCTCTCTACAGAACGCAAACAGTGCACAACGATCACTTCATAAACAACGCTATGAATAGAAATAAAACATACAAGCAGGAATAAACTGCGACACATGCGAACTAGCTCAGTTCCTCGACTGACCGTGAGAAACTCCTTGAACTTGCTACTGAACTGTCATACAAATGTGGAACTTATTACCATAAGCGGGGCAGCAAGTCTGAGGCCTGGAGACTGGAGAGTGAGAGAGTGCGATCATTGTCCCTCTCTGTTTTCAAGAAAACGTGTGATCACATGAATCTGTGGTCACAATCACGTTCATCAACAGATTGCTCCGATTCCGGAATTATTCCGGAGTCGTCCGCAGCAGGTAGACGAGACGATTGAAGAAAGAAAGGGTTGGTTCAGTTCTCCAGCCTCGATTCCAGCTCCAGGCGACCCGTATCTCCACATGAATAACGCTACACTGGAACCTGTATTACTTCGGTGCTGGTACAATATTTGCAGATCCTTCAAATAAATTAGTGAGTTTCCCATACGAATAAATCGAAGATTTAATCATACACACCAACTATCAAAAATATGAATACGAAACATTCCACCTTCTTAAACCCTTAAGGGTTCCCGTTACACCTTTCACAAACCCACACACCCTCAAATTTGCATTCCGCAACAACCCTTACGAACCCGGAATGCATTTCTACTAAATAGAACTGAATTAATGCAGCGGTATTTTGCATAACAACTAACACCTTCCAACTTGATCACTTCCTTCAGCATACTTGTTACTTTTAGAATGCAGCCTTGTCCTGTAGCCTACATCTTCTTCCTGTTTCCCATGATGCACTGTGTCGATCGCATATGTAAATATTCTGGAATATTTTACTTGTAGGTTCACCCAGCGATAATAGCCCTACATTTTTCACAACTGTTTGCATTTTGTATCGAACTGATAATTCGATGTAAAGCTTCTAGGGCACTTCGTTCTCACGTACAACTCGTAGGGTATTTTTGTCCTTGAAGTTTTCCAGCCCTTTTAATATTAAGGGTACATGATAATGAAGGTTGAAGATGCTCTAACACATATTATCCGTGAGAGGTCTAAAATTTAAGATATTTTATCAAAATACCTTCAATAATAGTATTGAATTTTGTTATGAAATATTTGAATAAGGAATACCGTAAATGATTAATTTGTATTAGAGATTTGCGTAGAATAAAAGAAATTCATATACTGTAGTAATAAGAAATATTAAATTAATTTTAGTATGCTGTATGGCAGCAACATAAGTTTAAAACATATGCGTGTGAAGTGAGATAAATGATTTCCTATAATTTCTTAATAATTCTAATATATTTTGTTCATGGAATAGCTTAATTCTATTATCATGTTTTTTGTTTCGTATTAGGCCTAGGTACTTGTGATTTTTGAAAGTTTTTTTTGGAAACTGTTAAAAATGGATTGAGTTTCAAATCTAGGCTAGCTTCAAACTACATGGAAGTGATTTTAAAGCTCATCTCATAACTGAGATTTGGTGATACTTGTTCGATACTAATCTTCCCATCTATTATTCTATCTACCTATAATATTATGAATCCATCTATCTATGATTTTATCTGATCACTTATTTTATCTGCATTACAGATACGGCGCAGACCAGTGGACCAACATCTCGCTCCTGTAAATATATTATTTTCAGTCTTCTCCAATGTATCCATCCAAACAATCCAATTGTTTGTTTTTTTCTAAAGAGAAGAGCAATTTCTTCGTGACTTCACTTAAATTTGATTGAAGCTAAAATTCCTGAGTTACGCTGGTGGAGTAAGACATGCCTATGAAGTACAAATACTTCACTCATATCAAATTGCAATAAATCAACTACATTGGAAAGATTCTATGTAAAATTAAAAGTTGTCATTTTAAGAAAAAGCAAGTACACACTGCACAGTGTATTCACATTTTTATCAATATGATTGCCTATTATTTATTTATTAAAACGTAGTTTTGAATGATGGATTTCGTTATTGTGATAATTTTGCACACAATGACATGTTATCGATTAGACATTGGACCACTCCCAGAAATTCTTCCTTATTGTAAATCACTATGCTTCTTCATCTAACTCCTTTACTCAAGCATCAAGTTATGTAAGTCTACCGTTCATAAGTAATACGATTTCCATAGTAATAGGTATCCATATTCGATATAAATTCAACATTTATTAATAAACAATTCTAGTATCAAAATGTATTTTTCCATTCCATAGATTCGCCTTGATTTGTCTTATCATAGCTGAATGAGGAAAACTGTTACTTAATTCCTTCGTTTATCAACAATAAATAAATATAACATGATTTTCCATCTTTGAAACTCCAATCGTTCTATTTGTTCGTCAAACATTTATTAGTTTCTAAATAAGAATAGTATTTGTTTAGGATACCTTTGAATTTATTTAAAACTGTTTGTCTCTCCTAAATGTAAACTAATTCTTATCACTTGTCTTGCACTTCCAGTACGGTTTCTATGATGCAATGTGATTCCATCTATCACGTTTAGGGAAACTATAAACCCGAAACCGTAGACTAAATTGAAACTATCCAATTCAAAACGGCAAGTGATGGAGAAACACAAAATTCTACAATATACAGTACTCACACAGTTCATGTGATCAAATAATATATGTAATAATATTAATTGAACGAAATTCCTTTTTAATAATGCTATAAAGTACTCTGGAGACTTCCAGACTGTTCCTACTAGATTGCATAAGGTAATATTTATGTTGACTAAATCATGGAATTCGTTTTCCTACGAACATCTATGGTAGGTCTTCTAGACTTGCCTTTAAAATAATAAATGGACTATAAAAAAATCAGTAGGAAGTAAAAACTGAGAATTGAAAATTTGAAAAGTATTCAACTTGCTGAGTACAGAATATTGCTGAGGATTCATCTTGCTGAGCCTCCATAATTGGTAAATGTTTAGTCTCGGCTAATCTCATCCTTACAATCAAGCAATGGTCAATGATTCTTTGTTTCAATGATTCTACAAGTGACAATCAATGATTGAGTAATTACAGAACATCAGTTATAATGTTATGATAAAACGATGAATCCAAATAAAATATCAACTTGTTCTAGTGTACAGTACAATATTGAGTAGTACAATATGATCACGATTATAATAACGAATATACATTGTATTGGAATAAAATAGACACTATAGGCCAGGGGTGCACAACCTTTATTAATCAAGGGCCACATTGTCAACATTCAAAGAGAAGACGGTCTGGGAAAGTGGGGGGTCTGAGGGCTTCCCCCAGGAAAGTGGAAGGTCTGGGGGGTCTCCCCCAAGAAATTTTGTTATTTTCACTATTATAAACACGTTTTAATGCTCCCTGTAATGTAAATTTTCCTTTTTGGTTTTAGCTGAAACACCATGTTCATGCATTTTTTTATTAGACCTGAATAGGAAAAATAATTTACCCTGTTGTAACAATCGAAACCAGTGAAAACAGTAAGTCAAGCATCATGAACCACATTAATGTGATCAGTATACATTTAGTACATTCATCGTAGCTATAGAACAGGGATTAGATATTTAGATTAGACACTGTATAGGAACCGAAAAGACACTTCGAACACTGATTAGGTATTAGGCACAACAGGAACTGAATACACTCGTATGCTTGGAATATTAGGCTGCTGTTGCATTCCTCCCTATCTTATCATCTTTGGTCGATAATATTTATGGAAATTTTAATACGTTTTTCATATTCTTGATACTTGTTTGCATGCGAAACGAGAAAGATGGAAGAAGTAGTGAAAAAGATATTTTGAGTGGAGTGCGATAAGCGAACGAACGGAAGCAGCGACTGCGTTCCCACGGAGTAAAAGTCGAAGGCAAGATATTTTTTTCTGAGGAGTGGGACAATCCACTCGTTTGGTTTGGGATGTGTGTGAGTGAGTGGTGAGGAGAGAGGGAAGAAATAGCAAGGAGTGTAGAGAGGTAGAGGAAGAGAGAATTTTAGTCCCTGAATTTTGCATTCTGACTCTGGCGTTGGAAGAATTCTATTTCCAAATAAATATTATGTGTGTAGGCTGTAGTGAACGCGCGCGTGTGTGCGTTAATATGACAGGGGGAAAAATGTGAAAAAGCTCGCGCTCTTCTAGCTGAATGCTGGTTGACTTCTTTTTCAGAGATGTGTATTTGCACGAATTCATTCCCCGTTCCCTCCAAAGTACAGAAGTTGCTTCCAACTTGTGTCTCCTCTTCTCCACCATCAATCCCCTCCTCTCCCCCACAACTCATAAAGCCGAACCGACAATTCTTCCCCCTCACACTCACACTCAGACGCGCTACTAATGCACTCCAAGAATGTGTTTTCTCTCCTCGCAAGATAGCCCACGGAGCAAGGAGTTTTCCGTCCTCTTTACCCTCCATATGGAAATGGTAGCTCTCCCCAAATATCCATTCTATCAGACTCTGACAATACACTCCTTTCCTTGGCACATCCCACTGGAGACCTCTTCTTCCTTCAATATAACATTGTCTCTTACGTATTTCTCCCTGAACTTTCGTTTCCTTTTTTCTCCTGCGTTTGACATTATCTCCGCTTGTTCCCCTCCAATAAAGGGGAACAGCAAATAATGGATGAACTTGGGAAAAGAATTTCAATACGCTGAATTCGTATAGCAACCGAACATTCAAACGAGTAGGCCTACCACCCCATCACCATTGAGCATCGAATTTCAATAACAAAATAATCAACAGACAACCATAATTCATTATAGATGAGAGTTATGATTATTAGACATTGCTACTATTCAACTGCTGTAAATACGTAAAAATTCATCAAATAATTCATGATGATTTCAATTATGATCAATGATAATGATTCCATCAAACACACCATAATTTATTACTTTTGACATGGAAATGAAATTCCTATTCATTTTTAGATACACTAAGTACTACTTGAATGATCTAGTAGCAACAATTTGATCAGCCACTCACTGTGAATTGAAGGGTGAATAGAATACAGCAATTGCAAATATTTTAAGATTTGATGGAGAATTATGTAAAATTTGACAAGCTTCGGGAAAAAGAAAGAAACGGAATCTTTAAACGAATAAAGATTTAGTTCTGTTGATAAATATTCTCATGAGATCCTATTCTTTTTCATTATTAGACTTCATTCCTTATTACATCCATTATTACATCCCCTTACACATCCTACATTTCCTATTTATGTATTTAAAAGTATAGAGATATGTTATATTTGGTTAAGTTCCGGAAAAGCACTATTTCTTCAGTAAGATACTTCCGTATTAAACATTCACTTTCCACTTCTCATAACAATTCAATTCCTAGTTCAATCAGCATTCTATGCTGACAACTATTATTTGATAGCTAACAATTGAATCAAATAAGTTCTTGGATCGCATGATGAGGAGCAGTAAGCAGCCATGCGAAATTGAGTTTGTCAAGAGCCGTTCAGATATAAATGAATTGAATCATTCCATTCCTATCGTTTGCTTGTTGAGTGCACCTACCAAAACGATAGATGATAGATGAAATTTTTGTGATTGACAAAATGCTATTTTTCATTAGCTCCTTTATTATGTCCTATTGGCTACATAACAATATACAATAACGTCTATCTTAGCCTATGAGTATTCAGACCACAATAAAGTTTTTTCAATAGGCTTAGCAACTCTAATAAAATTTTATCGGAATGTTTATGTTTATGTATAGAGCAAGGCATTTGAAGGAAACTTTACAAAGTATCGGAAATAAGTAAGATTTTTCTCATGAGGCATGCTCATAAGGCCTCACCACAACGTGGTGATTAATGAATAAAAATCAAGAAATCGAATCAACCATTTTTAGATTTTTATTGGATAAGTTCAATTGAAAACTAGTAAATAAGAGTGAAATAAACCCTTGCTTATGTTACTTCACATCATCTACTGTTTATTGAATTCATTCATTTATTCGATCAGGGTATAAAATATCAAGCAAAGAAAAAATATGCATGAAATTTCTTAAGACCAAGAATAAGACCAAAACTTATTCTGCTCCAAATAGGCTTATGAAAACGTTTCAACAACTAATAAAAATCTCCACTTATCATAGTTCTTGTAGGATCAATCAATCTTTGAGTGGATTTTGCCCTGTGTTGTGAATAATAATCCATGAACAGATGAACACCATCCGATAATATTACATCATGCTTGTTCTCTGACATACTAAACTTTAAAGATAGAAAAAGTTTACAAGTGAGAGCGGTATATTTTTAGTGACAAGGTGGTTTGAAAAATAAGACAGGACCGGTCAAATAATTTGATATTGAGGCATGTAATCAAGAACGGCAGATTCAACATAATAGCCTACATACTTAATATTGATGGGATTTGAGCTTTATAGTAGGAGGAAAGGTGATATTGGTGCTTCATAGACTTTGGCCGTCTGTATGTAGTTACATTGTGCATATTTCGGTTGTGGGAACTGTGGTCCAGTGAGTTAAAATTGGAAGGAAAAAGAACAGCCATGGCTCTCTTCTACAATTTCTACTTGAGATGATAGAAGTGTTGGCTGCCGAAAAGTGGTTTTGTGGTCGAATAAAGGCGGGTAGACCTGCAGGCCAGAGTGTAAGGCGACACGTTTAGTTCACTATTCAGACAGCTCAAGCTGGAAAACAATGTCCTAATTTGATATACAGTTTATTGTGCTTATAAAGATTATCGTAGAATAGGCCTATGATATAAATATCTCTATGATATAATAAGAATAGGTCTTTAAATATCTCTCATTATTGTAAAAGATTAAAAACGCTCCGGGATGTCAACTTCAAATTGATAAAAATGGGTAAATTTGTAAAAAGATAGTGTTCTACTAATATTGTGTCTCTTATTTTTGAAGAAATTAATGCAAAGGAACGATGAAGAGATAAGAAAGACACAATTGCAGACACAAATCTGCAAGTGATTGCAAGGATTTTCAAGATAAGAAGCACACAAATCACCAATAAATTGTCACCAATTAGTCACCAATTGAATTGACTGTAATGATCTTCAAGAGTTTTGGGCTGAAGGAGATGTAAATTTAGAATTATTATTATAATATTCATGTCTTAGCTGTATGTGTATTGTGTTTGAAAATGGAATAGGTTCACAATATTGATAATAATCTGACATACAAGAGATAGAAGAGACCAAATCTAGAAAAAGTAGGGAATTTACATTAATTTGAGAATATCGAATAATGTTATGTGATGTTGGTAGCCTATACTACACAAGAAATTTGTCATAAGATCTAATATCAAATGGAAATAGACCAGATCATGATGCAAATTTAGGCTTCAGGATAAATAACTGGAGAAGTCATTCTGTTTTCAAAGCGTAGGCTATGAAACAGTTATAGAGAACTCCAGTCTCCATTCCCTTGTAATTTATTTAGTGGTAAATGTATACAATTACATTAATAGAGAAAATATAATACTTGCTGATTATTATCTTATTCCTCAAAGATATACTTCTTATATAATTATACTAAAGGTATACTTTATACTTCTATCTTCAGATGTAAATTACAGTCTTTCCTAGGAGCAAAGTAGTTTTAAATTGGTTGCTGATGCTGCTAGGAGAACAGGTTCAAAATCTTAATCCTCATTCAAAAAAATATTTATTCTGTGTTTAATCGAAATGATGTACTACAATGCCTGAAATTATATCTAACTGGTTTTTGAGGAATTACAGCCTACTAGAAAAATACATTACCCAAAAATATTATAATTTTCCGTAAAATACAGCGTTGTAGGGAGGAAAAACTTTTTTCAAGTATAAAAAAAGACTTATTTAATTGCCACTTTCTATTACAGGTTTGCTACAACCTACTAGAGTTGAGAGATCATGAAAATGGAATGGCTACTCGCCTCCAGAACTTTACTTCTAGGTTCCAGGCCATCTAGGTGTCTATTACTCTTTATGATGAATTTATTTGTGGAACTAATTTCTTCACATAGGCATAGCAGGCCTAGTATTAATTTATCAATTTGATGAAAAATATTTTGGTTTTCTCGTCGTAATTCCATCAGTTCACAAACCTACGAATGAAACTTTAAACACTCAGAGACATTGGAATTACAATACGGCGAATCAAACCCAGCTAGATAAACTGTTACAGCAATCCTCATGGAAACTTACTGAGTTCAATTTCTGGGTTTAAAATATATGGAATACGAATACATAAGCTGTTGAAATTGAGTAGATGGCTGCAACTTTTCCAACCTCTTCATATTGTTTCAATTCATTAAAAGTATTGAATTTGTTGATAGTGAGCCTACAGAACAAAACAACACTCTGGGAATAGACTGGGAACAAGAAGACTATAATCTTCAATGTAAATACAGTATAATAAATGAACATTATCTTACAGACTTATGTGGATGATATAAAATATTTCATAGCATGATTTTCATTAATTTTAAGGCCTTTCATTTATTATCGTTGGCCTTGAAGAAAAATTCTTTTTTTTTTAATTCAAACTTGGTCATTTCTCGTTAGTTCAATATGGATTACCTTGTTAGGTATGATGCCTACATAAGCCTGAGAATTGTACGTGAATAATAAAAGGGAATTATAGTGAATTGTAAATCACAGCGTCTGGTTTTAAAGCCACCAGGATTCGATCTTGAAGCAGAAAGTTAGCGATGAAGGCCCCAAGCGCTCATAATCTGATGAACAAAAATGCTAAGTTGACTGCCCAACGTTGACTTCTTCAACAATTCAAATATTTTTACAAATACTGTATAAAAATGGGATTCAAAAGAAATTATTGTAATAGGCTGTAATTGAAAACGAGACATAAAATTAATTAGAAATTCAAATATTTTTACAAATTAATACTGTAAAAAATGGGATTCGAAAAAAATGGGATTCGAAAAAAAATATTGTAATAGACTGTGATTGAAAACCAGACAAAATTAATCTGACTCAAATAGATCCAATAGATGTCAACCAATGAATTATCCTTAATAATCCTTATAATCCTTGAATTGAAGTTATTATTCTGGATTGGCTGAAGAACTTGAGGAAACAAATCAAGGCAGGAATTAACTTAAGAAAATTGCGAGCTAATCAAAAACGGAATGTCCCTATCGTAATTATTATGTGACACAATCCAGGAATTAAAAAGTATTGGGCGATTGCATGTTTCTCTTCCTGAATTATTATATTTGTTGAGCTAAAGTAATATCAAATACACGGAGAGCTTCCCGTAAAGAAACATAAACCGTTCATAGAAATATGATATATCCTATGTATCAACATAGAATATAGATACATATTCTATGTAATCTATAAAGTATCGCACATTTTATCAACAAAGACCAACTTCAAATTATTTAGTGGGATATTCCACTAAAAATTCAATCTATTTCCCTAGCACTGAGAACTAAAAACTAATGTAGACAGCGAGCTTTAAATGGTGACAACTTCATGATTACGGAGTATTCCATTTGAAAAAATTGAATACAAAGTGTTCATATGAATATTATTCGAGTCTTATTTGTATGGTTTTCCGTGGACAAATAACATGATTATTATACAATATTATTCGAATACTCCAATGGGAAAAGCGAATGGCCGTCTTTCATCAAAACATTGATTTTTAGCAAAAATCTAACACGTCCTAGAGTACCACACAGCACGCACAGTAATAAGGATGTTGACTCAACATTTGAGGCATTATGAATGTCACACTCACTATAAAACGAAGAAAAATATTTTCAGTTCACAAATCACGTCCGCTGTCTGTCAAAACTCAGATGAGTCACTGAAAGATTCATATGTGGGTTAAAACAAAAAACAAATTAAATTTTAGGTAAAAAACAAGACATGAGTTTAGCACCGGTGAAATGTAGCGAGCTCTACCCGTACGTGAAACATACTAGTCTATTTTCAACTTCAAGCAGGGACAAAATTTGTTATTCGTTCGAATACCCTTGCCTTATTTCATCTGGTCCTTCAAGATTATACACATATGCGCAGGTGTTGGTGAGAGTGTATGTGTGAGATGGGTATGAGAAAATGACATGCACCGAGGGAAGACCAGTCAATTGATATGCTAACAGGGGCCCATCATCCTTCCAAGGACTTCTATTCTCATAGATATTCACGAGAAGCTTCCATTCTATCTTTCCTTGTCGCATCTATATGAGATATGCAACCTGAAATAAAATTGAAATGCATTCAGCTTCCATTTTCTTGCTACGCCCAACCCACAACGGCCGTATTGAATATTTCTCTCAGCTATGCAGTGACATCCCAGCATTCTTCCCAGGGCAGGAAGTCTCCCTCGTAATTTGATTTTTATCGTTTTTTCACCCTCTACGTACATCTTCGTTCGCCTTCATCTTTCCTTTACCTCTATCTATCCTAAATGTCCTTCGTATTCATATTTTTTAAATGAAATACTCCGTATGACAATCATGTAGTTCCCATCAACGGTAATGTCATCATAAAGCTTGCAATCTACTACATTGGGTTTTAGTTCTCAGTGCTAGAATATCCCGCTAAAGAATTTGAAGTTGGTCGTTGTTGATAAAATAATTTGCAATACTTTATTAAGAATATATCATTATTTATATTTTTTATTTTCGACTAAGCCTATTCAGTTTTAGGTTCGACTTACTCTCTATTCTAATTTTGTAACTATTCAAGTATTCAAGAGTGTATGAAGAGTTCCAAGGAATGCGAATATTCATTTCCAAGCATTCACGATATTGAAGTTTTTTGGGTTGCTGTTAAAAAGTTATGAAATGGCAATCAAATGCATTGTCACTTCAAGCTTCTTGAAGTTCTCCACCAGCTGTATAGATTTTGAGCAACATGTCCTTGAATTGAACTCTCTTTGATTCATTGACTCTCTTTTTCTACTCTTCTCATCAAAATAAACATATAATTACTATGTATCAGGTGAGACATATGTAATGAAACGATTGAAGATGGCCAAAAAGGATTACATTATATTCGCAACATAATAATGCATGCATGACTGGAAAGCGCAATTAGAAGCATTTTATGTGAATCTATTTACGAACAACACCACTGAGATGTGCTCAATTCTCCTAAATACAAAGTTTTCCGCGAAGCTTAAAAGAGTGGAAGGAGTCAGCATTGAAGAATAGGATTCAATCACTGCAATTCAATGGATTCCCTTGCAAATTCTGCTGAATACTTTCGACTCTTTCAAGCACCGTGTAGAACTTTGCATTCAGGTTCAGGAGAATGGAGCACATTTCGGTGATGATATTCATAAGTAACTAGATTCACTAGAAATGCTTAGGATTTCCATTCATGTATGTATCCATATGTTGAAAATAAAATTCAATAGTTTTTTAGTCATCTTAAATTGTTTGATAATATATGCCTCAGCAGGTATTTAGAATAATCTATTGCTTATTTGCCATGTGTCAGGTCAGAACTTTGAGAGCAGATGCCATTGATAGGATAGGTATTTGTCCTACAATACTGCAAGTCGTATAGAACAATGAATGATATATAGCAAAAAATGACGTCTCATCGCTCCATGTATCAATGTATATTTGTGAGAATTTCTGTGGAGTAATCAGCTCAATTCAACATATCTCATTGCAAGGAGTTTCAGGATTTCCGATTGTAAGTATTTTCAATTGATATTTCCTGAAACATTGGTCTGCACCCAACTATCAAGAATTTATTAAATGTTTCCAATGTTGAGCATTTTTTAGAGTGGGAGTTCTCTATCTCTACATTGAATACAAAAATATTAGTCCATAAAATAATTTCAGGAGTGTATCATATGAAAGATGTATCAGTGTATCATAGATGTATTTCAAAGATGTATCATAGTGTATCAAAGATGTATTTCAGTGTATCATATGAAAGATCATGCCATTAATAGACTTTGGTTGAACTTTGAGAGCAGATATCATTGATAGGATAGTGAAGGACGCCCGCGTGCGTAGGAGAACGATTATGGCAGAAAGATAAATCTGGAGCGTCTGGGTGTCTGATTGGATGATGCAGGGGCGGGTGATGCGAATGGCGAGACAAATGGTTGACCGACAGGCATTTTATGGGGACGCGTGTCAGGCAGCAGACAATGGGGGCTGATTGAAGCAGGGGTGCCACCGACGCCGACGCTAGCGCCCCTGGCAGACGACGCCCGAACTACGACGACGCTGTTGTGACGTCACGGCATGATGGCCGACGCCTGGCCCACTCCACCCTCTGACGTCACAAGGGAAAACGGGTTAAGCCAGGGCAGTTATTTCAATTAGCACTACGTCATTGAAGTTTCCAGGGGTGATTCTGTCTTTCCCCCGCCTCTTCCCCTCTTCATTCCGCTATTAATAAGCAGGAGACCAAAGAAGAGGGTGGCGCGCCCTTAAAGCAGATAGCTTATTCCTCATCTTCGGTGGGGCGAGGAAGGGGTGAGGCTGCTGCATTGGACTCTGAAGGAGGCATTGTTAATTACAAGAAGTTATTCCACTTTCCCCGTTTCCCACTTGGCAGCCAAGGCGATCTCCCTTTAAAAATTCCATCCGCTCACGGATTCACCCTCTTCCCCTCCCACCAGCCTCACATCTTGACCCAGCGACCTCTTGACTTTGCTACCCGACTAATCAGCACAAATAAAGACGAACAGAAATAAGATTTTCTAATGGATGGAAAAGAAAGATTATTTGAAAATGACGTCGAAGATCTTTAAAAAAACGTTTTCTCTATTACATTGAATTAATTTTAATCAGAAACAACCAGAAAACGTTTTATTCTTTCCATGAAAAAATATCGATTTTGAAATTGCTATCAATTGATATGTCACTGAAAGAAATTTAATGGATAACTAAGATTGATAAAATACAATTATTCTTTTCGTCTTTAATTCGATAATTCAGAGGAATAATATAAATTTTCTATTCAAACTCTAAAATATGATTTTGAGGCGATGCAAAACGAATTGTTAAAAATCAAGAAACAGGAGAAAAGATATGCTAACAATCATTTTCATAAACATTGATATTTCCTTCCTCAGTATTAGTATTCTTCAAACTATATCTATATCTTCTATATCTTCTCTATCTTCTACACATATGTATAGTAAACTATATCTTCAAACATTATAAAACTGTAGTTAACGTGAATGGTTGATTACATCTTTTACTCAACAGGATCATATTATTGAGACAGTCTGAGACAGTCTTTATTAAAATTTGATACTATTGTTTCACAATTAGAAATTTGGATCCCAAAATTCAGAACTTTAAAATTTGATACTAGATAAGACTGTGATATTTGATATTAGAAATCAAATAAGGACCACTACATAAATCATACTGTACAAAGTACTTAAAAATCAATATTATTACACGAAAACTTTCAATTAGCAAAGTACTGTATTTATATGGAAAATTAAATATAAAGATGAGAATATGGAGTTTTGATTATACCGATATACTGACAGATATATTTTCTTGGAGTTTAAATCCATTTATTTTCATTCTACTTCTCATATCAGAGAACACTGCTGCATATTATTGAATAGGCCTCAATACAAAACCCATCAACTCGTCATGAATAATGCAAGTAAAAACTTAAAATTCAATCAATAATCGGCCTTGGCATTTTAATATTGTTATTCATAGTTTGTCATACATTCTAGGCTTCATGGGAAATCCGCCGTTGATAAGATACTCACGAGCTCACTCACATTCAGCGTCACATTTTCAGGAATTGCCAATGAACTCATGACACAGCAGGCCTCTATCATTGTTACTAACATTGGTTGGACCTAATCATCATAAAAAATATTCCTAGTCGCTTATGTCTAGACATAACTCACTGACCCCTCTTTCAGACGTAGTCTGTTGCAAGTACAAAAGCCTAATTGTAATCAGACGGTTGGTGTTGTCGAGTACTTTACTGTTGTCTGGCATCCAACAATTGCAGCACCCCCATACTCTGACACATGATCGGCTCACCCACACCCACAACTTTCTCAATGCATACCTACTCGATTTTCCAGTTTTTGCTGACCCTGACCACATCTGTCTGCCCTTTGCGACCTTTCATGTACTGAACACGCGTCCTCTCATTGTCGTACTTTACTCTATTTTCGCATACAGCAGCTGGTCATTGTATGCTTTGAGATTTGATAGCAGTATCGCTGTTGCAAGCTGATGCCTTTCTGAAAAGATGCAGCCCCAAAATACGCGGCATTATCATGGAAAGCATACGACGCGTGCTATCTACAAAACATGTAGACTTTCCAGTTTTTTTTCATGAGGCGAGTATACAATGCAATATGTTTTACTGACCTTCCTTGGTAATGTTTAGTACAGCGTTCATACCTATGCGATCGATGGTTGTTGGATAGCCATACGTGCTAGATTATTCACTGATAGGATTTTTTCAAATTGTTTGCAACGTTTCAAATTTTCACCACTGAGTTTCCCTTATTACAAAATATTACAATAGGATGCCATGGGCGTTAGACGTTAATCATAAGGACCCAAGTCTCCACGGTCTGGTCTTGAATTGATTGCAAACTTCTATTATCAACATACTAATTTTTATCAAGGTTTTCCTATTTGTAACGATTGTTTGATTTTACTAGAAATCAAACGAATGCCATTCAATTCGCGTTTGCCTCTGAACATTATAACAGTTACAGAGAGTCTGCAAACGTCCCCTCTGAATGAGAAAGTATCATATATTAATTAATAGAGGAACACTCAATTCTGAGTATTATAGGAAATGTGAAGCTATGAAATTTTATTAGATGCAGCCAGAATTTGAATGCACTTTTCCAATTCAAACTGCATGTGACTCATTGAATAAATGTTACATATTCATTACATACTCTTCTAACAAGAGCTGATGTTTTAGTTTTAAAAATTGATCTTGACAAAGAAGCCTATATATTCATACAGAAACAACAAGGATATAGTGAGATGTTATCAATCCTGTTAGGCTGCAGCCTCGAATTTTCAGCTTGCATTATCAAATAAACTAAAAACGTTGGTCTTATTACATAGAAAGAATTTGTTGTTTGTTCGTCAGAGTTTGAAACACTCTCCTTTGAACATGCATTTAAATCTAAAATTATTTTTGAAAACGTTCGTGCCATGTTCCACCACACCTTTCAACCTAGGAACGAGTCTCGTATATGGAAGGTTGGTTCAGCCTGATGTATAAAACTTGCCTGATGTAATATGAACTAAGAAATGGACCCTATACAAGCGTGCCTTATAGTCACGAATTACATAACGCTTTGTTTGTTTACCTCTTACTCCTTTAAGAAGGGCTGAAAGGGTCAGGTTGTTGGAGGGAAAGCAACCCTAAACCGGTTGAAGGGCGAGTGGACCACCTCCTGAAGGTCCTTCCTCCACCGATTGTTGATTCCATTGTAGACCTGATTATTCAATAACTATCAGGAGTTTTACGGAATGACACCGGTTACTACTTTGGTAGTATAATTGTGAGAACATTCCTGAGCAGCTTGCATTACCGCAACACTTTTAAAGGTACACTAGACATGCATCTTCCGGTTGACAATCTGGTCCACCACCCTACGTACTCTGTCATTTGAATAATTCAGAGCAACCCACCGCATTCCTTCAAAGAAGTGCCACTCTAATAAGTCCAAGGACGTTGATTTCTCTAAGCTCCCATGATTGATTTGCATACCCGATACTTACCGATTACACACCTTGACGGAGTACCTAAATGTTTGAGAGATATCTTTCTCACGTTTCTCCTCCAAAGATATTTGCATGTTTATATTTTGAGCCAACAGCCGTTCCCTCAATACTAAAGATATGAGCGGCTTGAAATGAAATGAAATGGCAAGTTTATCTTATCTCTTTACTTTATTCAATACTGTCACGGTGATGGTGCGTATCAATTTATACCACATATAATTGAATTTTATCTTCTCTAGAAGACAACCATGACTGGAATACATGAATATCAAGCTGATCAATAAAATATGACCTCTTGTAATACTACTTTATCTATTTTGTGATTCAGTTTCTGCAACACAGGCATACTCCCATACAGAGAACAGTTTTCTTGATCATACTGCAATTCTCTTGTTGAGGAAAAGAGCAACTTTATTTTCAGCATTTTTAATTTAGATATCCTATGGATTCTATGTTAGAAGAAATGGGTAACATTTCTAACATTAGCTTTAAAGCTACTCTCTAAGGATTAGAAATATTAAAACGTCTTGTTTCTGACTAATAGATAAAATAAAGTTTGTTGTGTAGGGGTTTCTAGGAAATTTCGTCTCACACAACCAGTAGGGAACGATTCAAGAATGCTGAATCTAGAAAGCAATAAACTCTTAACCTCCAATATCTTTTCTATATTTTGCTGATATTTTTCTAGTTAACCACAATCATAACAGTCTAATGAAGTAAGAATTTTCCTATTGTACCTATTGTAGAGTACATACTAACAGCGAGAGGTAATTGAAATTATTGATACTGTAAACATTCTTCAAACATGGAACAACACCAACAAAGGACCGTACATCAGTACGTCATGTGGTTATTCAATTCAGATCATTCATTACAAACTTATTTTTAAACAAATATTCATATTTCGAGGAGGTTCTGAGGAATAGAAATGAAATATCCTACTGGTACTAGAGCATTTTCCTTAGTGTTGGAGTGTCCTCAAATTGTGTTGAATATTTAAAGCCCCATTCCACGATGGTGGCTTCGAATTGCTTCAACTCAAATGAGATTTGAAGAAGTTCAACGCCTTGATAAGCGCGTGTGGAGGAAAAAGGGAAATAAAACGCAGCAATCTCCCCCTACGCCCTACCGACGACGAAACACCCCAAGAAGAAATGCAGCAGGCAGCTATTGCTGAAATATTAATCATATATCCTCTTGCATCCTCCTATGCCTCCTGTCACCCTCACAACCACTTCTCCCACCCCCTCCCGGCACTGGAATGCATGCGTCGTATGAAGCGTTTTTACGCCCTGTTTGTGCCATCTCGTCGACTTTTCTCCCTTATCCGTATTTTTCTCCGTCTTATGCCGTTTTCTTCTTGTTTGGAAGACACGCGCGCTCTGGAAAATATCGCAAGGGTGGAGAAAACATCAGCAGAAGTCGCATAGAAAAAGCCACCCTGAATCTCGGAGATACGACGACGACGAGAGAAGTTAGGGAAAGGAGAGGGAGGGAGGGCACTCAGACGCCTGGCTTCCTGAAATTGAATTCACTCTGTTTATGGTCCAATAAGGAGTAACTGATTTTTCATCCGGAAACCCTACTTCTACCTTCACAAGCACATAGCGTATAGCGCCTACACAAGAATAAATATTGACTGCACTGCGGAGACCTTATAATAAATCTTCGGCTACATTCATATTTTCATTAGGCAGAGCACGTAGGTTTGCTAAATTGCCTTATTTCATCATGCACCTCTCAACGTGGCCCTTCAGACCTTCTCAACGAAAAGCTTCAGGCTACTTGCCTTTATAGCGTTATGGTGAGGAGTTGTATATGAATTTTATTGATGAAAAAGTACTGTAGGGTCGCTTTTGGATTTATTTTTGCGTTGAGAGTAATTCAGATATTTTGAAAAATTGATTTGCTAATCTATGAGCAAATCAAAAATAGGCGGTGTTTACATTTGTTCGCAATGAAATTTGATCACGTGTTCGATTTTGGAATCCATTTTTAATAGATGTGATCGCAACTTAATAAATGGAAATAATAAAATTAAAATGCAAGTAGATATTGTGTAAACTATTTCCCAATGTTTTTGGAAAATTATCTTACCCTAAGAAACTTCTCGCATATTTAATTCAACATGATTATTTCAATTCACTCTGGATTAGTTGAATTGATGTGGGAATATATATGGAATATCTTAAGAGATTGGAATATGAATATTGTCTTCAAAGACCACAGATCATAAAATCTTATTCTCTTATTCATGAGAGATGTGAATTGGAATTTAGAAACAACAGTCATCTTAATAATTGAGGATCCCACAGGATCTGTTCTATCCAATAATATTATCACTCAATGCTTTGATGAATGAGAGTCATAAATATTATGTTTTGTTTCTCATAAATATTAAAAGCAAATAAATTCATGAGGGGCAACACTTGAGTTTTCTTAGATTTCCTTCACAAATCCAGAACTCGTCTGAAGCCATAACTCATAAAAAGTGACAGTAATTGGAAACAAGACCACTACTTATTGTACCAGCATTTTTAGCCAAGTTGTAGAACGCTAGGAAAGACAAGACCAGCTTATCCATTACGTCATACACAATACACGTAGAAGGCGTAACACGATCCAGAAGTTACGGTTAGTATTATTTTCAAGTGTTGTAGTAAGGAACGTGGAAAGTTGACCATGGGGTCAAGTGTTTATTGGCGGAAGGACAAACAATACAGTTGTTATAGACTACATTGAGTAAGTTGAGCCCAAGTCAAGTTGAAATTCTATCATCACGTATGACTCTTTCCTTCTTCTGAATTATTTGTTTTTTCCCTTTTACTATTCTCTTCCTCTTCAACTCTTCCTTTACGTCTATAGATCCAAGAATTTCCCTTTGTCTTCTCGGATTTTCTATCCAGAAACATTTTGCAAGCAAAATACAAAAAAAAAACAACAAAACTAGAGAGTTCACGGTTTCTTCATTCTAATAAGAGAATAGGATTACGATAAAGTAATCCATGCCAACACTTTTCATCAATCTCAATCTATAGGAAATATAGTTTTCGATTTTTCATCTGGAGTAATGATTATAAACTTCTGTTTCAAATTCATCTGGAAGGTGATCCAAATATTCAAAAAATCAATAATATTCAATAGAATAAATTAATCCTGTTTTATAAATCTCTAGTATTGTTGTATTGTACACTGTAATCTAATATCTTTGAAAAGTACCAACCTCATTTGAATATATTAGATCAGTTAGAAGTTGGAATACAATGTTTCTAATACTCGATATAATAATTACGTATAGATCCAATCATAGAGAAGAGATAGGAGATAGGATAAGAGATAGGATTCTAATCTGTTATCTATGATCCAATGTACGTCAGTCGTCTCTTTCTCTGCTTTACTTCTCATATTTGAGAGACTATCAATTTAACATACAAATACCCACTGTCCAACTCCAATGACTCCATATACTGCTTCAAGTACGGAGTACACTGTGATATGAGGACACTATGAGGTCAGAGTTTATTTAGAGTAGCACTAGTTTATTGAAATTGAACTTCTTGGATTAGCGCTCAACATTCAAATTCAACATTGACATTTGAGTTGAATAGTTGATACAACATTTCATCCAATTAAAAATTTACTTGTAGTTCATTTTCTAGTAGGCTTATATCTAATTGCGTCCTACTTTGCGTTCAATATTCACATTCAACATAGGGATTGGCAATAGTTTAGTTTGCAAGCATTGCATTTTAGTTTGATACAAAATCGCTTTTAATTCAGCATCAACTAGTTTATTCTCTGGTTGAATTTCATGAACTATAAACTATATCAACACTATTTCCACATCTAAATTCAACATTAGTGTCGACTAGTTTTCAACTAAGAGATTGAAATATGCTATGTACTGCACAGTCTTTGGTTGCGAGTTGAGTGTTGAGTTGAAAGTTGACATTGGAGGTTGTTTGTCGAACAAATAGAGGAGTAGTCGGCCTTGTCACAATGCAAGAAGGGAGCTGGTGCTGAGAGAACTTGCTAGAGAAAGAGCTTGAGGGGCTTGTCTTTCATTTCAGCGAGTGCCTGTTGCCTGCTTGGTGTCCAACCACGGAAAACTATAAATAGTTTTATTTATTCTGCATATTTACGACCTGGCTCGAAGCAGAAAGGCGTGCGTTTCATGAATCTGTGAATAGAAATAATCATTTCCTGAGTAGTTGGTACTATTTGAAATTCATAGAATGTGCAAAATAAATCATAAGTTCAGAATAAAAAGTTAATAAAGGTAGACCACTATTTCTATCAGCTTGTACCAATCTTTTATGTACGTTCCAACTTTTATTATTCATTTAATAGTTTACTCAAATTACAGACAGGTTCTTCTATTGACAGGCCAGAAGCCTTAAAACTGTAAGCTTTGTGAACATTAATGTACTTTTGTAATAGATTTTTACATTTTCTTGGCGTTATATATTCATGCTAAGCTCCATTTATGTTGTTCAATGAGTCAATAAATGAGAATTATTGTATGAGTTAATCAATCTGCAATAAATGAGAAATTCTGTGATACCATTACTGAGAACCACAAGCAGGAGAAGGATATTTGTAAGATTGAAGAAATTGTAACTGAAGAATGGAATTGGATTGAATTACTGCTTTTACTTTCCTAGACAGCGAAGTTAAGGAGCAGCCGGCCCTCTCTTCCACTCAACCCTCAAGAAGAATGGTCGTTTATCATCAGACATTTCAAGTTACCAAACTATTTGAATAATATTGATGATTTAGACCCGTAAGCACGATTTCCGTTTAAAAGTTTAAAATCTATTTAACGACTAGAACGACAATGATGCATGAGAACTCATGTCTATTGAAATAACACACATATAAAAAAATGCATATGAAACAGTATTGCAACAATGTTCTTATCGATTAATATAGAATGAATAGTTAATTCTATTGGCATACAAATATTTTTTCATTGTCTAATTTTTTATTTCAGCTCAATTTCTACCATTTTCAACACGCCATACACTCACATTCTGCAATCACAAATTACATCTGTCTTTAGTTCAAAAATAGAGAAATATAGAACAAGGTTTGACAAGAGCTGTGCTGTGGAGTATATAAACCAGGTATATGCACCAATCAGAGAAGGAATGGGGAGAGACGTTATCAGACGAAGCTTCATAAATTCTTCCTACTTGCTGCAATCTGAATTGGAATGGAACCGGCTGTGATTTCGATGACAACGACTGAGTCAGTTAAGAAGATCCCAGATCTTAATGGACCCGTTCCTCACTCAGCTCAGGCTATCACGTCACGAAGAAGAGGTTTTCAACCCGAGGATACGTTTGACCTTTCAGTAAGAGCGAAAAAATGATAGGACACTTTTATTGCGGATGGTTCCTTTTATAATCCCAAACCAAACCTGAGACTTGCACGTTGAGAGTTGTGGTTTATTTTATAATCCTAAACCAAGCCTGAGAGTTGCACATAGAGAGTTGGGTTAAATTAGCCTTTATTTGTTGACTAGTCTGGCTTGATTTGTGGCCAATAGCAAATTCGAACCCAAGACAGCGATTTAGCTTAGTGTTGTGATCCACTCAAATGTGACAGAGCGAAGAAATTTCAAATTCTTCAAGTTTGTTTATTCGAAAAAATACAGTATAGAAGACTCAATCTGCTAGAAAATTATTTGGATGAGAATAAATTGCTTGTTTGTAAACGCATAAATTAAATCCAATAGATAAGAGTAAGCCTGTAATCCTGTAAAAACTTTACTTGGAAAAGTCGGGGTACAGGTTTATGCTGCTAAGAGTAAGACTAGGTGGAGGAATAATTATAGCGAGATAATTGTGTTACTAGATATTTGAAGTTGTTATGAGATCAATTGTTCAAAGAGGAATAGATAAAGGAAGATCAATTGAATAACATTTTTTGTGTGGATGAATATATTCCTGCATGGATTCTAGAATACAATAATACTATTATACAGCTCCAGGATACTGAAATTATTTCAAAATGAAAATAATATAAACTAAATATAAATAAGTTATAATACGATAATAGTAATTGAGCTGAAACGTAATTCTGACAGAATATACTGTACTGTGTTATAATTTTAATTGCTGGGTGAAACAACAATAAACTTCACCAAAATTTATAAGGTTATCAAAAAGACCTTACATTTCAATTTAGAAAACTTACCTAAGGTTATCAAAGTCTAACTTACTTTTTGATGGTACACCATTACCATTAGGACTTGGAGAGAAGTATCTTACAGTGTCCAATCTGAACTCAGAAGAAATACCAGAGAGGTTTAAAGAAATATATTCGTGGAGCTTTGGGCCGTGTTAGAAGAGTGGAAACTGGCCAGGATAGAGATGGAAAATTTGAAGGTCAAAAATCTAAGCGGAAGAAATATGTGGAAGAAGATGAAGTTGAGCCGAGTGTCAGGACCACGAGTGGTTTGAGGATGATGGTGAGGAGGGAAGGCTGTAAAGGGGACGAGGCAGAAGGGGAAACGACACTGGAAGAAATGGATATGCAAATGAGGCAGTGATGGTCGTCAGTATTCACCGCAGCGGTCATTTTTCTCCAGTATCTGATCAAGCCTTCTTGGCCGAGGCACAAATGATCCCACTCCTCTCATCCCCAGCAATATGATGGCACTCAACCCTCACACACTTGTCTTGGAAAGGATTACTTAGTAACGCATGTAGCGTTTTGCATTCTGTCAAACTCCTTGGAATTAATTAGAGAGAAGAGAATTAATTTTGCTGTTTTGCCTCGGCACCAACGTTTCCAATTACTGCCAACTCGCGGAGGCATTTACATACAAAGTTTCTTTGCCAAATAACAATGTGGAAGGAATTTTGCTTATTCTAACGTTATACAAGTATCAAGTTCATATATTTATACCGTACATAGAGTTGATAAATTGTCATATACGTACTCCAACAAAGTCCTACTCCCTGTCTTGAACTCTAAACACATTTGTACAATGTCTTTACGTACCCACAATGTATAATACCATAGCCCCCTCTAATACATATTATTAGTAGGGGGCATGTATTATAGGGGGGCTATAATACTCATTGTACTTCGAGATGAGAATGGATGCGATGGAAAGCTGATTATACACAATTATATTTGGGGGTAAGTTGTAGATAATGAAAAGTACCCACATAGTATCTGAACTAAACTGCTAAATGAAAATCTTGATAAGTTAAAAAGTATTGGGCTTTCAATTATTAGAACTGTAGTGGAAACTAGTTTATTCGTAATACAAAATAATAGGAATATACCAAAGTAGCCATTTTTAACTTTAAGTGAATTGTATTGTATCATAGACAGACCAAATTTGGATTATCTCTAATTGTATGTAAAAGGCGTCTCATAAACTTTTTGTTGACATAAAAATTAATACTTTCCTATCACTGTTTCAAATAATCATAGTAGTTTTTAAAAATAGATTTCATATAAAATCAAACAAGAATATAACAGCGAAAAAGTTTTCTCAGAAATAAAAATATTTTTATTCGATAATTTAGTCTCTATATTGCGAATAGTAAACTCCAACTAGGCCTATAAAACAAATTTGGAATACGGTTGTCTCAAAGATTGCTTGCATATTCAGTTTCAAACTATAAATTACTAGAATAATAATATTGATATCCTGAATAATATTTGCAAACTCAATTTTAATCGCAGTCAATTAAGTTGGACATTAAACTTAGCTGTGAACGGTGGTGAACAGTGAAGATAAAATCCAATTAAAAACTGCATAACGTGGTCTTATGGAAGAAATGATGAAAGTAAACCAAAACGAATTGCCAAATTGGAAACCACAGTCTTCTCGATCCTTCAATCACGACATGCCATTTACAGCAGTGCATAATGACAGTAACAGTTCAACCTTGGAGTACCGTAATATTAGTTCTCAATCAAGAGTGATGATGATAACATCTATCTGAAACGCCTTGTCCTAGCACCAGTATAGAGAGTTGATGGAAGATGCAACTTCTCTTATTAGATATCAGTCGTTACTAGAATATCTTTTCAAAACCACAGCTGAGGATCGAAGCCAAAGGTGGGTTTGGCTCTTCTATTTGGCTCTTAGCCTTGTACCTAGCTAGCATCGTCGTCATGATCATCATTCTTCCACATCATATTCTTCATCTCACTTCCCGCTGGTTTTTCTCCGTCCTCATCTTCACAAACTCTTCTGGTCGTAATCCTTCTACATAGCGGGAGTGCCTAGTGCAGTGGATGCCAACAGCATAGAAAGCACTTCATTAGGTGCCCAGCCCATCGCGGCCCACCGGTCCCAACTCTTGATCAGGTTCTGCATTTCTTTTCTTTTTCCACCACTCTCTCCCTCACCCCCCCCCCATTCCTTACCACCACACAAAAAATAGTTGCGCACACACACACAAACACCTATCACGTTTTTCAGTGGGCGAAGGACCAACAACACAACACTTTGGTTCCAAACAAAGCCCTGTTGAAACATTTTCAATGGAGATTTTTCAAGTCAGTTCTTGCAAGACTACAAAGTTGAAAAATAGTAAAATGATTTTATATGAAACGATTACAGATTTTTCAAAGTTTTCAACATACCTCAAAAATTGTAAAATTATTTCACATGAAACGATGATGGATTTTTCAAAGTTTTCACCATGTTTAAAAAAATGTACAATTGTACAGGTATCTAATTCCTATATTACTATTTTACTATATTATCTGTTATCGTACACTAATCAAATTTCACACTAACATCATTGTAGTATTAAACACTAGTAAAATTTTACATTAACAACAAGCACTTGTATGTTTTCCGTGGAAAGGTACAGAACAGTGAGACCTTGAAAAATTTCTGATCATTGGTTGGCATCGTTTTTATGATAACTTTTGAAATATAGTTATTACATGCAATGAAAAGAGATTGTGTTGTATTTAGTATTTGATTCTTCCAAACATCTTGTGGTGTTCATTCAGAATAGAAAAAATCCTATTAAAAACTTCTATTAATTAGAGATAGAAAGTTTAAACTTATCAGTAGTAAAGTAAAGAAATTAAAAAGTAAAGCTCATCAGTGGACTGTACTATAGTGAATCCTGTTTCTCATCAGTAGATAGATGTCACAAAATTTAGACATTCAGACTGATTTAATCATTTTTTTTCGGAAATTTTTTTAAAGAAAGTGACAACAATCATTAAAATAAAAATTGAAAAACATCAAATTTTCCATGTCAGGAATGCCGTTCTTGATGGATCAAGATAAAGAGATTCTTATTGGAGAGCTCTACATTTTTCAATGCCTGAATAATTGAATATTATATCTCATTAATTGTGAGTGATTTTAGTAGAATTTCCTTAGTTTTTGTCGTTAACTGTTGAAAGAATAGATACTTAATTCACAGCGAAATACTGTAGAAGGATTCTAATCATAAATATCCAAAAGCAGACATGTTATCAGTTCAGTTATCAAATAGATAGTTCAGTTATCTTACTCCTTTCTTCTTGTGTCCGCTCTAAAAAACACAATATTGTTTCATTGCTTCTATTCTGAGTTCGAGGCTGATAGATACCACTAATTTGCATAGACTAGTGAAGTAGAGGTCATTTCCAAAGAGTTCACTTGGATATTTTTGTTCGTCGTGGGACGAAAACCAAAACTATGTAGGTCCATCTAAACTTCACATAAACTACCCATAGTTAATAGACTACATCATAGCTACGAACCCGTGACCTCACTCTGTTCAACAGAGACAGATCTATTCTAGAAACATGGAAAGATCCTAGAAGATCTTGTGCACATTATGGGGGTTCCAAGCCTTATTACTTTGGAGCTTCCACCTCCCACACTCAAATATTGATCACAAGATCTACGCGCGTGCTGGAGTTGTGCAATAAAGCTCATTTAATAATGAAAAAAGAGGTTGAAATTGAAAGGTTACGAAATTGGTATGAAATTGAAGGCAGATGAAAGACGTATATTATAACGAGTTCTTAAATTAAGTCTAGCAGCTACAATAGAACTCCAGTTGTCTGGCAGTGAGACTGAAACCGATCCGGATTATTGGATTTTCTTAGAAAAAGGTCATTTTCTGGAGAAAACGTATACAAAACTAATCAACAGAGATAACTATTTACGGTATTCAATATGAATATGAATATTGACGGCATTCTAATAATAGTGACAAAGAATTTTAAGTAACAAACAAAATAATATTAAAAACTTATTGAGTTAAGTAAAACATATTGTTGAGTAAAGTAAGTATTGAGTTGAGTAAAACATATTCTAATCAATTCAATTTTTTTCAAATACTGTATCACTAGAATGTGTATCAATAGAAATGACTATAAAACTTGAAGTTTTATGTCAGTTAGGTATAATTTGATTATCAGATCTTCAAAGACTTGAGGCTCAAGATCATGAGTGAAGCTCATATACGAGGTAACTCTCCCTCATTCAATAATCTAAATTTTTTTAATATTTATATTTCAAGATAATATCATAGTTACCAATCAACAATCCCTCAATTCTAATGAATGTAGAAGCTAACTTAGTTCTTACCACAACCAAGAAGATAAGGAAAATTCGATTATTTGACAAATTAATCTGCCATACCTCAGTTTTTGCAATACTTGGGAATACTGTATATTTTTTCAAAATGAAGAGCTGTATTTTTTTGGCGGTGAACTTGTTTAATAAAAACAAGAGATTCCGAGTGAAATCAGTTTGAGAATTTCCATAGGAAAAGAGGAACAGAATTGATAAAAACTGATATTGTGGTTCGTAGAACACATATTCATTAGTTATCTATTGAATTTCGAAAAAAGTTTATACATTCACAAGATATATGTTGAAAATAAATGGCGGTTTGGGGGGAAACTGCAGGAAATTAAAACTCTCCCTAGCGACCATTTTTGTTTATTAAATCTTTTAGAATACCATGGTGGGACTGGGGTAACGTCCTTTCGGGACTCTAGTAGAATTGTAGAGCTATAGTTCGAATAAAACTAGTTGTCCCTTGGCCTGGTGCTCAAGAATCACTCACTAGAAACGTTTTTGTCAGAAATTCCGATGTCCAAACAGCTGACCATTCGATTCAATGTTAGCATCAAGGGACAACTAGTTTTATGCGAACTGTAATAATCTTCAATTCTTTTCACACTTTTTGGTAGAAAATTTATTTGATGATTCTGTACCTTGAAACTTCACGTATTGTTAAAGAATTTGAACATTTTTCGTGGAATAAGATCAAACTCAAATATGAAACAAAACTAAACGTATTAAAATGGTAGTCTTATTTTTATAACTAGGATGAGGTTTAGCCGCTAGTCTACTACAGTGGATGATTAAGAAGGCCTGCACCCTTCAATCTGAGTGAAGGGTAATACGAGTAGTAGCAATCCTTTGAGAGTCATCAGCATCGAGGAGGAATCGTCTTGATGGCTCGGTCAGTCGGGTTGATCATGTTCCCAGCAGGTGAGTGAAGGAAGCAACCCAACTTCTTCTCTCCTCCGCACCAGGCCTATTTCATTTGGAGTGGCCGCAGGCGACCGGAGACCGGTCCGGGTGGATCGGACGGCGGGACGGACCAATTAGAGGGAACGAACTCCGACCCAGCCAGGATGCGACCGTCCAGCGTCCAGCTCCAGCCGTGGCCTGAGATGACCGCCAGGAGAACCAGTTTGCCCAAGCTGGAATTCAACATCTGTCAGTGAAGAAAAAGTGGAAGACGCGGCTGGCTCCAGAGTCTCTCACACTACCAAACACTGCAACAACATTCTGGCCAGCTTCGATTCTCAACCAGATAAACTGAACATCTACATCTACATGATATCATTTTAAAACTATTTAGTTATGTTTTCAGACCTAGGAAAGAGTCTACATGACATTATTTTATAACTATTTAGTATTTTTAAGGCAAAGGAAAGAGGTAAACTTGTTGAGGTTTATGAAAATAGGGAGCAGATTATTATTATGCTTATGGCTTTTATTAGCGGGGAGACCCTTTTGGGTGTTCCGCTTCGCCAAATCATCCAATTTCTGTATCATTTCAATTGAAATGTGGAAAAGATATAGGTTATGTAGTCCAACATTGAGTTTCACTGAATTTTCACGAATCAGTTCCAAAAATATTCAAAATTGAACTATTTTGATCTATAGATTATAGATAAGGGAGCAGATAAACTGAACCTTTACATGATAATTATCATTTTATAACTATTAAGTTATTTTTTAGACATAGGAGAGAGGCGAAGTTGTTACGAGGACTTAATACCATTGATTGAATTTATACAAACGATGGAAGTTCGATTCCAGCCCCCAAAAAGTTTTTTGTAGAGCAGCATTCATCGAATTTCCTTACTAGCTGTTATTTTGTTGTCAATATTCGCAGTAGCGGAAGTCTTTAGAGTGTTCTATGGCATTATTAATTAGGAATTTCGATCAATAAATTATTATTATACAAACGAGGTGATTTTTGCAATGCAAGGGTGAAGAGTATGGCAAGTAGAATATGGCAATGACAATTATGTTTCAAAAGGACAAATACTGTAATTTAACGATCAAAAAATAATTATATTTGGATGATTCGAATCTATCAGCCTAGAAATTAACTGCAGTTTCAGGGAGTTCAGGTAGTAGAGGCAGATTATACTGCAAAATATCTTATCTTATCCAACTAAAACCATATTCTGATATAGTCTAGTGGAATAATGATTCAATACTTCATACTTTATATTCTATACTTTACAATAGAGACAAAAAGTGAACATTATATAGTTTAGCTCTTGTCTATTGTTTATTGTTCCCCAAGAAAAACAAATGAGAAATGTAAATTGCTCACGGTGAGTAACAATTCTGTATAAATATGCATGTATTGTGCCCTCATAGACTTTCCAAACTCATTTGAAAATAATACAATTATTTTAAGATAATACCATTATTTTTTTAGTATTTTTTAAACATTTTATAAGGTGATATTGGGTAGTTATCCGTATCGAATAAGAAGACTCAAAGTTGTCACAACCACAAATTTATTAAGATATCGAGAATAAAATTCAGATTTAGATTATTAAAATTTCAATTTAGATTAATAATGGTGAAATATCCAAGAACATCCGATTTTGGATGTTACACCATTATTAATCTAAGAAACAATTTACCAGATATTGATAAAAGTTGCAGGTGTAACAACAACCCAGGCCGATACCTCGACATTTTAATAAATTTTTGGTTGTATCAACCAGCCTTCTATAATCTTGATATTTATTTTATTTGTACTATCTATATGTTTAAAGAGAGGAAACAAACAATATCCAGTTTTAATTGAAGAATTTCAAATAGTAAACAAACAAATAAGAGGTCTGCAGCCCGCTGACCAGCCATCAACTTACAGTCTTTTCATTGGTTAATAGAATTATTGAGGGGCTTGAAAGAACAGTAACTTCAATAGTTGATAAGGCTCTAGCTTTCATTGAATATACACCAAAAATGTAAAGAAGGTAGGCACTGGAAGAGATGTAGAGTTTGGACATGGGGGTATGGTACTCACTCCATGGAGAATCATGTTAAAATACAGTTTAGCTGACAAATCAATAAAGTATACAAATAATGCGCTAACAATGAAAATTTATTCCAATTCACTTCTTATCCATTTCATCCTGTAGCTCTACAGGTTTTGGCATTCATTACATGGTGTAGTTTTGTCAGTGTAGGTTCTTGTCCTCAAACCATTCTCTGTGAGAGATTGCATTGATCGAAATCAAGAAAGGATAATACATTTTACATCTTCGAGAGGATTTCCATATCACCAGCTTGATGAGAGGCAACTTCTTCAGCATGCGTACACCAGTCGAATAAGCAAAATATAGATGTGGCTGATTTTCTAGGACGTCTCACAGACCGATAACTTCACAAGGATCTTAAAACAAAATTTATCGCCGCTAGTACTTCAATCTTGAATAACCCGCAAAATTCCAGGCCTCTTGTTTTTCCAAAACACCCGAAAAATGTCTTCTGACGAAATAGTTTCTAGTATAACATGAAATGATTCATTTTTTTATCGATTTAAATCCCCATGAGAATCTAATTAAATTAATTTTTCAATTTTGCGTATATTTATCGAAGTAAGAGATTTCGATGATTTTTATATCAATGTTAGTATACAATGTTTGCATATTATATTACATAGTCTAGGTTCAAACTCCCTCCCGATTTGAAATTCATTCAACAGAGCTTCAAGATACCTTCCTAATCTCCCCAACAAACAGTTGAAAATTGGACAGATCTAGATATAGAATGAAACATGAATCTTTTTCCTGGTTCCATTCATCTTCTACCTCCAGACTACAGAGACTGTATAATCATTACTACTGCATACTGGAAATCTTGTAGGAATTTATTGTGGTGAGGTAGATAGAGGCTTCTTTTGTTGCTTGTACCACAACTACTGTACAGATCATTGGATCCTATAATGTGATGTATCGTTCACCTCAGCTCATTGAGGTATACCACATACTGAACTACTAATTTTGGGATTGCCCTATTCAGCAGGTACTACATTTGGACTGGTAGGCACTAACTTCATTTTTGAAATGTAATTTTTTTATATTCACCCTGTGAAAAAATCCAACTCCACTTAGACCACATTTGTAATTAAGTAAAATGGTATGACATAACCTGAATTTGGACTGTTTGAATAAATTGGAAGAAGAACAGTTTTGGGCATAAGCCTGTTGTACTCTCCTTTGTAAATAATAATAATTCCGTGTAACCTGGCTGGCTCAGGTCTGGTGTCAGAGTTTTCAGGTCACTTCTGACTAGTTCAGGGTCTCTGACGTAAATGATTGATTGATTATCTTGCCTATTGTGTTTGAAGATAAAAAAAAAAAAAACAATCAAGAAAAATACTCAACCTTCAAACAGTTGCTGATAAAAGCAATTACCTTATCATAATATTCAGCATCCGATTACCCAAGACTCAAGCCTGAATTAATAAGTACAAGATGAGAAAAATTAAGTCTTTTCAAGAGATCGCGGTCAAAATCAAGCCGATTTCCAAAAATCGGGATTATAATAGGATTATCTTGCCTATAGTGTTTGAAGAAATTTGGGATTGCCAAAATCTTCCTAAACTATTACACTATTATTACAATTCGATCTTGGAACCTTTGGATTATCAGACAAGCGCTTATCGCCCTCGGCTACGGACCACTCCAATATTACACTACAATATTACACTATTCTGAAATTTATACTTTGAGGATTCACTCTACGATTCCTACTACTTACAAATTACAAAAAATATTATGTGACTGTGTCACAACCAGCGACCACATAGTAGAATATTATACTATGTGGTCGCTGGTCACAACGTCCCAATGGTCACACAACTGATTCCTCGAATGCAAGAGGACGACGTTACCAATAATAAAATAGGTGAAGCAGTTGGAGCTGCACTGCACAAGAGATTGTTGTAACAAGCCATGTAAGCACATAGAGGTCACGTTCCGCACGACTCTGCAGTTTCTGCAGTCTGACTCCCTGACCGATAACAATGGCGTTCCAGTTACAGTTGAATGAATGCAACTTTCTTGAACATCACGATCATTGTTCTGCGACATTTCAAACCTCCATTACGTCACAACTTGCAGCACTCAACTTGAATGTTTATCGGTACAGAATAGAGCTGTTAAATTAATTCAACAATGCACTTAGCATAAATAATGGTTGAGAAAATCAGCGTGATTTAAAACCACCTAGTTGAACCATTACCATTGATTTCATCAGACCCATTCATTGTGATGCTCAAAGAAACTTATGAATCGTCTCTACAAGAGAGCCAATAAAATGAGCATTCCTCTCATCTATTTGCACAATTGCTGCTTTCTGTTCTTGTAAATTGGTAGTGTCCATGTTTTGTAATTCAAGTCTTTATTGTTTGGATAAAACAAAATTTCTCAACAAAAAGAAAACTGTGAGTATGTGATCAAACTGAGTTTTCATTTTTCTGAACTGGATCTTAGAATGAACCTATCAAATGAATAACATATCTACTAGTAGATGAGTACTCATCTAGAGAGTCACAGTGGAAATAAGTTGAAAGAGTTCTGTTCGCTACAATGGATGATGTTAAAATTTGGTGATTTTCATCGGGAAATTTCATTAAGTGGAAATTCGGGACTAGTGAATTCTCGAAAAACGTTATCTCTTGCTATAGATAGTTTCTTATTGGTTGTAGGCAATATCAAAACCAGTCCTAAAATTCAATAACAGAAATTTTACCGATATTTTCTGGTACTGTACGAGCATTTGAATTGTCGAGGTAATTGTCGCGCAAAAAATGTGAGTAATTTTTCACCTAAAAGTTTATATTTCTTTCAACTTAAATTTAAATTCCTTGTTAATTTATTACTTTTTCTCTTTTAATTCCACCTCAGATGGGGAAATTAATGTTTTTAGTACAACTGGCGAAGAAATCTTCCTCTCAGTTAGTTCAATTCTCCGGACTCTAAAATCTCCATGTATCAACTTCAATTGAAAATGAAACAATCTATAATACTGTAATTTAATAACTAGATTCAATTCGCTGTCTTATTGGAATACTGATCTAAAATACATAAATTTTGAATAATAATAAGAATAATTATATTATATATAATACATGATTAATCATCTCCATTTACTAATACTGTAGTCTGGTTCTAATAATATTTATTGTATGGTATCAAATGATTTGACAAGAGCGGTTATTATCTAGCCAATTACACCATTTGTGTGTATTGACCTCTGTTGGTGATATAGTCAATAATTAATGAGGTGATTATGATATAAAAATTAGTGATAGAGTAGTATATACTTTGCATGACTGAGAAGGTTGTAAGGTTAACTAAAGTACATTATGATCGGTTTCACGTGTCTTATTTGAAATCATAATTTCAATGAATACTTGGCAGGATATTCAAGATTTTCATTATCTTTTATCTCTTCCTAGAGTTTTTCTAAATCTTTCTTTTCTAATTTTAAAAATAATATATGCAATACAAAAAAATATATTTGCTGGGATATCTTTCTGTATTCTTATTTTTCACTAGTGAAATAAAAATAAAATCGAAGTAAGACTCTATCCACAGTTACAAGATTAGATAGTTTCAATTTTCAGTTTTATATTTCATGTTATGTAATCAGTCTATGCCATGATGGCCAGAAGAATTTATAATAATTGTAGTAGACAGATAGACTTTTACAAGTATTACAGATAGACTTTGAACAATTATAATTTCCGCAATATTAATTCAATGGCGGTTATAGAAAGTTATCGTTGAAGAGTGGGGGGGGGGTTCATAAGATTTTGTTTGTTGAGCAAGAGGGGGTGGTTACCTCGAAGTCTATTAATCTAATAATTCAATAATGAAAAGATAGAGATAAAGAACGATTTCACTGCAAATGAGGATATCAGTGTATATGGGGATCAGTGTTTTTGGTAGAGTAGAAATTTTAGAGTAGAAGAAAGGAAAGAAAAAGAATGGGAAGGGGGAGAAGGAGAAGAAAAAGAAGAGGTAGAAGAAAGGAAGAAGAAGATGAATAAAAAGTAGAAAAATAATAAGAAAAAGAAGGAAGAGAAGGAGATGAAGACGAAGATGAAGAAGTAAAAGAAAAAGAAGGAGAAGTAGATCGAATAGAAGAAGGAAGAGAAGGAGAAGAAGAAGCAGAAGAAATAAATGGTAAAATTGTATAACTAATCAATCTACTTCTGTAATTGAATTTCTTTCTATTATTCCATTATTTCTACATTTCTATCACTTCCTTTATTTTATTTCAATTTCTAAAATCTTCAACACCCACAATTTTTTAAATCAATAACAGTTTATTGGTTGCCATCTACCTTTTTCTTGAAGGTTTCACTTTTATTTTTCATTGACTAAAAAAGAATGATCTTACGGTGGCCTATCAATATTCTACAAGAATTTCATACTGTTAGATTGATACTCACAGGTTGAACTCTACAGTTGAATTATGGCAACTTCAAAAGTTTGAAGAGGAGAAATCTCTACCATTTCAAATGGATATCTTGCAGTGATCTCTCATATGAAAAGAGAGGTCACATACTCATTTAATATGAAAAAATTTCAAAAAAAAAAGTTCAAATCTTACTGATAATTTTGGACTCCTCTTGGAAATTACTCCTTTTGCAATTCTCTGGTGAAGGAGAGTAGAATTATGACTGATCGAAAGAGATCCAAGGTTGTTTCACCATAGAATTTCTCCTTCTGATAGATTTACCGACGGCTTCATTTGATTGTAGAATATTCACTGATACATTCATTAATTATTATTGACAAAAAGCACAAAAGAATTTTAATACAAGAATATTATATTGAATTGTGAGATGGACATACTAGATATTTTCTCCTCACACAAAAGCTAAAACATCAGACTGATTAATTCATATCAATTCAATACACTACAATCGTTATGGCTTTTGAAACAAAACTTTATTGTGTCTATTCGAGAGCATCCAATCGTCTCATGAGAACATTTGCATAGTGATTACGATTGCTTTGCACAATAAAATTATTGTTGTTGCTTTTGTCAGTGTTTCAACTCTTCAAATGAAATAATAAATGGAGGTTGAGAAAGAAGAGGATCAAAACTATAATTTATACTGATCTGAGAAATGCCTCGTCACATTGTACGAGTGAATACTTTCATAGTTAAATTGTGGATGTGACTTGAACCGTATGAAATTTTAAAATTTTAAATGGAGGATTATTATCATCTGTAACTGTAATGATAAATCCAGTTATTACTGATGGATGACTATACGGTATACCTGGCTGAGGGTCTCAATCCAGTCACTGATAAATTGAAAACATGCAGAAGTGGGCCATCAATGTTGAACTGATACTTAATAAACTTACAGAATGTAGTATTCATTTAAGTTGGCGGATGGTATTAGATAGATAGATATTATTTCTTGACGTTGCTGATGACTGTAGAGTCTGGTTTCATAACAATAATATCTATCTATCTAGTGCTATCCGCCAACTTTATTAAATACTACAGTCTACAGGGTGTTTTTCATTGGACGCAACCCAAAGTTTAGGAAGATAGTAGTAATGTATAAGTAAATTTTAGGTTCCCAAACTTGTATGATGGCAATAGTATATTGAAGGCCAAATTCAAGTGTTAGAGCTAGTCTTTCATTGGTGCTGTTTCATCTGTCGTTTCGTTGTTGTGTCAAAAATGTTTTTTTTCCAAGGATGGACGCGGGAACGCTGTTTATTTTAGAGACTTATATTTTGTGTAAATCTTACAAATCTATGAAAGATAAGTTTCGAATGGAGTTTCCTCATACTGCAGTTCCTAATAAGTCAACAATATTGCGTTTACATGCCCGGTTGCACAGTTGTTCATTAGCAAAGTGTCTTAACTCAAAACTTACCTTAAATAATTCTCTTCAATTTTTTCACTAAGAAGTTTCCTTGAAAAATTAATTTTCGTCCGCTAATGAGCAACCGGGCAAAAGGCTCTGGGCGACTGTATCTCGTACCAAAGAGTGAGAATCTACCTTTACATGAATAAAGCCCATAAAGCGGATTGTCGTGATATTCTAGTATTTCATTGAAATAATTTTCATTCTTCATCAACGTCATTTCCACTACAGAGACTGTATAATAATAACAGTGTGGCCATTTGATATCACACTTTTGATTGGTTAGCTCAGATAAATACACCATACTTTTGCCAATTCCCATAAGATTTGCATTGCAATGATTCGCAATCAAAGCAGAGAAACTACTTTTAATTTTAGATTAGTTATTTGTGCATCTAGGGACTAAAGTGCAACTTTTTCTCCCTGAGGGAAAGCCTCGGGCAACAATTTCCCTGAGGGATTGTTCTTTCTCTCAAAATAAGTGAATGAGATAATGTTTGCCTGTAATCCCATATCTGAATTTTAAAATTTGGCAAAAGGATGGCTCTGATGATGTGAATAAAAAATGTACCACAAATGAGATGGGAATGTTATAATTAATATTGAATACATAATACAATGTTATGGACCTTTTCACACCAATGACCACACTATTATTACACAGTCTCTGTAATTCCCTCTATAGCCATTGGATATATTGGAATCTTACCATTGTTTATTCAATCTCTTCTTTAAAATAGGTTCATAGTATTAATTTCTTTTTATTAGTAGTGAGGATGATTTTGTGGTAGTTATCCATAACGAATGAAAGACTGAACTTCCAGTCTCTTTATTCATCATGGTATTACACTTGAAACATTTTTCCCACATAAAAGGCTAAAAATGTTGGATATTTGGATAAGCCTAGATACAATAAGGAAGCTTTCACAGAATAAGACTTACAATAATTCAAATTACTTAAAATGTTATTCTGTTACGTAATATTTTTATTGCTTCAATTCTGTTCTAGCTACCATTACTCTCGGTTCTAGTTCTTCTCGAAGTATGAATTCTTCATTTACAATAAATTCCTTCATCAATACAGAAATTACAATTACAATAGGATGTGAAAGTAACTATAATTACTTATATGAATACAGTACATTCATATTTTTCCACTTTCATCATAATATCAATCATGACAAATTAAAAAGTTTTATATTAGCAAGTTCGTAAGATTCGAACTCTCATGAGAAATCCATTTTATAATATAGGTCACATTGAAATCAAAAAATTCAATAACATACATAAACTTCTTATGAATATAAAAATACACGTCCAAAACACCATTTCCAATAAAATCAAATATATTTTTGATTGATTCATGAGTAATTTCCAACATCTATTATTTATAATATTGTCGCATATCTATATATTTTTTACTGAAGTCCTACTTGAACAGTTAGCCAAATTATCTAGATATGTATTTATTTATTAACGTTCACATGTACTCATTATTTTCTGAGTACTCTTTCATACTTTGATTTAAACTGTTTTAGGACCGGCCTAGAGCGGTCCACCAAGCGTGTCTCAATCCTAAAGCAGTTTTAATAAATAAACAGGTAAGTTTATAACATATAAGAGTGTAAACATGTAAGTTTATACAGTACATACATATCTAGATAGATCTTCAACACGTTCTGTTAGAATGTGTTGGGACATCTTGAGAGCATATGGACAAGTTAAGATCTCCGATCTCTGGCCACCGATAACACGTTGAGAAGGGTTCAAGGTTTGGTTAGAGTTTAGAGGCATGCAGACCCGTTGCTAGACTGGGAACATTTGGTTCGCGAAGGCCACCGCTCCAACCCTTTCAACGTCAAGGAGAGCAGAGAGCATAGAAAAACAAGGAGCGCTCACTGTTTCAGAGGAGCCCTCATCTGCATGCCCGATACCCGGGAAGTCGTCGCTTTGTCATTCAAATGCGACCGGTCCGATGCTTCCTTCGGCGGCGGCGGGAGGCGGGAGAGAAGCCTCCAGGTGTGCGGGGCTCCCTAAAACAACGGAGGGATCGCCTCTCAACCCTTTTCTCGCTGTACAGACTACAAACACACAACCAAGAACAGTGTGCAACCAAAATTCCAAAATTAGTAGACCGCAGTAACCTACTGACATATTAAAAATTGCTGAATCAATGGAGGAAACTCACTTTTCCTCTACTATGAAGGATAACAATGATGTTTCACCTTTATAAGAAGCTTGTATTAATAGACTTTAGTCTACTGAAGACTAAGTGAAGACTTGTATTAGTGAAGCTTGATTAGCAGACTGCAGTAACCTACTGGCAATTTTTTAATTGGCTGATAATTTTGTTAATTGATTATAATTTATACATAATCCACTATTTTTTTCTTGTCATTTCTGATTGTAGCCTACATAGAAAAACTCTTACAGGATATTATGCACACATAATTTTGCTAAATAATAATTGGAAATCTCCTGTTTTGTTTTTAACCAAAATGGTTGATTTCAACCATTATCTTACCAAAATTGAAAATCGCTTCAATGAATCCACCACTACTGAAAAAATGAGAAAAAAGTCATATAAATAATGCAAAAACTCTATAGTTGTACTTCCTATAATCATGACTTTCTATTTTTTGAATTGGGTTGAATTGTCTTGATAAAAAGGAAGTGGGGAAAAAGCAGATGTATTTCTTAAAAAGATAATTGAGACCATCATTTATTTGAAACAGAATCACAATATAATACACGATGAAGAAAAAAATGACTTGTGATACAGTACAGAAACAGGAGGAAAGGGTTGAAGGCACCAGGACCATTAAACGGGAAAAGTATTAACAGAGAACTATAAAATTATATGACTTGTTGAAATATCTTGGCAAGGATGGCAACATTGTGTATTCAGGCAATAAAATGGACTCTGTGGGTCGCAATCACACAAAATACATTCGAGTTTCTATCGTAGAAAAAGGAAGAAAGAAGATAAGAAACGAAGAGAAAAGAGATTGGATAAGTGGAGGTGTGTCTGAAGGTAGGTAAAGAGAAATAATGGTATGAGCATACTTTAATCCGAAGGACCAAGGACCCAAACGATGTATCACCTTTATAAGCAGTTTGTATAAAAAACCTTGATGGCAGAGAGAAGTAAAAAGGACAATAAAGAGAAGGAAAAGATAATGGTTGGAGCGCTGTGCATGCTGATTAGATAGCCCCGTAAAATACAAGTTTCACAGTCTCACAGAAATGGATACACTCACCATTGGCCGCCGCTTTCTTCAAGCTCTATCTAAGATCAAAAGAGCTGCTCAACTAAGTTTCAAGTCCCTGGCTGAGTTATGTTCATGCTTAGGCCATGTCATGAGGTGGGATTAGTATTTTGAGTTAGAGAACACGTAGCTTAGAATATTCTGTAGATAAACGCAACTCAACGCTAGAAGTTGCTACTCCTCTGCGTCCCTTGAAACTCTCACAAATTATTTCTAAACCTGCCTAGCTCTCAAATCTTCTGGCTCGAAAACTGCACCTCCCGGATATATTTATTGCACATATTTTATTGTATATGCACAGTATCTATTTTATTACACATATTTCATTTCCACTAAATCATGATCATTTATGGAAGAGTGAAAAAGTGGAATCTCTACTAGAGATTTCTGAGTTTTACACTTTACTTACTGACATCTTATTGACAAAACTTGGTACAAAACCGTTTGTACAAATCGTTTGAATCAAATATTCCATAAAATAAAATAGCTTTAAATTTAGTAGCTGACTTTAACCTGGCTGCACTATTATTACCTGGCAAGCCATGTTATGCATGTCTAGTATGTGAGCAGGATAGAGTCAGCTGTTCAATTCCATTACGTACAAACGGCTTGAGTTAGATTTCTTGATTCAATGGTGTTTTTTTGTGATTCAGGCTTCTCAACAATCTTCTTCCAAACAAAATGTTTTTCTCTTCAACAACTTCTAGTCCAAACGTCTCAAGTAAATGCAAAAATATGTAATTTTAGGTAATGTTATATAAAATTTATTTCTCAACAACTTCTAGTCCGAACGTCCCAAGTAAATGCGCACAAAAGGAGTTCGTGAGAATAAATTAAGAAGCTTGTCCCGAATTTTAAAAGCCCTAGTAAATTGTCAAATGTGTCTCCTAGCTCCCCCGATACTCTTTTAATCATACAAGAATATTGTAATAACCAAGTACAACTTTTTAATCCAATGTATTACCACTACTTGCTTCATGGTTACAAAACATCGGTCAAATGGTACCAATGTACAATGATAGGTATCTATCCTAAATTTAAAATCCGCCTGAAATATAGGTTTACAACGTTTCTACGAATAACTTTCTGAATTTTTTTCAAAATAATGGTTAGAACAAAGAACAGATTTTGTCAAATTTCACTTTATTAATTTATACTTGAGTGAAATTTGACAAAATCGATTCTTTGTTCTAATTATGGATAGGTTTCACAATATAAACATAAACTCTACAAATTTTATCAAAATGAACACAATTTAAAATATAGGTTTACTAAGTTTCTACGAATAACTTTCTGAATTTTTTTCAAAATAATGGTTAGAACAAAGAACAGATTTTGTCAAATTTCACTCAAGTATAAATTAATAAAGTGAAATTTGACAAAATCGATTCTTTGTTCTAATTATGGATAGGTTTCACAATATGAACATAAACTCTACAAATTTTATCAAAATGATAGTGTTAATTTATGATTTTTTACTTCTATTGCATTCAAGTAGTTTATAAGAATAGGTAGATTTTTTTTCATGAGCATAAAAAAGATCTAAATCGACTGATTGCATTCAAGTGACTATTGTTCCAACTGGATCCATTGTTTATGGTACCAGGAATCAGGGCATTGATCTCTATAATAATGAGCATCTCTCAACTTCTAGGACTTTGGTGTTTTTAATAGAATTAGAACAACTAGACGAGTTTAATTACGAGGAAATAAAAACCTAAGCAAAATGTCAGTTGCAGAATTGCAACTTCTATGCTAAATCTACTACGCTAAATCTATGATGACTACTACTAAATATGAGTGAAGTTTGCAGTTTTTATAATATTATGTCAACACTGCTATAAGTGGAAAACGTTGTATTGGGAGTGATATTATTTATAAGAAAAATTGTAAAACGTCCGTGTATGTGAATTGTATGGGGCTATACAGAAAAGTGATGTTTGTGGCTGACCTGAAATAGGATAGGAGAAATGGGAAGAAAAAGGTTTTTATATTTATCCTTTATTTTAAAGGTATTTTAAAGAATTGATTCGATGGCAGACTATTTGAATAACGGTTTTCTTTGATAGCATGTGACTGATTACTCTGATGGGTACACATTTACAACAGTGATGTCGTGAGATTGGAAAGTATAATAAAAACTAATAAAATTGAATTGCAACTGTGCAGAATAGAATCTAAGCCAAGTTGAGCTCTTATCTGTAAAAATTCTTTCAACAGTTCATGTAATCTTGTACTTCAAGATTACTTCTTTACCGATATAGAAGATCTTGAATAATTTTCAGCTCTCAAAGTCAAAATTTGCGGGCTGTAAATGATTGTTTGTTTCCACTATTAGTGACTCCAATCACTTCAGTTACAGGGGATTTGGAGAAAAATCGAAATCTGCTTTCCATTCAAACTACGAGCATAAGAATTTGTAAGAATCAACAAACCATCAGATATTTTGAATTGAATCAAGTAAACTACAATTAGAATATACAATATGTTCAAATCATGAAAATTCATTCAAATTACAAATCTCAAGTGTATCCAGTATAGCGATATATCCAGATGGAATGGATCAAAAGAGAAAATTCCAAATTTCATAAAGAAAATGGAAGAATCAGTTCATCAAATGAACAAATTTAAGAATGATGTTGATGCAGGTGAAGTACAACACAAGCTGCCATTCATATAGTGAAAATTGGTTATCAATTTGGAAACAAGATCATCGAAAATGAAAGAGTTTAGAAAATTACTGACACCAAAAATCGAAGATTTCAAATGTAATTTCCAATAATGGTCGCCAGTTTATTCATCTAGCTAGTAGCTGTAAGTACTTAAACAATGAAACTTATACACAATGACTCATATTCAACGCTCAAGTGTTATTTCCGGCATTAAGTTCAACGATATCGCAAAAAATACAAAGGAAGTCATAATTATTGCATTAGCCAGGATGTAGGCCTGTGTCACAGCAACAGGATGCGATAAGTAGTCCTGTAAATGCAATCACTAAAAGTGTTTGTACAGTCATAAAGCTGTAGATATGACTGTTAAGTTTATAAATGTTTTCATTTACGAGAAAGAAATTGCATGCAACCAGGCAGTAACCGAAGAGTTGATAAATTCAAACACATGATAAGAATTCGTGAAGAGAATGATCAATACTGTTGTCATAAAGGGTACGAGGGAGCTTGCACCCCTTCCCCCTAAAATATTTCTAGCCATGAGTTTGGAATGCTTACTAAACACTCTAATCAGTAGCCTTCTACATGTTGAACAGTTTCTAGGTTTGAATAATGAAGTTGTAATTCTCTTTCTGACACTCTAGTTCTAGTTATTTAACTGACCGACAAAAACTTGAAATGTAATGCCCAACACTACATCATTCAAAACGCTCTATACATCGACGATGGATAAATAATAATAACAACAATAAGTTAATCTGAAATAATCGGTCCCGAATATTTTACCAGTATTTGACAACATGATATTTTATCAATTTAATCCCAACCAATAAAACCTATGAGAATATTTCTAAAACATTAGTCTGATATATTATCTAGGATGCAAATTCATAACCACAGATTGCCTTACAAAACTCACATAGGTACGATTGAGAAATGCAAAAATAAACAACATGTTTCTCATAACTTCGCAAGATATTGAAGGATAGCAAAATATATTAGTTGTGCAATTACCAGTCAACTACACAAATTGAACAATATTATTGATACTGTTCTCAACACTAAGATCAATTATTGAAATAGTTTTCAACGTTGACAATACCATTTTTATGAAGAATAATTTAAAATAATTCACAAATATTTAATCAATAAATCAATTAAACCGTGATATCATGAGTAGGTACTAGAATAAAAATCATTGTACAGTATCAATTCGATAGACTAAGCAGGTTAATCAAAATATATACATCTATACTGTCTATACTATACTGAATACTATATCTACCTACCAATAATATTCGAAAACATGACTTTTTGTTTTGAAATTACCTAGTACAACGTACAACCAACCTCCAGTTATCTATGACAATAACGTATAAATTTAAAAATGATTATTCAAATCTACAATATCAAGCTTCATTTGTATTTTTTATGGAATAACAGCGACAACCATTTTCTTAAATAATATAAACATACAAAAAGAATTCGTTGTTATCCTCGAAACAAATGTATAAAAAATATCAGCAAAAATAAACAATTTCTAGACATATAGCAGCACAATCAATTTTATACAAAATAATTTCAAGAAAACTTGAAAAAATAAGAATGTTCATATTTTCCAAGTAGCCTATAAAAATTTGTTGATGCTGATGATGAAGCGTAGATCATAGTTCGAAATTCAGACGAATTCGGCATGTCCAAAAGCACGGTATGAAGTTCCTACAGTTCTAATATCACGTAGGAACTCTATACCTCGCTACTGGTACTCTGCCATTTCAAGAAAATGATGAGATCCTGATGAAGTTCCTATGAGATGAGGTCGCCAGTCAATTGATTGTCATAACGACGTTTATCAATAGATTAGTTCCTAAATAAAGACTAGTCTACTGGTAGTAGACAAGTTAAGTTCAGACAAACAAGTAGTCTGAACACAACCAGACAAGTAATCTATAAGCGGTTGAATCCTGAAGACCAACCCAATAAAACAATACAATTTAAAGTTGCTTATAACCAAATAATACACATCCTACATTAAACGTTAACCCAAGAGTAATATGAATCTGACCAATATAAAGCATAGTTTCTCATTTCTGCTACATTATATGTCTATCTTTTCTTATTTCTACAAGTTGTACCTCAGAGAATAGAGTTTTCAGTTATAATTATACAAATAAACTATCTTGAGCCACAATCGGTAATCCAGAAACAACTTTCAAATTGAAAAAATATTTATTACTTTGTAATCAAAAATAATATCATCCAAACTTGATTTCCAAAAACAATGTGACAAAAACTGAGGAAGTTTGAAATAACATAACATATTAAGTTTAAAATGGAAGAATAATTCTGATAAGAATGTTAATAACTAGGTCAGTGTTCCAAGATGAGCAACAAGCATTCCATTCAATAAGGTCTTAATTCATAAAACATCAACGATGAAAGAACGTTTGCGTTTCCACGCCAGTCCCATCTTTTTAATCAATGAATCGGTTGTTTTGGGTTACGCAACCCTCAAGACGCTTTTTTCTTCTTCTCTCATTTGAGCTATTCAGTTTCTTGAGGGGTGTGCTGTATAAATAATACCCGGATATCTGTCTGGCTTGAGGGCTTCTAGAAACCACCCTCTGTTGTATCCGGTTACAGTGTTTTCGATTAAACTCAGCAGACTACATAGTTTCTCCTTTGCTCTAATGTTTAAAGGATTTTTGCTCTAATGTAAGTAGATTACCATGACAAACAACTTATCAACAATATCATAATAAACACGATAAGAAAGCTAAATTATCAATTCTAATCCAATCAAGTCGCAAAAACAGACACATTTTCTCGCAACATCGGGCAGATACAATAAAATTATTATAGCTAACAGTTCAATAAACAGTTCATTCATCAATGAAGTTATACTGCATCAAATTACACTAATGAAAGATGAAAAATTATAAAACTATTCAAATAATCAAAATCTAGAGGTTCAAACAACAATACATAAAACGCCATGGTCACATTACTACTTGATACAAATAAAACATTATTTTCTCAACAATACCATTTACAAGAAAATTTATACTACACTATCAACTATCGTATTTCTTGTTTCTGAGCAAACATTTGATTTCTAAAATACAGTATGTATAATCATTTTTACGAAGATAATTACACTCCAATGTTGATATCGCTTACATAAGATGTATTTAAAATAAACTTCTATAATAATTTAGCTTTTTCTCTCGGAAATAATGTACAATATTCTCGCAATATTCATGTAGTATTCTGAGTAATTTCTCCAATAAAGGTAAGAAATAGCACCTCGATATCCCCACAACACTATCAAGGGATTGCATCACTCGCTCACCATCGCAATTAAATATACCGACACCTATAAAATGAACCAACATTGGATTTTCCATTATAAAATCAAGCGTAACCATCATCTACAGAGCTAAAGTGAGGAATTAGTAATGGCATGCTTTCCTATTGCCTGAAGTAGATAGTGAGAAGACAGGAATACAGAAATAATAAGAGCAGCACGGCGCTGTAGAGCGAAAAGCAAGGTTGAAAGGGCACACACCTAGGTCGATGTCAGAGGGGAAATGTGCTGTAAGAAGTGACGATATTGTTTGTGGGTGTGGGGGGATGGGGGGAGGGGCGGAGTAATTTTCCAATCAATCAGAAAAGGCCGTTCATTTTTGGAGGCGCCCGTAACACGCGATCCTGGCTGATGTGAAAAGGGATGGTAATAGTGACTGACTGGAAAGCGAACGCAATCGGTGCCATGTTCACTCCAGATATACGATGTAGTTCAAGCCCCCTTCACCAATATTCCACAGCATGAATGAATAGAGCTTCTCATGAAAAACTGATTCCAACGTCACCATAACAGAGAAGGAATAAGAAAGTCACACAATCCATCGGAAGGAGAAAGAGAGAATTTTTTCCCAATGAATAACATAGAAAAGTTCACAAATAAGAAACTAAAGTATGATGATTTTCAATAACAGATTATGCAAATAGCTCATGAAATGGAAACATTATTAACATTCTTATCAAGTAAAAAAAGTTGACTTCAAGTCGCACAGGTATTGAAGTCATACATCATTACAACACTCATCATTAAACCAAGTTACAAGTGAAATTTTTGCTAAAGTTATTTAATACTGAATACATGAATCGTCGAATAGGAATAAGTAGTAATATTACGTCCATAATATCATATTTTTGTATTCAAACTTTCAAAGTTCTGTAAAATATTTACGTTTTACAATTCATACATAATACAAGAGTATAATTGTAAATTAGGTGACTGGTGGTTCTAACTCTCACACACCAGAAATTTTTCAATGAACGTTTTCAACTTGGATTAAAACCGTGGTATTTTTAATAATATTGATCTCAGCATAGTTTTGAAAGAAAAATGTTTGCTAGTTTGGTCAAAGAATGATAAGAACAGCCATTTTTGCCCGATTACATCATACCTACAATGGTGGGTGAAATCATGTTTGCTTGCAATGCAATAATTATTTGGCATTGAACGGCTGAATGCGCCGTTTCAATTGATTGATGATAGTACATGAATTTACAGGCATTATAATACACAGCAATTATTACTAGATGTGCTGTCAAAAGCCGATGATTGCTCATGATTCATAGCTGGCCGTTATTGCCTGTATCTGTATAGTTAGTTGCTGAGCTATCTGGTGACAGCACACATAATTATCGCTGATTTCTGAATGTTCATCACCAGCCATTGTTCAACGAGCATTATCGTTAACTATAAAAATAATTCACTACTTACAACCCACATTGAATATTGCATTTTTTTCAAGGACCGGCTTTCTTGTTGCACGTAGAAATTCTTAAGTAATAGAAATCCAAACAGAATACTGACTGATCGTCTTTGATAATGAAGAAATTTCTATTTTGGTAAATCTGGACATCAACGACAGGTCATTTATATTATAATAATCCTTATTGATGAATAAAGCGAAGTGAATTATTCCATGGATATAATTATATTGTTCACAGAATTTGTTTATAACTGGAAACTGTTTCTCCTTGCGAACTAAAAGTTCAACAGATATGAGATTTTTAGATAATTCTATACTCGACTATATTCTATATTCTTATACCCTATATATATTATTATTACTATTCTGTATTCTTAACTGTTCTCGGGGTGCAGGAGGCAGCACAACACTCGAATTCAAATAAACCAAAAATTAACTAATATAACTTAAAAAAAGTAAGGTTATTTCATACCCCGATTGCTTTGAGATTGGACAAAATGCATTTAAAATAAATTAGTAAGTTATCAAGTGTTTTAAAAAAAAAATAAATAAAGTAGGTAATAAAATTATTAACATGGTTATGATGATAAATCACGGTACGTATCAATCATCATAAAATCATAAATGAATCAATCCTCAAAAGTAACAAATTAAAATGGAAATGATCCATGACTGTTTTCAATGTTTCGGTCACATTATAGCAGAAACAATCTCCCAGAAAAATAACTTCGTACTAGAAGCTTTTGGAGGGAAAAGTGGAAACAAGCTAGAATGCTTTTTTTAGTGAGCTGCTATCAGTGAGAAAGTGCGGCTGGGTCAACAGGGGGCGTGTCTTATCTAATCGAGAGCCGGATGCTCAAAAGAAGTAAGTGTATACTGTACTCTACTAAAATAACCTACTCCATTCAGAGTAGAATCGTTATACTGAAGAAATTTTCAGAAAATTTATGGTAAATTTCATAGATCATCATAGATTGATAGCATTCTAATAATTACAAGTATTTTAAACTGTTTAAGGTTTTGCTCGGAAAAGCTAGCCAAGTACCAGCATTTTAATACTCACGGAACCCACCAATAGAAAGCCAGACGATAAAAAAATACTGATTATGGACATGGTGCAGCTTGGACCATTATTACATTTATTGCTTTATAGATTCGATGATTACCAAATGTTCAACAAGCATGAGCTTTCGTCTACAAGAATAATGTTATTGCATGCTATCTTACATCAATGAATTATATAATAGAAAGTGTAATATTATCATTATACTACTACTTCAGCTAGATGATTGATAGTTGTTGTGTTGTTGATATTATTGTAATATTTCATGTGCGATAGCGAAGCCTGAGATTATTCATACATTGTAGCGTAGCCAATTACCAAAGACTTTCAATTGACAATGTGGAGCTCAACATGCAACTTTTTCCATATCCACTGGGAAATTCATGTAGAATTACCAAATCTATTCAATTGAATAAAATCTAATAATTAAATTAATCATAATCAAATTCAATAATATCAAAAATACACATGGGTTCCCAATCATTGAAGGTTCTACACTCGACTCATTCTTTGAAAAGAAAAGGCCCATCCAAACAACCCAGTTCTTTAATAATGAAAAGATTGTAGGTTAGGGACAACGAGAGGGAAGAAGATGAAGCCGACACAGGAAGAACGAGCCGCAATCGAAGTGGAGGACATAATTTAATAATAATATACAGTATAATGACATAGTGAGTTGCAGAGGAGCAAAGCAGGAAGAGTAGCCACAGCAGGTGCAGTGCAGTGTTCACTCACCAGTGGATAACGAGCTACGACAAAACGGTAGTGATTTTTTGGTCTGAAAACTGTTATTTGCTGTTGTTTGGAACAATTGTGTCGGGTGTATCAGGCCGGATCCCCAAGCGAGACAAAGTATAGTATACATGGCTGTACAAATAGTAGCCTACCTTCCACGGGACTCTTGTTTGTTTTCCCTTGCAGCCAATTAATGCCAGAGATCCAACTATAGATTGGAAGGAGGGGAGTGTGGTTGAGGCCTTGGGCCTTGAGCAGGAAGTGGATAGGAGTGTAGTTGAGTTGAGAGGAGGGTCCTCTCTCCTCTTTATTCCACTGACCAGTTCAACGGACTCGTCCATGTCTTTTATTAGTGTGTGTTTGTGTGAGAGTGGCCCTCAAGCAATGTTCCATTATCACGATAGATGCATTCCTGCATACCATGAATTGTGTGACCTCTGCCTCGCTCTTGCGCTAGGTAATGATGCTTGATGCAATGAAACAGATAACTGGCACTACTGCATCGCAGTACTTGAACTATAAATCATCATTAACCTACCCGCACAATTAGCGAGAGCTATTATTTTTGTTAGTTACAATAATAATTGTACAATGAGCCAAGAGTACACGCAGCACAGTTAGCAGTAACAATCTGCATTCCGAAGTATATGAAGTACATAAAATTACGAGGCGGATGTGAGCGAAATCATCCATTTATAATGTTGGTTCGTGTAAGTTCAGAGCACTTAAATCATGATTAATGACTCAACTAGCCTGTGTTCCAAACACTAACATCCATTCGCAGAGGCTGGCTATATCTATAATAATATAATGAATCCATGAAACGAATCTTAAAATAGATTACAAGTTCAGGAAACTCAAGTATAACAGATCAAGAGTACAATGAATGGAAGAAATAAGTGGAAAATCTCTTGAATTTAAACTTTCTGATACCATGAATTCTCAAAACAGCGATAAAAACACGATCAAACCTATTTCATATCAAATTAAATGAAATTCATCAAGGGAAATACAGTCACTTGAATTTTCCAGAGAGCTAAACCAAAAGTTTCAACGATTATTGAATACAATATTCACATCATAACATAAAAGGAGACTAGATGATCAGGATGAAAATTTGATTGTATTAATCCTGATAATTTTTGTACATTAAACTACATTTCAAGGCTCTTATAGTTTCTAGAATTAAAATTTCACTTCTAATACACTATACCCATCATCATGGACACATTCTAAAAGTTTTCTAGCGGACGTCGACATTTTTCTGGAGGGATAACTCCACTGGAGGTACTAGCTTTCCCCGAAGGAAATATAACCTGTCATTCTCTACCGTATGAAGCACAGCACTAGTCCGCCCAACTAGTTACTAATAATGTAATTTTTCAGTTACCGCAATCCTCTAAACACACACCATACTAATATTACAGTACAGTATGTCGTTCCCTTTTTGAGGCATAATTAGGGCGGCTCATACGAGTCACACGCAATGTGAGCGGTTCATCCTCATCCGCCAGACAATTTTGCAACATGCAAAAGTTCAAATAATTTTAAAGCAAATTGCTCACCAACAGCTACGTAAATAATTGCAACCGCAAAATTAAACGCATCGTGTTCTAGCCACAATAGCTGGCGTTTCCGATTCCTAGAAAACCCGTTCTCATGAGGAGACCGCACAAAACTAACCGATTTTCCAAGAACTCTTTTCTTGTATACAGCAGCAATTTTCTTCTGTTAGTGCATTGACTCCCATTCTCTAGTCTACTGGAATTATTAACAAAGGTTATGAACTGAGCTAGAAACAACAGATACACCTACTATCCATAAAAATTCATAACTGCTTTGCAGAACTTGATGAATTGTTAATTCAATCATTTTCCCATTATTTCCAACTTGCAAGTTATTTTGCAAGAGGATGCAAAATAATGCCCGGGCATTTTATTATTCATCTTGTGTATTTATTCTCGCCCTCTAAAAAAAAGTTTTTAAACACTGATAATTATGTAATTGTTTTGAGGTGCGCGGTTTTGGGCAACATGCCCGTCGCATCCACCTAATGTATTTTTTTTTCAATGAATTGAACAATTGAGTAGTAAAAAGAGAGATTTCAATGACCTGTAGTCTTCAAGTGGGCGTCACATTCCAAATAATGATCAGAAACACGAAGAAAAGAGATTCATTAGTTCTTGGTATAGTGATAAATAATCTCGGAAAACTGAATCTAGCCAGCCTTTAATCTCAACTCTGTTGGGTGAGAGAGCTAAAAAGCCAGTGACAAGCCAAAACTGGGAATCCACTTCCAATATTTTGACCTATTAAACCTTATTAAACCCTTGTAAGCCCATATAAATTGTAATACTGTATCTATTTTAGAAAAAATTAATAGAATAGCATTAAACATTAACTTGGTGTAATTCCAATCTTAGTTTCACTCTATATTAAATAAAACATAAACTGTTTTTCTAAAATAACTTCGCACTCAGGTTAAAATAAAGGCAGTAATTCTATTTTTAAAACAGTAAATATGTTTTCAAAATAATTTCAGTAATGCAGTTTAAATGAACTTCTGATCAAGTTTAGACAAAATGTCGCCTATTTAGAGGTTAGAGGGATTGTACCAATAAAGATCTAGCTTTGAATATTGCAGTTTATTCCATGAATCAGTGATTGGGCCATCATCAACGGGCGAGTGACCTTACTCGTAGAATGATGCGTCGGTGAAGGAGAGTCGTGGGTCGTGCACTTAGCGGTGAAGCGCAAATTGGATAGGACACATTTGTCGTGCTGCAAGAGAGTGAAACCATCCAGCGTGAGGTAGGACATGATTGGCGCGTCTCAAGGTTTGATCATGAAAGCCATAAAAGTTCTAGTACAAATTGAACAGCAATTTGGGGTGAGACCACAAGCAGAAAAGGGAGACAGATAGGGAGAGAGAGTAGAATAGAACGTGATTGTAATCCTGATAGAGTAGATAGGAAACTTCTTTCTCTGATAGAGAAGATTGGAACTAGCGGGAAAATCCTGAGTAGTAAAGACCACAAGAAAACTATTACACTATGTACAAAGTGTACTATAATATCTTAGAATAATACTGTGTACCTGTAACATTTCATCACACAAATACAGTACCAGCAATTCCCAGAATAGGTATATTTTTCACAATGAAGAGTCAAGTATTTCAAAGTATTTGAAAATGTCTAGTTGTAATTATCAATGCTAATAAATAAGAATATGCCGTGTTCCTCTGCCATTTCATTTTACACATCCTAGCAATTCCAAATGACATTATACAATTTGGTAAATTTTTCAGCAGGAAGAATTCTGTCGGTATTGAAAAGCTTTTAAACATTAGTCTACTAATTAGAAGAATATTGCCTACTGGAAGAACAAACGTAATAACATCTCAATACTTAAGGTATGCATACATGAGAACATAGACTAACCAAATTAATGACTGTCTTAACTGTAATAAGACGTCTTAAAAATGTCTCAATTGTGATGATAATAATAAGAAACTTTCTGGAGATCAATATTGTTAAAGAATTCATGATTCCGAGGATTTATTTCAATCTGAAAAGTACGAATTGACTGGTAAATTCATAGTAATTGCTCATCAACCTTATACAAGATTTCAATATTTGAAGTTAAAAATTAATGTGTCTAAAAAATCACAAGATGTAAAAATATTCATCAGTTTGGAACAGAAATAATATTGAAGGGAATAAAAATAAAAATAGAGAGCATGTTGATCTGCTTGAAGTTTTCCTGAGGAGTGAAGTCAGGCCAAGACCCGCTCTCGTTCAACTTATCACGTGCAAACAGAACTGACTGTAGCCTGCATGTTCTCGGTAGATTTACAACACCTATTTGACTCCCCTTGCATTAGCTTGCCAGTAGCACGGCACACGAGAGTGCGTGGAGTTTCTTTGCACGTAAGGACAACACTGCCAACAACCATATTTGAATAGACGAACAATAAAATCGAGAATTCATGTGCATGGCCAAGCGCTATCGAATGATGTATAATTTAGGATGGATTATGGAAATTTCTGAATGCATATGCAGTGGATGCTAGTCCTCAATACAGTGCATGTGAGCATAATTTCAGTATTCAAAAAACAACACTCAGAAAAGTTTAAAACTTTATAAAAGATTCCAAGCAGTTTGTGTTTAAATAATGAAAAGAAAGTTGAATAAGAAAAAGTAATGGAAGTGATGAAGAAGAATCAATAATAACTACAAAGATATCACAAATAAATTATTTTTTAAAATTAATTTTGAAGCAGTGGTTGTATAAGACATGATAGTAATGGAAAACAATTAAAAAGGCCGATAAAGACAGCAGAACTGGATCAAAAAGTAGATTGAAGTACAGTGAAAGTAAGAGATGAACTAAATAACCTCACTTACTTATCTGGAATTATTTGGTAGTTTATCTTCCAAACCATTACTACCTTACCATTTATCTTGAAATGGTAGTAGGCTCTAAAAATAGTATTTTCGATCACAGAATCATTCATGAGACGTGTGTATGAATGTCGATGTGCTGCATGCTTTTATGAAATTAGTACCTTACCTTCAATCCATCTAGTCTTGGAAATAGCTTGAGCTTACCAGCACAGCATAGCTTGAAATTCAAAACCTGAAACAAAAGAGGAAAACAATTTTAGTTTTTCAGTCTAATGAACTGAACAGAAAATTGATTATAGTTATTGGGAAGCGTTTTGGGGGTGGTTTTCTACCTGATCCTCCTATCTCAGGTATACTGATCGACCTTTCTGGTAGACAGAGGAAAGTCTAGAAAGTGATAGCTAATTGAAAGGGAGTGAAATTGAAAGTGCTCTCAGTTGAAGCAAACGAAAATTACAATTTTTTCATTCTATATTATTGAAGACTAGACCTATATTGATCCATATGTGCTATGTGGCTGAAGACATAGTCTGTCATAGCTTCCATGACGAGATCGTATAAAGCTTATTTTGAACCACAGTTAGAATTCCTCCCATAACACCAAAAATTCTCTTATTTCTCCAATGGAATACACATGAAATTCACAATGGATGGCACAAGGATGAAATTCCCATGCTAGCCCTTCTTCTAAAGAAAATAATTGACGAAAATAGAAATATTTTAATGTATTATACTTTATTATTATATTTTTTATCTTAGCATCTTAGGCATTCTTCCAACTTCAAATATTTATAGCCTTTATTGACTTATTAATTGAAAGATTTTACTGAAATATGTAAAATACTTTACTCTATATGTTTTACAAATATAAGTATTTCTCGTTAATAGAAATATTCTGCGTGACTATAGTTGATAAATATTATGGAAATAAGTCATATTATTCTATGACATCTTCAGTGCAGCTTTGTTATGAGTGGGATTTCCGTATTGAAGGATGGATCTATCGATCACATGGCCTAAATGGGTCGTTCACATGATTTATGACCGAAAACGAATGTTGTTTTTTCATGAGCATGGAAGAGTGTAGCCTAGCATCTGTAGCCGTGCACATTCAACAATATGCAAATGTGTTGCTGCCGAATATGAGCCGAGAGATGGAGGCAGCCAGGTGCTAACAACAATAGGCAACAGAATGGATTGTCAACATGCACAGTTCACCGTGTCTCTACTTTAATGAACGACATTGTCATACACGATGCCTGGGCTCCACTAATGTAGTCACAGCTAAGTTCGCCCCCCCCCCCACTCGCCATCCTACAAAGACAACGAACCCTAAAAACATCGAGCATTAAATATTCCACTACCTGATAAACAGTAGCCTAAAAAGGGTTGGGATTTATTATAAAGAGCACCCGAATTGTTCTGGCCCTATAACGTCGATTATTATAAACAGTTCGGTTCCCCTAACAGAGTATCTCAGTAAAATTACCTTCACGGAGATACACGAAAAAATACGAGTGAGGTTTATATTATTGTTTTTGAATACAATTGAAATAGTGGTTACAGTATTCAATATTGTAATTAAATTCATGATATGTTGCTAAGGAATGAAAACTCACGTAGAAAGAAACTTATTCACACATCCAACAGCAAATAACCTTGCAAGGTCGTTCCTATTAGTTAATTTACACTCAATCACATTTACAATGCAAATCAACTCTCTCTAGGCCAAAATTGAGTTCATAGGACAATAATAGGCTAGTGTATTCTGGTTCGCAGTTTAGCAAAGCGGGCGAGATAAATTAACGAACTGCTAAATCGTTCTATTTTTTACAGTATGACTCACAATGTTCTTGAATTTAGCCGACAAAATCATGCCCAGAGAATCCTCATAAATAAAATGGAAGACCGATGCGTGGGGCAGAGGGTAAATCTGGAACATGGCTGGCGAAATCACGAATGGGGTGGGATTTGATGGGCGAGTATCTCAACACCCTCACGTTGTGATATCAACGCAGGGGTGGTCCTGGTCCGCAACGCACCCTTTACACTGCGCCAGTAACTCATGTGTGCAGTGCGTTCGTGCAGTACGACTCCTATTCTATTCTGCCATCACTACACATCACGCAAATTTTGATTTTTTTAGTGGGTTTACCGACAAAAATAACAAAATTCCAGAAAACAAGTGTCATACAGAGTCATTTTCCGCTACGCTCCCATATGTATAAAAACCTCTTTCAGTATGTTACTATTGAATAATGATGGAAACCAAATTTCCAAGTCTCATACCTAGATTTGGACAGTATTTATAAATTGGTAAGTGATAACATAGGAAATTATAATATTGGGAAGTTATCATATAATAGATTTGGATAGTTTTGGGCCTAAGCCTGTTGGACCTTCCATTAAGATAGTATCAATTGTATAAAATGCTAAATAAATAACAGGATCTCTTAACTTTCAACTAGAAGTAGATCCAATTTTCCTCCATTTTGGAGATGGACTTGTACAATGTACAGTGTCCTTTTCAGATAATAGCATAGCAGCCTTTTATAGCTGAATAATAACTAAATTATTTTTGTGAAGTTCAATAACGGAGCATAATATTATTGATTACAGATTCAGAAGAATTCCTAACTGGTTGCTGGGTTCTTGAATACGATGGAATCGTGAAACCTACTGAATGATACTGAAACTGGATTTATAGAACTTCTAAATTTATCATTACTATCGACTTCTGTTTAATTCTCAGATCACAAATCGTAATTGAAAAAGAAAATGGTGAGAGATTGGAAAATACGAGTATTTACAGAATAGTTGTTGTCTTACGAGGCACCACCCTTGTCAAGTTAACCCCAGGACTTGGCTTTAACACTGATTCGCTCGACTAATCAGTCTTTATTTGACGGCTCAAGACGTAATCCTGGCTTTGCTAGTTGTTGTAGAGCGAGTCGTCCACTCTGTTTTGCATACGCACGACGCTGTTCCAAAGACATCTAGGGTGAAATTGGAAGGCAGCCCCTTCCCTCATAAAATCCCACCCGGCTGCCCTTAAAATGTTGGACCGGAAATGAACAGGCTGTAGGGCGGGGGTAAGGGGTAGATGAAGACCCCCGGAGTGAAGGACGCGCTCTCCTGGACCGTAAACCCCTTTTTTCGGTGATGCAGTCTCACACTGCTCTCCTAGAACACTTCCTGCATAGAGAACACAGGACCACGACCTTCATTTGTTCTATTCATTTCTAGGCCAAATTCCATTGAATATCCATGTATGATGGTTGATATCCATGGTATGATTGAGCCAAGTTTAATAAGATGGTTGAATGGCCAATACCAACCAAAACTACAGTACAGTACTGCAATACCGTCTGAACATGATTAATGCTATCTAATGGTATTTCTGCAACTCAGGAATCCAAGTTAAATATACAATAGAGTTCAAATAATTTTGATCAATATGAGATTATTTGGGATTCAACTGAACAGTATCATGCGTTATGAAATAATTATAATTAAGGTTACATAGGAGTGATCATAAGGATATAGAATTCTAGAAAATTATATATAGCCTGTATGAGTTTTTGCAACTTCAGTTTTGTCGCTTCTTGTCAGTTTTGTCTAGAAAATTAATTTCATTAAATTATCGTCTTCAAATAAATTAAAATGTAATAAAACATAAATCAGTGGATACAAGCAAGCATGTATTTATAATTTTATAGACCTCTTTTCTAGATAAAGTGTTTCATAAGTTTGTATTTAGAAAAATGAAATTTCACTGTGCGGCGAATTTGAAGTGAGCTTGGTGTAGTAAGTCTACTATTGTTTTTAAAAGCAGCCTATCCTATTCCTACAAAGCAACAGTCAGAGCTATTTTTATCTGTCCTTGAGCACAAAGTGAGCTGCCTTGTCGACTCGGCTGTTATCAGCCGGCTCTTATCAGCCCGACCAGTCACCACATCCACGTTTCACTGTTGCTCAACTGTTAACTTTCCACTTTATTGTAAAAAAAAACAACGCTACATTGTAGAAGATATCAAGTCGTTCAACAAATGAAATTCAATACTGTAACTGGAAACCTTAAATATTGCATAGCTCCACTTGGAAAAATATTAATGAAGGATAATATTTTATTTATAGTTAATTGAGACTGATAATGATAATAGTTAATAGAGACTAATTGAAAATTGGGAAATAATCAAAATTACATAGGATCATTAGAAAAATATTATTACAGTGATTATTGAAGTTTATTGAAAATTCATAATAGATTTACCTATTATTCGTATTGACAAACCTGTGCAAACAGGGTAGAAATGGCTCAGCTGATGGTAGCATGTTGGGTAAATTTGAATGATTAGTGGAATCGTTAATTCAGAATACAGTACCGGTAATAATTAAAAAACCTAAGCACTGTAGATATAAAATAAGTCATTATACATTAAAATCAAAGTTATTCAAGACCAAGTAGGCCTACAGGAAAATAATTATGCTGAAGTTTATAAAAAATATTACTATTATTTCTTTACTAATAGTGTATTTTACAGAAAAAAGAATAATTCCAAGCAACGTTGACAATACAGTATATATCACTATAATGTAGGTCTGGTTGAGTAATGCTCAATAAATTGTATGTTACAACTTGTAGAAAAAATAGGGAAATAGATTTTGGATAGAATTTCACAATTGTGCCTCAATGGAATAAACTACAGATAGATATACTGCTATACTTGTGATTCATTTTTTAAATCTATACTGTACTTGCATAAACCTATATTTGGGATTCACAGATACATCTCAAAACAGAAGTGCTTCTAATAACGTACAAAGGAATTCGTGCCTCCGCACAATATACCAATGCTCATCTACATATAAGCCTCTGATGTATTGGATCCTTTTTTGGTGTACCATCTACAAAACTATGAGACGACAAAAACCACTCTCAAGGAGTGAATAGCGGAACAGAAGAAAGAATCCATCTTCAGAATCCTCTCGGCGTCCTTGTTTGCATGCTCTTCAATCACCATTCAAACATCGTTCATCTTGAAAGTCCCTACGCTCCATTTTTATGGGACAAGAGCAGGGAGACGGAACATGAATGCCAAGGACTTCCTCCAGAGCCCTCACTCTCACTTCCTTTCCTTCCCAGCTCCCTCACTCATCAGGACGCAGTCGAGGGTCTCTCATGGCTTTCGGCAATGCTGTAAGAAATGCTTCCATGCTAGTTCCACGACTTTGATGAGCGAGGGAGACACACAGATTCAGTGAGAAAAATATGTGCAATAACAAAGAAACGAGAAAATTCAAAACATGGAACTCCAGAAAAAAATCCCCATAATTACGATTGAAGCAAAGCAATTGTTGAAAAAATCAATGGAAAAAAATTGTTCAACTTGTGGGTGGAATGAATTTTGTATTCACAACCCTACTCAAAAATGTTTAGCATAAAAAATCCTCAAAATCAACAAGAGAGAATTATTTTAATGATAACCACCATCAATAGTCCAGTACGATAGGTAACTGAAACTCATGATTTTCAAAAATACAATTCTTACAATACATTTATTAGAAGAAGATGAGAGATAAATTGATAAATATCAACAGTTAGTTTTTAGAATTACAGCGTGATTATCATACATGAAAAAAAATGCATTATTTCAGAAAGATAAGAAGGGATCTCACGTCAGTCCAGAGCTGAGATATACATCATGAAAATATGAAATACATAATTGTTTTAGTTTACTCAAAATTATTATTTCAAATTACATTCTCAAATAACTTTGATTCTAGAACGACAATTTATTTAAATCGGGTGTTTCTGGTTGTTGGCTACATGAGAGGCTAGAGAAGATGTCAGTCATTGTTGTGCTTTTGTACTGAACTACCAGCAGAGAGAGCACTCACTGTCAGGGTAGTCAACTATTCAGTACTCACGGCCACGGGCCAATTATTTTTACAGTTGGGCACCTTTGTGTTCATTCTTTCTTGAGCATCAATCAAATCAGTTCTCTTGTTCAGAGTAGGCGCGTTCAAAGAACTGTACTCTACATACATGACATTAATAATGCAAGTCAGTGACACTTGTGTTTCGTGAGCATGATACTCTCTTCAATAATTTAGTTTAGTTTTCTATCAGACATCATACAAAATGTTCCACAATACTTCAGAGGTGAAATGGGACTTGAAATAAGCTTGAGCATACAAAATGCAATCTGTGGCTTGAATACTCTTATTTTAACTAGCAAATGAGAGAATAACTAAAGAAGAAGGCATTATTGAATGTATTAATCAAGTTATTTTCTGGAATTAAGAATAAAAAGGCAGAAGAATAGGAAGAATATTGGATATTTCATAACAATAATAATTTCTCTGAATGACAATAATTTGCATCCAACCAAATGTTATGTATTCAACCAATTATTGTACAAAATAATTATATTTTTCAGAAAAATTTTCAATGTATTTATCAAAATATTTTCTGGAATAAAATGGCAAAACAATAGGAAGAAGATGGGTATTCAATGTATCCAATCAATTATTTTCCAAATTGTTATATTCTTGAGCTCGAATATTGGTCATAAAAATTTGCATTCTCAAGGCTCCATAATATTTATGATTATTTCCTTTCATAAAAATACGTGAAATATTTCATCCCTCAATAAGCTCAAAGAAAAGGGCTCAACTATGCAGATGGGAAATACGCTGGAGATTTGTGAAGGCTCCACCTGACAGTAAAGAACAATTACGATATAAGCCCATTCTTTTTTCCTAACTCGGAAGAAAGAGATACTGCATGGGATTTTCGACTCTCGAAAAAAGAAGATAAAGGGATGAGGCAAGAAGAAAGCCAAGGGACTGCAGCAGCAGTTGTCTGTTTTGTGAGATGAGATGCGAGTGCACTCCACACCCCCTTCCAACCCTAATAATATGTTTTATCTTCATCTTTTCAATTTTCATCCAGCCTTCAACCCCCGACTCATCACGGTGAGGTGCTCCCAGAGGAACTCTCTCTCTGATCCCGAGATTTTCCCCGTAACCAAGGAGGGCACACACACATGAGGGTGATTAGGGAGTTCCGGTTAGGCACGCGTTTTTCTCTTCTTTCCAACAGCTTTTCCACATCGTCTCTTTCCCCCCACCACACCCCCATCCTATCAAGACGATCTTCAAGAAGCATTCGCACACAAGAGGGCGGAAAATTCATATTTACTTCCCTCCAACCACTTCACAACCAAAGCAGACCCACTACATACTATTATGATTATTACCTAATATTATCAAAGCCCTCTCATCTCTCACTGCTTCGTCTGCCTACAAATATGTCGACAAATTTTGTTTTATTATTTTCCCCACTCGTCTTCACAACATTATTCTTATTAGATTTCCCGTTCCCCTAACAAAACATAAAATAACAGGATATTCAGTAGTTACATTATTTCTTCATATCTCACATCTATATCTACATAATCCTCACATGTATCTTTTAGTCTCACATGTGTCACACCAGAGTCCCTGTTATGACTTGTAATTTGTAGATTCTATCCTGGTAAAAAGGATAAAAAGACTCTAAAATAAGGAAGATATTTTTTTGGATTAGTTAATATGCTTATGTATTTTCTTTGTAATGGATTGAGAATAAATTTGAATTTGAATATTCAATATTCACAAAAGAATATTATGGAGAAAACATTCATGATTTTCACACAATGTTCTTCCAGTAGCTGGAAGAACAATTAGCTGGATAGAAACAAACTTGATATTCAATCAAAAATTATATCTTACGTCTTTTGATAGACTTTTATACCCAGTAACCGATCAATATTTTGGCTTGATCAATAATTGTGCTGAGAAATTACATTTATTTCATTTTCATTATTTAATTATCAGTCTCCAAAATATCCAGGAGACAAAATTTATTAATCTCAATAAGGGCTAGTGGATTTTAAAACAGAAGCGAAAAAAGGGAAAACTATCTTGAAATAAGAGTATTCTTATAACTAGTCAGACTTTTCTTAGTGATAAAAGAAACAAGATTTAAAAAAAAACTACTACAGCCTTGTTTGAAAAAAAATTCAGATGAACAGAATTCTCTGAAATAAAATGAGAAACTATCGTTCAGGCCTACTATCATGTATAGGGGGGCAGCATATTGCTAAGGAGTTGTAGTGTAAAATAATGTTCTAGGGAATTTCCTTATTTTTGGGTAGAAACTTTTGAGGAGCAGAGTTCTTTCAGGTCTCAAGTGGTGTGTGTTTACACGATGCAATAGTATAAACACACCCAACACAAGGGTGGCTGCAGAAAGGACACGTGCCAGTTTACGGGAATAGGTTTAAAATCATCCCCTATCGACAAAAAAAATCTAGGGCTGACTTGGAGGTGAGTGTCTGGTATTCTGTCTCGACTCGACTACAATACCTGGCGGCATTCATCCTTTTTCACCTGTCAATGAGAGATCGACCGCAGGTGAACGATCCAGCGGAGAATAGACCAGGTAAAGGATTCTCTATTCACTTAGGTTTACAGAGGTGTTATATCTAGGTCACAAATTCACCCCCTTTTTGATCTTCGAATCAATAGAATAGTTGGAATTATCCCAAGAAAAAATACAATACGAAGGCAGAGGTGAGGATAATTGATTTTATCAATTGATACGTTAATAAAATAACAAATAAAACAAAATAAAAATAACAAATAAATAAAGTAATTGATACGTTAATTAATCAACTTCAAAGATGCGGAAAATCATTCATTATCAGTGAAGAAACAAAACTCTAGAACCTCGAAACAGTTCCTGAATATTTTGGAAGACGAGACAAGTGGAAAGTTTGAAACTGTCTAAAAAATGTCCATAGAAGAATCAAACTTTTAAAAACTAAACCCCAATATTAAATGAGTATCACAGAATAGCAATAATAGATAATACTTTCCTAAAATTCAAATTTATTAGAATACTTTGAAATTTATTAGAACAAGATTGTATGTCCTAGGCCTATATGATTTTCATCAGTCATTTAAAAATGCAGAGGTCTGATGTCTGATACAATAAATTAAATATATTAAATTCAATACAATTTTATCTGTTTCCGAAGTAGAGTAGGCCTATACAGAGTATAGTTGTTTGCTATGAAGGGTGGGACATAGCTAAACTAACAATTTTACTAAAATTAAATGAATCATGCTCATCCTCAGTAGCCTACTTATTGCAGTATTGAGAAAAATTATTGGAAATTAATCAAGAAGAAACAGAAGAAATGATACCCGAAAAGGGAAACAACTGGGATGAGGGTGGATAGTGTCAGAACATCCCGCAAGGTGGCAGCACCGATCAAGGCGGCATTTCCAAGCCTCGCCCTACTACAGGCCAAACGCGTCACATCTCAAACAATAATTTATTCCACGATTACAAATTAATGAAATATTTGAAAATTTACCAATCGAATTTTGTGCATATATTACGAAATAATATTATTTTTAAAAAGCGCACTTTTTCAAATAGGAATAGTCAAGTCTAATTTTCCGCCACGTGAAAAACTAGTCTATTCCTACAACTTCATGTTTAAAATAAGATGTTCTCACTTTTTATGCTCAGTAATCAATCAAAAATAACTATCATCAAAACAATCACAACATATCAAGTTATGGAGAGAATCTACAAGGACTATTTGGGAAATATACTCAAGCTATTCGGATGAATATTGTTTCTATTAAAGAATTAGAATAGAAATATGAGTTTTTTTAAAAGGGAACCTCCACAAGAATTCAGAATTTCATCTTTCAAGCATTTATCAATTAAAATTTGCAATATTCAGAGCCCAATTTAGTTCTCAATATGAGCGCCACGTGACCACTTGTTTAGATATTCTTCAACTTCAAAATTTAATTCACGATCATCAATATATTGCATATAACAATTTCAATTGTAAACCGATTTGCCTGTATTTTCAAAATTTCAAATTCATTATGATTATAGTGATCTATGAAGAAATTGCTACATGATAGTTCCATAAAATAAATTATTGGGCAATAAAGGTAGTAATGAAGTTGGAGGAATGTATTTCGAAAAACTATGTAGGCCTAGGCTACCTATTCAAATTCTCAATGAAAAATTCATTTGAAATTAGCAATGCATCTACAATTCTGCGACCAGTTATAACAAAAAGAATGATAGATAAACTTAATCAACTAAACCTCTACACGCCTCATCACGTCCGCGCAATTATTATAACTAACGAAAAACTGCCAACTCATACAAAAATAAAAATAAAAACTGTGCTGTGAGAAAACTTTGAAAATTGAGAGAATGAAACTTTCTACAATAATCTTGAATTTACAACAAGACAAGCATAGTATTGAGAATGAGACAAGTATAATTTTGAGACAACCATAATCTTGTAGCCTATATCTGAAAAAATCCAAGGTCTAGTATTTGGAAAACTGTCTTTCACGATTCCACCAACGAGAAATTAATCTTGGAGGGCAAGATTGAAATAACAGAACTGTGTTGAGAGTCAGTGTACTTACATAAGAGAGGTGTTTTATAAATTAGTTGAAGTAACAGCCTCGTGAGAAGAGAGCACCTGCCACCTCAGGGGAGCACATGTTGACAGTACCGATGCACGCAAGCAAATGGCATTAACTACGTGGAACAAGCCGAAAACGCGACGGCGTTAGGGGAAACTTGGAGCGGAGTAGGGATACAAGTATAGCGAGGGGAAACGGAGGGGGAATGGGTAGGGGGCTTCGACGCAAGGCTGACTGCGCGCCATTTCCCCTCCAAGCTAACCTACCACTCTTTCACCCACTCGTCCCCCCCACCAACCATCAAACACCACTCCACCGATCAACATCAATCCATCATCATCAATATTCAAACGACAAACCAAAACTTTTACTTCATTCTCTAATAATAATTATCTATTATTATTGAATAATCAGATTTCAACTTGAATTGGCCACAAGTGAAAAGTCGCCGCGAGCGAAACGTGCTATTACCAGATAATTATCAACGAGATAATCCACAAAATAGAACAAGCTCTGGTCAAGGTCAACGCAATTGAATGCTGCCGCTGCTAGCAACATGACTTGAATTGTAGGTCTGTGTCTTCAGTTGGTTCGGAAGGGAGGGAGAACACATATCCATTATCAAGAATAGGTTCGCAACTTGAGAACTATTATGATATGAGCACTTTAAAAATAATGTGAAGCATATATTATGAGGAGGGTGGGAAGTACGATAATTGGAAGAATATATAATGCAGCAATAATAATATAGATAATTATAGCAATAGTATTTATAGTAATTAATAATAACCGTTTGTTTATAGCAGACAGATTAATATTTATAGCGGAATTTTTAGGCAAGTATTTATTATTAACTGGGTTCAATTTATTAGTTCTGATCAAATTAATATTCCAGTATTGTTAACATGAGAAAGGATGATTTTTGGAAATTTAATGTATTTACTGTGGATCAATAGAATGGAGGTGATGGTGGAGTCTAAAAATTTTTGCAAAGCGATGTCCTCATAAACTCTTGGCTATTAAGTGGGTAATGGGAAAGATGAGGGAGGAATGAACCTTAGGTGGGTTCCGAACCTCCGGGAAACGATTTTGATAATCATAAATAAATTCAGCAGAGAACGCCTCGAAAGTGGCCTCCCTCACAACGGGGTTCCCTCCCTCAAACCAGGTGCACGTTTCATCTACTCTGAATGGTTAGATGCTTGCACAACCACTTTTCCCAAATAAATGAATGATCCAAATTTTTACAAAATGTGACTTTCCTACTATGTTTCTCCAATTAGTCATAAAAAACTTATTTTGTTATGAATAATTAACGTTAGATAAAGATAAAATTACTACAATATTTTCTCATCAATAAGAGTAGGCTACACTAAAAAACAGACCAAGGACATTAAAAAATATTCACTTGTTTCTTATCAATATTGTGTCGAGTCCCAGGCAAATTTATAGGCTACTCGTGTAGTGTCAGGACTGTTTTTCCACTCCCGCCATTATTCTGCACATGTTGTATTCGAAACCAACTCACTCACTCTTGGCTTGGCACACACACTACCACTGACATTAATTAGTCAGCCATCTTGTATGTTATTTTCCGCCATCATTAGAACCAGGGAAAAACATGCAGCTTAACAATCATGAGTTGCTGATAATATTTGGCCGAATTACAATGGGTTGGGAATCCGAATTCAACGATACGTTCCTATCCGAGGCCGATCATTCATAAAGATACTGAATTATACAATAATTACTCAATATATTGCCTATCTCCCACCTTTTTTCCTATTTCTGGAGATGGAAAAAATTCATTCAATGTGCAAGTGCATGGCTAATAATAATTTGTTCATAGAAGCCTGCAAGTGAATAGCCTGGCTTTGACTCAGTTCATAAATAGTCATTGAAATCAATATCAACCATTAAAATAATAATAATGGTGAGGGTGGAGATAAAAAAAATTGGAGTGAGGTGTACTGAGTTTTTAAATCAGGAATCATATATGGCCTAGCATTTTAACACATTTATAATAGCTAAAAATGAGAAAGATTAATAAATTGTTCATAATTAAAATCTCAAAATTTTTTTGTTTTTTGTTTTTTTAAAGATGGATTATTCGTAATTTAAAATCTTTAGAATGTGATTTTTAAAAAGTTACATTAATCATGAATGATTGATTTCAATAGGAACCCAGCAATTTATCACTAGTGGTAGTAAACTAGTAATATACAACTAGTAATAACTAAAATAAACTAGTGGTAGTAACTTGTAGTAAACTAGTGGTAGTGGTAGGAATTTAATGATTCAATTGGTCGGAAGATCTGAATTCCAGGGAAGATCAAAGCATTGATTCTATAATAAGGTCGCAAGATCTTAATTCCAGGGTAGATCGAAGCAAATTCTATGATTTTTTATTGATTCTTATTAATACTTAGTACTGTATCCCATATCTCATCATATTCTTGTCTGATCTGATAATTCGCAATTTTTTAATAGATTTTAATTTTTTGACATGATGGTTAACATTGAACTTTACTATGGACCTGAAAATATTAGAAACCTAAAAGATCTTGCAAGGTGAGAGTGAGTAGATGAACTCAATTAAGAATGAGTATTCAACAGAGAATAGTTTTTCACAACTTACCTTGAGACGTGCCAGATGAAACCAAAACTTGAAGAATCACATAATGTCATCTGAAATAAAGACAAAACTCATTAGAATCAGTGTTATTTTCTGAAATGACAGGGAAAATAGACTGAAGTATTATTAATGCTATACAAAGATGAAAATTAATACCCAATTGAAATTGTTTGAATAAAATAATCTGATACTGTACTATCTACGGCTATGATAATCTACAGAAACCATAGACAACTTCTTGTGTGACAATACAGTAGTAAATTCAATTTCTTGTGTTAATAGATTAGAAAACTTGATTACGATAGCTTGTAGTAGGTTCCATAAACATTGGATTAGATTGGAACACAATCTGTAATTGAAACTCTTGATAACAATCTAGCACTAGCGGCAATGTAACTTTCTAATGGTTTTGATTTCTATACTACAATACAGAACAGAAATAAAATAACTGTTCAGCAAATACGATTAATGATCCGTGAATATTTAGTATATAAGAAGTGTAGTCTTTCAAATTTGATAGCACCATGTTCCACACCTAGGGGAATTTATTGAGAATCTACTGTACTATAGAAATATATAGGACCTTCTGTATATAAATCTTCTTAAATATACAGGAGCTGGTAAATCTATAAATTCGATTCTTAGTGAATCCCAAATTCAATGAGAAATAATAACAAAATTTGATGAGCTATCAATGTAGCACTTCTGGTGGATATTTTTGAGCTTGAAATAGAAAATTTTCATGAACGATGATATTGTAGTAGAAGATTTCTAATCTCTAGTCAGCTTAATCACTTACTAATTGCTGTACAGTTTTATGGTGCTAGTTTACAATAATAAATTATTGACCGCGGCCTCGAATAATAGGTATAGGAATCTGACTAATATTTTTGGCATCGTATATTTTCGGAAATCAAATATTTGTTATGTGTCAAACTGTTCAACAAACAGCAGTGAAATACACAAATTTACAATCCTGTCTGGCCTGTCGTAGAACTTGTTGACCTTCACCAAGATTTATTTGCATTTCTCAAGAAGATTAAAAACAACATTCCACACAGATAGTGGCGAATAGGATACGAAGCGCATGGCCATAAAAAAGGAATTTGCTAATAAATCTGGATCTTCCATTAGAGACCAAAATTTTTTGCTTCGCTTCATAAATTACCCACTATAAAATGCAAGTCGCACCTGCTAATAAATACAGTAGCGAGATAGGCTTGAATATTGTATTCATGAATAATTTATCAGGAAATCAAAAGCTGAGTTTAATATTAGAATAGAGATTAGGTAAGAGAATATTAGAAGTAGAATGGATATCCAGATTTCTAAGCGAGTGAAACCAATCTTCAAGGGAATTTATAGCATAAGACTCCTGAATAATAACTGTTAAAAACAGACCAAAAATATAAAGTTCGCAAACATGTCAACAATTTATTATTCAACTATTATTATTGAAAAAGAACTACAAAATCTTAGTTGAATAGAAGCACAGTGGAACTCGTGTTTAAAAATTAGTATATCCATGGTTTAAAATTTTCAAAAAAAATGACAGTATCAAATATTCAGAGTTGACGGGTTTCTTGAAAGTATTTAACATTGCAAAATCAATTCTTTCTGAATACTATAATGATTGGCTGACAATTAATCATAGTTCAGTAATTCAGGTGTTAATTCTAAATACTAGAGCTCTCCGAGTATAAAATTTCAAGAATTGATCGTAAATAATCAAAGCTGCTATTAGCATTTTAGTATAATTAAAATGCTTTCCACGTGAAGTGAAGAAGCCTTTCCTTATCGAAAACGGCTATAACCTGCTAAATTTTCTATTCTTGCTGTCAGTTACAATTCACGCCTACCGTTTTCTGGCAAGTAGAGTCAAAAATGGCACACAGAATAGACTTAGTAAACAAACTAGAAGACTTAGTAACAGACTAGAGAGTATTGCTTATCTATGAAAATAGTCAAGCAACCGAAATTTGGAAAAATGATTACTACTGAAGAAAAACAAATAAATAGACCTTATAAACGGAATAGAGCGGGAAAGATCGTTCCGAATTGCATGAAGGATTCATAAATATAGTGATAACAATAATTATAGAATATATAGAATACTACTACTACTACTGTCTTTTACATTCGTTGACTAATCTCTGCTCTCTCCAACATACACTATTCACATTGGCTAGTACCTACGATTCAGTTGAAAATGCACTGAAATTAATTGGTTGTCATCATCTTCTTCAAAGATTACCTGTTCCGACTTCAAACCTCAACTCTTTATGAATTCTATTCGCCTCTTGTTCTAGGCCTTGCCTATGCCTTCGGAATAAGTTGGTCTAGTATTTAATTACAAGTAAATAGACAAGCATCTCGGGCCTAATTGAAACGTCAGGAGCAGCGTGAGTAGAAGCTGTATAGGTGAGTTATTTGGACACGGGCCATTGGCATATGACAGCGCGGTGAACGACGAATTTCCCACTTGGACACAACTGCACGCTCCATTAGATCAGCGGTCAACCGTTTCCTGCCTCCACCCACCAACCAGCACATAAAAGCTATCCCGCCCAATACCAACACCCATTCACCGAGCACCGAAGAGATCTCAATTGACCAGTTAAAATGGATACGTATCGAACAAGTATAATACTAAATCGGAATCCAGGGTTTCTTGATTTTTTAAAAATAAATATTCATTCTATAGGAGAATATTATTAGGTTTTCTGGGAATTTTTGCTTTTTTCATAAATATTCAATGTATCGGAGAATATTATGTTATTTGAAGGAGACAAATTTGGGGCAACCCGTTGTCTCCATTGATAAATAAATTATCATGTTTTCTTGGAATTTTGGCTTTTTTCATATCAATTTTAACCGGATAGTATTATTATAAGGAATACTGTTCTTATTCAGGCTACAAATTAAATTTATTCACTTATTATTGTTGATGAAATTATCTGAAACAATATTGGATGTGTAAGTGACAAATTATGCAAGTAGCAACGATGTACCTCAGGCTATTATAATTCATGTAGTAGTACTAGGTGTGCTAGTCCATTACATGTACGTCACTTCTCGGATTAATGCTAGTGATGCTCAACAAGAGTTACTCAAACTGAGATTGACTCAACTAAAGAGAGAGATTATTAAAAAAGTAGAAATCACATATACTACTGCCGTCTGTGCATTCCACTCATTCAGGAGAATTTTCCTCAAAAAGAGAAACATAAAAACATATCCTCGATTTCAATTTCACAAAAGCTTTTAGAAAAAACATCTTTTATTCTCATGAACGTTCTGGAATTTAGAAAAAATATTACAGAATTATGTTTGAATTTTTTTAAACAAGGATTAGGGTCGAATTTCCTCAAAATATTGTAAAGCAGGTTTTTAGGGAAATGTCACAATATTTGAATTATTCCTTAAATACACAACATAAAACTAATTATTTTCCTGCTTTCATGTGGTTTGGAAATTGTGAACTATGTTAGTAGAGATTACATCCTTCACAAACTCATCAACAATTTATTCTCATAACGAGAAAAATTCAAACAAGATTTTATCAGTTGCTTTCATTTAGCTCTGAGTTGAAACTGAATTGTTTCAAAAACAGTAACTGTCTGACTTGAAAATGAATTTGAAAAATTGAAAAGCGGCGTTTATAATAATAATATTATCTTAGTTATTGTCATGTTGTAACAGTAGCAATGCTCAAGTTGAAACCCATTTATAGATAAGAAATTCAAGATAATTCATTGCGTTCATGTTGAAGAGAATTAGAAAACAATGAGCTAATAATCAAGTTTGTGACCTGACAAGAGTGGAAGGTTATCACTCATAAACGACCTTGTTTTTGATTACTTAATCGTTGGAAAGCTACTAGGAATTATTGTTTGGGGTTTGAATAGAGAAGAAACAAAAATAACATTTATTTGAGGAATCAGATAACTGGAATACTACCGGCTAACTACCGAATACGGGCTTTATTAAGTAAAATTTTTGATTTCACAATGCTCTTTAATATTTATCTCAATGATCAAGCCTAGCCAATCTTTTCCTGAATTGAACATCTACGATACTATAATATGGAAAAACATACACAACTAGAAAAATTCAGTCAGAGAGAGGCTTGTTATGATTCAACCATTCATTTTTTTTCGAGAATACTTCCGAATTATCACGATTCTAATGATAAAATTCATCTTAAAAAATGCAAAAGATAATAAATTTGTCTATCATATATAAATCATTTAATGTTTTCCGGATCACTGGAAGTGAGGAATATTAAATAACAATATACATGGGTGTTAGGCGAAGAGTTCTAATAAGGAGTACGGTACCGTACGCCTAGCTTTCTGCAAGACTTGAAAAAATATAAAATCAGCTGTGATTACTGGATATATCGTATTTTATTAAACAACATTAAAGCCTTTTAAAGAATGAGTTTATAGATAAAAATTACAGGCTAGACTTAAAATTATGCGCGATACAATACTTCAAGGATACGATTTCCATGGAATATGACTAGCGAAGGAAATTCAATAAATTGGTCTAATATTATAAGAGGAAATTATATTGAATATTTCAGAAGGAAAATATACATTTTCAACACAAATTCATCTATTTATTCAACTGCTTTCATAGGTAAATTCAACTGCAAAACATAGGTAATGTTTTTATTCTGACGTTAACCCAACTTATGCTTCAGGTTCAGGGGTGCGATTTAAAAAGGCAGTTGCCGAAGTGAGTTGGTCCATAAAAAATTTTAAATTTACCATAGGCCATAATTTATTTATAGAATGACAATGTGAATGAATATCATAATATATTCAGTCATTCAAATTCCAATCAAAGTTATCAGAAGTTAACCTTTCTGACTCTGAAATCAGCTAATATCAGGACCTCTAAATCCACCAGGAACACACGTGCGGTACAGTATCTTCTATATAAATTACCATTTCTTTCACACCCAGCTCCACCCACGGTTAGTAGATTTATACCCTAGTCCTACCTAGATCACTGGTAACATGTTGCTAAAAAAAACAGCAAAAAAATAGCTGAAAATGAAATGAAAAGTCAGCCACGTCTGAAACGCAATTATAATGGCGGACGCGCCTTGACCTTCAACTTCAAGTGACTGCCTGCAAAATGACCCGGTCATTTGAATAATAAATAATTAATAACGGCGCAAAATTTTCTTCACAAAAATTAACAAATTCCAGAATATTGGCAACAAGGGGAATTCAGGACTGTATAAGCTTGAATATAAAGTAGAGAAAATAGAATAAATGAAGGTTGATTACAGTATCATAAAAAAATGTTTACCGTGTTGAATCTAATGTTAGGCTATTTAGGTAATGGAGGCCTACTTGGAGATGGTATCGTAGTAGGTTCTATGCTTTACTGAAAAGCCTAACGCCCCCGAATGTGGGGACAATATTCCGCATTGCAGGTATTTAATGTTGAATAGGCAAACAGGTGCAAAAAGCTTACCTAGTGCGAGTTTAGCCAGCCAGAGTCCAATGTGTCTGTGTGTTGAGCCTTGTTCACTCAAGTCACCCGCGAATTCTACTGAACGTGTCGGGCTGCTGTTCAACTGGCAAGGGGCGGGCCATGGCCTTCTGCGCATGAGCAGCACCGCCTCTCTGCCTCTTGGTTCGCCTGCTCGCCACCAGAGTGCGTCCAAGGCTACAGCAGCGCCACCCCGCGGCACAACACAACAGGTGTCACTGCCCTATTGATTTCACTGCCACCGGCTACTTACTAGACTCCAATGTTGTACATGTACATGTTTTTATCCACATACTCAACATGAAACTAATAAACTCGAAACTTTACAACTATCAGATGAGTGAATAGATATAAATTAAAGTTTCAAATCACCCCAACATTATATGTGCCTGGTCTTCCAATAATATTTCTGTGCCAAACTATAAAAATAATTTTATGGTGTACATATATTTACCAAGCTATCATTTTTCCATTATCTTTTTATTGCACAAATATAATTTTACATCGCTATTTGAAATACCATCATAACCTTTTACATTTATTGAAAAATAAATTTATGACTGTAGTACTGGTTTACTAGTCTCATCTTGAAGTTGAACACGTGTACATAAAATCCGTCCAAGATAATAAATATCAGGGATATTGGAGGTCATACTTTCCATTTCGTATACTAAATTCAATTCATTAATCTCAAAATCTAATAATTGGACTTGAGAGTTTTATTTGGATAACTGGTGCCTTTCCCTACCCAACCCAAAGATGTAGAAAATACAAATTAATGATATAATTATAATACTGTATTGATAACTATGAATGGGACTCCATGTCTATTCTACATTTTTAAATGCTAAAATTTGGTGTCCAGTTTGCCTTGAATTCTTGAATACTGTAATATTGAAGAGCTTCTGCTACTGACATTCAAATTCCATCAGAGTGATAAAAATGTTTTATTTTCAAAAGCTAATTTATTTTATTATCGTATTTTTGTTAAATAAATCGTTTCGAAAGCGACAAGCATTTTTAAAGATATTATCTTAGCTCTTAGGCTATATCAGTACAAATTGTACAAGTAAAAGAACGTGATTAATTGAGAAAGTAAATTAAAATTGATCCTATATACATAATATCATATATAAATATACATATCATATCTACACACTTATCATACATATACATATCCTATCGATGAATCTGAATAATTATTGATAATCCACTATGTTGTAAAAGTTAATGTGATTATTGAAAATGAGTGATGGTGATGCACTGTGTTGCAGAATCACAGGAAGTGCGATGGGGATATAGGAGCAGCTGCATTCTATAGGAGAAACTTGGAACCTCCATTAAACTTCCAGCCGCTCTTTTTTGTGCTGTCTGTAATAGCTATCATCTTCACTCGCTAGATGGTGCTGCGTGCACCGTTTTTTACGGTGCCGTTTTAGAGCATGAAGAACACTGCGCTACCTAGCGTGCACAAATACAACTACATTTAGCTTTTCACTACTCGGAAATTATGCTAGTAACTAAAATTTTCTTAGGACATTTTATCTGATTAGTACCGTTAGTTCGCAGTTTAGATTTTTAAAGAACATTAATTTAGAAAGTAATTTTCAACATTTTAAAACTATTAACATTCACCTAGAATTCATTTTATTCACAAAAATAAATTAAAATAAAAATAAAAAAATTTGGTAGCTTCCTCTCGCCAACTCCAGTTGAAGATCATAAATAGACCTCGGTCTCGCCCTTCGTGCTGGAACAGGAGCTATGTGGTGGACAGAATTTTGCATTGATTGCTATTTCAGCATATTTAAGTTTCTGGTCATCACACGGAGGGCGAGCCGGGTTGTTTCGTTCTGGCAACTTTGTTCTAGTGTCTACTCGCGCTGCACGCGACAGTTGGGTGGCTCCTGAGGCAGCAGAATATGAAATTACTCTAAAGTGATTAATTATTGTAAAATAACAATTGACACACCTGCACTTTAATATTTCAAACCATTTCTCATTTTAACTCATTTCAAACCACTGGAGTAAGTGGGGGTTTCAAGGAATGTATAAACTGGAATTAATGAAAATTGTAAGGATAATAAATTCTTCTCCTTTTCATGACTTGGAAAGCCTTTAGTATGGCTTTCAAACTACTCTAAAACTAAATGCTGTTTTAAATGGTCTATTAAAAAAATGGTGTTAAAAAAATGGTCTATTTGAAAAAAATCTTCCGGGGGTAGACCCTCAGCCCTACAGCCCCCCTTTTCTATAACAGAGAAACAGATATCGGCTGAGAACAAATCGCGGCAATGAAAAAACGACTTATCCACCAAAAAGCATGACTGGTTCAACCAGTCTGGTTGCATATTTTCAAAATTCAATGCATTTTTTCAATTTTACGTAGAGCTCCACAACTATACAATTCTACAATATTACTCTAGAGTTTTCAGAAAAAAAATTGGATAACTGCCCAAAATTTTCTTATTTCTTTTCATCTAATCATTCATTCTTCTTGTTTTTTTCTATATCTTTGTTGATTAAGTTGGAAATAATATACTATGAGGGGATAAAGGTCAAAAATGATTAATGGATTTATAGACTACTATTCTCTGGATAAGAATAAAACAGAATGAATATTAATGAAATATTCATCTAAATTTTAGAATTCTCGTGATTTATGAAAACAAGTTCAGGAATCAGCTCAAAATGCGATCAAATTTCAGTGTGAAATTAATAATTGAAATTAACTAATGGGAAATCATTTAAAAAATTGGAAATAAATTGCTCACTGTTAAAAATACTGTGTAAATTCATCTTCATTATAAAATTGTTACTACTGTATTATTATACAACAATGATAAACCTTTTTTTTGTAATCTTGTGGCTTGAAACGTCAGTACTACTAATATTGGCAATTTCGCATGTTTTATGTCCCCAAAAAATAATAGCCTATAGAAGTAAAAAATATGTGATACATTATAAGGGTATATGTTTCGGAATAAATAGAATTTTTACAAATCAAAAATAATCTACGAATAGAAGGGTCAACATTATTAATTTATCTCTAAAATCCACCATCAACATTTTTAACTCTATTCATCTTAGGTCTAACATCTTTAAGGTCTATTTTTAAACTCGTTATAATTAATTATTTATTTGTTTACTATGTCAAGATAGCCTTATTGAATAGTTGATAAGTCAAAATAGTAACAATACGTTGTTAAGCATGTAAACAAAATCATTATACATCCAATAAATACCATAGTTAGATTCAATACAAATGATTATGTTTGTACATTAATTTGCATTTTAATGCATGAAAGACCACTGAGTCTCGCTTCATGTTCGCTTTTGTAATGCTCATCAATTATTATTCAATCGATTATAGGGCTAGTTGGGTGTTAGTCAATGGTTATGGTTATGAGGGCTTTGTAAACAAAATCAGAAATGTGAGTTATCCATTGTTGGCGTTCGCACAGGTTGTCGATATCGATTGTACGAGTCCAGACGCCGCTGCGCCCTAGCGGCATGTCAGCGAACCAGCTCGATAGAGCGTTGTAGACTAAACAGAGTACAACGTACTTTGATAGGACATGGATTTCTTGCTACCAAATACAGTGCTATTTTTGTTTTTGCTGCGACAACTAAAGGTTTCTCTGACGATCCAAGGCAACAATAAGTTAGTATAAACTCCATTGTAAACTTCCCTCTTACAATGTTTGCAGGGAAAAATCACAAATCTTATGGAAAAGAAAATCCTCAATCGTATAGGCCTATCTTGAGGAACACGAAATTTGAGAGGTATGGAGAAAAGTTAACAAGGATTTTGAACGTTTATACATTTTCGTAAAATTGAAAGTGTGGAAAAATTATGAATAGCACCACCTCCACCTTTTTTCGTTTTATTCAGAGCTCTTCAACAATTTGAAATAATTATAAAAAATCAATTTAAAATCACTGTAGACTAATTCAATATTTAGATCTGCAATAACCGCCGATACAAGTTCATGAATTCAGTATTTGTTGGTAATACAAAGATTGGCGAGTAGGTCAGTCCTCATAAAATTACTAATTATTCAATCGGGGAAACTGTCATACGAACCAATCCTTATTAAAGTAACCAATCCTTGTTTTTTTATCATATTTCCATGACTAACTATAGTAGCTAGTTAGAAGTTACTAATAGCTAATAAATTCCAATGTAGCAATTCTAAACAAGGTAAGATTAACGAGAAATTAAAATTGGAGAACACCCTCTCCTGCGACAGGAAAATTATGCCAAGATCTACCCTTTGTTGCAGAGGGTAGCACTACTCTACCACCGAAGCGATACATAATTGGGGAAAGCAAATTATTATAAACTGAGGACTGTCATTTTCCTAAGATGATTTCCAATTACAAAATTAGGCAGCAACAGGCTTATGGTAGAGTATGATGTATATTTTAATAATGATTGTATCCCTTGAACCTTGAACCTTGTATTGATGAATATTGATAAATCGAAACTCTTGATAAATCGATTTTTTCCAATTCCCTAGGACTTGTTATCGAATAACTCGAACCTTGGTATTTCGAAATAATTGATTAATTGAATTTTTGCCGTTTCCCTGAGATTTGTTTTATGAAAATTCTACTATCAACAAATGTCTCAAATTAAATTTGACACCGACACCAAAACTTCCAGTTCCTGAATTTATTTATTCACGAAGTTACTTCGAAAGCATGAAGCTGAAAGTTAGTGGTGATGTTATACGGTGACTAACATGTCATCCCCGTATAGCTGGGATTTTTATTGAAATTAATGAGTTCAAGAGTGTAACTTATATCATTAACTCAAGATATCACTGTGTTCCCCATGTTCCCTGCCAAGGGAAAATAGGGTTATACGGTCAGGTGGAACTACCTTCGAGTCTCCCCACCAATCAAAGCCATAAGCTAATAATAATAATACTGTACTGTACTTTCCGATTCTATAAGTTCCTGTTTCTAAGTTAGTTTTAAAATGATATCTATTGTTTAGCCTACTAAATCGTGTTAAAATGAAGTTTGACTTTTTGATCCCTTTCTTGATATCGAACAAAGAAAAACTTAAGCTTATTCCTATCAAGCAAATAAATTCCAGTAAAGAAATTTACTATTTATTATTTATTCACTATTCAAGTAGATTAAACCTAATTTGGTTACTATATTTGAAACTTTAGCAAGTATGTTCCTCATTATAAGGGGAATTATCCATTTATAATAAAACCAATATATTTCACTCACGTGGAAGGCTGATATTTCCTTTTTTGTTCAAAGATGTTGGCTAATTTTGAGAATTGTACTGTATCCAATTTGGCAACCATCAGAGTCTTTGACGACGTCACCCTTACCTTTGCTAACAAGCTTACCACTGGCAGAGCACCACAATCTTATTTGGCTGGAGATTATATTATAAGGTTGTCGGTGGAAAAGTATAGGCTTCTCAGTACATTATAATTCGCGTGAGTCCTTTCTGCATATATGCTCCCTCTGCACTACACAAGCTGACGTCGACGAGTCGTATAATAAATCGCATAAAGAGAAGACTGTCGCAGCTAATGGGACCTCTGATGCAAAAAAGTCTACTGGCGTATTATATGAGCCAGTTCGGGGGAGGGCTGACTGGCTTTACTTGTGCATATAACTTGTGTAGTCTATATTATAGAGCCAGGCTGCAAGAACGCGGTGGAGGCAGTACAGTAGTTGCGCTAATAAAAGGAGGAAGTCCTTTGTAGGTCTCCTCCCTTTCATCATTTTAAAGACGCACTGATCTCTCGGAAGAACGAGCACATACATGTCTCCAGTATTATTACTGGTGTACCAGAAAGGGCTAGGAAATGATAACGCTGAAGACTGGATAAAACCCCAAAAAGGGATAACAGAGATAAGACATGTAATGATAATAATGGTGGGAGGAATGGGGAGGATCGATAGAAAGAAATGAAAATACTGGGAGAAAGAAAATCAGGGAGTTTGCTTGAATGATGGAAAACCTGTGAAAAGATGAGGAAGTGAATGATAGGAAGATTAGGGGATCATAAGAGTCTTATTATTAAAAATGTGTCCTGAGTGAGGATCTGGTGTCAACTTCTGAACTCCTCATCTCATCAGATTCTGAAGATGATAATTTTGTTCTGCTAGCTCATTCAGATTCAAGTAGCCTACTGATTTGTAACTCAATTAAATTTCGAAAAAAAATTAAAGATGAAACTCTCATTGTTTCTTCTGAATGAGTCATAAGGGAGATGATAAGCCATGACTTTACATAATGTTTAGGAAAGAGGAAATGTTTTTAATTATCGGCATTGGAAACATTGATGACATTCCCATGTGGCTGCTAGGTAGTGGATACTAACACACTTATCTGGAATCTTCTTAGACAGATTGGCCACCGTACTAGTTCAACCATTTTCGAATATCGTTTGCTTTGTGAAAATAATAGTTTAATTTGGAGAAACAATCCAGTTTGCAAAATCTAACGCATAAAAACATCTATTTTTCATAAAAACTGTAGTCTATAAATATTTTTATTGCTTCAAATCATAAACAAGATAATTTAAAATTCACATAATTATGGATTGTTAATTCACATGATAATAATTGGTAATATGGGAAATGTGAACAACAGAATACAATTGGTTTGAGATTTTTTCCAGATAATAACAGATTTGAATACGTTTCAAGGTACTGTTTCAAAGTGTTCTGTATCACTTTTAACATGATCGATGATTTCCAAAAACATGGAAAAGTAGTAAACATGGGGTTTCAGTCCTTCAGATTTTCTTGGTCTGAAAATTCTGAGATTCTGATTTTTTTAGTTTCTCTAGATCTGAGAAATACTTGCAATTTCATTGGGATGAAAATGCCAGGGAGTTAAGCGGTGAAAAACGAAAATATGGGAGTTTTAGCACAAAATATTGTTTCATTTCAATGTTTGGAAGAAAATATCATCAACTGAAGCATATAAATATATAATAGTGGAGTAATAATTGGAAGAAAAAAGAAGAAAACGTTGGTTGAGTGATGGGGGCAGGCATGCAATGTTGGTGAGTGGACTCCAGCACGGGCCTTCCATCTTATTCACGACTGAATTGATTTGAATGGCAAACGAAGCAGGTCCACCACACTCGTCTACGTTGTATCTGAATTTGCGTATTTATAGACTTGAATGGCGAATGGCAGCACATCGTTGAATAATCGACTTGACAGACTTGAATTTGCAGTTGTCGATGACAAGAATGGCTTCGAAGGGTGGAGAACAGCCGAAAGGGAAAAATCCGATAAAATGAGGAAATGGCCTGCGCGGCGACGGCGTATACCAACCCCATAGTATTTAGCCATTGTTTGGCAGACAAAGTAAACATTGTCCAACAGCATGTGGAGAAGAATTAGTTGGAGGGGGGGGGAGGAGGAATCGGGGAGAGACTGCTAAGGAGGATTTGATGGACAGGAAGGGTGGGGGAAGACGATGAATAGTTAAATTGAAGAGAAAATCCGTTGATGGTGATGATTGTAATGGCGTTGCATACGATGATGATAATGATGAATTCAATAGTGGGGTGTATAACGACGACAAGCCTTGGTCGATCAATCAAGGATAGGCCCAGACTCAATTTGCCGTGAAACGTATATTGGGTGGAGTCGCAGCTAAGCAGAGAGCTCGGTTGGGAATCGATCCCGGTACCACCACTATTACAGTATATTAAAAAGCTCATGCTGGTCACTCAACGACATGGACAGACCTGTCCCTGATGATTAGTTAACGATCCATTGAAAAGTATTACCAGACAAAAAGAAGTTTCAGATTGGTAATTTTATTAACATTGAACAAAATACAGTTTTATAAATATAAATTATTCATAGGGAAAAATTGGAAAAGCTTCCGCTAAATTGGAGAAATTACCTACTGATTTGGCAATAAATCAACAAATTTAGTCTTTCACATTCAGCACAGTAAATAATGTACCACTAATTTCAGAACGCATTCAATTAAACGTCATTTTTGGCCTAGACACAGATAAGACAAAATAAGTTTCAGATTGTCTATAATGTAAATTGCTCTGTAACATGAGTTGCCTTTTATCAGTCTATTACCTTGGCCTTAGACCAACAAAATATCGGAGAATAGATTATCTTTGATATTACGGTTTAATCAACTAGGTAGCTGAATATTGATTCAAGATTAATGTTTTATAAAATCTGAAAATTTTTTACCTACGCGAAAGCACAGAGGAGAGAGTATTACAGAGAGGAGAGAATACTCTCTCCTCTGTGGTGAAAGTCTTTGCAGATCTCAATTGACCTCATACAATTGATTTTTAATTTCTAGCAAAGAGAGCAGAGAGGCAAAGAGTTCTACTACCTATCTTCCACATTCTAATGGATACATGCTCCTAAATATTAAAGAAAGAGGAAGAAATATTTATTGCCAAGTCAGTAACAAAATTTCACAAACATTATACAAAATACTGTTTCATAAATAGAAATCATTTACACCGGAAAATTATAAAAGCTTCCAATGAATAATAGTATTGATGATTAATATTGGCGAAGTTTCTGATTTGGCAATAAATCAGTAACAAAATTTCACAAACATTTCAAAATAAAATACAGTTTCATTAATATCTTGACTACTTAATAGACTTTTGTTTCTTGCTCTCAAGATCATTTAGGGCCGTTTTCTCGAACGAAATTAAAACAAGTTTAATTTTTTCATATGATTTTAAAACATATGAAAAAATAAAACTTGGTTTAATTTCGTTGGAGAAACCGGCATTTAGTGAAAAAATCAACTACTTCAAGCAAAAAATTCTGAATCATTATCATCCCATCATGCATAATAATTCAATCAAGATTCAATGTTATGAATCTCATTATCAATAGAACAACTTCATTGTGAGATACCTTACTTCACTATTATGGTAAAAACTATGGTCACTAGAAACATTGAGAAACCTCATTCTTCTACTTGGTGGTAGAGTTATCTCGAATTTAGCCTACAAAGCCCACCTCTGGAAAGCCTTAACAAAACACAGGGATCGATTACCCGGGCTAGTAGCAAGGGTTGGTGTATTCTATTAGATGATGAAATTTCCGCCCTGAACTGTGTGTGTGTGAGTTTGGCTGCGAGAAAGGAAGGCTGATAAAGAGGCGTTTGCAGAGAGAAAGAATAGTTGAAAATGCAGGAGCGAGTGAGAGAGAACGATCTCCAGTGATCCTAGCTAGAGCGAAGCAGGCTAATGTATGTGGAAAGCTGATATGTCAACAATGACTGATCGACTACTCCCCAGAATTCCAAACTCCTCCCACTTCAGTTCAACTACAAGGCAGTTACAAGCGAAAAATACTCTAAATTAAATGCCGTTCTCTATCTCTATAAATAGATTGATATTAAGTATTATTACTTCATTACTCTCTAGTTTATAGCTAAGAAAATTTGTGCCCATTTAATGGCCAATCACAACCACTTGTTGAGAAAATTGACAATCAGCAACTGGTCTCATTATAAATTAGGTTCTCCATCCTCCAATACTTTGATAAATCTTACAACGTGAAAGTTGGAACACACCAAGACCAAGGTTGTTATTTATTGAAGTTTTTTTAGTTTATCGATATTTATTTGAACATAACAAAGAATACACGATCATTGATTCAGAATAGTATCAGATTAAAAAAAAAACGAAATATGCTTTCTCTCCCCCCCCCCCCAATTGTAACTCAATATCACTCAAAGTCAACTCAATATCACTGAAGTGTAACTCGAATCACTGTATTGAACAACATCGGATTTACATTCATAATGGAACACGCTTTCGCGTGTTATCGTAATCTAAACTTTTGTGGGCTCACTTAAACTGTAGCCTTGAAGCAAATTATGGCAATTATAATTACTACTCACCAAGAACTTCTATGGTTTTACAGCTTATAAAGTTTTCTCGATGGTCCATGTCATGACAAACAATCGTATCCTGGAAAATGAAATAATATTACATGATAGAACAAAAGTGTTACTACAGGCAGTGTTAGAGGCACTAGTAATGACTAGTAATGACAATCATGGACAGTAATATCTATTTTTGTGAAGTTCTTACTCTACAGAATTGAAAAGATTAATTCCAGGATAGAAGTCAACTGTAGTTGGGTCTAGCGTTCAAAACATCCAAGTAATTTCATAATACATAAATTAATTTCAATTATTTATTACGAAGATACGCTTATTTATTTTATGTTTATGATATTTATGAAGGACAGATACGCTTCGTAGCTCTATTGATTGCTACTCAAAATTCAATAATACAACAGCTTTCATTTCTCATTCTATTATAGTGGAGTTGAGTGATATGAACTGTACAAGGTGTGCGTCAAATTTTCATCAAGTGAGTTTCTTTCTTGAGAAGACTGCAACATGTAGAACGGATGTGTCAAGGAGAACGCACAGAAATAGGAATTTGAACGAGGACAATAGTGAAGGTCGCCACGAAATGAAAAGGAGAAGAGAAAGATGGGGAGAAAAGAGTGTGGAAATGAGAGAAACACCTGTTCGCGGGCTAAATCAAATTTGTCGAGCGGCATAAACAATAATCGCGCTCGGAGCTTTTCTTATTCATTCTCTTATTCATCTCACCGCGGCTTCTTTTCGTCTTTCGTCTTATTTCTGGCGAAGAGATTGAATTAGGCACAGGGTGGGGTGGTTGGAGTTTGGAGGGGGGGGAGGATAGCGTCGTGGCGTCTTTATTGGATTCGGCTCAATCGGGTGGCGGTCGGCTGGAAAAGCTTCCGGAAAAACGCGCCAAAATCCCCGGCGACAATTTTCTTTCTTTTTATCACTTCACGCTTCTTCTTTTTCCGTGTATGAGCAAGATTATTAACATATCAGAACGGAAATTACCTTCGCTTTTCCGACCACGTCTTCTGAACATCTCTTACTACAAGACATTTCAACATGTCTTTTCCTCAGTGGATGGAAATGTAACTATTCTTTTCAAACACGTATTCTCTTCATTTGATATAATACAACTAAATGAGAGTGATTATGAGTATTGGATTGGAGAATTAGCTAATCTCAAAATTATCATAATTCAATCAACTATGCTCTAATAATTATTGTTCGAAATGTGATAATTCTTTCAATCTTTCCAATGAGTGGATATCAGGAATTTTCCAAAATAGTTAATGTAGGCGATCGAATATGTACACATACAAGAATGGAAACTCTTCATTTTCATGAAAATAATCAGACGAATGAAATTTATTTCTTGTATAAGTACACAAAATAACATACGGCTATGATTCTCACTTGGAAGTAGATAGAATGTTTAAAATAAAATTTTATCAAGGATTGGATTGGAAGCTCCTGTTTTCTACTATCGGGCTCCTATGAATTGTAATGCCGCTATAATTCTAATTCTAATACTAATTATAATTATAATTATAATTCCCACTCTAGTTCTAATTCTAATCAAATGTAATTTTTTCTATATTATTTCTTGCTCTCAAATTTATACATATACAAGTATATGTACAAATTTACTTACAAAGAAAATTCTGTTTATTTTTGGAGGTGATGGTTATGAAAACGACTACTTCGTTTATACACATGAGAGAGAAACTCAAAAGGTAAACTCATAAAGGACCTAGCCCATTTTTTAAAAAGTGATATTGTGTGGAAGTACAGTGAAGTACAGAGTTAAGTACTGGGAGTTCTGTTTGAGATTTACAAGACATTATCCCTTACTATATCTACTTCAATAATGTACAGATTGGCTATGCGTATCTTCACTAAGCTGAGTTATCGATCCATTGATTGTATGTCTGCTTTTCCTGCTGCCTGTCTTACCCTCTCCCCATCCATTACTTTCCCTCTTCTTCACCAAGTGGAAAGAATCACACATGTCCCTTCTTCACTCCATCCCCTATTTTATTCCTCCCAAATACTTTCTGTAAGGGAAGAAGACACCCGTTTGAAGGGTAGAAAATCGATTATAGTTTCCACCGGATACGATGCTATGGTAACCATTCATAACTCTTGATACAATTTCGCCTCGGCGTTATTGAAGTGTCATACGAAGACACGGAAGAGGTGCCTCACTGAAAACCTCGTCTCAAACTGCACAGATAATCCGAAACGTTGATAAATGGATATATCGAGTCGAGGCTTAGGCCTATAGCTCTGAGGGATGCTCTCAACTTCGAAAGTAGCTGATATTGAAAAACGTAGGGTGGAAAATGAACACTTCCAATTTCAAATTTTATCCAGCCTACTGCAGTAATTCGAACAGAAATTTCAATTCTAAGTGAATGGTAGTTTTTATACTGAAGTGAGTTTTAGTGAAGACAAAATATTCCAGGATTTTACAGAAGAAATGATTAACAAGAACAAAATACTTATGATTTAAAGTAGTTCCTAGCTTAGTTTGTATCATTAAAAAATGATGCGGTCAACTAACTCCTGTTCAGTTTGGTCTGTGAAGATTCATTTTTTTCTAAATTAATTTTTCAACTACAGAACAAATGGAAAAAGAGAAAATGAGGATTATTCGACTGAGATGAAACAATTGTTCGGATAACAAGATTCAGAGAAAGAACATAATAAAGAAAAAAAGTTAGGACTACAACTACCCTAGAATAGGATAAAATCTATTTAATTGAAAAAAAAAACTTCAAAGCAACCTTCTAGCTTCTCCATTTCTTTATATCTTTCTTTCTGCATAAAATAACTGATAATAATTATTAATTGACTTTTCAAAACATTCCATTTTGTACATTTTGGCTTCAATCACGAACATCTTGAACTATTTGCTATCTAATGCAATTATAATAATATAGAGTTATAATCGTCTTCTAAAAGAATATAGACAGTTATACAAAGAATAAATTTATGGTAAAAGATAGAAGGAAATGGGATATTGTTATTATTCCGTTGTCAATATTCGCAGTAGCGGAAGTCTTCATAGTATTTTATAGCATTATTAATAAGGAATTTCGTTCATCAATATTATGTTATAGAAAAAGACCACAATTATTAGTGTGGGGAAAGTTTAATATAATACGTAAGTATTTTCTTTTTTTCAGTTAGCGTCAGTTCAAACAACACAGAGTAAAGGAAATGAAGATGTATTGAGCGTAATTTGTTAGCGGAGAAACGATTAAAGAAGATTACTGTGGATCGGTGGCTGAGCGATGAGCATCCTGTTTTGTACGTTTAGCCCTCGACAGGCACCCTTTAGACAGGCGCTCATCATCATGCACCATCCCCAAGACAATTACGTAGCCTATTACCGATGTATGCTCCTTCGCTAGGCTCGGGCAGATGTTTGATTTACCTTTCAACCCTTACAAGATCCTTCAGTCAGGCTAACCCTTTAACCATCACTGCAACGCCTACGCAAACAGAACAGATGGCCACAAATATTCGGCTATAAATGTGACTAGTAGTCTCCTTGAAAGTATTTTCAAAGAATTACAGTATTGTAATCACCACACATCGAATTTAACCTATTTCTCGAGACTGCTCTTGTATAGGTGACCGACACAAGAATAAGGCGAGGTGGAACCTACCCGTAAGGGTCACCCCAACGATAAAAAGCCATACGATAAAAAAATCCTATTTCTCGTCTTAGAATAGTATTCTAAGGGCCGGTTCATGAGCTCGGGATTTAGCCAAGTCCTAGACTAAAACGGGTGGCCACAGTAGCATCGACAAACGTTAGCCTCGACACTATGTACTGAGGGCTCTCTATGCTGCTAACCCACTAACCTGTCGAGACAAACGTTTGTCGATGCTACGGTAGCCACCCGTTTTAGTCTAGGACTTGGCTAAATCCCGAGCTCATGAACCGGCCCCAAGTATTCACGAATAAAGTTCACAGATAAAAATGGAAATGAGTTTAGCTTAAAATCATATTTCTCATTTCACATAGACGAGAGTTGAAATGAGTAGTCATTCAATCATTGAATATTAATTCAAATATCCACTTATTGAATTTAGATCAATATTGAAATGATCATTGATATAAAATGATTACTTATTCCGTTCAGATTAGAGTTTAATGAGTATTGATTGAAATGATTACTTATTTAACATTAGCTTTATCACTCATTATTCTTTATGCACTAAATATTTCTTGCAATGGAGAGTATTTTTTCCATGTAAATTACAAATTCAATGTGAAAATATGAATATAATACAACATTGAAGTGTTAATGAAATATAATGAAATGAAGCAGACACGATGTAGTGAGATAGAAGTGGCTCTTTGAACAGTTCATTACTTTACATAAATTGGAAGCTCTTCAATTCAAGTTCAAGTTCTCACTTGGAAACTACCAGCAGTGGGAACAAAGTTTGAACTTTCATTCGCTCTCCCAAGGTCATATGAACTTTTCAAAAGTGATGAATAAAGAAATATCGAAGAACTTTGTTGTTGGGAAGTCAAGTTCTTGCTCCAAGAAAAACGAGTACTTTCAAAGTTCTTTCACTCTTGCTTGGAGATCGACTGTTACAAAGGAGAGTTTAGAAACAATGATCTTTTATCTCTCATCATTCTTCTTGATTGTTAATCATAGTCTAGAATGCCAATACTTCTTGTACTGGAGAATCATTTCTTGGTCATTATAGTATATTTTTCTTATTGTTCCACTGCTGTTTCTCCACTCATAGTCTTTTCAAGTTTTCATTAATGTACAATGATTTTTAATGTCTAGTGAGAACTTTTTATAGATCTTTTCGTGCTATCAATACAAATCTTGTCGATATCTAACGAACAAAGTCTTTAATTCCACCTATTCGAATATCTCTATTTCTCATGGAGATCTGTAATCATGAAGAAATTTTATTTTAATTTCAATAATCAATCTATTTCAACTAAATCTTGCAACGAAAATTGAAGTTAATCGCATCCTTTCCAAATTTTTATAAGTTGACCTTTCGTCTACCTTTATGAGTTTACTACTGTATTATGCTCCTACATGCTCAAACAATCTGACATTTTAAACGAGGCTCTAAAGAAAAAGTCCTATGTTTGGAATAACTTTGTTTGATTTATTATCATCATAGATGATAAATGTAATTAGATTTGTTAAATTCGAATTCTTTACCTTAATCTTCGTTTAATTAAATATTCTCTATTCCAGTGTGTTCTTTATCTGAAAAATTCCGAATACAATAAATGTGACTCTTGTCTACAACAAGGAATACCCCTACAAGGCTATTAATCTGTGAATTAGAAAAGATTATCACAGCTGTTACTTTGTTGCAAATAATTGCTAAAGGATTGAGGAAGTAACCGAGTGCTCAATCGATTGCATGGGAAGGCAGAAGCAAACAACAAGTACCTATCAAACGTTATCTTGCTTCACAAATAAGCTGAAGAAAGAAATCTAAAGTATTGTAAGAAAGCTCGTTCATTGTATTCGGTAATATGTAGTGCTGTTGTTGAAAGAAAGTTATTGCCAAGGTTTTATGTAGTGTGTTGTGAATGTCAGAAAAGAATTTATGTAGCTTATCGTCAGCATACTCAACAAGCACGCATTCAGCGGATGGTGTATTCTTTGGATTTTTATTGGTGACCGAAAGTAGGATTTCGTTTTTCGATCAAGGATAAGGGGTGGATAAGTAAGTAAGACTCAGAAAATGTTCGGGGTGGAAACTTATTTGGCATGCAACGTGGAACTCACCCTTTGTGAGTAAGGGACGATGTTCGAGGAGGGCTGCAAGAAAAAGAAGAAGAAAAGCTGATGTAAATAAACGAGGGACTAGTAGTTTGGCTCGCTCTTGCGGCCAAACGGCGAACTATCGCACCCCAGGATGGGGTGCTTCCAGTAGCCTACTATAGTAATAATGTAGACTACGTAGTACTCATCACGTGTGCAGTGGATGATTGCAGTTCAGTTACTGCGCTCGTCAGTGAGGGGTCCTGCCTCGCCCTAACCTCACCACGCACACACGCCTGTTGCCATAGAAACTGCTGGACACGGACACGTGGGGTAAGAGCCACTGCTCTCTATGGGGGTGTGGTCTGATTCCCTTACTTACTTTTGGCCAATATGGCTGACTAGCTCCTTCTATTTTTAACCTATATCCAGAGATAATACAATCATTTATTGGTTTGTCTAAATGCTTTATCGTATCTATGGATACAAATTGTCACAAATAACAATAACTGCAATCGTCTATAGTGGTATCTTAAAGAATCTATTACCTCTTAATCCTTCTTTTCAAGTACTGAAAATTATGTTAGTAAAATAAGTTATAACAATGTTATTCTCACAAACGTATATCCTGCTATTTATTCGAGGTTCTATTCGTTGTTTAGCCTATATTGTTGTAGTTTTAAAGTGACATAATTGAATCCTTTTCAATTAGTTCTTAAAAGATTAGGAATTAGTTTGAACTCACTCTAACCTACATTCCTAATCTTATCAATCAATTATTATTTATAGAATAGTATTGTTGAATGATGTTAATATCCGGTATACCCTATAAAACCTAATTTCCTCTAATTTTATTTTATTTTGTAACTTTAATTCAATTTCAATTATTTTTTATTCATCGCCTACAATTTACTGGTTCCTTCTACAATAAGGATCAAACACTCACGTTATTGAGGAATACGAAATTATTAATATTAGTTGAATAATATGATTAATATTAATTGATAATATTATCGAGGATGATGATTAATACTTATACTGTAATTAGATTTAAAACGTGTTGATTGGTATGCAATAATTTGTAACAAACACTTCAATTACATGAAACCGTTCAGGAGAAAAAGCTAGCCAGAAGAAAAGAAATATTTAAATTTACGAAGGCTACATGTAAATTGCAAAAAATCCAATGATAATACCAATAGTTTACTTTGAATCAATAAATGTTTTAAGAGATCAATTATTAACGTGATTTTAGACCTGTTGATTTGGCTATATGCTCTGTTTGAATAGTAACAGATAATTGGCTATTATATCTCGAATAATGAATTCGAATTTGATTTCAATATAAAAGAAATTCGTCAGATATGCAATGCAGCCGGTTAACCCAGAAAGCATCTCATCTAGTCTTCTTACATGTTTACTTTTAATTATTACATAAAATTGATCGTATAGTTTCTTGTGTTGAAAAATGATAATTGTGATAAGATGTTAGGAATTGGTAAAGGTAGACATCATACAATAGAATGTAGAATGCTATTTGTATTGAAACATGTTCAGAACATCACATTCGATGATGAATATTGCGATTGATGTACTAAACTACCACCAACTCACTTGTTAAATCTATTTAAAAATTTTGAAAACAATTACGAAAATCAAAATTGTTAGTAATATGTGCATAAGAGAATAAGAATAATCTGCACATCAATCAGCATAATTATTGTGAAGAATGTTTATTGAAATTCTCTGATTCCACTCAACGTGAATAATGTTAGGTTGAGAATGAACCCTCTACGAATGAACTATCTTTCGAATCTAATTATAATAAGGTGATACCATACATCTTAATACTCAATTATTTATCTTAATTGATTAAACATGATTATGGTCACCAGTTCACATGAATATCAATACTCCAGTTCACAGCTACAGGACCCTATGAATTTCAAAATAAAATCTGAAAGAAAGAATTAGGCTTTATTGTACAGTATAAATAAGGACAATAATTAGATAAGTGTTGCGTTCATCGCACCAATCACTTTCAGTCACTATTGTTGCAATTTGTGTTGACACAATTGAACTTTCTCAATAAAGACCACACATCCTAGACAAATGCCGTTTGGCCTCACGGAGCCTTAAAAATTTAGACTCGATTCTAAACTTAAAACTTCTGAATTCTTATATTAAAACTTCAGATAACCATATTTTCTAAAATATTTATGTTGAACGAATCACTTTTCAATAAAATTTTAAGTGATGTTTTTAAATATTATTAATAAAATAATAATATCTTCTCTTATAATCGTTATTTTATTCTACCACCTATTGTTATCAAGTAATATTTTTGAATTTCCCGTTTCACCACTATATGGGGGCAGCTCATCTATAACTGAGTGCCACATGAAATGAATAATGGAGATATTAAAAATGTAAAACATGAACTTTTTTCGATGATGCTTATGAAATTTGCGTTGTAATCTCCACTCAAAATTCTTATTATTTTCTATCTAGGTGGACGCTATCAGAAATCACTTCCTGGAGAAGAGCGATTTCGTGATTCCATTGAAATTTTGAATAGGCAAAGGTGAGTTGATGGAATAAAAAATTCATTTTTAAAATAAGAGAACACTACTTCATCTCTATCACGTGGTAAGAGCTTCATCCTGTTCACCCACTTGCCTAACATTCCTTGAAGTATTAATCATTAAACCACTTACAAAACAATCTATACAAGAAATTACTATTCAATTCCCTTTATAAGTTGAAATCCTCATAGGCTATAAAAAAATACTTTTACAAAACTACTGTGATCGCTACTGTGATCGTTATATTTGGCCAATTTAGATGCGTGTTGCGCCAAAAGAAAGATTATTGGTCTTGAATGTGCAGGTTTCAATTGTATTTAGGAGAAAATACGTTTGAGGGGTAGAAAAGGTAAAATAACTCAGCGCCATCTCTCGAATTTTGGCAGAACCATCTCTGTAGTACTAGAGTGTACGAAGAATAGTTGGTTCAATTTATTTATTAAAAAAAAATTATTTACACAAACACAATTACAAAAAACAAACAACAAAGTATAAATTTGAGATTAAACAAAATACAAACGTAAATAAAAACCTGGATCAAAGCTGGGAGAAATGGTGTAAAGAAGGAGGGGAATGGAAAGCTCTTCCAACTATGGTTTTGAAATTCCAATATTGTTTTGAAATTTTGATGGAGTGGAACAATTAACTGTGTCAGCAGTATTAAATGGTGGAAAAATCAATAAAATTAAGGAAATAATCAACTTTGGAGTTTATTATTTCAGAAGTTCTAACATACACGGACTCCAAGTAGACAACCTTTGTGGCTATGCAATCCTTATGTTATCTGTATAGTTTATATATGTGTAAGACAAACTGTATTGAATTTTCAGATTCTTTGTATCAGAAATTCTTTATTCATTCAGTTCAAACCAGATTTAAACTATTGATCTACAGTTAAAACCAAATTTAAACTATTGTTTAGTTGAACTTTCTTAATACGATGATTTCTTTCAAATTTTTAATAAGGCCTTAAAATATATAATTAAGAACTCAAGTTCGGCAGTGTAGTATCAATAAGATATTAAATTCAACTCTTATTTGCATCAAACTTAAATTCCAAGAATAACAAACCTTGTGATGTGTTTTATTTATTAATTCATTCATTTACATACATATAAGAGCTCACATTCATAAAGTCCATTACAAGCCTTATTGACATCATTATTAACATTTTTAGTACAAAAAAAAGAAGAAAAACAAAAGAGATTCTTGTGATCGAATTCAGGAAAATGGAATGAAATCGAATAAGCATAGATTCCAAGCATATGCTAGTAATAACAGTTCAAACGAGACATAGCAGGAGTAAATTATTTCAGCTTATAATCTGTTCCTATTTCTATATAATCTGTACAGCTATACAGCTTATAATCTGTTTCTAATTCTATATAATCTAGCTTATAATCTGTTTCTGTAATAGGTTTCTATCGGGTTAGTGATTAAATATTGTCTGGTAGAAAGTACGAATGTGTCTTGACAAGATTTTCTTGTAATCGAAGTGGAATTAAATCAAGTGCACTCGATTGAACATCGACTGTTCATTGTGAAGGCGAAGAAGAAGTGTCCTTCGGAAGGACGCAGGAAGATGACAGACAGGAGGCGACAAAAGGCCCTAACAAGGAGACGTCGAGCTGCAGACAAAGGCGCCGGAAGAAGCCCCAGGTAGAGGCAGCCCTTTGAAAAGGGCGCGACTCCCCGCGCGATTTGCATAGTCAACCCTTTTTTCTATTACGTTTTATGTATGTTTTTTCTCCGATAGTCATTTTTTCCCATCACCAGGCACAAAACGCGGCCCCACTGACTCACTCACTGTCGATGATTTGTGTGCCATCTGCATATTATTATTATGCGCAGACCCTTCGTTTCCCTCTTAACGAATTTCCACTCTTTTATATGGAGTGGAAAAAATCACCCAGCCCTCCTCACCTCTTTCTAAAAAGCATTAATCCGTAGGAGGAGAGTTTTTGTACACGTTTCTTTTTTCAACATTTGTGTGCATGTGTTATGTAACGACTGAGTTTCACGCCTCCAGGACAGCCTCAGACACTGTTCGATAGGCCTACACTGGCTGCTTGCTTGGCCCAGTCCCAGATACACTGTTGTCACATACAGACAGATTTTAGGCAAAATATATATATATATATATATATATATATATATATATATATATATATATATATAGTGTCTATATAGACAATTACTGTGATTATATATATATATAAATATACTATATACTATATACAGTATATAGTCACAGTAGTAGACAATATGAAGTCACAGTGGTTGTCTATATAGACACATGACGTATTAAATAGGCTCCAGGTCATTAACGTCCTTCTTAATTCAGTCAACAGCTGCTCATCAACTCAGGGCCATTGTCAACCTTAATGATGATGATACCAATTGTAACTAACATAACCATTGCTAGTAATAACAATTTGATCGAGACAGAAGTACTGTTATTTAATAAGGCTCATAGTTCCCTTAAGTTTAAAATTTTTTGAAGTTCAAGTGATATTTATGGTTTGTGGTTTTGTGTTTAACATCTATCGTAATATTTCAAAATTCAAAAATTGTAAGTTAATAGTTTTTCTAGACCCAAATTATTAATGAAAAAGTACTTGGACATAATCTCTGGACAATTCAGTTAAAATTAGGGATTGAAACAGTTCTGGGCGAATGTCTGGTGTTTCTTCCCAGTCATCGTGTGTGTATTGTCAATTAATAAAATAAATAAATAGTTCCATCTAATTCTTAATACTGACTATACTGCATTAACATTTAATATTGCCAACTGCATTGAATGGAAAATGGAAATGATTACATCAAAGTATGTGTAAATAGAATAAGATTCGCTCGGTTATGAATACATACGAATGAATGTAAAACCATATTATGAACAACATTCAATGCTGCATGGGAGCATAAGAGATTAAAATAGCTAGAAGCAGAGATAATCTATGGTAGGGTTGATGTATGGTAGAAGCATGTCTAGATGGGAGCCTAGTTCTTAAATTTTCTTGACCTGTGTTTTTTATATTTTCTTTTTTTTGTGAGAAAGGTGTAAGTGAACGATTGACGTTTCCAGCTGCTACTCCATTTGCCACCTTCCATTGGTAGGCAAATGAGCAACGGCCCAGCCAGCTGCGTCCACCTATTTACAAATCAAACAACAATTAATTGAAGAGGAAGGTGAAGAGCATCTCAAGTTGACTTCCTTCCTTTGCCTCGGTGCAGCTGCCTTCTTTCGCTGGGTCATTCCAACCTGCATAATTAATGTGTTCAACCGACGTCCGACCACAACGCTGTTATCTGATTGAACAAACTCATTGAAATGCCTACAAGTTATGAAATGCCTAGAAAAAGGTTATGCCAAACTTCTGTGCTCACACCCATTAGCATAAGAAGATTCGCAATATATTCTAAATACTTTGAGGTTACTGTTAACTGAATCTGCTTGAGAACTCAATCTGAGAAAGGAGTGAGATTTTTAATTCAGGATTGATCTGTTTTGTGGTTATAATCTTTGTAGTTATTACAAATTAAACAGAAGTAGAGCGTGGAAATTGTTACATTGTAATAAATAATTCAAATAACGTTATTGGTTTATGAAAAATTTTGTTCTTGAAAAACCAATAAAGATTATTGCTTATTTAAGTTAGATTCAATTCGAACGGTGAACAATTTCAAACGACTCAACTATCAATAGGAATTGTAAATCCCTCTAAGCCTCTCTACAAACCTCTCTTTCTTTTCTTCAATTGTAGTCGATCTAATCCTTAGCGACACAGTGAATGCTTCAAAATTCCCTCATACGTAGGAATCTCAACTCTGAAAATATTTTTTGAGACCACTGAGCATACAATTTAAGTTTATTAACATTAAAAATTGTGTTGAGTTTCTGCGATAAGCTCAAGACCGATCTTCTGAACATGTAAAGAAATACTGAATGCAATTTTAGAAATTCAACAGTTCGTTGGTGTAGTTTTGTGAATGCGGATATGATAGTCGTGAGATTGTATTTACAGTTGTGAGATCGAAATTGAAGATGCAGCTTCCCATGAAGAGTAAGAGTGAAGGTTACTCTGTAGTAGGCCACCCTTTGCCTCCAATTTGCCTACGAAGGGAAGGATAGTAGAGGGCAGCGGGGGTTAATCTTTTGTCAGAAAGAAGGCGTTGCTAAGAAAAGGTGTTATTATAAAATATTATAATAGACTGAATAATAATAAATGACTTTGGGATGACGTGGGCTAGAATGATGAGTTTAATTCGGAGGGTAGCTGTAGTCCTAAGTTCGTTTTCGTTATGTGGCTAGACAGAGAACGACAGGTAAAACTGTCTCTCTCGTTCTCTCTTACCCACATTACCCTACTAGTCATCTCTCTCATCATCTCTCTCTACAGGACACCGTTGTCAGGTAGGGAAGACCCGAAAGGGTTAAAAAAAGATCGAGTTTCTGGACCGTCTAGGTCGCATCACAACCTTGGACCGTTTCTTCCCATGAATATTCAGCCCTTAAATTTATTCCCGGACAAGGTTAGGTAATAAGGGCCTACCTTCTCTCGATGATATCCAGTTACCCGCAGCACCTGCCTACCTCTGTGGCCTCGCCTAACTGGCTTCGATCATATTCAGGCTAGACTCTAGAAACCGATACTTCGATTACAGGGTCTGTAAACAGCTATTAGATAGAGCCGAGATGGAGCATCATCTTCCATCCATGTATATACTTGTCGGGTAAGCTGGGTATTGTTCCAGCTAAGTTTCAGCTCACTACTGAATAGAAGTTGAGATAATTCTATATCACTAGCCCAGAGATAATCTTGATAGTAGTGATAGATGTATAATTTTTTGTAATTTCTGAGCATAGAATCGAGGTGGGAAAGAGATATTCAAACTATTTTCATAATATACTATTTTCATATAATCTGGATAAGCTGTTTCATGGGTTGATGAAACAAGCTTTCATGAAAGATAACTTCTCATAAAAAATAGGAATTCTAAATTATGATAAATATAAAAGTACCAATACAGATTATTGAGTCATACCTGAGAAAGTCATAAGTGAAAGAATAAATGTTCAAAATTTTTTGTTTTTGTCCATCATTGTGGAATAAGTTTTTCTATAAGTTTCAAACTTGTTACTCTTTCTAAATCAAAAACTTTTCTAGCTTTTCTGTATTCAAATACATTACCGTATAATGGCATGTCTTATCTTTAGTTTTTTAAAGTCTATCTCCAAGGAATCAATTTTCAACCCTTCCTCTACATTTATTTGAAAAATCACTTTCCATTGGATGTTGGAACAATTAAAATAGTATAAATCCGAATAATAGAACAAAGAGAGATGAAAAATTAGATACTACTGGAAGTATATCCTATAATTTCAATAATCTATATGGAGAGATATTCCAACATCTTCATTCCACATGCGTCTTTCTTCCGCCAAGATGAATGCTTGGTCTTAAATTTCCTCAAACCATGTATTGTTGTAATGTGCAACAGGAACACCCTCAATTCTCACTTACAATCCATTGTATTGTGAGAAATTACCAAGAAGTTGCGCCCCAATCCATGATAATTCGCTCACATTTATTGAGTGTTCCAAATCAGCTCTCAGGGACAAAGGAATTGAATGCAGCGGAGGGAAAAGAATTGGTTCATTCATCTCAAGGAGAAGATTTCTTCATTTTTCTGGTGTGAGAGGGAAGGAAATCAACACTGAGACAGTTTTGCGGCTTGCTTATGACTGGAAGAAGGATTAGACAATGCTGGATTGAGAGAGGAGAGAAAGAGAGAAACGTGCGAAGCAAAAATGTCGAAGAAGACAATCGGTTTTATCCGATAACAACATCCCTACATGTCGATATTCGCTCCACCTATAATATTTCCAGCAGCGCCGCCATTCTTCGAATATCCACCGCTATATTGCATCCTATCTCATCTTCTTGAAGAGCTTTCGTGTTATCTTCACTTCTCTCTCTTCCGTTCTTGCTGTCTCTCTCTCCAATTTCCATTCTTGTCGTATGAAACGTCAGGGTCGCTACGAATTTATCATTTCCATCAAATTCTCTCCGTAACTCCACCCTCCACATGCAATGTGAATGTGATTCCCTTTCTGCGATTGCCCAATTTATTCTCAGCTGGTAGTGAGTGGTCGGGTTGGCATGACTGCTTCTGCTGGTGAATAGGCCGTCGCCGCCGACTGCTGTCACGAAAGGTGCTTCACATCCTGCCTTCCATCAATCTGACTTCACGGCTCATTCCAATCGGAAAACGAATAGAATCCAATGCAAATCAGTCCAATTTCTTATTATTACAGTTTCTCCATTCCATGCCGAAAATAATAGGCAAGCGCAATAGACATTTCATTCAGCTGAAATTGATGCTGTGGTTCTCAGGTCTTATTTCTAGATTTACTTCTGAAGGATCACTATCTCGCGATGAGGTCTTAACTTTGCCCACAGCACTTTTTTATTGTGAAAAGTGAAAAATAAAGTCATTTTCCTTTCCATCTATCTATCTCCTCAGAGTGAGAAACAGTTTCCTATGTCATATTTGCAATCAAAAATAGCAGAAATCTTCAATTAAATTTTACCTTCAACAATAGCGTATACTGTTACTAAAATTAAGCAGAGTCCAGAGGACTGTAAATCTTTATGATAAGAGTAAATCATTGAAATTCTAGAAGTCAAGACGATTCATCTAATACTATTCAGAAATATTGTATTCATCATAGCTGGGTAGTTCTAATTTTGAATAGAGGTATGGGAGAGAAAATATGAATATTGAATTCCTTATCTGCAGAGAAATAAATTATCTATACCGTCTAGATACTGATAATATATTGGATAGAGGTTTGGGAGAAGAAATATGTATATTGAATTCATTATCTGCAAAGAAATAAATTATCTATATCGAAATAGTGAAGAAGATCAATGTAATTTATTAATTACATTCTCATTCAGCAAATTGTGAACTTGAATCTCATGAATCTGTAGAAACATTTTTTAGGTGGTCCGACATAATAAGATCGGGAAGTCTTATCCTATTAGGTATCTATAGAAAAGTCTCAAGTATACCCGCAAACAATTGCTTAAAATGTTTTTATTTAGAGAACTGTAGAATGATCAGTAATTTCTGAATACCTTCCTTCAACTGCCTTAAATGAACAATTCCTGATGTCTTAGAATTCAATGGGTGTACTCTCAGTATTGTTTCTCTTCGTTTAATTCTTAGTGTTTCGTTTATGGGATAAATAGAAAATAATTGGAAGAACAAAAAAGATAGCTTCAATCACTGTCAAAGTTATCAATCCATTTCGAAACATTAGACTGATTTATTCTTAGAATGTGAGTTAATGATGTGAATAAGTAATGTAGGGTCACAAAGTACGGTTGCAAGTTGAGAACTGAGAAAGTAAAGTTGAGCGCTTTGAAAGTGAGTAGTAGAGTGGGGTTGTGGAGTTCGAGCCATGACCTAGGCCAAGTTAACTTGCTGAAAGTGTTTCCGCCTTTGAGGAGAAAATGAAAAATAAACGAGGAGAAAGTTGAATGAGACGAGCGCTGGAACGAGCGCGGAATCGACTTAATGCGGAAAGAATGTAAGCGTAATAAGAAGCGAAAAAAGTTTGGGGGAAGATTGGTGGTGGCTGGTGAAGGGGGTGATGCGTACGTGAGTGCCGTAGAGGAAGAGGAAGAGCCACGAGGTCGTTGCTTGCTTTAGGAGGCGGAAACTTATTAAGTAGCATGGGAAGTGTGTCAAGTTCAGGTCGATATTTAAATATGTAAAACAGTGCGAGAGAGACCGGCAATGAGGTGAAATGAGACGGCGCGAATGAGTGGGTGACGACGAAATGCGATTAGAAGGAAAGTTGAATGAGCTGCCTCCTCACCCTCCATGCTTCTCCGTGAGGGTTGTAAAGTTGCTGAGGGTTGGAATTGTAAAACGAGGAGGCGCGCTTTAAACAGCCCTTCCCTTCTCTCATTACCGTGGAACAATCTTGCGCCCCAACCTCCTCAGCTCCCCTCAACTTCCTCATCAACCAACACTCGACCCCGAACTTGAACTTCTCCGAGTGCGTTGACCTTCCCTTGTTTACAACCTGTCAGCTTCCCATCTCACTTTTCTTCATCTTAACAAGATTTCATTCCGAGAGAGAAAAAATTACGTCTCGCAAACGAGATGATTCCCCTTCCTAATATTACTGCAGCCTTGTAACCTCGATTAAAGGGAAATTCCATCTCTGCTGTTTTCCCACTCAGCGACATAACGACTTTTTGTGTGTCACTATGACAATCTTGTTTAAAATTCTAAACCCTATTACTTTCTCTTATTATCTTTCCCACATTAATACTGAAGGTAGCTTACTCTTAATGAATGTGCAAACGTCTATAAGTAGATGAATTCTACGCCTTAATACATTTGCAACCAAAAATGTTCAACATTTATTCAATAACTAATTGCATTATACCTATTTTGGATGACTTATTTCACATGATGATTCTCCCAGTAATTCAAAGAGATGCATGATGCTTCGAGATGAGTTAAAAATAATAATATCTCGTACAATAAATGAATTATATTTTTAAAAATGTACCAGCAACCAGAACTATTTGTTCATCTGCATGTATTGCGGTGGCATCCACCCACACGTGGAGCATGTTATTTTGCTCTCTGTCATCGTGTATGCTCTATATTTTAGGTTCTCGAACGCGTTTCTGTCTGAATAAGAATACGCGAAAGAAGATAGACGACTCGTCGTGTTACGGGAGGAGGGGTGGAACAGCTTTAAAAAATAGAAATGGAATGGAAAGAAGAGAATGGAGAATGCATAATCTTGCTAGAGTGTGGCGGGAGCGAATCTGCGGAGAATGGAAGAAGCGGGAGTGCTGAAGTGGAATGAAGGAAATGAGGATAAGAAGGGTGCCAAGGGGGAAAGGAGGGAAATGCGATGTAACTATGTGTCGTATCGGAGTAGCAGAAGAAAGAAGAATAAGTTGGAAATACAAATTCTCCGGCAGCACAAGGACGTGTCGGGTCGTCTCCGTCTTGCAACGTGTGCCTTCCTCTTCGTTCCACATGTGATATAGGTTCATTTCTCATAAATTTCACTCCCCGACGGATCACACACGCGCTCTGCTCTGTACGGTCTCCAGGGCTTCGAGCAGGGGTGAGCCGCCAGGGGGGGGGGGGGCAAACGGGAGGGAATAGCGACTTGGACGAATGATAAAGCGATCCTAGGGCTCCGCCGTCTCGTTCTTGAGGAGTATAAGCATTGATAAGATTCTGTTCTCTCTTTGCTGGCTTCTTCCTATTTCGCCCCTTATTCTTTCTTCCTTCTTCTCTCCTCTGCTCTTCTTGACTAGCACGGATCGATACCGAATGTAGAAGCTACCCGATCAAAACTAGTGATGGCTCACACAAGCACGCATCTACTCCAAAAATTTCCACATACGAATTCCATCTCCATATGAAATATATCTGGGCCAAGAGGGGTACAATATATTATAATACACAAGCATAAAGCTCGGAATATACTGCTTATGAAGAAACAAAATTCATACACGGAATGTAGCTCCATTCTTCATTCGTATGAGGATACGCGTGCGCGTACTAAACCGTCGCTCGATGTAGGATCGCTGACAAAGCAGATCTGCCAACCAAGCACTATGCCATCTTAATATCGTGGAGGCGAAATATTGCTGCTCCTTCTGTATAGTCGGGGATAAGTTACGAGATGGAAAACCGTTCAAGGCTTCTATGACAACGCTTCTCTATGTGCAACGATTTAAATAAATTCTCATTCGAAATGCTTTCCTCTTGGAGGAACACATTGAAATACGTAGAATCTCCTTGAGAATTGAAACCATGACTGAATAGAAGGATTTTTCTAATACGAATTCCAAGAATATACAGTACTTGGAACAATCAATGAAAATATACCAGATGACAAGGGTTTTTACTAAAAAATTACAAAATGATTGGTCGTGTGAATTACAAATTATTAATGAGGACATCTGTATCCCTTTTCTTGTGAAGGATGCCAATGAATCACATCTACTTTTTTTGTAAAATAACAGAGTATAATATCAAAATAAAACTTTCATTCCGATCTTACAAACAATAGTAGTATGCCATATAACAATCCTAAAAATGTTCATTTCTGGGTGGTAAGACCAATAAGACCTGTCAGGTATTCAATGTATCATTCCACACTATCCACGCGCCAGCAAAAACTTATGTGATCATCAGCAAAAAAAGCCTTCAGTTTGGTTTCAACTTGCCCTAGTTACATAACAAGGCTCTCCAACACTCCAACAATAGATTCCGATGATTTGGATTAACTTTAACGATGTAGACGACAGAATTGAAAAAAATCGTGATTGAATTCATCCTGGCAATTTATTCATATTCTTGTGTTGCAATGATGGAAAAGAATTTGGTGTTGTATTCAAAATGCTAACAAAACTTCAAGTTTATCAATTATTACGTTTTCAATACGTCTTCAAAATGTAATAGAGTGGAATCTACTCTACTCTATTACGTTTTGAATGCAATTGATTAGTTGAAAATTGAATAATTTCAATAGATTTTGACGATAAATTTTATTTTCCATCAATCAATAGGATGTAATGTGTTACTGGTCTGTGAATATTTACTTTAGAAAGTTATGAAATCTCAAAGGAGAAAATGTTCAGAAATTATTGCACCAAAAGTTACTATCAAAGGCTTTAGCAGAGAGAAATTTGTCAAAATACTACCATTTGCCGGCTATGTCGATGTTCACTTCAGAGCAGTATCTTCCACTGACGGAATTCAATTTCATTCAGCTCTCAGACGACTAATACTCAACCTCCACTGCCGTTCGAGAATATTAAATACATGTGAAATAGAAAATGAAACGTAGGAAAATCCAGTGACGGAAGAAATACGGACTGGAAAGGTGGGAGAGGAGACATTTTTGTATGTGGCGTACCAATTTCTGATTTCGTATGTGTTCAGAAGGATATCTTTGCGCAGTGAACAGCCGAGGAGTTCAGGGAATATGTTATTTGTTTCCTCACCCCTTGCGACGCCATCTTGTGCGCCGCCAATCAAATGGGAAATGCGAGAGAAGACGCATCGAATGTATAAGAAGTATACAGTACAGGGGAGAGGTCTGAAAGCTCTCTTACATTCGCTCACATGTGAAGAAAGTGCGCCTTCAAAAACGCTTGCATGTATCCCCCCTTCCCCCTCACCCACCAGCACCGCAGGTCTTGACAGAAATCAAATAGTCCAAATTTCGAAGCAGGGAAAAACATCGTAGAAAACGGGTGACTGTGGAGGCTGACGCATGGAGGAAAAGAGCTGAACATGTCGTTTTTAAGCTCACCCTTCTCAATGTCTTCTTCCGCTCCCACTCGTCACAAACAGCTTTCCATTACAACCACTCTCTTTTTCCATTCGAACAGATGCAGAAAATGTATCATACATGATTTATAATAACGCTGTATCACATTTTTCATGCGTCCAATCGGAACTTGCGTTGGTCTATAATAATAGAGGAGCTATATCAACGTCATTGTTGGAAACAAACAAATATGACAGCTGGAGTTTCATTTTCTGATTATGATCTGATGAAGTGTGTAGTCAATATCTCGGAATTTTTTCTTGTACATGAAACAATTCCATAAAGTATGTGATGATAAATTGACTTGTAATAATACGCAGAGTGACGCATGTGAATTTGACTCTTCTGTGTAATGCTCTATGTTCGACCTGTAGATGAATATAGGAATGTGTGGGATATGTCATTAAATCTGCTTCAAATGTTATTTCTTAATAGATCGAAATGTTTATCTCCTGGGAATCTTGTAATTAGTACATTTCTGTTTTATTCTCAAAAATAATTTGATAAAAAAAGATTCTCTCTAGACTCTAGACCATTGGTTCACAGAGATATATGAAAAGTATAAAGATTATTATTTGTTAGAAATGGTTTAACATTTTATGTTTCATTAGTGTGTATAGTCTATAATTGAAAATAACTTCTACAAGAACTGATCGAACAAGAAACTAAATAGCTCTTAAATAAATTTTCTAAACAATATAATAACACTAAAATATTGAGTTCATCAATGGGGAACTTTATAATCCTATTTTCCTTCAGACTAAATAGATAAACTAGAAGTTTCAATTATTTATTGTTCCTTCGAATTTTCAATAATAAATTATACTTCTATCTACCACTTGCCAATTGTTACAATCAAGCTCATGGAATCTCTTCAAACCGAACTGATACTCCTAGATTGGCAATAAAGATGAAAAGTAGACCAGAAATCTGTGATGAATGTTTCGCGTTTCAAATGGCCATAACAGTGATCACATCAAGGAGTTGGTCGGACGGAGAATATAACTGCCGATAAAGTCGTTTTGGTATAGATGTTGTTTGAAAGGCAATAAAATCGTATGGAACGTATTATTGGGAGTTGAATAGAGTGATAGCAGAAAAGGTTCCCCAGCTACCTTCACGATACTAGGCAAGATTACGGTCTGTGTGTGAAGGCTTTATAGGTTACAAGCTCAGGAAGGGACCGGATAATAATTCTTGGAACAAATTACGTAGAAAAGCATGCATGAGAAGAGGCAGTATGCATGTAAGGGAAGTTGTAATGTTAAGGGATATGGAGACAAGGTGGATCAGATAGTCTTGATAAACTAAAATATATCCTAAATTCGTAGTTTTAACAATGTCACGTTCACAATACACCAAGAACATTATCGACAGAACAATAACGATAATAAGAACAATAACAAATAATCAAATCAATCAAATATCAATCAAATATCAAATAACAATAACAATAATGAGTGAGGTTAAAAATATTCCTCCTGTGAAACCCTAAAAAATACTATAGTTGGATATTGGGATGGATTTGTCATAATACTAGGGTGAGGTTTTAAAACAAAATTTGCAAGATCACCAAAATACTAATACAATCAGTGATACTAATACTAATATGAGTTAAAAATAATAATAAAGCTTGAGGAGATCTTGGAGAAATTTCAAAACTATAGAGATATCATCGTGATCAATTTTTGAAGTCCTCATATCAGAGGTTGAAAACAACTTGCTGTTCACTGGACACTTGTATCCTTGCCAAAAGTATGAGAATTCTTTCTAAAACTGAATAAATACATTATTTTCATAGAAGCTTGAGAAAATTGACCTTTCTTCTCGTAAACAATGGAATTAAAGCTCCATTACTGTTTTTATAATTTGGTAGTTGACTGAATACTGTCGTATGTGACATTGATTATTTACATTATACATTTATGTACACTATCATCAATCTCATCTAATCATGTTCATTTGTTGTAAGATACTTGAAAATGGTGTGAGTGTGTATTAGTGCACATACTAATACATGATCCTACAAGCAAAGAAGATTTCAGAGGAGAGTTGCAAAAGTGGGTGGGATGAAACGAGCCCAATCGAATTTTCCTCAAAGACTGCTGATGCAAGAAGAAAAAAGATACCGGTGCGATGGGAAAAAGGCGGCAAAGGAGGAAATGGTATGAAGAGGAGAGTGGATAGGGAATTCAAGATAGAAAATAAGAAGTAAGTAGAGCGTACTATGCTTAGGGTAGCGTCATGGTCCAAGTAAAAAGACGACGTCTAACCCCCCACCCCCACCCCAATCCATCTTTGGTCTCTAAAGTACAGGGTTGGTTGGAAAGCAATAGAAAAAAGGAAAAAAGCAAGTTTGATATCAAACGAAGCATATACTCTTGCTTCTTTCAAGACAAGAAAGAGAGTCGATCTCCATTCTCCTTCTCTTTTGATTTTTCCTCCGTCAACTCCTTGGGGTTTTCACTCGCATTACCTTTTTCGCTGATCCTTTATTGCCTATTACTTCACATGATCACAGGAACATTTTCTGTACAAATTTGGTAGAATTCATCTATTGAGCTTTTTATTCAATTCAAATAATCCAACTCAAGGAAATTTCCAAGAATTTTACTTTGTCCACTTTCAAATTTCCCGTCTTTCATCTATGCAGAAATGCATTATCATAGACTAACTATAGTTAGTATTTATATATAGTTAGTACAGTATATAATATCATAGACTAACTATAGTTAGTACTGTATGTACTGCATTTAAGTTGAACAATGAATAGCAGGGTGCTTTGAACTCACACGGGCTCTTTACATTTTTCCATGTTACCATGTATGTCCATATAATATTGAATTCAGGATATTGTTATTGGAGAAGCTTTTCAAATAAGTTCGATCAACAGTAATGATCATGTTAATAACAGCAGCTCTTTTTGCCAATATTTCCGTTCAATTTAATATAATATTAGTGGTATAATAACACTTTTATCAATATCCTGTTTTTGTCTACACTATGTTTCTGACGATTTTTTTTGACTATCATTGCATTACCCAATGATAATGGTTTAACCTCACTTCTATCAGTTATTCGCTTACACTACATTGATGATGATTATGATGGCTATTATTCCATTTCCATTACCCACACTCCCTCTATCTTTCTCATTCCATTATTCTTCGCATCACTCTTCCTTGCTGTCTGTTCGTTCTACCTCCACCATTGGTCATAGCTAAATCAACATCGATAAGAATATGGCTGCCGTCGACGATGTGTTCCTGAACACAATGGAAGCAAACGTACAAAACAAACATGCCATCCAAGAACCTTGTCGAACATCAAATAACGTAAGTAAGCAAGTGGAGGAGGGATGTACGTTTGACAGCAAGGATGAGCGTGAATCATCGCATTCACCCTTGCTGCGCATTTGAATGGTGACCCATGGATCAACCAATGACATCGATTGATTGTCACCTCAAATGGTTTCCATTCATCAAAAATGGAATGCAGCGTCAACAATTAATTTGTTAGGAATAATCAGTATGCAAAACTCAAATAGAAATATTTCTTGAAAACAACATTTTATCTAGGTTTCTTAGTTTCTTTTCTTCTTCTTCTTCTTCTTCTTCTTCTTCTTCTTCTTCTTCTTCTTCTTCTTCTTTCTTCTTCTTCTTCTTCTTCTTCTTCTTCTTCTTCTTCTTCTTCTTCTTCTTCTTCTTCTTCTTCTTCGAAAAGGGGAGGAAAAGGAAAGAGGAAGAAAGAGAAGATGGAGAAGATGAAAAGAAGAAAGAGAAAAAGAAGAAGAAGAAGAAGAAGAGGAAGGAAGAAGAAGAGGAAGAGAAGAAGATAGCAAAAGTGTGTAGCGCAAACGAAGTGAAGGAGGAAAATAGGGGCTAGGAGAAAAGAGGGAAAAAAGATGGAGAATAGCAAGAATAAATTGCTGTCTGAGAGCAAAGAAGAGAGTTGTCAGGTTCCTAGGCGACATCTTTCAATTCAATTTTCACTGGTGCGGCGGCGGGCGTGCGGGCCCTGTGAGTTGCAGCATTCGCCTCGTCTCGGTCCAACGTTTTTCTTGCAGGCTTCACGATCATCTGACAATCCTGACAATCAGACACTGTGACAATGTGATATGATTCCGTTTCTTGTTAGAAACAAATTGGATTAAAAATTATTTAAATTGTCAACCTCGAATACATCGAGATATCTTACCCACATCAGCTCAAGTGAGATCAATTACGAAAAATAGTAAAAGAATAATCAATTTCAAGCAAGCTCATCAAGTAGGTTCAATGAGTTTGGAGAATCATATACGAATTTGAACGCTTGACGATGGAGTAGCCCTGGATGAAGAAATACTTTTGAAGTGGATATAGACCGATGTTTGTCTTAATAGTGTCATGAAATTACTCACTAGTGGTCACTCGGTGAGAGCAGTTGCTAAGTAATCATGTGGTTAAGTAACAAACATTCAAGACCACTCTCGGATGGGTGACCGACACAAAAAATTGTGCAATGAGGCGAGGTGGAACCTACCCGTAAGGGTCTCCCCACCAATAAAAGCCATACGAAAAAAACTCACTATTAAGCATAGCAGGATGCATTTAATTTGACGCTTGGCGATCAGTAAACAGCTGATGTTGCGTAGCTTTGACACAATAATCCAAAGGCTTTTTTAAAGTCTTAAAGACCTTTGAAGTCTTTGAGAGACCTTTTTAAAGAAGACCTTTCAAAGAAAGCCTTTTTAAAGTATTTGCAATATTTGTCACCCCCACCCACCACAATTTTTCGAAAATACGTCAAAATCTTCCAACCCTCGCTGAATACTGTAATTATAGGAAGGTAAAATAATTGTAGTTGAACTTCAATACTTACAATTTTTCATGGTTTCATCAAAAAGTAAATATTCTGTAGAGAATACTTGAAGAATAAAGAAGGTTGATGAGATGTGACAGCGTTACACCCTTGATTTGAATGTGTCGAACACGTACTTTTGGCTCCAGTCTGTTCGTGCGTGTTTTCAGCATTTGCACCATCCGCTGACACGACCGAGAATATTTTGCCCAACCAATGCTTTATTATTTTATCAGTTTTATAAACGACTCACGTACCTCCTAGTCTACTGAGAGAAATCACGTTGACTGAGAATCAGAAACGACGAAGATGCGGAGTACAAACATTAGCCAATCATGATTCTTGTCTTCGAGTTCTACCTTGCAAGAATATAAACTTCTCTTAACTGTTTACACTCGAATTTATTCCATCGCTTCAGTATCTCACATCAAGATTGAACGAGAAAATTCAGTTTGATGGATTTAGAGTGAGTTCACTCATTTTTTCTTGTAAATGTGTGAATCTATTTCTTCGTTGATGATTTTATAATAAAAAATGTACACGTTTCAGTCTACTAAATTTTCTTCTAATTAATGTAATTTACAACGAAAATCATGAAATTTGTAGATCTTTCAACAGAGATAATTATACTTAATTCGCCGTGACATAAAGTATCAATTTCCAGTTTGAATTCTATGTTTGTTATTGGTTCTGTTAATGGCTTTTTCAAAAGATCTAGCCTACAAGAAAGAGAGACATCCATCTGACACAGTGTTTCGAGAGTTGTTTTCTTACCTAAACGTAATGAGAACACGAAGATGTAGTCAAATACTGATTTCCAATTACAGTGAAAAAATAGTCGAAAATATTCGGTATTTTCGCTATTATAATTTGATATTTGACAACAGTGATATTGTTAGTGATTTCAAGTAAGTGATATTTGACTTCATCTTAGTGTTTTAATAAGGAAATTCATGATTTAAAGGATAAATGTTCGATTATCTCAGATCTTCTGTGAGAAGCTGTTGTAACACAAGCACGGAAGTCTACAAATTGTTTGAACTTGGAACTATTCCCATATTCTAATAATTTCGAAAGTTCTCTCTCGTACTCGATGCTTGGAACCGAAACGATTCTTATTGTGATCCCGAGCTCTACTCACTGAAGAAGGAAATCTATGATTCTCGAGTGTAGCCATGCGAATATACAAAGCTGACGCATTGGAGGAAGCTAACATCATGAATATTTGAAATATATATCAGTATTTCAAAGGAAAACGCTACAAAGATCCTTTGAATTCTTTATTAGGGAGAAATGGGGAACATATTCACATGGAATGGAAAGAAGATGTTTCAAAGGGTTTATTCTGTAGGCAGGAGCTTAACTTCCGTGGCACAAAAATATGTTTGAAATGCCCGCACAGCGCAGACTGGGGGCCATATTTTCCCACTATTTATTGGAAATGCGTTCCACCGCGGTAAAAACACAAATTCTCTTCCACTCTATGAATTTTGGATAAGGATATACATAAAAATACGTTTTAGTCACACTCGAACAAACATTGTATTCAGTTTTGGCTTTCAAAATATTATTTGACTTTCAGAAGATGAAATTTCAGTATTGATACATTTATACGTTGCTTATAAATATATGTTTCCAATTTTAGGCTTCTTTTGTACCAAGAAGAAAGCTAATCTCTTCTTTCTATCTCTCTTCGTTTTTTAGCTATATATTTAAGAATAAATTAGCTCCAATAAATTAGGTCGGAAGAGATTAGCTCCAAGACAAAAGGAATGTTGAACACTGCTATCCTTAGAAGTGTGCTCACTTATGGAGCAGAAACTTGGGAGCTAACAGAAAGAAATAAAGCCCGACTTAATGCAGTGGAAATGGATTTCTTGAGGCGCAGTTGTAGGGTTTCCAGAATAGAGCACATTAGAAATGAGTATGTCAGGAGGAAAATGGATCAACAGGAGTCAGTTGCTGAATGCATAGAAAAGAGACAATTACTGTGGTATGGCCATGTCAAAAGAATGGGGAGCAGTAGATGGCCAAAATCAATCATGGAATGGATGCCTCATGAGAAAAGGAAACGAGGACGCCCTCCCAAGCAATGGGAGCAAGCCATAAGAGGTGCCATGATATTGAGAGATGCCGAGGACAGGAAAAGGTGGAAATTGAGATGCGAGAGACGGCCTGATGCTGTATAAAAACTCGCTTGATGATGATTTAAGAATAAATACAATAAATAGTGAGTTTATTTATTATAACTTGACTGCTGCTTGACTTGATACTTGAATGCTCCATGGAGCAAGCCATTAGTAGCTATCAGCCATTAACCTATTAAAATGATGCTTGTCTGAATTTTTTTTTAATTTTCAAGGTGCCAAGTATTTTTAAATAATTTTGAATTTAAATATCAAGTTTTGAATAAACATTTCTTGCAATGAATAAATCTTTTATTGAAATTTTCGAGAAATACATAACATTTGCTGTACATTTATCATAAGTGGATTTCTATAGAAGTATTTTTTAGAAATTCTACTTAGTAATTCTAGAGAAGTAAACGATGAACTAACGATGTTTTAGTATGTGTGTTTCTTAGGACAGGTTACAAGTCATCGATCTCATTTATACAATAGTCAATAAATTCATCTTTCATCATCACCTTTCACATTCCTAACGCACAAGTCTACGACTCAAGTGAGCATCATTCTCATTAAAACATTCTGTTTTTTCACATGTTGAGAGGTCAATGCCATGATAATCCTCGATTCATGTATCACTGATTCTACATTTTTTTATCGATGGAATTCTCTATGATTTCTGTCACGCGGTTTGTTGAACTCTACCGATACGAACATGGAGACAGCGTACAGCATACAGCATGCTTGATGCACAAGCATTTCGTGGGAGAGGGCGAATCCTGTCTGACTAGGAGACCTGACGTGCATGCAGATGATGCATTCGATGAAAGAATTGGAGGAAAAAGACAGAGAGTGAGTGAAGAAGTGCGTGTGTGTGTGTGTGTGTGTGTGTGTGTGTGTGTGTGTGTGTGTGTGTGTGTGTGTGTGTGAGAGAGAGAGAGAGAGAGAGAGAGAGAGATGGAGAGAGAGAGACAGAGAGTAAGAGAGAGAATAAGAGAAAGAGTGAGTGGAAAGAGAACAAGTGAGTGAAATAGAGAGAGAGAGATAGAGTGGAAGGAATGAGAGAGAGAGACAACAGAATACGCTGAGTAACCCTCCATCCTGCACTGCGATGACAAAAGAATATTTTATTGTAGCGAATTTATTGAGTTGGACGTAACAGTTGCAAGTATGTGACAAGGGAAAAGCTTGAAAGATGTTTGCAGACGGCCGTTTTGCCTAAACCGTGGAAGGGTGGAATCCGGCTCATATGACGCCATAGTGCGTTGCCATGGTGACGACGCCAATGTCTTCTCACATGCATAAAGGCGTCGTGATGCCCGCCCTTCGCTTGCAGCCTCTACCACCCGGTAAATACCGTCCCAGGTTCACGTGCATGCTCTCACACATAGACCCCCATAAACCCCCGAAGGAATATGACGAATGCTTCTTCTTCCTCTCCTTCTTCTTCTTCTTCTTCTTCTTCTTCTTCTTCTTCTTCTTCTTCTTCTTCTTCTTCTTCTTCTTCTTCTTCTTCTTCTTCTTCTTCTTCTTCTTCTTCTTCTTCTTCAATTTCTTCCTCCACCCTCATATTCTTCAAGTCGAGTCGACTCTACTTACGAGCTGCTTTTACGAGGTAACTCCGCTCATACTGCGGTGGATATAATATGTGAAAATATCCACATAAAGTAGGAAAGATCGTTTCAAGGAGAATTTTAATCATAACAGAGTTTCACTTATGATTCAGATCACAATGATGGAAAACTTGGGTTTGTTGTAGTTGGATAAATTTCCTCTTGTACTCTATTATTCTCATCAAATATACAGCTTACATAGAAGGACATAGCTTACAAAAGGAAATTTATTCAACTATAACAAACCCACGTTTTCCATTATTGTGAACTCAATAAGTGAAACTCTGTTGCTATGATTAATATTCTCCTTGAAACCATCTTTCCAACTTTATGTGGATACTTAAACATAATGTTTCCACCGCAGTATTAGCTTTATCTTCGAGATTTTTTTCTATTACACGATACCATGCGGTTTACACACAATTTCTATTTTCTGATCAAATTCCCGAACTCATATCATGAACAAGCCTCATCACATTGAGATTGAGGCACTAACATTACTTTATGAATCGTTTTGCATAGCTTTTCCATTTTAACAGAAAACCGACCTTGACTCAATACTTTCAATAAAAATAGTCATTGTTGAGTATTTTTCTCCGTGACAGAGTTCGATTGCTTGATTGTTTATTCCTGTGCTAGGTATTGAGAGACCCATTACACATTTCAAAATACAGCAATAACAAAAATCAATCACTAAGACTATCTAATTACATCAGAGTGTCGTCCAGAGGAATTTTCAATGTTTCCCCATCGACTATTGTAAAACGTTGTAATTTAAAATCTTATGAAACCTGACCCAGAAAGTTCAATAAATACAGTAATGAAACATCAAATTCGTATTAATTGAGTAAGGTGTGCCAATCTAGGAAAACAAACTATGAATAGTAAAACCTGTCTAAGGCGGACCCTGTGTTAGACTGAAGCCTGTTGAAACGGAATGTTTTTTCTGGTCCCAAGGAATTTTGTATAAAGGTATAAAGAATTTTCAATGTTTCTCTATCAAGTATTGTAAAAAGTTGTAATTTAAAATCTTTTGAAACCTGATGCATAACATTTAATACATACAGAAATGAATCATCAAATTCGTATTTAAGTGAGTAGCGTGTGTCAATCTAGGAGAACAAACTATGAATAGTAGAACCTGTCTAGTGTCTAAGGCGGACCCTGTGTTAGATTGAAGCCTGTTGAAATGGAATGTTTTTTCTGGTCCCAAGGGATTTTGTATAAAGATAAAAGTACCTTTGTAAGCCGGAAACCTGCTACAACGGTAAAGCCTTTTTTAGTCCGGTCGAGTTCCGTCTTAAGCAGGTTTCGCTGTTAGATGAGTGTGATCGATTTCAAAGTGGGTGACCCATTTCATTTTAAGTCATGTAATTAAAAAAGTGTTTGTAGGAGAGAAAGTGCTCGGAGGTGGTTGGGGTGAGAGCCAGGAATGAAGCGTAGAGGGTTGCTGGTAGAAGGCAAGCTGCAGACCTGCGCCTTGGGTTTCTAATGAGCGGCTGACCCACTTGCCACCCCTCACCCCCCAACCCCGCTCAGCTCAGACTCATTAAACCCTCGTGTCTGCGTGGCTCTTCCAAACTCCCCTCCTCCTCTTCTCTTCATCACTAAGGAATCTCATTCAAGTCTTACGGCTCCATTCAGCTGCTATGCTCTCATTCCATCGCTTCTTCTTCTGCTTACTACGTTTTACTATCATTCCACGCTGCACCTGCGGTCCCCCTCCTCCCCCCTCCTTCTACCCAGACACTGCATCTTGCCATGCAACCGACTTCGGGCATCTTCCTGACCTACAAACGATGGTAGCCTTGAAGTCATGTGTAAGTACTTTACACATGATAAAGGGCTTAAAAACTACTGTTTAATGGTTAGTTTGTATGCTCTCTTCTCATTACAAACCGTGGCGAAACGTGGTATACTTAACCGATCATCGCCGGGTATATTTCCTATAGGACATATACCCGGCGATGACCGGTTAAGTATACCACGCTTCCCCACGGATTACAAAACGGATTATCTGTTTTAAAAAGTATCATCAGATTTACTTCGAGTCTTCCATGCAAAGAAGATGGTAGCTTATGAAGTCAGTTAGTGAAGTACCTTACACATGAAAAAGGGTTTAAAAACTGTTTAAAGGTTGGATTGTATGGTCTTTTCTCATTAAAGAGCTTTTTAAAATATATTTTTAATAAAGTATCATCAGATTTTCGCATTCTTCGAGCCTTCATACAAAGACGATACTTGAACTTAGCTAGTGAAGTGCTTTATAATGCTTATGTATGCTACCACAAGCTTTATACATATGGTAGGGTAATGAGTTTTAAAATGTTTAAATGTTGGATCTTATACAACAGAAAGTTAGCTCTCTTCTCATTACAAAGCTATTCTTGCATATCTGTTACGAAAATATCAAGCTTTGCAGACCTGAGTCTTCCATACAAATAAGAAGATCGATCAGTGGTCGTCTCTCTAAAGGACTTTTAACGTCATTTTAATACGTTTTAGTCATTTGGTAGTTGAAATATGATACTGTACTATCAAAAATGGTGTAATTTTCCCGATTAGATATTTATTTGACTTATAACAGATATATTCTAGAAAGGCAATAACATAGTTTCTGAATTGTTTTATAGACAAAAAACTATCAAAAACTGTGTAATTTTCCAGATTGGATATTTATTTGACTTGTAACAGATATATTCTAGAAAGGCAATAACATAGTTTCTGAATTGTTTCACAAACAAACATGAGCAGGTCTCACAACAGGAATAGAAGCCAGGTTCTTTTGTCACATTCAACAACTATTGTTACCCGATGTAGTAGATAAAAGAGAAATATTACATGGTTAAATAAAGGAAGGAAATGCTGCGACGAAACGACACAACCTGAACAGAAGTGGTTGAATAAGTGCATTGAGGAAGGGTTGTGAAAAATAGCGGTAAACAGGCGTCGAATTCACACAAACAACACTGTTAGAGGGAGAGAGAGATAGGCAATAGGGTCTAGTTGAACAGGGCCACTCAACCACTCGATAGCTGAAAACATTTTCGAAAAAAGAGAAGAATGATCGAGAGGGAATCAGTCGCATCTTTCCTTCCAATTGGCTTCGGAATTGGCCGTAAATCAACAACAGCTATTGAACTCGGTGTCTGTTGGATGAATGCAAACGCGACGCGGACAAGGATTAGGCAAAGGCAGACTCTCAATCGCGCCCCTCTTTCCATAGCGACAAACAAAACTAAATCATGTGAGTGCGCTACCACGTCACCTCTCTCTGCTTTTGCATATTATTTGCAGTTGCCAAGAGCATCTACGAATATTGTAAACAGGGTGTTTCTATGTAGAGAGCACTTGAATTACCACGATTTCTACTATAAAATAACTCAGCTCCTAATTACATTCTATTCTGATTGAACAGTAAGTAGATCATTACTGAGTATGTATGTTATGATCTGACAATAATTTATAAGAGTTTGAAAATATTGGGTCAACTGAATTGATTGATTTCGGGTGTTCACTAAGATAGAAATAACCAAAAAAGTTTTAGTAAAAATCTCCAACTTGAATAATTATTCTATTCTTCATACTTCATGTTCTTCTACTATTGTACGTGCTTACTAAAAGACATACGATTCAAAGGACCTGGGACATCTGATAACCATTTCATCACTATTATAACATTTTCTATAATATTGTGAATTGTGCAGGTTCAGAAATGAGGAGCAATTGAATGACACTCGAACAAAAACAACGAATTACAATTGTTTTTATCAGTCATGATTCTCCTTCAGTAGAATTAGCCTAATTCATTTCCAAGTAATTAATACTACCATTAAAGTACTACAAAAGTTGAAACTGGATTAAAAAACTTACAACTATTGATGTTATGTCCGATTGATGTTTAATTATGACCAATAAGAAAAATTTATCATTCCTTTCGTTCTATGACAAATTTTAATTATGGCTTTTTAACTGATCCAATTTACCTGAGTATCGGTTACGTTTGAAGAAAAGTAATTAACAATGTTCAAAGAGACTGGTATTCCCTACAACGTTTTGTGATAAAAAATCTTCACTGACGCATTAGTATAAATAAATCATAAGAATATGATAGCCTGATAATTGATTTTCAACTTATTATTCTCATTTTCAGCTAAGATGTGATGGTCTCTCATTTGGAGCTAAGATGTTTAGGTTTTGATGTACAAAAGTGATCATGAAGTCCCATGATTCTTCAAATCACTGATTCCAAAAAAGTTGAAATAATGAGTTAAATTTCTAAAAATTATTAAATACGTATTCTCATTTTGAGCTGAGATGATTTTGAGGTTTTGATGTTTAAGATTGATCAGGGAACCTCGTGGTTCTTCAGACCACTGATTCGAAAAGTAAACGAAAACGTTGAAATATTGATAATAACCGTTTGGTTGCGTCGTCACATTGTAAGGAAGAGAGTGGTGCGCTGCGCTGCGCTGTCACTTCTTTACATAACAGCGAGTAGTAGTGCGTAAACGCGGTAATAGGGAGAGAAACGAGCTAACGGTGGTTCATCTCGCTGCCGTAAAGGGTTGCGATTTTCCTTTGCTAGCCGAGCGTGGTTTATTACGGGCCCCGTAGGGCGACCTAACCTATGCAAAGTATGGGCCTTTTTCAGTTCTCCTAGCCATCCGTGAAATATAATATATGCACGGGCAGGCTCGCTTATTTAATTTACCTAGACCCGCCACCAGGCCATCTGTGCTGCTATCTCTCTACTCACAACTCCTAACCGCCAAAAAATGATGCTCTGTCTCTTGTTTTCCTTGGCAACGAATTCAATTTTTGGACTTCACAACGAAACTTCGTGTTTGTTGGCTTCTAAAAATTATATTCTTATCATTCAAATCGAGTGTTCAAGATATGGTGAACTCTTATAGTAAAATATCAAATGATCGATTTTGCAATGATAATACATTATTATATGATGAAGATGATTTTGAGCTCTCCAAAATCGAAAAAGGATACACTTTTTCACCAAATGGTTTATTATTTGTGGATATGATTGGAGAGATAATTTCCAATGTGATAATAAAAATGGTGACGTTCATAGAAAAGAATGCCATGATTCTTGGAGTGAATGTCTTGTTTTGGAACAGCATTATTTTATTGTTTCATGTCAAGGATTGTCTTTATTATTATTATTTGCAGGAGATTTTGGAAGAGCACATTTTATTGACTTACCAAGGATTGTATTTCTTATTCTTTTGTAGGTAGCTCTTTTAAATGTTCTTATCGATACATATTTCAATTTATGTAGACTAATTTAATTCGAATTTGTAATAATTCTTTCTTGTTTTATATTGTGGGTGAGACAAATGATTATGACATAAAAATGGAAAAATTGACCATACATGATTACATAAATGCATAATTATGACATAAAAATGGAAAAATTGACCATTCATGATGACATAAATGCATAAATGCATGACATAAATCCATTCAATTCTGTTGCGTGGTTGAATTAAAAGGACGACCTTGGAAGAACTTTATGACGGTGCAAAGCTTGATTTGAAATTGTGCAACTTCCGAGTGAAAACTTTCCAACCACAATAATATATAGTTAAGTTTACTTTTGCTTCCAAAAAAGAAAGCTGCAAGCTTCGTTGACAGTTGAAGAAAGTATTTCACATTTCACATTTTGTGAACTGTTCCATCAAATTTGTCATAAATTTATACGTCTGACTATTGTAAGTTTGGTGTAATAATCTATTTTGAACAATCATATCTCTCCCTCATATACTTAAATTATATCATTTCTCCTTTCCTGATTTTCCTATCCTTCTTTCGTTCTTTTATTTTTTTTCCCTATTTTACTTTCCTCCTCTTGGTCTTCTCACTTCTCCTTCTCTTTTTCTCCTCCTCTTCTTCTCATCCTCGTCTCCTTCTCATCTTCTCTTTCATCTCTTCACTTGTCCTCTTCCTTGTCTTCTTGCCTCAGCTTGATCTGCTTGATGAATCTTGCACTGGTGGAACCAGAACACTTAAAACCAGATTCTAAAACTAATTATATTATTAATCATATTAGACTATCAATCATATTATTAATTGGAATGAATTTTATCAAATGATTAGAATTACTGTCGTCTGTCAGCTTTCCCTTGAAGATTGGATTTCTCCTTCTCCTTAGTTGTCACAGGAATGAATAAGACTTTATGCATATTCAAAATTTCGTAAAAAGCTTTGGATTTTACGGATTTTCAAAATCCGTTGGAGACAACAATGTACACACACATACCAATTCTCACTTATAGAGAAGGATTATTCAATAATACAAATACTGAGCTCATGGGCACAGAATCAGGAATCTAAAATGATTACACAGATGTTGATATGAAATGATGATGGAAAATAGCTCTAATAAGTTTCACTTGTCCCATTCGCTACACAATTGTGGCCTCATCAGAGCTTAATATTAGGCATTGTCATCTCTGGATATCAACCTTAACTTAGTGAAGGATGGCTAGATGGATGGGACAGGAAATTAATGGGCCCGCTGAATGGGCACGCCACGTTCGACATAAGGTATGACCCGCTTTGAGGCGGAAATGAAAGGGGTCGCGTAAGATGGGGTTGATTGTGTTTCTCAGGCTGTGAGCGAGAGAGGAAATTAGCCACTGATGAAGGCCGAGTGAGATAACAACAGTCAGGTAGGCAGGCTTTGGATGAGTGTCAATTTCACGGGAATTCTAACAATAAACACTTATCACTCATCTCAGTTACAACTGATTCTTTACCTGATACGAGCTTTCAAACTAACTTTATTGAACTACATGGATTTCAATTATATTAATATTAACTCGATACAATTTTGAACTTCATCCGATTTAAACAACTCCAGGCTGTTGGAGAAATAGAAAAATACTCAATCTTCTGTCAATCCACTCCCCTTACATTGTTCTACAAAGTAGAGAATAACTTGTAGTGGAACAGTACTCTAGTGGACCTAGTCATAGGCTAGTTAATGAAATTGATCTTAATTCAGTACTCTTTTATTTAAGAAGACATCTAACTGCAGAACAAGATGATGTAATAATATTAATTATTACTATTATAATAGTTCTAATATAGTGAAGCATGAATTTCAATTAAACGAATGTATCAAAGGATTATCAGAAACACCTTAATGACATCTTCTTCAAATAAGGTTTTCTAATTAGTTAAAAGCTTAGTTCTAATTCATCCTCGCAATCCAATTAGTATGAAGGATGATAATCAAAATTTGATTTGTTTAATTATATTCTTATCATGATCTTACTAAGGTGGGTTCTGAACCACCAGGTAAGTTGTAATGAAGATAAATATGAGCTATGGATAAATTATAACTTTTTGAAACAATAGTTCTAATAAATTCTGGATAGAAGTGATGGTATGAATGTAGAAGTTTCCAATATAACTGTAAACACAGCATTACATGTTGATGAAATTACTGTATTAGGAGGGTATTGTTGAATGTGAATGTGAGATACAGGGATGGAAAAACAAACTTAACAACATGACGACTTCGCATGCTCAGAAGTAGTGAAAGATATTTAGGAATTCCAAATTTTATCATAAAATTTATTCTAAATAAAATGTGAATTTACTGCTATCGCGTTACTTGGTTCTTTTGTGCCCACGTGATAGGCTGATTTGAATAACAGAAATTTACGACAGAAAAGGAAAAATCGACAAAGCTATAATCTACATAGCTTCTTTCAGAGATCTGTTGGCCCATACATAATAATATTTCGGCCTAGAAAAAACGAATAAGAAGGGGAGGTTTAGATATTTTTTCGGGTTTGCTCCTAAAAATTTCCATGCGCTTTCCAGGCGTCATCAGCTGCGACAGTTGGTATCAATGGGATCGGGCCGCTTTTTCGCACCATTTACTTTCTCACTCACACTCGCGTGTTTCTCTCACTCTCACTCTCTCTCTGGCAGTGGTTTGTTGGGCCTTTGCTAAATGTGGGCCATTCTTATGCAGAGTAAGTTTAAGCCGGAAGCTAAGTCGCGTTGCGAGTATTCGAGTTTGGTCGAACTTGGAAGTATAACAACGACAACTAGAGCCGCGAGTGGAGGGGGAGGGAAGGGTTGGAGAGGGTGGCGGGGTGGAGATTGGATGTTGTCGGTTCTCGTCCTTATTTATAGGGAGAATTTGAATGCGGCATGGATGCGATAGTACTGTACATAGTAAGCGGCGTTCGTGAGGGAACGCCAAGCCGAGGCGCATTTACATAAAGCCACAATGGCTGAGTTATGTTTATGTGTTCCTCCCACATGATGCGACTGACATCATGTCAACCTACCCCTCTACCCCCCACACCACACTCCATCATTCTCTTTATATAAATTCAGAACTATATGAAACGCACTACTCGCCGGATTATGCTTGCGTGCTCTTATTTTCTCTCAGTTCTTCATTCTCTGCTCAACCGGCCTAGTATAACCCAGAAGAAGGTTTACTGTAGGAAAAATGAGCAGAGAACCCATACATATTTATGTCCAAGTTTTATTTCATTCAGCTATTGCATAATATACTGGTGACGATGTTATCGTTGTCGAAACTAATAAACAAAAATGCGGCAAGATCAGCGTGAAAACAATAGAGGAAGATGAGGAGAAGCGAGAAGGGATTATAAGACAGCAGAGATAACAAAGAAAGCAGATCAAAAAAATAAGGACAAGAAGTAATGCTGTGGAATAGAAGTTAGAGGAAGGGAGAGGAATTGAAGCAATTACAATCCATCAATCCAAAATTTTTATTCTGATGATCCATTATCCTAGAATGCATGAGAAATTTCAAAAAAGAGTGATAAATTTAGAAACTATATTTCAAAACGTATTAGTTTATTATGAAAATTCAATCGCCTTTTGTCTCATGATGACAAAAGAACCCTTCTTCTTATATATCATTCTTTATCAGAAGTCTTTTTTTCAAGTTAATGTACCATATTTTCGAAATGAAACAATATTTTTGAAAAATCATAAGTCTTGATTCATTGATTTTGGAAAGAAGAAAAAATGGAATTCAATTGTCAAACTTTGTGAAAGGTAAACCACGGAAAGGATTAAAGGGAAGAAAAATGTAGATATAAGATATGTTATACATGAGCATTGAAAATGTAATCATTGAATATCAAACAAATATTCTAGCAGATAATATTACTTTGAATTACTATTTTAAGATTACTATTTTTCTCAATAATTAATTCTATTAAAACGAAACACTTCGACTAACCATTCATTTTTTACTCTCATTTCTCAAAGTTTTCTAGATAAGCCTCTATAGTTCTATAGTTCTATATAGTTTCTATATAAACCTCTATACTAGCTCTGTTCAAATTATTGCACTACTTTGTTGCTCACTATTGTAAAAAAATATGAAATTAAACATGCAGCGCGCATGAGTAGCATGCTCTGCCCCTCCAATCTACAATGCTTCTACGGATTGCCCTCGCAGTTTTTCAGATGCATTCATGCCAGTGATTGTTATTTCCTCTAAAATATTTTCCAAAACGTAAACATAAATTGTTCGTAATCTGCAAAAATGTCCAAAACACATCGGAGAAGGCGATTTGATATTCCAGTTGGATTCCTCCACAAGTTGTACGAGAAAATGAAATTGCGAGAGGGTAAAGTAATGTTTGCTATTTGGTGTTCGACAGAGCCATTTGGCCCTTGAGATATATAAATAGTACCTGGGCGCGCGTTTCAATTGCTTCGTGCAGAATTGTTGTTAGCGGGCCATTAGGTGCAACAGCGAGCGGCCTCTTCTACATTTCCAATGAAAATGTACTTTTGGAAATTGTGGTGCCGGCACTCCACGCCCGATGCGCTTTCAACTGCCAACTGCACGCTCCGCTCTAAATCAAAGTAATTGGCTTTCGCATCGCAGCCACCGCGACTCCTGTCATGTCGAGATGCTCACTCACTCTGTCAGACACTTCTTAACCTGTAGAATCTGGGAAAGATGGAAGAGATGCAGGAGATGGAGGAGACGGAGGAGGTGGAGGAGATGGAGGAGAAGGAGGTGATGGAGGAGATGGAGGAGATGGAGGAGATGGAGGAGATGGAGGAGATGGAGGAGTTTGAGATGGAGGAGAGGAGGAGATGAAGGAGATAAGGAAAATGGAAGAGATGGAGGAGATGGAGGAGGTGGATGAGATGGAGGAGACGGAGGAGATGAAGGAGATTGAAGAGGTGGAGGATTTTAAGGATATGGGGGAGATAGAGGAGATGGAGGAGATGAAAGAGATGGGGGAGTTGGAGGAGATGGAGGAGATAAAAGAGATGAAAGAAGAAGGGATTAAGATAAAAACTGAAGGCAAAGGAGGGGAAGTGAGGTAGGATAAATAGAATGAGTAAAATAAAAAGAAACCGTAAATAGATGTTTATTCATCTTCAATGAATAAACAATCGAATGCAGCAAGCTCATTCTGAAATGTGTCATAGGAGGTGCAAGATACAAAATCAATTAGGCAATTAGCCTTCTCACACCTGTGCTTGAGAAAAGTTTGTTTACCTCATTTATAATCAGATACACCAAAAGAGATTCAAGTAGGGGGGAATTTGATCAAATTTTAAAAGTGCTCCATTGGATGTCCAAAAAAAAGGTTTTAAGAAAATTGATCAAACACGCTTTGTCTGCTACATATTATACTGAAGCTTATTTAAAGGAAACGTAATAATAGGTAGAGCATATTCTAAAATGGAGAAAGTGGAGGAAGAATGAGCTAAAATGCTTATGCTTATAGAATTCAATTGATTATTGAGTACGACAGAAGTAGATAGTGCTTGAAGGGTTGAAAAATTTTCGTTAATGATAGAAGATGTGTGAGCGGGAACAGGAGGATAGGATTGTGTTGAGAAAGAGGGATAATAACGCGGAAAAGAAAGGAGTGTTAGGTTGTAATCAAGGTTGGAGGGCAGGGGTGGATTTTGGAGGAAAAGAAGAGAAACAAGAAGAGAGAGAAGGTTATGAAGTAAAGGGTGGAGGAGAAAGAGGAAAACAGAAGAAGGAAAAGGTCCATGATGACGAGAAGAAGATATCATTGATAAGAAGAAGGGGAGGAAGAAGGAAAAGGAGAAGGATGTGAAGGAGAACAGTGAGAAAAAGTGAGAGAAAAAAGGAGAAAGAAGATGCAAGAATATTGTGTAATGGTAAACAGTGGTCATCCGGACTATGGCGTTGAATGAAAATGGAAAGTGACAGTGAACAACATGACAAAGCACTAGCAGAGCAGAGGAGTGAAGAGAGAGAGAACGTGTTAGAGAGAGAGTGGGAGAAAGAGAGGGTGAGAGAGTGTGAGCAGCGCCCGCACCAGCAGACAGGCAATCGATAGCAGTAGTGGAAGCACCGCCATCTTGAATGGCCAGCCAATCAAAGACCCGGTCGATACAGTGCCACTGCCACCCCCTCTACGCACACGCACGCACGCGTGCACACACACCCTCGCACACGCGTCAATCATTCACCCCTCTGTGACGTCATCCACCCCTCTCCCACCGATAATGAATTCACGCACCCTTAACGAGTGTAAACATACAGTGCACATCCATCCCCCACACACAAGACGTTTCCACCACAATCATAAGTAATTGTCTATTAGATACTATTTGATTAGTTATCACATTCTTCTATTCGGACAAATACGTGAAACTTCATAGAGAAAGATTATTATGAGATTTAGAAACTAAAGTACATAAAAAAAATAACGTAAATTAAATTTAGGAACTTTAAGCTGTTGTAGATCTTTTTTGGGTTGCATCGACAGATTATCAACATTAATCCTGTATCAGCCCTCAGCTGATTTGACATCGATCTTCCCCGTATTTTTTCTTTGAATTCCTATAATTTTATTGCTATCACTAATTTATCACTGATTGCTTCTACTTTTTAAACAAACTCTAGGTATGTTACGATATGGGTGGGAAAGAAAGTAACACACATCAATACGAACAATAGAACAAAAAGGGAAAACATACTTCGTCTTATTTAAAAAGTTTTTTTATTTTGAATTCCAATATAAGAGTTGCAATGAGTTACAGACTGTGAGGTAATTCAAAACCGCTTTCAAACAGCGTTGATATAACTGTGATATATTTTCATAATAAATGACACATTTGAATGCTTTCAATGTTTTCCTTTCTGGCTACACAATTATAGAAGTAAGATTCAACTCATCTGTCTCATTCCACAAAATATGATAATAATTTTTAGGTGGTTGCAGAACGGTTCATCTGTAGGAAAGGAACTTTCACCGCTGCTTACACACCTTAGACTTTTCAATTGAACTGTGCGAAACCTCCCTCTCGTTTACAATGCACTTTGTTCGGTCACCTTTCAATTAAAAATGAGTAAAAGTAACGAGAAAAGGAAAATATTCTTGATTTATTACTTAGAGTGTCTTCTAGTATACTAGTTTGAACCTCTTCATCCTTCCGACAAACAGTGTCACTTGAACTACCGCATCTTGATGACCTAATGTTAATGTTAATGTTAATTAGTTTTTGTTCTGTTTCAGGCCCGCCGTGGACAACTAACTACCTATCTACGAGGCGTATTCTCAGAGCAAATGCCATCAAAGACGTCTTGGAGTAGTTTAATGGCCGGGCCGCTATCTACTGATTTATTATGAAGCTACTTCTGACATTATTTCGATTCTAAAGTCATGCGGTTGTTCGTGAATAAAAAAATTAGCGGCAGTTGTGATTCACGCCACCTGTGAAGTGTATTCTGCAGTACGATTCTTGTGTTGAATTGGTTTCGCATATACTTCTCCAAGAATTAACATTTATATGTTCAAACTCCGCCGTTTCATGTAGATACGAAACCATTATATTACCGTTAGCATATACATGTCATTAAATAGTCTTTTAATGGTTTTTCTAGTGAATTGAATATTGCAGTAACTTGCCTTTTCTATGACGTTGATTATATAAGTATCATATTCGAGAATTTAAGTCGTATCATAACAATCTCAAATTAAAGATTATATCCATAATTGAGCAGTCAGTTTTCAGTATTTAAAACTGTAATAATTGTTCGTTCTTAGTTTGTTCCCCGGTTCGTTGCAATATTTCAATTGAGAACTTCAGGTGTTACTTGATTGTAAGTTAAGGAACTTTCGAAAGAGATTAGTACTAATAAAAAATAATAAATCCTATTAGAATAAAAACATAGTTTGAGTTTGTTATCTAACACAACAATAATGGGTAAAATATGTAAAGAAATACAATTGGTATTTAATAAATCTGTTGAAAAAATTGTGTACATTTTTTGTCATCCGCTGTTCAGCTGAACAATTGTAAATACTAGATAGTAAATACGGAGGGGAATTGTTCCTTCCAACTTCCAAATCTTGTTTTGAAATATGAATTTTGAAATAACTGTTACAGTTATTATTACTGTTACTGTTTCTTGTCAGGTCAGTTGAATATTTTTCTGCCAGAATAAAATGGAACTCTCCGCTTCTATTCAAAATGAACTTGTTATCAATTCTTTTTTTGGAGCAAGATCGAAGATAAGAAAAAAATTTGGATATGAAAAAAAAAATGTTCTCAAGCTTATTCATCAAGTTCAAATCTTCGTCAAGTATAAATCACTCTTCCTAATAGCCCCTGTGCATCATCTGCGTTCAAAGTTCAACGAAACGATAGTAGTTCAACATTCTCAAACAAGTTAAACCAAGTTTAATTACTTGAAATCGATTCAAACTAAGATGATGCATACTGGCCTGAGAATTGCATCCACTTGCAATAATTATTAACCTTGAAGGTTGTGAAGTGGCATAGATTCAGTTAGTGGGTGAGGCGATTAGCCTACTAAGAGCTGCATCTGAGCAGGGTGAAATGAGCGGGAAACGATGGATGGAATTCGTGCCTGTGTTCTTAGTAAGGGGAAAGGAGCGTATCGATTGGCATCTGCCGCGGGTGCGCGTGTGCTAATTGCAGACGAAATGGAAATTAGTGGTCGGAGAGACGCGGCGGCGGCGTCGCGATGCTGCTTTGAGGTAGGTCATGAAGAGACGCCGTTGCAAGACGATTAAAACGGCAACGGGGTGGGTGCTGCTGGGGAGGGGGCGTAATGAGTGTGGGAGGGGTAGCAGGACGCCGCCTATTGGCTGATGGAGTCCTGCGCGTCTAGTTAGCACCCTTCGCCAACACTGACTACCCCCTCTTCAACGGCTGACCTTGGCACAGTACCCCCCCACCCCTAACCCCTCTCATCCACCGCTTAATGAAACAACTCTCCAAGATAATGCAGTCTTCTCGCTCACGGTCTTTCGCCTCTCAAAACTAGGTCGTTGCTCCAACTTCAGTTCTACTTGCATCTTCTCAACGTGAGCACAACAAACGATCTTCGTTGCATTCTTCATTGAGTTCTTATCAGTATACATTTCCACATACCATATTTCACCTATCACTGTTAGAATTGTTCATATTTTAGAAGTGTTCAGAGTTGCGATAAAAGTGATAACTGATTAGCGATTAATGAGTGTTTAGTGATTACTAATTTTTTGTATCTAATCAGTAATCATTTCCACATACACTATTTTTTTATCATTGATCAGAGCTCTGATAAAAGTGATTACTGATTAACGAGTACTATTAATAAGTGATCACTGATTTCTTGTATCTTATCAGTAATCATTTCTACTACATACATTACTTTCTCTAAAACTGAGAGTCTGATAAATGTGAAACTGATTGATAACATTATGCTGTTCGTTGAATTTTTGGTAGAATATTGGTTGGCACTACTTTAGCCTATTATTAAAACGTCGAATCTGCAGTAATGTGCGTGGAGATTTATATTAGTGAATTAGTGACGAGAAGAAATCCAGTTACGCCCCGGAAAATGAAACAGTGATTAGGTAGGAAGTGTAGGTATTAGAACATAGATACTGTGTATTTTAATCTTCTCAAACAAAAGCTTTAATATTGAATGTTGATCTAAATATTTTCTGATCTAAATTATATTTGTTCATGATCCAAAAATTTCCCGTACTTTTAAAATTTTAGTCAAGTTTTTTAGTATACATTTTATTGAAACTTCAGTCATGGAGGTATCAGACATACACTTTGCATTATCTGAAATAAATTATCACTAGTCTGTATTATTTAGTTGAGTTGATGAGTAATTTTCATTGAAACATTGATCAGGCCTTTTTACGAGATTCTTTCCATGGCCTGAAGTACGCAGCTATGGATTTTCCTTATAAATTTGATTGTAACCAATTTGGATTCAGTAAAGAATTATCGAGAATACACTTGATTGTTCATTAATATGTTCATCAATTTTATCAAAATGAAACTCGAAGCCATTTCACAATGAATCACACTCTGTGTTACTGTACCCGATTAATTTGCTTTTCAAGTATTGCTCTCATTGTAGCCTCATTATTAGAAATTGCAAAATAATAGCCGAACACTAGCCTTTTTCAATACAAAGGTGTTATACAAAACAGAGAATTGGATTCGTCTGCGGAAGATTACTGAGAATAAGTCTTGATTATCATGCTCTCCTACCTCTTACATAAGACGGTATATATTATGATCAAAATATATTCAATTCATTGAGCTGAGAATTAGATTTTGAGAAGCAATTACAATTTTTGAAAGCGCATAGAATAAACCCATGAATATGACTACCGTGATGGTAGGCTAATCTAGGCAGGTTACAGGTATGATTATCACAGGTAGGTTTTTCTTTCGTGCGTTCTATTAAAAAATCCTTAGATCTTATTGATTAAACAATAATAGAGGAGTGAATCAACTACCTGAATCAACTGCTTGATTGTTGTTGTGACAATAAGATGAAACAGTTAGTATGTGGTTCGAAATAATTCAAATGTTTCATCGTTATTGGCTTTTGGTCAAACTTAATCAGTCGTTGAATTTAAGTAACTTTATTATAACTAAGAATGATTGCTGATCTCATGAATTCATCGATCTGAATTAGAATGTATAAATGCTCGAATGAATTCATTGAGGGCTCTGTAAAAGTTAATTAGCCTACATTCAAAATTTGGTTGAACTGCAGGAAGGTATAGACAGACACTCAATGATGAAAAAATTGCACACTGCTAGCCGTGGCGAAACGTGGTATACTTATTTGGTCATCGCCGGGTATATTTCCTATAGAATAATATACCGGGCGATGACCAAATAAGTATACCACGCTTCGCCACTAGATTTGCTTAATAGTACAAGTACATTATCATGATGCTTTGATACTAATATGAATCCACTTCCTGACTATATCCATATTGCTGAAGGATCCATCTTGCTCAAGCAATGATGTGCAATTGTGCATATCAATAAATTGTATAATCATATATCAGAAATCTGTAAAGTCTATGGAGGATAGAAAACTGAACTGGTTAGGTAGACTATTATTACTAAAGTATCTGATTAAAGTGTCACAATATTTGAACTATATGGTTTATCATTGATTGAGAAACTGAGGGCCGGTTGCACGATAGTGGATTAAAGTTAATCTTCGATTACTCATCAGAATTAGAAGGGTTAATTGATGATTAATAGATTTTTCTGCAACTGGGACTCAGTAATTCATATTCTAAAAATTGAATTATTGTAGATTCACTCATTCTGTGACATAAGCAGATAAGCTCATACGATTATTAGCAATATAACAATGAATCTATTATCCATCTCACTATGAGATGTATGAAGATTTGTTTCTTGATTGAGTCCATAACACGTAAGATGGCAGTGTACAGTATTTGTCATTTTTCACGCTCATATGTTAGACCATAGACTAACTCTAAGACCATGTATAGTTTATCTATGGTTAGACCTTTGGAGATCACAAGAAGATATTAAGAATGCTCACTAAGCATTTGATGGAAAAGTATAATATTGGAGGTATTGGAGATCTAATCCTGTAAACTAATCATCATTCACAGGAGTAGTATCAAGAGTGTAAACTATCAATCAAATTCAAACTCCACCATTGATATCAGATTCACAAATGAATAGAATTCTAGGAACGTGGGGCACAATGAAGAGATTTTTGAAACGGAAATGAATTTTATATATTTGTATTTCAAAAACAATCATTTATTCTGGAGAAATTCTCTCTTATACTCAGTTAATTTAACCCTACAGCTGTTGTTGTTTGGTTTCAATGAAATCTTTGAAGAGTCTTCCTCATCTCTCAATTCATAAATACAGAAGAACAGAATAAAAAGCCTCGAATAAACTTGACATAAACAATCATAACAGAATAACATATCCAATAATAGCACCATCAATGGTTGCCAGTATCACAAAAAAGATATATAAATAATTGAACAGTGTTATCAATTCACATAATCCATCACAAGACTCATTCACTTCTTTGGAGATGACATCTGTTCCCCTGTTCACATCCTGTACACGGGATGCATTGCTAGAAACTCACATAAACTCTAGTACAATTAATTGAAATGTAACAAATTATCATTCCAAAGTTAATTGATTGTTTTATTACAAAGTTATGACTCAGACATATTCTAGTTGATAAAAAATAAACTCGACTCTCTTCAGGAACCCAGTCCTATTTTGTAATCAATTCAACTAATGATTCACAACTATAACTCCCACATTACAACATCATTAACACATTTGAAGAACAGCCATAAATGGGAAATGTGATTCCCACTTTATTCTCTCTACTGATTTAATCAGAAGCAATCTTTTTTATAATGAAATTTGACTGCAATCTAGCACTTGGTTATGAAGAGTTCAATTCTAACCTAGAATAGAATATTTATGTTGCTAACAATACAAAAAGTACAAATGATAAGAAATTCACAATAATGTATTACAATATTTTGGTACAGCCTGCAAAGTGAAATTTTAGCGCTAGCTGTGAGTTCAATCATTAATATTTATATTTTATATGAGTAATATAAATTGATAACCTAATTAATTTGGTTAGAAGCAATCGGAAGACAACAAGAAGTTCAAAAAGAAAGTTTGCAGACAAAAGCACGTGTTCACACATGGTATGCAGTGTTGAGAGGTTATAACAGGTATATTAGATGTAAGAAGAGCTAGGTAAAAATGTTTGGTGAGAGAGAGGTGTTGAAAGCGTCGATCATCTTACCTGAAGACGTGTTCGGTTGAAGAAAGGCGCCAGATTGAGTTGAGCGTCTGGAAGTGCGACGCTGCTGGCATCTTGGAAGGTGCTGTGGCATCGCGGGCGTCTGATGGAAAGATCGGGCAGCCTCGTGCATAGGAGGCGTCCCGACGCCCCTCTAGAGCAGGCGCAATGCATCGGCATCGACCGGGCTGTGTGATGACGTCACACCCAATCGAATACGGCTCACCTCACCTGTCTCCCACACCGCCGAGGAATGTAAATACGCACAGCGCGCGTCTCAGCCCTGCTAGCTGCAAAAGTAAATCGTTTTACACCGTCATTTATCTCGTCGGCTGACATTTTTGACCCACGACCGATAGACCGTGCCCTGTTCATATGCATAACATCCATCCATTATTCCGATAAACCTTCCAATTTTCAATCGCTGAATTGATATCACCGTGTTTTTGAGTTGTGGATTGATGACTTCTCACCCTTCCCACTCTCCTCCCGCCATCTACGTTCTCCCACTCGGTTTTAGTTGGGCGGGAGGGGCTTTGATAACTCACACCACTCTGCAGATGGGTGGGGGAGGGGATGATAACCTGCACAAAAGTTCACTAGAATTTGAAAAAGTGCCGACTCCAATCATTTCATTACACAAACCATTTACCCCGCTCAGTTCAAAGCGAAACAAGTCGAATGAAGTTTCATTCGATATTGTTTGTTTGAAATTGAATCGCCAACAAAGTGAATGAGTAAGCTTGCTCGTACAATGTTGTGGAACAAACTTCAAAAGCTTGTTACCAATTATTTATTACTGTCAGTATTAATCGATATGTTAGACTGCTTCATGCTTCATACAGAATACTACACGTCCATAATGTAAAATAATTGTACTTGATGTTGAATACAATTATCAGAATTTTCGGCTGTTTCGAGTATAAGTTATTCTAACAATGTGCTTATATATTTTATATCAATATAAAATATTGAATCACATCAATCAATGAACATATAGTTATTAATCAAGTTTTAATAAATGATCAAGAATTTGTGAGATAAATAACGGTGTCAAACATTTACTTTTGCAGCAAGTCTGGCTGTAAGTCGGTAGTTCAATTGACAGATATTATACATAAATAAATCTAGATTTCACGGACTCTCTGGTGTTTTTATTATTTGGTAATATATTAGATATACCAGATATAAATAATAGATATTGCCAGATATACATGATAGAATTTGGCACACACAAAAAAGAATATTAGGCGGAACCCAACTCGTTTAATTAGGTGTGACTCCAGTTAGATATTTAGCTCAATGGTATTTTTTTTATAGGGGGAGACCCTTACGGGTAAGTTCCACCTCAATGGTATTCACCTTACAGAACAAGATACCTTCAGAAACAACTGTGAATAGTCAAATTATTTTTATTATGAAATGCATTGAAATTATTATATTTTCGTTAATAATGCGAAGAAAATATCATTTAGGGAATTAGGCTACAGTACAGCTGTACATATTTAGCCTTAATAAATTAAGATTGTAGTATTGCATGTCTCCAAGAGTTTATAAAAAAATGAGAACAATCAGAACACTCTGGTTGCATAAAATCTCCCTCCCAAGAAAATTTAACCACCGTAAAATGACGTCATCTAACAGATGTCAATAGGGTAATTATTGCATTGGCTCCGTTAGATGATGTGATTTTACGGAGGTAGAATTTTTCCAACTTTTGTGCAACATCTTGTTGTTCGTAACTCATTTCATTTGATTTGAACCTCATGAAAACGATTTCTTTCTTGAAAAATGTATTCTTTTGAATTAAGTAGATGATTTGTACGGTCACCGGGTAAAAGGGAATAAGTCAAAAATAGACTTATTACCTTTTACCCACACAAAGTTATTTACTAAATACTTATTACAATATTCACATGGGTAATTACAGCTGTTACAGTAGAGTATAGACTTATTGCCTTATACCCAAAGATAAAGCTGTCAAAGAAGTTGATTTTCAATAATAAAAAAATTGGAAAAGTTGACTTATCCCTTTTACCCGGAGACCGTCCATTTTCAATCGAGTTGCACCAGAGTAGCTACTCCAGGAGGTATCAACTCGTGGAAAAAATAAGTTCCAACTTGCAAATGAATGACATAAGAATATTATCTTGAGAGAAGTTGTTAGATAAGTAAGTATGTTACCGATGTGCTGAAGAGTGGGAAGGATTTCACCCTTATCACTTGACATTATGAGCCTTTGCATCAAACGAATCTGAGCGGGTGGATAGAAAGGGGGAAGTGTATGTTGATGAGTATGGAAGGGATTCACTGGTGGCTTTGTGTGGGTGCAGGTGCGTGTTTTTGCTTCAAACTTTGCCGAGTATTTTCGGGTAACTGCGCTCTGATGGAAGTCTGCTTGTAACAAGCGGTTAGACAAAGCGATTCGCAGGGAGCATCATTAGGCAGCTTTGTTCCCACCAGGAATATTCTGTCGAATATCTAAACAGAAGAGAGAATACTCTTATCAGCATTTGAAGCGCACTGATAACCAGAAATATTTTGGAAGGTATTCAGGTAATGTGAAAGTTTGCAAAGTCAGGGTTTCAGGCTGTTAACAGGATTAGAGACATCTGACCTTTGTCTGAAACCGAAACTTGTTTTGATACCTGTATCACGCCTATTCAAAACATTTCTTGTTAGAATCTCTAATCTTATACTTTTCTATAATCAATCTCATATTTTCATCTTGAATAATAGGCTATTCATTGATTTCCTATTAATAGATGATCCTGCAAGTTATTTGAACCTATTCATAATTACTATTGTTACAAGTATGGTTGTGACAACAGCAAGTTTTATTTTTTGAGTATATCAATTGATATCGTCGATGAAAATGTGAATGAACATGGTTATTAATTATTATATTATTGGGAGTTATTTCAATGACTTTCATTAATAGTGAACAAGTGAAGAACACAAGCTCCAATGTAGTATGTTATATAAATAGCTCATTATATTTGCATTCAGTGACTGAGGAGCTACTAGAGCTACTGTAAGGTGATCCTGTCATCCATTACAAAATTATAGGCTAAAATAGTACACATTACAGAAATGACTTTAAAGGTTGATTCTCTCAGCCAAATCTGATATAGATAGACTTTGATTGGTGAACTAACATGATTTTCATGAACTAAAGAGTCACTGCAATAGCACACAATAAAATTTTATAATTTATTACTATTACTCTTAGTCCACTTTAAATGGACCAGCAAGACAATTAGACCACTTCAAACATTTTAGTGGTAATTTCTCTCCTACTCACTAAATCATAATTATCAAGCCTATTGTTGTTGAATACAATTATGATAGAACAAAATTAAGATAAGAATTGGAAAGATTTAGAATTATATTGATTGATTGATGTATTCTTCTCCTGGCAAGGTTTAAACCTCCAACATTCAACAATTTCCAACTTCTTAACAGGCCAACGCAATTACATAGCATTATTCAATTCTCCAAATACTCGTACTTCTAAATACAGTACATCAAAATTTGAACATGAAGATAAAGTTGCAATATTGAGAAATTATACAATAATCTCATTTTTCCTATTCATGGATTTCAAAACCAGGAGAGTAAGCTGAATGAATGAGTAAGGCAAATCTATATTATTTCACATCTTTTGACAGGATTCTGATTAGGATCGGATCAGATATTTGTCTTATTCATTCATCCACTATGGAATTATTCTATTCTATCTACAGCGTCTCTGAATAAAGTGTGAATTTCAAAATCAGGAGAGGTAAAATAGAGAGAAATGGTGAAGGATAGTAGTGAGGAAGAAAAAATTATTGTCAACTACAGTACTTGATTCTTATATTGAACAGCCACCACATGATTGCAGGCTGGCAGAGCATGGAAAAGAGAAGGTTGTTTATTATTACCTTTTCGATTTGTTCGTGTCAGCGGCGCAATGTTCCAACAGCAGCCGAAGGGGTACCGACCAAGCAAAGAGCGACCCCAGGTCGTTGGTTGATAATGGGCCATGATTGCATAACAAACGCCGCCAGGTAGCCGTGCATACATTAGTCTGGCATCGACGGGGTTTTGCCTTTTGTCAGTTAAATGAGGCTGTGTTTTTGTCCAAGACCCCGGATACGAAAAAAGACATGCAAATCGCGACTCGACCCGAAAGGATTGACGAGAGCCGAGGGTTGTCATGCAAATGAGCAACGACTATTTTGCTCATTGTCAGTCTCAGTACCGTACACCTGGGCTGGCTGGCTCGAGGGGTCCAAGCTAAGCATCAGTTTCCGTCCGTCAGAAATGAACGAGCTAGACCAACTACACTACTCATTGCCAGTTGTTAGTATAGTATTTGAGCATGTAGTCCTTCAGCATCTCAGCAATCTGAGAAACTAAAGTCATTTATCTACCTATATCTATCAATCTCAGCAACATCACTGTGGGTTAAGGTTAAGGGGGGCTTGTATGCATCAACTTCGTCCACATCACTTTTGTATTGTAGAAAGTGAAAAATGAAGTCATTTATTTATCTATTTATATTCTTTCTATCAACGTCAGAATTGACAATTTGTATTTATTTTTTTATTTTGAGAATTTGTATTTTTATTGTACACTTTCACAATCCACAACTTATTAACAATATTACAGATTACACAGAGCCTATCTATTTCAGTGCTACCATTTCAAAACAATTTCAGGTTGCTTTAAATGTATTAAGCCTACATTATTGTTTTCAATTGATTTCCTCATATTTGATTATTTTTATTATTTTGTTAGAAAATAATGGAAACGTAAAGGGTTAAAGAAAGTAAGCAGATTAAAAAGATTATTTGCTGTATTCTTCTAGATTTTAGTTAATAGAATCTAGTGTATTGAATCAACTTAATTTTTAAATCATCTTAAATTGATGATTTGAGTATCTATTATTGATACTCTGATGAGTATTAACTAAGTAAAATTACTGAATAATCTTGTTATTTATTCTCTTGTACGTTCCATTCGATTTGAATGGTATTCAAAAGTTAGAGAATGCATTTAAGATCTTGGAAAATAACTAAATTTGAATCTGATAAATGATGTGGATATGATCGATTACAAGATTATTCATTCAATTATTGTATTCGGTTGATATTCATCTATCTCTGAAAGTATACAAAAGTTTGGGAATTCCTTCATTAAATATCTTGGGGAAATACGAATCTTCAAAACTAACTCAATTTGAAACGGTAAGGAAGAATGTTTCATACTTGAGAAATAATAACTGATTTTAAAATAAAATCGTGTATAGAATAAAGCGTTCATAATTATTGTTATTGAAAGCGTTCATAATAGTTATTGAAAAAGCTTTAATTAATATATGAATGCTGGAGCCTGTTTCATAAATTTTAGAAGTTCTGTGAACCAGGAAAAAGACGATCAAACACGATATCAATATTTAATTTTCTTGCGTGGTACCGGTACGCCAAGCTTTGTCCGCCTTTTCCATATTTCATGCGACTTTTAAAATTTTATGAAACAGACCCCTGCTTGACTGAGAAGATAACATCTTTAACTAATCAAGTTGCAATTGAATGTTGGGAATTACTTACATTTTCTGGAAGAAAACTACTGCTGGGCAGTCTACTACGTCGGTGGAAGCTAAGTTTTGTTGAAGCTAAGCTGAGCTTGAGTTGAGAGTGACTCAACGGGAAAAGTGAAAGTGATAAAGATGAATCAGAAGCTAAAGGAAGGGTTATGTTAGAGAGCATGAAGTAATCTGAAAGGGATGAGAGATGCTTCACCTGCCACTGGGAGGGTTAAAAGGGTTAAAACTCAAGAAGTAGGCCACTACACATAGAGGGATGGTTATTCAAGGTCATGTCGTTTAGTATTTGTGCTTTTACATTAGCCTACACGGTTACGAACGTATAGGATTGAAGTATCAACGAAATTCCAATTCCAATTCTTATTCGCAATTCAAACTTTACTTCAGATTTAGGTAGCTTAGAAACTTAAGTAGCATCTCAGACTAGCATATTATTGATTCGTACTTTTATTTTTCATGCCTGGTTCGATATAACTCTCTTGCAATAATCATTCTAACTTTTGTGGCATTCAATAAAAACATAATCCTAATAAGACGCCTGAATGACAGAATTATTCCAATATCTCCTGATAGTTACTACTTCTCTTACTTACATCACCACTTAGAAGTATTTGTAATACTGAATAACCACCAAACTGGAAAGGGCTGAAAAAGAGACAACAAAATTATTCCACAGAAAAGTCAACACAAAATATGGTGGACGAGTAGCTCCAGTGGACAGAAAGAATCTCTTCACAATTCATCAAGGAATTTAAAATTCAATTGATTTGATTCATATTGATATCTATCGAGATTTAAAGAGGATTAGATATAATTTGAGTTATCAACGTTGTATTATCTACAGTCCTAGTTATTCAAGAAAATTGAGTTTTGATAGAAACAATTTATGCTATAAGATTGAATTTTTCAATCCTTCTTGTGAAAGTTAGGAGAAAAAAGAGAAAATTAAGCAAATTGAATTTTAATACCAATAACGTATGTTAAAATTGAGCTTCTCAATCTCAAAGTTAGGGAAAAGCATGTTGAGTAATTAATTCTCTCTCACTTTTTCATTGACTTACTCTATCATTACACCGGAGTCAACAAAAGTAGAAGCATGTGCATTGCATGTGCACAAGTCTGTGCAAGTCTGATCACAGTCTGATGACGACGCTGCTTGTGGTGATGCTGCTGATGAGTGTGCACTGATGATGAGCTGCAGCGAAAGGGTTGATTCTCACGCTGGAGAAGCTACAAACCAGAACATCTGTTCCTCATCAGCATACCACCCTTCGTCTTACCGCACCCGCGTCATTCATCCCTTACATTCTCCTACCTGAACTACCCTTTTCTTACCCTTTCGGCGCAATAGTAGACACACACAGTGTCTGTCTAGCCGAGATACTCGCCTCGTCTGACCTAGTTACCCTGATAAAGCGCATTAACAACCACCTCATCTCTCCAGCAGCCTTGTAAACAGTTCAAGGGATCGAACTAATATAACACTCAAGTTCTGCGAGCTCTTGATTCTATTGCCAATTGCCAATATGTCACTGAACTACTCTTCTTCCTACTGCAACTACTACCTGATAATATCAGCAAACATATCGAACAAAGCAACACGTGAAAACCAATTACGTGTTAATAATACTCGATGGTGTATGGTAGTCCGTACACAGGCACTTGTTATCTTGACAACAGAGATAATACGGAGTTATATTTTCGATTTTTCCTCTCTAAAAATAATAAATTAGATGAAATATTGTATAGTGATCATGAAGAGAACAGTAATGCTTATTGAGTATTTTTGAGCAATATGAATAAAGCCGGAGCAAGTTCCAGTGAGAAAGTTCAGAGAGTGAGTGGTGATTGTTACAAATATTAATTATTTCTTCTCAATTTTGGCTGAGATTCGGCTGTTTGTCAAACGTTGTTGATAAATTATAACACCTTGGGAAGAGATTGTTGATTGATGTTGTATGACGTTTGTGTGGAAGACATATTCGATTGAGGTGACATATTTTCTTCTGATAGAATACACTACTATCTCTGTATCACTCAATTCTCCATCATCAATCATTCATATAATCCAATTTAATTAATCCTTATTAGATTAAATTGATGTTAAAAATTGAGGTCATTAGAAACACAGCCAACCAATGTGTGTTTGTGAAATACTCGTATGCTACATAATCTGGATTCTGTATGCTTCTATAAATTATAGGAGTAATTTATAAAAGCTTTTTTTACTCATTTATAGAATTTATAAATTGGCAGTAAATTGGTCTGTAGCCGAGGGCGATAAGCGCCGGTCTGATAATCCAAAAGTTCCAAGATCGAATACAGTTTAGGGAACGGATTCTGACAGTAACGACACAGACAACATATAGTATAGTTAGTCTATTGTAACGGCCACTCCCGTCTTTCGAAGGAGCCGTCGGTCCTGACTGCCTTAAAGCAGTCGTAAACTCTCATCATCGCCCCTCTCACTCTCATTACCCACGCAAAAGCCTAGATCTCATGTGGGCATCACCCTCTAACAAACAAAAAATTGGAAAAGGGACAGTTTTGAGCCCTCATTAAGTATCTGAAATTGTACATTGTTGAATAAATAAATGAAAATTAGTTGAACAAATGCATATTTATTATTGCAAAAATCATTGGTTGAAATGTCACAATTACCTGGAAGATGCATTTCATGCGGTATCACGTTTGCTGTCAGTCAATGAAAGCGCCCGGAAGCCGCGAGCCAATTTGCAGTATATCAGGATTGGGAATAATAACAATGTTTCGAAATTCGCTTTGCTCTGCCGCAGACAGCTCCGAGTTGCCTTGCCTTGCCTGCTAGCATTCGTCGGGAATAATCACACATGATGTACAGGCTCTCCTCTGCCACCTACCACCCTGTACAAGTCTTGATCCCTACAAAGGTACTCCTGGTGGAGTAGACGAGGGGCCTGCTCCCCATCACACATGCAGATTTAAGGGGCTACAGCCCTGTCTCTGTCCTTGTACTGTTGTAGGAGGAGAGACCTCGTTCGTCCCCTTCTGCAGTCCCCTACCTCCCCCCAATCCAGTCACCCGTTTATACTACATGCTGCAGGGAAAATTGAATCAATTTTCGACGTCGTACTCAGCCGCCTTCTACGGGGACTGGGATTGAGATCTGGATCCAACAAAGACGGAGAATGTGGAAGGAACGGGAAAGGATAAAGAAAGATAACCAACTGGAGATTCCAGAAAGATGGAGAATAGAAAGGAAAGAGAGAGAAAAGGTAACTGGAGAAAAGAGTGAACGACAGTGAGAATAAGAGAAGATGTGAGATTGTGAGTGAGACAGAAGAATAGAAGAATATCGAGAGATGTAGTGTGGTACAGAGTCTTGGAAAAGAGAGCGTTTGTGGAAGATGAAGAAGAAGAGAGGGTAGAATTGTGAAGTGTGTGAGAGAGCAAAAAAATGTTCGAGCCAAAGAAAGACTGGAAAAGAGGCAGAGTGAGGAGTGACTGATTGGTAGAAGGAGCATAAGAGAAAAGAAGAGACAGTGAGAGAAAGAAGGGCAGAAAACGAAAAATACAAAGAGAGAGAATGAGAAAAAGTATATATAAAGAGAGAGAGAGAGAGAGAGGGATTGAAAGAGAGAGAGAGCTTGAAAGAAAGAGAGAGAGCTAGAAAAAAAGAGAAATAAAAAGAGAGAGATAGATAGAAATAGAGAGAGCTTGAAAAAAGAGAGAACTAGAAAAAGAGAGAGAGCGCTTGATAGAGAGAGAAAGAGCTAGGAGGGAGGGATAGAAGGAGATACAACTAGAAAGGGAGAGATAGATAGAAAGAGAGAGTAGATAGAAAGAGATAGAGAGAGAGAGATTGCTTGAAAGAGAGAGAGAGCTTGAAGAGAGAGAAAGAAGTAGGAGGGGGGGAGAGCAAGAAAGAGATACAACTAGAAAGAGGGAGAGCTAGAAAGGAGAAGAGCGAGAAAGAGAACGATCGAGTTTGTGGTTGGGGAATAAGAATGAAGATACAGTCAGAAGAAACGAAGACATCGAATGCAAAATAAGAGCAAATGGAGGCAGGGGATGAAGGAAAACGCACAAGGCACAAGTAAAAGAAGACATAGTAAAGAAGGAGAAGGATGAGCACAATGATGACGTGGGGATTCCTATCTACCCTGATGCCGAAAATATCGGTGCGCATCGCTAAACTGTAATAAAAACCCTGAGCCGAGCTTGTATGGATATGATATGCCAGATATCACTATCAAACACTGTTGACGATATTAGGCCTCCGTCGTATCGCACTAGTAATCATCGTCAAGTCATCATCTCGATCCTGAAAGTGTCATCATCACATTGTGCTTAAATCTTGGCTCTTTAGCTAGTAGAGTGAGATATCTGAATATCAAAAAATGGAGACTGTGGAGGAGAGAGATCAATCAATAACAAATAGAAATCAATTGTAAGAAAGTTGGTGCAATACATACTCCAGTAATTAGAAATTACAATGAATCACCTTATTACAGCATTTTATTATTATTATTATTAGCCGTCAAGCTCCCAGATGGAAGACGCTGAGCAAAATTTGGCACAGCATTACATTGGCACAGATTACAGCATTTTATTATGTACTAGAAGCCACCCGTGCTTCGCAACGGAGCTCCGCAAAACAAAGCTACATTATAATTTCTTCTCTACTGTGTGTATCAAAGATATTATTCATTTTTTTCTGGATTAGGCCTTTAAAATATTGTATAGCCTAATGCTATGCTAAAACTAAACATATAAGGTAGGCAAAAATAGTGGTTTAAATTTATTGAGAAATTCATCACATCCAATAAAGTAGCCTAATGAATTGGACCAATTCAGAAATTAACAGGAAAAATATTAGGAAGGAAATTAAGAGAAGTATTTATTGTGGCATAAGCTCCAAGTTATTCTTTATAGGTAAACACAACTGTATACTTATTGTTAGTAGTATTCTCGCTACTTTACTGTAAGCTACACATTCATCATTTGTCAAGTAAGTTACCTGTAAGCTCAATATTCCCGTTAGCAGTCAGCATTTTATTTTAAGAAGGCCTGGTATTAATCGCATTACTTTTGCAAATGCCATCACATACAAAAAATCTTCTTGAACTGCGAAAATTATGAGACAACTGAGATCCCCGTGAATACATCCTCCTTCATTACAAATTTTTATTAATGTACCACAATTTGCAGTACATCTATTCCATCAGATAATTCCATGACAATTTTGTAATTTTTATTGCTGTCATAGAACGCTAAACTTGGCAAATTCCAATAATAGTTTGATTAGGTTCTATTTCCCAATGTGTAATTTCAACATTGTAATATCATAGCGATTTGTAAAAAGTATTAGAAAAATTTGTTTTACTTGCATGAAGTTGAAAATTATCTGCAAAATACGAACTATTATAAGTCGAAAAATTGAATAAATTAATATTGTTTTATATTGGAAAATTTGCTTGAGGGTACATGAAGTACACTGCGATTCATTTAATTTGACGCTTGGCTTAGAGATAGATAGAGAGATATTATTCCTTTGCCAACGTACTCTACGGTCATTTCGCAACGTCGAGAAATGATATCTATACAATTATCTAATGCCAAGCATCTAAATGAATGTCACTGTAAATATTACGAATGTAGAATGAGCTCAGCGCTGTCTCTCGGTGTCTACGGAACTACTGTGACAATCTTCGAATCTTGAACTATTCAGAGTATAATAGCCTAGTTGTTCTTTGTTCAATCCAGATGAAATTAAGCTTTGATCATGCGATGAAAACCAATTTATCTTCAAAGATTAATACAATTTGAGTTTCAAGTAAAAAAAATCGTTTTTAAATCATATAATAGTGAGATTTGAACCTGATTATTTTAGATTCATTGCATAAAATAAAGTAGCCCTACGCTACAGCCTACAGCCGTCTACAGCTTAGCGGCTTTGTAAGAATTACAATCATCCTGAAAAGTATTTCCATCACACTTAACTTACTTTTTAGAAATGGATAGGCTTAAAGCCTTGCCATTCAAAGAATTTCAAGTTTAACTTATTTTGGTTCAATAATATTCAAAACCATACCGTATTCATTACCGTATTTTCAATTCGTGTAGTAGGCCTATGCTTTGCAAAAAGAGTCCGAGAATATTCAAATAGGACTACTAACTGCTTTTTAAAAGAATGCAGTGATTGAATTTGACCATTATAACTCAAATTTTTTGATATGTGTTATTAAAGAATAAAAAATGTAAATAGAGTTCGTAAATTGTGTTCAACAATGTTTTTGTTTTGTGATGTGATACATGACTATCAGATCCTACATAACCTAAATACGCTACGGTACCGCAATACTTGAAAATTTTACTCGGATACAAATTAGTAACTAAATAATTGCATATTGTCCACATTATTGTATAACTTTTATTGATAATTCAGAACTTTGGAAAAATCATTATTAACTTACCTCGTTGTATACCGGCGCCAGTATTAATAATTATTTTTTTATCCCTTTGCAATACCGTACTGCTATTATTGCGATTAGGATGAAATGCGCTTTGCTAGTTTTGAAATGTTAAAAAATATTAAATGATCATTTGAATCTTTCAAATTTTAAAAAAAACGATAGTTATTAATTTCTTTATAGCACACTTCCTATTCGAAAATCAGTGTAATGTTCTTCACATATCAAATTTTCTGTAATGAAACAATACATCCAGGTCCAAACGCTCTGATAAATTGAACTGATCTGATTGACCCAACCAATGAACCAAATATTGTTCTTAAATGTATATAGATTAATAAAATAATGTATAGAAAAATTGATGTGGTTCATGAACTGATTCAAATTTTATTTTATTCATTTTTTAATAATAATTTCAATACAAAAGTAAAGAAAATATTGATTTTGGTTTGAAGTTCATTGTCAAAAAAATTAGGTCGCTCCGAGGATCGATCCTGAGTCCTCTCGCTCTCCAATCCGTAACGTTGCCAACTACGCCAACGGGTCTATCGGAGATGGGTCATTCGGAACAGAAATAGAACTTCCGAGATTTTTTCTACTCATTTCATAATGACACCCATCGCCTATGCTATTGAAGTGAATGAAATTTGAGCTTCAATTATGAAAAATCTAGAGGGAAAATTGAAATTTGGGCTTCGAGGTGCATAACACTAATATTTTTGGAAGCTGTATGCAAAATTTCAAGCTCTAGATTATTCACGTTTTTTCGGAACACAATCCACAAAATTAGCTTGCACCTTGCTAATAAACACACACACGAACGCAACCGTACCTTCTTTTATTTATTTATAAGATGAAATGTATAAGAATTGCAGGATACGTATATATACTATGACCCTTTCGCCATAGTGTACAGTAGAACACGTGTCGGATTATTGACGTCGATAATTCGGACGTCGAGAATCCTGACCGTCAATAATCCGGATTTGTCTCAAATAAGATATAGTGTTCAATGCTTTTACTGAACACTGTACACTTGTTGTAGTAAATAAAATACGATACAGTGCTTTGATACAAAAGTGTTCAATTCATATCCCTTTGGACCTTTTACTCTATGTAAATTGGTGAATTTTTTTTAAAGGTGATGTCGATAATCCGGATAATTTGATGAACCTGATGGGGTGGGGTTCGATCCAAATTAATCCGGATTATTGATGTTCTACCGAAGTCATAACTGCAATATACTTGAAACTACATAATTATCAGAAAACATATAATCTTCAATCATTATCATAAAACCTTCACGTTAGACCTACTTTGTTTCCAAATTTTTTGTTGAAATGATTGTGCTCATTAAGCTCTGGAGACAAGGAAACATGGTCCACACTATTGTGGAATAGGAGTTGTCAATCGCATATTCCCCCAAATTGCATAGATCTTACTCTCCTAGAATGAAAAAAAAATTGGTCATTGACTAGGATCTCAACAAAGCTATACGTTCAATACTTGATAGAAACTCCTATTGCTAATCTTAGTGTAAGTATTGTAGGATTCTATGATAGTGTATTATTATTCCAATACAGTATTATCAGGCGCAAATTTACATAATTATGGGCAGACTTAGTATTTGCACACTGACTGGTGTGCATTGCCCTATTCATTTGTATAGAGTGGACGATCATATGACCAACCTGCCTGCCAGTAACCTACACGTCTACCGCGCGATCGTGAAACCGAGCCATTAGGAAAAAATTTAAGTACATTTATTGTTTACTATATTACACCAGGAACTAGAATTATAAAAAAATATTTCAAACACTTGATACAAATTTAAACGTAAAATGGGGCATCACAATCATTTTTAAAATCTTCAATTTGTAAAAGGGGGCCCTGATTATATTAATATATTATAGTAGTAATGATTATATTAATTTTTATAGAAATGATTCAATTCATAATTTTGTGAAGGATGATCCACACAAGAGTTGGTTTCAGGACGTTTTGGGAGATAATATGATTAATAATTCATTTACATATTACAATAATTCTATCGTATTTACTCTCTTCTACCACCAATAATTATTTATCTGATAATGATAATAATGTTTTCAGCCACCCTTTAATTACTTATATAATAATTATGATATTTACAATAACATGATCATCCGTAACACATTATAAATAATGAATCAATCAAAATCAATCATATAACCATGCCCATTATTCAAGATGCAAATTTCACAAACAAAAGCAATACTTTACACTAGGAAAAATAAAACTTGATCGCTGGTGGGAGTTTTTATGCTAATACTAAATTCAACAATACTTGAGAAAACATACAATAATTATTAATTCATGATATAGTCAAAGAATATAGTTATCATGCCATTACACCACTTGGAAAAAATTTATAAAATAATAATGAATTTTAATAAATAAATATAACTTAATCGCTAAGGATTACAATTGAAGGTACATTCTTGGTACAGATTTTATTTTCAAGTACATAAAGGATTGGAGAGAGTGAACTTACCAATTATAAGATGATTTTGATAATAATTATATAAATTAATTTTTTTTTTTTTTCAAAGATAGATTGCTATCTAGTCTTGAGACTAATGAGCAACTTTTTTCTAACCTAAACTACTAAGCACTTTTTACAAGAGTAATCCTCCTTAGGCTCTCTTATTCAAATTAATTCAATTAAATCTAAGTACACTACTGATGACTGTACTACATAGCTAGGTTTCATTCATTCACACCACTGCTCTGCTTTTTCACTGGACACAAGACACTTGAATCAAGCACTACACTAGTTCAAATGGCTTCTTCCTCTTGAGCCTCCTCACCAATCCTTCATGGTCTAGCAGCTGGATTGCTTCGACGTTGTGGTGTTGGTGGAGTCGGGCCTCGTGTTTCTCTGCATGCCTCTGGATTTCGGTGGATACCAGGTCAACTTGCAGGTCTCTATGCAGATCGCTGTTCCTCACGTACCAAGGAGCATCAACAATGTTTCTCAGCACCTTGTTTTGGAAACGTTGTATGACTTTGATGTTACTCTCTTTGGTACACCCCCAGAGTTGTATACCATATGTCCATACAGGCTTAAGTATCTGTTTGTACAGCAGTACTTTGTTTGGAATTGAAAGGGTGGAGTTTCTTCCAATCAGCCAGTAAAGCTTCTTGTATCTTATTCCAAGCTCCTCTCTTTTCTTCTTGACATGAACCTTCCAGCGAAGCTTTGCATCCAAGGTCATACCCAAGTACTTGGCATCATTAGCATATGGTACAACCTGATTATTGATGGTAATTGGTATTGGTCCAGCCCTCTTATTCGTAAAATTGATGTGAACAGATTTTGCTTCATTCAATTTGATCTTCCACTTTACCGTCCAATCTTGAATTTTTCTGAGAGATCTTTGAAGTTTTGCTGTTGCACTATCGATGTTGCTATCTACAGCTAATATTGCTGTGTCATCCGCAAATGTTGCTATTGTATTATTTTCTAGACAAGGGAGATCACTTGTAAATAGAAGGTACAGAATCGGGCCCAAAACACTTCCCTGAGGAACTCCTGCCTTTATTTCATTGAGTCCAGAATATGCATCTTCATGTTTAACTCTGAAGTAGCGTCCTGTTAAAAAATATGAATGCAAAATGTCTGTAAACTGCTTGGGGAGTAACCTTTTCAGCTTATGAATTAGCCCCTCATGCCAGACTTTATCAAAAGCTTGACTCACATCCAGAAAAGCTGCAGAACAAACTTTTTTTTCTTCTAAAGATTTTTCTATTACATTTACTATCCTGTGCACCTGATCAATTGTTGAATGTTTTTTTCTAAACCCGAATTGGTGATCTGGAATCAATTTCTTTCTTTCAATTATAGGTGTCAACCTCTTTAATAATATTCTTTCAAATAGTTTAGACATTACTGGAAGCAATGATATTGGCCGGTATGATGAGATGTCATGTAGTTGTTTTCCAGGCTTTGGGATCATAATTACCTCTGCTACTTTCCACATGCTAGGTACATATCTGAGTCTAAAAACAGCATTTATAATATTAGTCAACTTCACTATTGCTTTTCTTGGTAGATTCTTCAACACTATCCCTGTTATCAGGTCGAATCCTGGTGCTTTCTTGGTGTTTAGTTCTTTTATTTCTTTTTTGACTTCCTCTAGTGATACATGTGTGAACTCTTGATTCTCCTGAGTAACATCTTCTTCATTTTCTTGCTGGTCGTGATTGTGTGGTTGAAAAGTGATTACCAGATGATCAGCAAATGTTTGAGCCTTTTCTGCATTGTCTCTAGCCCAAGAACCATCCTGTTTTCTGATTGGTGACGCATGCTGAATGGGTTTCTTCAATTTCCTGGCTGCCTTCCAGAGTGAATAGTCGGTGCTCTCATCTCCTGTTAAATTCATCAGATAATGATTTATTGATTCATTCTTAATTAATTGGATTTCTCTTCTGAGCTGTTGTGTTAGATGATTTAGTTGCCTTTTATCTTCTGAAGATCTTGATTGTTGCCATTTCTTCCTAGCTCTTCTCTTCTCAACAATCATTTCTCGTACTTCTGCTGGGTAGTTATTTCCTCTAGTTCTTCTTCTTAATTGTGGGGTATTTGACCAGGCTGCTTGTTGCAAGTCAATGACAAATTTTTCCAGTTCTTCATCAACCTGCTCCTTGCTTCTCAATGGTATATCAAGGATTACTTTTTCTTCTAGCATCTGTTGAAAGCATGTCCAGTCAGTATGAGTATTAACAAGCTCTGGACGGTCACTTTGTTTCTGTATGATAGTTTCACTCAGCTGTAGAAGAATTGGAGTGATCAGAATCAAGATCGAAACACTCCTCAATACTCAAGTAGTTGAAACCCACATTTTAATCAAGAAAAATCTATAAGGTCTGGAATTTTTCGTGTATCTGAAGGCCAGTAAGTTGGTTTTCCGGTGGAAATAGCCTCACATCCATAATCCCTAATCGCTTTATAGAGCTCTCTTCCTTTGGGTGTTGTCAAACGTGATCCCCAACAACTGTTTTTTGCATTAAAATCACCTCCAAGAATGAATTTTGTACCTAATGTTTCAAATAGAGCTATATATTCTTCTTTTCGGATGGAATGCCTAGGAGGGCAGTAGATAGCAGCCACAATTAACTTATAACTCCTTGTTTGAACAGCTACACTCGATAATTGCACTCTCTCAGTTTCATATTTAATTTCTTCATGGTGTTGAATACAATCCTTGATAATAACAGCACTTCCACCTCGCGCCCTATTACTGGGATGTATGGCATGGTAAGTATTATATCCTCTAATTCTCATATAAGACTGTTTAGTGAAATGAGTTTCAGAAACTAAACAAATATCTATATTTTGTATATTTAAAACTGCTTCTAGTTCTTGTTGTCGAGTGAGGAGTCCATTACAATTCCATTCAATTATTCTAAGAGCGTTATTCGTCATTACAGCTTAGAAGGTTTATTTTTTTCCAGCTTCTCAAAACGGGTTTGAAGATTGGAAATGATCTTTTCTTGATTATCTAGCTTTTGAAGAATAAGTTTCAACACCTGATTGATATCTCCCTCCACATTCTCAAGTTGGCGGCTATTTAAATGAGAACTATGATTGCCAACAACAGTTTGTGCATATGTTTTTTTACTTGAAGTAGGCATGCTAATTTCAATCTGCTTTGTATTTTTATTTTTCAAGGAGATTACCTGCTTGGTATTTTTTTCATCTTGTTTTGTAATTGGAATCTGACTAACTGGGCTCTTACGAGGGTTTGTCTTATTTTTTTGAGTTGCATTTCGGATTTTCTGCAGTTCAATAGCCACAGTGCACCCTCGGTAACTCGCTGGGTGAGCCTCTCCACAATGAACACATTTCGGTGTAGCATCGTTGGGTTTTTTGCAATCATTTGTTGAATGCTTTCCCGCACATTTCACACATCTTGGTTCCATATTGCAGTACTTTTGAGTGTGTCCGTATGCCTGGCATCGCTTACATTGTGCTATCAGCTTTGCCTTCTTTATTGTTTCGACTTCCACTTTACATCCGAGGACAGTCTTCAATTCAAATATTTTTTTAACATCTTCCTCGCAGCTGAAAGATATTAGAAACATATCCAGTGGTTCTTTTGTCTTCCATTTGAGTTTATTCACCACCTCCAGGACCTTGTAGCCTTGATTCTTCAAATCATCAGTTATGGACTCTGGACTGCATGAATGATGTAGCTTCTTTATCATTACTCTGATAGGTCGAGACTGCTTATTCTCGTAAGAATGCCATTTGTAGCCAGCATCAACCAATTTCCTTGTGACGTTCCTGTACGTATCCACATCTAGAACGTTGATTTTGAATGTTTCATTACTAACTAGCTTGATTCTAACTTTATTAGCTGGCGACACACTATTCAAATCTTTCAAAAGGGAGTTGAAATTGTTTACACCATCCACGATGATAGGCGGAGGGGGCACTACTTTATTCTTCTTCTCCATGGCATCCTGATTTGCATTGGTTGTTGGCTTGTTCTTTGTTAGTAGAGGGGGTGAAAGTGACGTATCCATTTTTCTTTTCTTTGTGTTTCTGGACTTCACACGTATCCACTCAGTCTCCTTAGCTAACTCTTCTTCATCTGTTGAGAAATGCTTATTTTTATTTTCATTTTTCTCATGAAGATTATCTCCATCTGGAATACGAGGCTGCTTTCTATTCTCCTCCTTGTTCTCAAGAAGAGAGATTCTCTGGTTTAGCTGCTCCAGTTGCTTTCAAGTTCTTGATTCTTGAGTTGAGTTATCCTACATTTATACTATACTATACTATACTATTTATAACTATTATACAATATTTGCTCGGTTGCTGTTTTCAGATGATTAGGATCGATAACCTTTTCAGGCGTTAATTCCCTCGTAGGATGACCGATGTTTACACTGCCGGTCTCCATTTCTTCTTCATTCACTTTTTCTTCTTCTTCTTCGAACTCCGGAATCAAGAATTTCGGTGGTTTGACGAGTGACATTTCTTTTGTTTAGAAACTATTTTCTATTGAATGAAAAATGTTTATTTGGCACTATGCACACCGCGCGATTGTGCCGCGGCCATTGACCGGCTGAACAACACAGCGTCGCTGCCGGACGCTCGCACGCACGCACACCCGCACGTTCACTCTTGTTCGCGATATTCCGCTGACGCGAATCTATTCAAGTGAATTTTCACTGACTCAACTATTTTCACTACTACTACACTACCACTACTCTATCACTAAAATGCTCTAGACATGCTACCTCTTCGACGTCTAAACGCTGACTGATATAAATGAATGAAAATTAAATTGTACAGTAAAAAAGAAAATGAAACAACAAAAAATTGCATATATGTTTTACGTATTAAATATCCCACTTGATCAGAAGAAACCCCACAATTTAAACTTACATAATCAATTCACAGTAAACTTAATTCCTGGAAAAAAGTTCTACAAATCCAATCATCCAAAGATTCATTTTACTGACAATGATTTAAAAAGTTTTCAGGAATTTTACATTAATAAATTTGGAGCTAACATGCACGAACTTTTACAAATTACACTCAAACTGCTGTGAAATTCTTTGTATTTTCTTATAGTAATTGGCCTAAATGAATAAAACGGTCTTTCCGACTCCTCAAAGTAGTGTATGTAATTGAAATGTATTTTATCAATATTTTCAAATACAATTGCCTCAACGTCATAACTTCAATGCCTAAGCTCCTGCGCCCACTAAGCAACTGCTATCTGATTTCAGTCAGCAACCCAGCGTTGACTTGGATGACTTTGGCTGATAGGTTAGATTACCCGATTACCCCAAAAAAGCCAAATCTAATCTGGCAACATTGGGTTGCTGACTGAAATCAGATAGCAGTTGCAAAGTGGGCGCAGGGGCTAATGTGTTGGTAGCTTTCGCTTGCAACCCTCACCAACTCGCATTCAATGTAACCGCGGCCTAAAAGAAGGGAGCAGAGCATTGCGCGCTATCTATGAAGTTTCTCACGAACTAACTGATCATACAGATGTGCAATTCTGATACTTCTGACTAAACAGAGTACATCTACTATCCAAAAATTCTGAGATCCTGCACAAAGACTCATCTTGATTTACTTATTCTTGGTTCATGCTTTCTCAAAAAAACGCCATAACAAATAAATATCCATCATTAGTCTAACATCAAAATTTTTTTATCTGCAGTACTATTAACATTCCAAAAATAATAAAGAACTGCTTCTATTTACAGTACTCCAATTAAAACAAGGGAAATAAAAATATATCGCCATAGAAAAACGTCATCCAACGGAGATCAATAGGGCATACTTTGTATTGTTTCCGTCAAATGACGTCATTTTACGGCGGTTGAATTACATTGGGTTCTCTGCAACTATAATCACTTAGTCTATTCAATTACAAGCACTTTTTATATTCATTCTGATACTTCTTGTCTTCTCTGAGAAAAATTCACTTAGTATTTTCGCTAGCTGATCTCACAAACAATTCATCACAGAAGTACAATATTATTGTCTCTGCTGAAACCCTGGGTCATCTGATGTAAGTGGGCAGTAAAAATATTGAAGTTATCTCTTTTAGCAGTACTAATTTACTTGCTATCTGCTCCTGCTTTGTGCTCACTTCTCAATAGTTAAATTCACTCATTAGTTTTTATCGGTGATCCTATCATTGCCATCATTAGTTTGAATGTGTGAAGCAATATTACTATGTTATTCATTTATAATTTTCAACTTGACTCTAAGTTTCAAGTCATTGCTCGAGTATACAGCGCATGCAGCGGAGCAGAGTGAATGTGGATTGAAGTTGTAAGTTCACACTAACTGATATAATTCAAATAGGCAGATGACAAGGCAGAACTGTCACACGCATATTGTGAGGCGGTGTCCTCCTGACAAGCATGCTGAATGGCACACACTAACATTATTCACCACTCGCTGAGAGCAACGTAATTGTGTCTCGCTGAGCTGTGAAGTGTCCACTGACGGTTCACTGAAATCAACAATAAATGAGCTTCAGAGGTGGAGACCAAATGGAAATGGTCAAGTGTAACCCACATGAACTCAAATTCACTGATGAAAATTGATTTATTTTCAAATGGATTGATTCATCGTGGTTATTAATAACATCCAGTGCACTTGATTAACAACTCGAATATGTATTTTATGGGAGGAGGTTCTGAGGATTTGGGAATTTCAAAATAGGAAAAATGCCAATCGTGAAACGGATTTGATAAATTTTGAGTATATTGAAGCCTCATCGTCCACTGGAACCGTTTTCATCCGGAAAAGTCCGACGTCCGAACAGCTAGCCATTTGATTCAGTTTGCATTTTGGACGATCAGATTTTTTGGATGACAATGGCTCCAGTGGATGTCGAGGCTATATACTTGTGTAAAACATGATATGGAAGAAACGTTCAGTTTGTAATATCTAGTGATTTTCTCAATCAAATCAAATCAAATTTATTTGCCATAAAGTTACAAAACAATAATGGACAAAATGCACATATATACACAATTATACACCAATCAATACAAATACACATTTGAAGACGACTTACACAAATTAATCAAGTCCCCCTGAATATAATATTAAAATCGGTTATGTGAGTAAATGTGCAAAGTGTTAATGTAATTTTATTAATATTGTGGCCCGACTAGCATAAGTTAAAACTTGTGCGCTAGCCGTGATTCCGTGTGATTGTTGTTGCAAATGATATGATTCATTATTCTATAGGTGATAATATTATTGATAATGAAGTATTATTTGGAATTTATAAGAATGAATCATTCAACGGAAGAAATTTAAAATTAAGTTAAGTACTCAGTAATAAGTTAATAAGTAAATTAGGTATACAATAAAGTTAATACCGGTAGGTCTGCAATCACATTGCAGAAAAATATCATATTATAGAAAAGGGGCTCCAGGTATTTCTCTGTGAATTATCTTATAAATATGCTGTTTTCACATTCCAGAGATGAAGTTTCCACCTTGAAGTTTCGCCTCAATTTCTCCAGGAATATGGAGTCTGGGGCTATACCCCGGAGAAATGTTTCCTGAATCGGGGTTTTCATATGTTTTTAACTGATTGGAAGTTCTTAGACGCAAAAAGTGTAAACTCTCTAAATTTTTATTCAACTCAATGCTTAGAGCATGCATCTGAACACCTAAGAGTATAATTCCTTTCTTCCAAGAGTTTCAGATAAACCAGATGCAATGACAAATGATATAAAATTAATTGAGTGACTTTTGGCAATGGATCCATAAACCACAATGGATCCAAAATATATGTATTTCGGTAATCATCACCTATAAAAATCCTTGTTTTCTTTAAAAAATGTGAGTTTTTCCTCTTATGTACCGTAGCCACTAACTGTTAAAATATTTCCAGTAAATTCTTCAGAATTTTCCTCTTCTTCATTCATCCAAACGGTGCGCTACCACTGACAGAAAGTTCTAACAGAAAATAGACACAAATTCAAGCTTCAATAAAAACAAAAATATTCTATAATTCCCGTGCATCATTAGGTTATTCAAGGGAATCCATTTCTATAATCTGGCCAACGTTCATTTTAAACGAAAAATCTGAAGGCAGGGCAGCAGATGGGCATTAAACCGGTCTACCGCTGACCAAAAAAATCAAATACATCATTTTATGTGTCACTATTCATGACGCGGCGTGTTATCTGCGCATGGGACTGAGAATGAGAAGAGAAGCCTATCGCTGAATACTGCCATGATGATAAGGATGGTATCCAGGAATGAAGGGAGATGAATAGTCCAGATAGACTAGAAAAAATTAACAGATTGTTTGTGACGATTGTCCTGAATCAATGGAAGACTGAAAGAGAAGGGTTCACCTCGTTCTGATGAATAGGACCACTCTATGCTTGCTCAACGTACGTCTTTGTTTTATGCTGCATAAAATGCAAATGAACAAAAAACGGCGACCTAAAGAGGGTTTGACGTTGCATGACACCGCAATTAAATGTTTAAAGTACATTTTTTCCTCTCGTTGCCCATTCTATGTTTCAAAGCCGGATGTGGCTGGGGTAGCAGGCCTATGGCGTGATGCGAAACCGTCGAGCAAAACTCAAACATTACCGTTTCAAAGGGGTGTCTCACTACGCTAATAATGCCAGGCGTTTTTTGCCAGAAATATAGCCTTTAGTATGATGCTCCGGATTTGTCTTTGTTGAAGCCTGTGCTTGAGCTTGTCCATCTGTTGGTTTGCTCTTGAAATGATGCCAGCTCAAACTGACTTTATTCACGTGTAGACATGCAAGCTCGAGGGGAGATAACTACCAGGTTAATCCTGGAATGGAAACGCGAACGTTTCTGTTTGTATTGATTTTTACAACAATTGAAAGGATAAAATATTCGATGTCAAGAGAGCTAATTTGATGAAATGATTGAATTTGAAGTTTAACCTGAAACTTCAATACCCCTCCCCTCCTTCTTCACGAAGGAATATTTGCAGGTTGAGTGATTGAAAATACAGAAATTAAGTTCTCCAATGGATTGCTAAGAAATGGATTTAATGCTAAGAAACGAATGTGATCGAGAAACTTTCAAGAAAGAAATATCCTTGTAAGGCAATCATTTGATAATTCAATAAAAATAATTCCAAGACTAATAATTTCATTACGATATTATTAGACTATTCTGAGACTCTAGTTTTGAGACTCCAATTTTTAATAATTTCTACTAAATTTTCAGAGACTTCTCCACATCTTTAATTTGGTAATCTCAAAGTTCTGATTGTCCTTCAGCTAAATAAAAGCAAAGATCAGTTTGAAATGAAGAAGCTGAAATTTAGCAGCAGATTGTATTATGCAGATTGCATATAGCAGCTCGATTATAAAACTAGCTAGCACCTATAGTATTCAATTTTAATAATTCGATAAAAATAATTTCAAGACTAATAATTTCATTGCGATATTATTAGACTATTTTGTGACTATAGCGATCTATTTTAATATTGAACAATGAACAAGAATACGTATATCATGGTAATTCAAGGTATCGCTGAATATTATTAAATAGGAAATGGGAAACTCCAAGGTAAGCTCACACCAAAAATATTACAGGTTTGAACTTCACCCGTGATTATATAATTGAGATGCTGGTTTTTTACAGTGGCAGGAAAGTTGGATTGTTGGGTACTATAGAAAACGACAAATTTCCTCAGTCTGGGAAGTGAAGCAGCAGTCATGCAGTATACGAGGAATGGATTTTGAATAGCCATTGGTTGAGAGTCGAAGAGCGAACGGTAGGCAGAGTTCAGCTGGGCTTAAAGGCTCCGCTCCGAATATTTTTTGTTATTCAGAAACCGAAAGCAAGGAATATTGGACGGCTTTCGTATGCAGTGAACCATGCCGTATTGTGTCGTAGACTACAACCGCAGTTTTAAGAGGATTCGATCTAACGATGCATCAGGCCGTTTCGTTGGGGAAAAAAGCAGGCGAATAAAGGAGACATTGCTGAAGGTGGAATAGGAGGGAGAAAGAGAGGAAGGCTTGCACATTCGAGTGTATCTGGAATTATTTATCCTTGAGACCAGCAGCACAGCCGAGGAGTATTTTGTTTCTGTCGTTGCCATGGAGATGCCGCGAAAAGCTTCAACCCTCGCTTCCATATAAGTGGAGAACGATGCAATACTCTTCCTCACTCCTCGCTCGCATTCTTCTCTTTCGGAACGCCGTCTATCGAATATCAATGGTTGTTTCGAGGAATAATCCTCTCGATAAGATATTAGTGTGAAAATGTGTGGAATGTCGCTAATCTTCGGCTCAGCTGGTCAATTTTTGCTATTGTATTAATGAATCTCTTGCAATTAGATAAAGGATTCAACTGAAAATATATTAAATATCAAACTTATATTTCCAAATTTTTACTGTATTGGGATAAAATACTCAAAACCTAGAGTAAGATACAATTTTAAAATTCTCTAAATTATTTCGATCATGCAGGAATAATTTCAAACAGGGGTAATAACAGGTCTTTGTTTAAAAAGTCATGAAACGTAGAAATCCCTTCAACCTGGAGCTCTGCGATCCCTAACTATATGGGCTTACAAGATTATTGTTCTCCTGACCAATTGATTGAATAAGGACTGGTCTACTGATCAAATTTTAAGACGAAGACGTCGTAGACGCTTGGAAATTTTGGAGGAGAAGTTAAGCCGTCGGTCCAGCTGCCTAGATAGTAGTCGTTGAATTCATCTCTTATCATCACCCCTCCCATTCTCTAGAGCTCATGTGGGCATCATTTAAAAAAAACTTGATGCTTGAATGTAGTTGGAAATCGAGAAATTACTACTGTAATTTTGATTACATTCCCATCTTTGCCATAGAATAGTAGATTAAAACACTACTTAAATATTGTCATATTTATCTTTAACAATGTAATTAAATTCGCATTGTATTGGTTATGGGCCAATCGTAATGTAAATGATTCTAATCTTCAACTAAAATTTGAAGAGTTTAGAATTGAATTCATTAAAGAAATAAGGGACGTAGTTTACATGAAATGTATATTACCAAGATGAATGCAACAGTTATTAAATTGTCTTTAATTTGTATGATGCCTTGGCCGCCTCCCCATCACAATTACTCATCCACTGAGCGAGCATTCATTCCAATTTCGTCATTTATCGTTTTTCATTCTTGAAAAATAATTTAACTAGCTCTGGGAGACTAAAGGGGACATCAAAGAAAACAGAAAAATGCAGAGAGATGAAAGCAAGAATTTCTTTGACAGCCTTCTTTATTACGTTCAATGATCGTCTGAATATTGCTCGATTGTGAAAAATTCGCTTTATCTTTGAGGGGAAGAAGAAAGACACCAGAGATATTGGTTATCTGTTGTGGAATATGATGGCCCTTGGACATTATTTCCTTCAACTCAAGTGATAAAATCGACTTCAAAAAATAAATAATTGATGATTGGCGAAATTGATAAAGTAGCTTTCCGCTTGACAGAGGCTCACAGTGATATTCATCCAAAAAATACAAAACCTGAAAACGTCATGGAATACGTTTGATTTGAAAGGAAAATGACGTAACTTGCAATATTCTAGAGCTTCCGTACTTGAATAATTATAAACTTACTTCCAGCTTGATAATCAAGCACTTAACACTTGGTATATCACTGCTATATTGTAAACATGTTTTTAATATATGAATAAATTAAATTTGAATTTGAATCATCACAGCCAGTATGGTAACTATGTTGGATACGTATCAGTTTTTCAGGTCATAAGTAAGCCAGCCTAGAAAATTGCCAAATAGAAATTAACAAAGATGCGAACTACATTTTATATTTCTAAGTGAGCTTTAGCTTTACATAATTTATCATCTACACTATATAGGATCAATTGTTTAAAATATAATGTATTCAATAAACATAGATTTGTAACTTCAATGAAGAGTGGTCAAGGAAAAGACTCGAGAACAAGCATGGAGGAATACACAATATCAAAAAATATTTATTTTTTCGGAATCATCAGTAATTAAAAGTTGATACTTAGAGAATATTTCATGTATTAGAATAATATAGTATGTTTTAAAAAATATTTTACAAATATTATACGAGTTGGAAGAGGTGTGAAATCCGTGGTGGATACAATCTCTGGAATGAGTTGATACAGTGATATTTCACATTATTCATAGTTTGTACTGGTGCTGTAGATATTAACTTGGCAAACGTCTAAGGAAGAAGCCTATGCCTTTCTTGATCAAGATCCTTGGATGAATATAAATTTGTTTGTTTCGTATCTTGAGAATAAACTAACAGTCTAATTTATTTTCTCTAAAAAAGATATGAGGACAGAAAAAAGTACGACAGAAAAATTATTTTGATTATGCTTGTTAGGGGAGTCCGCATCAAATTCAGTGCGGTGGTTGAATTGATAATAATGATGTTGATCATGATGATGATAAAATGGATCTGCTAGATTCCGCTCAATTAGTTTTTGCCTGCTTCTGAATAAACGGAAAAATAAGGAAAAGGTTGTTGGAAAAATACGAGACTGAACAGAAGGAGAAAAATCCGGGGTGAAGAAAGAAAGGTGGTAATAATCTATTGTCAAATTGCCACTGGCAGTTATCATCATCATCACCATCACCGTAATAACAGTAATAATCATTAAAAACACCATCGTCAAAATAAGTACATCTCTACTATTGGCATTGTCTCTGGTTGTCGCTCCTGAAATAAACCTCCTTAAAAAGTGCTGAACCTCCTCGTCAACAAACTCAACTCCCCTCCTTGAAGCTACTCAGTAATTAATTAAGTGAAATATATTATTCGTTTTTCAACTTTTTTCTCATTCCCTCTTGAAAGAATCCGGATAACTTCTATCTCTAAAGCTTCATCTCATTTTCTGTCCCATTGTGAACTGTTACTGCTCTTTTGATGCTGTTCATTTAATTCAATCTTTTTCTTCATTTTTCAGTTTCATTATAGGAAAACTAAGAGGTAACAAGAAAATATGAACAACGGAGACAAATTTTCTGCTGCCCTTTGCTTTAGTCAACAATAAACTTTTTGTCTACCACTCTTTGTCAGATCTATTTTAATTATAATGATGGAATGACCATTGTGTGAAATCGACTTTTATAATCCCATTAGCTCAAACCCTCCTAATTTGGAACCGTTTTTCATATGGTCTGCTCGAATAGGCTCTTGGGAGTTTTCTGTTATCACTTTTGTATTTATTAATAACATTCTATAATTACGATTATTCTACTGTTGCTGTGTTATCAATATCAATGTGATATTTTAGAAGCATCTTACATCCTTGAATTATAAATACGTCTATTCAATCTGTCAGTTCAATGCTCCTTAATATTTTTTGAACTTTAATTTTAATCTTAATTATTTGATGAAAATCAAAATTCCGCAAATAGTCCTTGACCACTGGCTTGTTTCCAGGTAATCCAGGTTCAAAACATTTTCCATGAGTAAGAAATAACAAAAATTACAACCTCCTCCCATTGATAAGAGATGAAATCACACCTCCTCCTTACAATTGTTGTAAGAAATGAAAATTTTTTAAATTAAAGCATTCTTTCTATATCTATATGAATTTTTTACTTGTTTATTTGAGTTTGAATTTTTGAAGAGATTTCGACTGATCAGGTGTAGAATTAGAATGGATTCATTTCATTTTAATTTGAACTAAGATTCTTATCAAATCATTTTAAATGTGGAATCAAATATTTAATGCAAAAAAATACTCAGCACAAATAAGGAAACCCTATAATCGGCTTGACGGTTTTTACGGCTTTCTAGCTAACTTTTCTAAATTCATAAAATTCTTAATTTAAAAGTGAATATTATTCTCATGGAGTATTCCTGGACCAGAAATTCTTTTGTAAAGTGTTTGAAAATACAGTACATAAGCTTTGGAGAGAAAAATAATTCGGTATAGAAATACAGTAGTACAGGCTCAGACGCTCAGTCTAGTTTTTCTCTGCTATATTATAATATCATGTTTTTTGTATGTAATTGTATCATAAAAAATTATATGAATTCGAAACAAGGCGTAATTTAGAATCTCATGAGTCGTATTTAGAGGAGCTGGCTCAAGTGGTCATCCGTCCAATCTGAACGTTCAGGTATCAGTGAAACCAGCAATGACGTGAAGTGAATTGATTCATCGTAGTATTACAAATTCATCTTTACTATTATATTCTGATTTACCATCGGTACATATATTCATATATTCATCGTAGTATTACAATTATTCATCTTTACTGTTATATTCTGATTTACCATCGGTACATATATTTAGAACCCAGGTTAGACAGGTTCAAGAATGTCCCAGTTTGATTCAGGGCAACAACGCATCCATTTGCCAGTCTGTCCAGTGTCAATAGGTTGGACCTGCTATTTCTATTTCCAGTCAGCCGCGTGTTGTAGCTGTCCGTTACTATTTAATGGACGTGTATGGCTGCACGGACGGCTGTGCAGTTGTCAGGTTTTGTCAGTCATCGTCAGCTGGCAGAACAACGCTCGACAACTGAGTGAAGTTGTAGTAGTAGACCTCTAAATAAACCACCAGCAAATAAGCAGACATGTTGCTTGTAGGCAGATCTACGAGAACTTTCACTTATAAGCCTCAGTCACAGGATCACAGCAACATGTAGTCTACATTTTGTTTATCAAACTGATAATCCACCCTCGATCAAAGAAGATGTGTTGCAACATTGACCATTTTTAGAACTGGGACCTGTTTCATGAGAATTCAGAAGTCACAGGTGGACACAGTTTATTGTTATTATATTGTTTGGTGAAGCAGTAATAACGTAGAATTCAAGTATAATTTTGTCAGTGGTGGACACACTGGAATAGAACGACGAATAGCACGATGTACTATGAAGTAAATTTATACGTCTATTGTGTTTGTCTGCCTTCTCCCTGTATTAATGGACTATTAGGAGTCGTGATTATTAAAATGTTGAGAAAAAGGCCCCACTTTATAAGTGGCTAGAATTTTATTAACGAATAGAAATTTATTTATTTCTTGGGAGTGGAAGAAATAAATGTATATCAATTTTGTAAAAAATATATTGTGTTAAGAAAAATGATAAAGAAGTCTGGCAAATAAAGTAATATTTTGTGTAGTGTATGTAGTAGTGAAAGTGATATTGTGGTGGTTATCCATATGCAATGAACGAAATGAGAGTTGTCACAACCACAGATTTGTTAAAATATCGAGGTACCGACTTCGGTTTCTACACAATTGTCAATCTCTGGTAAACGGACAATGCCTGATAATATTGTAACTGGTGTAATGTTTTATTTTTTACATTACCGATTGCAAATAGAGTAATCCTAATGAGTTTTATAATTAATATTTTTCCTTGTCCAAGTATCGGTGACTAAATTTGATGAATGCGTTCGATTATTACGCTGCAAGACATCTGGTAAGCCTTCATGCGTTGATGTTGTTTCTTTGTACTGGGCCCAGTAATAAGTTGCCATCATAGCTCCACTTTTATTCTCTTTTGTGAAGCTGGATGATGAGTTTAGAGGTTAGACGGACTATGGGGGGGGGGGGAAGGGGTTGATGAGGAGGGGCGCAGATGAGAGCAGACAAGAAAACACATCATTTACTTACTTACTGGCCAGACCATCAATCAAGTGGTAAATTACACGGTGAAGAAGAGAGCTCTTGCTACGATGATTACCGACATCATTATTCTTCACAAAATATGTACCAGTAAGTGATAGGGCCCTTTCTCGCGAGCAGGCCCTTCCTTCTATTAGTACTACTGCCCTTCTCTGGTCAGCATCAGGGCCTTTGTATGATTACCAACTTGCATGATCGGACAGGACCTTTAGCAGCTGATCTGAGGCCTATTAAAGTCCACTTTACCACAACACTTCAATCGTTATCGTCATAGATAGTTGCTTTCTGTATGTAATCTATGGATAGACCATCCTGGGACCTGGGTAATCGCTATTTGAATAACTTATTGAATTGAATGATAAAAGACGAGAGAAAAAATCACCGGAGTAAAAATTTTTACTCAATGGCAGTAAAAATCTATAGATTTGATATTTTCATTCAAATAAATGTTATTAAGGTTATGACTGTTATTAAGGACATGAAGTTTCAGAGAATTCTTACTTCTTTTCCACAGTGCTTCAATTTTCATCATTTGTGAGCTATACTACATTGATATAGTATATTAACAGATTGAGCTAGATTAATGTGTATCGTAGGCCATATCAGGAACAATTCTACTTCTCATTCTATTCAAGAGACAATTCTATGCAGGAGAGAATTCTGGTTCTATTGATAGTCTGTGGCCATATCAAATATGAAGTTCATGAAAATATTGAATTGAATAGACTTGAAACTCCATTGGAAACATCATTGAATACTATTTTTTCATTGTCACGAGAAATAATCAGATTTATTGATTTGTTTTATAATTTCGAACAATAACACGGCAAAAAACCCCTTCAAGAATAAATAAAAAGTTTAATGTTAGTTTCTGAAAATATTCTCAGTTTGTAATTTGTATTCATCAAAACGATGTATTCAGAAAATTACTTAATGGTTAGAGAATCGTGTCAAAAGCTTAATGCTTCACCGATGCATTTCGACTTGAAACTTTAAGCATTATAGACTATTAAAAAGTAACACCCTAAAATGAGGTTTACTGACTAGGTTTAATTGAATAGAACAAGAAAGGTAATATCTAATCTCCAATATGCTTCTTATTTTTCTTTTGGTTCTATTATTCCACTCAACAGCTAAAGCAACAAATAATTCAATGCAACATGCAAGCAGCTCACCGATAAGAGTATCTTATATTGACGCATAATTGGGCTATTATATAAAGATGCAGAGTTTTTTGTAAAAATCATAATCATTGAACCAAGAAATACAAGAAATACATGATAAGTTCGAATAAAACGTACAATATGAAAGCACTATTATTTTTTATGTGTTCATCAACCCGTATGGTCTAAGCTTTCGTTCATTGGACGTTCCGTTGGGAAAAACAGTAAAGTAAGAAAGGTCTTGTTCAGTTTTGCCTCCGATAAGAAACTTTCTTGCAAACAATAAAGTTTATCGAAATAAGCGATCAAGTTTATGAAACAGGAATGAAGTTCTAGAGGCAAGACTGAGTAAGTCATGTGACGTTGATGAGGGGGGGGGAGGAGGAGATCAGTTGAAGTTTGCATGTGCTATGAAATATTACCGAAAGAGACGTCTTGGACTTCACTCTTTTCAGTTTTGCAACCCTTTCCCCAACGTCGCGACGCCTGATTTATATTAACATTTTTCTGTAAGAACGACAAAGTTGCAGGGAATAGGCCGTAAATCAAGCTCAACTCGGTTACAAGCGCAAATTGTCAACTGCAACTTTGCAATGACTCGAATTTATTCCACTTTTGTATTGGGACGAGTAGAGAAAGACCATCAACTCTTACAACTTACATGTCTGAAAAACATAAAGAATCTATGACACATGAGGTGTTCATAAAGTACAAACAACTAATAAGCTCATCAGTTCAAGCAAAGACAATTTAACTACTTAATATAGTCTACTCTATACTATACTATAGTTACTATTATCTTTGGTTCTAGTTACTATTATCTTTGATTCAAGTCACTAAACATTTAAGAGCGTTATTAAGTTTTCTACGTTTTGAAAGAAAATAAGACAGACATGATTGAACAATAATTCGTCATTTGTTTCGGATGTGAATTGAATTGTTTGGAATCTTGGATACTATTTCTAAACCGTCGTAGAGTTTTCCATAATAGGATAAAAACACAAAATTTAACTTTTGGCTATTTCTACTGAAACAAAAATCGCTCAATTAGAAAAGCAATGTTTTGTGTTTTTATTTCAATACTGCTGTTTTCAGCAGTATTGACACTATGTAATATTTTAGTTGAAACCTGTTTTTTTTTTATAATAGTTCTTATATATTCTCTGAATGAGCTCAAAAAAGGTTTGCATAATATATAAGTTGAAAATGTCATTCATTATGACCACACAGGCACAGGATTTTAAACACATCCAATCGAGAAAATGTTTCACTTTGAAGAAAATGATAGAATGTTGGCATAGTAAATGCATCAAATCAGCTCGACCTTTGGTTTTTTTTAAATGTCAAATTTCTCATCAACTCTACTTCTAAACTTCAGAATGACGCCCATCACTCATCGAATGAACCCTACTCTGTCAAATATAGAGATTTTTTCATCTTTGAAGCTACTAAAAAACAGTCTTTATCACCAGACAAGTCTATTCTACTTGTGGAAAACTATGTATAAAACCGTACATAGACTCAAATTACTGTGAATATTCTATTTAAAATGTATTTTTCTCTTTCTACAATTCGACTAGCATCAAGAATGAAAGATTGAGGATTATAAGATTATTACTATAAATTATATACGTACATCAAGACTCAAACTAGACTACCAAAAGTAGTTTTACCTCATTAAATTCTGTGTTTAAACTAGTATTCAAAAGTAAATCTTCTTATTTTTATTTCTCTTTGATATAAAGTAGGCCCATGTAGTTTTCTAGTTTAATTCTCAATCTATTTTCCTATTCACCATAAATATTCACTATTAATGTATATATGATTGAAGAAACCACCAATGGAGGTGATTATTAAAAACAAATACAATAAAAATGGAACACAACTCAGCAACTGATGCTAAAGTAGTGGAAGCACACACGTTTACTCTTCATATTCCACATTACACTTTATTTTAAATTTTTTTTCAAAATTTTCATTATATTATTTCTTATTTTTTATATGGCATTCTCATCACATCGTTTTTATACTGAGGAGGACTCCTATTGAGTCCTTCTATTGAGCACTCCTTAGTCGTCGATTTATAAAATATGAGCGTGATACTTTTCTTCCTCATTGCATTTATAATCTTATTTATTTTTTTTTTTTTTTGGTGATCAATTCAATTAGTCTGTTGTTATAGTCTATTCTCTTAATGTTTGTTACCTATCTTCCCAAGATAATTCTTATCCTAGTTCCACTCTCCAATGGGAACAGTTAATTTAGAGAATTAGAACCAAATTAATGAAATGGCTAATGCTTTCTCCACCACTAATATTAATGCTCGTCAGCCACTTAAGCCAAAAGAGTAACAACTCGAAAGAGGATAACTGGGGGAAAACGGAAGCAGGATTTTCTTATCTCAAGCATCCATCAATTATGTAAATCCAGCTTAAATTGGAATTCAGTTCGCTCGTCCACTCCAACAAAGCTATAGTCTCAATCAATTATGACTATCTGTTTGCCCCGAGAGTGTGAGTTGAATTCATGACTTTTTAAACCTTTGATAGATACCAGCGTAATCATCTCAAAGACAAGACGCTGTCTTTTGTTTCGATAAACACCTGCATTTTTTAAAAGCCAGTTGCTTCTCAAGCCCTGTTTCTTCTTTAAGTAACTAACGGCTGGTCAGCTCTGAACAAAGTTAATCATTAACTGAGAAAATGGTCACTCAAGTGGCCATCTACATCGGTCTATTACCGGTAGCTTAGTGAGAGATAAAATGCTTCAAGCAGGTGCAAAATCGATCTATCTACACAACTAGACAACTCTTTATTCAAGTTTATTGTTGAAACAGACCTTCACAAAGATCACAACTTCTTCCTCGCCAGGAGAAACGAAACCCATTTTTAACGAAGCATGGATTAATATAGTACATAATATTCATTGAACTATTATAATATAATAATTATTTCTAGTATTATGCTAGGTTAATTATTATTTTTTTTCGAATATGTCCTTCCATCTTTTTTCAATAGAATGTACTTTAAGTATTATCATGTTTAATCCCTTTCCCTCTTAACATCTATATTTCCTCATAATCACTTTTAATTATCTGAACCCCCATCTTCAAATTTATAATAATTTTTTCTTTTCAGTTTATTGTTTAATTAAAAGCATGCTTACCCATTGCAAGTTTATTCTATTCGTTAAAGGCACCTGCTGTGAAATCTGTTCAGGTTTAACGGGACCATCTTGTAATTTGTTTTTCATTAAATGAAATGATTGATTGAAAACTACCGATAAAATTTTGATTTCATGAAATCTGTTTCTTTTTTTTTGACAATTTAATGACTCAAAATATCCTGATCAACTCTGCATGTTCATATTATTCACTCATTCCCGTGCTCTTGAAAACTCGGAAAAAACTTATGCTCCATCTTCCATTTAAACTGATTCCGAAATTTTCGCATAATATTATAATTCTAAGAAATCAATAAATTTCTCAAAAAAGTAGTTTACCACGGTTTGAAGAACTTACTCAATTGACGGAATTGGAATTGTATCCTTTTTGTATTACTACAATTCCTGATCGTTTTATATTTAAAGGAAAAGTATTAAACATGTTACCCTTTATAGAGTGATCTTTCTTATAACTGAAAAACCATAGACTAACTTTACTATACAGTTAGTCTATTCTAAAGCGTTCAAAGATACTTAAACATGACCGTTGAAGAACTAGTTGAAGTTGAAGTTTTTGAGTGTGAGCGTTTGAGTACGAGTGCGAGTGTGGTGGCTGTTGACACTTTCCAGGTGAAAGATGAAGGTTGCCTCGTTAGTGCCACTTGCCACTTCCCACTCGCCACTTGCCACTTGTCACCAACTCGCTACTTGGAGCCTCCAAGCTGTGCGCTGACCGGAAACGTTTATTATCACCACAAACGCGACGGCGACAGTCTGCTTGGTTCCGTTGCTTGCTTACCTTATAAATTCGCCAACCGTTTGTACTTTGAAATCTTGCCCGAGTGACAATTTCACACTTATTAAAATTTTCCACCGGAATAAGTTTACACAATACGACCATAGATTATTAAGCGGTAACAAAATTCTGCCAATTAGAGATTAATAATAGAGAAACATGATGGCTCAGCTAACAGCAAATTGCTTATAAAGTTGTAACTCCAATTTGTTTATTTAAGAGTTTGGTACCCAGTGAGCAACACACCAAATTACCAGTGGCGAAGCGTGGTATGCTTATTTGGTCATCCTATAGGAAATATACCCGGCGATGACCAAATAAGCATACCACGCTTCGCCACGGCAAATAACACATCCATATAATACGTATACAATGGTCACATGTATAGTAAGCAGTCTATATGCAATGTGTGACTGACCCGTCATGATAGTAAAGATAAGGTTGCAATTTATCACGGTTTTTATCTATAGGTTACTTTAAAATTCTCTCTCTTCGTGCTATTGGGATCTAACATCTGAAAATAATATACGAGAGCAGGAAGGAAAACTTCTCTTCTCCATTCAAGCTCTACGTGTAATTAATCCTTTCAATTGTTTATAAAATCAGAGTTTTACGCTAGAAATGTGATTCAAAAATCGTATATTGATAGATGATCATTTAGGCTAGGCGTACTACATTGGTTAGTCAAGACAAGACAAGATTAGTCACGTTTAGTCACAATAATTCACATTGTTGTTTATGATGCAGCACTCACTGATGCAATGACTAATCGGTGTGTGTTGCTTCATAAGCAACTATGTGAATTACTGTGACTAAACGTGACTAATCTTGTCTTGTCTTATCTTGACTAACCGGTGTATGCCTAGCCTAATATTCGTGTAAGTTAGATCATGGGGAACATACTGAACACGATGATGAACATTATGACACTATTACGATCTTGAATAGTTGGATTATACCCCACATAGACAGGTTTACAAAATCATGATCCTTTTTTCGTAGGCCTCATTATCTTTTCTTCTTGCTCTAATTGAATTGAAAACATATATTTTAAATGAAAAATTTGAATGATCACCACATCTTTATTAACTGGGAGAAAACGTCTAAAAATAAAATGTTGTCACCGAGTGTTTGCATCGTTTTTCATCGAGCTCATTGTTCTGAAATGGACACACTGTGAATTTCAGTTTGCTTTTCCACCCTTGCCGTGTAACTTAATCAATTATTAGGTTTGTTTTGTCGTGCAATTAGCGACAGTGAGAACTCACTCCCCTTCACCCCCCAACAGCCAGCTCCATTTCCACTTAACATGCCACCTCCACCCCCCCCCCCACGTTATGACTCCACCCCCTATCATGAGACCACCCCCTTCTCCTACCATAAGTCCCTGTGTTTTTGCCGAAGCAAACAGAGCTGGAGAAGAAATGAATTAAGCGTCACAGTCACCATGAACCATGAGGGGTTGGTTGTAGTAGGGAGGGGGTTTCTCGTATACAGGGGTGGGGTCTGCAATAGTGGTCGCACTTCCACCCCCACGGGTTATGGATTAATAAGTAGCCATTATGCTGGCTGTTTACTACCCGACTCATGCCACTCACTCTTCACCATTATAGGTGCTTGTCTGGAATATTCGGGGTAGATTCAGTAAAAACGTATTCCCTAATCCGTACTAAACGTAACATTTCCTATTCCATACTTTGCAACGGAATCACTAAACCATGAAAAGTATTCAGGATTGAAATGGAGAAAAACGCGTACTCAAACATATAAGTACTTTCATTTCAGAATACTGTATGAAGTTAGGGTACCTTATAAAATTTTTGGAAAGCAATGCTATTCATTGTTCTGAAATGGACATAGGCTACTGTAAATTTCAGTCCAAGCAAAGGGTGTAAAAATGGTTATTATCTATTGATCTATCAATCTTTATTTGTTGTATCAAAGACAAAAAGCCTCTGAATTATTTAAGAAATTATATTGAAGTATATTGAATTATATTGACTTTTCGAATGATATGGCGATTTGGGAACTGCTGAGAAGCGGTCTAAGAAAGATAGATAGATAAAGATAGATAGGTATAATAAATATAGATAGGTCAATAGGTATCAGTACATAGACTAAAAATTTTAATAATTCTAACATTAGCTATGTCCACACCTTGTCAATTCTCGTTTCGACTTTCGTCATGCATGTCGTCTTGCTGCTCTTCTTGCGCTTGAATATCGAAGTTAGACGGGAAAACGAATGCTGCACCGCATGCGTCATGTGCTGCACAGCATGCGCTATGACAAAAATCGTAAAGCAGACAAAAATCGACCAAGTGTGAACATAGGGAATGAAATGATATTAAAAGATTCAACTTATCCAATTGAGAGAATTTATTGCCCCACTTTCTTCAAGTTTTTTTGTCAAGCTCGAATTTTATCCCCATTATTTTCCTCATCTACAGTAAATTTCTTCATTTTGATTCTCTAATCATTTCCCCTTTTTAAAAGATCAGTAGTTTTTCTGATACCAAAGACACTCAAAGATATTATTTACTGAATAATAAATTCCAGAGACCTACAGGTTATTCTCAAATTGGAGTTGATTATATTAAACATAAGGATCAGAGGACATGCTATGTATCATACTTCTCAGCTAGTCTACTTTTTACTTGACTGATAAAAAAAAATTGAATTCCCAGGGGCACAAAGGTCTGATAAGCCTAATCTTCAATTAACTATTTTAATTTTTGTGATTGTTAAAAGATTAAATGAATTCAAACTTTTATCATGCATTCGGCTCAAACCGTTGTTTCTCTATTAATTCAACTTGATTTCTCATTGAACCCATACTAAAATGTAACTGAACTGTATAGCAGGAGAAATAAGAGCGAAAAAAGGTTGATTGTTGAATGAAGGGGGAACAGAATTGGAAACTAATCTGCAACTTACTTGTACTCAATTAGACTTCAACGACAATGGTGGAGAGCCCAGGAGAATCCAAGTTGGCGCACAAGAGCAATTAGAAAACTAAAGGGGAGTTTCCGTTAAGAATAGAGGAGGATGGAGATGAAAAGAAGAAGAGCAAATAGAAACGCAATGGGAAGCAAGAGGTAAGAGAGGCAATGGGATTGTGAATACTCTACTTTACTTATGGAGCCTTCTTCTACGTTCTCTTGAGTACTGTGAAGTGATGGGAGGGAAATGCAAAAATAGAAACGTGAAATAGAATAATTGGGAGACTGAATACTAGTACCCACGCAAGTACTACTCGTACTAAGTAAAGTTATCATATAGTAAACTATCTAATATCCTTGGTACTATCATAGAGAAGAGATAGTGGTTCTAATCTGTTATTCATGGTACTATGATATAGTATTATATCGTAGAACTCACGTTTTAACACAATCTCCTTGATTTGGTAGTTGGAGAGACTTTATTCGTGTATAATTCTTATTCCCAAGAATTTATCAGAATGAATTCAAAAACTTATAATGTTAACTTAATGTTATCAAGGGCTAAATAAAATGTGTTGTCAAAAAATAATTCAATATTTTATTTTTTTTCAATATGTTGCTAGATTTGTATTTTCTTCAGCTGCAGATCGTTTCCAGAGCTATTTTTCAAAATGATCAAGGTGAAGGATGATAGTCTGTGCAAACCCTGGAATGCAGTGATAAGTCTTATGACAAGAATACAAGAAAATGAGCGCACAGTTGGCATGTTTTTTTAACGCGACAAGCCAGGTATACTTCTCCACTATGATCAGTAGCATAGCCATCTTCAATAAAGAAATCAATCAGCCTTCTCCAAATGTATTAGAGGAGGCTATGTCAAGTGTTATTTGGCAGCACTGCAGTCCATAAGCACAATCTGTGATGCGTGGTTTGCACAAACTATAATTTAAACTATCAGTGTTGTTAGGCGATTGAATTAAATTGAATTCAATTGAATGACTACCTTTATTTTTACCTGGGAGGGCGAATTTGGGGCGCGTTCGGCCCTCTCTTACAAACCCTCGATTGAAGGTTGAAGAACAGTCGACAATTATAGATTCTCTAACTAGAAATAAATTCAACATTGACCAGGCTCATCATAATCCACAAGTTGTTATATTAGTGAATGGGAGAGAGTTCAGTTTTTTGTGGTATGGAATCAGAGGTATGAAACATGAATAACTCGTCGTTATAATAACATGCAAGTCATGTTAAACTGTTTGTTTTTCAAAGTCTGTCGATCTCAACTTTATTGAACAAGGTATAGCCTACAGAAGAAGTTTTTCATTTGAATTTTGAGTTATCTCAATAAAATTTCAACGGAATAGGTCTACCATGAGCCACGCTTAGCATGTGTGATAAGAATGTTCATTCACAGAATATTAGAATTTTTAATACATCTGCAACATATAAAGAGTATTTTATGTAATATAGTAGTTTTGAGCAAAATGTTCCATGCAACAGTGTACATAATAAATTGATTGTATCCTTAATTATTGAAATAGACTTCGATAGAAGCCAGAGAATCTTTCTGCATTCAAGGACTTCGAGTTTATTACTACCCAACGAGAGGATATTGTGTTCTAGAAAACAAAGAGATGTTATTTAGCTCTACATTCTATGACCTTATGTTTCACCAACACTTAATTCGAAATTCCAACTCGTTTCAAGTTTTTTCTGGAGCGCGATCTTGTTTGAAGCTTCCGTTTTAACTGAAAGTAAATAGCTTGAGATCTACAGTCATTCTTCAGTAGAATTTGCTTAGCAATGGTGTCTGTGGTCTTTTCCCTTATTACGTATTAGGTGGAGTGGAAAGTGAAGGTTCCACTAGCAGCAAAATGATAATGGAACGATGCGAAGATCAGAGAATAAGTGGAGAAGAGATAAAAGATAAGCGAAAAAGAGAAGGAAATTGTCGGATGTAGCAACATAATGGTTTGCATACAGCCAATTTGTTGTAATATCATCTAGAAGGCATAATACCTCTTCTTCTTACACTCCTGTGTTGATTTTGAACTCAATAATAAGTTGATATTGTATGGCGGGGCCTCGTGGAGTAAACTCCTTTTATAATGTCGAATACGAGATGCGAGTTTCATCATTTCAACGTTCATCATGATAGATAATAGGCAAATTTGTACTTTCAACGTCAGTTATAATTCTGTCAAATGCTGGACGCATTGTATAATATGTGTTTAGCAAGGGTTGAAATCTTTATTAATTCCCAATTTTTTGTAGAAATCCTATAATTTTGTAAGGAATTTTTGAAGTGATGAACTCTCCAATTAAAATTCGCATCTTTTTCAAATGAGTGAAAAGCGTACCTCGCCATTCTTATACACATTGCCTTGAAGTATTTAGAAAAATACCCTTATTTATAAACTTCATAGATTTGTACTGGACTACAATTCTATTAATTAAATACCAATCATTGTTTTTGACATCCTTGGTATACTACTTTCGTAACTTATAAAAAGTTCAAAGAATTGAAATGAGATTAGTTTCGTCATGGATTAATTGCCAATTTCTTGATTTCAGTCACTATTAGTGTTAGTAGTTGTTGGCCGGCATTTTTTATTGGTACGAGCCGGAGATTTTAAGTTGAAATCAAAATAATTAATAACTTAAGGGTTTTGAGAGCCTAATAGATAACATCTATGAATTTCATTTTATTACATTTAAATGAAAAACTATTACTCAATCATAATAATGATTTGCAATGAGAAGCAATTGAACAGTTGCAATATCCCATTTCTTTCTCTTTTCATATTACTCAATAATAATTGTAATTTCATTGTAAAGCTGGGCGTAACATAGTGTGCTGTCTTTGATATTTTCTGTAAAATTTTAGTGAGTTATACCGTAATTTTATTGTAAAGAGAGCTACCAAAATATTTCTCAGTTTTCGTTCATACGGGATCACTTTATTATTCACTATGGATTAAGAATGTGTTTTCCAACAAAACGTACACTAGAACTGAACTTCAGAAAGATTTTCACGGCATTGGAGGTAATAGACTAGAGTATTAATCATGCAGTAATAATCTGGATGATATTACAGTACTGTAGTTGAAACTCTGACATTATTAGTAGCTAAGGAATACTTCACTTATTTTTATGAACATCTCTGTCAGCCGCTAATTGATTTTTATCAATATTAATCCCGATAATATTAATCAAGGAAAATACTAATATATTATACTATAAATACCATATACTATATAGTATATAAATACCATACACAATTGAGGTATATTGTGAAACAACATACGAGTAGATTTTTGAGGAATTCAAAAATATTTTTGACGAATTTTGAAGATTTCCGCCACTCTCAAAATAAACTTCAGAATGAAAAGCTGCAGAAATTTCGTTCAATATATTGTTCTAGATTCAATAGGTTTTTATACCATCTTATTTTAAACCATCTTCATCTAATGTATCATTTTAAAATTTCAATGGTATCAATAACAATTTTTCATGAAGTTACGGGGAATTTCTAATAGTGCTAGTGCCCTTTTGGCTGTTCGATTCAGCTGTGGGAATGTCTTTTTTGGATGGAGTCCCACATACTTTGTTCGCCCACCATTTATTTTATCCATTGCACTAATAAAGAATTCAGTGCGTTTGGTAGTTGTCAGGGGAGCTGCTAGATGTCACGAACCACATGGAGGGGTGACATTAAGCGTGTACTTTCACCATTTTTAATGTCTGAAAATGATATGGCGAGAGCAAATGGAGCGTATCAAGAGCAAAAGCCTGGCCGCCTTCTAAAATTTTTATAACAGCGGTGTAATTATAGTGATGTAGCCTACACGCCCTCGATTTCCTCTGGCAAGCACTCTTCAAATAAGGTAGGCGCTCCATTCCCCCTTCATAGCCGAAAGTAGTTGTCTCCTTCACAGAAGTCTATGGCTCTTTGAATATGAAAAAGTGTAATTATCTCCGAGTGAGCATAACCACTATCAGCACTAAACTTGGACTTCAGCTAAAAAAATAATGGGGCAAGTACCAAAATAATTTTGAAAAGTAGCTCTCTGCTTCTTTCCAACATGATTATCAGTTGGATTGACTTACCAGAGTCAATATAATTATGGAAATATCAGTTGGATTGTGGACTGCAAGTTAATGATAGTGAAAAATGGAATAATGATATAATACGGTAATTAGATTGAAATAATCGCATTCAGATAAACATTTATGATTCCATCTCCATTTATATCCTTATTGATGGACATATTGATATCAATTCCTTCAGTTCCTTGGATCTCTACACTTGCATGCTGTGCTCAAGTTAAAGGAACCTTCAAAATTGAATAGGAGAGAAATGAAATTAGTCATGGAAAGGAGAATATTATTAAAATCTGACATAAATTTAATAACGAATATAAATTATGTCCAAATAAGCAAGAAATACTATCTATTAAATTCAAGGTGATATATGAGGTAAAGGACAGTATGTAGGTAAACATTGATTATTCCTAATACTCCAAACATTAACATTTAACCTAAAATTTGTTGATTCCTATCTCAGCTTTACATTTTGATCAATCAACCATAATGACGTGGACTTAATTTGTTTTTGTTTACAAATCACACCAGGATTAAAGTTTTGGATATGATTTTTCATTTCCGACTTTCTGTCGGAATTTCTGAAGGATTATTGAGAAGTACCTCAGTTACCAAGTTATTTTTTTCAGATTTGTGTAGTTTCAATACGGTTATAATGCAGTAATAGTGGGTTGTACCAACCAATATCAACTTTAATTTTCCATCAGTTGGCACTTATAGCACTGATCAAGGTTTTATTAAGCTGATCTTAGTTGATAGAAACAATCAGGATTAGTCTGTGAAGATCTGTATTTAGAATGAGGCATTTCTTTCAAGTTCAAATTAAAGCGCAATTTCCACAGAATTCATGATTGTCAATAATATAAATTGAATATTCTAATTGAATTCATGATTGTCAATCAAGAATTGACAATTTTAATTGAGATTATTAAATAGTTTGAAAACATCAAAAGGCGTTCCTGTTTCCGTTCATCCAAAAACGAACCTGTTTATAAATCTTTGAATTCTTAACATCCAACAGTCATGACTGGACTGCGAGGTAAGAAGTGAAGAGGTTTAATGTAATATTTTTTACAAAATTCATAATTTATTATCAGAAATCAATAAAAACTTTATCAGTTAATAAACGTATCATGTAGCCTAAATCAATTGGAGCTGAATGTATGAAAATTGAAAATGAAAGGTGGACTAAATCTAAAAGCATGAATGAATAATATGTGTTTAAAAAAGGAATTTGAAAGAAAAGTATGACTTTCAAGACTTTTAAGGTGGCTGTTGAATGACTGATAAGGAAAGTGTTGTTTGAGAAGGAGGTTGGTGAGCTTACAGGTACGTGGCAGCGTTAATGGTCGTGTGATTGGGCGAGTTATTTGTATGCCGGTCGTGTGAGTGTGTGTGTGTGCCGTAGTGAGGCGTATGTGTGCGGTTTCCTATACGGTGCCGTTGGCAGGGAGGAAGTGGCATTTTGTGCATGGCCGATACTAACGCGAACACTCGCTGATTACGGGGGTAGACGCACCAACGCGCACCACCCTGCACGCGCACGAAGGTCAAGTTGTACGAGCACCCTCACACACACGCACAGCCGACGCTTTGTTGACGCCGGAGTGAGCGTCGGGAAGGGGGGATCGATACCAAACACACACACACAACTAAATATAAATTGCGTGAAAAAGAGAAGGAAGATTGGGAGAATGAGAAAGAAAGCGACGCTGGCGGAGCTCTGATGTATGACGTTTACGTGGGGGAGGAAATAATAAATATGGCCGCCCCTGTGTGTGCCATGCTGTGAGGGAGAGGCCCTCCTCCTCCCCAACATGTGGGGAGCTGCCCTCCGACCATTCACCCCACGCCATTTTTTCACATTTCTTTATCATTCGCGAGTCGAGTTTTTCAACCATCCCTCCTCCTCCTCCACCCACCCACAACAACCTCCTTCTGGCGACGACCCATGTGCGCTCCCTGCTATCTCCATCTTGAAAGAAGAAGGGAAACTCCACTCCACTCCACTTCCCCCCCCTGCCCTCTCCACAACACACGATTAATAATAATACCACTGCAGACGTGATGGCCTATACACGACGTTCCTCCCCTGTGTACCCCATCCCTGCTTGTTTACGGGGAGAAAAATGATAAAAACGAAGAGAATCAGGAGGAGACGAGCGATAAAGAAAAATCCGACGACAGGAAGGGAGAAAACCTTTCGATCGTCGCATATCTACCTCCGCTATTGCCGTAAACCAAATGATTTTTCTGCTGGTTAATGCTTCTGCAGCTCCTACTTTACACTGCCTTCAGAACCCCCCGTCATTTTCGAGGGACAATCGACTTTCCCTTATCGTATTCTTGTAGTCTTCGACTGTGCCTGGTAAAAATGGATATTTCAAAAATATAGCCCATAACATTTTTTTGTCAAACAGACCTACACAAGTTCTAAAAAGAGTCTTGATATTGAGTCAATAAAAAGATTCATTTTCTCCCTATCAATAAAACAACTATTTTACATGGAACAAACCTTTGTTATATAAATCTGGTGTTTTGCTGCAATAATTCCCTACCCCACGTTATCTTGTTCTCAGGTTGAGTCTTGAATTCTTGTTGAATAAAATCTTATCAATTGTATCTGGAATGGATAGATGCCCTTGTAGCATGAGCTCTAAATCCTACATACATGTTTGTAATACCCATAATTCAATGTACATATGTATTTGTTACTCAAAACATAGTTTTGTTCAGTTTTGAGTTATAGTAAAAAATAAGCTAGAGACAATAATTGGATCAACGAGGATTAACATTTATTATTTAAGACATTATTCGATTTCCGATCATGGATGATTCCGGATTGTTTGATTAGATTAACGTCTGGAATTTTCAGGTATAGCCTAAGCCTTAGCCTGGATTAACTTTTAACATGTGGAGAGCCTAATGAATACCATCCGAAATTTAACAACCTTTTGCTTTTGAATTTGCTAGAAGGAGGAATTACCAGACATTAGAAAACTTGAAACACTTGTTTTCTTCCTATTAAAGCATTCTTCATTATCTAATTACATGTATATAAATGAATAGAAAAGGTATAACAAGTTTTATTCTCACAAAAATGCTGTTACATTACGTGTATGATGTGATGGATTGATTGCTGATGCCTCGCATGTAAGCTAACTGTGTTGAAGTAATCTCAGGTTTTCAACACTTCTAGAAATCAAGCTCTTGTATAATCAGTGGAATTTTCCTTTGCTGGACCAATACAACAATACAAAGGCAGTCTAGTCTAGGCTATTCATATTTTCTGTACCATACTTCTTTCTGGATCGTTGAGTAACTTTGAAGATGTGTTCCTTCTGTAGTCTCGACCTCTGAAAAATTGAATATTTATTTTGTCAATATTTTTAAAGTGGTCTTTGAGCATTGATATTATCATTCAAGCCAATAAAAGATCCACAGGATATGTATGAAGGACTTTATTGTACCCTGGTTGAACTGTACTAATCACTTTACTTGATTTCGATCATCATTCTCCATAAATAAATATTTTTATGGCCTTTTATGACGAAGATATCTTTACAGGCTCTTTATGGTTTTTAGGCCTTCTCAAATAGTTAATAATTGATTCGTATTCTCAAGTGATGGATTCCTGGATACAAATATTTTAGTAACCATGTGATAGTTCTCATATTTTATCACACTGGAGAATGAGAGAATATTCCATATAAATAAAATAAATACATAAATATAATTAAATAAATTAATTAATAAAAAATAGATAGATAAATGATTGATGTGTTGTTTGGGTGTTTGTAAAGTTTGTGTTTGACGTGCGATAAAAATTGAAAGATTACGAAGAGGTAGAAAAGAGCGAGTTCAAATAACTTTATTTCTCTCTCAATACCTATGTCATAGAAAAATGTATTTCATACATTTTTCCTATTTTATTTCATTCAAATAAGTGACATAACTCTCCATCTCGTTGGAGAGGCAGCAATTGAAATCTGAATAATGCGAATCTGATTAGCAAAAAATGCAGCGTGGCAGATGGAAGAGAGCGGTGGAAAAAATAATCCTCACTTCTGAAAAGAATTATTGTATACTTTCGAGAGCGGGCTTCCGAGTCTCATAGCCTGGCTTATTAAAAGTATCAAGTTATTAGGCGATGAATGGGTGGAAGGGGGGCGCGCCTTTCCGTACCGAAACGCAATTAAGTAGGGTAGTGGATTAGGAATAATATTGAATATTGTTGAGAAACGCGGTGGAAATTCTCGAATCGGGTAATGAGGTTTGAGTCTTTTTAAATCCTTAGCGTTGATTGAGGGTGCTCCACAAAGCGGCGGCTCATTCTGTAATGATGTTAATGATTGGTGGTTGAGGTATTGAGTTATTAATCAGGACTTTGAAACCTAGAATGATTATTGGAACGAAGTCGATTTTTTAAGAGTAGGAATCAAGAGTAGAGGTGCTCGACCACGAGAATTTGTATGTTGAAGATTTATTAGCCTTTTTTAAAGTTCAAAATTGAATTAGCCAATCCGTAATGACTATCAGATGTAGTGAATATTGATGGATATTTTTGGAAAACAAAGTCGATCTATTATTATTTCCATTATTTTCAATAGTAGTGTAAGCAACTACAACAAAAACTGAAAATTTATTTTAATATGAAATTTAAAATTGATTACTAGTTATTATTCTAACTTCATGCGAAAAAATTAGTTATCAAGTCTAGTTCATGATTCTATTGTTGTTGATCAAAAACTTGCATCACATTGTCTTAAAATGGAGAATATAATAATTAAAAATTTCTAAAAGAATTCTTGGAGTTCTTTCACACAATGTTCACTACTTGTGACTTTTTACTGATACAGAACTCTCAGATTTACGTACAAATGTAGGGAGCAATTGCATGTCTCTTTGAGTCTGACGTGATAGTAAATCGAATTGAAATAAATTTATTTCTCGAAAATTTACAAAAATGTAATATATGAATTTTGATGAATAGAAGAGGCGGCTACTGTTACAAATACGGCAGAAAAATAATAGGAATTATACCTACAAGACTATACTGTCTGTGTGTGGAGGTGAAATCAGTAGGTCCAATTAAATTATCCCTAAATTTCCTTCTAATTTTTAACCCTCCCTTCAATAAGGATCCCTAATTTGTAGTTGGACAACTAGTTGAATGTAATGAAAGAATGTAATTGGTACACGTCGTAGCCTACATAGTTCCGGTACGGAAAGTACCTCTAGGGATAAACTTTTCCATTGCGACATTCATCAGAAGTTGTATAGGTGGAAGCCTCAGGGGTTTGTCGGAGGTATCAGGAGGCGTGGGAGAGAGGTTGTCTGGCAACAATAATAGCCTATTGACGGCCAGAGACAACAATAACAAACAATCGGTAATGAGAGAATCATATTTCAGTGTGCCTCGGAGCTTATTAGCGTTTGGTAGTGGAGTGCTGGCTGGCGGCGCCCCGCCGTCACGGCAAGAGATGAGTTGAAATTTATTATTAATATTAATGAAAAAAGCCGGATGGACCCTATGGGGGCAGCAAACTTCAAACGCGCATGCGCCTCCGTGCCGCCCCCATCCCGTCGGGGGCGGTTGTCATGGCAACCGTAACGGTTGTCTCGCTCTTTTTTCCATCTCTCGCACCCTCTTTTTCTTCCTCTTTCTCGTTCAGTGGTAAACGTCGAGAATGGCGTAGCTGCTGCGACCGTCGCCGCGACTCATGGTGACGGTACGCAGTGTTTAGTGGCTCATGCAACCAAATCAATCAATACACAATTACCGCAGCGACAGCAGCAATTCATAGATTTCCAAATCGATCGACGACTCTGGGGCATTAGCGATTTTTACGGCTGAATTGATACATAATTGATGAGTTCTGGGCCAAAGAAGTCTATCCAATAATGACAGGAAATTGGACATGTTGTCCGACTGGAAAACCTCTGCTGCAAAGCTGATTGTGATTTCCCCGGGAGTGATTTCCCCGCAATTTTTGTATGCCATACAAAACGAATAAAGATGGAAAAGTGTCTATTGGATAATAATCGAAATTCATTTCAAATTGAACTTTTACTTGAAAATTGGAGAGTGGGATGTTTAAATAAATGAATAATAATAATAAATAAATAATTCATTTTTCTGCAGAAAAGGTAGAAAGAATAGAAAGATCTCTGAATAATTCATAATTCAATTTGGGTGACATGGTAAAACAACATAAATGATATTGGTTGAACCAATTCAATTTGGGTGGATGGTAAAACAACATAAAATGATATTGGTCGAGCCCTTGCACACGAACTTTAATGATACTTTTATCATTAGTAGGACATGATCATCGTTGGTTAACTTTGGGTTATCTTTTATGGCCATCGCTGTAATTTTACCGCTATAGCCTAATTTTGTTAATATTTGAAAAACTTGACATTGAAAGTGGCGACTTGTAGATGAATGGAAGGAACTCTAAAATTTTCTAACGTATTAGCAAATATCTACTCCAGCCAAATATCTACTTCAATATATTTCAGATAATTATTTGGGGTAAATCATGTGTGGGAGATGAACCATGAGGATAAAATTATGTGTACGTCTCTATCTTGAAATCTCCTTTTTTAATCGGAAATTAATGATTTTTCAAGCCCGATAAGATGTTTCACATATTCTGGATGTATGCTATTACGGATATAGGCTATGTCTCTGCCAACGACAATACCATTAAATTAGTCTATAGACAATTTGTCATTTGACTCTGCTATCGCTCAATTTCTTCCTGTTTTCTCTTCTCATTTTCATGATTTTTCAAGGAAAACCAAAATTGGATACTTCAACAAGTGATGCATCTGTTGTTTAGGGCTGTATTACGAGAAAAATTCATTCTAATCTCTCTATGATGTCTTGTTCCTTAGAGGTATCCTGTTGGTGTCACAAATTCACTAATCAATCCTATTATTCGATACTTTGTGACATCTTAGTTATGGCTTTTGTGCAAAATGAAGAAATGTACTCTTCTTTTCTTTTATTAAAAGAACTTCCCTTGTTAGCAAAGCAACTCAGAACAAGAATGAAGGAATGGAATATAGATAGGGTATTATGGTTTAGAGCCCATCCAGAGAGAATACAAACCAAGAAAATAGGATTCTTCGCAACTCACAAGCAAACCCAAGAAGAAAAAAAATGGGGAATTTGGATAGTAGGGGTTTAAAAAGTAAATCGGAGTGCAATATAGGGGAGAAAATCAAAGTTCCAATACCACTTTTCAGAGATTATTTTGGAAATACAATGATAATGATGCATCTTTCCCTTCTATTTTCTCCTTCTCATTCCTTATTGGATGTGCACGTCAGGATTATAAACCATCTCTCTCTTCCTCTCTTTGTCACTCTTCCCCTCTATCTTTATTATTTTCGTTCTTTTCTTCTCATCTTTTCTATCCTCTTATTCAAGAGGAAGGGGAAAAGCTGTTTGCTCCCTAATCTCCATTTGGTAGGATGACTGCAGTGACGATGCTCTCTTCAACCTATTGGAATCGAATTCCAACTTTCATGAGTGATTTCATAACCAATTTAATATTGATTAATCACAAGAGAAACATCCAATACTTGAATCTAACAAGAGGTTTAGAGTTTTAAAGATCTGAAAATTACATTCTCTTCATCTTCATCAATTTGATATTACTCCTCTTTTTTAAACAAGAAAAACTAATGTATCCATTGGATAATACTGTACTTAGCAAGAGTACATTCCTACACCCTGAGAGTACAAGTGACTTGTAACAGCTCATGTGAGAGTACAAATAATATGAGAAAAGTAAAAGTAGCGAGTGATATGAGTGAGTAATAATAATGATTATAAAATTTTTCATGTTAAAAATATATTCGTTCTTGATTATATTTATCTGTAATATTATGATATATTCCACTCTGTGAGAGATTCAATTCTGAAATGAAGTTTTTTAGTGTCATCTGTTAGTATAGCTTAGTGCTATTTTTATTCAATGCCTATGATGGATTTGTGAAAAGTTATTAAATATTGTTTTATGTGTAAGAGCGACTTATATCAACTTCAAACTCAGATAAAATTCAACTAGATTTTAATGTTATAATTGTTGTTGAAGGTAAAAACATACTCACAACTTAGCACACGACCTCCAGTGTACTAGATAGATCCATGCCGTTTCTGATCAATTTATTTTATTCATAATCTTCGCAAATCTCAACTTTTTAGTTCCAATCTTTCGTCTTCACATTATCTTCTCAAAACGTGAAATTTAATGACCTGAAAATGTAATTCAAGTTTAAAAAATTGAAGATAAGTTGAATAACTAAGAAAATATCTTATGTAGGTTATCATCTACAAATTTTTCTTTGAATACCTTTAAAGGCCTACTCCTTCGAGTAATATTATCAAATTACATCTCATGCAATTTGTTTAGTTTTTTTCAGTTTAAATGATCGCGATGACAATAATGTATCAGTTCAGTTATCCAGCTGCTGTCAAAGATTTTCGGTGAAAAACGGAGGTCCCAACTTCTATCTTTTATGATCCCTTTTTTCATTTTAAATCGAGAATAATGAGATGGGCACCAATATTTGGATCATTAATATATTTTATTTTATATTGTTGATTTATTACAACGTCAATCATTGTCCAAAGGTCATTCACTAGTCATTATAAGGAATATGAAAATGTGATGAAATGAAGAAGTATAATTTGGATGATGCATTTGAAATACTGGTAAAGCTAGAGGATGTTAGAAGTTTAGAAACGAATAAAGAAATGTGGGAAAACTGACAGGTTTCTCGTTAGAGTAGGATGAAAGATCAAACTGTAGGGGAGATATGCGATGGAGGAATCGAGCAGCAGAGCAATATCAAAGATTGAAGAACCTCCTCGGGTCTCTTGGAAGTGCTGCTTGCTGTAGGGGTTGCATTTGTGCTGGGGAGCGCTCGCTATCTCTTCTCAACCTTGCGTATTTTCCAAACTTAGCCGTACAAAGTGTGCGTATATATTTTTTTCATTATTACTTATTACTTATTCTTTCCATCTCCCTCGGTACCATTTTTAATCTGCCATTTGTGTCATATGAGCTATGTTTATGAGGGTTGTTTGTAGGCTGATGGAAGTGGGAAGATGGACGAAGAGTGGAGATTGAGAGGGAAAGAGAAAGAGAGAGATGTGCAATGCCCACTTACCCTCCTTAAATTGCATTTTGATGAACAAAGACCCGATGTTATCAAACACCCTCCTACCCTGGAACTCTGTCGAAAAACTTCATTTCCGATTCGGCAAGGAGAAGAGACTATGTTATTTCTACAATGCCAACTTTTTCCTGATCAACATTATCCATCCATCTTTCTTACAGGGCAGGCTTATATTTCATTTCTTATTCTTCAAAGAAAAAAGTACTATTGTTGTTTATTATGTTGATGGTTATATATTTGTTTATTTTGGTTATACATTCTATAATTATGGTTATTTATAAATTGGCTATAAGATGAAGTAAAAGAAGCTTATAGTTTGAAATTGAAATGAATCTATTGAGCCTTCAACAGCTTCCCATCTAAGTTTAATGTTAATTCCACTCAAATCAAATTCATTTTTGTAAAGTACCTCATTTTCAAATGTGATAATTAATCATGCTATTTATTATTTTTAATGACATCACTAGAGCCCGGATGTTCAGGCATTTATAGTACTTGAAATAGGCAGGCAAAAAGGCACTAAAAAACACAAAAATAGGCACTAAAAAACACAAAAATAGGCACTTTAAAATCGAAAAAAGGCATAGTGTATTTTATATATTTATGTGAAAAAATAATACAAGAAAATTGAAAAACTTATATTCCACTGGTTGAACATGACTAAATAGGTTTGAACATGACTAATTGTTTTTCCTTCAAGTTTTTTGACTCTAAATTTGGTTTTATTTCTGAAAGAATATTTTCCAGTATGAAGACCTTTCTACATCAACTTTTGTTACTGTTGCATAATTATTATATTTGAAGCACACTATTGTTGTATTTGAACTGAAGATGAGGTCCCTGAATAAAAGGGTTACCTCCAAATGATAAAATATTGAATATTAAGCTTTATTCTTGCAAAACTTACGTTAGACAAAATCAATTATGCTAATTCATGGATTGAAATAAACATTATTTATTCATTTTTAAGGTTCTCATAGCCTATAGCACACTCATGCATACCTTTCTCTGTTTATAAATAGACGACTAGCTGACTACAAAAAGCTCCATTTTATGGGTTCGAGGATATTTGTAGCCTGCATTAGGGAATTCACAAATGTAATATTACGTCTTCTCTAGAGATCATAGACTTTTTCTCATGTTCAAATTCTTATATGTACGCAGGATTTTCTTCCAGTAATATAATACTTTTTTGAATATTAAAAATTGAAAATATGCCAATCATATAGGCAAAACATATAAAATAGGATGAAATAAGCTATTTATATTGAAATAGGCACTAACACCCAAAAAAGGCAGAATAGGCAAAATTAAGGCATTTTGCCTAACATCCGGGCTCTAGACATCACAATCAACTTGGATTCACAAGAGTCATCAATAACAACAATAATGCAAGATGCACTTTTGGAAAGAGACATTAAAGATTGCAATGAAACAAGAAATTGGTCCCAAGCTTCCTCTACAACTCTCTGTTATTCTTGCATATTTTCAATTAATTCTATTGATAGAATCAGATGAATGATGTTTGGCAAAAAGGGATATTCACATTGAACGAAGATTATGCGTTGGTATAGTAAATAAATGTGATCATGAGTTTTCCTGGGAAGTGGAGAAATAGGTTTGAAAGTGATAGAGTTATCTGATATTATTTATAATAAAAATGTAACATTAACTAAGAAACAGGAAGAACTATGAAACCTGAAAACTACATTGATAAACAAGCTATCAAAATGTAATTTACATTACATTTAATAAACATTTAATACATAACATTACATTTAATAAACAATTCATCCATGCAATTTATCATGTAGTTCTCGAACAATGAACACAATCGATAATTATATTGTTTGTGTTCTTGTATTAATGTATTTTGTAGAGTTATATATTCTCTTATAATGGATGTTTATATATTCTCTTATAATGAAAGTTTATAATGGATGCCTAGGAGAGTACAAAAAATGACGAAACGTCTTGAAATATTGAACGTAGATTTCATCCCCTAGTGATTTTTAGAAGGAGATGTTCTCATGACAGATTTATGAATCAATCCATGTAATGACATTCTTTGACAAGCTGGTCTGAGTCAGCATTAATGAAGCAGACCATGCTGAGTCATGGATAAGTCGAAAGATATTGGTCCTCTGATAGGCCTTACTTGTGCTGCCGCCAATAAGTTTGACGGAAGACGGCTTTAATTTCATTTATTTTTCATGCTCCCCTTACAGGAAGACAAAGCCACATTTTTACTTCAACTTCTTCCCTAGTCTCTGTGGCACCCTTTTTGGCGTTTATTAGCCACGGAAACTTTCTCAATAATGTCATTTAATTCTTCATTTTTTGAACTGTAAACAGCTTTTAACTAATTAGCATAGTCTGTCACCTCAAAACTTAATCACATAATTAGCACAATTGGACTTATCATCTTCACCACTTGAGTAATAACATGAATCATTACCTGATTGATCAATTAGATTCAACACTCCCCCTCTTTTCCTATTGCTTATGGAGCTCACACAAGTCAGTTACTAGAAAATACAATTAAATTTGAACAATTAATAAATCCAATTGACGTATCAGTCATTAGGATTTGAGATAGAATCGTTCATTCGAGTATTCCCCGAAGCAACTGAAAATCTAGATACGGGTTTGACAGAAAACTAGGGAGCTCTTCAACGCTCTCATTCCGAATTAAAAAATGTATATCTCAAGTAAAAAGACGATAGGAAATTAAAGCAGATTCTCAGAGACGTCTGAGATGAAAGTGCTTGCTAAGGCAGAGAATATATATTATTGAAAAGCCACCGTGAAGAAAAGACGTTGGAGCTCCCTCTCCTGGATTTTTTGAGAACTACGCTTTCCTGGAGACGGCTAAAGAAGGAGCAGGCAAACAAACAAAACAGACAAATAAACCTACAAACAACACGTACGTTTCTAAGGCTAAGAAGATGAGAAAAGAGAAGAGAGTACCTTGCCTTGAAGTAAGAACTCGTCCTGTAGTACCGAGCATTCCCTTAATTGGCTGTTATACGAATCTCCGTTCCTTTTGCAAGATTCCTTCGCCTTGCATTACTCCAGCGGCGCTTATTCTGAGTACTGAGCATTCCCATTCCCTTCTTCACTCATTTCATCTTACTTGAGAGTATCATCCATAGGAAATCCAACTCCCAACGGTCTTCTGTTGCCTGGAATGAATACAATAACAAACATAAGTTTTACAATTTGGAGACTCTCAACACAGCCAAAAGTACATCATTAGAAGTGTATTGTACTTATCCGAGATAAAATAATAGTTTCGATTTCATAATTATGTGGGATTACATAATTTAATACATTAAAACATTTCTACCTTGATTCTTTATAAAATATCCTTTATTTAAAGTTAAAGCGACGTTAAATATTTAATTGACAAAACACTATTGTTTTTTTAGCATTTTAAGTCAGAAAGTCTTAAATGTCATTGATTCAAAAGAATAAGTTTCATTTTATTGACAATAAAAGTAGTTTAATAAATATGGTTCCATTTATCAGCAATAAAGAACCTAAACGTGAGTTTGAACCTCTTTAACATTAGAGTACTGAATTCTCAGTAAAAAAATAACCAAGACATTTTGTATTATTTCAATTTCCGTCTTGAACAAGCCTATGAAAACGTGAAGAAAAAATAAATTTTCTATATCTCATGTCTATGCAATTTACATAGGATAGTAAAATATAACAACCGATATGCTAGCCTTCTAAAGTCTACACTCAGGAGGGGGACCCAAGGAATCGACTTTTTAATGTTTAATCTACTTTAGGGACCAAGAATTGAAAATTCAATTATTTAGCTTACAGTTCAATTCAAAAACCTAAGCCGATGTATTTTACCCAATATTAGAGAGTTAGGTAGCAATATGAATTTCGTGCTTTTGTGAGCTGAATTCATGCTTATCATATTTCCATTTGAATTGACAGGAAATTCGATGCGAGCGTATAAACTTGTATTCATCAATTATTTGAGGTCTCCTTTATAAGAGCTCCCGCATTTTCCAGGCTTCATGTTATTATCAACCTCATTCCATAGTCGTATGTTACATTTGAAACACAAACAAAAATTAATTTGATTGTTGTTGAGGATTGCACACAAACACGTCAGATTATAAATAGCTAAACTCGGAATGGATTGTAAAAGCATTCCCCAGAAGCGTAGAAAAGTTGGCATAAAGAGGTGAAGCTAGTAAATTGCAATTAAACAGGACAAAACGCAACACCGTTCAACGTGGCTGGTCTCTAACAAATTCCCCAGCTTTATTCGACCACTCCCCTCCCCCTCCGCAACCCCCCATCTCTCACCGGTGGACCCACCGACGCTTTTCACGTCTGTTTATTCCCAACTTAATAAAAACAGCGCTCAACAAAGTTTGCAAAACAAAGCCAGCCACGCGATTGGTCGAACGCTTGTTTATAGGCAGGAAATTAGGCGGAATAGTGAAACGTTCTGCATATTTATAGTTCAGCCTTCTATCCCATCATGCACTTTCGTTCCACACTGGCTCCCATAATTATTAGCATCATAAAATGGCCGCATCCAATGGATAGCCGACGTCGGCACAGCTCATAACCGAAAAAAAACAATCAAGGAAATGCAAACACGTATATAGCCTATGTAAAAAACAGGTTTTAGTAGTATTAGTAGAGTAGACAAAGAATATTGAATTGAAAAAGTGTTTGGTAATAGGCCCGTAGTAAGCTATCCAATATTAGAGTGATTTACACTTTTTCAAAACTCGTTGAATATAGAAAAATCAATAATGCACTATGTGATGTGAATTGTACATTAAAAGTGCTACCAAGTAAATTAATTACGTTTAGCCCACCTTTGTAATGGATGTACTTGTAAATATAGACAACACAGTTGTATTGTATTGTTGTATCTATTCAAATGGTAAAAATACACTTTTGAGGTTATCAGGTGTATGAGATGTATTCTCTGTCTCTCAGTGATTCATTTAACACACCTCTCAGTGATGTATTCTCTGTGACTCAGTGATTCACAAAATAAAATTTAGACTTGAATGATTTTCATGTGGAAAGTGTCTATTGAAACCTATTTTATGTTTTAGATAACTAATCTGGAGCCGAAATGATAGGTATATGTGCACGATGGAAGTGAAATGATAGTTCTTCTAATTTTGATAAATTTGGAAAGTATGAATAACCAATACTATTCAGCCTGCCAGTTATTCAATCAGTTTGATATAGTTTCTAAGTAGTATTATAATTTTTATCTCATCCTGTTTGAGAGATTTTTCTACACTGTATGTATTAAACATATTATAATCACATTATAATCATTCTCATTATGTCAATCAATTATGTAATCAATCATTCACATTATAATCGCATTATAATCACATCTTAAAATGAATATCTTGCGTCTGAAGATTAATGGAAATTCGTCGCTCAACATAGACTGGAGATGAAATAAGATATTTGAGAAAGGAATGAATTTTGAGAAAGCAGTAAATAAGAGCGACTAACAGAATAACAGAGAAATAATTGCAAGGAACATGTCTTTCCATGCACCAATGGGAGGGGTTCAGTTGCGGGAAAGGAACGAACGAGGGAAGATTATTATTCCGGTAAAGCCTATACACGAATGGCAACGAATTGTCGTTATCGGAGGAAATAAATTTCAATTCTAACTGGTGAAAAAAAGAGAGAAAAAGAAAACTCAAGAATCGGGATGTTGTCAGCAGTTGGATTGAAAGAGGGGTGTGCATGGCTGAGGTGTTCTGCTAATGAAGGGGGGAGGGAGGGGGCCAGGGCACCCTTTTCTCCAGCCATCGGTGCTCTTTGATGTTGTTAAGGGAGAATTTCCCACCCGTCAACTGGACAATTTCCATCTCTCTCGCTTCTGCTACCTCCATCCGATCCCAGGCAAGCAAATGAAATCACTGCCAAATGTATTGCCAATCTAATTTCTACCTTCTCCACTCGATCCGTTCCCTCTTCATTTCGTCCGTTACATCGATTTATATTATCTGCTCGGCAGTTCTTGCCGAACTAAGTATGCGGGCGAAATATTTTGCTGCAAATTTTTCCCTTCCCTGAATACCCGAACATAACGCAAGTCCTGTTATCGTTATTCGAGGTGAATCGCGAGTAATGAGCGTAGAAATCAACAAATTTAATTCTCTTTGTGCGAATCTGAATTAGGATTTCATATAACGATATAACTATAATGTTCCTACTCCTGTGTCCCGAAGAGGAATACAATTCCTGGATATCACAATAGAACGTCTACAGTTTCCTCAATGTCAGTCCAAGGATGAAATGATGGATTAGAAAAGAATATTATGGGGAATGGACTGAAATTGCGAGATTTTGACCAATGAGACGATTGCAACAATGTAGGCCTAAGAGATTCCAACAAGAAGCAATTGGAGATGTGAAAGTAATTGTTGGTGTAATTTTAGTCATTGTTGGAATAATTTAACCATTTCGAGTATATCTAAACAAACGGTACGGAGTTCGATCCCTTATCAATCATTAGTAAAGGCGGTATGCTTGTTATTTATAAATTTTTGTAATGTGTAACTTCTTTTCTCACATAATCATTTATCTTAGTAGCATAGAAGATACTTTTATACGGGAAGACTGACAATGTTCAATTTACATTATAATAATCATGCTTGCACTCTCTGAAACAGGGTGTGTCATAGTGACGTAAAAACTAGAACTCCAATTGACACATTGGTTAAATATTAATCATTTCTGCATTCAATTGCATCAAATAAATTCAGACTTCCCAGTTGTTTGCTTAGGAGTATTATATTAGTGGCCTGGAATCCATATTATAACAGAGTTGTATATTCTGTCCCCTGCCTACCGGAGTTTGGTGTTTCATGACATCACGCATCCATCAACATACCAATTATCGGTATCAATTTGACCATCCAATCAATATTGCTAGTTGCGTGTATTCCGTATCTACAAATCAATTAATCGCAATGGCTTGCCAGCTATTGAGCCATGCAACCACCACAAATTATAATATCCAGAATTTCAATAATATTATTGACCTTGTTTCTCTACATGGATATTGCATGGAATTGGATTTTTTCCTACAGCAAACAGTAACAATAACAATATTTATCAATTTATTATACAGTAGTAAGTGTACAGTTTTTTACTCTAGTTGTTGATTACATCAAGATCCCAAAATAACTGAAAAACAAACAAAATATTTTCATGGGGGAGTCGATACATGTTAACGAACAAGTCTTGTCTTAACTTGACTCTTCTTTCCCTACTGAAAATTGAGTTGAACAAATAATCTGGCTTGGGCCAAATCCGTTCAGCAGAGGGGTTTAAGAGGAACACTAATATACTTTTTAAATATGAGTTCGAATTCAAATTATTATCTATCTAATTCTTCTAAAATCATACTGTTTCGATCAGTTTTCTGTATCTACATAATTTATATCAGTATATATGCTCACCATACTCATACCAACATTGGATACGTGGGGAACATTGGATAATTCGGCAAAGCTGAGAGGGTCTCTCCACCAAAAAAACCATGAGCACATAATTAATAATAGTTTTGATCATTTGAGAATAAAACATTTTTCATTTCTGATTTCATTCGAATATGCCTATCATTATTAGCCGTTATTGCTTTCTTATTATCACCGTTGAAGATTATAAATTATTATCACTAGTTGGAAGAAACAAATGATCATCTATTCGCTTTTAAATGCTTTATTCATGAATCGCACCAATAGGAGTCTCTAAAGTTTGTAATTTTCCGCTTCAATGACGGAAATTGCATTCCCAATAAGGTGGTCATGTTTGAAAATATGGAATTGTTGTTGGACGTGGCTTTGGTGAGGTGGTACGGGGAGGTACAACTTTACTAACTTAAATTGGTTGAGGTAAAGCGCTGATTGCCGCAGACCGCTGTCGCCATGCAAGACATAAAGCGTGACACCTAGCGTGACGTTCACGCATCACTTCACGTTATCACGCAAATACATCGGCGCCCCATACATTGATGGTGCATGTCTTTTGTAAGCATTACTCGTATGCATCGAGTTTGAATTTCCAAGTATAATATGTGGAAATAAAATTGGATTTTTCAATATAAAACGAGAGTTGAGATAAAGTTTCAATGATAGATAATGATGGAAGTTTAATGATAGATTAAGATGACATAAAGTGAATAAAGCAAATAGATGATAGATAATAGATAATGGGTACCGAACATAAAATATCAGTAAGAAATCTTTGTGAGATTCTTGTCGGTGTTACTGACTAAGATTTGACTTGCTGTCTGTAGTATTTTGATATTGGTAATATGTGACAGACTCATTAGTCTGGATACTAAATACCATTATTATTCACATAAAAATAATGGAACAATAATATAGTATTCTAGAACTAGGAGTATTTTCTAAGAGCTACCGCATCCAATCAGAGCTCTTTACAAGATACAGCGTGGAAGTAATTATTTTTCATTTATTTTCCATTCTCAAGTAATTTATCAAGTATTTTTTTTTAAATAGTTTTTATCGAATGAATTTTGAAATAGTTACATATTATTGAGCTCGTCACTTTCACATTGGAAATGAATTCTTGTGTAGATAAGTTAGTTATACTTAAACACTATATTCCCAATAATGCAATAACTTTCAAATTTGATAGTAACTATCACTGATTCATAGATTATTTAGGCTCATAATAATTCATTGTACAATAAGTAGGCTAAATGGTTTTTATTTGTGGAGGAGACCCGCTCACCGTATGATATGAAGAAAATGGTGAACCAAACACTAAAAGGCTAACCAAGCACAGTCAGGTTCATTCTGTTCGAATAATCATAAAAATAATTTCGATTACAACCAAAAGTACATGAAATCTCTAGGCAATGAGCATTAACCAGAAACCTAACCAAGGTTTATTTTTGTCGACGAGGCCTGGATCTAATAAAAATAAATCAAACTTTTCCAAATTATACACAACAATATTATTTGTTTATGGATTGGCAAGCCTGACTTGCTGTGGAAAGCTGAAAGAAATATTAGCTCTGAATTTTATAGTGAATTAATAAGTTTATTTCCACTGTTACTTGTTATTGTGCGTCTGAGTGAAAGTATAATCGAATCTTCTATGTTAAATGTGTAAGTGAAAGCGATCTCACGTGAGTACAACATATTATAAAGGAATCAAAAATTGACATTTAACCTATAAACTGTTTTTAAAGTGTAATTCGAACAAGAATCAGGCTATGATTTGTCTTATCACTTGCTTAGTGTGCTAGTAGTGGTTCGTAAATACTGTGTTATCATCCCTTAGTGTGCAAGTGCCGCCGGCCGGTATATTTTGCGTCGCCCAGGTGCGCCAACCAATTTAAGGTGGGCCTATAAACACTATTTGAAGGACTGCTCTGTATCACAATAGATAATTGTTGAAAATTGCCGTACTTCATTGGAGATTGGAGCAGTCTGTCTGTATGGGCAATATCGTATACAGTGAACGAATCCAATCTATATTTTGTCTACAAAACTGTTATCATCGGCCGAATACTTCTATTATCTCCTGTTTCAATATAGGTCAAAGTCAATAGAATAGATTAAAAACTGTCAAAATTTCTCACTATCTGGTGCATAACTTCAGATTATCTCTCAATCTCTTAATCCTTCTCATTTATAGTTACAAAATAATTTGTTTTGGAAATCGTACGTAGGAAACGCCGTCAGTGTGTTCTATTCTATTATTCTCCTTTCAATTCCTTGAATATTCTACTTTCTACCTACTGCTTATTCGCTACTGCGTTGAATAAATTGAGTCTGAATAAGTAACAACTGTTGAATGAGGTGGCAGAGTATTCATTGAGATCTTCTTAAAATGGAAGTGGATACGAGTGCGATGGAAGCACTTTTGGAGAGGTTTAGAAAGGATATCGTAGAGGACACGGAAAAGATTATTAAGAAAGAAATAAACGCGTTAAATATTACCTCTCTAATCAAAGAGCAAAATGATAAAATCGACTCGCTTTTACAGGAGAACGAAAGACTAAAGCAGGATATTCAAGAACAAAATATACTAATTGATAGAATTCGAAGGGAAAACAACTTGATATTCTTTGGAATTAACGAGACAAATGATGAGAGAGATAGTGATTCTATGGAAAAAGTTCTGGATATTTGTAATAGAGTACTCTCGGTCGAGCTCAAATCTGGTGATATTAATTTTGTCAGAAGAATTGGTAAGAGAAATGAGAGCAACAAACGCCCGATTCTGCTATCTCTGGTTTCAAGTCTCAAGAAAACTTCCATCATGCAGCATTGTGGAAAGCTAAAGAATTCAAACGTTTTCGTGGCTCACGATTTAGACAAGAAAACGCGGGAAAAGCGAAGGGAGCTCAATGGATTGAGTAAGAGACTTCGAGATTTGAAGCTAATTGTAAAAGTGAGGAAGAATGGCTTGGAGATTGACGGTAAATATTTCACATATGAGGATGCTAAGCGCGAATTCTTAGAAAATGAAGAGATGGAAAATAATCAGGAGAGGAACGATAACTGTGACGGAGAGAGGAGTCAGAGTGAAGAAGAGAATCAGAGGAAACGCAGGAGAGAGACGCTTCATGATCAAAGAAGGAAAATGAATCCTGATCAAATAAAAAGTTCAGAAATAACAAAATTTTTTCGTCCCTCAGGTGAATCTTCAGCATCCAATAGTCGGTCTACCCAATAACGTTGTCGATGAAACAGAGAGCGAAGAGACGAGAGAAGTAAGGGTACTAGCTTATAATATAGCAGGATGGAAGAGTAAATGTTATGACCCTGAATTTTTGCGTTTTCTTAATAATTATGAAGTAATATTTCTTTGTGAAACGTTCGTGGAGGAAGAAGCTGATTTTATAAAATTCAAAGAGTGCTTTCCAGAGTTTGAATGTAGATGGACTCCTGCTGTAAGAAACTCTAGCTTTGGAAGGGCAAGTGGAGGCTGTTTCTACGGAGTTGGAAAAGGAGAGATTGAAGGAGAATTTCTTGTCAACACAATCACTGAAAAATTTGTTTTTATAGAAGTAAAATTGAATTCCAAAAGAGTTTGTATTGTTCCAGTGTATTTGAATTGTAACGAGTGGAATGAAGACTTTGGTCGGTTTAGTGAACTGATGTGGGAGCTTGCTGCTAAATATGAATATTGTATTGCTATTGGAGATCTTAATGGCCGCATAAGTTGTGAACAAAAAATTCCTAGACATATAATCCCTGATCAGCATTGTCTCATACGTCTTGATAGGAATTCTAAGGATAATATCATGAATCGAAATGGGAGCAGATTAATTACGCTCCTCAATGAATTGAATATGATTATCTTGAATGGAAGAACTAAGGGAGATAACCAAGGAGAGTTCACCTATGTTGGTGGTCAAGGGTCATCAGTTATCGACGTATGCGCGGCCTCCTGTAGCTCTCTGCGATTGATTAGCGACTTCAAAGTGGATAACGAATTCTTCTCAGATCATTTTCCAATAACACTCAAACTGAGGACTATGAATAGAGACACCGTTTCACCTCTTATGCTGTTACCAAAATTGAAATGGGATGACAGGGAGAAACAGCTATATCAGAGAAAGATTTCGCATAAAACTGAGCTGAACTTATGGACCGAGGATGTAGAGACAGACACAAAATCATTGTTAGAAATAATCTATGCATGCTCGCGGCGTCACTGCAGTTTTGATGGAAATAAATTCAAGCAGAAGTGGTTCGATTCAGAATGTCAAGAGGTGCGCACCAAGGTCATGAAGCTTTTGAGATTATTTCGAAGAACAAATTCAGTGGAGATTGGAAGGCAATATAGAGAACAAAGTAAGTTTTATAAGTCTCTTTGCTTGGAAAAGAAGAAACAGTTTTGGAAGAATACATCTCAGGAAATCTCTAGAGCAAAAAATTCAAAGGAATTTTGGAAGCTTGTAAGACACTTCATTTGTAAGGAATTGATAATAGACAGCAGCATATCAAATGAGAGATGGAAGGCTCACTTTCGGGAGCTGTTGAATCCACCAAGCTGTAATGAGAAGATTTCTAGTGCAGATCCATACATTTTGGACGAGGAGCTCGATATGGATTTCAATATGGCAGATCTTTCTAGAATCTTGAAAGGTGCGAAAAACAATAAGGCACCAGGAGAGGATAGAGTTGCGTATGAATTTTTAAAAAATGCGCCTACCATTTTCCTTGAAAAACTGCTTGAAATGTATAATCGTATTTTCAGTTTGGGGGAAGTACCAGAGGGGTTCAAGAAATCAGTTATATTCCCAATTTACAAGAAAGGAGATGTGAGTGAGGTATCAAATTACAGAGGTATATCATTCGGAAATACGATTGGTAAAGTCTATGCAGGGCTTCTTTTGGAGAGACTGACTACTTGGGTTGAGAAAACAAAAATTGAAAGTCATCCAGGCTGCCTCCAGCCAGACATATTCAACTGTCAACCATATCTACTCCCCTACGAAATTAGTCAAAATACCGCTATCCACCAAGCGACAAAAGTGTTTGCTTTCTTCGTTGATTATTCGGCCGCGTTCGACCGGATTGACAGAAATGCTCTTTTCACAAGCTGTATGCACATGGCCTGTCAACCAGGATGGTGAGGGCGATAAGGAGTCTGTATCAGGGCGCGAGCGCAGCGGTGTGGACTCAGAAGGGCCTCTCTCAGTATTTTGAAACCAAATCAGGATTGAAACAGGGCTGTTTGTTGAGTCCAATCCTGTTCTCCTTGTTCATGGATGATATAGAGGAGAGTATGGAAGATGGGGGTATTATTATAAGAAACACTCGAATCAGATTGCTAGCATATGCAGACGATATAGTTCTCCTGGCATCTAATAGACTATCCCTGCAGAAAATGATACAAGCACTAGAAGAGTATTGTATGACCTGGAACCTTGTCGTCAATCTGGAGAAATCCAAAATAATGGTATTTCGGAATGGTGGAAGGCCAGCCAAGTTTGAGAAGTGGTGGTACAAGGGCCATAGAATAGAAGTTGTCAATAGTTACAAGTATCTTGGGATAACTATAACTTCGTCACTTTCTCTAGGGGAGCACTTCAGTTCAAGTCTAGCTAGGGCAAGGTTTGCTCTAAACTCATTTTCCAGGATCATTACAAGTGAGGAGGTGGATTTCAGCAGCAAGCTGAATATTTTTAATGCAGCTTGTAAAAGTATTATTTGTTATGGTGCACAAGCTTGGGGCTATGAGTGGTATGAAAAGTTGAAATGCTCCAACGCTTTTTCCTGAAAAGAGTTTTTGGTCTCCCAATTTGTTCTCCAAATTTTGTTCTTTATTTGGAGACTGGATTATCACCAATTTTCCTGTGCACTTTGAAGCTGCACCTTGATTATGTGAAAAAATGTGCCAACCTACCAGAAGAAAGGTATTCAAGGATTCTGACAGATGAGGTGATGCACAGGAAATTATCTTTCTATAGTAAATGGCAACAGATGGCAGAGGAGTATCAGATTCCAATGACGCATTTCACAGGCTACAACACTGATGTCATCTTAAGCAGGATTTCGGTGAAACTGAGAGAGAAATTTGAATATGAGAGGAGGTGTAGCCATACACGGACCCTGTACAAGGAGCTCAGTTTGAGGACAGAATACTTGAAAAGTGGTGAGAAAGCTTCATGCATTAATTGGATGTTTAAGGCAAGAGCAGAATTGATTTACCTCAACAAGTATTCTTTCACAGCAACACAAAAGCTGTGCTCATTGTGTAACATGCGAGTAGAAGAAGACGTTTACCACTTCATAGCTGTATGTCCTGTTCTGAAGGAGATTAGAGAGAGGGTGTTGGTAAGCGCAAGCCTAAGAAGAGTCCGTTTGGTACGGCTCCTCAATGGCGAAGATTGGCTTAGAGTGACGCGGTATTGCAGATTAGCGTGGAGGTACAGATACGAGCTGGTCATGGAATTCAATTACTAGGAGAAGACACCAATGAAGACGTTCCTTTCGTTCAACAAGTGAAGGCTACAATGCAGAAGACAAGAGAGGCTACTCAGAAAAGGCTACCAACCTCAACCACCTCTAACGGTCATCAGACCAAGAGTGATTGTCTGCAATATTAATATTTTCAAAAGAACTGTTAAAATTCAAAAATTACAGAAAAAATTACAATTTATCATATTAATTATGTATTGAAACTTTGCATTTATATTTCAATAAAGACACTATTATTATTATCATTATTATTATTATTATTATTATTTGTTTATGGAATCGTTACTAGATTTCGAGAGATAAAGCTTCTTAGTCCACGCTTCATTCGACAAAATTGATGTAGCCCAGTAAAATTGTCATCAAAAATAGGGTCTACCTTGCATGAAATGGGGTAGTCGGTTTCTTTTTTTAATAATGTTTATGGCAGTCCTGGGATGCTAAATCCAAGTTTTAGACCTCGGCAAACTATGGGATCACCTCCAAAAATCGTACAAAATGGCGGATTTTTGCACTTTTTTTACGTTTGGCCAATTTTCACCCTGAAGAATCACTTTTTCATATAGGACATTGTACATATTTTTTAAAGTATATTAAATTACCTTCAATTTGAGACCAAATTTATCATTGAAGGCCCTACCGTTTGCGAGATACAGCTCTTCAAAGTTCATCAAATTAACGAAAATTTACCCTTTTTTTCAATTTTTCGCAATTTTGACCCAGAAGAATCACTTTTTCATATAGGACATCCAACACAGGGTTGAAAGTAAATTTGAATACCTACAATTTGCTACCTGATTGGTTATTGTAGGCCCAACCGTTTGTGAAATACAGCTCTTCAAAGTTCATCAAATTATCGTAATTTTTCACTTGTTTTTACGTTTGGTCAATTTTGACCGTGAAGCATCACTTTTTCGAAGGTGACTTTCAGCAAAGTTTTGAAAGATTATTTAAAAAGCTACAATTTGAGACCAAATTGACCATTGTAGACCAATAGTTTGCGCTATCTATGCTTTCAAAGTTTATCATATTGTTGAATTTTTCCACTTTTTCTACATTTCTTCAATTATGACCCTGAAGAATCACTTTTTCATATAGAACATTCAACATAGTTTTGAAAGCTGATTAGATTACCTACAATTTGAGACCAAATTTGTTATTGTAGGCTCAACCGTTTGCGAAATACAGCTCTTCAAAGTTTATCAAATTATCGTAATTTTTCACTTGTTTTTACATTTGGTCAATTTTGACCGTGAAGTATCACTTTTTCGAATAGGACATCCAAAATAATTCTCAAAGTATATTAAATTACCTACAATTTGAGTCTAAATTGGTCATTGTGGGTCTGATAGTTTGCGAGATATAGGCCTTCAAAGTTCTTAAAATTTCAAGTCTGATTGAATACGCCATATTGAATCTAAGTTCATTTTTTTTAATGGGAAGGTGGTGATGTTATACATGATTTCGATACAGAATTTCAAGAGGAAATCAATGGCAAAAACCGCACTACGATATGTGAAACCGTTTTTAAGATATTTCAATTATAAATCAGACATATTTACACCTAAATCAGTTAATATCTCAAAAACCGTTATTGAGATATTAACTGATTTAGGTGTAAATATGGTGTAGTCACCTTCGAAAAAGTGATGCTTCACGGTCAAAATTGACCAAACGTAAAAACAAGTGAAAAATTACGATAATTTGATGAACTTTGAAGAGCTGTATTTCACAAACGGTTGGGCCTACAATAACCAATCAGGTAGCAAATTGTAGGTATTCAAATTTACTTTCAACCCTGTGTTGGATGTCCTATATGAAAAAGTGATTCTTCTGGGTCAAAATTGCGAAAAATTGAAAAAAAGGGTAAATTTTCGTTAATTTGATGAACTTTGAAGAGCTGTATCTCGCAAACGGTAGGGCCTTCAATGATAAATTTGGTCTCAAATTGAAGGTAATTTAATATACTTTGAAAAATATGTACAATGTCCTATATGAAAAAGTGATTCTTCAGGGTGAAAATTGGCCAAACGTAAAAAAAGTGCAAAAATCCGCCATTTTGTACGATTTTTGGAGGTGATCCCATAGTTTGCCGAGGTCTAAAACTTGGATTTAGCATCCCAGGACTGCCATAAACATTATTAAAAAAAGAAACCGACTACCCCATTTCATGCAAGGTAAAATGTACTATTTTACTGGGCTAATGCTACTAATACATGATCCAACTTTATTACTCGACAACGAGCAGAACTAATGATGCTCATTGATAAGGCAGGAAATACATTTCATGTCATACTCAAAGTTAGTCCGTATGATCAATCACGAAAATTCTTTTCAAGTAAAAAATTAAGAGCTACAGTGTTCTACGAGCTTTGATTCTACATGACAGTAGGGAGAAACCGGAGAAAAGATGGCTCTTTATGAAATTAGCAATGCGAAAACGTTCGGTGAGAGAATTTTTTTCAGGGAGTTAAGGGATGTGACACGTGGCTATTTGCGGTGCGGAAATAAAGCGGATAAAAGAGAACTCATAGGAAATAAAGGCAACGCTTTAAATGAACAAGTGACAGTGCACGTAAGCTGGAAAAGAGATCGGTTAGTGCCAAGTAAAGAAAAAAGCAACAAATTCCGGAAAACCGAGATGACAGCCGAGTTAATGTGAACTGACGACCAAACTAATAACTGATGACAAGCCACCAGTGAAGCTGCTACCAACTCCACTTCTCTTCCTACAATATTTTGTTTACATTTACTCCATTCTCGGTACACCCTTCTCCACCTGTCCACGTTCAACTGCCACAACTCTTCCTCTGTCAAAATATCAAACTCACGCTCATGAATCTAAACTTTCACATTCAATAATCCGCTGGTGAGCTGTCTAATTTCATTTTTAGAACTTAACAATTGGATTGCATCTTCTTGACGTTCAGCTTCTGTCACGTCTTGTAGATAGGAGCAGAATAAACCATTCAAATTATTTTTGTTTTTAAAATATTCTTGAGATTGATTTAGAATTGAATTGACTCATTTAAATTGGAAACAAGTCAATACAAATCAAATCTACATTGGTTTGAATTGATAAAAATAATATTCTTCAAAGAAATGTCATGATACAGTCTCAAATAATAAGTGAATAAAGCAACGGTTGTGCCAGAGAGCAATGATGTCATGATGAAGCTTCAAATTTTGGAATGGGGTCGAAAATGATTTTAAGCCATGAAATATTTGGATTGCCTTAACGTAGTAGGATATTGAAGCTGGTATTCTATTCTATTTTATATCACTTTGCTTGAAGGAAGTATGTTTCTTGAAAATATTAAATTTAATACGCTATTATGAAAGTGAAAAATAGATTGGTACCCTCTCAAATTATTTGAAGAGAAACCAGTGGCCTGTCTCATGAAAACGGGCATAAAAAGCAAACACATACAAGACGTATGAATGAATACATAACATAGTTATCGTGCTCTTCATGTTTAGTGTTTACCTTTTCACTGTACTAGAGGACGACATAATTTTATAAAACAGGCCACATATGTCAATAATGATTGAAATAACCAAATTATGAATGAAGAGCAAATAAAATTATATTGCAATTGATAAAAGATTCAATGAATCGCACATTCAGTTGAGAGAATAACCAAATAACCAGATAATATAATTATTCTGTATGAAATGTACCCAGATAAAAGTACACCCATATATCAGATGAAACTAGTTTATCAATAAATTTGATAAGTACTAACCTCAATGAAACCCATGAGGAGCAGGAGAGATCGTAGCGTGAGCACATTCGGTGACCTGTGCGGTGGTGTAAGTGAGAGGCGATCAACTGGACCTGGTGGTTACTGGACCGGTTTAGATGCTGTACTGCGCGCTTTATTGTCGATGTAGATGTAATGAAGATGTTGGAGTACACCATCAAAACCAGGTGAGAAGCAAAGGTGCTGAGTACCCCCTCCAGTGCAGCTTGGACCTCTTGCATGAATTAGACAAAACCCTGCACGAACACACAAGGCCTACTAGCTGCCAGGACGTGTATTAAGACTATACCTCCCTAGCATGTGTGAGAGAGGGCAAACTTTGTCTTTAATGTCACCTAGGAGTCTGAGCTCCCGTTTTAGGAGGCAGCTTGCTTGTTCTCTGACGATGTATAATATGCATATATTATATGTGATTGCATAATGACGAACGGTAGCACCCCAGTACTTTCTTGGTAGCCTATTCTCTTCTTTGTCACGTCCCAGTCGTATCCTGAGGAAATGAAAAAAAAAAATACTTCAATACAAATTAACACTAGATTGAACTGTTTTGCGTAATGAACGAAGCTGAGCTTTCATTTTTTAAAAGGAAGAAGCTTTCAAACAAACTATTTTATTACTTTAAATGAATTTTATCATATTATTGTTTATTTGTATGATTATATTATTTTGTATGATATCAGATTGCATAATTGATTTTGATTAATTGTTCTTATTTATCCAATTGGCTTTGGTTGTATATGTTTTTAATATTGAAAAGAGTCTTCTCAATATTGAAAACATAGTCTTCTTGCCTATGAGGTCGGAGCTCGATTGATAATTCTATGAATCAGGTTTCTTTCCTTTCTTTCCTTGAAGAGAATCTTCCCTGTTTCTTTGAAACCCTCCAGTGGGTCTTGAGGGTCATATTTTGATCACATGTCTTTGCTGTATTACAAAAGTGTCTCAATCAACAATAATGTCAGCCTTCACTAGAAAGTTCGTAGAAAATTCAAACCACAGAAAGTTGAAAAATAAATAAAACGCTTCAAGGATAACTGGTTTTTTATTATAATACTTCAATACTAAATTCTTCACTCTTGCAGAAATGAGAGATACTAACAGTAACAATTAAATAATTTTAGTTGATTCCAAACCCTAATAGAGTGTTCTAATTAGTCCTATTATATTCATTACCAAATTGATTGGAATTTTTTCTAACTCATTATTAAATAATCGCCCACTTCTAAATATTATTTCAATAAATGTTGCTGAATGTACTGTAGCTTAATCTTGTTACATTCATTGCCTGCTACATGACATATACATACATGTTAGCGTCATGAGAGCTTTCATTTGATGGACCAACCCAAATGAGACCCTTCTAATAAATTTGTCACTGCACAAGGAGAGTAGAAAAAATAATCTAAAAGAAATAATACCGGACTACTTTGCATCGGCAGGACTAGTAAGTGAATGCATACATTAATGCTGTCTATTATAATTTCACCAAAGATTCAAATGAAAGGACTGGTAACCCTTTTCTAGGCTATTGTTTCCTTGTCCTTCCATTATTACTATTTGATTCAGCTGATCTTATTATTCATTGGTGTTTGTTCTCTAGAGTGTTCTTTCTCTCTCTCACCTATATCTGATTGTGTCGCATTCTTCAGCCCACTTCCCAGGATGTCTTATGCAAAACAGTTTCGAACCCTCCTCCTCACACCCTCTTTGTCTCTCTCTTCATCTGCCCTTCTCACCGGGTTTGTTTCTAATTGTTCATCAGCCCCTCGATGTTGGGAATTTCTTAAAGATCGGATTTTTGAGAGGGCGTGATGAGACGGAGAAGGCTTTTGGCCCGGCGCGGCGCGGTGTGAAAGAAAAAAGACTTCACACGGCTCGCAATTAAATTATTTTATTAAGCTACACTGCTCGGTTTAACCGGCTACTCCCCTTCCCCCCTACCCGCCTTCTAATCGGCCTCCCATCTCCTGGATGCAGCGTTGCCCTTGAATCCTCGCACCTTTCATTTGCATACCGGCCAACGAAGAATTTCCGCATCCCTCTAACGTAATTAATATACGCACCGTAAAAAGATCGGTCCGATTAAAAATCAGAGAAAGATTCCTTACTTTGATTTCTATCATTTATAACTTCGTTTATTATTCCCTCTTTCACATCTAGCATTATTTTCAAAACTGAATGCTTGATTACAATGATGTAAACGGTTTTATCTCAACAAGGTAAAAATGTCTACTTGGCCTATACTTTGTTATCCTTTTCAAGTTAGTTCATTCAACTCTTCTTTTCGTCTTCGTGATTTTGTCTATACAGTGATTTGTCTATATTTTATTCTTGTCGATTTTGAGCAGTTGATTCTCGATTTCAGAAAAGTTGATTTAAGCTTTGTGATTTGGTTCATTCAATTCTTCTCGATGAAAAGGAAGTTTTAAATTGTGTGACTTGTTCTACACTTTTCTCAATTAAATTCCTCTTGATAAAAAGTGAATTTGAACTCTTAACCCTGCTTCCTCTATTTGGTATCAAATTAACTCATGTCAAAAGATTTAGTATCAAATGTCTGAACAGAACAGTCATGGAAACTGTTCTAAATGAAGAACAGGATATAATCAGAATTTGTTTGAGATCTAATCTTTGAACATGTGACATCATTCTTCGAAAGAAATCTCTCCCAAGAACCTAAGACGATATCTTGACATTGAATCAATGTTCAACTGCTTTAAATTTAATAACTCAAATAAAAAGAAAATAAGGTAAGTAAGAGTATATAATAACTCAAGGAAAAGGAGTGAAGTAAGAGAAAGCTAATGACGAATTCCTCTGGATGAAAAACAAACAATTCTTGCAATATTCCATTCCATGGAATAAATTAATTTGTACTTCGGAGAGTGTTCTACGAATAACGTATTTCTAGAAAACTCTAATCCGTCGAATTCCGTTCACCGTCATCGAAAACTGATCTACTCTGGTTGCAGGCGAATTGGGAAGTACATTTCACGCTATAAAGAATCTTATGGCCGTATAAAAAAGGTAGGCGATTCCATTAAATAGATTGCGGCTGATGGGAGAGAAATGAAAAAAACCACTTCCTCACACATTCAAAGTGAGTATGAACGTTTTGAAAAAGTAGGTAGGAGCTCGTAAACCGTGGTTATGCTCATCCAGGAAGCACTTTACTGCCCTCGTAAATGACTAAATGCTCTTCATTCACGTTTCCAGGCAAATTCAACAGAGTGGTCACACCACTGGAATGGATATCAATGAATACCGTATTCTTTAATTCGACTCAGTCCTTACTGTTCGCGAAAAATAATATATGAATGAATATAATCAGGCGGTTGTGTGGAGAATTTCATTCTCTATAAATATTCTCAGTGTGAGAGACTTAAAATATGTCTTTACTGACTTCACGTCCCCTTTCCTGCAACGTGACACGTAATCAGGAAGTGGATTCACTGAGAAGTGGATACAAATACCTTCAAAAATAAGACGTTTGTTAGAAATGTGGCATTCTCCCCCAATTTAAAAATTAGCTAAAACATCATGTCAACATTGAAAAAAATATCATCAGCAATTTGAGTGATCAAATATGACATGAAACTTCTCCCAATAGTATTACCATATACTAACCAAATACTAACTGTTTATTTGAGAAAAATGATTTTCTTCGGTAATGCTCTCTCATGTGGATCGCTACTTACACAGATACATAACACAACTATTTACCTAAAAACTCTGGGCTTAATTCTGCTGATACTACTAGACTTCCATAGCTTTCATTGGAAAAGACATGAACGCAATTGGTATAATAGAAAACACTTTATGAAATAAGAGTTTAACAAGTGTTTTCTACTATGGAAGGATGCCACAACATCAATATTTGTTCTACAAATTTTATCAATTGCTATAACTCATTTAAAGTTTTTAATTGTATAATCAGTATACCAATTGACAACTGAGTATCCTCAGTATTAACAATTTTTAATACTGAGGAGTATTAAAAATTGTTAATACTGAGGAGCAATATAGGTTATTGCGAGACTTGAATAGAGCTCAAGACCACTTTAGTTTATGCTAGTGTTAGCATAAGCATTTAGTTTGGCTGTAGCTCGGCTTTGCTTCAAACGATCAATCCCTTTTTTTATGTAGGAAAGCTGTGATTATGTTTGTTTTTAGATGAGAATAACCTCTGGAGAATCTATTTGATATGTGGCAGGAGGTAGGAGGCGGTGGAGTGAATCTGTTGACCCTCTGTTGTTTCTGTAGGTTGGCGTAGGTAGTAATTTGGTCTGCAAGATGCGTTGTCGAGATTGTTGTTAGGGGGAACGGGGGGTGGTGTTGAAAGGGAAATCTTTTTGTGGGTTTAGCGTAGGAAGACGAGGTAAACGGATGAGGATGACCCTTGTCAGGATTCTCACGGAAGAGGAACCGAATGGGAAGAGTTGAGAGATCCCATTATCTTGCATACGATTACTTTGAAAAATGTGTGTGTGTGAGAGATTCCAGATGGCCGGTCCTTAGCCTCAGAAAAGCCTACACTCACACCTGGCTCCTAGATTAGTAGTCTGCTTCCTAAACCCCTTCTTTACCAGGCATTTTCAAAGTTTTAAACAGGTTCACACACATTGTCTGACCCCGGTGTCCTCTAAACGTGTGAGCGCTTGTGCGTTGGTGTTGGTTTTTAAAGATCACCGCGGTATAGAACAGGTGGTCGTCAACACTTTTACTCTCACCGGGATCCAAAAAAAGTACTTTGAATATTGGGCTAACCGCAATTTAGAGGTGTCCAACGGATGTAGCTGTGATTTATCTGCTCTTCTTCTAGTCTCCTGTGGGATGCATCTACTTCCTGGACTTTTAATCAAATCGAACTAGAGAATAGGGGGGAATCGAAGATGGTAGACTAGGGAGAAGATCTTGAACTATTTTGCTGTATATTCCAGTTAGATGAAAAAATGTCTAAATAAAAAAAATATTAAAAGATTTGTCTTCTATTATGGTCTCTCCAATAATATTATTGTTGTGATTTATATGCCGTTCTGATCATAAAATACTTCTCAATAGACCTGCTTTGTTTGCCTGTAAACTTTATTTCAAAATTGTTAGCTTCATATTTCTTGAGAAGGTCATGAACCTAATGAATTACAAAACGTCCACTTAAGGCGAAGTTTTGGAGGAATCTTACAACATTTCAATCCTCGAGTCCTTGAATAAGGACTTTGTAGGCTTGATTTGAACTTTTTGTCCAAGTATTCCTCAAAAATTGTTGAAAACGCAAAAAAGTAAGGAGAAATGAGGATAATCAGCATTACTTGAGGAGGATTTTTTTGTAGTGATACCATTGGCTGGATTTTTAAACCTTCCTTTTATGACTTTCGTTGAATCTGCATATCAGATTTTAAAGTTTTTAGTGATGTTAGTCTAGCTAAAGCTGAGAAAATGCATTAAAAATGTACTGGTAAAACAATGATATCAGCAGTAGCTCAGGGTCAAAAACTTTTTAACAGTTACTGTAAAAAAGCTTAGCTGGACCTGTTCCATATTTAAACTCTATAAAGCCAAGTTGTTCTTGAAAAATCTGGAGAAACGCATTGAATACGAAAAAAAACTTGAAAAATAAAAATCTATGTCTAATTTTGGCAAACATTTTCCCCTTCCCAAAAACTTTATCTTAACCTGGATAATTTTTCCAATTACTGAGCACATCAAAAATTACACAGAAACAGATCTAAGCAAGATGAGTGTGAGTAGTACTACTCATCCATGAAATTTAGTTTGAAATAGATGAGAAATGAAAATGTATAAAGGGACCACAAAAAAGATGACCACACAGCCTACTCTTAAAAACCTTCAATCAAATAGCTAGTTCGAATATTTTAATATCAACTTCATTAAATTAATGAAGCATGTATCGTAATTAAAAATGTGTGATTTTGTGTTTTCCAATTCTCTCCTTGATTTTGGAGTGCATTTTAAGACTCTTCTATTCAACAGAATTTTGTCTTCTTTTTGTATTCCAATAATCATTTTCATTGAAGTAATGAATATGATGATCAATTCTAATTCAATTGAAATTGAAGGATAGGATAGTGAAACAATTCGCTCATAATCTACCTTCTGTCAAGTTGTTTGAGCCTCATCCAGCTTTGTACATCGTAAGTACTCGATTTTCATTCACAATTTTATTCAGCAAAGTGGTGTTGTGTTTCCAAACAAAGCTGTTATGATTTATATTATTTTAACTAATTATGTAAGCTCTAATCATTTTTTGATTTTGATAAAAATACGGAAAAGAGTCTTTTCTAGTCACTGAAGAAACTTTTGTTTTAATAACTACTTGAGAATTCATTTCAACCGCCAGAATAAAACCAACACTGATGATGATGTCATGTTCATCGAAACTTGAGTTTGTTTTTTTAAATATTTATAATGTGGAATAGACAAAATTGTTTTTTTCGACCAACTATGGAGAAGTTCCACATTATCTCTGATGTAAGTGTTGATTTTATAAAAACAGGACGTCAATCAGACGAGAAAGCATTTTTACTGCCAAAGGTGGCCAAAGTAGAGAAAATGGTTCTCAACTAATTAGCTTGCTGTAAACGTAATCCTTCTAATCACAAATTTTTACTGCATCTTCCATCACCTTATTGCTCAAAATAGTTTATACTCTGATTAAAACTGCTTTAAGATTGAGATTCGATTGGCCTTATTGGTGAACCGCTCTAGGCTGGTCCTAAAGCAGTTTAAATCTAAGTATAGTACACTCTTCTTATTACCAGGAATGTTAAATTGATGTGATCAAAACAATCTTATAACGAGATTTTAGCTAAGATATTCTCCAATTTTTGTTTTATAATGTACTGATTGAGGGACTAAACTCATCCCTACAATATAATCTATTCATGTTATTATATCCTGAATCTTCATTGAAGGAATTTCATATTCCAAGTAGGTGGAAACGAGAATAGCTACTTGTAAGACCAAAAACAGATTAAGTTTGGCAAGAAGCGACGCAAGAGCGAGAAGTGAAAAGAGAGAAAAAGAGAGAGAATTACGAGATGCTTCAGGAATAATGGCTTTATTTTTGCATATAACAAGTCATTGATTTGCCCCACCCTCCCACTACTAAGCAAGAAGGCTTTCCCCCCCCTCTCCGCGCACTACATCATCCGTGCAGTGTTCGCCCCAAAGAGTCGCATATATAAGGTGAGGGAGGGAAGACCAAAAAGGGGATAACAGCAGGAAGAATAAGAAGAAGTGAGTATAAAAGAGGGAAAAAGAAGGGGAGAAGTAAAGTAATGGCGGACTCTGCGTGGGGATCGATAAGTTCTCGTTTAGTCTCGTAGGATGCGAGAAAAGCCAACCCGAATTATACTGCAAATACTGCGGCTGGCGAGGATTTTCTTTGCTGCCCAAAGAAAGACAACTGAAGCGCGTTGCACTTGTCTCATGAAATAAGTTTCTCAATACAATGCATTTCGAATAGGAAATAAAACCTGGAAGCAACATCTTTATCGCTATAGTTTAGAGCTGATCAACATAATTATTACATTGTATTGCTTTTACGTAGAATAACTAATTATTTTCTTTAGTTATAAGATTGCAAGATGCTTTTATTTGATAGGAATGAATATTGATATCAAACTTAATATTTTGTTGCAGGCAGATGACGGTACTTGATTTTGACTCAAGTATTATAATTATTATTACTATAGAATATAAATTGTATTATTTTATTTTATTGTTTTTGGTGATTTCTTGTTTTTCGTTTTTTCTACTTTCTCGGATATTCGATGGATTTTAATGGTAATTTATCATTAGGTTTATAGGTTTATCAATAGGTTATCATTGATTACTAGGTGATTCATTATATCATGAATTATAAGTACAAGAAAGCTCTTCACTAGATTCATAATTATAAGATTACAGATTTATTATTCAGTATATCAGTATGTTCAGTTTATTCATCATATTCGATATCCAGTCACTCGAGACTGATGTATCAGGATTAATTTTGTTGATGAGTTTGAATTGAGTGGTAATTTTTTCAAACTATAGATTTGTATTCAGAAAACTCCTGGAATTTTATATCAAAGTCATTTACTTTGAAAACACATAGTTTAATGCTGTAGGCTATAATGTAGTTGTATACATTCACTTGGTTTCAAAATGTTAGAAAATTACTAGACAATATATTTGAATGTTTTTTGCATTATCCTTTTCAATAATATTATGTTGTTCCAGACACAATGTGGATTTAGTCATTATCATTCAAACCAAGTGTAAAAAAAGGTTATAGAAAATACTGGCATTAAAAATACGTTTGGATACTTTGGAGTATGAGATAGCTTTAAATTGAGAATTTCCCGAGGAAAATCAAAGACTTTCTCTGTCTTTGGGTCTCTCATCAATGATATCATAAAAGATTCTTCTCAGTTCGCATATAATTAATTGAGTGTTAAAGAAATTGTATAATCTATTTTTTAAAATCTCTGTAATGGATTATACAGTATTAATATTGTTAGAAAATTGTAATGATTCTTTTTTTACCCAGAATTCAATAGAATTAACAATTGTACCCAAAGTATTTAACAATATTTGGAAAGCACTAACCTTGAACTCCATTGGATCTCTCAGAAATACTAGCAGAATCAGCTTCGACCAACACGATAGCTCAACTGAGACTTCCAGGATCTGACTGAGATATATTTTAGCTCACCCTTCCTTGGCTCTGATTCAACGTTTGTTTCGTTGCTTTTTTCATTATCAGGACCTGATTATATATGCACGCATATTAATGTATAGGTCGCGTAATATGCATAGTCTAGTTTTACAGCGGGTCCCGCCGAACCTCGCCGTGTAGCTCGCGGCTATTGAACATTCAACTTAGTTTGTTATAAGAATAATAATAATCATGAGTAAGGGTTGGTCTTACCTATTTATTAACGACAAAGGGTGGGCCTGATTACTTTGTGAATCTTTTGCATAACAAATTCAACCCTGTTGTTTTTGCACCTCCAGGTAGTGAGAAGGACCCGCTGCTAACCTACTAGACCCTCTATCAATCCATGATTTGAATAAACTTTTGTCTTCAACCTCCCCTGGAGTCTGAGCTTTAAGATAATGTTGTTTTTTTCTTGTGACGAGCACACATCCTCTGCATCGCCTTGACGGATTTCCCATGGTTCTTGCATCTCATTAACGCTGTCTTTCTTCCTATCCAGCGCTATTAATATTCGCGCGCTTTGTTTATTCTTTCTTCTTTCCGTTCACCATCCTTCTTCCCTTCAACAGTCGTCTACAAATGTGTCAAGCAAGAAAGAGGGTCCATGTTGACATTCATTTCTGAATTTCCTACTACACCAGCAGCTTGATACGAATTTATCCTTACATAGATCATTATTATGATCATATAGATACATTGCTCTTAGAATGATTAGAAATAGAATTTAAAGGGATCCATTGTATCAATTAATTGAGCGGAAATTGGAAAAAAAAATTATTCGGATACAAAGGTTTTTTAAAACTTTTCCTGCGTTCTAAAGTGAGGCATACTTTTGATAGAAGGAGAATCTTCAAATTTAAAGTAATTATGAAAGTTTATTAATATACAAAATATATGAAATCAGTTCAACAGAATTGATTGAAAATTCTTATCATGATTTCATAAAAATTGTTATGAAATTGTAATAATTTATTCATGTCTTTTTCATGGCAAGTATGGTAAAAATTCCAAAACGCCAAAGTCTACCATATTGTCTGTGTGATGAAAATTAGTGAATCCTGCAGTGCTATATCTAGTGGTAGAAGCCACCAATAAAATCCTGACTCTCAGAGACTACTTTTTTTTTTTTTTCCATTGCTAATATAGCACCTAGTCAAGGACTAATAAGCTATTCTATTCTAACTTAAAATGATAATTATTGTAAAAGAAGGCGAAACCCAGTGGTTCAGCCTTCTATATTAAATAAGATCTAATTATTTTTCACACATTCACATTTACTCTGCTTTTGCACTTTCACTTTCACACTGGCACTAAACTAATTCATGTGGCTTCTTCCGCTTCAGTCTTCTCATCCCATGGACGTCTAGCAGCTGGATCGCTTCCACGTTCACATGATGATGGAGTCTTTCCTCGTGTTTTATGGCGAATCTCTGGATTTCACTGGTTACTGTCGCCATTCCCAGATCACGATGGAGATCAGAATTCCTGACGTACCATGGAGCATCAACACTACTCCTTAGTACTTTATTCTGGAAGCGCTGGATGATTTCGACATTGGATGGCCGGGTGCAACCCCATAGTTGAATTCCGTAGGTCCACACCGGCTTGAGAATCTGCTTGTAGAGAAGCAATTTGTTATAAGTTGACAACTGCGATGTTCTCCCAAGTAGCCAATACATTTTTTTGAATTTGATTCCTAGTTGTTCTCTTTTCTTCTTTACATGTTCTTTCCATCTAAGCTTGGCATCCAGCGTCATGCCTAGATACTTTGCAGTGTTGGAGAAGGGTACAATATTCCCATTGATTGTTAAGGGATGTATTGTACTCTTTTGTTTGTGAAGTTTACATGAACTGACTTTGCTTCATTCAATTTTATAAGCCACCGCTTGGTCCAAGTATTGATCCTGTTGATGGCCACTTGCAATGTCTCTGTAGCATCTTCCACTGTCTCATCTACTGATAAAATTGCAGTGTCATCAGCAAATGTTGCTACTGTTACATTTTCGGGCTGAGGTATGTCAGATGTGTAGAGAAGGTACAGTAGGGGACCCAGCACACTTCCTTGAGGAACTCCAGCCTTGATTTCTCTGAGAGATGAAAAAGCATCATCCTGTTTGATTCTGAAATAACGCTCTTGAAGATATGATTTCATTATCTGACTGTATTCTGTCGGGAAAAACTGCTGCATTTTGTAACACAAACCTGCATGCCATACTTTGTCAAATGCTTGTGCCACATCTAGGAAGACTGCTGAACAAACTTTCTTTTCCTCTAAGGTATTTTCAATAATGTTGGTTATTCTATGAACCTGGTCTATTGTACTATGTTTACATCGGAATCCAAACTGATGTGTTGGTATTAATCCATTGTCATCCAGGAAGGGCTTCAATCTTTTGAGTAGAAGTTTCTCAAATAATTTTGAAATCACAGGCAGTAGAGAAATTGGTCTGTATGAGGATACATCATGTGGTGGCTTTCCAGGTTTAGGTATCATGATGACTTCGGCTACTTTCCAGAAACTTGGCACATATTTCAACCGGAATGAAGCATTGAAGAGATGGCATAACTTCACAATTGCTTTTCTTGGGAGCTCCTGCAGTACTTCGCCATTTATCAAGTCAAATCCCGGCGTTTTCTTTCTGCTCAATGTTTTAATCTCGTTTTTTACTTCTCTTGGAGATGTTGGAGGGATGACTCCTGCTTCAAGATGATGAGGATCTTCATCCATGATTATTTCTTCATGGGGTGAGAAAACTTTCTCAAGATGATCAGCAAATAGATCGGCTTTCTCTTTGTTGCTTTTCGCCCAGCTATCATGATCTATCCTATTTGGTGTAACTTGTTCAAGAGGTCTCTTCAATTTTCTAGTTGATTTCCATAATGAATAATTTGTATTAGCATCATTAGTTAAATCTTCCAGGTACTTATTGATATCATGTTGTTTCACATCCTGTATCATCTTTCTCAGTTCGTATGTGATTCTATTCAGTTCTATTTTAGTTCTTGGGTCTCTTGTTGATTGCCATAATCTTCTAGCTCTTCTCCTTTTTGCTATCAATTCTCTTACTGCCTCAGGGTAGCAATTACCTTTGATAATCCTGCTTCCAAGTAGTGGTGTATTTTCCCAGGCACATTGTTGGATAATGGTTACAAACTCCTGCACTTCATATTCTAGTTCATCTATAGTTTGTAGAGATTTGTTTAAATCTATTTTCATGTCAACCATATTTTTAAATGTTTCCATGTCTGTATGCCTATTGATGAGTTGTGGTGGTCTTTCTTTTTTAACAGCCGTACTATGCATTGTCAAAACTATTGGTGAGTGATCAGAGTTGAGATCAAATTCTTCCTCAACTTCAACACAATTTGATGAAATATGTTTTGTGATGAAAAAGTCAATCAGGTCTGGAATTTTTGTTCTGTCTGTTGGCCAGTAAGTTGGTTTCCTAGTTGAGTGTACCTCGCAGTGGTATTCATTAACAGCCATTAACAGCTCCTTTCCTTTAGTTGTGGTCAGTCGGGAACCCCACCAAGTATTCTTTGAGTTGAAGTCTCCTCCAATGATAAATTTTCCATCAGAGACTACTGGTGGATATGTTTCAATCACCCTTCCCTCACAGGCCTCAACCTGTTAGATTTTGAGAGTTTGGCAATTAGGTGTATAGCTGTTCAATCCTGATACCTATGGCATACAACAATTGCACACCTTCACCAACTAATAGAAACAGGTACATTGGGATTGGGATTGGGGCGGTGAATCGATAGGGTCTCGATAATGGATTCAATTGCTACCTGCTCGCATTGATCCGCATGTCATCGACTCCTGTTGAAGGGTGTAGGATCCCTAAAAATAGTCGGGCTACTTGCTCTATACAAACAATAATTGTCAAAGATTCTGAGAGAACATCTTGTGATAAAGTTGAAAGCAGAACAAGTGACTTAGTTTTCTATTTAAAATAATAGTTTTCTAGTGATAGTAATAATTTCGTTATAGGCCTAGTAAAGTCGTTACTCATGAGAGTCTATTGCATTGCAATTTTGTTAGTTTTGTAGTTGTATTCTTATGTTGTCTTGCAAATATCATTTTTCTTCTTGTAATAAAGTTGAAAGCAGAACAAGTGGCTTGGTTCTCTAGATGCATTTATCTTACAAATACCAGTTTTCTTCTTATAATACAGTTAAAAGTAGAATAATTGGCTTAGTCTTCCTGGTGCATTTGTCCTGCAATACCAAGTTTCTATTTACAATCCAGGCAAAAGCAGAACTAGTTGTTGCGAAGTTGAAAAAGAAATGAATGAAACCTAAATTTTAAATTTAATGCTTGTTTTCCTCATCAGATTAATACTGTGTTAGAGTTTTGTGTTGTGGGAGAAATAGACTATGAACTAGCGAAAAATCGTCGGTTTGAGAGCTCTTATTAACATGAAAGTAAATAACAACAGTATGCATTTACACCCGCACAGTAATTTTTCTGTCCTCTACGCTAGTCTTTGCTCATAAGGCGAGTCCTAGTTAATGCTGCACAGACAATTTATCAATCAGTTTTCTGTATTCCCGATGTTATCTCAGAATTTTTCAGTCATCAACTATCTATGATAAAAACTAGAGAATTGATTGGATGTCATGAATCCAAGCTTTCATCGTATAGAGTTCTTTAAATTTCTGAAAGTTTGTTGCAAAAAGAATACAATTATTTTCTCTGACAGAACAAGGATTTTCCATTCGTACACAAAGTGGAGGATTCTAAATTCTTAGTTTTCTTGTTGGAACTTTTCCTCAACTGAACATTTTAACTCAACTTTTTTTAGTTGAGTTTATTTCAACCCAACTTTGAACGTTTTTTGGAATGTAATGTTCTAAAACATTGATTTCTATACAAATTTCCACTATTTATTATAACAACGTCAGTTTGTGAAGCAAACATAGATATGTTATTGTTTCATTTGCTGTGAATAAATTCAATAACACGTAACATAGGAGGGTTAAAACTGTACTTCAACGGTCATGTATGATAGATATACATGCAACTAGTCCCCACTAGGCTGATGTAGAATATTTCAAAATTGCAAATGTGCATGTTTAATAGCTAGATTGGTGTGTTGACTGTTGTAAGCTTCGAAAATCCTGGATAATGCGCAACATTAAACATGCTCATAATTATTTCTCATTAATTAACAACTAAACAGTACACCAATACAGAGTAAGTTTACTCCAACATGCTCTGTTTATTTATGTACGAGTTTCGAAGGCAGCTGTATTTTGTGCGCTGAGCAGTTCCTGATGGAAATTTGCCATTTTCGAGGATTACTCGTGTAATTTTCAACGCTGAATTTTTCATTAACAGCGCCGTAGAAAGGATGACGGATGTCGGTTTTGGATGAAACATCAGGCCCTAGTAATTAATATCTGTGTAATAATACAGCATTATAAGCTCTGTATGGAGAACATGGTGTAGGTAATAACTACTATCATTCCGTTACAGCGCTGCAGTCATCCTTCTCTTCAAATAGATTCCAGCCGTTTTCGATGTGTAAACGGTATGTATTATTTATGTAGAGACTGCTTTTGTACATTTTTTACACTCATCAATGATGTAGAATGAGTATGTAAGTTGAAAAAGCAGCTGTGCTGTCTTTCACCTGCCTCTATTTATACAAACTTAGCCTAAATATTTAATACCAAATTGACTGAGCGAGAAACGTTCATTTCATCGAGACCGCCCTTTTCATTTCAAGCCATAATTGCACAACCTTGTACAAGACCAGTTTCATCGCCTCAAACGCATCGCAACTTTTTTACACTCTCTCAATTCATCTTGTCTCTTTCTTCAATCATCAAACATTCATTATCATTTATTGTTTGGCGTTCATCTCATATTACACCTGCCAAACTTTACAAGCTCTATTCAAATGAGAAGTTAAGAGAAAAAGTGTTTTTGGTTCTCAATATAATATTGGGGAGAATTCGGATCAAACTATCAATCCCACATAATATAATTATGAACTTCATCTTGTAGACTAATGAATAGAAATTTTAGAAATTGTCACTATCAATATTTTTATTGAAATAAAGAGACACCGGTTCCAGTTGTTTCACTATTATCAATCTCTGGTGAACCAGATATTCACTGTTTGAATCTTTGGAACAACTTAGAGTAAGTTGAATGATTTCAACCTGGATGATTAAAATCAATATAGGTGATTACTTTGTTATCCAATACTCTCATCTTTCAATGTTTTATCTTCATTTTGACAATCGTTTGGAAAACTGAATTATGATTTCTGCATTCATAGCATTGAGTTCTTGTGAAAATCTATCTTAAGATGATCTTCTTATAATAAGAGCTATTTTTTCAACTCATTAAAAACTCACATTAATTTAATGAATTTGGTCTAGTGGAATGCATGAGAAATTTCTCCAGCTGAATAAGCTATGACAAAATACCAATCACCAAAACATTCTTACATGGAACCCATTTTTTCAATCAAAAGTTGAAAATAAAGTAACTATTTTTATATTTCAGCAATAGGTAAGTTTCCAGTCACTCCTATTAGTCTATCACTCCTCACGATTGATAGGAGAAAAACTTTACTGTCGTTATGGAAATGACGTAGCAAATTGAATTTCCTACTATCAAAAAACTGAAAAATCAGTATGAATTTTATAGCATAAATAACAATGGTCGGCACCTGATCGTCAACTGAGTAATTCTATCATAGAATGGTACAGTTCTCTCTTGATGATTGAGAATACTTGAGAATACATTCGAAAGAATTGAGATACATTCAAAATAGTAGAAGTAATAAGAGAAAGGAATCAAAATGATGTAATTAATTCCAATCATTCAAACCAAGACATTGAAACTTCAAATTATACAACCTTTAATGTTAGGAAATATCTCGATGTATTCCACATTTTTATTCTGTCTTCTCGATCAACTTATATCGATCTTTGTCTAACCAATCTACAAGATGTCTTTGTCTAACAAGTCTTTGTCTAACCTGATCTAATCTGATCTGACTAATCTGATCTTTGTCTAACCAGTCTCTTTTGTCTAACAAGAAATTCTAGGTCTAACCAAATTATTGGAACTTGTATTTTAAATATCACGATTTATCCCGCTTTTTTTATTCTGCCCCCTAAAGCATAAACTTGCATCGATCAGAGTAAGAACGTCTTTTGCGTAGAACTGTGTCGAAGCGTGGTTGGTTGCTTAGCCATGATTTCTAAGCCATTAGCCCCACCAACCGTGGCAGCCCTAATGAACTGACAGGGAAGTAAGGAGTTGAGTCTTATCCTAATTTATGTAGTGTGCCGACTCGAGCTTCTTCTAATTCAGCCGTAAATTGTCCTATTAACTTAACTCACTGTGTTAACCCAAGATCCTTGATTCAACGCATTAGGCCTCACCAGCTTTTAAGCCTTCCGTGTGAACCGACTTTAAGGTTGAAAGCACGCTGAACGAATTTCCATGAGACGGAATGTACAAAGATGGAGAACTGATGGAGTATTAAAATATATATATAATTCACTAATGACTGTAAAACTATAAGGCTAGGCGTACACTGGTTAGTCAAGACAAGACAAGACGATATTAGTCACGTTTAGTCACAGTAATTCACATAGTTGCTTATGAAGCACCACACACCGATCCAATGACTAATCGGTGTGTGTTGCTTCATAAGCAACTATGTAAAGTACTGTGACTAAACGTGACTAATCTCGTCTTGTCTTGTCTTGACTAACCGGTGTACGCCTAGCCAAAGTAACACAAGACTTGTAAACTGAGTTTAACTACGGATTTATAGATTGTAGAACGACTAATAGACGTGTAAAGTTGTAAAGTGGAATATAATTCCAACACCATTGGAATATGAATTAATGAATAAATAAATTGGGATTTCTGGGTGATGACATAATAAAGTAAAGTTACAAGTTGAAGTTGTAAGAAAATCTGTATTGCATGATTTACGAAAAATATCTGCAATTATCTATGAAGCTTACAATAATCTTCTAAGAGAGAATCTGGAGGAATTTTTTGTTTTATTGTCAAAAAATCTCTCAACTAATGTTCAAACGGATCAGACTGAGTGTGATTCCTCATCCAGTTATCCTTACTGAATAATAATTATGCTCTAACTATGATACAGGATAACTAGGAACTTACTGAATAACTATAATCTGCATAAATGTCGTAGATTATGTGCATTGAGAGTTTGTCGATTGTTGATACTCTGCGAAAAAATTATCATTATTTCATTCACAAACAATGAACTACATTATTTAGAGATACAGTACTAGTTTTTATCGAAGATAAGGTATAATAATATGAACCACAGTACATGATCTACATAAAGGTGGATAATTATCAAATATCTTAGAAATGGATTAGAAACGAGCGTGGATTATTGCACGTTTAAGATTTTTTCCACTATTATGTGATTAACTGTATAAGACTGATAACTGTAATAACTGTGATAACTGTAAGACTTGTCCAAGTAAAGCTCGATTCACACATATAGTGCCGTGCCGCGATGGTGCTGCGTTGCGTTTGCTGCCGTTCGATTTCAGATGGATTCGCTAAAACGGCTCCTCCATTTGAAATGCATGGAAACGGCCGCAAGTGATTCACACATGTAGTGCCGTGCCGCGATGAGGTTGCGTTGGTGCCCTCAAGAGCAGTTTCGAAGCGAATTTCCAAGGCCACGGCATCATGCCGCCTGGGGCCGTTTTAGCTTCGGCTGTTTCCGTTCAGCTTCGGAATCCTTCGTGTACACCTCTCTTCGTTCTTCATCATGTTTCTTTGTCGCACAAGGCGACGGCACCAACCGAGCACGGCACTACATGTGTGAATGATAGCGGCTCCTGGCGGCGACAGCACCATCGCAACCCCATCGCAGCACCATCGCAGCACGGCACTATATGTGTGAATCAGGCTTAATGGGTTTACTGCCTAGAAATTAGCTCTTTTACAAATATATCTAAACTTGGTTCTATTTCTATTTCAATGCCATGATCTGATAACAGCCATCTCTCTACGATTTCTATCTCTTCTTTGCTTTCTATTTGAATGTTACAGTAGTTATAGGTTAATGATCAAACTCGAAACAAGTTCAAGTTTAAAAAATATAAAATCTGATTTACAAATGAGGTCAGTAGCCGAAAAAATAAACAACAAAAAGATATTGTTTTGCCAGTTAGTTATCAAGAAAGCTGTAATAAAGATGTGACAGGGTAAGTGAGTGGTTTCTTTCAAGAGCATTCTTTTCCAAGGCTTATGTTGAACAAATAGAATTCTCTCAAACTCGAAACCTTTTCAAGGGAACGGAGTTGAGGAGTTGAAAAAAGCCTTTCCAAGTACAAGTTGAAAGGATTTATCTACATCTACGTAAATCATCATGCAACACCATTCTCGAAGCTTCTCGAATGCTTCTACGGAAGCCATCATCTAAGTTTCATGAAACTTATGCAAGGCTTCTTTTTTATAAAACTCAAACTATAGATAGTGAAATGTACATTTTGAAATGATAAAGTATAAATTTTTGTAATAGTCAAACATCGACAGCAATATGAATTTTTTAATATTTCCAAATGAATATGATTTTTATTATCCTCTCTTGAATGTTCCTGTCGTTGTCAATTTTCACTCGACATATTATAAAAATATTTTCATTTAGTTTTTACACTTGTATAAATCTATTTTAAAGGACACACATAGATTAGAGATCACAAACTATCGAAAAACAATGGGAATCGTTCTTGAAGTGGGTGGAGAAAATACAACAAAATTTATCCATATTCATTCATGCTACAACAACTTATTGAAGTGTTGATATTATTTATCAAATTTAAGTGGAAGGCAAATAAAAATACTATATTTTCCTAAAAACTTACAAGGCTTTGTTAGCTTTTCATCTATGATGTGAAACAGGGCTGGTGCTGCCATCTGTGGGAGAGCTGTAGAACTAACAGTCAGTCGAAACTCTCACGCTTCTATTAGCAGTACTGGGTTCCGTTCATTCATAATAATTACAATAAAAAAAGGTTTTTGAGAATAGATATATTTCTCTTTGGGTGTAAACTCAGTAATTATGCGGGAAAAATCTTCCGTCTAATAAAAAATAATATTTCACTTGAAATAATCCAATTTCATTCAGTTACAGTGAGTTTCTAAGTTATGGTGTTCAGAATCAAGTTTTTTGGCGGTGATGATCTAAATACAGCACGAAAATGAGTAGGCCAAGTCGAAATTCGGTTTTAGAAGTTGACAGACCCTTCAATCTTGTTGTTATCTCAGACTTTTTGCATGATAATTTAAAAATATTATTTTTTATAGTCACTTTGAAAGCCCCGAACTATTAAAAGCTTAACTATTAGAAGCCCCAATACAAGATTATTTTTGAGTTAATAATAACATATTATCAAATTCAGTTTGATTGATTTACTATAATGTAGGCCTCCTAATGCCTGTTTTGATTTTTTTCTTATAATATGAGATTAGAATTAAACAGTTTTATTCTAGTCAAAAAATAGTTCAATGATAAATTATTGGCTAACTTGAACAATTTCAAATTAATAATATTCACATGCTGTAAAAACAATTTGGAAACAAGCAAATATTGACACCAGTAAGTGGCAAAGAATGTTTTTTTTAGGGTGATGCCCACATTAGCTCTAGGCTTGTGCGTGGGTAATGAGAGGGGTGATGATGAGAGATGACGACTGTTTTTAGGCAGTCGGGACCGACGGCTTTTCGTCTCCTCCGAAAGAAGGCATTCTCAGTAGCTTCTGATTAAATATTAAGTTTGATTTAATTTTTTCGAAGAGAGAAAACATGATTGTCTCTCATTTCAACTCAAGGCTCGCAAGGTAGGTTTTTTAGTAATTTTACTCAACTAGCGTCGTGAGAAGGAAATCTAGTATCTACAGTGGAAACCTTCGAATGGAATGTGTTATTTCAATAGATTTGGCCAATATTTTCAATGGTATTATACGATTGTAATCTGTTGTCTAGTACAAAGTTACTGCATTCACCTAGATTTTTACTATCCATCATTATTTTTATTTAGACAAGTCACCACAGAGAAGCAATAGATTAGTGTAGGGTGTGCGTGGGTGACACTATCATTGCCTTCTTAAAGCTAGAATAAATTTATTGGTAGCCTACTTATTCTCAGTAGAGATAGAAATAAGAGTGCTTGTGTAATGTTGATGTAGTGCTACCTGTATTCAAATAGTATATTGAACCTTGTATGAACACTAGACCTAGAAATCATATCTTTCGCGTTACCCACCTTATGCCACCCTTCCTTTACAAACCCTTCTCTTCTATAATAATTTATGCAAAAAGGCATTCAAGCATCTTGTCTGTTTGCTGCTGCCACCTAGCAGCCAAGCTTGGAACTTTTTGAAGCTTTTAGGGGATGCTCAAACAGCTAGAGAAAGTATCGATACTACAGTACTGCCTGTAAGTTGCCACTGGATTTTTGCAATCATGAATCATAAATAACGGATTCAATTATTAAATTATGTAAAAAATATATATTACTTTTGACCACAATTATTATAATGTGTATGGCGGACTGCATTGCATACGCAGTCAGAAGCGAATCTTTCTATGTTCTTTCTTTCATAAAAAGTACAGTAGTACCATAGCCTCCTCTAAACTACAATTTAGAGGGGGCTATGTAATTTAGAGGGGGCTATGGTAGTACTCTACTAGAGACACCATTGTATATGGTTACTCTATGGTAGTACGGTACTGTTATCAATTTACATAGTCTGAGATCACTATTGTTTTAAGAAACACTTGCTATTTAGTAGTCCAGTCAACATAAATAATAGTGCTTGCAAAATCTATTGTAGTTATAGTTCTTAAACTTGTTGTTTAAAAACGTATTTTATGTAGTTTGTGACTTTAAAAACGTTGAAATTGTACAAATTTCTCAGCAATTCACAATTCGCAAACAAGCATTCACAACTTGTAATTCATAGATTTAAGAATGTAATTATGACAGAGGAAGCAGGAATTCTGTTTTGTAATTTGCCGTTAAATCAATTTGGTATCACTAAGGTCACAGACAACATAGTTATAGTTAGTCTAGTTAGTGTATAGTGTATATTATAGCTAGTGTATAGTGTATATTATAGTTAGTGTATAGTTAGTCTATGCTAAGGTCTTTCGAGATAGAAATTTTGGTAAACATAAAGTAGTGTGTTCAATATTGTGGGTACAGGTCAAAGTTTTATTTTTTAAGAAATGTCTTTGTTTTCTATCGAATTTGATGTATGGTATGTGAATATGTGCCGCCTTGATGAACTAAAAAGATAGGTAGGCTACAGTAAAATAGGATCTTACAAAAGTTGTTGGGTCCTGCAGAGATTTCTACAAAAGTTGGAGGCGTCCTTCCTTGAAGAATCATTTTTCCTGCTCCTCTAGAAAAGATTGAAGTTCATGAAAAAAGACAAGGTATTGGCCGAAAAAAACCTCAGAGATAATATTTTTAAAGGGTAATCCAAGAGTATTAAATAACTTTTCTTCACAAACTATAAAAAACTAACAAACTCATACTTCACTTGTCAAGGTATCCAACCGAAAAACCTTAAATGTACCTCGAATGAAAAAGATATAAATTTTCTTCAATATTTCCGTCATAAGCTAATTTTGGAATTTACTGTTATTGAAGTTTATCGCAAATACGGATGAAAAGTATGAAACAATACCATTTTCAACGTACGATATCTCGATTCTCGACATACGATACGATATCTCGATTACTGGCTATCAAAATATCCTGAATCTGGTGTTGAATTGGATGAAATTTAGTTCTCTTTAAAACCTTACATCATACATTTTTAGTACGATGGTTGATTCTCACAAAAACCGAAAAAGAGCAACATTTTCTATGATTATGAGGTTAGCACAAGATATTTCGCAAGCACATCCCCTTGGATGAAAATAACAAGACTAGACTTTGATAGAAAACAAAATTTGATAAACATTCCAAGGGTTTTGGGAAGAATATTTTTCTTAAAAATAAACTCGAGCTTCATTCAGTTTCTAAAGTTTGAATTTGGATTAATACTTTTGAACTTATTTCCTTTGATTTTTGAAAGTATGAGCCCGCATCCACTCAATATTTGATTGAATTGTAGCTGGATTTTGATATTTGAACAAGTTTTTGTAGACTCATTAAAATTGATCCATCCTCTATTTGGAGGAAGATGAGTCAACAATCTGGACCACTAGTTTTGATTCTTTTGGGATTCCTTGATTCTTTCAAGGGAGGTTCCACTCCAAGAGAGGTTTCACATATTTGAGAGGTTCACTCATTTTTGACATACAATATACAATTCCCCCCCCCCCTCAACCAGAAAAATGAGAACATTTATCCAATTTGAGACTGATTGAGAATTAGTGGAATAGGCAGTAGCCAGCATTGTCAATTTCCAATCTACATTTATAACACACAATAAATTTATATTAATTCTATTGATTATTATAAGAATAAATTATTATTATAGAAAAACAAATAGAGCCTGCAAAACTTCAATTCTTTATCTTTCTTTTGCCGCAAAACGTATCGGTCCACTCAATCTTCTCCACAAACTTTCCAAAGTTGGACACAACATTTCTTTTAATAAATTATATAAGATTTCTATTGAAAGGAATAGTGCAATATAAGAAGTGGAAAGTTGGCTATGGAAAGGAAGCGCAAGCTAATTTGTCAGTAACTGACACAATCCCTTAGTGAACTAGGCTCCAATTGCAATATAATTTCGTCTGGACTAAGTATACTTTAGTATGCTGAGAATACTTTATACTTTAGTTTAATACTGATGGAAAATTACACAGAGCTTATAAAAAAATAGTAATGTAAAATTACAGAACTACTGAAAAATACTGATGGAGTATTAACATAGAGCTTTGGAACAAAATAACAACGGAGAATTTCAGGGCTACGGAAAAGTACTGTCTGAGAATTACACAGAGCTAAAAACCAGTGGAAAATTACAGAGCCATGGAAAAGTACTGACTGAGAATTACACAGAGCTAAGAACAGTGGAAAATTACAGAGCCTAAAACCAGGGAAAATTGCAGAGCCATGGAAAAGTACTGACGGGGAATTACACAGAGCTAAAAACCAGTGGAAATTTACAGAGCCATGGAAAAATACGGAAAATTTACATGAGGAAAAATATCAATTCAGCGCCCTTGAATACGTATAAAATTGTAGAGAAAAAGCTTTTGCAACACTTTCCTGTCGAAACTATCATTTGACTGGTCTATAAAAGAGATGAATAGATGACTGCATCACCTAAAATTTGCAAGGTTATTTTAGCTGTAGGTTACCAGTAATCTGGTCATGGTTCAAGATCTGAGCTCTCTTTTCTTTGCAATGTTTCCAAATTTTTTGTCTACAATAATTCTTATTCGATGTGTTCTCGTAGGTGGAGGGGATTTCAAAGTTGATGTCATCAATTTTGATCTCGTCAATTTATCCGCCAATTTTTTTCTTGAAGCTGGACGAAAGCATTGAAAGCTCATGAAATATTGAAAAAGTGCAGATGTCATGCGTAACTCGGGTAAATTTTCAAAATTTTTTCAGCCCACCCTTCAATCAATCATAAGAATAAATTTTAAATAATTTCAGAGGGAGTTGAATTCTATTTCATTCTCTTATAAAAAATTAGATGCCTAATAAATAATAATAAATAATTCCATTTGGAATGAAAAATAGTGCACAATAAAAGGCATAGAAGTGAGCGGTCTCTTAGAGCAATTAATTGATGGCTTCCAATTTATGTGGATTCCAGGACTAATCAGCAATAGCTAACGTGATGGAAGTAAATGTATCCATATTTCACTAGTATCATGACATAAGTAGAATCAGTTAATATAAAACTAAGCAGAAACATAAATAACAATGAACTGGAGTGGTTTATAGAGATAAACAATTTTTATTCCTAAATAATATTATAAGACCAGCCCAGACATTAATTGTTGGTTCATCTGGTTTAACTTCCCATCTATTTAATCAAAAATATGAAAAATAAATATGATTAATCAATGTGAAAAATATGGTTCTATTTTTAGAAAAATGAACTTTTTATTAATCCGCCTTAAAACATCAAACTACAGTAATTCGTCAATTTTTTATTTCAATGTAACCTAGTATAGTATGTGATTCGTGTGCATTTCACTAGGCGAAGCAGAGAAAATACAGCAAGATCTCTATCACCATCTAAACTTTGATCCATTATAAATTGAATACATTTTTTGTATATATTTTCAAATATTATAATATTTGCATTTTTTATATCGGTGGGGAGACCCCTACGAATAGATTCCACCATTTCTTATTTTTGTGTCGGTCACCCATACAAGAGCGGCCTTGAGTGTTCGTGACTTGACCTTATGATCACTCAGCAAGCGCTTTCACCGAGCGATCAAATACAGCCACATTTTTGATCGGCCTAGTTAAATGATGACTAAGAATTAAATATTTAATTCATCATCAAATTATTTCATTTCTTTTATCACAGTAATTATATCACTTTTCATATTAAATTTTAAAATTTGAAATTCAAATGAGAATTAGATATTTTAAATAATCAATGTTCAACAATGAGCTTGTATATGAAATGTGGAATGCATAAACATATCATCATGACAAAAAGTCGAGAAAGGTAGAACTTACATAAAAAACTATTGAAGGAGGGAATGGCAATGCTGTTGTAAAGAATCACGCCTGCAAATTCATCGAGCCGTCTAATTGACCAATGGGTTGAACAAACGCCATTCCACGATTTTAACCAATCAGGAGCCTGCTGTACGAAACCATGACATGACATCTGACGTTTATGAGCTGCTTCCTTCTGATTGGTCGAGCTCGTAAAATGGCGTCTGTTCAGCTTATTGTCCAATCAGACGAATCTTTGAATGTTGTGTTGTAGGCTTTCTACATCATCAGCATTGCCACTCCCACTTTTCTTAGTTCTTGGTTTTTCAGTCCAGTTATTCTGCTTTAAATTTTCTCTACAATTTTCACAAATTGAAATTACACATTCTGATTTGCAATCTAAAAAATATAATTATCCAATTTTTGTTTTATCTCAAGATTTGTCGTCGTAATAATAATCTTTTATTTAAATAATCAGGAATGAAATTTCCATACTGTATTTAGATCGAATAAGCATTAAAAAAAATTGAAAATTTATACCGTCACAAACACAATACATGAATTGATGAGCTGAGGAGTATGAATGAGCTATCGTTAGCTATGAGCTAACTGTTAACATCAGTTCTCTTTTATAAAAGATATAATTTTACAATCCTTGAAGGGTTGTTTTTGCCTCCTTCTACTAAAAACAACCTAGATTCAGGGCGGCAAGGAGGAAAAGTAAGTATTCTGATAGAGAATGATCCCAGTAACCTGTAACAAATAGAATTACGTAGAAATTTGTATTGGAGGTCGTAACCAAAAATAGGTGCTTTTTGAAATGCAAGGTAATTTACTAATAACTGTGGCTCAAAAATTACATGAGATAGGAAACTTACATGACTCACAATGTCTAGTTCACGATAGGCTGCATTCTGTATAATTATGTAAGCCCACTTCATGATTTTCGATTCCAATTTTTTAATCAAGTGGAAGACCTTTGAAGCCTTTCTTCGTCAAAATTAGGCTTAATTATTGGCTCTATAGGCTATTAGTTTAAAATGCCAGATTTTTCAGTCGTTCAATAAACTTATTGAATCAATAACTTTTTTTGCATTTGAAAACACATGGTTATTGATTCAATATTGCTATTGGATCCATAAACTGTCTATTGAGCGGCTGAAAAACCGGGCATTAATCTTATAATTAATAAATTGATTTAGCTTTTTTATTTTGGAGAGGGCCAACACATATTATTTTGCGGGGGCCGGAAATTTGTAGATCCGGCACTTGATACGCTATAGATTTTTGGTTTTCTAACATATGAGATTTTTGGTATAGATTTATTATGTATAATCCAGTAGATATACACTTTTTACCTGGAAAATATTCCGAAGTCTATGAAATTTTTACATGGTGTCTGGGGGTACTCTGGGATGTATATCCTGAGTTTTCCCCCTCCAGTACCCTGTGCTAACTCAAAATTTTCGGTATTTTCTATGTTTTTCGTGTATATCTTGTAAATTAAGCATATTTTGTGTACCATTGTGCATTACAAAGCTGTAGAGCATAAAATTTGCTAAATTTTGGTTGGTGAAACAATTTTGAAGACTCAATATTAACTGGAATACATCCCACCAAAGTTTGAATTTTTTATTAAAAATGTAAACAAATTATTGAAAACTGAAGTTTTCGGCCCTGTAACTATTTTTATTACTATCATATTATTTGTTATGTAGATATTTTAATAATTCATCAATAACAATATCTTGGAATATCTATCAACGAACCTCCCCCCTTTTTAATTCTTGGTTAGTAATTCTTCATCTTTTGAGAATAAGATTCGGATATTGAGCATACAGGGTTGGTGAAAATGATGGAAACGGCTTAATATTTATTAAACAAAGGTAATTTGACGGTAGGTGACATTGGAGATCGTACTAAAATTGAAAATACTACTTTTCTGTGACTTCAAAAGTCTGGTCCGCCATCTTGAATCCGCCATATTGATTCTAACTTCATTTTATTAAATGGGAAGGTGGTCATGTTATACATGGTTTCGATACAGAATTTCAAGAGAAAATTAATGGCGAAAACCGCACATCGATATGTGGAGCCGTTTTTAAGATATTTCAATTATTAATCAGACGTATTAAATCGACATCACTTACTATCTAAAAAACGGGTGAAAAAATTCAAACTTTGGTGGGCTGTATTCCAGTTAATATTGAGTCTACAAAATTGTTTCACCAACCAAAATTTAGCAAATTTTATGCTCTACAACTTTGTAATGCACAATGGTACACAAAATATGCTTAATTTACAAGATATACACAAAAAACATAGAAAATACCGAAAATTTTGAAGTTTTTGGCCCCTCCCGAAGTTAGCACAGGGTACTGGAGGGGGAAAACTCAGGATATACATCCCAGAGTACCCCCAGACACCATGTAAAAATTTCATAGACTTCGGAATATTTTCCAGCAAACCTACTTTTTTTCATTATATCGACTGGACTAGTATAAACATATAGATTTTTGGTATCTAACATATGAGTTTGATTGACCTTGGAAGGTCAGTGTCATGGAGAAAAACGCTGGCTCCAGTCCAAGGTAAATGGAGGGTGCATGAGCAAGGACGCCTCAATTTTATGCAGTTGTTGTCACAAGTATGACGTTGTTACGTATTCAATTAATTAGAAGCGACATTCTGGTCGGGTGAGTGGGTGGCGAGGGGTGGAGAAAGTTGAGGGTGGCACTCGAGCCCCTTGCGGAGGCCACCCCCTCCGCCGTTACCATGACAACCGAATATGGCTGCCAATCATAAGCCTCACCAGATACACGTCTCTCTTCAGCCATTTCTTTTTTAGCAGGAGAGTTTTCGCAAATTATGTTTGCGAAAGAAAATAGCGGAGGAAAGAATTGTGAGTCCCCATCCCCCAAACCAACCCCTTGACAACCTCTAGCTCAAGAATTTGTTGTTGCGGCTGTTTAGATTGATTTACTTTTCTTCTGCTCTTTTCAAAAATTCCCCAATAATTGCGCGCTACAAGCGCAAAACAATTTTCTGGAAATACTTCATCAAGCCCACTTCATAGTGAAGTTGGCTGAATGCTGGTGCCTCAGCTTCTTTTGCAGTCCCCTTCCAGCTATAAAAGCCAACTTGTTAACGAATTATTTTCTGCTCCGAAGAAAATAATCTTTTGTTCCGTTCTGATTTTTTCCCGATTATTAGTAAAGTTGCAGCGAATTCTTTATTTTTTCAGTTTTGTAAGAGCAGTTGAATTTCATCTCTCTCGTTATTGTACCGACATGGTAGCATGCAAAAAAATTTGCCATAGATCGAGTTATATACAAAGTAGGATACAGGGCCGCCGAGATGAGGGGGCAAACTGCCCCGGGCCTCAGAAGAAAGGGGGCCACATCTGTAGAAAATGTTTTCTGTAGATAAATTTAAAAATAATTATAGATATAATAAAAAAATAATATATAAATAACTTCACAATTTTTTAGGGGGATTTCAATTTACGGGGATAGCGATTTGTGACTTTGCTTTAGAGATAAACAAATCAAATCAAATCAAATAAGTTTTATTCTGCACACCAAAAATGAAATACGAGTACATAACTTGTTACAGTTTTCCTCAAATGACAACACAATTTAATCAGAATTAAAAGATATAATAAGAAAGAAAAAAACCTTACTAGGATATTAATACTTAGTGGCAAAACAAAATACTACTAACAAAAAAAGAACAATAATGTCTTTTTGTCTGTTAGTAGGAGAATTGGTTATAATTTGTCATGTATCGTTCCTGTAATTGATTTGCACAAGCTATGCAAAGTATACAGACAGGCGTATGCACATGACTGTCATGGATTTTAGTAAGGTAAATTTCGTGTAAAACAAGAAGTTGAGCCAGTTAAAGTACAAAGCTATCTCATTTTTATTACCGGGATGGGGCCTTACATTCAAATTCTGCCTGGTTCACAGAAGGTCTGTCGGCGGCCCTGGTAGGATAAACTGTAATTAGAAAAGTAGGATAGGGTATTTCGCTTCTACTGAATACTTAAGAACTGTTTTCTAACACATAAGTTCCTCCATATAGAAAAAAATCAAGAAGTTATTAGAATATAACAAACGATAATTCCAAATAAATTTTCTGCTTTCCCATTCATTTCCAACAGTTCCATCGAATTCCAATACAACATCCACTCTAGCTACTGCTGGCATTGCACTATAATAAACGGTTGTTATACTATATACGGTTGTTGATGGATGATCTAAATAGATTTATTTAAGAAGCAGAGAGCTAACAAAAGCAAAAGTAGAGTTATATTTATCAATATTGTGCATTTATCAAATTTATTCTTACAGAGAATTATTTATATTTTTGGAATTTTGTACAAAGATGATTTGTAGATACTGAAATATGGTGATGAAAAGGATTCACCTTTTCTCTTATTATCTCTTCATCCTCAATCCAAGTGGAAATAATATTCCTATTAGGAATAAGTCATCAATTTTTTTTCAGAAAGATAATACTCTAATATGTCGTATGTGAGAGTGCGAGAGAGTCAGTAGGATAATCTTTCCATAAAATGTTAAAGTTAATGATTTTTTCTAATGGAACCACAAGTGGAAATATGCTCTTTTCCGACCAACAATAACAGTTGAGAAATAAAATATTGACATTTTGATTGACTTATCTGATCTCGTAGAACGATGGTTGATTGATTTTGTACTGAAGCACTATTTGTTATGAGTAATCTCACCACTTTCATGATTGTAATCTATGGAAACACACTGGAATATTCTTAGTTTACGCATTCATTGCTAAGGTACTACTTCCATGTTGATACTAAAGAAGCGGATAATCAGCGACTCTAATAACAGGAAGTGTTTTTAAATGATGCTCAGACGAGACAGTTCCAGACTTCAGAAACTATAATATCAGTGTGGACATTTGATGTCACACTTTGGTTAGCTCGGTCGAATCCAGCCATACTTTTGCCAATTCTCATAAGATTGCATTGATATGATATGCAAATCATTTAATATCATCAAATCATCAATATCATGTTATGTTGAGTGATACATTTCCAGCCTACAATATTTGCCTTTACCAATGTTAGTTTTCATAATTTCAAGTTTTTAAAGCAATACCAAGCGTTAAAACTATTTTCAATATTAGAAAAGTTATTTTTTATGTTGTTTCTCATAAAAAAATAAGTTTGATGAATGGGTTCATGTTTACCTGTAATCTTATATGAAAATTCAAAAATTTGGCAAAAGTATAGCGGCGGCGGGGAAAAAATGATATCCACATACTGTTATGGAGTGCTTCACACAAATGGCCACACTGATAGAAAGTCTCTGTATTCCAGACTAGTCAGAGCGTCATCATTTAAAACAGATTTTTGTTCTCCGAGTGGCTGAGTATCCGCGATTCAAGTATCCACTTGAGAATAGTGCCTAAGATATGGTGTATCTATAGCCTACTGTATATATTATCTACAGTATGTTTCAAATTCTAATATGATAAATCGATAAATATGAAAAATACGAAAAATATCTGAACTCTCATTTTGAATCTTATAAAAACATTTTATCTTCAATTTTCATCTTAATCTTAAGATGAATTTAATTAATATTAATCATTTCATCTGGCAAACTGTTATTGTTTTTCATTGTATAACATAGGAACCTGCTGTAAAACTTTATCAGCTTTTAAGCAGGTCCATTCTTGTAATGTTTTATTCATACAATAAAAATATTGATTGACTGTGATTTTTTATTCAATAATCTTCTCACTTATTCAGTTTATTTCCGAATCCGGATGAGAAGGATTGAGTATAGGTGAGAGATTCCATTCAGGGACTGCAACAAAAAAAATCAATTCACTAAAATTACAGAAATATACTAAAAAAATATCAATTTACGTAAAATTACGGAAGAAATCTACTTCTGAGCTCAAGCTCAATATGCTGGAAGTAGCTTCAAGAAGATGTTTCTTTATAGTTTCTTCGAATAAAGTAATGCAATACATTACGATATAATACCACTGAATACATAATGATGATACGTAACCGTTTTATTTCATAGTCCTTCAATGTTTTACCTTTATTTCGATAAAAAAGACAGAATTCCATTACTCGTCTCCAAAAGTCATTTCAAAACAAAATTCAATAAACAAATAGTTCTCTATAAGGCCTATCGATTGATAAATAATCAATAACTTAATTATAAGAAAAAATTTTCCAAGATCTAATTACGCAAGTCCTGAATTGCTAATAAATACTGGGTCTCAATCCATGCGCAGGGAAAGAGCTCATAATCTATAAGACAATTGCAATTTACAATAAACTTACTAGGAAAATACAATCTATAAATAATAATATGATCTAACTTCTCATTCTTTTCTATTGAATAAAAAGAAACTTTAAATTGAAAAGCTGATTTTTAACCCGCCCAGACACTTGACATGCACTATTAAGTCTTGCTATGCATTTTGTACAAGTAGTTTGTACGCATGATCAAAGTTTTCATGCAATTCATCAATATTATTAGAATAGATTTATATTGGATATAATATAACTTTAAAGCTGCCCAAACACTTGCAAATTGCGCGGCTTTTCGGATAATAGTAGGGCATGTTTAGTGTGTGGGCAGTTTGAAAGTAATCTATTCTATTCGAAACTAATTCTTTTTATAGAATTGGATGGTGAATTGGATCATTTGATGCTCTCGTTTTACCTTAGTAATTGAGTTGCTAACCTTGAGCTCTTATTTACTACTTAGCAAGCTGTGCATGTCTAGAGTATGGGCAGCTTAGAGAGGTCTAGAGTTCAATGTTCTTTGAAAGCAGTTTTATAAAATATTCAGCAGTGTACTATCGATCTGAGTTTAGGCATGATTGGCAAATTCAAAATAGTTTATCCTTGAAAGTGCATTAGAGAATCACCTAGAAATAGCTGGTGTAGAAGTTTAAAGATTTGTTAGACAATGAAATATCCTCTCAAAAAATTCTCCAAAAAAGAATTCGTCACCCGTCCCCTACCCCCGACCCTATTGAAAACGCTGGTGTGGAAACTAAAATTTGTGTACCAAAGAAAAAATCCAAAAAATTTTTATAAGCTTTCAGTAAGAAAATGTTTTGATATAGCCTAAATAAGAAACCCGTCTCCCTCTGCAATATACATTTATACGTGCACTATATAGTATGTGTAGCCAACCCAGACAACAATGAAGACTCTGTTCTGGAAGCAATTGACATTGACGAAAAATTTGGAAGAAATTTTGGGGGAGGCGAGGCGCTCAATCTCACCCATTTAACATAACGAATTAGAAATATGCTCAAATTTAAGGAATAATACTCTCAGTGTTTGAGCTAACAAGTTTTATGAACTTTCTAAATTATTGAGCGCCCTCGCCCTCCCCAAAATTTCTTCCAAATTTTTCTTCAATGTCAATGGCTTCCAGAACAGAGTCTTCATTGTTTGGGTTGGCTACACATAATTATTATATTGTATGTATAAATGTATATTGCAGAGGGAGACGGGTTTCTTATTTAGGCTATATCAAACATTTTCTTACTGAAAGCTTATAAAAATTTTTGGATTTTTCTTTGGTACACAAATTTTAGTTTCCCACCAGCGTTTTCAATAGGGTCGGGGTAGGGACGGTGAAGAGAATTTTGAGAGGATATCAGTTTTTTTAATCACCTTCTTGTTATAGAGGTATAACACTGCAAACACAATGGATCGGGAGAGAGATAATTTTTTTAAACAGTGAAATGCCATGTGATTTGATTAAAGATATTTTATCCTCACTATTTGGGTGCTACAAAATTATTCTAGCTATAAGTGAGCCAGTTATGGTTAATACTGAATGAACAAACAAGACGTTGTGACTGTGTCTGTTGCATCACACCTTATCATTTACTATCCAGACTTTAACGACATATCATTTTAGCAACATTAATTCATGTATAAGCAGTTATCCACAAAGTTTGTTAAATAAGATTGAGATTTTGAATTTAGATTGAAATTTTAACCCATTACGATAGGTCACATGACCACTTTTGATGAAAAAAATATTTTGTAATCGAAAAATGAAATCCTTGTAAAAATTTGCCCAACACCATTATTATACATTCCAGGAACAAAATTCTCAAATTTTCCCCATTAATGATTCTAAAATGAACGATTCAATTTTTCTATTTCCTGTCAGAGTTTTATTTCTTTTAATTGCTAAAATTGTTGAATTGACGCGACATTTACATTCTTTAAAACTTCAAATTCCAAATATTGCAACTTTAATTATTATTATTCGGGCAGAGCTACAGAGCTTAATCGGACATTGAATGATTTGAAATTTTAAATGTGAATAGACTTCTACTAATCTACTTGAAGGCCTATATCTTCCAAACTATTAGGCCCTCAATGACCAATTAATTCTCAAATTGTAGGTATTTTAATATACTTTAAGAAATATGTTGGATGTCATATATATGAGAAAGTGATACTTTACGGTCAAAATTCAAAAAACAAATGAAAAATTACGATAATTCAATGAACTTTGAAGAGCTGTATTTCGCAAACGGTTGAGCCTACAATAACAAATTTGGTCTCAAATTATAGGTAATTGAATCAGCTTCCAAAACTATGTTGAATGTTCTATATTGAAAAATGATTCTTCAGGGTCATAATTGAAGAAATTTAGAAAAAGTGGAAAAATTCAACAATTTGGTAAACTTTGAAGGCCTACATCTCGCAAACTATTGGGTCTACAATAATCTATTTGGTCTCAAATTGTAGATTCTTGAATTATCTTTCAAAACTTTGCTGAAAGTCACCTTCGAAAAAGTGATGCTTCACGGTCAAAATTGACCAAATGTAAAAACAAGTGAAAAATTACGATAATTTGATGAACTTTGAAGAGCTGTATTTCGCAAACGGTTGGGCCTACAATAACCAATCAGGTATCAAATTGTAGGTATTTAAATTTACTTTCAACCCTATGTTGAATGTCCTATATGAAAAAGTGATTCTTCAGGGTCAAAATTGCGAAAAATTGAAAAAAAGGGTAAATTCTCGTTAATTTTATGAACTTTGAAGAGCTGTATCTCGCAAACGGTTGGGCATACAATGATAAATTTGGTCTCAAATTGAAGGTAATTTGATATACTTCAAGAAATATGCTCAATGTCCTCTATGAAAAACAGATTCTTCAGGGTGAAAAATAGCCAAACATAAAAAAAAGTGCAAAATTCCGCCATTTTGTACGATTTTTGGAGATGAACCGGTAGTTTGCCTAGGTCTAAAACTTGAATTTAGCATCCCAGGACTACCATAAACATTACTAAAAAAAAAACCGACTATCCCATTTCATACAAGGTAGACCCTATTTTTGATGACAATTTTACTGGGCTATTATTGAAAAGGTCGAATTTGGCGGTGGCAACAGTGTGAAACTTTTAGTTTTTAACCGCTAGGATCGCGACATTTACATCAGGGCCACCTAGGAACATGGTCTAGCTAGACACTGAATTTAAACGTGCAGCTGACGTCATCACATCGTGTCCACAACAACTGATGTTTACAACTCATCCCTCCATTAAAATTGGAATTCGTGTTTGGTTTTTCTCGTCTCGAGTTCATTTCAACTGCTCAATTACCTTTTGGTGGGTGAGTAGGTCTATTTATTTATTTTTAAATAATAAAAATTTAAATATTCAAACTTGGTTGTGATCAGTGGCTATTTATGAACAGTATAGTGGAGTGGTAGGCCACTTAGCCGTGACGTCACATTTCGAGTGTCTAGGCCTTGTTCCTGGGTGGCCCTGTTTACATTCGATAAAAAGCTTCAAATTCCAACTTCAAATTGCAACTTTAATTTTTATTCGGACAGAGCTGCAGAGCTTAATAGGACATTAAATGATTTGAAATTTTAAATGTAAATAGTTTAAACATGTCTTCAATCGCTTTTGGTAGTCCGAAATCTCAACTCATTACAGATTTTTCACATCAAGTGCTCAAAGTTGGAAAAAATTGAAAAATCCCAAAATTAGTAAAATGACAAAATACCCGCATATAGTATCTTCGCGAATTTACATCGTAGAAAGTTCGTTCTGATCTTAAATGAAAGCGCTCAAAAATCTAAGAAAATAATGTCATTACAACATTTTAAAATTTTCACTACCTTCCGCGTAAATTGAGATGGCGGCATGCAAACATCAAAGGGAAGTTCGTTACAGAATATATAGTAGTCCCGGTCTTTCATTCGTATCACGGGGGGGACGGGTGGTGGAACGACCGTTCCACTAGATGATATAAAGTCCATTCTGTAAATGAATTTTCTCAACAAATAGCCTATATCAAGAGGGCTACAAAAATCAGCTAATTCGTTTTTTTGAAGCTGTCTAATTATAATTTTTGTAATTTTTTATACGTGCAATAAAAATGTTGATTTTTATTAAATAAATATAACAAAATTCAAACAATTCTAGGGATTTGTTTTGTGAATCGGTGTTTGGCATCTTCATTTTAGAAATTCAAAATTTTGGGGTGATTGATTTTTGGCACAAGATTATCTGTAATGCTTTAATATGTATTTTAATCAGAGGATAAACAGATTCTGAACATGATCAGATTGTTTGATTAAAATTTGTGATTAAAACAGTTTTCGTCAATTCCTATTGGTTTTTCCTCACTTTAAGAAATAGGCCTACAATATTATCTACAAAATCTTTTCCTTCTCATTTTTTCCATAATTGGAGAAAAATGAGAAGGAATACCTCTTCCCTAATCATAATGTTCAGTTTGACAGTTTCTAAGTTATACATTACTCAGTTGTAAATTTTTCGTTGTTCAATAGTAAGTTTCACATGAACTTTTGCATAGAAATCAGAAATATAATAAATTGTTAACGATATCTATTTTAAGGGTGTTTAAATCCAAAACAAGCAGAGTTGATGGATATAACTGGGAGCAGCTAATTAATGAACTAAAATAATTAATTGAAATGTTAAGTAAAAATAGCTGACGAATCAAATGAGAGCAAATAAATTAAAGTAGAATCGATAAATTTTTTTGATCAACCATGATAGTACTACGAGCAAGTAATAATACTTTCAATTTTCTAAAAAAAGTCAAAAATGCATTTTCAGCTAAAACATATTAATCATGTTCAAGCCACACATGATTTGCGAAATTACTTGATTGTAATAATTCAAATTGATGAATAAAAAAAAAGCTGATTGGAATGGAATAATGAATTAAATTCAAAAATTGAAGTGACTGAATTCTTGACCCAGCCAAGAACAAGCTGGTTAGACAGGATACGCTTGGACCTAAAAGGGAGAAGCAGCCCCAGATATACCACCGTATATAGATACAGCAGCCCCAGGTATATAGATATGCCACCGTTTGGTAGGAATTTGAAGAAGGACATTAACGACCTCTTCTTCTAATGTTTCATTTCTCTTCTCACGGAGCTTGTTACAGTTGAGCAGATGAAAAAACAAGGAGAATTGTGAGAAAGGTTAGTCAACTATGCAAATTGGGCCGCGCCTTACATTAATGGTATGCGAGGTCTAAGGTCACCACCCTTCTTTTAATTTGGGTGGGCCGTAATTATCCGCCGAAACAGAGCCGTGCACCACCAGAAAGAAGAAACAGCCCTTTCAAAGGGTTGAAATAAAAGGGTTGCTCCGTTTAAACAAAACTTGTGCAGTCGAGCGTGCGGTAAAAAATTAATTTGCCTAAAGACGGCTAGCCGCCTATGTGGCCTTTTCATCAGAAAACAATTTTTTTCTTGAAATCCAAGGAAGAATTGATCGCGAACCGGCTTTCATTGAAATTGTTTATCACGATCAAACCCTTGTTTCACATTCGCTTTCCTCGTCCATCATCAATACATCCTTTTCTGGCTTCGTATTGTCAACCGACATTCTATAAGTTCTAGCATTCCTTATTGTCTTATCTAAAACAATGCCTTGCCTCTCTTCTCACGATCCAGTACCAGGAACCGGTTCCATCAAGAGGCAAACTGGATAAGGGTTTCATATCCGGTTTCATGTGAGTTTGGGGAAATAGTTTCATCCCCTCATGTCTCTTTCCACAAAAAAATAGCATAAACTATACCAGCTAAGTAGAATTAGTAAACGTCTCTTCCTGTTATTGATGATGACAATAATTATTTTTGTGGAAATTTATTACACATTTATTTGTGTCTGGATTTTAAAACCTTTTTCTATACTACATAGGCAGATAGCCTTGACGTTTTCAAAACTTGATTGCATTTGTTTATTGCAATAATGTTAGATGATTTTGTCCTTGAAAGCAAATGAGCTTGGATAAAGTTCAAACAGGGCTTGAGAATGCATTTTTTCAAGTCTTTCAATTCGTATTTGGTATTTTTTCAAACCGCAATAAAATTTATCTCGAGGAATAAAATTGTTGTAACTGTACCTACTATTTTCAGCGAGAATTACGTCATCTTCTCGCTATCTATTTCTTTTTACTTGACGGGAGTTCATATATTTTTGATTAAAAGTTCATTTATACCGGGAAAACGAAACCATTGAAACCTTTTTTCCGAGTAAAAATTATGATTAGCGATATTTGTTTGTTGTCATAACGTGAGATTTGCTGTAAAGTTCCTAGGTTCTGGGTATCAGGATAAATCTCAATGAGTTGACAATTATATGATTCACCTTAATTTTTTCTAAAGCTGATTTTATAAATGAATGAATACTGAACAATATGTAGCATCTTCAAATCTATTTAGGACGTTCATACTTAAATTCATGGGAAATTTTGGCATAATTTTCTAAAAGTTATATCCACACTACAAATAATTGTAGTATAGCAATTTATGTTTTTTCTAGAGTACTGAGCTTGAAATTATTATTGATATATAAAGATTTCAAACAACGGTAATAATTATCCGGTTGCTTGAAGATCACATTAACAAAAAAGACAGAATACGGTAGGGTGGCTTAAGATCCAGGGAGCGGTGGAAAAAGTTTGGTGGGAGAAAGAAGAAAACTGATTAGAGTTTTTCATGAAGGAAAAGAAGTGAGACAAAATTGGAAAGACGAGAAGAATAAGCGTAATGAAATTGTTGCTCGAAGATTCTGGCTGAGACTTAATCACGATGCGGGGGGCAGGAGGCACCTCCGCTCGTGAATACCCTTCGGCTGTAAGTTGATGTGTAAGAAAAAATGTAATCTGAAGGGGAACGATTCACTTTTCGAGGGTTCCCAGCCATTTTGTCGCTCAGGCACCCACCCACACCCAATTGAGTCAGTTTGGGGCGTTCACTCCCAATCATAGGTTTTGCAAAAGCCCCTACAAAAAGCAATACTTTGTTAGAAGGGAGTCGATGATTCATCATTCCATTTGACCCCCTCTCCACTTGTTCAACTTCCATTTTCCTCAGTTTACTTTACTTTTAATAATTTGAGAAGCTCTTGATCATAAGAACTTCTCAGTTATTGAATGCTGTTGTTAGTGAGTCACAAAGCTCAATTACTGAGTATTCAAAAGTCAAAGATGTGAAGAAAGCGAAGCCAAATAATATTCTCTCGCATGTATTTTCTTCGTCATTGTACATTGCAACTTCAGAATGGAGTATATAAATTATAGTTGAAACCTCTTATACGGAGAGTTTCAGGAGGAATCTGCCAAACTTCTCGTACTGATTCCTGAGACCAAAATAATGGAAAAGCTCAATTAAACATGGGTCCTAAAATGCTTCCTTCTCCAACTAGACGCCATTTTGTTTTTTTCACTCATTATTTTTCTAAACAATAGTTAAACATTTGACATTGAAACTTTGCACCAATTTTTTATGACAACTAGACAAAGCTACAGAAAAATTATGACAACTTTTCAAATTCATAAAACAAAATGGCAGCCATTTGAAATTCTGTTTCTTAGATAACTCGAAAATATTATCCGTTGATATTACAGAAATACACAAAATAATATTAAACAATCATAACATTAAATAATACTGCTGATGCTGCATTATTTACCCTCAGACGATAGAAGTCATCTTCTCAGAAAATTTTGAGTTGAAATATTGTAATTCACCGTTTCTCTGTTCAAGTACATGTACATGTAGGTAGGATAGGCCTACGATAGTGATGTGGCTACACGTTTTTGACTATGAATCTACTAAATCTCCTAACTATGAATATTGTCATTGATTTTATTCTTCTAGAATCTAGATGGATTGATTCAAATCAGGGTTATGACATCAAGAATGATCTTTATTTTGAGCTATTTATTACAATACGATCATTGATAAAATATTCATCACAGCCTTTATTATACTTTTATCATATCTATGAATATTGATTTTCTGAATATCTTTAAAATTGTCATTGATTGTACTTTTATGATTGAATTTATTCATTTCTTTGTAGCTTTAAGAATATTTTATTTCTTTATACTTTATTTGGAATATTTTTATTTTTAATATACATTTTTGGCGAATTAATTTTTTATAAAGAATATTTCTCATTTTCACTCATTTTATTTATTTCCATCATTCATAGAATATTTATCCTAGTATTTATCTTGATAACGGTGCAATTAACATGCAATCCAGTCCTTCATAAATGACATGGCATTCTATTTTCCGGTGCCGTAATTTGAGCACCCAAGCCAGTGATCAACTTTCGTTTGGCTCGACTTTCTAATTTTTCACCCCGCACAGTAAATTGGGAAAAGCAACCCCGCGGATTATCCTGAACCATGTGGAAGCACGAGCTTGATGAATTTAAATGCTTTAATGAGGGGAGGAGTTGTGATTCTTTGAACCCTCCTCGCGAATGCTTGAGAAAGACTTCATTATTTTTCTTGTTAGGAAAAGATGGAGGGGGAGGCAGATCTTTCAATTTCACAAAGACTTGTCTCCGAGCTCACTCACCTGTGAAGCTGTATGCGCTCTTGTTAAGAAGTGAACTGCTAAAATAGATTTTATGTGGGTTTACTCTTAAAAAATCGTCTTTTTATTCTTCATTTCCCTTTTCAGATTCCTCTACTGAATCACATAGAGCCAAAAGTTTTAAAACAAATTAGAAAAACTAGCTTACTATTTAATGACTACCATGTCATTTACCTCACTAACTTGCTATCAAATTACCATTCTATTTCATAATTTTCTCGTAAGGGGAATTCTTCCCTACTGATACTGAATTTTTAAGTTGTCAATCTAAGCTTTTTCATCATGTTTCAAGTTTTCAGACTTACAGTTTTCAGGCTGATTGGTTCTAAATAACTTTAAACTGAGTTTCTTATTAGCATAGAGAAAGCATACGCCAAGTAGATTACTCATCAGATAGGGACGGCTGTTTACATTTTTCTGTACGGTGAAAATAGTTCGTGTTTCAGGCGAGTTCAGAAGTATCGTCGATCGCCCACTTGATTAACGCAGCCAGTTCTTGAAATACCTAGAAGTACTGAGAGCCAGAGAGATATTGCCACCATCACGTCATCTAATCATCTACTAGGCGTATGCTTTCTTTCTTCGTATTAGTCTTTATTGCATGAATGTTCACAACAGAGAATTTTTCAAAGAGAAATTTTTCTTAGAAATTTTGGAAGATGACTTACATTTGAACATTATTTTATTGTTTCATTTAAAAAACATGAAATATATAAAACATAATAAAATAAAATAATGTAGATGAAAAATCTTAATATGGGCACTATTATTGTTTGAAGCTGGAATGGCAGAATAGCTCTGTCTCTATTTTGTCATTGCCGCCAGCATGAACGATTAATTATTTAATCATTGTCAGCATAAAAAGTGTTTTCAGTTTTATTTCTCTCCATTTCTTGAAGAATCCACCCCCGGTCTTCTTCTTTTTCTATAGCTTGTTATATATTTGTTTTGTTATGTTTGATAATTTTTTGTCATTTATTTCGTTTATCTGTACCTCCTTTAGGTTTTCCAATGTAATGTCCTTCTTCATTTCTGTAATGTTATATCATTTGAGTAAATGTATATAAATTTATTTTTCACATTGTTTGTAATATTGGCAACCGCCGAAAAACGGATTTAGCAGAAAAATGTTTAATTCAGCTCAAGACAAATGTGACAAATCATAAAGTAAGTCAACTGAGTACATATCGAGTGAGGAAGGATATTAAAATGTTATAAATAAGCCGCCCATATCAATACAAATAGCAGGAATATTAAATTTTGCTGGTTTTATTTAGTGGTAGAGTTTACTGAGAAAGTGTTAAATATCTTGTTTTAAACCTCTCCCTTTATGAAAAGTATGCATGGTAGAGTAGAGAAAATGGTAGTAGCATGCTAAAGTTTCTCTATACTACTTTTTAGTATAGCTATAGCTGTAGTATTCAGCTACTCTACCTGTACTAATGAAAACACGGCATAAATGCCAACTGTTCAACTGTTCATTGTATGAATACACACAGGAGATTTTGAGAGACAAAGAATTTTAGTGGTGTGAATAAGCTCTAGCCTGGTTTACTTACTACTTTTACTAAATCTCAGGTCATTGAATTTCAATCCTCTTCACTCTCAAAGAAGAAGTTGAAAATCTGAAACAATTTATGATAATAGAATTTATGTAGGCTCAAGCTCAAGTAGGAATGAATTGACAATGTTTCATTGCGAATGTTCTTAGGAAGTTACCTTTCCTTACCAGTGACTTACTCCATTCCTGACAGATAATGTGAAGTCCAAACTTTTCAAAATTCATCCAGATTTACTATTATTTTGAAGATAAATAATCTTGATTCAGAGCAAATTGAATGTAACAAAAATGGTTTAATACAGAGAAAGAGAAAGAGACAGAAAAATGAGAAAGAGGCTATCTGATGAAATTAATAAATTATGAACAGGACTAGATTTGGCACTTATTTGTTTAATGAGCATTGATAATCTCAATATTGAAATAACTGAATGAAAAGAATTCTCAACTTCTGATATTAACAGGAATCATTTAACGATTCTTCTTCTTCTTTTTCATGTGCCTGCTCCGTTTCGGAGGTTGGTGAAATGGTGATCATCATGGCTATCCTGATTCTGTCGACTGCGCTACGGAACAGCTCTGCAGATGACTTGTGGAACCATAGCCTCACATTTGCCAGCCATGAGATTCTCCTTCTGCCAGGTCCCCTTTTTCCGTTGATTAATCCTTGAAGGATCTCTTGCAGAAGTCTGTATCTTGAGCTATTTCTCATGATGTGGTTGAGGTATTGGAGTTTTCTACTTTGAATAATATCCAGGAGCTCCAGCTCTTTATTCATTCTCCTGAGAATCTTTTGTGTCCCGGATATTGAACGATTAAACAAGGAAAATACAGTATATTCAAAAATAATTCCAGCATAGAGAACTTGGTCATCTGAAGTTGCGTTGACCAAACTTTGAATTCAGCAAAGGTATGTCAGTTTCCAGTGCTAACAACTGAAATTTATTATATAAATATGAAAAAGAAATATGGAATGGTTCATACAAATTGGAATTGGAACCATTTGTCCCAATCATGGCAGGTTCTTCGAGTTTGATATTGCTGTTGGTTTTTCATTTGAATGTATGTTGAATGTACATAATCTTGAATATATTACGTGCTATTTTATACTAATATGAATTTTTGGGTTACCATAGGAATTTTTTGAGTGGGGCTTCAACATATCATAAAACTGGTACATGGGAGCTGGAGTACAGCTAAGGCTAAGGGCTGTACAGTTTTCTCCTTTGTTGATTTGGATTTTTTCTGGATAAACTAAACTGTAAAGTTTTCAGAATCAGGAATTTCATTGTGACAATTAATAAATTTGAAGATTTGATTGATGAAAAATTTAATTGTAAAACAGAATGTAAAATCTCAACTATTGAACAGATATTGCTGGATTAGGAGTAGAACATTATTATTCTCATTTCTTCATTATTTTTCAACTTCATAACTATTTTTGTAATTTAAGCTGTGACCAATCAAAATGTATTTCGTATGGATGCATGAAATAATTATCTGATTGATTATTTCAAATTTATCGACAAAATGGTTTTTGAAAATGTTTTCTTCAGCTCTCACTCAACTTTTCCCATAAAATTTCAATGGCCTAAGCATTGGGTCAAAATTGCAAGTGAAAATTTGATAATCTCAAATTATTATTTGATGCTTTGTCATATTTTGATGCTTTTTTCTTCTATAACCAATAACGACTTTTCAAATTCAAAATTTATTACATATTTATTGTAAAATTATTATTTACATAAACATATTACTTAAAATGTATTATAGATTCTAGCTCCGAGAGTGGCAATTTGTGAATTTGTCAATAGTGAATTTGAACACAAACTCAATTAGAAATATTTATCAAAATTAGGAAGGAAATACATTTTGGTCTGTGTTTTCAACCTAGGAGTTTCATTGAACTTTATTGTAAAAATTAATAAATTGAATAACAACCAATTAGCAATCCAGAACAATAAATATGGAAGCTCAATCAACAATTGAGATGCCATAAAGATACCTGATGAAAAAAGTCCTTCAAAGTATAAAATTCACTCTCAAAGAAACGTTGTCATAGTAACAACATGGAATTTGTTAGGAGAGGGTGCGGCTTGAGATGAATGATGCATGCGCTGGATGGAAATCTTTCTTTGAGCAGTAATTCTTCCACTTCACTTCAACTTCTACTTGAACTAGCTTTTTTCATATAACAGAAAAAATGAACGGAAAAGGGGGAAAAATTAATAATACATCGAGGGGAAGGGCGAGAAATTATACTGCTTTGGGGCTTCTTCCCCGTTTCGTTATTAAAAGACTGACAAAAAGGAACAAGAAAAAGACGGTGAGGGGATTAGAGAGAATCAATTCCTTTCAATAATAATGCCGATAATAATGTGTTTCCGATGAAGGCGCGTTCCCTCTCTCTTATTCCTTCGCCCGTGTCTATTAGCATTGGCCGAAGCAGGGAGCGACAACGTAAATATACATAAGTCTCCCTTCGAAGTCTCCCCCGTTTCGCATGTTACTTTCTTAATAATCTTGTCGTCCTACCTCCCCCTCCCCTCCTATTGGCAGTCATCTGATGTGCTGCGGTCGACAAGTAGAGAGGAAAGAAAAGGAAAAAGGACGCCATTTTGGAAAAAGTATCCATGGCAACACGGCTGCGTAGGAGAGCTGAATTTTCTTCTTTCAAATTAAAAGGCCGCTCCAAGCTCACCCCTGAGCAGAAGTATAAGTTCTCCTGCTCAACCCCCCCCCCCATCTTCCATAAGTTGCAACCAACATACTTGCCCTTCCCCTCCCCCCCTCCATCACCAAGGTATTTGTCGAGAGCTCCCTTTCTTGTAATTCTTTACCAAGGAGCAAAGTTGTTAGGGGAGAGGGAAAAATAATTACAATCAGGCACACAGAAGAAACCATGGACGATCCGTTGCGGCAAGAGCAAAATGAAAGAATTTAAATTTTAGATTTTTGTGGCGAAGAATATTGGAAAAAGCTGTTATTTGCATACTTTTCATCATTATATTCTGTTTCAACTTTCAGCTTTCACGTCTTGGAAGTTGCCAATTTGTATTATTATTCTCATATTACGGAGCGAGTATATTCAAATCTTTAACTCTTTTCATGTTTAAGATTCATTATTAAGACTGATATTACCAAACATCAATATTAAAGTATCTTTGTTGTAAAGCAAGATTCTTTTTTGTTAATAAGAAATGTTTAAATATAGAAAAGAAAATGACAATAAATAAGCCTGATAAAACTTCAACAACTGAAATCGATAAAAATCCAGCAGTAAACTATATTTCATTGTTGAGTTCAAGATTATTATAGAGGCAATTTATTGATGCAATTACTCCAATTAGATATAATAGAGGCAATTCATGATACAAAGAATTTTATGAGAATCAAGCTTTTTATGTTTGAAATTAGGTATTTTATCCACACCACAGAAAGCATAATTTGTAAATTTTTCACAGTCAACATTGATATCACCTAGAGTTGAAACTTGAAGTGACCTAAGCATAATGTAACGAACAATTCGATTATAGCCTACATGAAAATCACTCTAAAAAGATGATCAATACTTCTGATGATAAGTTGAAGACCTTTATGAGGGTGATTTACTTGGCATTTTGAAAAAAATACAATTACTCGTTCAACTATTAAGTTTTTTCAGTACCCAAATAAACGGTGTATTTAAAGGAATCTATCAATATAAGGATAGGCAACACTATAAATAATTATAAGTTAGTCCGTGGTTTTAACTAGAAGCGAAAATGAATTACAAGGATTGTTATTTCTGTCGCATCTGGTGCAAACTTCATCGATGTTTTTTGCACACGCGTGTGATAAAAAAATCGAATGGGGTGAGTGAGAGTGTTGACGGTAGATAAACTACTCGATTAGGTGAAAAAGAGCCTTTGATTGTTAAAATAGCGGAAATTGGCCCTAAGTGGTTGTGTGAAAAAGCGAGTCAATACGATCGCTGGGTATAGGGGCAGGGCAGGGAGCCGAATTATTTTTTTCAACACCTTTTTTATGCAGTGAGGTGTGGGGTGAGGGCTGAATCTACCTGACCCACACGCCGGTAGTGGCTTTTTCAAACGCTTTAATCCTCAATTATTATCGTTTTCACCGAACCCTACACCGCTAACATTCTCAATCCTGTTTATCGAGCACAACACTTCAATTACTAAACGATCAGTTTTTATTGTCGGATTTCGTAAGTGGTTTAGGCCCCTCACCTCACAACACAAAATACACATCTGTAAAAAAGAACCGATCAGTTTATAAAAACCGATAGATTCAACACGTTCTTCCACTTAGAGGTGAACCTTTCTCTATCACCTGTTGGTGTAAAGTGTAAAGTGTGTTGAAGACTTTTTATTGATTAGACAAACTACAAAGTTGGATCCTAATTCTATTCTTTTCTCAAAAGAAGTTGCAATAATTGAAGTTCCTGTTGAGAAGTTCCAAATTATTTCTCTGTACCAAAAAAATATTTCAATTTATTTTTAAGATTAGATGAGATGAGATTGAGATGAGTGAAAAAACTGATTCGAAAATATTCTCAAAATCCTTTTGTAGCTCTGGATTGTAAGTTTTGAAGATTAAAATTTATGTGCAGCATTCTTATCCTTTTTGCCCGATAGCCTGATGTACTATATAGAATTGATTAACTTTGAAATAAAAGTTATATAGTTATTAATTATTTTGATCAAAATCAACAATTTAAATGTAATTGGTTGTTATATTTCTACAGATAAGAGAGCATCTTCAATTTGGGCCTACTTTGGTCGAGAGAGCTGCTACTGCTACATAAATCATAGAAAAAAAGAGCAAAAAAAAAATGTCATCAATTAGGCTACAAGATTGGCCATTAGGTTCCCATTAGAAAAGCACAAGTTAATGGAATCATCTCATGTAAAAACATTTCAAGCAATGGTAATTGGAAAATTATCATTTTGCCCAGTATAATCAATCTCTATTTCTCAGCAAGAAGAAAACTAATATTCGAAATTACACTGAATCAATCGAGAAACTCTAATAATCACTATTACTTTACACTGATTTTGAACTTTTAAAGTAGAGAAAAACTTACGAAAATAATTTCTACTTCCAAAATTTTCAAAATCTGTGTAATTTTACCAGCAGAAGGAAGAATGGATATACAACACAATAATCACTATTAATTTTGAGGGCAGATGTGACGATTCCCATTGCCCTCCAACTGTAAATCAAATCAATTTATCTTGACGTGAGAAATTTGACCAAAAAATCATTAAATTCGTAAGTAGGAACTACATTTGGCCAATCTTGAAGAAATACATGTATTACTAGGTATGTTATATTTTAGCTATTCAAAAACAATCATAAATGTGAATAATGTAGAGCTCCAACCTTTTACGAGGTAAATTTAATATTTGATGATTTATTTATGGAAGTAATATTAGATCAAACGTGATAAATATATGTGATCGGTGATAATTGAAATTTGAAAATATATACTGTTATAACAAGGAATATTTTCAATTGGAAAAAAAATAACAAAATACCTTGACGTTTCATTTGTCTATATTATTTTAAAATGATACTAGGCGTATTGGTTATAGTTACTTAAATATTAAAGCCTATTGTTATACAGTATATCCAACTCCAAGTACCATAATTGAAAACTAATGGATAATTTATAAATCAATTTTTTAATAATTAACCATAAACGAGATTAATGAAAAATGTAATATAATTATGATTCAATTTTGTCTTATTATGTCAAATTTTATTCCAATGTCCGGATACCGGATAAATATTAATATTATTCCTTGTATTCATTTCTGCCTGCTCCCTACAATGTAGTTTTTTAATATACCGTTTATGCTAATAATCTGTATTATTACGGTATTTATAAAAGAAATCAGAAAAATTTAAAGATGTCACGATTTTGTAGCCTCTTGCTTATAGTAGGTGTACTGAAGTTACATTTTATTAGATGAATAAAGAATGTTGTCATGTATCCCACTACTTTTGTTAATAATATTAACATTTTTTGGAAATTATTGAAAGAGGCAATATTTCGAACTAATAGATAGTTTTAAGCCACTAATAAACTGTAGAAAATATTTGTTTACCTGTGGATAACACGTACTGCTGCTGTGCAATGAGTTCAAAATCCTACTGAATTCCTTTCGAGTTGGCCTACCAGCAGACTGGTCCTGGAAACTGACCCAACCGACTGGGGTCTAGGGGTCCGTCCCTTGGAATATTTAGAACAAAAGCTCCCTTATTGTTTCATAGCAGGGTAGGCCAGCAGCAACTGGTTTGTCCGCCTTGGAACATGGCAAGGGGTGAGGTGACATGCTAAGAGCAAAAAATAATCATAATTGTCGGAAGAAGAACGAGAAAATTTCAATGATAATGAACGCAGAGGGTTGTTTTAGAAATCGTTGTTGCAACATTTAGAATTGTCGGTGAGATGAGGTGGTAGCCTTCACGTAGGCTCTGCTTATTTTTAATAATCGCTTACTCTCTCACTCTCATGTGCGTTCTTTCTCAGCCAAAAACAAAGCATTGCTAACTAGAGAGAAAAGAAGGGTGAGAAGGGTCTCCACATTGTTGTCTCTCCTTCCAAAATGAGGGCATGACGTAAGGTGCTAACGCGTCGCAATTAAAACCGGAGCACAGCAGATCTTCATTAACCCCTATCACTTCTCCCTTTACCGGTCTTCTCTAATTTCTTTTATTTCAGGGCATCTCGGAACGGAAATACAGTTGAATTACTTGCAAGAAAGAAGCAGCTCTTTTAGCACAGACAATTCAATCAATAGAAAGTAGAAATTATGACTCTGCTTCTAGTGAGTTTGATCAGCTTTAAATAATTCTGTACCGTACCGTATAAGTAGCATTGGATTTGAAATTTTGGCACTAACAACTTCGTGCGGACTGGACGAAAGCCGATTAAATCTGACTGGTGTGAAAATTAATAACTTCATTTGACGGAACCATATTACAAAATTTTTATAATCAGTTCTGTCGAACTTCATTTCAGGGTGGTTAAATATTGAAATGGGTTTCGTAAAATCGAACTTTAGCATTTTAGAAATCACTTTGGCAAATTGAAAATTTCGGAAAATATAAACTCAAAACAGTCATAGGTATAAATTTACTGTAGCACTGTAAGCTTTGCAAAATAGTTTGATATATTATTTCAAGGCAAGAATCCCCTAGGGTAATAATAGCCTATTCTTGGCCATATTAATATGTCTTATATTTATTAAAGTTTATCTACTCAACATACTATATAAAGTAGAAATTATTTGTTGCCTTCATAAAGATTATTGACATGTTATCTGAAAGTTCAACAAATTATTTATAATATGCTACAGTCAAAACAATATTCTTTGCAAATTATCACAAAATGTGATAGCATTATTATTTTCAATATTTATGATATAATATTATGTAATGTGAACAGTATGATGATTTTGCACTATTTTTTTAATCTCATATTGTACGGTAGTTGGTAATAAATTGCACTTTGTGAAGTTAAAATTCTAGAATGTTGTCACATAATGTGTTGGAGATTCGAGATTACACTTTTTGAGAAAGTAACCATTTATAGATATAATATCTTACACGGCGCGAGAATAGCTTATTGAAAAAATTCAAGTACATTTACTTTCCAAATAGGCCTGATATTTCAACTATAATGCCAAAATATTCTATTATTGCAGAGAAGTATATTATATTTGGAAAGAATATGAGTAACTCAAGACAGGTCTAATAGTTGGAATTCCCTGTCTAATAATGCTAATAAACACATAGAATTCGCTTTTTATAGACACCTCTTACTCTCACTTCACTAAATAATTCACTATTTTCTCTATTATTTTTTAATATTCAGGTCTTACATAGTAAGGTGATTAGATTTTTCTCTTTCTGTTTACCCTTTAACTTCAAGTTTATATTATTTCAACTTTTTGTGATGAAACCAATAAAATACAACTCACAGCCACGTACAACAGTTATGATATTGATGGCCACCTCTTCTCATGGACGAGTATAGATTCTCATTGATAGGACCTAAAGATCATCTGAATGCCCAGGCTTCTTGCACACTTCACTGATAATATGGTTATTCAGGAAATTCTTACTTCAAAAATTTTCTTATTCAAAGAATTTATACAGCAGAAACATAATAAATTTATTTGAAGCTTCAAACATGTTCAAAAGGAAAATGGAGTCACTAAGAGAACACAGATAAAATAATGTATTTGAAACACATGTTCACTACATTACATTACTTTTTGACAGTTGCAATACACAAAGGTTTAAACCATTCTATTGCACAAAAAAATAGCCTAAGCATAAGATATTATTATAATGAAATGATGTAAACTTGTTGGTAGTTTCACTTACAAACTAAATCCAACAAAGAGCAAAATTTTTCCTTTTAAAAGTTAGTCAAGCTTCTATCTGAGCTATCCAAAAATATATGAATTCTTGTACAAGTCATCAACTTTCTTTCCACCACAAAAGCATTCTATTTCAAATATATTAAAGAGTATAATCAGAATGTAGAACATGGTGAATGAATAATGTTAAGTCCAATTTGAGTTATTCAAGTAAAACATATCTGAAATTCAGTTGAATGTACCATATTGAATCCTATTCATGATACAAACGAGAGCCTACAATGAATATGGTATGAAAATATGTAGCTAAAAAACTCAACGTGTCATTTTTCCATAGAAATGATATTGTGAAGGTTTATAGAGCAAACGTTGAAGGTTGAAAGCGGAGCCTTCCACAAGCAGCCTTCAGTTGCCATTGTCACACAGTACGCCTCTTTTTTCTGAGCGAAAAAAATTATTATTGAAACAATAACTCACCCTTCGTTTTGCATCTCATAAAGGTCAGAGAGAAAGAGACAGAGAAATGGGAATGTGTGAGAAGAGAAGAACCCTTCGTTTTGTTTTTGTACGGTGACACATTTGCATGTGACGCTTGCTCGCGAGAAACAGATCTTTTGTCTTGGAAACTGGAACACACCTCATTTCCATGGTTTCGAATTCACTTGCCTTAGACGAGGGTTGTTCATTTTCATTAGAGGCTGTTTCAATACCTACAATAATTTTGTTTTGTTTTCTTCTCATATCAATCAAAATATATTGCATAATATTTATGAACGTTTCAACGCTTTCTGGAAGTGTTTTCCGAAATTCATTAGTGATGCAAATATTTGAGGTGCAGAAGTAGGCGAAACTTTACTCCCTTCCAACATTACTACTATCTATACCTTACAGAGAAATGAGAAATTAGAATAAAAACCTATAATGAAGTGTTCTTATATATTGTACTATATTAAACTTATTATCATATTCAATTCATGTGATTGGAAATGTTAGTTGCATAATAGTCAATTGAATTTAATCTCCATAGAATGGCGTCATTTCGCGGAGCTTGATAGGGTTTTCGTTCATTGATTCTCTCAGATGACGTCATTTTAAGGAATTTAAATTTAATTGACTTTTGTGCTATCAACCATATAACTTTAAAATACTATGTTATTGTAATTCGAAGTGGTTAATCATGTCTATGGTGAGAGGATTCCTGTAAAAGAATGGAACAGCATGTCATGGAAACATAAAATTCCAGTGGACAAGTCAACATTTTCGAAATATTTTTCAAAAAAAAGATATATATCGGACGAGCAATATTTGAACATTTAGATCGAATTAATGCTTCGTGCTTGCTTCAGATCAAGTTAGAAGATTTTTGTTCTTCTCCAATGTGGAAAAATTTACTATAATTTCTTCAGTTTAGAAGTAATTTCAATACCCATAATACATTCAATTTTTGCTTTTGGTTGATCTTGGCCTTCTTAATAATCCTTCCACCTCAAATCCTCCGTTAGAGAATCCATAATAAGACTAACGGCCTATTATACAAAAGCCAATTACATTTAACCGCCGTAAAATGACGTCATCTGAGGGAACCAATGTAACGAAATTTTTTATTAAGCTCCATGAAATGACGTATCTTATGGCGTTTTAATTTCATTGATTTTTCTGCAATCTTCGGTTAGAATAGTCAAGACTAGTTCAGCCTACTCTTTGAAAATCTTAATCTTAAAAGATCCTCTATTAGTACTGTATCAGTAACAAATACAATTAATAACATTGTATGGGATTTTTCTCAATTGTTTTTCCTCTGCACATTTCAATTTTAAATGTGTTCAATCTCAGTTTCGAGAAAGAAATCTGTTGATTTCAAGAGGGTTTACAGAGGCTGATTTCATCAAGAGACAAACTGCCGGTTGCTTATGGGCCTGTGTCGTAAAAGCTATTAAGTCCGATCACAATTAACTAATCAGAATCAAATTATTATCGACGCTTTGCGACCGGACAGGCCGTGACTTACTGGAATTTGGTGGTAGACTACACAATGAGGATATCAATTCAGAGAAGTTCTGAAGTTAAAGAACATTGTTAATAAGAAAACATTATATTACCTAACAAGTCTTAGAAAACAGTGACTACATACGAGTAGATAGAGGCTGAAAGCCGTAAATGTACTTTTCCCAGAAAAGCTATGTAGGCCTACGATATTTTTCGTCTTAAAAGTGTTTAATAACAGCAAAACATTAAGAGGAATACTACAGTAATAAAGTAAAGTGAATTTCTATATGATTAACAATTTTTATTCTTAAATATACAAAAGCTTTCAAGGTAACAGGAAAATAATACAATTGAAAAATAATATATTGAATAAAATAAAAATTATAAATATATATCTAAGAGTATATGAAAATTAAGGCATAATGGTTTTTGAAACCCGTGTGATGATAAATACATTTAAAAAATTTCTCATTTGGGGTTTTGGAATACAGTATAGTATTCAACATACTTTACTTTTTCAAGTAGATGGATGCCACAGCCACTCTTATTCATTTTTACGAATATCGAAAAAATTCAAAACTGAGCAGAACAAGCTGTCGTTATTAGTAAGTCGAGCAAGTTCCAGATATTTCCTAGATGATAGATCACGAGTAGTCTTTTCCATTCCCATGCTTGTCAGGTACCTGCAATAAAAATGAATGATTGCATCACAAGGGAAAATTTTAGGAAAAAACTAAAGGTTGAAAAAATTCTACAAAATATATCAAGACAAGTTGAATATCTTAGTAAGGTATGAAAAAATAAACTTTTACTGCATTATTTCAACTAACATCATACTGTATAAATAACAATAAATCTTTCAAAAATATTTGACAGTAATAGGAACAAATAATATGAAACGATAATAATACAGAGTGGCGCATGAAGAACGCATGTTTTTCAAAGTATTATGAGAAAGTTTATTTTGATCATAGAATTATCTTACTTACACCAAAATACTAAGCAAATAACCCAATTTGAGAATTTGTATGAAAAACTCCAAAACACATGAGTATTTTTTTTTAATAACATAGGAAAGATAGCGCCCTTAATGCGTTAATGCTTATTAAAAGCCTCAAATTGGTCCATAACGTTTGATACAGCAGTAATTTATTCATGTATTGCAGTATTAAAATCTTCAATTGAACCAAATTTACGGCAGTAAACTTCTAATTTTAGGTGAAGAAGAATCACATGCCAATTTTCTCGACTTAAAACACTCAACTAAAGCTCCGTTGAACGACGATGGCAGATTTATCCTATTTGAAATATTGTTCAACAGCAATAATACGCGATGTTGCAAGGTCAATTGCGCCATTGTTACTAAAACTGCATACTTTAACCTATAAAATAGTGTCGCTCGGCGGTCACAGACAGCTCCACTCCACTGATTCTATCCTACTCAAATCAATGCGATCTTTTTGCGCCACTCTGTATAAGACTAAATTCAACTGAAATAGAATGTACATGAGTTGTGATATACCTGAGTGATGGCAGAATCTGTTGTTTGGAAAGCAGAACTTCGGTTATCTCTTCCGTGGCATCAGGCAACCTCTGCAGCATATCAACTCCAAGCTGGTGGGCGGCAGGGAAAAGGTTCTCCAATGACAGAAGAAGGCATGCCTGAAATTATATAGCATAGTTATTTTAATATTTGAAATTTATTTCCCAAAAACACAATTTAATAAACAATACAAGCAAATAAGAACAAGAAACATGATTGTTATAGGTGCATGAATTAATCATGTTGAAATGATTTACTATTGTTTTAATCATTTAAAACTCGAATAAAACCACACAAGTCATGATAAAGCTTGCACCGGTATTTTTTTAGGTCATCATTTACAGGTAAACGTTTTTAGTATACCGTAACGTGTATGGCCGGCCTTGAATTGGAAGCAGGTTTAAAAAACTCAATGCAAACAATTATTGATCTCAGCATCTTTTGAATTGAAATTCAAAATTAATTAAAATCACAAGAGTGTCGAAAAGTGTAACCGAAGACTGCAGTCGCCAACCAATTTAAGATTGAATCTATTGTGAATTATGAACAATAATTAGAAGCATGACAGCTATTATACGGAAATATGATTCTCTTTCAGTCTAATACAACAAATTCCACCTTATGTATGAGTCGGGCAAACAAATAGTTTGCTTATATTTAATACGTAAGACCTAGATTAATCAAAGCCTAAATGAAGGACATCGAAGCTTTTTAAATCATAAATCTTATAATATCAAGCTTCCATTATGTTTACAACATAACTTTCTAGACATACTACAAAATTAATAATTATGGTGATTACATCAATAACAAGAAATGATAAGACGATAGCATCTTTCAATACTTGACACGCAGGATGGATTTAGACCTTCCAATAACCAAGAATCATTAGCAGACTTATAAAATCTACAACTAAAGCCCATAACTTACTATACGGGCACAAAAATCGCGACCGAATATCGGTGTGTTTTTTCGGTCGTAATAGAATACAAGTCTTGTTTTGGTGCAGACTATATGAGCAGATTATATTTCACATAAAATTCGGCCGTGTTTGAAGCCGACATTCGGGCGCCCGTATGGTATGGACCTAAATGACTTTAAGGGCCTGGTCACATACGATTGTAGTTTGCTTTACTTTACTTCACTTCACTAGAAGAGCTACTTTGATTGTGGTTTGCTTTATTTCGCTTCACTTACTGTATTATACCATACGATTTATATAGATTTACTATGCGAGTAAGTGAAGTGAAGTGAAGTAAACCAAAGTAGCTTTTTTAGTGAAGTGCAGTGGTGTAGTGGAGCCGGAGCGGTCCGGAGCGTCGCTCCGGCACAGCTTTTGAAGGGGGAGCGGCGCTCCGGCTACGATTTTTTCAATCGAGTTTTTTATATAGGACAAAAATAGATCTGAAATTGTTTTATTTAGAAAATATTGTTTTGTCCTTTACTAAGTAATTTTTACACGTTAGTTATTGTGGTTAATCAGTTAAGGCATACGCAGCTACGATTAGGTAGTTCGCAGTGGTGTAGTGGAGTATGGCACTTACTTTGAGTATGTATGTTATAATTAATCTGATGTATTTATTATATGTATTTTGTTAAATACACAAGTTATTTGTACTGTATGTAGTTTTTTCAAATAATTCTTAATTTTTTTGGCACAGATTATAATGTTTGTGTGTGTTAAATAATAAAAAATATATATACTAATGTAACTTGTGGGTGTATTTTTTCACAATAATAAATTAATACTACTGAAAATGAAAACTTAGTCATTTACAATATTTGCCTAACTTACACCAGTGTTTTTTTAATTTTTGTCAGCAAGGCTTCCAACTTAAATTATAGAGTTTCTAAGGTAGATTATTATCGTTTGATACCTTAAAACCAGTTCTTAAGGTATCAAACTGTAATAATCTACCTTAAGAAAGTCTTACCATATTTTAAAGTTAAAATTATTCTTTGGAGGAGAATGTGTAGGAGGCCCTACTGTAACTACTATCACTCTAAAAGATCATTAATTAGTTTAATTATTAAACTTTTCAAAACATTTGCCAAAGGGCCTTAAAACTCACGATTTGGGTAGTAGGCTAATCTTCAAAAATTTTCCGGTAGAGGTATAGCTCCGGCACAGCTAATTTTACCACTACACCACTGGTGAAGTGAAGTAAAGTAAAGTAAACCACAATTGTATGTGACCAGGCCCTAACTCAATACATTAGCATGAGAATAAATAGTATGTATACCAGGTGCTTAGAGTCAGACACGACATGATACTGTAGGAATTGGAGCAGTTGAAAATAAGCCTTCTGCTGAACTAGTGATTCGATCAGAAGAACTTGCAAGGAATTATCTATAGGGATTTGTAGATCAGTCAGAGATCGGAAGTATTCAACCAGAATAGACACCAAACGCCGGCTCATAGAACCTGTAAAAATAAAATTAAATGTTGGGAATAAGATTGCAGTACTAAGTTACAGACATCAGAAAAATATACAACTTTTTAATATCTCGGTGATTGTAAGCATTATAAATTTGAAACAGGTATTAATATCGTTGTAGGATTGGTCTATGATGCAATAAAACACAATTAATTGACTATTTCCACTAAAAGTTCAACCTTCAGCTGCAAATGATACTTTCAACATAAAATTTGTTGTAAAATCCTTTCCAGTACAAATGAACAATATATTTTGTTTTTATTTCATCATAAGCATCACTATTTCAATGTGATGTAAGTGTAAATTATCTTATAAACCATTTAAAAAAACTAGTGGTTCACACTTTCCAAAAATATAAACTAGGAAAGTAATTCAACTTAATTGGAAGATAAACATATAACAATCCATATAACATGAAACTGTACATAACATTAGAGATAAAACATTTTAAAGCAAAAATGTTTATAGTACAGTATGTGTACACAGGATAATGGAATAAGAATAATGAGGAATAAAATCATTTTTGACAAATATAAAAAAACATAAGTATTTTCATAAAATGTCGAATTCCTCCTTAAAAAATTAATCAAATACTAAATTAACTTTATGAATTAATGGAAGTAACTAATATTATGCTATTTATAAAGGGAACCCGGAACCCTCAAAATAATTCTAAGTGCTCCTGTACTCATCAGAATAGAGCAAAGTTCTGGTACTTTCTATTGGCCACAAACCTTGATTATCTGCATCAGTTTGCTCAGTGAATTTCGAGAACAGATGAACATACATATCGAATTGGTCGACATAATTTTCGGGCGTGACCTCGGTGAAAGTAGTTAGAGTGTGTGCTATATCCTGAGCGGGTGATCCCATTTGTTTCACCAGCCTTAGTTCCAGAACTCGCCGATAGACGGCATTCACTTGATCGAAAAGGGAACCCAAAAGTTGCAGCGCATTGCCATTTACGTTCATATCGTCTATCACAGACTTCATCACCTGCAAACAAGTGCAATCTTAAATTCAATACATAATAACCTGTATTCAAGCTGAGTTCAACATGAAGAAAAAGTGAAGTGAAGAAAAGTGTCTTTAGTACTATTTATATAGATTTCTTTGAATTTTCGTGTCTCTAATTATTATGCTTATAAAAAACTAGATCATAAGTTCAATATTGATGTTACAGTATGGAAATCAAATCAACAGACCTTCATTATTATCTCCTTGGAATTTGAACGTAGCATAAGAAAATTCAGAAGCCAACATTTATCGGGAATGAGATCTATAAATGGATCAAGTAGAACCTGGATGTGCCTGCAACAAAAAAATTAAAATTAGTTCAAAGTGAATAATTCTAATCATGATTAACAGCATAGTCAAAAAAGTATATCGCAGAAAAACGGAATTATAATGAGATGGCCTGAAATATAAAAAATTACAGCATAGCCAAAAAAGTATATCGCAGAAAAACGGAATTATAATGAGATGGCCTGAAATATAAAAAATTACAGCCATGAAGGACAATGGGTGAATCAATAGAGTAGAAGATTTAATAATTGTGCAATAGAATAAAAATGGACTAAGTTGAAGAAGATTGTCTAACAAGTTGACCCTCCTAATCTTTCATTCTTTCGTTCTGATTACACATGATCGATTTAGTTAATGATCTAATAACCATTTCAGTAACAGAATTTACATTTTATCTGGGTTTTGAGCTAATTTTACAATAAATTTTTTTTTAAGTTTTTTTAGAATGTATTCATTTAAAACTCAGTTTTTAAGAATTTAATAGGTAATATTAAAGATATGTAAATCGGGAGAAAAACTTAATACGGACTGAATTCCAGTAAGAAAGTATTTTCGAACCAAATGATAGAAACATAGCAATGTGCCTACTCTTGCTACTATCTACTTGCTAGTAGCTACTCTACTATATAGCTACTCTTGCCCAATTGCAAGGCAGAAGACCTTTATAGATACTCTTTCATTGTTCAACTTTTTCAAATGTATTTTTTTTAAATAAGAATATTTTCATTCAATTCAAAGATTTAATAATATCAAGCGAAAGTAAGGTAGAAGTTATTAAATAGCCTACGTTATAAGAAATTATTAAATAAAATTAACGATTTCGTCGTAATAAAACTTACCATAAACAACCAAGCTTTGCGTCAATAACAATATTTGGTTGAAACATGACCCAGTTTGCAGAATCTGCATGAAAAGTCAAGGAATATCAATTTTTGAAAGAATCTCATGCTATAGTGAATAACTTGTTTGGGATAGAAACGAAAATCGCATTGTTTTGTAGAATACAAATTGGAGTTTGTCACTGATATGGGGAACTTGATAGACAATATCCCAATAAGACAAAAAATTTAATTGCAGCATTTCCTTCACATTTTTGTAACGTTTCTCTTATTTGGGCCTAAACCAAATATCCGTGACTGAATATTCTGCAAAATTTTAAATTATCGTTGTATTATTACATTATCATAGATGTTCATTATCATGAGTATAAGCCGATAAAGAGAAAACTGCATTATTTTTAAGAGAAGTGATAAGTGATACTCGAGCTACAATATGATCTGTGATACTATACTGCATTTCTGGATAACTCCTAATTTTGTTATTCCCACTATCCATTACACAAAAAATATTACATTGGTAAAACATTACCTGGAAGAACAATATACTGGTTAAATCTGAAATGATGACCCCTTAAGTCTGAAGGGGAGAGGAGAAAGAATGTTGGTATTCAATTTTGCTTTTATCGGTATTGCGCAACTTCTGTTTACTCAACAAATTCCTTCTAGGGGTCATGATTTCAGATTCAACCAGTAAGATTGATTTCGGAAATTTTGTGTCTCAACCAAACTAGGCTATCTCTATATCACTGAGTACCACATAGCTAAATTAATATTCATTTCAATGAGAAATATATTTATAATTTTGAAATGATTTTATAGGTATTTAAAATAAGCTAGAAACTATCTTGATATAGTTAATATCTCAAGGATACAGAGTTCACACTCCTCCATTGAAGAAACTATAGTCCCTGGAACGGTCACAGGCTGATGCAGCCAAACCAAGCTATTGTACTCGGTCTTGAGTCCAATATCGAAGATCACAGTTGACTAAAACACAAAATATTAATAATTTTGGTAGGCGATTTGCGAAAATTCTTCATTTGAAATTTCTCAGTTCTAAAAGACACATTAGTATCAGGAGTTATCAATTTGTCAATAATAGAACTGAAAAATTTAGAAAAGAAAACACTATTAAAATAGAGTAAGCTAAGTAAAACTTAGTGTAAGCAATATTCAAGACTTTTCAATAACTAGATTACAATAATGTAACATTGGTACTTGTGATATAACTAGGTTACAATTATGTAACATTGGTACTTGTGATATTGGTAGTGTAGTTGTTGCAAAATCTTTCATTTTGCTTACATCAAGTATGTAATATAGTATTGTTTATTATTAAAAATAAGTAGGCCTATATCAGTGTCAGTGTATCAGTTAAGTGTATAATTTTGTTAAGTAAATAGGTAGCATACATCAATTATCAGTTTGTTAGCATAAACGAGAGAAAACTTATAAGAAAACTAAATTAAATATGTCTATTATCTCACCTTGGAAACTTGATAGTGGATAAGAATTAAGTTGTCATAGATGTTGATTGCTAGTCTGCCACCATTGTTCAATTCAAGAACATGAGTCTTTTTCACAGAAACCGCACTGCAATTAAGATTAGCATGGGTTATCGATAGTAGATTAATAGAAAACTACTTTTAAATGTTGAATGAAATTCCACACAAATTTTCAATTGTATTATAAAAAATAAATGCATAATAGAGAATGGGAAACTAGTAGAATCAATTACAAAGAGGTTTTAGCAACTATCGAGCTTATAAAAATATCTATAGATTTGTTTTAAGTTACTACTGACCATGCTTAGGGTTGCTAGATGGTATAATAATGAAGAAGTTTTGTTTTCTTCTCCTGCCCATACTATGCGGGCAGAAAAATCGCGACCGAATATCGGGGTTAAACCCTTATTTTTCAAGCTTATTTTTTTCTGCTCATATAGCCTGCATCAAAATGAGATGATTGTGTGCTCTATTACGAATGAAAAACCGCGACCGACATTTGATAACGATTATTCTGCCCGTATAGTATGGGACTTAAAATTTAATTATCCTAAATTTAATAAATTCACAGTCCAGAATTACAATACAAAAGTGTTGATCTCCTCTCGTATAGATGAATGAAGCACCATTGATGGAAGACATGTTATTTTTCAAGCTGTGACATTTCAAGTGTGCTGTCACTTGTAGGTGTAGTGCTCCTACAGTAATGTACATAGTATGGGCCTTAAATTTGGATATAAATCCTTAATATTCGAAGGAGGATGCTGTATTCCTGGCATAAATATTTCTCTATTTATTTGCAATTTTTATTCAAATCACAGAAAATTGGATTAAATTTGAATTCTTGGTTAAACGTTCAAGGTTTTAGTCTTGTAGGTAGAGTGTTTACACAAGTTCCCAATAAATTGAAAGTACTAATTGCATTACCTTATAATTGAGTATTAAAAGAATGAAAAGATGTACCTGTCAATAGTATACACAAAAACTGATGTTGTATTTGCAGAGGCAGAGCGTCCAAGAACAAGAACACGCGGTTTTCCATATATTTGACACACGGTGACATCTCGCTCTAGTAAGCTCAACTTTGCAGGTTTCGGAATCACACTCAGTTCAACTGGAAAAATAGAAGTTTGTTGAAAAATATAATTAGGTAAATTATGAAAGTTTTAATGGGAAATTTCTTGCAGAAGAGAGAGAGAGAGAGTACGTCAAGGATTATCTTATTACTTCTCTCCTCTATTACTATCTTTATGATAATTATCTTCTTTAGAGTTTCCAAATGGACTCGAGACAAATTTTCAAAAAATATTTGCACGGAATTAAAACTTGTTCGCATAAGCTTCACTGAATGAATTCATATTTTAATAACATCTTGGACTTCATAAAAACTATTGTTACAGGTACTTCTCGAATTTCCAATTGCTCAATTGTACTAATGCTTGATACTTGATTGTATTTTTTAATCAAATTGCATTTCGAACATTAAAGGATGTATTACATTTATGAATTATAAGAAATTACTGACAGAAATGCAGTATGTCATTCAAGAACCAATGAACACTGGTTTGTAGCTCCAATTTGATATCAAATCAAAAACTTTATTCACTCCATAGTACAATTCATACACAAAAATACAGAAAGAAAATATCAAGTGCATTACTCATTAGGCTAAGCCTGTTTGGAGCAATGGTTCGTCTTATCATTAACGAATGTTAATGATAATTTATGATATTGATCAACAAAGAACCGCTTTTGCATATTATGCAAACTTAATTTCATATCATCCATTCTCCCTGTCTAACCCTGGATGAAAAATAACAATTTTCCAATATTGTATGTAAAGTATTTCTGTAGTTTTTATTATAATTCTAATTGTTGAATGATAGCTGAACTAAATGAGACCTTCAATTTTCTTAAGCTTGTTGATAGTGTTTGCTTCCAGAAGAAGCGGCTGCAAGGTAGTACCCAGAGTGCCGGAGGAAAGAACGAGCACCCTGTTCTCAGGACAGAACACACTCCAATTTACACTGAGTTGCATTGTTTTCACCAAGCTAAATGTTATTTTATTCTCGCAGGCATCTAACTGGAACAAAAGCAACATTTCTTATTCAGATTCATGGCGCTGCTGAGCATAGATATTTTCATACTGACAATAATGAGTTGAACATAAGTTATTGGGTTAAAGAAACCAGAAGGAGCCAAGCTATGTCCTCCAAGTATTTTTCCATAAGTGTTCCAAAATGTTGTCCGACAAAATTAGTCTCCAATACTATACATTATTGCTCTTGGATTCCGCTCGACTACACTCATTAGTGGAATGTTTTATTAAACCATATTATTAGTTTCTGGTAGGCTATACTACAAGAACTATAGTTCTTGAAAAAATATATACTGTAGTAGGCTACCTACTACAGAAGCTAGAAACAACCACAAGCCACATTTGCAATATACAATAAACATGAATGAATTTTTGCTGCATTAAACATATTGGTGTTTTTTTTTTTTTTTGCTCATAAAACATTATAATTGTTACCAGAATTTGAAAAATATTTTCAAACTAAATCTATTTGTTCAATTCACCTGAATAAGAAGTTTTTTTAAAACATTCTGTATTTCAAATGAGAATGAACAAATATAAATGGATGAAATTTAGTTCTGTAATCAAGCTTCAAGAGAAATGAAAATGGCTAAAAATAACAATTCTATTTTCTTAGTTTAATAATCTGGCTCATATGTTTTAAATTTGAGAGAGGAAAAGATTGAGACTAACTGAAAATATTATTATTTATTAATCTATTAATAAGAATTAATAAACAACGAAATTTGAGTGGAATAATTCACACAAACCTGATGAAGTTCAACTCCGTTATCAGTTATGTACAGAATTTGATAGTTGCCCACCCAGACAAAGCCTATTAGAGAAGCCTTCCTCATATTAAAGCTATGCGACTGTTCTGGAGACTGCTTCCCATTGTAGAAATGGATGAATTCCTAGAAAATAATATTATATATTGTACAGTACCGTACTCATTTATCGAATAAAATATCATGTTTTGCTAAAACAGAAATACTAATCTAATGATATTTGGGGAAATATTGTTCTTCAGTATGTTATGCAGCGTAATAAATTAGTAAACGGTCTGTAAGTTAATTCCAGAATACGTTCTAAACAGTATATTTGGAACATTCAATAGGTATTTCGCGATTTCAACTCCTGAAAATAAGCTTTTTTAGTACATGGGGAGGATCAAATTCAAATGGGCATGATTATCACATTTTCAAGTAGAATGAGCTATAATGCTCACCCAGCTAGCTATGAAGGAATCCTTGTTCCTTTCTCAAACAACATGATCAAGTTCATTTCTTCTTTTTTTGAATTTTTTCACTGTAATGATAATTTTGTAATTATTTAATGATAATAATGATAATTTAAGAGGAATGATAATTTTCAATGTTCGGCTACAATCTTTTTATATGTAAAATCATTATAAAACTTGAACAACAATGTTATTTATAACTATGCTACAGTTGAGTGGTTACATCGAAACAATCTCAATAAGGTAGTAATGTATCAAATAAGCATTTTTCTCAACTCAAATGGAGCAATATTCAGTCTTATATAGATTATTATATTCAGAATAACACCAATTCAAATCTCTAAAAAAAAATTATAAACTGTGGAAAGGGGGATTTTAAAATGGAACCAGTAGCCGAAAAAAAATCTTAAAACTAGAGGAGATTAGTTTTTCATTGACCAATACAATTCGGGTTGTTTTATTAAGGTAGAATAGAAAGTTATACTGTATAGTTAAAATTACAATTTAATTTTTTCACTTTTATAAGTACTAGGTGCTATGGGATTTTGTATAAGATGATATAAAAGTACTCACAACAGATGTATTGTTCCTTTGTACAGCTAAGATCTTATCATCAGGACTGAATTTTATTGATATGACTGGACCTTTCTCCTCAATACGGAAAGATCTCGATGATTCGCCATCCACCGACTTGACAACCACATCAGTTACTTCTCCAGTCAATACGGTAAAAACCTGAAATGATAAACTATTTCAAAATCAAAAAACATTATTTATCTTGCGATACAGTAGGCCTACTCAAACCAAGTTCAGGACCTTTTCTACTAGCAACTTTTTTGTTAGAAGGGAGCCAATCTATTATTCATCACAATGTCTATTACTGCTTCTGTTTATTCTGTTTTGGTGGGAACGGGGAGAATACTTCAAATAGACTGTTTTGATATACATTTAGAAACTGGTATATCGTCTGCATGTTCTCATATTTTATGTCAGATCCACAATCAGTACCCCAGTATGGCATCTTGATTTGGATACATGGCGTCTCCCACTCCAGAAAATGGTAATCCATTTAATGACGGAATTATAATCCTCATTGCATATATTCTAACTTATTTAAGCTTTTTAGAACTGTAACCTAATTACTGTATTGACATCTCTGCTGAATTTCAGAAAATGGATGGGAATGAAATGGAATTTGTTCCTGGATGAACTCCTCCACCGGGTACAGTGGCAAGCCTCCCTGGATCCCGGTTCGTTTCAAAAACAAATTTTTAAAACAGACGGCAACTCCTGTATTTCGGAGGAGACGTTGAGCCGTCGGTCCCGGCTGCCTAAAAGTAGTCGTCATCTCTACTTGTCACCCTCCTATTACCCACGCACAAGTCCCAGAGCTCATGTAGGCATCACCTCACAAAAACGTCAGCAGTCTCCAACGTCTTCATCTCCACCGGCAACAGATTGACCAGCCTGAATGTGAAAAGAGCTTTGTGTCTTCAAAGGCCTTCATCTTGGAATTTTCAGGTTTCCCGCTGCTCCGATGTGATGCCGATCAAAAGCACTGGTCTGCTCATACTTTCCAGTGTTTTCAATTGAATGCATAAGAATACCCTATCCAGACTTCTACAAAGTGTTCATGAATTGAAGTATGAGAAGTTTTGTAGACTCCTACGTGAGATACTCATCAATTTCCCTCTCTGTTCACTAAGAAAGGATGACATCAGGGCCTTGTTGAACAGTTTTGAGACTGACAGTGCTAGTTTAAACTGCAGAGCCACATGAAACGAACTATCTGCAGCCATCTCAAGTTAATGAGTTAATTTTACTGTTACCTATATGTATGTTTGACGAAATCGGTTCGGAAACTGCCGGATACCAAATTACCGACTATAAAATACTAGCCAGTATGTTCAAAACCGAAAGCAGTTTTCTGCAGTGATCAATCCTTCCCGTTGATGATAATACCCTTCTTTAGAAAAAGACTTCGTGGTTCACGGCTGTGCGAGGTCCCTGAAAAACGCGGGGCCCCAGGCACCACCTTTTTCGCCTTCATATAGGGCCGCCTCTGCTTTCAAGACTTACATTTCTGTATTTTGTCTCATTTTGTGTCTTGTCCTCATTCAATTCAAGAATGAATTCCTCCTGTACCAGCCTTTAACTTAGCTTTGGCAACAAGTCACTCACACTCCAACTGCACTTGGTAAAGCTTTCTGCCCCTTGTCAACCGGGTAGTATCATCAGCATACAAAATTGAATGCTGATCCAAGCAGATTCAACTCCTAGATCCAATTCATTGACAAGAATTTATGAAGAACAGTCGATGCTTTTAAATAACCTTTTCAACGTTCTTATAGAACGAGGAGTTCTTCTGCAAAAAACCTCCAGTCATCAATCAAGCATGGAATTGTAATAAATAGGCTACGGTACTATAGTTGAGAGCCCACTACAAAAAACCAATGTTCCCAGCCGGGGAAATATGAACAAAGGAATGTAAACGAATATAAAAGGAAAGAACAGAATGATGAAATGGGTGACATGTGAATTATATAATATGTATGAATTATAATATATTATTATATAAAATGAAAGAGAAACTGACCTGGCTGTTTGAGTCATCATAGAACACATTATTCAGACGAGCTTTACTGACTGCTTCAAATCTCAGAGGATTTGAAGATAACTCCAAATACGTATTCGGGCAACACATTTTGTATACGATACAGCAATTTAAAAGTTCGTTGGCATACTAAAAACCATTCAAGAAATCAACGATAATCAGTTTTTAGGTTATGCTTGTATTATTTTGCAGGTTAGAAAACATTGGCGTTTCCCGAACGCCACCAATAACTTTACGGTATGTTCAATGTTTACGTTCTGGGAACCGGTACATTGTACCCAAATTCACCTTTGGTACACCGGGGCACAAGTTCTGCGTCCCTTGGGAGCATTTTGAAAATAAATGTATAGTAGAATTTCTGTAATTAACATTAGGCCTAGTATTTTTCTGATAGAAATAATGTTAATTGGAAAAATGCATTTCTTTAGAAATGCATAGTGGTAATTGAATTTTTCTTATACCGAATATAACTTATCTCAAGCTAAGAATTTTGAATGTTAATCAAGTTGTAGAGAACTCTTTTGCCTTCGAAGTTCAATATAATATACAATATATATATAAACGCCTACCTACTACCTTCCCATCGGCATAACCTCAATCTAGTTCATCTGTAATCGTGTTCTGACGATGCAGCACAGCACTGCGAATTGTACATTAATACAATAATATGTGAGTACAATCTTACTTTTTAAGTCAAGTTTAGTGTCTATATATTTGATCAAGTGAGAAAAGGATGGATCCACAACAACTGAAGATCATGTATTTTCTATAAATAATATTCTGTTGTTTTAAGCTTTTATGTAAAAGATACAGATTTGGGGCAAGCCGTTGTCTCCATTTATAAAATAATAAATAATAACACCGAAGTTGCTTCAGTGCTTGCTGTATAAGTATATCAAACCCACCCTCACCATTGATGTATTTTTAGTGAATAAGAAAAATTACTTCTAAATATGAAAAATTCATAGTTAAACCATACTTTATATAAAATAGTACTATTTTAATGAACTAGAAAGTAGTTCTGAAGTTGATGATACCAGAAACAATTCAACTTTCTACTTACTTTATTTCAGAATTATTACTTCTTAGAAGTTATAAGTCTATTATTGATTGAATTGTCTGTGATGATGCCGATGCAGATAAGGACTGTATACAAGGTCACTACATAGACTAAACTGGATAAGGACATTGGGCACTTAATGGTAAACTATGATGGAGGGTGAAGATGAGGAGTGTTTAAAAAAAAGGTATACTTTTTATAGATTTTTGCTTGTATTTCGGAATTATGCGTTCTAATGAATTTTACTTATGTTAAATGAAAGATCATGAAGTTTCCTACAAAATACAGAGTATCTATATTATTAATAGGCGAACATGTTTTTTGTGAACAGAACTCCTCCGTGGTTTCTCAACCGAATTTGTTCGTTCACATCTCATCTGAAAGATCTCATTGAGTAGATGTTTGATAAGGTCTTACATTTTGAAAAAATTTATCGTGGAGATGAGAAATGAGCGATCAAAGTTTCAATTTTTGCCATTGCTTTAACATAGGGATAGGTGAGCCGAAAATTTTCACATCAATTTCAACTTATATGATTTGATGATCAGCTGTTTTGAAACAAAAATTTATTTTTCATTGTTCATTGCACCAGTAAAGGCATTTGTGCAGAGAGCAAAAGAGAAAGATAGCGAGTGAGAACGAAAAGGAGAAGAATGAGAGGGAGGATAAGAAGAAAAAGATCGAAAAGAAGGAGGAGGAGAAGGAAGAAGTAGAAGAAGAGCAGGAGGAGGAGAAAGAAGAAGAAGAAGAATAAGAAGATTGAAAAGAATTAGATAAAGGAGGAGGAGGATTGGAAACTTTTTAATGTATTTCAATAGTCGCAGCTTTATGCGACCTTGGAAATCCTAGTATAATTATAACATGTTGTAATGTTGCATTTTATAAGAATAATTTTTCAATTCAAATTCATATTATTTTATTCATTTCTGTTAATAAATTAGGTAGGGAAATTTCTAACGTTGTATTTCCAATGTAACTTACTCGTATTATCTCTGATTGAAATGGATTGGGTGGTTGAGCTTTTTAGAAAGGAGAAAAACATTTATTATACAACTGTAAAAGACTATGATAAACAGTTTAGTTAATTTTGCAACGTGAAGGTATCAACATATTACTATTATTACATTTCATGTTATTTTCTTATGTAATAGAGATAGACTCATCGATTGAGTGCAAAAATCACCTTCTAGCACTCATATATTAATAGCTCTCATTTCTAGCACAATTCATTTTCGAATGATGCCAATATCAAAAAAATATATTAGAAAAAAGTTTATAGGCTAGCCTATAATTAAAGAGAAATCAATTTATTGGTATTTTTTCTCGGTGTGAATAATAGTTTCTTTATTTCTCAAAGATGTACTTCATTTTTATCATTTCCAACACACCGTTTTATGGTTCTATACATATGTAGGAACGTTATTTAATAATTATGGTACTTGAAAATGTGCTGCTAAAATGATTTCGTATATCGAAAAAGAAAAAAGCTTTTGGGGCTTTGTGAGAACCCAAGTATAGTTAAATTTTTTGTGATAGTTTCTCCGGTACCGTAGTAATACGTTTTCCAGCACTCTCATCAATTTAACACTTAATTGTTTCGATAGTAGCCTATATGTGCAAATGCGTACTATCTACACTATATATACATATCCCGTATACACACACTTATACATGTATTATTCATACTATACATTTATCTGCACTATGCATACTATGTATATAATGTACACTATGTTTAGTGTACGCTATATTAATACTCTTCCGTATCATAGTCTTCTGATGTAAGTTGTATTCATCAGTAATCATTCCACAAAATAAGTTATGGATGTTTAAGGTGAGGCTCAGGCGTTTTACGTATTCAGATGTGGAAGAATCCGGTTTCCCCTCTCAAAGCATGTCCCACAGTCACTAGACTTGTCTTGTGGTGAGCAGAAGAGTAACAAGTATGAAAGAATGTGAGGAGCGTGATAAAGAAAGTGATAAGAGGCATGAGAGAAAGAAAATACATTGGTACAGTAGATCAGTGTATGAAAAGTGAGACAGAGAGTGAGAAAGAGGACTGATATTTTATCATTCAGAGTTCACTCTGTTGTCAGTATTGTTACTTTGAATCTTCAGTTGTGAATTGTCTACTGCGCACTGCAGACACTTATGCACGTAAACGTTTATACAAGAACTCAGCAGTGTATAATAGTTACCGGGATAAATATTTTAATACCATTGATACAAGCCATTGTTATCGCTTGATTATTTTACTTTGCAATTTGCATAAACTTTGGTTTCATTGAAGAAGATAAATATACTTCGCTATGCCAGAGACTAATGGTAGGTACCTACCGTAAACTGAACGGTCATTCTGTTTATCAGCTATAGCCTACTGTTATCTTCTCAACGAATGTTTTTAGAACTTGAGTTTTATATATTATTGTGTGATAACTCATGTTACATAAATTGGAAAATTTATGACTAAATATTTATAGGTACGTTATTCCTGATTAAAAGCATTGAATTCTCACATTTTCCATGTAAATATTCGTTGTAATCATTCACAAGGAGGAATCATCTCAAAATGAATCTCCTATTCTTTTATTAAAACCTGGTTGAGAAAGAAAACAGTGTTTGAGAATAAATCTTCCATAAAGATAGAAGGAATTAAGATATTGCAACTATTCAATTGCTTTCAAATCTTAATAATTAATTGAACGAAGCAATTAATTAATTATATTATAGCCTATAGAAATTAATTAGGATTTTCATTCAATTAAATTATTAAAATCTCTATAAATTAATTTACATAGATCAATCAATTTCTACAATTAATTTTAATCAATTTCTTAATTTGTTTTGAAATGTGGAGATCGAGGTGAAAGAACAAAAATGAAGTGACTTCTAAGAAAGAATTCAACTTATAAACCCTGAAAATTTTCCAGTTAGTATAGCCACAGTTGCCACTTTCAACCTGATGAATTTCCTTTTCTTTTATCATTCAAAACGTTCTTTTTAGAACTTGGCTGAGAAGTTTGTAACAATTCATTCCTATAAATTCATCAAAATAAATTACAATAAATTTTAACAAATTTCTCAATTTGTTTAGAAATTCTGATAGAGGTGAGAGGATAAAAATGAGTTACTGACAAGAAAAAATGAAACTAATAAACCCTAAAATGTTTCAGGTTCATGCCATTGTGGCCCAGGATACGAAACGCCCTTGGCGGCTATGAAGCATGGTCCTAGAGAGAAAATTCTATACACAATTTGCATTCAACCAGACCATACAAAGCCTGACTATTTAGCTACAATTGATGTGGATCCTTCCAGTCCCAACTATTCAAAGGTAACTAGTAGCAGAGATAATCTATTCAGTGATATCCATATATTTAGTTAGTCTATGGTTATACTGTTACAAGACAGCATTTTTTTTTATCTATTCTCTATAGGCCTAACTGTATTCTCTTTTAGGCCTGTATTCTCTTTGTAGGCTGTTTGAGAAGTTGTGAAATGGAAAGTCTGTATCTAGAAGGTTCAATCTCCAAACATGTATTGTTTAATGATGCATTATCACTCTAGTGATACTAACTTTATCACCTCATGGCTTATGTCAACGTTTTCAAAAAAATGGTTTCATAAATATTATTGAATTTTTAGTTTTCTTGATGATTGCTGAATACTCGAACATGTATTTAGTTTAAGAACAACTTTGAACCCTTGACAGTAGTTCAAGACGAAGTGAAGAACTGTGTACAACCTCTTCTGTTTTAGTTTTTTTTTTTTTGCTGTTTCTCCAGGAAGATTTCAAATTTAAAGAATAGATCATTTCAATCACGACCATTTGCCTGGGTGACCAGCAACGATCTGAATTATTTATTGAAACATCTTTTTAAATGTCATTGAATATAAATTATGGCATCATCTTAGGTGATGAAGACAGTTTAGAATAATCAGAATAATATATGAAGACAGATTGCATAAAACGATTTAGTCGACAAAGATTACATGAAACTTTGTGTTTAGCAGTTGTAACAATATTGATGAAATTTTTGTAGGGACAATTTTTGTAGTGATGTAGAAATTAAGCATAAATATTTTAAAATTTATTGGAAACTATATTGTATAATTCATTATATTTATAAAATTATAATTTATCAGATTTAGTGATTGAATAAAATATATTCATATAATTTCCAATTTCAATTTTCCAGGTGATTCATCGGCTAAAAATGCCATACGTTAAAGACGAGCTGCACCATTTTGGCTGGAACACGTGCAGTAGCTGCCATGGAGATTCAACCAAAAAACGTGACAAACTAGTCCTTCCTGCATTAGGCAGTGATAGAATCTACATTGTGGATGTTTCTAATCCTCTTGCTCCGGCCATCCATAAGGCACGTGTGCGACCTTTTTTGTTTTTTTCACAATATTAGTTAGAGATGTTATAACTCAGCGTCTCAACCTAATATTTGACAGGAATTTCAATCTCAAATAATAGTGCAAAAGCAAAATTATACACTAATAATACATTTTATTAGGCTATATTGAAAAGATTATTAAAAAATTTACTATAAGTCAGATATTTTTACACTTTTCATCAGTGAGCTTCATTGTGAATTCCATTTTTTTGTGGAGGTGATGCCCACTCGCCCACACGAGCTCTAGGCTTGTGCGTGGGTAATGGGAGGCGGTGTTGATGAGAGATGATGACTTCTTTTTGGACAGCCGGGAACGATGGCTCAATGTCTCAAGAGGGATGGCCGTCTGAGATCAAAATCTGTTATAGTCAACAGAACCTTTGTATTTTTTCTAATAAATATTGAGAAAATCAAAGATTCAAGTCAATCAAACCAGGATATTATTTGAAAGGAGGAATAGTAAAAATATAAAAATAGTTCAAACGAAGTATATATTTCAATTTCCTCTAAACCACCCATTATGATTCAGACCCATATTATTTTCATCCCATAGATGATGAATAATTGTAATTTTATTGAAGTTTTGTCCTTAATGTTAAGTGATATAACAATATTGATTTGAGTAAAAGTAAAATTCTACTAAACCTTCCTTTGAGTGTCGATTGTTCAATCATTTATATGAGTAAATAAGTGAATAAATAATAGATAAATAAATAAGTGAATAATTAATAAACAGTTGAATTTTCTTTCCAGGTACTTGAACCAGAGGCAATGCAATCGTTGGGTGTGTCTACTCCGCATACCACCCATTGTCTTCCTTCAGGAGAGGTGATGATCTCAACCATGGGAACCTACCCGGAGGGTAATGGTCTTGGCGAATTTGTCCTATTAGACAACTCTTCATGGGAAGTGAAAGGTAAAATTTATATTAACTTGCTTCTTCTGGTTAGGATAAAAATGTTTTCTGGATTCTAAATGGGAACAATAACGGTGGAGGTTCCCTAGTCAACATGCATTCCAGGCTCCAGTTTAGAGAATTGAATTTTGAAAACAAAGATTCTAACAATTAATGGGAATATTGTTTGTTGTTTGTTTGTCAATGGCTAAACAGCCCTATATGGGCTTAGGCCTACCAGCTGATTGCCAGTTTCACATCCAATTTTGACTGAATCAGCAGAGGTGAAATTAATGGGAACATGATAAATTAATATCTTCATATCTACAGGAAAGTATATATGGGTTGTGTAGATAAGTATGTATTTTGAAATTTTAAATTTTCTTGATGATTTCTTCATCATCAAGAGATTGTCTAAAGTCGTCCAATAATGGTGTTGAAATTTCATGTTAACAAGCTAATATGATAATATCGGAGTAATGCTACAGACATGGAGTGTTATTGATATCTAGAATTCTTTTTTTTTGTGGTTTGACTAAACAAGATGGATAGGTTATTATTTTATCAAATAGGTTATTTATTGTGACTTCCCATTTTTTAATGAGAATTCCACTGTTGAGCAGATCTTCTGTAAATAATTGTAGTATTCTTGTTGATTGTACATTTTGATGAGGGAATGGAATGAAACATGTTCTAAACCTGAAATTACAGTGGATAATTTACATGTGATGATGAATTACTAGAAAATGAATACTTCCAGATTCGATTTGTAAAATTTCATCGTACAAAAACTTCTGTACAAATTTTATTGTAAGCTTCATCAGTACATAGCTTCCTACCGCAACAGATCTTGAATAATAGTAATTGATTAAATTTTTTAATACCTACATTGGGATGAAAAATGAATTTAATACAATTGACTGTAAGGTATGGAAAATTAATGTATTCAACAAGAGTTTCATTGTTAGATGTGAGGCGGTACAATAACCTTTCTTATATAACGTTTTTTATTATTATTTTAATCAACAGATAACCTTTGGCCACGTCATGTATGTGTATTACTTGCCGTAAAACAAGTATTTATGTTTTAAAGATATATATATTATTTATGTAATTTGTGAATTAATAAATTATTTTGGCTTGAGTTTTTTTTTCTTTTTGTAGGTACTGGTCCTTTTGAAATGTTTCTACATTAGCTTTATTACTGGATATGCAAGAACATGCCGAAAGTAAATTTGTTTTATATTTTGTTGTGAATAGGTCTGTGGACAAATGGTGAACAAGCTAATTTCGGCTATGATTTCTGGTATCAACCCTATTGGGATATAATGGTTTCCAGTGAATGGGGAGCACCAAAATCGTTCAAGAAAGGCTGCATTCCCGAGGAGAATCTCGATCCAAGTATATATATACTTACATATTATATTTCAGTAATCTCAATCTCACCCCTTTCGACAAATTTTATTTATTTGTGATTAGAGTATTGGAGGTTTTTTATTATGCATTAATAAGTAGCCTACAGTACCTAATATATTTTTAATCTAGAACATTAAAAACGAATATGTTAATATTCAACACTGTTAATTATATTTTATCTGAAACAAATCTATGAAAAGCTTGGAACAGATCGCAATTCCTGAATATTCCTCATTGATCTCCCATTTATAGATGATTATTTATCTCATTCTTACCTGAATTTATAAAATGAAACTGTAAATAATCATCGTGGCTATTGCATGAATTATATACAATGGAGAACTGTAATGATTTTAGGAAATATAGTTGAAAATCATTATTAATCAACCGTACTGAGACCTTCTTCACCAGCATATTAATAATTAATTCTATTATATAAGGCAGTTCATTCATATTGGTAACAACAGTGTAATATTGATTGTAAAACAAAGATTATTTTGAAAAATATTTCAATTGTAGATATAAATGGATGTTTTTGAGAGAAAATGATTACACTACCAACTGCTTTGATTCTCATATACTCTTAAAGTCACTGGGTAATGAGAATTGAAGCTCTCAATTACTTTTATCTTAAAGAGCAAAACGGACATCCACTCTCATCCATTTTAAGAATACCGTATATGAAAAAATTAAACTGGATAAATAGCTAAAAGTAGGTTTATAAGTGATTAAATCAGCATTAATATATAAGTTGGAAATGATCAAGCAAAATATTCTCTGTTCTAGAGCTGACCGGTAGATCATTGAACTTTTATTCGTGGAAAGATCGCAAACTTCTGCAAACGATAAACCTTGGAATAGAAGGTGTGGCTCCACTTGAAATAAGGTTTCTTCATGATCCAAAAGCGCCAGAAGGATTTGTTGGATGTGCACTCAATGCTAATATTTTTAGGTAATTCATTTCTTTCGCAAATACTGTCCAAATCAATTGTTGTAATGGGAGTAACAAGAAAAACGCAACCTTTTTTTTACCGCCTCATTTATGATTCTTTTCGTACCAAAAAGTAAAGAAACAGATTCCCTCCTGCATTATAATTATTATGATATTCACTGATCATTTGAAGCTTGAGACTTAACATATAAAATTCGCTTCGACTGCCTGATCATTCATGGTAAAAATAATAGAAACTAATAACAGTATGTTATTCGTTTGCAAGAGAAATGGTCTTTCAATCCAATACTTCTCCACTCTATTTATGTAGTAGTTTAGTTTAGAATATTTTATCTTTCTCCGCTCTTACAAGGTGATTACGTTGATATTTTCAGATTTTATCGCAAAAGCGATGGAGACTGGGCTGCAGAAAAGGTTATTGATATCCCAGCCAAGAAACTTGACGGTGAAAATAGTCCAGAGATACAAGGTGATTCACTGTTTTTACTTCACATGTGAAGTGCCATAAGTGCCACTTATGAAACTTCTAAATTATTGCTCTTACAACACTGCATTCAAATTAAAGAATATTTTCACCGTTGCATTAAATCTTCGAGTTCAAGTGAAAAACTAACAAGAGTTTAAGTAACTATTTGTTAAATGTTAAACAAGAGTTTCAGAGAGGTGAACTTCATTTAAGGATACATAAACTTGGACATTTACAGAAGAACCCCACATATTTTGTTTGAATACCTACGTTATCAAGAGTGTGCGACAGTTTCCCAACCCTGGATCTAAAGATGTTCAAACACCTACAAGTGACTTTACGGATTGCCTCTTACAGTGCCTTCAAGAATGGTTTGTCTCGTTGGCTGGTGAAACGCAGCTATTAGAGGCTGTATGAATTCTCTGTGGACGACCTATTAGAGGTTTTTGCTTATCCAGATGACATGTGCAGTCTATTTGAAAAAGATGCCAGCTCATGTTACAGTATATTTCTAGTAAGATAAAGTCTTATGTTTTTTTTTTAAATCGGATCTAGTTATGACGTGAAATCAAATGTGGGGTTCTTATGCTAAAGAACCATAGACGTTTGCATGCAATCTTCAAGATTCAGGTACCGTTAAGTATTTTTAAATAATGACTTTTCCGTTTCAGAAGAGTGTCTAGGCCTACTCTTCATTTTCGAATAAATAAAAATTTAAGTTCAAATTATTATTACATATATTTATATAATAATTGTCTCCTCTCTTCAGGGATTGATTCTAGATCCTTTATTGTATTGATTTAATTGCAATTACGTATTTAAAGCTTGCTGGGATATTTTTTTATGTAGGCCAACTAATGAAACGTTGAAAATTCGCTGCTCTCCATTCACCTTGGTATAAGCTTTCAAGGCTATCTGAGAAATTATCTTATCGTCTGAATGAGTATAATATCTATAATCTAGTCTAGATTATTAGTTTTCAATTTTTATATAAATTTATTTTTGATGGTCATGTTTTGCAACTCATCCTGCGCACAGGACTTTCCTTGCGGTTATTATTTTCTGTTATGTATAAATGTGAAATTGTGTTTCAATAAATTCAAAAATTCCAAAAATTTTCAATACCTGAAAGTACAGAAAAGGTAAAAGACATTTCTCAGTTTATGGAAGTCCCTATCATGTGATTTCCTATTCCCTCTACCAGTGATTAATTCATCTGATTTGTCGTCTCTCTTACAACTTTGTTTTAATTACCAATAATCTAGGTTGACTTTTTTGTGTTACAGGAATGATCTCGGATATCCTGATTTCATTGGATGATCGGTTCATGTACTTCAGCTGTTGGTTGCATGGAGATGTTAGACAGTATGATATCTCTGATCCATGCAATCCAAAGCTCACTGCTCAAGTCTTTCTAGGTGGAAAGATAACTAAAGACGGACCCCTCAAAGTCATTCATGATGCTGAACTCAAGGTTTGTTAAATGTAATATCTTACAAGATGTCTTGAAATCAATGTAATGCAAATATAATCATTCATTAACACGTGTACGGATTAATAATTAATCATCATGATTAATAAAGATATACTTTCCAAGAGGCTTTGAAGGCTTCTGTTGATTTTTACTGAGTGCTTTCGTTTATTCTCTCATTACAGTACAAATATAATAGTACAAATATAACGTTTATTCTCTCGTTTATTCTCTCATTACAGTACAAATATAACCAAATAATGATTAATAATTTTTATTAACATTGTTCAAAAGGCGTTCCAGGATTCTGTTGATTTTTACTATAAAATAGTAAAATATGTTAAGATGGAAGGTAATGAGACATTGCAACCATACAGTTGCTGTTAAATCATAATGATTAATTGAACGAAATTCCTAATTATTAATGCCATATAATATTCTGAAGACTTTTGCTTTTGCAAATATTGACAACAGATTAATAGCTAAGTGAATTCGATGAACGCTACTGCACAAAACTTTCTCCCGGGCGAATGACCCAGCACCTCTGGTATTCATGACCAGCGCCTCATCCAGCGGAAGATCTCCGGTGGTCGAGTGGATGAGGCGCTGGTCATGAATACCAGAGGTGCTGGGTTCGATTCCCGCCCGGGGAGAAAGTTTTTTGTGCAGTAGCGTTCATCGAATTCCTTACTAGCTATTAATCTGTTGTCAATATTTGCAAAAGCAAAAGTCTTCAGAATATTATATGGCATTAATAATTAGGAATTTCGTTCAATTAATCATTATAGTAAAATATGTGTTCTATAATAGTATTGATTCTCCCATTATTTTACTTTCTCCTTTGCATGTATTTAGTGTGGAAAGTGAATTAGAGTGATAATGAAATTATTGAGAAATCAAATTTTTTTGCGAGTTTCAGCTTGATCAACAGCGCCTTTACTAAAATTCTGATTCTATTTTTGAAATCAAATCCTTGAGTGACACTAACCTGGATAGGAATTTGATAATAATTGATAGTTTGAATAAACTTCAAATAACAGTTCGATTTTCTGTTATCAGGAACAACCCGAAGCTGTGTTCTTGAAAGGAAAGCGAATTCATGGAGGGCCGCAAATGCTGCAGTTGAGTCTTGATGGCAAACGCCTCTATGTCACCACATCCTTGTATTCTCCATGGGATAAACAAATTTATCCAGAATTAGCCAAGTGAGTTACGAATTTTCTCAAGTTTCATTTTTTCAACTGTAGTCAAGATCTGAGAGATACCCATTTATATAAACTTTCATTTTCAAACTGAAACTTCGTTCTTGCTCTGTGCGCTGATTTCGAGTATGAGAGTGAAGATGGGCCTCAGTGCCTTGAAATGCGTCCGGTAACAGCATTCTCAGGTCCGTTGAAAAGCTCAGTTCATTCAACATTATGTCGAGTCTATTATGATATGACTGTCTAGAATGAAAGTTTGAACGTACCAATAGAATACAAAATCATTAATGTCACATTTGCTGATCGATGAAGAAGAAGAATGATACTTCTCTATAGGCTTTTCATGATTCATTCTTTAGTTGAATCTAATCATAATTTCCTCAATTCTTTTTAAGGTTCAGAACTTAATTAAGAAATTAATGCTTTATTATCACACTAGAATTTTTTTAATGGGCTTACATAACTAATTATTCTTATAAGACACTCCATAAAAGATTGGTCTCAATAAAGGCCAAGAATATCAAATTCAAGCAACAATTTTTTCTTAGTTCCCTTACTATAAAAAAATAGCTCGAGAAAATTTCTAGTGATAATTTTGGAAAACTCTGAAATTCATGAATGCTACAGACACTACACTACGATAATATTGCAATAGAAAAGAGAGATAATGAGTAATCCCCACTTTTAATTTCTAACTGCTGCTAACTAAATTTTCAAAATCAAGGTGAACTTAAAATATTATAAACAGAATCTTTCTATGGTCTATTATCTTGGTTTTTCACAATGATAATAAAAACCTTGTGACGAGTTGTAAATAATAATTTTGAAATGTTAACTGATGAATTTTTAACCAAATCTACATAAAACTTGGGTATATCTGGCCAAAATTATATTAGCTTTACATATATAATTACAGATTACAATGTCCTGATATCTGAATGAATACTATTCAATCTATAAGAAGCTGAAAATTGGCATTTAGGTGAAATTTCCAGATAGTTAAGTTTCAACCACTTCAATAATTGAGTGTAATCAACTACCTTTTTCACTATCGTACAATTATTATTCTTTCACATTTTTTCTTGTAGTGATGACTGATAAATTGATTGATTAATCTCTAGGAACGGATCAGTTATGATGAAACTTGATATTGATCCTGTGAAAGGTGGCATGGTATTAGACAAGGATTTCCTGGTTGATTTTGGAAATGAACCAGATGGCCCAGTTCTAGCTCACGAGACAAGGTTTGTTATCTTATAATCCAAAGTATTTTTATAATTCAAAGTACTCGGAATAGATCCCAATAAACCACTATTGAATTCAATGTGAAAATTGAATTTTTCACGGAAAATATGAGGTATTTAATTCAATTTGTGAATTCTCCAACTTAGCAAGCTCTTCTGTGAAAAATTCAGCTTGCTCATCTCTTATCTGGAATAGAAAATATACCTATTTATTATATAATATCCCATGTCCTAATCAGAGATGTTAGACCATTATCATCATTCTCTTATTAATTGAAACAGCATCTCTGATAGGAATATTATACGGAGGGATAAGTGGATAAAGGTGGTAAGCGACAGTTTTATCTAGGAATGGAACAGAATGCCATTGTTGAACTTTTTTAAGAAGTGATGAAATATACTATCCTATTCAAAAGTATCATAGTGTTCTTCTCAACAAAATAACAAAGAATGAATAAAATTTTATCACTTACCCCCTTCATCCATTCATGTTTTGTTGTTTTTTGGTGGATAAAAGGGATTAGTGCAAAAAATTGAAAAAAAAAATGTATTTTGAAGATATTTTCTCACAATATAAGTATTTCTAATAAAAACATATTATTCAGTATATCTATTTTAATATCTTTTTTTAACTAATAAATCCACGAATAATGGATTGAAAATCCTCCAGTTTAAATTTGTTTTAGCTATTTATCTCAAAACTTTCATATTATGTAACATAGTCCAAGGTGTGTAGAGTTCCAAGGTCTCTACAAACCTTGACATAGTCTACTACCTACATCCTTTTATCCCTTATAATTTAATGAATTATCTCAGAACAAAGTCGGAACAATTTTAATGCATATCATTAATAAGTGAATGTTATGAGTAAGATTTGGAAATTAAAAAAAATAAATTGTATATTACTCGTTTAGCAAAAACAAAATACTTCGGAAAAATGTTATTCTACTTAAATATTGAATATTCTTAAAACTTAAAAATATGTTTTCTTGTTTTTTTTTTTATTACAGATATCCTGGTGGTGACTGCACGTCTGAAATTTGGCTTGCTGATTAGCAATGCTGTAGAAATAATTATTAATTACCTCTTTCATAAAATCTCGGCAATATATTGATGAAAATATCTGTTCTTATTATTAATTGTTGTATACATTCAAAATGTGTTTAATAGGTTGGAAGTAATATACTGTTGAAATACAAGTACTTGCATTTTTTTTAAATAAAAAACTTTATCTCAATAAGGATTCAAGTATAGTACAATAAAATTAGAACAAAGTGAAGGGTAGTCTGCATTGATTCTTGACAAACTGAATTTCATTCTAAAGCTTGAAATAGTAATCTGAGTTTGCACTCCTTCAGAGGGATTGTTACTCAAGAATTGAGGACTTCTAATTTTTTGTGTTGAGTTGTGTTAATGGTCAATTAACGAATTCTACTATGATAATAGATAATTATAGATAATTTTTCAATACATTAATAAGAAGGCTATAATATTATCATGTGATGTTCAATTTTAGCCCGGAAAATTGAAAAATGTTACTATGGCGGTATTGTCAGAAAAATATTAAGTTGATTAATGGACATATAGGCCTATCGAATGTCATAAAAACTATGAATGAGCCAGAACTAAAATTGCAAACGCCAATGATTTTTTATTTTTACCGCTTAAGCCTCATCTTTCAATAGTTACATGTTTAACTGCCGTAGTGGATGGATTAAAAGTACAATACAATGCCTACATCAAAGCGAGTGGATTTACGGTTTGTGCCTTGCATATTTTTAGAGGATTAGCTGTTTATTTTGCTGGTTTTTATTATTATTTTGGGAGTGGTCATAGCCGAGTGGGTTAAATGCTGGCTTTGTAACCTAGATGTCCAGGGTTCAAACCCAGGTCAGACCGTGAGATTTTAGCTCGAGCCACTCGTGTTTCGGAGGACACGCTAAGCCGTCGGTCCCGGCTGCCTAAAAAACAGTCAAGTCACGTCAGAGACCCTGAACTGATCAGGAGTGACCTGAAAACTCTGACAACAGACCTGAGCCAGCTAGGTTAAACGAAATTATTATTATTTTTAATGAATGATCTTGAAATTCTGAATCCAATGAGGGTAATGTACATCACTGAATGTTTGCTCCATTTCCTGCTTCTACCTGCTACTGGATTCTTTCTGGGTTTCTCTATCTTAAAAATTGTACAATAAATTTCTCCATGTAATAATTTACCAATGAGTTACTAATAAATTCTATACCCTATCATTAAAAAAAGGTAATATCGAAAACTGTGTTGTATTAGTTTTTCAATTTTTGTTGTGATTACGTAATGATTGATCAATTTTATAAGATTGATGCAGTTTTTTTATATTTCAAGTTTGCTTCTCTATTCGCGCTATTTAAAAATGGCTGGCAATCACTATCGTACTTTAAGTATGTAGAGAAGCCACTGTTGATAGGCACAGGCAGCGCTTCGACAAGGAACATTGTGAGCAACTTGGATGGTGGTCTTCTATATTTCTTCCATGTCTAAGTTACTTTTCCACTCATGGCAGTGATGCAGTAGTGGGAGTGTTGTGCAGCTGTTGAGTGGGGGATTCAGATTCTTTGTTTTGTTGTCATCTTGTCATTCTGAATTCTGTTCCTGTTTTCTGTTCTATTCTAGATTGTAGTGCCGTGCCCTCGAAATGTGTGTCTTGTTGATGTAGTTCTTCGTTGAGTTTTCGAGATTTTATTTAGTGTTTGTTGCTGACCCTTCTTTACGTTACTATTGAAAATTTACTCACGTTGAGCAGGTTTGGTTAGAGTGTACATTTTCATGTAGTGCCTGAGAAGTGTTTACGGCCTGATCCACATGTAACTTGTTACGTGCATGGGCATTAGTCGAAGGCAGAGTGATTTACGCTGTGTTTCGGAGTTTTAAGTTAATAGAAATCTAAATGATTGTTTCCACGATCTGTACTGTCAGGAGATCAAGGAATTTGTTATTGTGATTGTTCTCAAATTTATTCTAAAGCGGAGTTGCTGATTCTTCTAGCGGTTACCTCAAAGGCCTAACACTGTTTTGTGTTCAAAAGCAACGAGATTCATCCGACACTGTTGAAAATGTGAGTATTATACAGGGTATTATTGTCTAATTACATTGATCTACTTACATAGCCTAGCACTAATTTACTGTTGTATCTAGTTGTTGTTTGTCGTATTCAATGGATAAGTTGGTGTACTTTATGTGCCACATTTTCAAAATTCCTTTTTCTTTTAATTTGCAAAGTTTATAATATAATTAATTTGTAAAATTGTGCATATTATTATTGACGAAGGTGAGCCACGATTGCTTGTAATATCTAGCCTACTCAGCGCAAAAGTTAATGGGTGTATAGTTATTGGATGTGCTATAGTTCTGCGGTTGCCCAGAACTGGAGTTCTAGGTTCTGGAGTATTTGCCCATCTAACTTATTTCATCTACTTGGGTACTAAATCAGGAAACTTGAAACAATCTTGGAATATCTATATCTTGATGTCTGATCAAAATTCTGGCAACTCACTCAAGTGATTCAGCCTAACTTAATACTTTTCAATGTTTTCTAGTAACTGGGCACATTTGATGGACTAACCAGATGTATTATCTCAATCTGTTATAAATTTAATATAGCTTTCAAGGTATTTGAGTGTGATTATTCCCAATCAACTCATACAATATTTTTCCTTCTAGCACAGACAACAACTGTATAGTTAGTCTATGCTTCTAGCTTTACTCTAGGCCTATCTCCCTTGGAAATAGTAGAGCTGAATTTATAATAATTAAATTATCAATTATCAGAGTTGATTTTTAAATCAGAGTTGTTATCAACGAGCTTGGAATCACCAAATGCTGTTCAAGTTCAACTCTAAAAATACAAGCTTTTATACAGTTATTTCACTTTTGATATGTGAGGAACCCACAGAATGAATGGTTGTGACTTGGAAGTATTGAAAGATAAATTTGGAGGTGTTTGAAAGTATTCTCAATCTAGAATCTAGAACAATGTAATAAAATACCTAATGAACATACTGATCATTGTATTGATTAGCCTATTTCAATATAGTGTCCTGTGGTACATTTGGAACTTACTTCATTATGTTACAGAGAATTAAACTGCAAAAAATTGAAAAGTTTCTAAATTTGGTATCACTAAAAGTTCTTCAAATACTGAATAAAGAAACTCAAGACAGTGACATGGCATTACAAACAGTATTTGCAGCTAAAAACTGCCAATAAGCCATTTCATTTAATAATGTCTTACTATTTAACTTCAATAATGTGTTATTTGAGTAAAGTAGAAAAGTAGTAACATCCCCTATAAAACTAATTCCTCATCCTATTTAAGATTATTCATTGGAATATTTAGTTGAAGACTCCATTCATCAGTTTTATTAATCTATTGTTGGAATATTTTTATTCGATATGGAAACCTCTTTTTGTTAGAAAAATTGAAAGTGTTGAGGAAGTGAATTGACTGATTTTTATAGATGACGCTCGAAATTTGATTTATGATGCTCTCTAGCCCATCTAGAATTTCGTAATTTTATTTGAAATTGATCTCTGGAGTCTAAATAGCCCATTAGATAAACTATACAACATTCTGCTGACTAATAATGATATTAATTTGGTTGCGTGAGACATTAGTAATCAATACACTGTGTAGTAAGAGATTGATCTATTCGTTTTCCGTTTCTCGCATGACCCAGGAGCATTAGTTCTAATCGTGGGAACTTGTCTAGGTAATACTCGAATCACTCAGCCTGCGCCCTGCGATATCTCAACTCGTGTTTAGTTGATGAAGACAACAGCTCTGCAACAAGTTGAGCTTTTTGCTGAGTAGGTTGCTTTATATATCATGCTGGGATGAGATTGATTGATTTATTCATCTAGGTAGAGGAACAATAGAACTGTCAAATATTGAAGGGAAATATTATTCTTTAAATTTTACGTTGAGAAATACATTTTAACTCTATCTGCTCTGTAAGTTATCAAAAATTCCCGGTTCATAAATAATTCTGTAGGTTTACATATCAGTATCAATGTATCATTCTCAAACTCTCTCAGATTTAAAGAGACAAATTCAAAGAGTAAGAATGTTGTAATTAAATGAAGCATGTACCGGTATCATAAGTTCGTGATTATTTATTGGGTTGTGGGCGGGTCTAGGAATCCCGGCTTGAAATAATTTCTTCTTTCATTCCCTATTTTCCCACTTGGTGCTGCTCAGTATTCGTATGCGGCCAAAGCATATAAATTGAGCAGCATTCTTGATTCTCACACAAAATCGACGAACATAGGGATTTCTCTAACTCTGGTAATCCCTCTTCTCAAGAAATTAAATATTTATAGTTCTAATATTGTGTAGACTGTAGTGTCACTATTCTTAACAAGTCTGAGATCATGTAAAGAAACTCAAGTTTCAAGTTGTGTAGCTGCAAAATTAATTTAGATCATTTTGCTCTTGTGTTTATTAATTTGTTCAGCACATACAGAGTGACACACGGGAGACGGACGGTTTTTAATTGAATAATACTCAGCCAACTTTGAAATTAATGCATGTTTATTTACACAAAATCAAAGCTAATTATTTGCCTTCTCAATTAAAAAAAGGTGTTTGTGAAAAATAATGTCAAGGTCAAGGTGGAGTCCATCATTTCGAATGGAGGACTCAAGTCTCTTCTCAAAATCCTCCATCACACGGACTAAAATCTCTGCAGGGATGGCAGCAATTTTTTGGATGATTGTATTCTTCAACTCGTCCAAATTTCGTGGTTTGTGTTTGTAGACATAGTTCTTAAGGTACTCTCACAGAAACGTCTCACACTGACAAGTCGGAAGACCTGGGATGTCAAGGAACATTGCCAAAACGGAGATAATCCGGCCAGTAAACATGCGTTTAGAACTGACAATGAAGTGTTTGCGGTGAGCGATGTTGCCTCATCCTCCTGGAACCAAACGCGTTCTAAAGTGATTTATCGTCTTCTTTTTTTCTGTTTTCAAGAATGTTTCAAGCATACGAATGTAACAAGCCGAATTAACGGTAACTGTGGCCCCGTTCTCTTCAAAAATAAGGTCTAATAATTCCAAAAGAGCCCAGAGCACACCAGATTGTTACTTTTTCTGAGTGTAGAGGACGCTGGTGGATAAAGTGTGGATGCTCTGAAGCCGAGTTGAAAAATTTGGATGAGTTGAAGAATGCAATCATTCAAGAAATTGCTCCCTTACCTGTAGAGATTTTAGCCTGTCTGATGGAGGATTTTGAGAAGAGGCTTGAGTCCTGCATTCGTAATGATGGACTTCACCTTGACAACATTATTTTTTACAAATAACTTTTTTCAACTAAATTGGCAATTGATTTTGTGTAAATTAAAATACTGTATTTGTAAATAAGATTGTTGAGTTGTCTGAGTATTATTCAATTAAAAACTGTCCGTCTCGAGAGTGTCACCCTGTACTAGCTAAGCTATTTAGATCTTTATTTATTTCTAGCCTGTGGCTGTGATTTGTACGATGTGTAGTTTATTGGTTGACCTTGTTCAAGCAGTACGTTGTCTCACAGGCAAACTTCATCCATATTCATGGCCAGTTCTTGATTGTATCCGCGTACTAAGGATTCTTTTCACGTTTCACTGATATGGAATTCAGCACTACAACTTTTGTCGGTTATGATTGATTCGTATCTCGTTTTCCTAGCCTTGAGAATTTGCTTTGCGCCAAGTGTTTTTGAATCTTGAATAGATGAATGATGAATGTTCTGTTGAGTTGTATCTCAAGTGTCTTCTTTCACATCAGAATCTTATCTTGCTGACATTGTTGGCAGCTCTCTATTTTTTTACAAAAATGCATTGTTAATTCCCTTTATCGCCCGCACTGAATCATAAGACAAAAAAATGAATATTTATTAAATATTATGTCTTGCTTGAAGGTGATTAATTTTTTATAAATCCATATTGATTTAATTAAAATTGTTCGAATTGAAAGTTAATCCATACACGTCCATGCTAACGCCTTTGATTAAAAAATTATCATTCCAGTATAATTGAAAACATCATACAAGGAATACTTGCATACATTCATATTCAGGTGAGATTAGTTACTAAAAAGTAATATTTAAAGTTAGTCCTCTTCAAATAGTTTGTTACCGGTAGCCTATCCGTTTGCTTGAGGAATATCAATTTTCACTAGGTTTGATTTTTTTCATCAATTTCAAATAGGTACTGTCTGTATTTAAATAATAACCCCATAGTAATAAGCTAAATTTTGTATGCATTCAAATAGTTGATGCGAATACTTTTGCATAACATTATTCTAATTAATCAATCTTCTATAAAGTTTTTTCTATGGGCTATGTCCAAATGAGCCCTATGCTTGTCATTGGGTAATTGGAAGGGTGATGATGGTGATGAATAATTAATGACTGCTTCTTGGGCGGCTTGTAACGTGTCCTTCAATAAACGGGGGAAAATTGTTGTTTTTAATTCAATACCATATTTCTTCAAATCAAATAATCTTTATTGAAATACGTTGCATTTCCAAGTCTAGGTTCGGCAACATTGAAAGTGTCATAATAATACAAGAACAATGAATAATATAAAATCAAAATTTTGTAATTGAGGTGAATATTGGAAGGAGGAGACTTCATTCAAGGCAGCGAAAACTGCAAATACAGAAAGGACTTCATTTTAATTATTAATATTCAATTATCTATAAATTTTTCAATACTTGGTTTATTATTGAATTCATTATCAGTAACTTACATAATTTCTCCTTCTTCTTCGATGGCCCTACAGCCCAAATCGAGCCCTGGCCTCCTCAATCCTGCCTCTCCATCCATCTCGATCCCTTGCCTCCGCCCTCCAATTTCTCACGTGAAGTATATCTCTTGCATCCTTTGAGACTCCATCCATCCATCTCAGCCTTGGTTCTTCCACTGGCCTCCTTCCACCTGGTTGTCCTACAAACATTTTTTTGGGGGTCCTCATGTCTGTCATGCGCTCTACATGACCTGCCCATTGCAAGCGCTTCAACCTAATGTACATGGATAGGGGTGGCTCCTTATAGAGTTGCGCCAACTCATCATTATTCCTTATTCGCCAAACTCCTTCCTCACATACAGCTCCATATATTCTCCGTAGCATTCTTCTTTCCCAGCGATCCAGAGTGTTTGCAGCCCTACATGTTAGTGCCCACACCTCACTTCCATAGGTTACTACTGTGCGGACTATAGTTTTATAAAGTCTGACCTTGGTTTTTCTGTGGACATTTCTGGATTTGAATATTTTCAGCAGAGAGAAGAAAGTGCGGTTTGCCATGTTTAATCTTTTCTGAACTTCTTTCATTTCGTCATTATCATCTGCCACATTAAATCCCAGATCGGTGAAGTCACTCACAGTTTCAAATCTGTAATCACCCACTTCAAAGTATTGTCCCAATCTATTTTGCTGACGTCTGCTTTGTTTCATGAACTTGGTCTTCTCTTTGTTAACTTTCAAACCAACTTCTGCGGCTGCCTCTTCCAGATTCTCAAACGCATCTTTGACTGCATCCACTGATCTTCCCGCCAGGTCCAGATCATCTGCACTTACATAATTTAATACTATTTATTACTTTGAGCTGAGTCTCTGTAAGTAGCTGTCGATGGTTTTTATTGCTGCAAGAATAATGTCAAATACTGTCCATGTCCACCCACCATAGGGAGTTTCCTCCTTACAGCTCCTTGTTCCGCCCATGCCTGTCGGAAGAACGGCTCACGCCCATTTCCGGACAATTGCATGCTGTACAGAAATTCAACTTATCTGCATTTAGAAGATGAACTGGCCTCCTGTATCAATCGCTATTCGCTACGCTCCCTCGAGGGTAACCGGGTGGTCATTCTCTCCCTACCTCCCCTCCCTTCTCTCACTCTCTCTCGGTACCGGTCGAGCTGGAAGCCGTGTCAATTAATTATTCATTATTCGAAAAGAATGATGAAGGCGTGCTCAAGTAGCGGAAAATTCAAGTGTCCTGTCTGAATGTGGCCCACTCCAAATCCAAATAATGTGTATCGTGCTCTTGTTTGTCTTGGATCTCGTAAAGAAGATCATCGCCTTCAATGATTAAGTCTATTAGCAAACATGGTTGGCCGATTATTGATTACGATTACAATTGATTAATTATAGGTAATCTTATGAATTTTACTAACTTTAATCCTAAGGCTTTAATGTATAGGCTAATCAAAAATTAATGTTTTCACATTCATACTTCATGATTGGACCACTTTTAAGTTGAATATCTTGAACTGTGTTCACAATTATTCAAATGAATAAAATATTGGTAATCTTATGAATTTTAAACTTTAATCCTAAGGCGTATCAAAAATTAATGTTTTCACATTCAGACTTCATGATTGGACCTCTTGGACAACTTTAATATCTTGAACTGCTCACAATTATTTAGATGGATAAAGTATTTGTTTTCAATTGTAAAATTTTTCAATTTCACAATGAATGTAATATTATGCTATATTCTATGAATTTACAATTGATTTCTTATATGAATTAGAGTTGGATATGACAATGTGAGAGAGGCCTCTCTAAGCTCAACCCAACGAGCTAGAATATAGTAAACCATGGTTTACTATATTCTAGCTCGTTGGCTCAACCATAGACTAACTCTATAAAAATAGACCAACCATGTAACCATAGACCAATATCTATTTATAACCATATGGTTAGTCTATGGCTCAACTATGAGGATAACATTTTTCTCGATGGATTTCTTATCTGGTTGGGGTTCCTAATGAAAATAAAAATTTTCTAAATATAGTCGAGCGTTTACTTTAATCAACATTTATTGGACTAATAATAGAAACATTGGATTATTGTGCAGTACTGTAGTCATTATAACCTAATTCAGGATCTTACTATGGTCACTCGAGATTTATTTGTTACTTGAAAAATTAGTCACATGAGCAATCATCGAACTGTTAATAACATTAGTTATAATGTCATCATTCATCGATTCTCCATCGCAATAATCATTGAACTAATTGAAAGGATTGTTACAAATGTGATCAAAGTCCAGAAACGCCCATATTACGATTAGAAATTCCCAACGTCTAATCAATCTAATCATAGACTAAACAAATATATATCTGATAAGAGAATGGATTATCTCTGGTCTAACGTAATGTAGGCTATTGTACGTATTGTATATTGTAAATTTTGTCTTGTAAGTCAGCTGAACTGTTTCAATTCTTATTTGAACAAATTCTGTATTTCAGCACCGATGTGAGTAATGCGTTTGGATGCTGGTCCAATTTTATGGATAGCTTGATTTATTGAGCTTGATAATAGCACAAATCGGTGAGGCCTTTGCTGTCAGCTTATGTATTGGATCATAGAACTTAAGCTCTTTTAAGTACACTAGTACATTATATTGCGATGTATCAGGCTAGGCGTACACCGGTTAGTCAAGACTAGACAAGACGACATTAGTCACGTTTAGTCACAGTAATTCACATAGCTGCTTATAAAGCAACACACACCGATTAGGGGTCTAGGACAACTCGCCGCCGCCAACTCGCCGCGGCCAACTCGCCGCCGGACCAACTCGCCGCCGGGCCAACTCGCCGCGGCCAACTCGCCGCAAGACCAACTCGCCGCGACCAGCTCTTATATAACGACTGATTCTCCCGGCATTTGTGACCACTTTTCAGGGATATTTAGATGCAGCTAACAATTCGACACCATATATGAATTAATTTTTAATTCACTAATGAAACTAATGTATTGAAAAACACAACTAAAACATGTTAAAAGGTACAAAAACTAATTTCATTGATGAAATTTGTATCGAACCTTTAGGTTCTCTGTAAAATGCCTAATTTCTCTGTAACAGTAATTTCAGATTTCAGGAATTCACTATTTTAACAAAGTTAACGAAGTTAATTTCATTTATCACAGAGAATTTTACCATTCATGGTTTACAGAAACCATTTAATGAATTAGAATACTTTGACTTTCAACGAAAATATGATAAGCTAAAAATTATCTATTATCAATTATAATTTATTATTATACAAGCTGTCCCGGTGAACTTCGTAACGCACTCTTCCCCCCCCCCTAATGTCCCCCCTCTTCTCTCCAGAAATGTCCCCCCTTCATGCCACCCCTCAAAAAATGCCATACCCCAAAATAATGCCCCCCGTTCATTCCCCCCCCAAATGTCACCCCCACATATCCCTCTTCATGTCAACCCCCTCTTTCCCATCAAATGTCACCCCCCTCTTCCCACCAATTTTTCAATTTCTTCAATTTTTTTTTTTTTTTATTTATCTCTTGTTATTTTTTTAATTTATTTTTTTATTTTATTTCTGTTCTTCAATTTTATTATTTGAAACGATAGAACATGTATTATACGAACGATAACTCATTCTTAATTGATGATTCTAGCGTAAAAAATAATTAGAGCAGAAAACCTAGTGCAAAAAAATGGTTCGTGGCGGGGATCGAACCCCCAAACTCAAGGTCGTGAGGCCGAAACGCTATCCACTGAGTCACGGAGACTTGAGATAGCATTGCTAATTTTCTGGTCTTGAATCACGATCATCTTTCCGTTCTTCGGTAGCCGGCAATTTCAAAACGTACGTCTGTGAAATGTTTGATAGGTTAGGTCATTAATGTACTAATTATTTATTAATTATAAAGGGATTTTCTTATATTTTAATACATATTATGTTAACCAGTGCTGTAAAAATTCAAACGAATCCAAAATCATCTAAATCGGTTCAGCCGTTCTTGAGTTATAAGCGAGCGTACAGACACCAACTCTCTTTTATTAATATAGATATATTATAATTATAATTTATATATCATCTTGAATCGTTAGCTGCATCTGAATATCCCTGAAAAGTGGTAATAAATCAAATGCCAAGGGAATCAGTCCTTGTGTGGAGCTGGTCGCGGCGAGTTGGTCCGGCGGCGAGTTGGCCGCGGCGAGTTGGGTCGGCGGCGAGTTGGCCCGGCGGCGAGTTGGCCGTGGCGAGATGGCCGTGGCGAGATGGCCGCGGCGAGTTGGCCGCGGCGAGTTGTCCCATTCCGACCGATTAGTCATTGCATCGGTTTGTGCTGCTCCATAAGCAGCTATGTGAATTACTGTGACTAAACGTGACTAATGTCGTCACGTCTTGTCTTGACTAACCGGTGTACGCCTAGCCTTAGTGATCAGTTGAAACCGTGAACTTACAATCAAGAAGCCTTGTTCAGAGATATCAATAATACTGTTAACTGTTTGCTTTTAGTACTGGGTGGAAACGGAAGGCTGGCATAAACCAAATATTGATAACAGTAGGAACCGTTGTTGAGTTGTGATCCGTTTACATTTCTGTCAGATTTGTATTTATCTCCGGAAACAGAACTTTCAATAATGCTATTCATGGATGATGGCTCTATTTACAAATCATATAATTTCTGTATTGAAGTTTGAATATGAGAATATTGAACTTGCTCGCTTCTTTAACTTCTCAAAAGTTGAAAGGGAAAATTCAACATTTGGTTTGGCTGCTCTGGAAATGAGCAAGTTACTTTGATCGGTTTGATTTCGTAGTAATTATGAGTAATTATGAAGTGATCTTTTCCGATATTCCGATCCATAAATTTAGTTTTAAATAAATAAATGTTTATTTCTCAGTGAATGCAATACGGTACAAGTCAATAATATTCAAATTACAAAATTCATCGCTTTATTTACAGAGAAATTAGGAACTCCCGAGATAATCATCCAATTATCTCTTCAACTTTATTACTCATTTGGCCATCAGATTACTGGATACGATTTTCGAAGTAACGTTATCCTTTACAATTGGATGATAGCTGCCACCATGTGCCAAAGTAATTCGATGACTCTAGATCTAGACAGAGACACTACAGTGATTGACTCAAACCAAACAGTGACGTCACCGGTGTTGAAACGCGTTGATGGGGCAGCTGCTATGAGTGGAGTGGAGGCTGGAATGGATGCTGAGCTGCTTGAACTCGACTCGGCTTGGCCACGGGATAACGGTCTGCTTGGCTCTTGCGACCTTCACACAAGCTGTGAGCAGAGCCCGAGCCCCCGTCCCTTGGCTTTGGGCCCCTCTTGACCTACAGTCTCAGCCAGTCATCGTCGTAGACTGGAGTCAGGCGGAGAAATTATTAAATTTTATTACCAATATCTATCAGATTAAAATCAATGATTGTCATGTTGACAATTGAATAAATAGTCATGAACGCGGAGCTGCTTGTATTATCCAGCATCCACTCAGTACAAGAATGTTTAATTTATTATGTTTTCGTTGGTATTATCATTGTGTATCAGGGTTCGTTCTCGTATTAGGAATATCCAAAATCAATAATTAAATGATTACAAAAATGTTTAATTTATTACTACTGTATGTGGCTGGTTGTCGTTATTATCATTGTGTATCATGTTTCTTATAAGAGGAATATCCATGTTCAGTAATCGAATGATACATTCTAATATGTATACTGTATCTATAAATCAATACGGTTGTTGGTTCGATTGATCAGTAACTTATGGTTTATTTGGATTTGGATGAATGCACTGTTTGCGAGATTGGATATTAAATGGAAGAGAAGTCCTGGTTATAGTGGAACCGTGAGTAACAAAATCTTTGAGGCCAGAATCCATCAAGATCCTAACCAAATGAATGGATTATCTCTGGTCAAGATGGGATAATCCAGAAATTGGGATGGGAATGAATACTCGTGTGAATTGTAAAGTGGTATTTATTTTTGGCTACTTTGCTATTGTTCGTGTTCATTTAAATGGTAGTTGAGCAAAGACAGCTGCAGTGCTTTGCAAATAACGGCCTCGGCTTGCACTATTTCTAGAGCTAAAAATGAATTAAAATGTGACCAATTAAACTGTATACCAAACAATAAATAAATTATGGTTTTGAATAAATTATTCTGTATTTTAAAAACAAAATAATTTATAAACTAGAAGCTTGTTCAATGATTGTCACCCAAGTCAAGAGTTCGACTACGCTTCTTGTGTATGTGAAAAAATAATTATTATGCCTCTTTATTAATTATCCTAAATCATTAAACAAATCATTTAACAAAGCTATACTTTGATACTGCTTAAGTACCGGCCTAGAGCTATTCACTACTCTGACCATGCGGGTCTCGATCCTAAAGCAGTTTTAATCAGAGTATAGTCTCCAAATCCTCATTTCTCATCTAATTAAATGTAAAAATGTTCCATCTCCGCCTTTGTTATTGCTTGTAATGACAATAGTTCAAGCAAATTCGATGATAAGTTATCAAAAATATTATGGTGACGTAATTTGTCCATTGTTTAGAATATGTGATAATTTTACACTCAATTAATTATTAATCTCATGACATTACTAATTATGAAGGAATTGCGTTCAACAGATTAGGAAAAGGTTATAGGTCGAGGTTGTTGGTATAGGATGAGGAGCAGCTTCTCGAGTGAATTTTATTTAAATACATTATCATGATCCTTTCTCATTTTAGTATTCACTTTTCACTAAAGGTATAGTCCATAGTATCTTTGTACACTTTAACTAGAGCATAGCTTATGTTCTGTAACTATTGCTGGACGTTAATTTATTTATTAAATAAACATGATATTAAAATGTTTATTTTCACATTAAAATGATTTACAACAATATTATTTATCAACATACATTCATGATAGATATCTATTTAAAAACTCTCAAATTCTTCAATCTGTTCAATTAGACAATTTATGAACCGTTTATTTAATTTGTTCTGCTATTTGTATCTAGTATCTACGAAACAAAGATTCCCATATTAGTTCCTAGGCTATTTGAAGATGTAGGCCGAACACGATTTCATTTAACCATTTATGGCTACATTAATATACTTACGCTCATTCTCATTCTAGTTATTCATTCTTGAAACGAATCGTTTATTATTGATCTGAGGCTACTCTTCTTTCGAATTCTATTGTGTGTTGTGTAGTGCTTCGTTCATATGCCGTTCACGTGGTAAGAGTATCCGTTTGTTTGCTTAGAGGGAAGCAGTGCTTGTGGTTAGTATTTGTTCTGTGTTACGTAGTGTTACCTAGAAGTGTCGAAAGAGGAAATGAACTTGTCTGCTTTTAAAGCATTCATTTGATATTGAAATCTATTAGAAGTATTACTTACTAGGGCTTCCTAACAGTACTTGGTGCCGCAGACATATAAACCGAACTTGGGTAAAAAGGTCAAGAACGGATACTTCATAGCTGCACGTGCACAATGTGGCGCTAAAATAAGATTACCTTGAATCATTTCAGTGAGGAAATTAATTCAGGAACTTGAGGATATCCACTCTTTGAATTTTTTTTGAATGTCCACTTTTGAATGAATACTCCTTGAATGATGATAATGAATGTTCAAGAACATATTAAGCATTTTCAAATTCAAGGCTACGTAATATGATATTGGTGTTCATTGTGATATTTACAGTAATCGTGATATCGTAGCTCGAATATTGCAAGGTTTGAACGTACGAGTAGTATCATGGGTCGATCGAAAGGTATGTAAAGGAAGCCGTTGGAAGGATGTAGCCTATGAAAATGAGAAATAACTTATGTTTATGTGACGGGATGAAGACTGTTTGGTGATGACTGAAAGGAATGGAATGTGGTTGAGACTTGGTCAATGGAATGTGAATGTGAGACTGCATTGTAGGACTGAAACGTCATAGGAAGTAAGGAAGGATTACTTTCGTTATTGAACATTCTAATGTTGTCGCAAGAGTGATTCAAATACAGTATTTAGATGAATGACTCATTCTGGCTTCGTGTGCGAATAGATTGTCGACTCGTCGCCAATATTGAGGTGTCGCCAATACCAATACTTCAGTCTTCAGTGGCATGAAATGGAAAGCCCTGGAAAATCTAGGATGTGACACAATTTAATATCATGCCAAAACTTGACAATCCTTGAATGAGACTGATATATTGATTTACCTTGATTAACATTTACCATTGCGTTTGATTCCGCGTAAAATTTAATTTATGAGTTTTTTATTCGAGTCAAGTCAAATGTATATTGTAATTGTAATCGAGTCGATTCTGCATTCTAAATGTTATCTTTTTTCACATTGCTGACAACTTCATCTTCGGAGAGTTGTAGACATTGGTTACTTTGATGACAATTTTTTCAACTATCGGTTGCATGCGGTACGATGATTTCCTTCGTTATCTGCCAATTTACTTTTGAAAGAGTTGTATTCTATTGTTCCCAGCATTTGCCAGGAACTCTTCCGGAAGCTGGGTTAGATGTTTGACCTATATTGGGGGGTGACTTTTTCGGATGCTGAATCCTTTGGATTTCGTAGTGGTGGTCTGAGCGCTGAGTGCTGCTACGTGGCGCGTTTCTCGTTCCGTAATCGATCTGTGGCGCCACTCTGACTGGCGAATGGTCGAATCACAGAATCTCGTCTCCATTCTACTCCTATTCACCACCTACGCGAATTTCCCTTTCTCTCTTCTCTATCTCTCTGCTATTTTCTCCGTCTAGTTCGCGTCGACGTAGACACAGAATTTAGATGGGGGTGGTGAGTGGAACTATCAATGGTGGCAATTCTCTCAATCGTTCATTCACTGAACTGCTTGCTTCCTCCATTCACATGCTTCCTCCTATCATCGATTAGTCTAGTGTCATTAATAGGTAAGAGACCCCTCATGAATAGACAGGAACCTTGATTTGCTTTCAAAAGTGTGGATGACTAATTGCAGGTATGAGTGAATGACGAATTGTAGACAATTTGAAGACATGTCAATCATAGTACTTTCATACGATCTGTCATTTTCATTTTCGCACTTTCTTTTATCGCGTCGTTTTCCGGTGAAAGTCGAACATTAATTTTGGTAAGACATGTCGTTTTTCATTTCTCTAAAACCCAATTGCTTTAAAAACTATAAATTTTGGTTGGGTTACATCAGGGAGACACCAATACGCTATGAATATTATTGTTTTCTTCTGATGCCTTTGATCCTGTCTACTTTTACTATTGAAAATGTAGGATTCAATCTATTTTCTTGATATTGATTTTTTTATTCCTTGATCTCATTTGAAATTTTTGACTTTTGACGAACCAATTGCTGTAATGGCTTTAAAGGCAATAAATATCATTTATCATTATTTATTGGCATGGTACACCAGATAAACGGAAACTGAAACTCTTCCTAAACTATACTGACTGTTATGATGGACTAACATTTTGTAATTGAGCTTGATTGTAACTGGAATATAATCCTACCATGCATTCAATTCATCACAGAATGGCAAGCCTAGTAACTGCAATCTGCTATCGCTAATTGATCAAATCCATCAAGAACAAGTCAAAAACTTGTAATACCAGTGATATTTTCAGTTCAGGACCGGGCGAACGGTCTTTTATAATATATTGCATTTTAACAAAATAAAGACGTATTTATTGATTTCTCCAATGTAATAATAGTAATAACTTTTAAATAGAATTGAAAATATCAGAAGATCTAGGAAGTAAGATGTTTATTGATTTCCGAAATGTAATTTCAGAGTTTTCCCTTAGCCCCCTCTAAACTACAGTAGTTTAGAGGGGTCTATGGTTTTCCCCATGCTCATGCAGCGCAAAGCGCCGCTTGCTTGCTCAGTACTGTATCGTTTGGGAATACAGTATCATTGCAACAGACTTGTATCAGTGTGAGTTTCCTCTACGTATCACATCAAATCTCGTATAGGTGAAAGCAAAGTAGAAAGAAATGCACCAAAAGTTTTTTAGGTAAAATAAATTATAATAATAACTAGTAAATATAAAGTAAATTAGGTGATCTAGACTCTAGGCTACTCTTTGCAGACTTGATATCCATCTTCAGGTAGTAATCCATTGAAAGTGGCCTAATCACTTTATTGTAATTGTTATACTGTAGCTTGTTCAATTAAAAAAGTTGTTTAGTTTCCTTTTAGAAACTTTTTGTGACAAAGGACCTTTGTCCTTCATGTTCCACCTTCATTATTATAGTGATTGAAATTTCACAAAGCTCTTGGTTTTTTTTTAAACATTTAGTACAAATCTTATTACTGTAATCCGTCTTAGCTTTTTCAGTAAACCTTGCCAATTAATCCCTGTAATTGTACCAAGTACTAACAAACTTTGGAGCTTGGTAATTTGTCACTTCCGATACGCAATTAATTCAATAGCACCCGTAATTGGTGATTCAAGTTGTCAGAAAAACTGATGCGTAACTTCTTGCTATGACCTTGTTTCAACCTTGTAGTAGTATAGTACTCACCGACAGTCTTGGTTTGTAGTTGTGCTACAAGAAAAAAAAGTAAATTTTCACATCAATTGCACCACGCTGCAATTATTTCTTGAAGTGCTCGTCCACTTTCAAGTTCTCCCACGTCTCACATGACTAGAAACAGATATGAGTTGAATGAAGACTACACCATAAAAAGAAATCTCATGTTGAAGGCAGTCTAGAAAATATGAACTAGTGTAGAAGTTTCATACATGAACCTCATTGAAGCTGGTTCATCTTACTAATTCTAATCCTTCCTAATCCTAATCGTATAATACTTTAATGAATTTAATTCAGAACTATTTGAATCTGATACTTATGTATTTATTTTTTCATATTATTGTCATTTGTTATTACAATTCATTTTTAAATTTGACATTGTTAAAGTTTTTAAAAATTGATCCACTATACAATGTTAACCTTGTTTCATTATAGTGGATGAATTGTAATACATTGAACATGCTGTAATCGTAATGAGGTAATTCATTGTCAGTTCAAGTACTCTAGCAAAGAATCAGCTTCAAGACCAGTTGTCAAAATTCAATATCTCATCAAATAGGTGTAATAAGTTCCTTATTCAATAGAAAATATGATTTTGTTCATAATTGATGGTAGATCCTGGATAAGAATTATTTTATGTTTGTGATTAGATCGTTTGAACTGAATGCTCAGCGGAGCCATTTTACCGCTTCTGTTTGAGTAATTCACATGCAATATACGGCAGTGTTCCATAGAGTGATTTTTATTTTGTTCCTTGTGAATAACTTTTCTGAAAGGAATATTTCCTTGCCGCTCAACTCTCATCTCTGACTAGATTGGTGTTTTTTCTTTTAATTATTCTGCATTAGCATAAAGCTTGAACCAATTCCAGGGTAGTTATTACATTCTTTGTACTGTAGTATGTACTTTCAACTACTGTACCAGAAGGACAATTTTAAGGGCTGGCTGCACAAAAGTGGGTTAAAGTTAATCTTCGATTTCCCTTATAAGAATCAAAATTGTTGATTGAGGATTGAACCTAACATGCCTTTATACAACTGTTACAAGGTTTATTGAGTTACATATTAGTAATCAAATAGCTTACAGCACATGTAAGTTTATACCTTAGAGCTTAGACCTTAGAGAAAGCAAGTAATGCTTACACAAGTAATGAAAGTAGATTAACAAAAGTAGAGAAAGTGATTACACTAGTAATGCTTATTTTAAAATAAGGCTAGGCGTACACCGGTTAGTCAAGACAAGACGAGATTAGTCACAGTAATTCACATATTTGCTTATGAAGCAGCACACATTGATGCAATGACTAATCGGTGTGTGTTGCTCCAGAAGCAACTATGTAAATTACTGTGACTAAACGTGACTAATCTCGTTTTGTCTTGTCTTGACTAACCGGTGTACGCATAGCCTAATGTGTAACGCTTTCTCTATGGTTATACAAAGTGAAATCAACAGCCAAACACTTCTAATAAAATTATTATTTTCAATTTGAATAAGGATACATTTTATTTCACTCCTCCTAATTTTCATGTAAACTAAAATCTTCAAGTAATATGATTCATCTGAAAATAGTGTATGACGTCGGTCCTAATGAACATTGAAATCTATGTTCAGCAGCTCCGATAATCTTGTTGCTCTTGAAAATTTTGCATTCATTCAAGGTCGTTCTCACGATGTTTCGTTGCTGTTAACACGAGGAAATACTGATTGCATGCGGAATACTTCCTCCAAGAACGTGACACGGTGAATCATAAAATACCTGTGCTATTGTGATTATGAGTTGTAGTCGCTCAGTAGGACTGACTGTGGAAAAAAGATGGCATTCTATTACTCGACAGGCCTCATAGAGACGGAAATTGCAAAATTTATTGGGCATGATATTTGTTAAGAAAAATATCAAAAATGGCCTTAGGCCTATGGTAGTTTTAAAAAACTTTGCAATATGCAGCGCAATATTAGGTTGCAACTCAATGTTTTGCCAGTCTATCATTTCAAAAACTAATACAGTATTTACAGTGTCTATAAATTTGTAATTAATAATGCAATCCACTTTATTCAGAATTATGCATAGTCAAGTCCGAAGGTGTTTGGCTGCATTTTATTTTCTTTGAGAAGGGTTCAAGTCATTTTAGGCATTATCCAGATGGAATTGGAGTCACATCCCAAGGTTAGTATAGTACAAGGCGTATAGAAGGAGAACCTTCAATATTCCGTGGTACTGTGTATAGGTTCTATACACTAACCTTTGTGACATCCACCACCCTATGACGCTAAAAAAGAGAACTTTGTAGTATCTAAGCTAAATACTTTACCTAATTTCTGCTGGCTTTCCGGTGATTATCTCAACTTCTATTTGTGGTAATCAATCGAATCAAGAATTGTTTTAAAATGATGTTTCATTTCTAAGTTAGCAAGTTAGTCAGTCGGTTGAATTTCTTTGTCGACTTAAGATAGCCAAATGCTTGATTACGATATTTTTTATTTATTTTTTTGTGGAATGAAATTGATTTTCTATTGAATATTTTTAATCTACAGTATATCTAACTGGTTGCTCTTGGTATAATATCCTAAGATATTAGAAATAATTCCTCATGTGGTATTTCTCACCAGTATTCATATTTTGTTCGAAAAACCAGTTGAACTGAGTATGATAGCGATCATGTGCGTGGTGAATCAAGTAGGACGTAGGTTGAATATGATCTAATCAGTTTCAGCTCACATTCCATGCTCTATTTTCATCGTAATTGAAGTTTAGGCTTTGGTGTCAAAATGTAACAGCATCCACTCTATCATGGACGACCACTGCAAGTATGTGCAATTGGAAACTGAGCTTTGACAAGGTTTCACTCTAGTTTTTTGTCTCGTCATTAGTCAAGAAAGTAGCATTTAACTTAATGTCAGGCACTCATGTAGAAAGTACCATTGAGCGACCGTTAGTCTCAAGACACGTGGGTTACTTTTCAAAAACCAGTTACTGTTGTGAAGATGTCAGTTAACGTGGGTAAATTAATTTCAAGATTCCGTAGACCTCAAGTCATCAATTTCTTGTCTTTGTCGATGATTAATCAATTATTAAAATATTATCATAGACTAACCATAATAACCAAATGTTTATCTCTGATATTTTTCATTGCGCTTAATCTAGAGTAAGAACTATTTTTATTCAATTCTTTTTCTCCAGCTAATCAATTGAAGTAGCTATCTTTTACATTATGGGGTGAATTTTTAAAATGAAATTATAAAATGAAGAAAATTGTGGTGATAAATGAAAGCATTGTAGGTTGAATTTTAGAATAACCAGATTCTTTCTTCTCTAGTTACATAATTTGAATGCATTCTTGTATCGAAACAAATTAAAAAAAAAAATGTGTTCCATTTTCCTGGCTGACCCTGTACTCAATCAATGTAATGTATACCTTTCCGGTGTTCAAATTTCTTCCATGTATCTTGATACTGCTTGGAACAGTGACGTTTGTAGGCTACTACAACGTAGTACAGACCGGAATCAAGTTCACTGCCTTTAGAGGTTTGTTGATCTCCAGCAATCACCTATACCAAGTGTGAGGGGCTCTGAGAGCGACTTTGTATGGCATTTACTTTAAAAGGAGAGGAGGAACTAAAACTGGCTGACTGCTGCAGTGACGCAATGGTCATTGGTCAACTCCATAAATTACTCAACACCTCTCAGCAGCTGAAGGAAACACGTCAAAACAATCTCCTTAACTTGGAAATTGGAAAAAATCTTTCAAGTTTACGAATTTCCGTTGGCTTTTTTCACCTCTATGCTGTTTTCTGATAAAATCATGACTTCCCTCTGTTTGTTTCCTATAATGTTTATACTCTACGTGGTTGAAACTTTGAATCTTCAACACTATGTACAAGCAATCATACATCACCATGATGTATGATTTAACTTGTATGATGGCTTTTCTCAGGAAACATAGTTATCGCATTTTGTTCTTCAGTGTATAGGCCTATTGATTATTGACATTCTACTTCCAATTATATTTTTCCAATATCAGCGTGTAAACAGGGAAATGTCTGCCTCTCGTAATCGCTATCCAAAGACACCTGGGTGTCAAAATTTTAATTAACCAATCCTATCAATCATTCATAAGTACTCTGTTAACAGACAATATTGTAGATAAGGTGTCATCACACTTCGCACCTGTCATTTTTCTCGTTAATAAATACAGTAATTTTAACTAGTTTGGACCAGACTGGATGTCTAGAGGAACCAGTCTTTTCATTGCATAATAAATTATAAATATTTTTAATATAAAGACAAACATCAGCAAGTTAAATTGAAATGTCAGCAGGAATTTCATCAATGTTCAAAACAATGGCAAAAACATACAGTAGGTATATTAATTTGTCATGAATAGAGGTTATTACGAAATTTAGAGAATTAAATTCTTTTGAAATAAAAATATCAACGATGTAACTTAATTTGTTTAAGAATCGTCGCATAGCTTGGTTTTTCGTTACAAAACATTTGTTTGTCTTTTAAAATGAAAAATTTAGGCAGTAAGTCGTCAGTCAAATCAATACTAACATTGAAGATTTTGATGCATATTATTAAAGATGCATAAAGTATGAATTATCAATAGAATAGTTTTCATGACTGTGCATTTTCACAAGCTATTTGAGGTCTTGTTGTGCGCCCTGTATTGACCGCGTAAACAGTAGATGGTAGTGACAAAATGTCCTTGTTTTCCAGCAAATAGCTTGGCTATGGCTAGGTATAGTTGCGGTGTTCTTCCCCTGATTTCGATTGTTAGGCAACGATCGCAGTGACAACGAAAAACGCTGATGACCATCGATCCACGAATTCTACACCAAACAATACTCACAAATCTGTTGTTCCGCTTCGTCGATACAAAATTGCGGATATCCTCACTTTAGCATCATCATTCCTTGTTCTATGGCGAAAACAAAATCCCTGACATCAGAAATTATTCGAAAACTGTTTTCACCATTTCAATTCGCTTAACCTTCAAAATTCGATTACCGTGGCATTGTTTTGGATGTAACAGGACTAGAGGCTATAATTATTATCTTGTAAATTATACCAGCTATAATATGATCTTGTCAACTGAGAAGATGATGTGTTTTTTTCATTTTCCAATTTATTTTTTGAAAAATTCCATTAGCGAAAATACTAAGAATTCTATGGAGACTTTCGTTTTGCTTTGGTATTGGGGACGTAGTTAAATGGATGAGATGTAGATAGATAACGTAGTTAGATGCATTGAGAATGTTTTTCATATTTTCATGTAAAAATTGATTTTATTCACATATTGAAAAACCTAAGGGGCATTTAACGATCTTGTTGGGGGAGGTGGAGAAAAATTAAGAATATTTTTCATTTTTTATTATTGATTTACTAATGGTTCGCTACAATTTTGTCTTATACCTGGAAATAAAAGTGATGAGACAATTCTTATAAAGTGATTTAATTTCATGGGGTGGTGGAAATATCGTACTGTAGATAGAAACACGAATACTATAATAAATACATCATATCATATTCTAGTATCCGTGGATAGAAGTAGAGGAAGTGCGCGTGCGAGAGTCATACAGTGGAAGTGAGAGTGAGTAAAATATAGTTTTTCTGACAAGCTGGAGATCGACATTCGTCGACCCAGAAGTTTACTGCCCAAATCGGGGCTAAACACTCTAGCAGAAACAGGAAACTATTTTACAACGTATCTATTGGACTTTCTTCTTCAAATTTGATTTTAGTTTCTAATTAGTGTCTTGCATCAGTGGTTTTCCTTTTCGATCAACTGTATTTTTTCTTCAGGTATTCCTTTGAGGTCTTCAGCAGTTTGTAAATCCTTATCGAAATGGTTGCTGAAAGTATAAATACTATTCATGTTTAAATTCTCTTTGATATTCACCTCAAAAAATCAATTGAGTATAAATTGATAACCTGATAATTTTTGAAGAATTGAAAACGAAGATTTCTATCAATACCACTGAAGATTCTTATTACACTATCCATTTCGAAATTTTGTTTTCCTGTAGCCAATTCTTCAACTAAAGTGGAAATCATATCAATTAATTCCCTTCTTTTTATTGGATTTTTTCGACTGACATTAGTGTTTAGCTTTCGAGAGAGTGTAATGAGAGGGCACATTCCTCATTACAGAGTGTCATATAACTTGTAAAGTTGTAGGCCTATATTTTTTCCATGAAACAAATCCACTAGAATTTGACAATTATTTCTAGTTTGAGATTCAGACCAGTTTTGGTAGTTACCTTACATTCATGATGTGCATGTGACAACATCTAAGGAAAAAAGTTGTCCATAATTTTATATAATTTATGCATTAAATTTTATAATATTTATTAAATATTTTTTTATTCTATTTAATTTTAATTTTTATATTTTTCATGAATTTAGTTTCAGCTCATAGCTTCGTAATTTAATTTCCAATTATGTAAGCTGTGGAGTGCGTAAAAGTTTAGGAGGATTCAAAAACTTGAAATCAATTTAACTTGAAGTCAATTTAAAAATATGTGAGAAAAAATATTCTATTCACTATTGTTAGTCAATATGGAATTTCCTCGGACGGTCATCTGAATTCCCAACTTGTACTGTAGACAGTTCGGCTACAAGTTTTTGTGTATTTTGTCTGTTTTGGTCTGCCGCTGCGCTGCAACTCACTGGTACGTGGCAGGACGGATTTTTCGGGTGTCATCCGTTGAATAGAAAAGTAGTCATTGGAGGGTGTTACTCTGGGGGGGGGGGGGATCACACGGAGGGGGGCACTAATCGGTCAGACACGGCGTCCGGTCACGGATCGGTCGGATACGTTGTTTTTTTTTTGTCATTGGTCGGACATCGTCCCCAACTGCCATCTGTTTGGAGGATCACTCTCCTCGAAATCCTCCTCCTCTCCGCTCCGCTCCGTCGCCATCATCATCATGAACACCCGGAAGTGGTGTGCTTGTGCTTGTGCGTGCTTGATCTCAACTTGCACAGAGCTGGGTGAAAAGCCACCCTCGCAATTCAGATTAGATGAAACGTGACTTCTCATAATAGTAATCCTGTTTTGTCCTCGTATGTTTTGTTGTCGTTTCTGCTGAGTATTTCGAGCAAGTCTGTATTTTAAACCGAGTTTTAAGCTTTCTTATATGTTGGCAACAACCAAAAATATCAAGATAGCCAAAATAGCTTTTAAACAATAGCATAGCCTCCTCTAATACATTTAACCATCTAATACATGTATTAGAGGAGGCTATGACAATAGTATTCATTGAATTTTCTCAGTTATTTGGCTCTTTTTCATTACTGTAGTCTTCAAATCAATAGAGTTTTAGAAGATTGTAATATAATATTATTCATCTATATTAATTGGAAGTAACGTATAATACTGTAATTATTATTGTTGCATATTAAAATTTTAAAGTCTAGGTGATGGTAAGGTTATCAGACATGATGAGACGTTGAATTCAATCCAAATTTTGTAGTATTGGATTGAATTGATCAAACCTGTCACAAAGCTCCTCCTCATTTTTATAATAATGAATTACATTGATGGAAAAATTATATGTTTGTTGAATCATTTATCTATGATAATTTTCAACTTTTTCCAGTAAATTTTTATTTCTGTATTGTAATTTATATTTTTCTCTTATTTCAGGTACGTTTCCTCTCCAGTTTTTGTCAAGTATAGTAGCAGTAAGTAAAAAAAGATAACTATGGTAAAAGTAATTAGGGTGATGAATATAGGTATAATCTTCTGCTCACATTATTCAGAAATTTGTAACCAAATTCTAACAGCATGGTGCTAAATCTTGCACTGTAAAGGTTATATGAAGATTCTGAATAAGGCCAAAATCAATATTCATACCCAATTTACAGTACTTGAGTGGCTGAAATGGATACCTTGAGCCCTCGGTAATCTTTTCCTTTATTAGATTACCATCGAACTTGCCTCAGCTTGGTCCAATTTCCACCCAGACGTCGGTTATATTTCAATGAATAATACATACTTACTCTACAAAAATTCTGTAAATTTCAGGATATATACTCACTTCAGGATAAACTTCAGGATATATATATATCACTCTCCTCATTTCCTTCGAATTTTTAATCTCTATCTTCATTATTATCATCATCTATAATAATCAATTATCTCTTGCGTCAGATGATTCCGTTCCTAGGAGTACTTGAAGGCGAGATTTTAGTCGTGATAATAAATAATGAACATTGTGTTAGGCGGTCGCGATTAGCAAGTGTCATTCATTCAGTGAAGGAAATTGAGTTCTAATTACATTGAGTAGGACTGATCGTTTGTTGGGAAAGGTAATGGATTTTTTTCTCATTAAATCTGGCCAATCATCTAGAGGTCGTGGTGTTTCATAATAGTTATCAGATTTTCTTCACTACTTTATTCAATTTCTGAACTCAAAACTCTCAATTTCATTTTTGAAACTTCATAAATGGTACTTGTTTATTCCAGAAAAAATATATAATTTGATATTATTATTAGTGTATTAATTGATCTATTTCTATTAATTATCTTCTTCTAGTAATAGATCTAGTAAATGATCGAGTGAAATAAGTTTTACTTTTTATGATTTGGTTATAACCATAGAGAAAGCATACATACGCAAGTGAATGGTGTACGCTTTCTCTATAATATAACTATCAATTCCCGATTCGTTAATGAATGTAAAGTTTGTTGCTGAAATCAATAAAATCAATAAATTTGATCAGGTCTATCAAATTTTATTAATTTCAGTGAAAGTTATGCTGTTAACTTTAACCGAAAAAGCAGTCGTCATCTCTCATCATCACCACTCCCATTACTCTCGCACAAGTCTAGAGCTCAGCTCATGTAGATATCATCCTTACAAAAAATTGGTTATCTCAGATCTGCTTGTTACGTATCTGAAGCTTGAAGCATAAGTAAGGAATCTGGTTAGTCTGTGCTTGAAGACTTATCATCCATATTTATCTGATAATGTACTCTTCATTTATCTGACTTGTTACACTCAAAGATAGGATTCTAGAAACAAGGTGCAAAATCCCAATTACTTTCGATTTGAATTGCTTGTTTGTTTTTGTGTCTTTTTGCTTGTTCTCTCGTGGCAACCTTGACTTCGTCTCTTCCATTTTCATCAGAATCGGTTCCATTGAAATCAGAATTTGTTTCACATCACGTCTCGTTTTCTCCAAATTCTTTCAGGCTCGATAATATCTTTGACGCTCTTGTTTCTCTAATGCACTATCTCATAGTTTTCTCCACTATTTTGTTCACTTTCCAATTGTCATTCTACTCTGTCTAGCCGATCGGCATTGTACTAGCCAGAATGAAAGTATCGACAGACATTGTTTATTGCAAAGACGCGTTCAGAATGGCTCATTTTTTCATCAAATTGGAAAATGTCGATGGAAAACTCGTGTGCAATGAATTGAGTGGAATAACTTCTGGATTATGCAAGCAGAACATGCAATTGAGACTCTCGGTACTCGAATGAGGGTGTGAACCCTTTTCAAGTAATGAGTGTTGTAGCAAATGATTAATTTTGTTAAAACTTTAATACTTCTTGTTTATAAATATTCACCGTTTTTGTTAATAAAGGTGGCCTAAATTTGAAAATTCAGATTTTTTCCAAGTGCAGTAACTTGAAGAAATATAAAATTACTGGCACCTACTCTCATTTACCTGTACAAAAATAGCTTATCGAATTGAAATTCACAAAAAAACCCGTTTTAATGTAGTTGGGAGCAATGTATGATTTTCTCTGTTTATGAACCCGGTCAAGTGTTCAAGTAGGGAGCAATTTCTCATTTCAGCTGTAGTTGCTGTGTGTAGGAATAATTGCCTTTGGTCATGATTCATCTGCGATAACAATTAAGACATGAGCTCATGAAATAATCGAGGAAGGAGTACACCCTCATTGGGTGCTCACTTATAGGAAGATGGCTCATTTGGGGAACTTGGCGAACGATGAAATTGGCTGTGCCTTGCTGTAGCTTTCGCACGCAAATGCGCGCGTGCGTTGGTGATAGACCAACCGTGGGCCTAATTGCACTACTGGAGGCAATTTCAGCCAATTAAACCGGGTTCACCAAGATGAACCGGCTTCACTTGGTTCTCTTGCGACTCCGTTAAGTAGAAAGTTTCGTTGCAAACGAAGGAATAATCATTATCTTCTTCTACTTTCTGCTGTATGTTGACGGAAATTAAAAAGAAACTCTTTTCTTCATGTCGATTACATTGAAATAGAATTAGACTAGATTTCCTTTCAGTTGTTTTTTGTTTATTCTCGAAACCAGTCTTGCTCTCTCAAATCGGATTGATTAGTGGTTTTTGCTCAAGCTCTTGAAAATGTTTCTTTTTATTCCAACGCAGAAGTGAAAATTGTAAAAAAATACTAAAATTACAATAATTACGAATAAATTAAAAATTATTTTAATTACTACTGTATGAATTTAATCAAAACTTAATTATTATACATTAACTCCAATTTGTTGTGATCCTCCTAAATAGAAGCCATGGGAAACCATTCATCCTAAATGTAATACAATAAAATAAATAAATAATTTATTCCTCTGCAGAAAAAGTACAATGATTAACTTGAATATAGAGAAATTCTTGATAAAACTCCCAGTGTAATTCTGAAAGAGAAAATATGTAATTTTTTAAAAGGCACAACAACTTCCATCTCTCATATCTCCAAACCATGTTATGGATACTGATTAATAGATCTTCCTGTTCTATGGATCTGTAGATCTTCATTTAATAACTTGTCTTTTTCAACAATGAAGATTATTGCGTGTGTACTGCATTTCAGATTTTCAAAGATTGTGCATTGTGCTTCCATTGATTAAATTTCTACCACAATCGCATGCTCGTGGATTGCCTTGAAGCTAGAGTCGCCTATCGTCTATGATTATTCACAGTCTTTCTCCTCAAGATGTCTGTTAGTTGTGGCTGAATTGCGCAAGAAGAGAAGAGAGAATGGGTTTGGCGGTAACAAAATCGCTTCAAAACAACTGCCAAAGACGGAGCTTACCATTGTCGACGTGGGCGTTTTAAGCCTGTTTAGAATGTGGGTCACTTCTTGAGACAGCTGATTCTTCAATTATCTCCCATTTCGTTATTATATTGTAGAATCTGTAATCAGTCTACGTGAAAATGACTGCATTTTTATAAATCACGAAAACGAATGATCTTTAATGCTTTTCTGTTACATTCTGAAAAATTGATTTTTTTGTGAAACTCTAGTGCTAAATGTGATTCTTGTAGGTACTAACTATTACAAGTCCCTACGTTGTGCACTCTCTCTATCTTTGCATAGATTTGTGACTCAAATTCTATTCAATTATATAAAATGAAAAAAAAAACATACATAGAAACAATTCTCTCTTGTGTAATGACTACAACACACCTTCTGTAGCAAACTATTTTCTCGGTAAACTTTTGCTCAGAGTAGCATTTCATTTACTTTTTCGGGGATTATTATAAGGTTATTCAGCTCTTTAGATAAGTGCTATACATTTACACTCAGATCCTAGAAGTCTAGATAATGTTTTTTTTTAATACTCGTGATCAAGCGGTGAATTTATCTGAAAATTCACATTAAAAATACCTAGATTTATACATCTATAATCCTATTACCTTTGCAGTACAATGAAGGAACCTATACTATAAATTATTTCCATTAATGCAGGGGTGCCCACAGGGGGGGGTCGTGACGCAAACTGCGTCATTGAAATTCTTGGGGGGGGCTCACTAGATAGAATGGGGTTTCAACTACAAATGATGTCTGAAACTTCTAAAAATATATAATTTCATAGTACATTTCATGAAAATTTTTCCGGGGGAAACCCCCGGTCCCCCTCTTTGTATGATAAAAGTTAAGACATTGATGAATTCTCTAGTCAACAAATTGATTGTCATCGGTGGCACATAGTAACTGTTGGTAATGCTCAAATGGTAAATAATTATTGTAAGATTGGCACCCACAGAATATATGGAATAATCAACATATTTATATCCATTCCAGTGGAATGAGTGGAGCTTTGAAGGAATAAACAAAAGTGATGGAAAATACATGACAGAGTACTTGTTTTCACAATTCAATGCAAATGCATTAGTGAAGTCATTGATACCAATAAACACAAAAATTGGGGGAAAATACCCAACGAAGCGAATTTTTGGTGCAATACTCCTTAGTCTTTGGGCAATTTTAATAGAAAAAAAACTTGACCTTGTAAACCTTATGCTCAATACAGGATGCCCCAAAACCCGCAAAATTTCGGCTCATTTTTCATTGATCTATGATTTTTGTCAAAGCAAAGCGTCATACACAAAAATCATGGAAACCATTGTTTTAGTAAATAGAATTTTGAAGAGATTGATGTTCAATTCATCACTGTATGTCCAATGAGTACCGGTAACGAGTTAAAAATTTCAAAACGTAGAAGATTTACGAAAAAACAAAACTCTCAGTACTGGTATTTATATTTTTAATTGCTTATTTTTTTTTTATCGTATGGCTTTTTATCGGTGGAGAGACCCTTACGGGTAGGTTCCACCTCGCCAAATTGCACAATTATTTGTACCGGTCACCCGGTACATTGCTCATATTATCTACCGACTAAATCAATAAAACGATAACACTTAAAATACCTCTGGATAATTTTTTCTTTATAATTTGAGACCAAATTGGCCTGCCTATCTTATGTAGTTTTTGAGCTACAGCCATGGAAGAAATCCCTAATTTTTTTGTTCACTCTAAAGCAAATTTATACGTACCTGTAATGCAGGTTTCTAAATGATTATTGTTCCTTAGATCATTCTGTATCAGATGACCGCACTAAATTTAGGGTATTTTTGGTATCGAGAGGCGAAAAAATCCTTCAAGTGATCAAAATCATAAAGTGTGGACGCCCCTAACTTTTGTTCAAGTGAACGGATCTTATTAACTGTAATAAACTGAAAATACTGTGATTTTAGTTTTTCTCGAAAAGTCTACTACTTTCTTGAAAAATTGTAACTTGTTAGTCGTTGGACTTACAGTGATGAATTATATACTTCGAAATTTTATTTACTAAAACAATTGTATCTATTGATGATTATTCTGTATGATGGCGCTTTGTTTCGATGGAAATTGCAGTTGAATGAAAAACGAGCGATGTTTGTTGCACCCTGCATTAATCAAGAGGTTTGCAAGGCTAAATATTTGTATTGAAGTTGTCCAAGGACCAAGGAACATTGTACAAAAAAATTGCTCGGCAGGGAAATTTTTCTGCGTGAAACCTTCAATAGCTGCACTATCATACAATATTTCACCTACAGCTTTTAAATTCTACACTCCTCAGTTCTTTGGCCTCAGATCCACCTTAAAAAATCCTGGATACATCCAATTTTCTTCTTATCAAGTATTCATTTTATTGTTGTTTCTTGGTCAATATTGAGTTGAAGCTAGAAATATATTTTGAGGGAAACAGAAAGAGAAAATATATTTTGAACAGAAAAATCGTGTGGGCTGAAATCCTCTATCACTGCCAATTTTCAAGAATGAAATTCTAGTTTTTCATGAAGGGTGAAAAATTATATTTTTGTTCTTTCAGAAGAAATTACCCCCACTCTCATACCCATTTCTTCAGGACAGCCAACTGAAAAAAGTAAAAATCTCTGCCCCACCCTGTAACGTTTTCCAAATGAAATAGAATAAATTTTCATCAAGATTTCCAACTTCAAAATACCATAAAATGCTTTTTTTGACAATGATATTTCAAAACTTTCCCGGGGGAGGACTCCCGACCCCATCTATCTGGGCATTTCATCATCTTTTAGCTTTAGAAAAAATATGGGGGGCTTATTTTTTCCGGATTTTTTAGGGGGGGGGGGGCTTCTGCTAAATTTAGGGGGGGGGTGCGTCATGAGACTTAGGGGGGGTGGGCACCACTGATTAATGAGACAAGAATTTGGCTAGTTTTTGTTGACATGAATTTTTTTCAATTATTCAATTTACAATTTCCACTTTATAATTTCCACTTTCACATTTCCAGTTTTTATAACTATATTATGTATATTTTTCTCTGTATTTCAACGTTATCGTTCTATCTTCTTTGTAATATTATATATTTTGTTATGAAAGGGGAACAAATATGTATCTGAATATCAGAGGTTGATTAAACTATTCATTAATACTTAAACTATTCATTAAGGCTTCAACTTTATTTCAGTTCTGTACTTTCACGCCCTGTTTAACACTAGTTGGATGATACATGTTGGCACACTATAATCAATCTCTTTAGTGCTATTGTGACCCGCTTCGCCTGTTTCTATTACAGACAGCGAACTATTCAGTTGAGTTCATTAACTTGATGAGAACAAGACTTGCTTCTAATAGCTCATGAACTAGAAATTGTACTGTAGTTGTAGAACAATATAGCGGTACCTATGAGCTCGAAAACATAACAGCCTGTCGGTGTTGTTATCTGGTGTGATGTGGGGTGGGCGGGGAAAGAGGGGGGGGGGGGTGGAGAGAGAGCATTATCATCGATCAAATTGAGCGTACAGTTCCGTATGTTGCGCTGATGAGATGCTTTACAATATCCATATCATAACTCACTGGTTTAGCATGCTGTGAATCAAGCCGTAACAAGCATTTAACTGTATATTCATTGTATGATATTGGCTTACTGAGGTTTCAAAGATAGGAGGTTTCACGCTTGCTTGTAACTACACTACAGAATTGTTTGTAATGGTCTGGAGCTTTTTTAGAGTCTTTTATCAATAATCTGTATAAATGTTTCATTGCGGGAGTGACTTGGAATAACAAGCAGGCCTGGATTTCCCACTAGGCACACTAGGCACTTGCCTAGGGGCGGCACGGCTCTCGGGAGCTAAGTTAGTTTATATTTGTAAATTTTTAGTTTTATCCAAGTATTAAGAAAATTTTCAAACTTCTGGAGTATTAGTAGTGAGTTTATTTAGGTAGTTGTAATTATTTGATAGTTTGTTTTGTTATTTTGATAGATTTTTATTTTTTGGACCTCTGCATCTGCATACCAATAGAATATTCCACATAATTATTCTAATAATAAAAAATGAATTATTTTTTGCGAATATTGATCAAGATTCCTCTTGTGTTCAATTTTCATGTTTCAATTATTTTACTAGTAGGCGTAAGTTTAAATTTTGTTCTAACAACTGAAATATTCCAAATACCCCATTCATAAAAAAACTCAATATTTTTTGTGATTGATGATTAAGTTTGTTTATGAGTTTAATTTTTCATTGTCAGTTATTTTTTACTTTGAATGAGCATAGGTGCAATTTTAAAATATAATAAAAATCTAATAGTAACCAATTGTTGTATTAAAACCATCATTATTGACTGGTAAATTTGGTTTTTTATTATCAAAATAACTTATATAATATACATAAATAATATATAGCCCAATAACATACACAATAATATATAAATAATATCTAATATGCCAAGGGGCGGCAGCCGGAATAGTGCCTAGGGGCGGCAATAGGTTGAAATCCGGCCCTGATAACAAGTACTGTAAAGTATTTTGAAAAAAGGCCTTTCACAAGTCTGCATTTGATATCTGATATCACTTTCAAGCTAGAGAGCCAAGGATTAATTTTCTCTTATTTGATTTCTATAAGATCATTTTTATAAAATTGCCTTCATTAACAACATGAGATGTTGATAGCAACCTTTTCAATGATATCCTAGTGAACTTTGAAAATTTTTAAAACTTAATAAACATTTGAAAATTACTTCCTAAAAAATAGAATCTGCTGCAAATTTTTCTGAAAGTTTTAGAAACATTTTTTACCATAAGATGAGTGTTTTTCTCAGCTAGGAAAAATTGTGAGAGGATGTTCACTTGGTAATCTATCATACAAAATTTGAAATAAAATTGATTGTATAAATTCGAGATGTTTGCTGAAACAAAATGTACTGGTATCAAGATTCTCTATAGAGACATCAATTTCTTAAAGCATCTCTCAATGTTTTAGATATTATTTGTTGTCTTATAATAATTATTGTCTTATACGCTCATAAATCAAGTTAGATTCTAGTAAGGAAGGTTGAGAAATTACCTCATTCAATCATGAAGTTATGAAACACCTATACTGTGTACAGCACTTGATTGTTGTTTATTTTATGCACTGTACTAACAGTACTGTTATAGATATCAGCATAGGGGTACCTGTATGTAACTTGAACTTATAATATTCGACACCCGTAGTATTACTGCATGTCAATGCTATTTTAATCATTGACCTCTTAAATCATAGAAGACTGCTTCGATTTTTCAATTGATCATTTTTTGTGTGAATACTGTATTTGTAATACTGTAGTTGAAGAATCTCATACTTGTCCTAATATTGTCATTATATCGTTATGGTGTCAACCATAGTTTGTTAGTTCAATCATCATCATTTTTTGTAAATGTCAAATTCTTCAAATTTGAAAAGAGTATAATTTGAAAATTAATTAACATGTTAAATGTTGAATTCTGGTCAAAAATGAAGCAGCTTACTAGTTTCACCTGTGATCAGCAAATCAGCTCTGTACCCTCCACTGCGACTTACCTGCTCTGTTCACTTCATTTCATTTCAATGTAATTGTGTTAAGGTGGGTTTTCGTTACTGCGACAAAGTGCCGCAGCGGAGCCCGACCCAGCGTTGCCAGATGCAATTGATGAAAAATCCCCACTATAAATAGGGATTTTGAAAAATCCCCACTATAAATAGGGATTTTTCATCAATTGCATCTGGCAACGCTGGGTCGGGCTCCGCTGCGGCACTTTGTCGCATTAACGAAAACCCACCTTTACATGGATGTCAACATCGACTGAGACCGCGACCCCCACTTCCACCACGACTTAGTTTTCCTTTTTCTGTTATGAGAATACATTCCTTGTAAATATTTCCCTTGTACCTAGTCTTGTTGAGAAATCTTAATTGACGAATTAGTCTGTAATTCAATTATGCTGATGAAGAGAGTTACACTGAGAGAGAATAGAATATACTGTATCATTTTAGTTAGAAATGGTTTGTAATTTTATTTCTATTCTCTCTGGTTACACTCGTTGCACTGCTGAATAGGAAAATTGCATTTGTATTCCTACTTGAGTTTATTTTGTAACACAAATGATGTTGTTTTGTAATCTATGTGTGTGTGTAATTTCAAGATAAATGATGACATAAGAAAGTAATCAGCAAATGGGCTTACAACATGTGTTTTTACGACACTATCCTTTTGGTAAAGTAGTGTATTGTGTCCGACAAGTAGTATAGGCGGGAAATAGTCATGGTAGGCAGCACCGTTCCAGTTTCAAAGAAAGCACTGAAACTTAAAACATAACAAGCCGCCTGACAAAGGCCGGAACACGACGATTTTCGTCTGAAGACGTCTTTTTGTCCTTCAATTAATTACGCTGGAGATGAATAAGGAACCGAGAAGGACAGAAGACACACTATTATTCTTTATGTAGAAAATGTGATTGGTCGATCGAATGTCATGCTTACAAATTACAAATAGGACCAACATAACTGTACATTATATTGGTATACTGGATAATTGCATGTTTTATTCAACCTACCGAAAAAGACTGCTTTTTCGTACTGTAGTTCAAGTTTTAAATAATATATTACGAGTTTACCCCGTGCAGCGTGCTCCATATTGGAATAGCAAATAGCATATTTTTTAATTTTTGTATTACACAAAGGTCATTATAATAATATTATCTAACTCATTCAGTCATTCTTATATTTTTGGGGTAAGACCTTTGTTGGAACTGATAGATAAATTGTATTTCTTAGTTTCCCATTTTACTAAAGGTTGCTGTAAGAAAAAATTGTCTCTTGCTAATATGCAGGTCTATGCTAATATGTTAAATCTATCTGTCAATACATAAAAAAGTAGACAGAAATAAATATGTCAAAAAAGAGCAGTATTTTAACTACGGACGGATGCCTTGTTTTTCAATTTTGACAGAATGAAAATGAATGTTTTCTTCAAATTCTCCGTTTAATCGGCTACGTTTCAATCCAAGACTATTTACAATTTACTCGAATGGGGACATAATTTTAGTTCTAATTAAATGTTATTACTAAATTATATCTATCATTATAAAATTGCTTTCTTATGTTGTCAGGAGGAAAAATCTAGGATCTCTGATAATAAAATCCGTGATTTAAAAAACTAATGGATAGAACAACTAAATTAAAACAGTTGTGACTGATACAAATCCTTTGTTCAATGAAAGTTATTCCTTGTGGAATTGGAAACATCGAAATAATTTGATTGCAATGAAGAATGAAATAGCAGATGATGATTGCTGACGCTCACTACTGTACATTTATTTGGCTTTTCATACTGATCTACTGTAATCTGCAGTTTCTTCATTACAATGCGCGAAAATCAGGTCATAGAAAATAAAACTCATGACTAATATATTCACATTCACTGTTCAAAGCTAATTGTAGCCTAGTGTATAACAAAGAATAAATTGAATTGGATTGAGACTGGTTTAGTTTCTGTTGAAAATTCAAGGGTGCTTGTGTGAACAAGACGATGAGAAATGAAACTCGAGAGAGATGGAGAAACTCCCAAATTAATAATAATATCAAGTTTTCTTGTATTACTTGTAATTGTTGTGGTGTGTTGTTTCAACCTTCCTTCATTTATGTTCCTAGGTCTCATTAATTCTCCTTGAAGTTTAGTTCTGTTGTTAATTTGGCATTTTAATTCAGTGTGAACAGAAGTCTACTCATTGTTCTATATGCAAAACAATCATCTGCATTCCCACAGTGGGTAACAAGTTCGCTCCACATTCCGTTTTCCAAAACAAATGTTCTCTTCTTCTTCTTCATTATCCTCTTTATTACACCATACCCGACCTCAAGTTCCTCTGCAATACAAAGGTCCAACTGAACTTGGCCTATTGCTCCTTGGAGAGTTATCAACTCTGCATAAATTGACCCTGTTTTAAATGGCTATAGCAGCGCTCTAAATTCTCAGTCGTAAATTTTGCTGTTGCAATTTGTATGACCCACTGAAAATACAGTAAGAAATACTGTGTTGTTCTGTTGTATTGTACTGGAATATGAGACTATAACTATTTGCATTCTTATACGATTGCTACCAAATCTGAACTAGATTGAATATTGCAATTTATCAAAAAAATATGAATCCAATTCGACACAAGTTTGAGTAATTGTCATTTCTGTATTAGCTTCAGGGGTGAACCCAGACATTCTTCGAGTGGGGGGGGGGTTGTATAAACAATTTTAGAGGGGGTTATGTATTCATCAAATATGCCTGTATTACATAAGTCCTATGAGTAGATGGCTACTATTCCATTATGATCATAATTTTCGGTGGAGAGGATATTTCCCCTTAATTCCCCCTCTGGGTTCGCCCCTGATTATTTTTGCGTGATATTTTTATGTGAATACATCTTCGAAAACAAACAAAACATTATATCAAACGATGCCTGATCAGATTATTTTTATTGTTATTTGAAATTATGTGATTACAAACAAGGCTTGTACGCATTCTTTGCATATTTGTGAAAATTATCATCTTATTATGGGTTATCCTTATCAAAATGTTCTCATACACAAGCACAAGAATATTTGTCAAATTATTGTCTCTTTTTGTTGAAATTCCACAGTTATCTACCCCTTGAACTCCTCTCCCTCCCACCGCTCTCCCACCCTCTCTCTTCCTCTATCGGTGAAAACATGTTTGACAATTCTATTTCATCAATTGCTTGGCAAAATTTTAATTGCGTTTTAAAACGGGTCTCTATTCTCTCCGTGTTCGTGCTATTTATCCATTTTACAGTCGTCTTATTCCTGAAGTTCCTGACAGAATTCAAGGTTTGTAAATAGTTTGTAAAGTTTGCCTATACTAACCTTAGGCAAAATTAATCAATGGAAGATTTTTAAATCTCCAGCTCTTGAAAACTCAATATTCAATATTGAATAAATCTAATTTCAATAATTTTTCAATCCGTGATGTAAAATATTATTCATTGGATAGAATGAATAATTTTACTCAACATATTTTGGATGTGAAGAATGAAATTTGAATTTTCTGTCAATTTGACTTTGTCTCAGTCTTTCTATTTTCCTAGCTTGTTGGAAAGATTGTGGGTTGTTGATTGGTGGACTTTGTTTGGGAGAGTCAGGCCAGGACAATCAAGGGTTTGCAGCTTGTGCTTATTCTCTCTCGGGTGTAGGTGATCTAGGTGTGTGAGCGCCATAAACTTAAGAGGCCAGCTGCTGATAATTTCCCATTTATTATACAGCCAGATCTACCAATAGGAAGGACCACGAACAGCTGTACGCAAAGCATATAAAAATCTCAGCGTTTCTATAAATTGGACAACCTCTATCTCTGTCAGATAACATGATCAGTTCTGATCACGATTACAAACAAACCTTGTAATTCATTGTTGGCTTTTTGTCCTCATTCAAGGCTACCATTACTCTTTGATGGGAATAACTCTAGTTTGATATTTCCAGTGGGAGAAATTTATGATCTGTTTTTTAAAGTATTGGTGATATGATGCAGTAGAAAGACCATTCTGTTCATTGAGCTCTAGGTTGTATAGATTTCGCAAATTAACAATGTGGTGTGATTTTTCATGGTGGTCTGGTGATGTAGTATAATGTTACTACTGTTATGCCTGTCTATGTCATTTTAATGAAGAAGTACCTAGCATGCTCTCCTCTTTACTTTACTTTTCCTAAAAATCCATGCCTAGACTTGATTAAAATGTACCAGTGTTGGAATGCAGTGATTATTCCAAATCTTTATTTTCTTGTAGTTCAATCTAGTCCTCTGCCAATCTACTATTTCTGATAATATGCTCTTTTTCTAGAGAAAACCTAAACTAACTGATAAACTGGCAGTCTGCAGAAATCTTTTACTCAACTAAATTATTCAAATTAGGATGCTTTAGATTGGATAAATCCTTAATCTTTACGAAGGCAATAGCCTATTTATAATTGAAATTTTTCCTATCATAAATAGTTGATTGTCTAGTAATACGAGTGGATTTTCAAATTTATTTTATGCAATATTTTACTTTTTTACTTTACTTTTACGTTTACTTTTTTAGTATTTTTCATTTTCCCCCTGATTCTTCAATCCCTGATTGCTTGCTGACGATTTTAATCGAAGTTTTGGTATCCAATGTGTGGAATCTGTAAAATATTCCTGTTTGGCAGTTTGGAAGCAATGCTGTAGAGCGATGAGGTCTTCGCTCTTGTTGAGAAGTTTAAGAGCCGGTCCTTCATAATATTTCGACCGAGCCAGGAATGTTGTAAGGATGTGGCCTTGTTGCTGGTCTGGGGCGGGCACCCTTGCCTCCGGGCAAACGCGATCCATTCCTCTCAGTCAAGACAAGAATGATGAGCAGCTGCAAAATGCTCGCTGTCTTCTCTCTCTCTCTCTCTCACCTTTTTATCATTTTTCTCTCACACACACATTTCATCTCTCGCGTCTGCCCAGCGCGTGCCTCTGCTACTGAATGTTTTTTCACTATGAAAATATTTTTCAGAGTTTTGTAGATTATACCGTCAACAAATCAGTATTTCGTGCAATCAAGGGCTTGGATCACGACAGATTCAGTTTGAAAGATTCAAAAAATACTAATAACACTTTGGAAATAAACTTTTCTAAAACAATCTTTGAGCAGAGCAGTTTTTTAATAAAATTCGTAATGACACACCAAACTAGATTTTGTAATGTTTTAATTTTAAAATAAAATTCAGTCATGATTAATTTTAGTAATGGAATCAATTTTATGTTTAGGGGCGTTAACTGGATATAAAACTGAATGTATTAAGATTTGTGATGAAGGGGGTAGTTTGCTTAGCTAGGAAGAGGAAGTACAGGGTTACTATATCGCGTGAGCGGCGCTCAACACCCAAGTAATGTGATGAAATATTTATTTTTCGCTCCAGTTTGTTTGGAAAATTAATTTCAAGTTTCGGATTTATTTATTTATTCTTTCTAGAAGTAGGGTCTATATTTCCTATTGAGTTGCTAGCAGGCAGTATGCAGTTTACTGCTAGTAGACTACAGTTTAGGCATGAGGCGACCCTCGAGAGAGAAGACTTGCTTAAGGGTGAGAAGTAACAACGACAGCTTTTCGAGTTAAAATTTCTTACTCAGTTATTGTTGTGTTATCATCTTCATCAGATCATCACTTCTAATGAACATCACGGTAATATCTTACTTGAGTTTCGTCGATGAACTTGTTGAGTGATTTCCAATTTTGAGGAAGGAGAGTCCGATGATTGAGAAGTCCGATTTCACAGAGTCAAATTATCTGTCTGATAAACTTAAAAAACAACCAAAAAGTATTATAAAAGTATTTATTACCGTCAACAATGTTTTCTTATCTCAATCTTCTGTCATAAAACTGCTAGTAATAGCTATTAATATGTTCAAAGTATTATTGAGTATGTTGAAGTAGGAATCACTCTCGACCCACTCAATCAATCTTTTATTTTATTGGATTGCTCCGTCTTCGTTTATCGATTGGATGAGTAATCTCCATAGTAGGAAAGTGGTATTAGAGAGAGAAAGATGAACTTTGAGAAGGAAGTTTGCAAAAGGATAAGGTCAGTGACCCTCTTAATACGATTGTCCCCTGCTACTTTGGCCTATGGAATAGATGTGTTGTGATGAAGTAACAACGATAAACAAGGATGGGAAAGACAGAGAGAAAGAGTTTGCTGGTGTTTAGGCAAGATGGGAGGAAATGATTGTGTTTTGAATTGCAGACAATGGTGGCCTAGTAGATAGAAATTTAACGTCGCGGGCGAAACCACATCCCACTTAACATTATCTGAGGATTCTAGCTGGGCCAGGAATCTATCCAGGAGCCATCGAAACATTTTGTAGAGTGCTGGAAAATGTGCAGTCAGCTAGTTTCTAAAATGTATTGATCCACGATTGCCTGAAAATTGATGTCAACGTAAAATAGTAGAGAGTTGATCACACTAGGTACTTCTGTAGCCTGAAGTAAGAGGCATTTACCTTTGAAAAAAAACATGAGTAAACTCTCCGCAGTTTACTCCTTCGGTCGCTATTTAGCTAGAAATGTGTGGATGGTTTTAAATCAACGATAAACCAGCGACCACATAGTAGAACTACTATGTGGTCGCTGCGATAAACATTGTTTATGATTGTTTTGATTCTTGCTATATCAAATATTTTTAATTTAAGGTTACAATAAGTAAAATTTGCTCCATGTTCATAGACTTTTTAAAATAATACAATAATACCATTTCCATGACTATAGGTTAGAAAATAGCTCCTGAAGGAGTAACCTCGTTTTGACCCCACTTCACCCTCGCATTGTGAAAATGTTGTCGATTGTATGAATGACGTTATTTTTTAGTTGGATGAGTTTTGAAATAATTTTTCAATGTGCACGTATTTTATTGCTTAGAACAAGGTCATTGAACTCAGAATGATTGTGAAAGAAATAAAAACCCTTGATAGGTGAAACAATTCTTTTTCTGCAATGTAATCATAGATTGTCCAAACTTAGATGTTCTAAGTTGATAAATCAATAAAAAACGTGGAGATAGAGATGTATCTTGAATGAGTGACCTCAGCTCTACTGGGATCTACTTTACATCCAACTGTTGAAAATAACGACTGAGTAACAGTCATTCAGTCAGTAACAGGTACCTAATGGTGTACCAATTTTCCGCTTACTTGATCAACTTTCTGAACCACAGATAAACTTTAGGGAGTGAAAATGATGAGAATGAAATCATTACAAAAAATCAAAATGAAGAATACAAATTACATCAATTATTATTATAGTAATGATCCTATTGAGCAATATTGAGACTGGACTCTATATTTTTGTCATCAACTGCATGTCGAATATGCTTCTGAATATAGAACTCAACCTTACTTCGAAGTTTTCAAACATTTATCACCTTTTCACACTAATCGATGAAATCTATGAAACAATTGATGAAACTACAATCATGTATCGTTATAGTGATGGCATACACTAACCAAATAATATATAGAGAATGGATTATCTCTGGTGAAGACGATTTCTTCAGGACGGCGGTTGAATAGGATGGTACGAATAGGATGGTGATTGAATGGATGATAGTAGGCTCGCCATTCAGCATCTATCCTGGGAAAATTATTTTCTTCTATGATATAATATTCTGTTTTGAAGACTATTTTTGCAGATGCTGGTTGTAATTATTAATATTATTACGAATTATATGATCACTTGACTGATTTACTATCACCATCTTTATTATTTTGAATTTGTTTGTCTGGATTGTTGGTCCGGCTTGAAAAAGAGATCAGAGCTGAGCTGGTAACCAACAAGCTACAGCCGTAATGACCGTTGCGACCTCCGAAGATCCATTGTCCATCACACAGTCGGCTAACCACAAACATCACCTCCATCCAAACAATAAAGTACGACATCCTACTCTATTTTCCTGTTTTTCATGACTTTTCAGCAGACCGGCTGTCTATAATTTGATGGAAATTAATTCTAAATCAGGGCCGAGCCGCTGTTGCCGCTATACACGGTGCTGACACGGAAACTGAGCAAAAATAGGATCTATGCATGGTGTAGCATGAATTGCTAGTTTGATTGCAACCACAATACTATTACACTCGATCACCATCTACTAGTCAAGTATATTCAGTAACAGCTGAATAAAAGTTTAGCATTGGATCTGTGCTGTTGCTGTAGGTCATTAAATTATTTCAATAACAAGCTGCTTATGTATGTCTTCTCTCATGATTTGATTTAAATTCAAAATCAATTTATTGCCCAAACATTATGAGTGAGATGGATGATACATTCATAAAAAAAATGATATGTAAGGGATTAGATTAATTTGAACTTGACAGTTAGCCTAGAATTCAATTTTTTTCAAATTTCCCGTGGCAGAATAAGGTCCAATTCGAATGTACCTTTCAAGTGGCGTCAAATTTCCACTGGCATCGTGTAAACTTGACAAATATATCAGTTACGTCATTCAAAATCACTTCCTGGTTGTTGGGAACCCATCTAAAGATGTTTCTCCCATTTTCACCATTATTACAGTTTTCTCCCATTATCTTCCTTTTTCGGTTCCCAAGGACATAACAAAGACTGTTGTAAGCATCATTTAAGCAAAAAATCTTTCAACCATATAGTATTTTTCCAAGTCATTGTCTATCTAGAACCAAGAAGATTATTGATCTTGTTTTGATAAGACCTATAGTATTTTATAATATACCTTTATAATAACCTGATTAACACTGAACAAAACAACTGACAAGTGGATTTTCTTCAACAAAAATGTAATAATGCATTTTCTTTATTTAAAAATGTATAAAAATGTATAAAAAAAGTGTATCGTAATCCTTTTCAAAGTTTCTAATCTCTTCTGGCTCTTTACCTCTATTGTAAGTAAATATTCTTAAAACTTTCCTTATCATTTGAAGTTATGTGTTGGAAAAATTATAATATGTATTGGATAATTCATTCTGCAATATTGTTTTGAAACTGAATTTAATAGAGATGAGAGTCACGCCTGCATACATTTCGTACGGCCACTCAACAAAGAATAATAATTCACTACTGTATAAATTATATTAGTCATATAGTTATATTGGCCGATCTATTATTAAGAGACGCGTCAGTGGCAGTGGATGACGTTTATGAGCTGAAAGAGGAATGTGACCAGCAGGATAGGCATTAGGCAAGTATGGTTTTTCAGCGTCTGACCAGGCAAAGCATTGCATAGCCTTGACAGAGAAATGTGGACTTACCAGTTGACAAGTTCCCTGAACCTTGACTTGAGGAGGACAGTGGTCAAACGTGAGGAGGGCTTACACAGGTAGCCTGCACTGTGCCAGAACTGTGAAATAAACTTTGCTAATGTTTATGAGCATGTTCTACGAGCTTATGAGCATGTTTTCATGCTGAGTTTTACACATTGATGTGTTGAACGGGAACTGTTCTGTAGAGTTTAATATCAAGTAGTAAAACTCATATCTCACGACTCAAATAAAACATAAATATTTTGCTGTTTATCAACCAGATTCATTTTATGAAGGCGAACAATAATGTTTGCTAAACTTTTGAATTTGCTATGGATTAGACCACTAGTATAAAACGTCCTCATAAAAGTGCATGAAATTCCAATTTTATCCAACTGAAGCTTCCAATTTTATGTAATTTAACTCTAGTGATTTCGGACAAACCATCTACGTCTACGTTGTCATCCAATTACTCTGCATAGAAATTGAAACCAATTTATTGAAATAAGCACATTTTACAATGTTTTCAATAGCTTGTCTCCAAATTCTGGTGATATTCAATTTTTATTTTATCGCTATCGTACTTTTCGTAATTTTCGCACTGAGAAGATTGTCATTTTCTCGAATAATTTAGAGAAAAGCAGCAGAGTCAGAGTGGTCTCCGAGAGAATAAGAATTGAGGAGAATATAAATTTTGAATGAAAGGACAATTCAAATTTCTCGGAATCCTAGTTAAACACTCTAGTAACTGTGTAAAAGGCTACAGGATACTAGAGATTGTCGTAGAATTTCAGAGTGTTTTGTATAGTATTTTACTGGAGTGTTTAGCGCAATAAGTTTAGCAGACGGCACTTCTAGTATTGTCATTGTCATCAGATGCTACATTTGAGTCAAGAAACAGGACTGCATCAAAGACAACATGTATCAGGACAGTTCGTAACGTTGGTTCTTTAACGGTATCTTTGTCCGACCAATATAGATGTGTCTTGAGAGCGGTGTTTTAAATCATTTGGTATTTTTAGGCCATAGGCCGCACGCAGGTCACATGCAGCAAATCTGTTACAAGCAGTAAAACTTTTCTTGTGATGGGTGCTTACCACTTGCTCTACCAACCGACCCCTCAAACCTCGTTTATTAATTGCTTGAAGGGGGAAATAAGTCTCTTAACTCTTCTCAGCCTGTCATTGGTTATTATCGGAGCTTCAACTTCAACTCTACATTCGTGTTACATCTTTCTTCGAGTTATATGTTTGTACTATTCATCTAGCTCAGTCCCTCCAATTGACTCGTTGTTGGCTGGAGATCTCTGTAGCCTGGAGTTGATACTTAATTTTAGTTGTCTTCATTTGAGCCTAGATTTTTATTCGTTCCACTCATATATTATCTTGTTACTCTTAGTATCAATTTTTTGTTGGATGATAATGCTGTTGTAGCACTGTAATCATGAGTGCAAAATAAATAAATTTTGAATTGAGTTGAAATTTCAATTTACTCTTTATGGTGGATAATAGTTCCAAATTTTAGTTTTTGATGGTTATTATTTGGAAACTGTAATAACATTTATATACTCTTCCTTTAAAAGTTACAATAAACTAGAAACTTAATTTCTAAAAAGAAAAAAAAACGAGATTGAGATATTCAATTCTCTATACTATTAGTGCTTTGTGTTCTATGCTAATGAAAATGAATGAACTAAGAACGGTATTTACAATGAAAGCTCAACATCATGTATAAATTATGAGCCGTCGAAAACCATTGTCCATCTCCTAAATAATTATTATCAGAAATATCAGAAATCAGAAATATTTATTGCCATTATAAAAACATTTTTACAGTATAAAATTTTTCAATATAAACTTGTAAAAGAAAAAATATATAATACAAAATCATAATAATTGTACAAAAAATGATAAAATAAAAAATTATGAATAAATTGAAAATAAAATACTTGAGATTGTAATTATCTTAATGGCATTGCTAGCATAGACAGAATGTCTGATCGCTAGCAATGAGTTGAGATTCAAGTCAGTGATTGAATAAGTGAACATTATAAGAACATAAAAGCTTTTACATTGATACATTTTTCCTTCTCCAGATGATTCTAATATAGATTATTTCCTCTAGCTAGTTGGATATTTTCTCATATTTCATAAAAACATTTATGTGTAAATGGAGCATTTATTTTAATTTGATTGCAATTTCTCATTCTCATTGATTTCCTCCCCTACTTTATCACAGATGAGCAGGTAAAAAAATAAAAATATAAATAAATAATAATAATGATGATCAAATGATGATTTGATGAAATGAATGAAGATGGTTTGATATTTTACATTACACATTAATGTCAGCATAAGAATTTTTTTAAAATCCTTTTTTATGCTGTGTTGTCAATATACAAGAAGCAATACCGGTACTCAAGGATTCAGTTGAAAATTAGAAAGTTATTTTGAAGAATATATTGGTTTTTACCCAGTCATCAACAAATTTTTTGAATTTTTTGTTTATTTTATGAATTATCAGGTTTCTGGGTATCTTATTGATTAGGATGTCGCAGTTGTGCTCGAACTGCCTTCTACTTACTGAAAGTCTGGAGAATCTGATCATAAATTGGTTTGTAATTGATGGACGAGTATTGTAAGTGAGTGATCGGAGTTGTGGTGAATATTTAGTTTTCTTGATAGATAGTATTAAATTTTTAATATATTGCTGCCTGATTGTGAGCACATTCATTTCTTGAAAAATAGCTATACTGGAATAAATTCTAGGTTTACCTAAAGCTGCTCGGATTAAAAACTTTTGCAAAATAAAGACTTTCTTTAAATGAGTGTCGTATGCACCACCCCACACCTCTATACAGTATGTGAACAGAACATGTGCATATGCTAAATAGATATTTCTTATGATGTCATGGTTAGCTAACTGGTTGATTTTGTAGAAGGTGTGAATAAGATATTTCATTTTGGAGCAAAGGTATTGTGTATGAGCAGTCCATTTTAAATGATCGTCCAACATAACACCAAGATATTTTATCGATTTTACTTTTTCTATTTCTGGACACATGCAGTTTAGAGTCTCATGATTTTCTTCAGTATTATGTAACATAAGTTTTAAATTTGAGTTTGGTTGTCCATGTTCATTGGGAGAAAATGTGATAAATTTTGTTTTTTTATAATTTAAAGTTAGGATATGGCTCTTCAACCAAGTATGAACTTTCTGTAGTCCAGAGTTAGCTGATTTGAAAGCGTCATCCCAATTTAGTTTTATATTTAGTTTTCTCTTCCTAGTTTTTAATTATTGTTCATTCAATTTGACTTTCTTAAACTGTATGTATTTTTTACATACATACAGAGTTTCATGCTCTGAAGTTGATTCAGTACTTTTACTATTATTTTTTTTTTTACTTTTAAAACATTAAATCGATTGCATTTACTACATAATTATATTGTACGTAACCCTATTATCTTCCTTGATTTATCTCAATTCATTTTCACAATAAGTACATTCAAATAATGTGTACTTTCTCTGTTTCAGGTAAGTAAATGAGTGACTGGACCTGACTAACTCTGAATATGACTGTGTAATGTTGAAGGTAATATATCATCATATATATTTATTTGATATACACTGAAAGTCCACAGACTATATAAATATACAGAACAGATATACACATAAGAGTCAGACTATAGTAATTTATTACTGTAACTTAGTAGGTATTCATAGACATGTGTCAAACTACGTAAAATCACATATCGTAGGATGTATTGTCCATGTCTATACTATACCTATACAATAAACGAATCATCGGAAATCAGTACTGGAGGTTTTCCTCCACATTTCACTGAAGAGAAGCTCAGTTGACGGAGAAGCTGTTGTGGGTACAGTAGCAGCTAGCACACGTTCAAACGAATCCGGTTTCCTGATTTTTACGATTGTTTTTATTCGCTTTTTATGCAAATGGCGTGTGCTCTTGACCCGTGTAACATTTAGGCAACGGCGTCAAATTGAATCTAGCTCTCCCTCTCCCTCTCCAAGCAATGACTGTCGTTCATTGCTTTCGACAACTTTCCGGGGCAAAGCTTATCGTCCTGATCTCCTTGAACCCTATTATATGGAGCTGCTCTTTTACTTCACCCTTTCTACTCTATTTATCTTGACAGTGGAGAAATTCAGCGATAAAATGAAATGAGAACAAATAGAAATGCTATGTATTTGTAACGGTAATAAATCTATTGTCTTATTACTATTTGCCAACCATACAACGTGAGCTATAATGTAACTTGATCGATTGATATTGCAAAATACAACTACTGTTGACTAGTACATTATTATGATTATAAAATAAACGCTTAGTCATAACCCAACGGTGGTACAAAAGTAAAATATGTTATGCATATTCTCGAAATTGATATTTTAAATAAAAATGTTGAAAATTTTGTTTCTGATGGAAATATATCTTTGGTGGTCCAACTATGAAGTTGATGTTTCAAATGGTGAAATAACGAGTGTATTATGTATGATCTACTCGCTTTAACAATAGCAGTGAGCAGTGGCGTAGCCAGGGGGGGGGGGGCTAGGGGCCCAGGCCCCCAGGCCCTCCCTTCTCGAAATTGTCGAAATTTAATTTTAATAGTAAATGATTGTTTCTCCTAATAGAAAAATGTTTGGATTTCAGCTATCGCAAGACCTTAAAAGTAGTCTAAAAAGTGTTATGTACCTGTCAAATATTAACATTTCCCGGGGGAGGGCCCCCGGACCCCCCTTATGTCTGAGGGTATTCCATACCCCTACACCCCCCGGTGTTGGGGAAACCACCCCCCCCCCCACCCCGAAGTCAATTTCTGGCTACGCCACTGGCAGTGAGACTTATTTTTACTCTAAATTAAAAAATCTAAGGACTTCATTTTACACTAGATTCTAAAAATCTAAAGTCTTCCTTTTACACTACATTAAAAATCTTGTGATAAATCATGCCGCTCTACCGATGATTCTTCTTACTAAGCTCTACAAAATTCCATGTTTATACTTTTCCTTTATCTTGAATCTCTTTGGGATTTTACCTTAACATCTTAGATTTACTTTCTTCTATTTTTCTCGTAAATAGTGTCTTTCAAGCTCGTTCTTATTTTTAGTAGAGATTTCTATTATATATGTCAATAAGGATTTTAATGAACTTTATTCTATTCCATGGCCGCTATTCTGTAACTATTCCATGTATTTGATGAATAAAGAAATAAATTCATTACACAATTTTTAATACTACATTAATAGTGTATTTCATTTTTCAAATTCAAATTCATATTAAAATTTATTTGCTATTTAGCCTAAAAGAATTTGATATACAATTCCCTTCTGGAGCATACACTAATTTTTCTCAAGATTATTGGATTGCCGAGCCGCTCTGCTCTAACAAGCTCTGTTGTATTTTTCTAGTTGGGTATCATCATATCTGATTTCTTGTCATTGTTTGAGTTTGAGTAACACGCTGAGGTACTTCCTGCCCAACTATGGGCCTGCCTGGTCTGCTTCCATCCTGATTGTATGGGAGCTGAATCAGGAGAGAAGAGCCTAACCGCAGGTATTTGTTGGATGGAGTTTTTTTTGTTTTTGCAGCTTCCTCTCTTTTTCAGAATGCTGCAGCGGTCTCTTTTGGTAGCTAGCCAAATACGGCTGGTTTCCCAAGATCAAAACAACTGCATTGTTTCACCAAGACCACGAATTAGATCCAATATTATTGTCACTTATGTGTCAAACTCAATTGATGAACTATCTATTGCTATGATACATAGTAATGTACAACTTGGATACATAGTTAAAATCCATTCTCAGTCAATCTCATTCAATCAATATCAATCCATCTCATTCTAAAAATGAGCTTTACTTTTAGGATACATGAGGTGAGAATGAAGGAATCCATCGTTTTAAAACTATTGAACTCACCGATTTCCCAACTATTTACTGGACACCTTGAAATTTTTATTGTAGATTTGTAAATAGTTCTATTCCTTTCTATGATCCATCAAATTTTTAGTAATCTATCTAGCCTACTATTATTCTTATCATAAGGGTATAGAAAGAAAATCATTTCTACATTACCTCCAATTGAATCGTTGATCTATTAATTATTCATAAACAAATCACAGAAATTTTGGTATTTCATGATATAGGCTCATTGCAGTATTCAATATTTTATTCCAAAACATTTCCAAGTGATAATTGATATTTCATTTATAACGTATTATTTCTGGGTCACCCATTGGCCTGTTACCTAATCACCTATTGATCCGATTGAATATTGACTTGGCTTGGCTAATCTTAATGGAATTTATTTATTTTCAAAAAACACTGTTAAAGGCAGAAAGGATTTAGTAGTGTATTGAATCATAAATTTCAATGAATTAAATTATTGCTATTTATCCATTTTAGTTGAAACTTATGACCAGCCCTTGAAAATCCATTACTTGATCTCTCTGATTCTGATGCTATAATAATGCTTGAATTAAATTCAGTTCTAAAAAAAAAACTTTCTATATTTTATCTACTTTACTAATGAATGGATGGCTGATATTTGGACTATAGATGAACTCTGAATATAGAACCAGACACATTCCATCTCAAAAATAATATATTGGGACATAGAACTCTACGACTATATTTGTCTCAGTTGCATAAATGTCTGTTAATAAACTTCAATGCTATTTCTTATGAAGAACTTCAGTCCACTTTTGTGCAACCGGCCCCCTATATGATGAAAATATATAATAGCTACTGTCAAGATAGGTATTACGTCAAGATTATTCCATAAAAGATAGGCTGCGAAATTGGAATTGTCATAATATGGATGCAGATATGTAGGGGCACCTCGTTTTTTCGGCGATCACTTATTTGTGCTATCTATTGTGTGTGCGTATCCGACATTCCATCGCAGCAGTCTGCTGGAGACGTGAAACGACATCTTAACCCGGGTGAAGTAACCTTTTACAGCCTCCCCCTATCAGGGCAGGACAGCACTCTCTATAATCTCGAAGCAGCCCACTGTCTCTCAACATTCCTCAGCCTCTTCTTTCTTTTACTTGCTGCAGAAGATCGCAGCATATGGCAAAATGGCAACCCTACTATAAAAGGAGCAGAAGGAATTTTCTGTTTTATTTACTCATTTCTGTTGGTGATTGAAGATTATTTCTTTTTAGATCACATTCCAGTGAATTCTAGTGTAGGGGAATTCACCCCACACTAGCGTAGTCTGCATTTTTTTAGTGCCTCTCATCCTTATTCGATTCTATAATGAATAGGAATTATAAGGCAATGTTCTAAATTCTCGAGTTCTTTTTCTTATTATTACCATCATCGGGTAGCTCTTCCCTTATTTTGATAACAAATCTGTGAATTATAAAAAGTTTTCTCTGCCACACTACTATAAAATCTAGGAAAATTGTTCATTTTATCTATTCAACAAAAAAGGTACAGCATTATCAAATGTATGTCTTAAATCCTAAATGATATTGAAATTACTAGAATTTGTAGTGTATTAGTAACTAAGATATGTTGAATTGTTACATTGTAACAGATATTTAAATGGAAGAGAGGACCGGCTGCGCCGCTCTAAGACTAGGAGCAAGTATCTACTTGCTGTATCTTCTGTAGCCTAAATAAGTAGACTTAGGTTTGTTAAAAATATAATAAATAAATTATTTATTTCCACTTTTGGCAATACACTCGACAAAAAACAATTAGTAAATAAAATAAATAAATTGAAAATACATTTACTTAAGATTCAATATTACTGAAACTCAGAACAACCTTAGTTTTAGTCTGTCTGTCACTAAATAGGCTATATACAGATCAATATTATACTGGTTCTTTCAAAATTCTTGAGGTATCATAGGTTATTCGTCAGCAGTGATAAAATCAATTGTAAAATTTGAGTGACCATTGTTCCATAGTTCTATTCTTTCAATACAATAAATAAACTGTTTAAGGTCATTCTGTAATTATTGTGATAAATGAACACAGCTTAAGTTTCAATGGTTAAATTATTCCGGAATTCAAATAGGTGGTCTAATAATTTCCGATTGTGGAATTTCCGATGGGTGATAAGTAGCTGTTTTCCTAGCCGTGGGAGGCGGTAGGAGCTGGAGGCTGAAGGGAGATCAATGGTCAGTTTGGAATTTGTTGTGGCCATCGGCCGATACTCCTCTCCACCCCCACGAAAGCCCAAGAGATCAAGGTCGTGGTGTCAGCATTCCTTTCTTTCCGCCTTTGATTCGCTCTCTTCTTCCCTCCAACCGCTCCTCTTATCTTCCTTCCTTGTCGCCTGTTGTTCGGCACAATATAACGGCGACCCTCAGCCTCCGTGATCCATTCATCTTATCTCGTTCGCTTTGTAAGTGGCCTACTCTTCTTCCCTAATCAATTTCCTCCCCTTCCTTCCAATAGCCAAATCCTTTCAGCCTCCGCCCACCTACATCATACCATCTTTGTTGTTTCTGAAATTCATTGGGTCAATACACTTGTGAAATATACAACGGTGAATGTTTGGAAAGATTCTTCAATAATTATTTGTTCACGAAAAGCCTCAGCGCAGTTATTGTTATTTGTAATCTACAAAGTAGTAATCACTAGTCCAAAAATTAGTCCGAAAAATTATCAATACAAATCAGTTATGGGTTGTTCAATGTTTATTAAATCAGCAAAAGATATGTAGGTTTACCCCGACGCTGTGAGGCACACCGGGGAGAGATAAAGAAGAAGAGAAGAAGAAGAAGAAGAAGAAGAAGAAGAAGAAGAAGAAGAAGAAGATATGTGAGTTGATAATAAAATTAATCTTGGACATTATTTTGCTGAGGGTGATGCCCACATAAGCTCTGTGTTTGTGTGTGGGTAATGATAAAGATGATGATGATGAGAGATGAAATGATCTTTAGGTGGGTTCTGAGTTCTGAACCACTACAATATACAGTGTGATGACTGTACAATGTACATCACAAATATTATAATTTCTAGAAAACCATTTTGAAATATTTCGTCAGATAAGGTTGCTTCTTGCTTCATTTTTTCTACAGCAGACCTTCATATTGGCCTTGACCATGCCAAATTTCAACAAAATTAGTGAAATCATTCTGGAGAAAGAAATAAAAAGTGAAAAAACAAAATGGCTATTAGGGGGAAACAAAGCATTTTCAGGGAGTATGTTATATGGGAGTGTCAGGTTATCTGTGATTTAATACAGATTCTGAATTTTGTAATGCTATCTGTATTTGGTGTGTGTAATGTATAGTGTTGATGGCTGTGCAGTAGAATTTAATGGTGATACATCCTAAACCACCCTTCTTTGCTTCTTCCACTGGGCTTCCACTGTCTTCCAGAATTAAATCATCACATTTAAGTCCTGTAATATTCACCTGAAATATAGGTGTGCTTGGTGACCTTATGTAATTAGAGAGACTTACAATTCTCTTCAAAGAGTCTTTCTTCGAAGTTATATCTTGGTCTATCATGTTATCAAAAATTGTAATTGAAAGTTACAGTGTTTCTTCGCCAGTTAGCTTGCTTTAGTTATTATATGCTTTTTTTGCGCCGGTCCTGAGCGGCAGTCAATTGCCTGGTACAATAATAAACGGCCAGTTGCAGTAATTACAGTTCCACGTATGCGTTCTGCTGTTTTACAACAAAAACAAGTAAGCAGTACTATTATTATAGTACAAAGTAGTACATAGTATCAATGTAGTATTCTATAGTAGTAGAACCAGTCTGGTGGGTTTAGCAGGAGCTGCTAGCTGGCTACTGGTCTCCAGCTAAGTTCATTATCATTCCCTTCGCCTCTCAAACCGAGTTGTTTCCCAAAACAGAAATCAATCTATCGAAGATTTAGAATTCATTGTATTCTATAGTTGGCTCAAGAACTTTTTTAAAGGTGTTTTTCTCATTTCTTGGTATGATATTGTAAATGTGATTTCTCTACAAATTAACAATTTTGATTATATGCTTTCATCTTATGTTTCCAATAAGAGTTAAAGATAGAGAATCCAACTGTTGTAGTGTTGTGAATCACTAGTGATGATATAGGCCTATTCAAACTTGAATCGTTTCTCAAATCGTAATGATGCATGTATTGTATGTGAAGTTTTCAAATCTGTTTTACCTTTTGTCACTATACCTTACAGCTATTATTCATTCAGTTTTTTATTCAAATTACATCCTTGAATTCGCTTTTACAACAGTTTCATCTAAATTTTCTCCGCACACAATACTTGATAATTCTGAATCTCATTCTAAGCCAATATCACTCAAGTTTCTAGACTTGTTCCTTCATGTCCTTCATGGAAACATTTTAACAAGCTAAAATTCTGTGTGCTATAAATTTTCTTCAAAATTCTATATTTTATAAAAGTTATTAGTGATTTTGGTGATATTTTTTGTGTTTTGGAATATTCTAAATCAGAAGAACTTTCAAAAAAGGTAAATTTCGGTGGATTTTACCAAGAACTACAACAATTTCCCATCGAGGAACATTGAGGTTATTTTGCCGGTGGAACATCCTTATGGGACTCCCCACCAGTTATGGCATACGCTAATAATAATAATAATGTCCTTCGCTGTTCCTGTCACTACTTCTCCTGGATTATTGTCAAGATTCCCAAATCCAATCATCACCACTAAAATTTGTAATTTTGAAATTTGTATTTTTTTTGTATCATGTATCTGAATCTATTCTGTGTGAATTTGTAACTTTCTGCCATAATAATATCAAGGTGATCAAGATACTGAATTCTATTCACCTCTATTAATCCTTCTATGTATTAAAATAGTTTTGCGAAACTAATGACAGCTCACAGTGGCCTTTGAATTGGGCCAATTTAAATGCGGTTAGTGGTCCTAGGTATGCCAGTTTTGGAAAAAATACATTCAAGGTGTAAAAAATATGAAATGAACTCAGCGTCGTCCCTCTGTGTTTGGAGGAACTACTTCCATAGTACTGAACTATACGGAGTAGCCTGTAGTTTGATTTTTTTTTCTTTTTTTTTTCTGAGGATGATGCCCACATGAGCTCTAGGCTTGTGCGTGGGTAATGAGAGGGGTGATGATGAGATATGACGACTACTTTTTAGGCAGTCGGGACCGACGGCTTAACGTCTCCTCCGAAAGACGGGAGTGGCCGTATTTGTCATAAAATCCTTCCGTCAACCAGGCTCGAACCCTGGGCCAATGGATAGTCTAATATTAACTGAAATATTTTATGTTATAATCCATTATTTTTTCTACTGGCTAATATAACCCTTATTTCAAATTTTAATATTAGAAAACAATCAACATACTGAAATATTAAAGCTTGTTAAGAAAGTTTTTCTCAATATAGATTTTCAAAATTGGAATTTCATCTATACTATTTCATCTACTATGTAATTCATGCCTACTTCATGTTTTTGATCTATTTATTGTTTTTGATCTAATTTATGTACTTGATCTAGCACCATTATATCTATGTAATTTATGCCTGATCTTTGTTTTTAATCTGTTTCAGCAGCAGAATGGAATGACTGGTGGTGGAGGGGGTGGTGGTGCAGCATCAACAGGGGTGCGTTGCGGAGGGGGGTCGGCGCGTGAGCGGGCCATGCAGGCGGTCGAGTACTACAACAGCAACGTGCTGCGGGCCCGGGTAGGCGCCGGTCTGCTCTCCCACCCCCCGCACACCCACAATCACCCTCATCGCACTGCTTCCTCGGTTCAGGTCAGTGTCTGTCTCATTGACTATGAAGAACTTCATAATTACTCATTATACTTTTTTTAAATGTTGATGTCTGAACAAACTTTCACCATGTTCCCTATCAAGGGATAATTGGTTATGTTGGTGAAGTGGAACAACCCTACTCGGGTCTCCCCACTATTAAAAGCCATACGCTAAATAAATAATTACTCATTTGATTTCTAACTTCAATATGATTTGATTAATAGTTCAGTTTCTAACTGAAACAAATATTTCTTTGTCATTTATAGTTCTGTATTCATAGTCTGGTATTTATAGTATCTGTATTTTTATAGTTGGAATATTTCTTTTGACATAGAAATATTTCTTTGTCATATCTTTGTCAAAGAAATATTTCTATGTCAAAAGAAATATTTCAACTATAAAAATCCAGCATTTGAGCTGAGGCCGCACTGCTGTATGGTTACCTAGTGGGTAGATGGAATATCTATTTATAGTACATAGCATTTCCATAGTGGTTGAACATCTTATCTGAACTTACATTCTATTACTATGGATGTTCTATCGATGTTCCATTTATCCACTAGCTAACCATCCAGCAGTGCGGCCTCAACTTGAAGCTGGGTGCCACTAACCATACACCGGGCTCAGTAATTCTATTGGAAACATTCAATTTTCAATTCAATTTCAATTATTCATTCACACACAAAAAAAAAAAAATAATAAAAACATAGTGTACTGTTTGATCTAATGGTATTTTGTTGTAATTATCTCAATACATCTTTCCTGAATTTCTTCTGCTGTAGCTATGTAATGTTGTTAATTAATTTGACGTGAATACTTTCCAAATATTACCTCGTTACCTCTTAATATAACCTCTTTCCAAATATTAATAAAACATGAATGAATGAATAATAAAACTCACTGTTTGTTTCTGCTGTAGTTATTTTATTTTAAGTTGAGGCAAAATCTTGTTTGTTTTACCTCTACTCAAATATTATTCGTACATAACTGAATAAATAAATAAAACTCATCGTTTTGAGAGGGTTCTCAATATTGCATTTTCCATTGTTTTAGAGCTGATATAAAGGCAACGGTCTCGAAGTTCTTAATGTTTGAAATGAATATTCGGAATTTATCATTTGAAATAATCCTATCATCTTTTTCAAAACAAAAATAGCTGGAAACTTTTGCCAGTCTCAAATACTCCATCTTGCTGGCGATTCGTTCATCGACTGGTAAAACTGGGATTTTCAGCCTAGTAACGTAATATAACAGAATAGATAAGAAGTTCTGAATTGTTCTCTATTCTGTGGTAATATTACTATTTCAGTAAACTGTGTTTTAAATGAATGTTCACATTTCATCCTCTAAAATGTTGTGCTGTCTATCGATTCTGTGTTATTCGGTTATTCAGCTGTTTAGATTGAAGATTACAACTTATTGACAGAAGTTTACTTTCTCCCTAAATTCATCCTATTGTCTTATCCAAAACCCTGTATTTTACAATTTTTATGCCCGGTTTTTCAGTCGCTCAATAGACAGTTTATGGATCCATTAGCTCTATTGAATCAATAACCATGTGTTTTCAAATGCAAAAAAAAGTTATTGATTCAATAAGTTTATTGAACGACTGAAAAACCGGGCATTATAGACATTTCTTGAATAAATTTTTTCTCCCTAATTTTCTTTTAAACTTAAATTTAAACTACAAAAATTATGTAATTCTTGATTGCAGGATGCCTTGTACAGAAGCAACTCAAGTCTGGAGCTGATGCACGATCACAGTCACGGGCATGGCTCTGAATCGGGTCACGTGGGACATGGAGCCAGTCCGCTGTTGCGTCGCGAGTATGGCAGCCACGGCTCCATCGACGTCATCTCTTCCGACAGGCACGGCATTGCCACAGGCACCGGCGAGAGTTTCTTCGCCATGTTACAAGACTACCGGCCCGCCGTTTTGGGTTTGGGAACCGATCAGCGGAGCCCTGGACCAGCGGAGTATTTGAGGGGAAAAGTGGAGACTCCACCGGCCACCGAGAACGCAGCCAATGCTTTAGCGGACGAGGCGTCTATGGCGGAAAGGGTCACATCTCCCATAAGCACTAGCCCCAAGTTGAGGTTGAAGTTTCATAAATTCTGGGGTGGGAATAATGTGGCCAATGCTACAGGGGGTGCTGTGAAACCTGCCCCAACCAAACCCAACTCAGTGTCGGATGATGGACTGACCAACACAGCCACCACCGCCGCCAACAACAATAATGTTGCTACCACTGGAGAGATGGACGATAGGCAACGTAGACGCGCTTTTGCTCACTATGATTGCCAATCGCTGACGGCCAACCTGTGCTACGCGGCTAAGTTGAGGGGACTGCTGCTGTCGCGCAGACGTAACACGACGACGGGCGCCTCAGCCGCGTCGATGCTCAGCTCCAGGTCGATCACGCCCGACGGTGGAGACAGCGGGGACGAGGATGCCGGTGATGGACGTACCAATGATCTCATTGAAAGGTATACATACAATTCATGAGTCATCCATTTGAATTATTCATTTTATCACAAAAGACACTATACTCTGTTCACGGGGTCGAGAGACTGCCAAAACAAGCTGTTTGCATTTGAATTCTTATTTTAATTATTCATTTCATCACAAAAGACACTTATTATCATTCTATACTCTGATTATCTATACTCTGTTCACGGGATCGAGAGACTGCCAAAACAAGCTGTTTTCATTTGAATTCTTATTTTAATTATTCATTTCATCACAAAAGACACTATTATCTACACTCTGATTATCTATACTCTGTTCACGGGATCGAGAGACTGCCAGAACAAGCTGTTTGCATTTGTGTGCGTACAGAAGCGATGACTTACAGCTGTTTTCGATAAATTTTATGTCCAATTCCAGTTCACAATACGTTCATTCAAGCTCAGACTGAAATCAAGTACTGCAGATGATAATAAAATTATTTCAGTGGTTCTACTGTGAATCGGTCTAGCTGCTCCTAGCTAGACTCTCGCACGCACAGGTTTATTTACATGGTCTCTCCTTTCCCTGAACAGGCTGTACATGATTAAGTATTTCATAGTAGTATGTGACTTGAAAATTTGGAGGTTTAAACATAAAAATATCCAAATATAGAGTTTTTCAGAACATAAAATTTAGTCCATGAAAATAGAACTGAATCCTACATTATTCACAATTAACAACCGAAAACACTCCCCCAAGGCATAAGGTGCAGTAGTTAATGTCTCTTTCAATCTCCTCACGTCACAGATCATAATTTATTTAAATTTGGATATTGGAAATTAAGTACAGTAATTGAATTACATTTCACTTGGAAATGTTAATACTGTATCGGTATTGAAAATTTATTATTCAGTCTGATACCGGTATTGAAAATTTATTATTCAGTCTGAATTAGTTCTTTACAACATTTCTAAACAAAAAATAATTGATTATAGAAAATTCAAACTCTTCATTATCCCCAAAATGTTCATTATAAAATGTAGCATTTTCAAATGAACATTTAAAAATGTAGCATTCTTAAATTCAATATTTCACTTTACACAAAGAATATTGTACTGTGAATATTCCAATTCCAACAAAAATTGTGAAGTATCCTCTCCAAATTCTCCATCAGTTAATTATTATGAAAGTCACATCTTGGGAATATTTTCATTTATTTTCGATTCAGATTCAATTGTTCTTGTATGTCTCTGTTTATATTCTTGTTATAAGTTCCTCATGAAAGAAGTTCCTCATTAATTTATTTCGTTCTCTTGAACGAGCTAATATCTAGATCGAAATAACAACCCATAAAGATTTTTAATTACTTTTTTAATTACTAAGAGTAACATTGTTCAACTGTACTGAAAACAAAATACTATCAATCTAATATACAGTTTAATTGAATATGCTAAAATATTCTGTATCCCAAGGACGAAGCAATACGTTCATTCACATTAGTCTTGCCTGCTATTGGAATGGGGTTCCACTTCATTCAGTTTCTTCGAAACAGCTCTATCTATTTGTGTTGAATGAATAGAAGCTATGCAAATGAACTCCCACTAAGATCATTTGACTGTTGGCGTATGTGTTTATCCAGGTGTACTCATGTACTCCTATTGAGTGTCACATCATTGAGTAGAATCAACAGCTCACACCAAACTGTTACTCATGCAACTGCAATCTATTGGTTGATTCCAAACATGAATTTAGTCATTGATCGATTCGGAGAACTTGTAAATTATATTTTTTTTTACATTAGTTGTCTTAGGGGAATTTAAAATTAAGAAAGAAAACATTCAGCTTCTAATAGGCCTATACTTTTATGATAACATAAACTCACTCGAATCAGTGATTAATGCGTTGAATGAGGTTGATCTTAATGAAAAATAAATCTGAAGATCTTTTGTTATAGATCAAGTATTCATAGTTTGTTATGAAATTGAATACAATTAATTCCTGGGCTTGCCAAGATCAAACCAATTGTTGCTTGAGATATACCAATATGTACTTGCTGGAATATTGAAAAAAAAAATTATTACAATATGATTTAAAAACATTCTTAGATTATGTTCATCCATATTTAAATTTTTAAAAATTATTAGGCCTACAATATGATTTTAAAACATTTTTAAATTTTATGTTCATTCATTTTTCATATTTTTAATATATTTATAACATTTTACGTAATATGAAACAAAGAAAATATGTTACCACGAAAAATCAGCAGAAAAAATATTAGTCTAATAATCACCAGTGAAAGTAGAAGACTGACCCTCATCAGTACATAATTATAAAAAACAACGATCGTATATTGCAATTTGATCACATTGCAATTTCTTAGGAGAAACGTATCACAACAACAATAATAATAATAATAATAATTATATAACTCATTTATATCATCAGAATATCAATTCATTTGATGTGGATACATGTTCTTTTTTCACTCGATGACATTTTCATAACTCGTAGAGTGAACAGTGTTTAGTTAACAGAAAGAAAACACAAAATGTGAGTTTCAAAGAATTCACTGAATTGTGAACAAAGTACGAGTACTATTTTCACTTTGCAAGTTCTTTAAAGTGCCTATAACTAATTAGTAATATTAGTTTTTGTGAACAAAGTGTGGTTATTTTCACTAGAGTTATTTGAAGTGTCTGCAACGAATTGGCAGTATTATATTTTCCTCTTTTGTGAACTAAGTGTGAGTACTATTTCCACTTCTCAAGTCATATAAAGTGTCATTAATCTTGATCCCTCTTAATCTTGTTTGCCCGCACTTTGCAGCTGTCCGTTCTTCCGCAACGAGATGGGCGGCGAAGTGGAGAGAGTGGTGAGCCTGACACGACTGAACCCGATGACGTCAGCCGGCATGAGGATGCCGATGCACCGGCCTCCGCTCAGCTGCGGCGTGTCGGTGCTGGAGTTCCGGCCCGGCGAGACGCACTGGACGCAGGGCACGTGCCCCTATCAGCGCGGCAACAACCTCATCGAGAGCATCGATGATGGCGCTCGCTACTACCGGCACTACTTCTACAATCAAGGTAGGTGTAATAGCATGAAAATATTAATAATAAAATTATTCGAATTATTCAATTCAAATAACTAATAATTCAATTCAAATATTGAATTCATTCAACTCATCAGAATCTGATTCATCTTTCAATAAGTTTAGCTTATTGTTTTTTACGTTTTTATTTACGTTTGTACTTTGTTCAATCTCAAATTTATACTTTGGTGTGTGTGTGTGTGTGTGTGTGTGTGTGTGTGTGTGTGTGTGTGTGTGTGTGTGTGTGTGTGTGTGTAAATAAATAAATTGGAGAATTGAAGCTAAGGCTAAAGACACACTGCCTTGCGTGGTGCTAAGAGCTAAGTGACTCGCTTAGTGTTTGATCCTAGTGAATGAATTATTCACTAAAAATATTGCAGATGACCACACTGCGAGTGATGCGACTCGCTTGGTGACTAACGTAGCAACTAGCTAGGCACTTCGTTCGCATTGCAGCCACCTGCAATAGTACACAATGTCTTCGCTAGGATCATCACTAAGCGAGTCACTTGGCGCTTAGCACCAAGTAATGCTCCTTGTAGTGTGGCCTTAGCCTAATTGTTCCCCAAAAGTTCCAGAGAACTTGCCAATGCATGGCTAGTGATATGTTACTTCAGTTTCTACTGTGTTTTGCTTGTCAACTGCCAAAAGAAGGTTTTTTTTCTAGTGAATTCTGGAAGAATTAATCTTTTAGTAAATCAACCAATTCACGGCAAGTTATCTGCTATTCAAGTTTTTATTGCCGTGAGCTTGTTAATTGCCCAGAATTTTTCTTGAAAAAAGACGAAGAAGAATTTTTCTCTCGAACAAAAAGTAGATTACAATGAAGTTTAGAAACAATAAATTCATATGCCACCCCTGAGGCAAATCTGTGCGAGGTCAAATATTTAAAAATGTTTAATACCAAAATATCAACCGCTTAATTTCATAAAGTATTCATCCACAAATAAAACTACAACATGAGACTAATGCAATTATTATTTTAGTTATGTTTACCTAAAATATTTTATAGAATTAATGAATTTACAACAAAGATTCATCAACAAAACTCTCCAGGACATCAAGTCCTGATTTAGTAAGTTTTAATATAAGTATTAGGCCTATATATTCTGTATTTGTTCAGACTATAATAAGTTTTATTATTGCTGGTTCATGCAAGTTTATCATGTTTCCTGTGTTGTATTTTCCAGAACACCAAAACTGGTTTGGGATGGATGAGAATCTTGGACCAGTAGCTATTAGTTTAAGAAGAGAACGATTAGAAAGAAACCCTAGTGCCTCAGAATCCAATTCCAATGCCAGCCCTACTCCAATGTTTAGGTACAGAGTTCTCATTCGGACAAGTGAGGTGAGTGTTTATAGATTTATTTTGTATTTTATGTGTATTAGTTTTAGATCATTAGATTAGTTTTAGATTAGTTTTAGTGTGATTAGTTTTAGATTAGATTAGATCACTCAAATTTATATGATTATAAATTTAAAGTATAGTGATGCATACTTTTATCTTAACGCGTAATAGTTCATTTGAATAAGTATGAAATTCTTATCTGTCGGCTCGAATCAGTATTCTATTAGTTTAATCAGCTCAAGTGAACACTTCATCAATAATTTTTTATTAAAAATTTTGTGTTACTTTCAACATTAATACTGTAATTGTTGAAATATGTTGGTTTGAACGTATCTGGCATAAGACGAATATTAGAATTTTCTCACCTCTCTTTACATATTTCTTAGTTGTACTTGTATTGTATTGGTAATTTTGAATCAAGGTCTTACTTTGCTCGAGATTCCGTGAAAGCCATCATATTTCGAACCAGTTATATCAAACGAATTCATACGAACTTCATCGTTGATAAAATTCAACTTCATTATCTTAACTCAGTCTTGAATTTTTCTTTTCAGCTTGTCACATTGAGGGGATCAGTATTGGAGGATGCCATTCCTAATTTGAAGCCTTCATCTAGCAGTAAGACAATCAACACCAAAGAAGTATTAGAATATGTTTCTCCAGAAATTCAGCTTTCATGGTAAGTAATCTCAGTATTTCTATGAATTCTATACCTAAAATTAGAACGTTAATTTCATAAAACTAATGCCAGAAATGCCTGTCTCCCACTTCTATGTTTTGTCATTTTATATGCTCTCGATGAACTGATTATATTTTAAAATAATGTATATTATTGAATATAATGTATTATTAAATATAAATTAATAATATGTAATAAATAATATAAATTTAATAAATAATATTTATTCATAAAATAAATTATTAAATATAATGTATATTTTTAAATATACATTTTTATCGAGTGCTCTGGATTTTATCATTATTTTCAATGCTAACTATATTATTTTTGTTCAATGCTATCAGTACGTTAGAGGCTTGAGAAAATCCAGATTTTGCTCTCCTCTTATCTACTGCCTTACCTTTGGACTAATTTGTAATATTTGTAATGTTTCAGTTTGAGACTAGGAGCAGCCGGCCCTCAAACAGAAGACACATTGTTGAAATTGGACGAGCAGTGCTTGAGCTCCAACTACAAGGTTGGTGTGATGTACTGCCGCGCCGGCCAAAGCACCGAAGAAGAAATGTACAACAACCAGGACGCGGGACCTGCGCTATCTGAATTCCTGCAACTCATCGGACAAAAGGTAACTTGACTACTTATCAATCTGGATACAGGTTTCAGTTCATGTTCAGAGTGTTTAGTTTCAGGTTTATACTTGTAACTTCCATACCGGCTTAACATTTATAAGATAGGAAATACAATATATTCCGATACGGAAGTTACATCTATTCAAGTTTAGTAATTTTGTCAGTTTCCTACTCAGCCCCCAATTTTTACAAGAGAAAATTAATTTCTAGTCTCTTCGAAACATCTCGTCTATGCTAGCGATGCCATAATTTTCACTGTGTTTTTATCAAATGTCAACCAATATGTAAAACACCTCACTTTCCCATCTATATTGTTATTCGATGAATATTTCTTGTTTAAATTTGGAAGAAATATACACTTAATATACACGAAATGTACACTTAATGTGAAAAGTTACGTTTTTTGCGCGACAATTATTGTTTTGTGCTGGTATTGCACATTTTCAAGCAGAACAACAACTAAAGTATTGTGTTTCTAAAGTATTATTTAGAAGTATTTTTGTTCAATTTTTCAATTTGAAGAGTATATTCTTTTTAAGTTTATGTATCAGTGAATATGAAATGAATCATCAACAACAGATTTATTGTTTGTGTATCTGAAGGTTGTATCGTATGTTTATCTTGAAATTTTGTTCTTCATCTCGTACCGCTGCTCATCAAAATAAATTCAAGCGTATAATTTGCGTCAAGTGATCCCGATAATCAATAAATTTCAACCCTTGACGTGCAGTTATAAGAGTGTGAAATATTCCTATTATGATAAAAAAATGCCATACGCTAAATAAAAATTAATCCCGATAATCTTTCTGTTCTAGGTACGACTGAAGGGCTTTGACAAGTACAAGGCGGGCCTGGATAACAAAACAGATTCGACAGGACTGTTCTCAGTCTATTCACAGTACCAAGACTGCGAGATAATGTTCCACGTCTCGACTTACCTTCCATTCTCTCCTAGCAATCGACAACAGCTGCTCAGGAAGCGACACATCGGCAACGATATAGTGACAATAGTATTCCAAGAGCCCGGATCGCAGCCTTTCACACCAAAGAATATTCGCTCACAATTCCAGCACGTTTTCATAGTGGTGAGGGTTATTAATCCGTGTTCGGATGACACAAGGTATAGTGTGGCAGTGACCAGATCGAAAGAAGTGCCCATGTTTGGTCCGGCCATCCCGGAAGGAGCCACTTTTCCCAAGTCGAAAGCTTTCGCTGAGTTTTTGTTGGCCAAAGTGATCAACGCCGAGAATGCAGCTCATCGGTCGGAGAAGTTTGCGACAATGGCCACCCGTACACGGCAAGAATATTTGAAAGATCTCGTTACCAATTACTCGACCAGCACTGTTGTGGAATCCGGGCAGAAGTTCTCGATGCTGTCTTTCAGCAGTAAGAAGAAGGAGCGGTGGCGACCGCGGTTCTTGCCCGATGCAACGCAGCGAGGCGCCATCTGCTGGCAAGTGTCGCTCGATGACTCATCGCGTGCCGCTCTGGTCGACTGCTTCCTCGCCATTTCTGCTGACTCGCTTGTGCTGATCGAGGAGGCGACTCGCGAGATTGCTTTTGTCACTCCCTGCAAATCGATTCTTGGGTGGTCGACTCAGGCTAATTGGTGAGTTATCTTCGTTTATTAGATATAAAATTTATTGGAAAAATATGTTAGTTCACAATAATTCAATAATTTAGAAAAATAACTCTGTAGGACCTGTAAGCGAAACCACATTCACTCATTTCTATGGTAAACTTTTTTTGCTAGGGATGATGCCCACATAAGCTCTAAGCTTGTGCGTGGGTAATGGGAAGGCTGATGATGAGAAATGAATGGACCTACAGCTTTAGGTGGGTTCCGAACCACCGGGAAGCGATTTTGAAGCTCATAAATGTTTGTATTTAGAGGAGCCGGTCACCGTTACAACGAGAGTGGTAGGCGCTGTTTCTTATCTAATCTCACCGATTAGCCTCGCCTCTGCCACTGGGACCAACCCGCTTCCCAAAGATTGGTTTTATTTTCAAAAATATTGTCTTGATATTTAAGATTTAATAGATAATTAAAAACATTAATATGTTTTTTCCTGAGTAGATGAATTCAATAGTGAGTGATGGGTCTGTTATGTTTCATAAAAATTCAACGTCCTGTAATTCAGGAAAAAGGACGTTCAAGTTTTGAAGTAATGCTTCAGTGAATGCTAAAGTTTTACTTCAATGCTAAAGTAATAAAATAGACGTTCAAGTTTTGCATATAGTTTGTCGTGTAACTTATGTCTAGTGTGTATTCGCCTGAATTGCAGGACTCTTTAATTTCCTTGAAGCAAACTCTATTGATAGAATTGGAAATCTTCAGATAATAATGATTCTCCAGTCAGTTTTATTTTGATTTGTACTGTTATGATACAGATCATCTTAGAAAACTGAAAATCTTCAGGTACCTAATGATGGTTTTCCAGTCACGGTTTTATTTCACTTGTACTTTTGTGATACAGAAATAAATTCTTATTCTATCCCATTCTATCCTACTCTATTCCAAATTGTTTTAGTGAATGGAATTGATTTGATTAGCTTGTGTTGTGTTTGATAGCTTGCGAATCTACTACCACGAGGGCGAGTGCGTGACAGTGCAGATGTCGCGTGAGGCGGCGGGCGACCGCGACCGTGACGAGTTGATGGAGTGCGTGGTGCGTTTGCGTGCCGTGACCGGCGGCTCGGTCGCACAGGAGCTGTCGCTCAAACGCAACCCGCTCGGTCAGCTTGGTTTCCATGTGCAGCCTGATGGTCTAGTCACCCAGGTCGAGTCCATGGGTCTAGCCTGGCAGGCTGGACTTCGTCAGGGGGCTCGGCTAGTTGAGGTAGGCCTTATACTATCTATACTACCTATTTTTATCTTTACAAAAATATTTGAGTGTAGATAATACTGTTTATCAGGCTAATATAAAACAAATGTGTGCAGATAGTTATAACTTCATGTTTTTGTAGTTTTTTTCGTGTAAAAGAACAGTCAAAACCATTTCATGCTGCTTATGTTAGTTGTTGTGAATTGGAGATCTACACATTCTACAGGTTCATCTCACCTGGTAGTTTTCTGGTAATGTTTTCATGTTGGGTTGCTCCAAGCAAGATCAATTCTGATCCAGGATCAGTACAATGCTATTCAAATGGGATCAGCTTATTCAAAATAGTTGATCCCGGTTGGTGCAACCCAACATCAGTGTCCTATCAGAATCCGTTATGGCACCAACCCATTGAGGGTTAAGTGTAAGAGACGGCCGACTGCCCCCTAACTCCGCCCTCCCAGGTAAAAATAAAGGCAGTCATTCAATCAACCCCATGCAGTGATTTCTAGAAAAACATGTTATTCCTTTTCCATCTTCCCCACTGTAGAGACTCCAAATTTGCTTGCTTGCAAGCCTACTGGTACTGGCAACGAACCCCTTGTAAGTGAGTAAACGATCTTCCGCACAAAAGTCTACCAGATTTCTTTTGCACAGCCTCTATACTAAGTATTGATGTAAACTTTTCTCTCTGAGAGTAAACTGCAGCATACTTCAGGAAATTTCTGACTGGTGTGCAGTACAGCACATGTTCATATTATAGTTCGAATAAAACTAGTTGTCCCTTGGCCTGGTGCTCAAGAACCACTAACTAGAAACGTTTTTGTCAGAAAGTCCGATGTCCGAACAGCTGACCATTTGATTCAATGATGCTAACATAGAATCAAATGGTCAGCTTTTCGGACATCGGACTTTCTGACAAAAACGTTTCTAGTGAGTGGTTCTTGAGCACCAGGCCAAGGGACAACTAGTTTTATTCGAACTATAAAATAACGAATTCCTTAAATGCATGTATGTGGATATATCATGAAAATGTTTTGCTCACAATTCTCACAGTCTGTAGATTGATACAGTTGATTAACGTGAAAATATTGTATAATATTTTCAGATCTGCAAAGTGGCCGTATCTACCCTAACGCACGACTTGATGGTAGATCTACTAAAGACTTCTCTTCTTGTCACAGTCACTGTGATACCACCATTACCTGACGGATCTGCGAGAAGGTGAGGATAAGAATGCAAACGAATTTATCGAATGAAAACTAGACAAGTAATATTCTGCAGTTCGTAATCAGTAATTTCATAATTTTGATGTGTGATTCATCTTTAAATATAGATTTAATTTTATTAAATTTAATTTATTCAACTTCTTCAAATCAAATTTAATAGAAATAACTATGACTGCACAAACCAAAAACATGTCTTTGTTTCTCATTACATCTGTATATTCTGTTTTTATTGTATAGTTTCTATGTTGAGGTGTGCTCCATTATTGAGAAAAGGTTGATTTAATTGACTTTTGTAAAATCAATATCTGGTAGTAATTAATTCTGTGAAAAAATAGAAAACTATCACTAACATGAAATCTCATTTTGTTGAGGTTCCATTCTCAACAAATGGATTAAGGTATTCAGAAAATGCTTATAGTTATTTAAAATTACTGTATTTTTTGTAATTTTGGATTCGCACAATGATCAGAAACTAACCATATCACGATATTCATTGGTTGAGAAATGAATCATGTTCATATTTATATTTTTTAAATATTTTTTAGGGGATGTTCACTACAAAATTGCAAGTACACCGCACCTGCTTATGAAGGAGACTACGAAAACCTTTCAAATCCAGATGAGGGCAAAAACAATTGGAAAAGTGGAGCTCTACAAAAGGCAGTTCCTGGTAATCATCGTAGAAGGTAAATTAAATTTTTACTCCAGTCAAATTAAAAATCTGAGAATGTTTAAGATACAAATAGAAAAGTAGTCTTGCATGACAATTATTTTAGAACAAAAATAATTATTGTGTCAGTTGATTAATTCATGAATCAATGATGGCCAACATGCATTGCAAATAATATAATTCACAAGTATGCAATAATTACTGTAGTGCATTTCTTTGCATTAATTCGTCATTTACCAATCACTCAAATTCTAGAATTATCATGTTTGATCAGTCAAGTTTATATTAAAAACTTTTATTTATGTTTGGCATGTGTATTAAAAACATGAAGCATGTACTAATCTGTCATACATTACATTGTAAAATTTAATTTATCTTCTTACTAGTGGCGAAGTATACTTATTTGGCCGGCGATGACCAAATAAGTATACCACGCTTCGCCACGGCTTCTCACGATATCATTTGCAATACTGACTAGGCTAGAAATGAAATATGCCACCTGCTAAAAAAATAGAAGTCTTGAATCACACGAAAAAGGCGGACGTACATTAGATAATATCTAATGAATATATCTCAAACTTATCATAGTATGATAAGTACAGCGTACAATGCAGAATTTAAGTCTAGTGTAAGTCCGACGTTTTCCAGTGATAATGGACTTCTAAATTTTTATGAAATATGAAACAGCTCCCTGCACTAATAATATCATACAAACATTATGAATTAATTTTATTTATTTGATTATGATGTCTTTTCAATATCGACTGAGTTCTACTTTTATATCATTTCTAAATTACATTTTATGTTTGATCAATTTCGAATATCCATTTTCAGTTGATTTATTTATTGAATTTCTTTGGTTTTTCATTTTATTTAATTTTCAAANGATTGAACTGTTTTGCGTAATGAACAAAGTTGAGATTTCATTTTCAAAGAAGCTTAAAACAAATTATTTTATTACTTTTAATGAATTTTATCATAAATATTGTATAATTATATTATTTTGTATGATATCAGATTGCATTAATGATTTTGATTAATTAATTTTATTTATTTAATTGATGTCGACCTATGAGGTCGGGCTCCGTTGGTAATTTTATGAATCCGATTTCTTTCCTTATTTCCTGTTTTCCTTGAATCTTCTCCTTTTCTTTTCCAGTGGGTATTAAGGGTCATATTTTGATCACATGTCTTTGCTGTATTACAAAAGTGTCTCAATTAACAATTAATGTCAGCCTTCACTAAAAAGTTCGTAAAAAATTCAAACCACAGAAAGTTGAAAAATAAATAAAACGCTTTAACCGGATAACTGGTTTTTTTTATTATAATACTTCAATACTAAATTCTTCACTCTTACAGAAATGAGAGATACTAACAGTAACAATTAAATAATTTTAGTTAATTTCAAAACCTTCCTAATAGAGTGTTCTAATTAGTCCTATTATATTCATTACCAAATTGATTGAAAATTTTTTGTTAACTCATTAACAAAAGCGCCCACTACTAAATATTATTTTAATAAATGTAGCTGAATGTACTGTAGCTTAATCTTATTACATTCATTGCCTCCTACGTGACATATACATACATGTTAGCGTCATGGGAGCTTTCATTTAATGGACCCTACCAAACCAGCCCAAATGAGACCCTTCTAATAAATTTGTCACTGCACAAGGAGAGTAGAAAAAATAATCTAAAAGAAATAATACCGGACTACTTTGCATCGGCAGGACTAGTAAGTGAATGCATACATTAATGCTGTCTATTATAATTTCACCAAAGATTCAAATGAAAGGATTGGTAACCCTTTTCTAGGCTATTGTTTCCTTGTCCTTCCATTATTACTATTTGATTCAGCTGATCTTATTATTCATTGGTGTTTGTTCTCTAGAGTGTTCTTTCTCTCTCTCACCTATATCTGATTGTGTCGCATTCTTCAGCCCACTTCCCAGGATGTCTTATGCAAAACAGTTTCGAACCCTCCTCCTCACACCCTCTTTGTCTCTCTCTTCATCTGCCCTTCTCACCGGGTTTGTTTCTAATTGTTCATCAGCCCCTCGATGTTGGGAATTTCTTAAAGATCGGATTTTTGAGAGGGCGTGATGAGACGGAGAAGGCTTTTGGCCCGGCGCGGCGCGGTGTGAAAGAAAAAAGACTTCACACGGCTCGCAATTAAATTATTTTATTAAGCTACACTGCTCGGTTTAACCGGCTACTCCCCTTCCCCCCTACCCGCCTTCTAATCGGCCTCCCATCTCCTGGATGCAGCGTTGCCCTTGAATCCTCGCACCTTTCATTTGCATACCGGCCAACGAAGAATTTCCGCATCCCTCTAACGTAATTAATACGCACCGTAAAAAGATCGGTCCGATTAAAAATCAGAGAAAGATTCCTTACTCTGATTTCTATCATTTATAACTTCGTTTATTATTCCCTCTTTCACATGGAGCATTATTTTCAAAGTTCAAAGCTTGATTACAATCATGTAAACGGTTTTATCTCAACAAGGTAAAAATGTCTACTTGCCCTATACTTAGTTATCCTTTTAGACTTAGTTCATTCATTTTTTAGTCTCTTTTTGTTTCTTACTTGTTAACTTGTGAATTTTGTACTTTTGAATTTTTGTACGGAAACAGTTTTGGGCTGAAAAGACTGTTGTTTCCATTGTTTCTTGAATTTGATTCTCAGTTTCAAAACAGTTGATTTTAAGCTTTGTGATTTGGTTAATTGTGTGACTTGTTCTACACTTTTCTTTATTAAATTCATCTAGATAAAAAGTGAATATCAACTCTTAACCCTGCTTCCTCTATTTAGTATCAAATTAACTCATGTCAATAGATTTAGTACCAAATGACTGAACAGTACAGTCATGGAAACTGTTCTAAATGAAGAACAAGATATAATCATAATTAATTTGTTTGAGATCTAAACTTTGAACATGTAACATCACTCTTCAAAACAAATCTCTCCCAAGTACCTGAGACGATATCTTGACATTGAATCAATGTTCAACTGCTTCAAATTTAATAACTTAAATAAAAAGGAAAAGACGATAATTAAAGTATTATAATAACTCAAATAACAAGGAAAAGGAGAGAAGTAAGAAGAAACTAATGACGAATTCCTCTGGATGAAAAACAAACAATTCTTGCAATATTTGTACTTCGGAGAGTCTTCTACGAATAACGTATTTCTAGAAAACTCTAATCCGTCGAATTCCGTTCACCGTCATCGAAAACTGATCTACTCTGGTTGCAAGCGAATTGGAAAGTACATTTTACGCTATAAAGAATCTTATGGCCGTATAAAAAAGGTAGGCGATTCCATTAAATAGATTGCGGCTGATGGGAGAGAAATGAAAAAAACCACTTCCTCACACATTCAAAGTGAGTATGAACGTTTTGAAAAAGTAGGAGCTCGTAAACCGTGGTTATGCTCATCCAGGAAGCACTTTACTGCCCTCGTAAATGACTAAATGCTCTTCATTCACGTTTCCAGGCAAATTCAACAGAGTGGTCACACCACTGGAATGGATATCAATGAATACCGTATTCTATTATTCGACTCAGTCCTTACTGTTTGCGAAAAATAATATATGAATGAATATAATCAGGCAGTTGTGTAGAGAATTTCATTCATTATAAACCTGTGAGAGAAACTTAAAATATGTCTTTACTGACTTCAGGTCCCCTTTCCTGCAACGTGACACGTAATCAGGAAGTGGATTCACTGAGAGGTGGATACAAATACCTTCTAAAATAGGACGTTTGTTAAAAATGTAGCATTTTCCCCCAATTTAAGAATTAGCTAAAAAATCAACATTGAAAAAAATATCTTCAGCAATTTGAGTGATTAAATATGACATGAAACCTCTCTGAATAGTATTACCAAACTGTTTAGTTGAGAAAAATTTAGTGATGCTCTGCTCTCATGTGGATCGCTACTTACATAGAGACATAACACAACTATTCACCTTAAAACTCGGGGCTTAATTCTGCTGAAACTACTAGACTTCCATAACTTTCATTGGAAACGACATGAACGCGATTGGTATAATAGAAAACACTTCATGAAATAAGAGTTTAACAAGTGTTTTCTACTATGAAAAGATTCCACAACATCAATATTTGTTCTACAAATTTTATCAATTGGTATAACTCATTTAAAGATTGTTTTTAATACTGAGGAGCATTATAGGTTATTCCGAGACTTGAATAGAGCTCAAAACCACTTTAGTTTATGCTAGTGTTAGCATAAGCATTTAGTTTGGCTGTAGCTCGGCTTTGCTTCAAACGATCAATCCCTTTTTTTATGTAGGAAAGCTGTGATTATGTTTGTTTTTAGATGAGAATAACCTCTGGAGAATCTATTTGATATGAGGCAGGAGGTAGGAGGCGGTGGAGTGAATCTGTTGACCCTCTGTTGTTTCTGTAGGTTGGCGTAGGTAGTAATTTGGTCTGCAAGATGCGTTGTCGAGATTGTTGTTAAGGGGAACGGGGGGTGGTGTTGAAAGGGAAATCTTTTTGTGGGTTTAGCGTAGGAAGACGAGGTAAACGGATGAGGATGACCCTTGTCAGGATTCTCACGGAAGAGGAACCGAATGGGAAGAGTTGAGAGATCCCATTATCTTGCATACGATTACTTTGAAAAATGTGTGTGTGAGAGATTCCAGATGGCCGGTCCTTAGCCTCAGAAAAGCCTACACTCACACCTGGCTCCTAGATTAGTAGTCTGCTTCCTAAACCCCTTCCTTACCAGACATTTTCAAAGTTTTAAACAGGTTCACACACATTGCCTGACCCCGGTGTCCTCTGAAACGTGTGAGCGCTTGTGCGTTGGTGTTGGTTTTTAAAGATCACCGCGGTATAGAACAGGTGGTCGTCAACACTTTTACTCTCACCGGGTCCAAAAAAAGTACTTTGAATATTGGGCTAACCGCAATTTAGAGGTGTCCAACGGATGTAGCTGTGATTTATCTGCTCTTCTTCTAGTCTTCTGTAGGATGCATCTACTTCCTGGACTTGTAATCGAATCCAACTAGAGAATAGGGGGGAATCGAAGATGGTAGACTAGGGAGAAGATCTTGAACTATTTTAGTGGATATTCCAGTTAGATGAAAAAATGTCTGAATAAAAAAAAAAAAGATTTATCTTCTATTCTGGTCTCTCCAATAATTATTATTGTTGTGATTGATATGCCCTTCTGATCATAAAATACTTCTCAATACACCCGCTTTGTTTGCCTGTGAACTTGATTTCAAAATTGTTAGCTTTATTTTTCTTGAGAAGGTCATGAACCTAATGAATTACAAAACGTCCACTCGAGGGGAAGTTTTGGAGGAATCTTACAACACTTCAATCCCCGAGTCCTTGAATAAGGACTTTGTAGGCTTGATTTGAACTTTTTGTCCAAGTATTCCTCAAAAATTGTTGAAAACGCAAAAAAGTAAGGAGAAATGAGGATAATCAGCATTATTTGAGGAGGATTTTTTTGTAGCGATACCATTGGCTGGATTTTTAAACCTTCCTTTTATGACTTTAGTTGAATCTGCATATCAGATTTTAAAGTTTTTAGTGATGTTAGTCTAGCTAAAGCTGAGAAAATGCATTAAAAATGTACTGGTAAAACAATGATATCAGCAGTAGCTTAGGGTCAAAAACTTTTTAACAGTTACTGTAAAAAAGCTTAGCTGGACCTGTTCCATATTTAAACTCTATAAAGCCAAGTTGTTCTTGAAAAATCTGGAGAAACGCATTGAATACGAAAAAACACTTGAAAAATAAAAATCTATGGCTAATTTTGGCAAACATTTTCCCCTCCCCAAGAACTTTAACTTAACATGGATAATTTTTCCAATTACTGAGCACATCGAGGATTACACAGAAACAGATCCAAGCAAGATGAGTGTGAGTAGTATTAACTACTCATCCATGAAATTTAGTTTGAAATAGATGAGAAAGGGACCAAAAAAAAGATGACCACACAGCCTACTCTTAAAAATCTTCAATCAAATAGCTAGTTCGAATATTGTGATACTGTATTAACTTAATTAAATTAATAAAGCATGTATCATAATTCAAAATGTGTGATTTTGTGTTCTCCTTGATTTTGAAGGCAACTTTGAGACTCTTCGATTCAAGAGAATCTTGTATTCGTTTTGTATTCTAATAATCATTTTCATTGAAGTAACAAAAATGATGATCAATTATTATTCAATTAAAATTGAAGAATAGGATAGTGAAACAATATGCTCATATTCTACCTTCTGTCAAGTTGTTTGAGCCTCATCCAGCTCTGTACATCATAAGTACTCGATTTTCATTCACAATTTTATTCATCAAAGTGGTGTTGTGTTTCCAAACAAAGCTGTTATGATTTATATTATTATACTAATCATTTTTTAAAATTTGATAAAAATACGGAAAAGAGTCTTTTCTAGTCACTGAAGAAACTTTTGTTTTAATAACTACTTAAGAATTCATTTCAGCCGCCAGAATAAAACCAACACCGAAGATGATGCCATGAGCATCGAAATTTGAGTTTGTTTTTTCAATATTTATAATGTGGAAGAGACAAAATTGTTATTCTTTTTGACCTATCATGGAGAAGTTCCACATTATCTCTGATGCAATTTTATAAAAGCAGGACATCAATCAGACGAGAAAGCATTTTTACCGCCAAAGGTGACCAAAGTAGAGTAAATGGTTCTCAACTAATTAGCTTGCTGTAAACGTAATCCTTCTAATTACAAATTTTTACTGCATCTTCCATCACTGCTCAAAATAGTCCAAACTCTGATTTAAACTGCTTTAAGATTGAGACCCGATTGGCCTTAGTGGTGAACCGCTCTAGGCTGGTCCTAAAGCAGTTTAAATCTAAGTATAGTACACTCTTCTTATTACCAGGAATGTTAATTTGATGTGATCAAAGCATTTTTTTATCGATATTTTAGCTAAGATATTCTCCAATTTTTGTTTTATAATGTCCTTAAAAGGTACTGATTGAGGGACTAAACTCATCCCTACAATATAATCTATTCATGTTATTATATCCTGAATCTTCATTGAAGGAATTTCATATTCCAAGTAGGTGGAAACGAGAATAGCTACTTGTAAGACCAAAAACAGATTAAGTTTGGCAAGAAGCGACGCAAGAGCGAGAAGTGAAAAGAGAGAAAAAGAGAGAGAATTACGAGATGCTTCAGGAATAATGGCTTTATTTTTGCATATAACAAGTCATTGATTTGCCCCACCCTCCCACTACTAAGCAAGAAGGCTTTTCCCCCCCTCTCCGCGCACTACATCATCCGTGCAGTGTTCGCCCCAAAGAGTCGCATATATAAGGTGAGGGAGGGAAGACCAAAAAGGGGATAACAGCAGGAAGAATAAGAAGAAGTGAGTATAAAAGAGGGAAAAAGAAGGGGAGAAGTAAAGTAATGGCGGACTCTGCGTGGGGATCGATAAGTTCTCGTTTAGTCTCGTAGGATGCGAGAAAAGCCAACCCGAATTATACTGCAAATACTGCGGCTGGCGAGGATTTTCTTTGCTGCCCAAAGAAAGACAACTGAAGCGTTGCATTTGTCTCATGAAATAAGTTTCTCAATACAATGCATTTCGAATAGGGAATAAAACCTGGAAGCAACATCTTTATCGCTATATAGTTTAGAGCTGATCAACATATTACATTGTATTGCTTTTACGTAAAATAACTAATTATTTTCTACAGTTATGATACTGCAAGATGCTTTTATTTGATAGGAGTGAATATTGATATCAAACTTAATATTTTGTTGCAGGCAGATGACGGTACAACCTGATGATATCATTTTACAGACTTCACAGAAAGTTCAACTAATAAAATTACTTGATTTTGACTTAAGTATTATAATTATTATTACTATAAAATATAAATTGTATTATTTTATTCTATTGTTTTTGGTGATTTCTTGTTTTTTGTTTTTTCTACTTTCTTGGATATTCGATGGATTCTAATGGTAATTTATCATTGATAGGTTTATCAATAGATTATCATTGATTACTAGGTAATTCATTATACCATGAATTATAAGTACAAGAAAGCTCTTCACTAGATTCATAATTATAAGATTACAGATTTATTATTCAGTATATCAGTATGTTTAGTTTATTCATCATATTCGATATCCAGTCACTCGAGACTGATCTATCAGGATTAATTTTGTTGATGAGTTTGAATTGAGTGGTAATTTTTTCAAACTATAGATTTGTATTCAGAAAACTCCTAAAATTTCATATCAAAGTCATTTTTTTTGAAAACACATAGTTTAATGCTGTAGGCTATAATGTAGTTGTATACATTCACTTGGTTTCAAAATGTTAGAAAATTACTAGATAATATATTTGAATGTTTTTTGCATTATCCTTTTCAATATGTTGTTCCAGACACAATGTGGATTTAGTCATTATCATTCAAACCAAGTGTAAAAAAAGGTAATAGAAAAATACTGGCATGAAAAATACTGTTTGGATACTTTGGAGTATGAGATAGCTTTGAATTGAGAATTTCCCGAGGAAAATCAAAGACTTTCTCTGTCCTTCGGTCTCTCATCAATGATATCATAAAAGATTCTTTTCAGATCGCATATAATTAATTGAGTGTTAAAGAAATTGTGTAATCTATTTTTAACAATCTCTGTAATGGATTATATTAATAGTGTTAGAAAATTGTAATGATTTTTTTTGTACTCAGAATTAACAATATTTGGAAAGCACTAACCTTGAACTCCATTGGATCTCTCAGAAATACTGTAGCAGGATCAGCTTCGACCAACACGATAGCTCAACTGAGACTTCCAGGATCTGACTGAGATCTGTTTGAGCTCACCCTTCCTTGGCTCTGATTCAACGTTTGTTTCGTTGCTTTTTTCATTATCAGGACCTGATTATATATGCACGCATATTAATGTATAGGTCGCGTAATATGCATAGTCTAGTTTTACAGCGGGTCCCGCCGAACCTCGCCGTGTAGCTCGCGGCTATTGAACATTCAACTTAGTTTGTTATAAGAATAATAATAATCATGAGTAAGGGTTGGTCTTACCTATTTATTAACGACAAAGGGTGGGCCTGATTACTTTGTGAATCGTTTGCATAACAAATTCAACCCTGTTGTTTTTGCACCTCCAGGTAGTGAGAAGGACCCGCTGCTAACCTACTAGACCCTCTATCAATCCATGATTTCAATAAACTTTTGTCTTCAACCTCCCCTGGAGTCTGAGCTTTAAGATAATGTTGTTTTTTTCTTGTGACGAGCACACATCCTTTGCATCGCCTTGACGGATTTCCCATGGTTCTTGCATCTCATTAACGCTGTCTTTTTTTCCTATCCAACACTATTAATATTCGCGCGCTTTGTTTATTCTTTCTTCTTTCCGTTCACCATCCTTCTTCCCTTCAACAGTCGTCTACAAATGTGTCAAGCGAGAAAGAGGGTCCATGTTTTCATTTCTGAATTTTCTACTACACCAGCAGCTCGATACGAATTTATTCTTACATAGATCATTATTATGATCAATATAAATATATTGTGATTAGAAATAAAATTAAAAGAGATCCATTGTATCAATTAATTGGGCGGAAATTGGAAAAAAAATTATTCGGATACAAAGGTTTTTTAAAACTTTTCCTGCGTTCTAAAGTGAGGCTTCACTTGAATAATACTTTTGATAGAAGGAGAATCTTCGAATTCAAAGTAATTATAAAAGTTTATTAATATACAAAATATATGAAATCAGTTCAACAGAATTGATTGAAAATTCTTATCATGATTTCATAAAAATTTTATGAATTGAGTGAATGAGAAGAAATGATTCAAATATTAGAAGAAATAAATATATTATTCATAATTTATTATACAATAATAAAAGAAGAAATATTCATGTCTTTTTCATGACAAGTATGGTGGAAATTCCAAAACGCCAAAGTCTACCAGATTGTCTGCGTGATGAAAATTATTGCACTGTAGTGCTATATTTAGTGGTAGAAGCCACCAATAAAATCCTGACTCTCAGAGACTACTGGTGGATATGTTTCAATCACCCTTCCCTCAACCTGTTAGATTTTGAGAGTTTGGCAATTAGGTGTATAGCTGTTCAATCCTGATACCTATGGCATACAACAATTGCACACCTTCACCAACTAATAGAAACAGGTACATTGGGATTGGGATTGGGGCGGTGAATCGATAGGGTCTCGATAATGGATTCAATTGCTACCTGCTCGCATTGATCCGCATGTCATCGACTCCTGTTGAAGGGCGTAGGATCTGCAATCATCAATGCACCCCTAAAAATAGCCGGGCTACTTGCTCTATACATACAATAATTGACAAAGATTCTGAGAGAACATCTTGTAATAAAGTTGAAAGCAGAACAAGTGGCTTAGTTTTCTAGTTAAAATAATAGTTTTCTAGAAATAATAATAATTTCAAGTATCTAATAACGTTACTCATGAGAGTCTATTCCATTGCAATTTTGATAGTTTTGTAGTTGTATTCTTATGTTGTCTTGCAAATATCATTTCTCTTCCTCTAATAAAGTTGAAAGCAGAACAAGTGGCTTGGTTCTCTAGTTGCATTTATCTTACAAATACCAGTTTTCTTCTTATAATACAGTTAAAAGTAGAATAATTGGCTTAGTCTTCTTGGTGCATTTGTCCTGCAATACCAAGTTTCTTCTTACAATCCAGGCAGAAGCAGAACTAGTTGTTGCGAAGTTGAAAAAGAAATAAATAAGAACTAAATTTTGAATTTAATGCTTGTTTTCCTCATCAAATTAATACTGTGTTAGAGTTTTTTGTTGTGGGAGAAATAGACTATGAACTAGCGAAAAATGGACGGTTTGGGAGTTCTTATTAACATGGAAGTAAATAACAACAGTAGCCTATGCATTTACACCGGCACAATAAATTTGTCATGTAATTTTTCTATCCTCTACGCTAGTCTTTGCTTATAAGGCGAGTCCTAGTTAATGCTGCACAGACAATTTATCAAACAATTTTCTGTATTCCCGATGTTCTCTCAGAATTTTTCAGTCATCAACTATCTATGATAAAAACTAGAGAATTGATTGGATGTCATGAATCCAATCTTTTATCGTATAGAGTTCTTTAAATTTCTGAAAGTTTGTTGCAAAAAGAATACAATTATTTTCTCTGACAGAACAAGGATTTTTCATTCGTACACAAAGTGGAGGATTCTAAATTCTTAGTTTTCTTGTTAGAACTTTTTCTCAACTCAACATTTGAACTCAACTTTATTTAGTTGAGTTTATTTCAACCCAACTTTGAACGTTCTTTGGATGTTTTTTGAATTTTCTAAAACATTGATTTCTATACAAATTTCCACTATTTATTATAACAACGTCAGTTTGTGAAGCAAACATAGATATGTTATTGTTTCATTTGCTGTGAATAAATTCAATAACACGTAACATAGGAGGGTTAAAACTGTACTTCAACAGTCATGTATGATAGATATACATGCAACTAGTCCCCTGTAGGCTGATGTAGAATATTTCAAAATTGCAAATGAGCAAGTTTAATAGCTAGATTGGTGTGTTGACTGTTGTAAGCTTCGAAAATCCTGGATAATGCGCAACATTAAACATGCTCATAATTATTTCTCATTAATTAACAACTAAACAGTACACCAATACAGAGTAAGTTTACTCCAACATGCTCTGTTTATTTATGTACGAGTTTCGAAGGCAGCTGTATTTTGTGCGCTGAGCAGTTCCTGATGGAAATTTGCCATTTTCGAGGATTACTCGTGTAATTTTCAACGCTGAATTTTTCATTAACAGCGCCGTAGAAAGGATGACGGATGTCGGTTTTGGATGAAACATCAGGCCCTAGTAATTAATATCTGTGTAATAATACAGCATTATAAGCTCTGTATGGAGAACATGGTATAGGTAATAACTACTATCATTCCGTTACAGCGCTGCAGTCATCCTTCTCTTCAAATAGATTCCAGCCGTTTTCGATGTGTAAACGGTATGTATTATTTATGTAGAGACTGCTTTTGTACATTTTTTACACTCATCAATGATGTAGAATGAGTATGTAAGTTGAAAAAGCAGCTGTGCTGTCTTTCACCTGCCTCTATTTATACAAACTTAGCCTAAATATTTAATACCAAATTGACTGAGCGAGAAACGTTCATTTCATCGAGACCGCCCTTTTCATTTCCAGCCGTAATTGCACAACCTTGTACAAGACCAGTTTCATCGCCTCAAACGCATCGCAACTTTTTTACACTCTCTCAATTCATCTTGTCTCTTTCTTCAATCATCAAACATTCATTATCATTTATTGTTTGGCGGTCATCTCATATTACACCTGCCAAACTTTACAAGCTCTATTCAAATGAGAAGATAAGAGAGAAAGTGTTTTTGGCTCTCAATATAATATTGGGAAGAATTCGGATCAAACGATCAATCCCACATAATATATGAACTTCAACTTGTAGACTAACGAATAGAAATTTTAGAAATTGTCACTATCAATATTTTTATTGAATTAAAGAGACACCGGTTCCAATTGTCTCTCTTATCAATCTCTGGTTAACCAGATTATTCACTCTGGAGCAATTGACTTACACTTTTTGGCCTCACATTAAAAATGTATACAGCCTGAATGATTGAAATCAATATAGGTGAATACTTTGTTATCCAATACTCTTATCTTCAATGTTTCAACTTCATTTTGACAATCGTTTGGAAAACTGAATTATGATTTCTGAATTCATAGCATTGAGTTCTTGTGAAAATCTATCGTAGATGATCTTTCTAAGATAAGAGCTATTATTTCCACTCCTTAAAAACTCACATTGATTTAATGAATTTAGTTTAGTGGAATCCATAAGAAATTTATCCAGCTGAATAAGCTACGACAAAAGACCAATCACAAAAACATTCTTACATGGAACACATTTTTCCAATCAAAAGTTGAAAATAAAGTAACTATTTTTATATTTCAGCAATAGGTGAGTTTCCAGTCACTCCTATTAGTCTATCACTCCTCACGATTGATAGAAGAAAAACTTTATAGACGTTCTGGAAATGACGTAGCAAATTTAATTTCCTACAATTAAAAAACTAAAAAATCAGTATGAATTTTATAGCATAAATAACAATGGTCGGCACCTGATCGTCAACTGAGTAATTCTATCATATTATAATGGTACAGTTTTCTCTTGATGATTGAGAATACTTGAGAATACATTCGAAAGAATTGAGATACATTCAAAATAGTAGGAGTAATAAGAGAAAGGAATCAAAATAATATAATTAATTCCAATTATTCAAACCAAGACATTGAAAAAATTTGAAACTTCAAATTATATAACCTTATAATGTTAGGAAATATCTCGATGTATTCCATATTTTTATTCTGTCTTCTCGATCAACTTATATCGATCTTTGTCTAACCAGTCTACAAGATGTCTTTGTCTAACAAGTCTTTGTCTAACCTGATCTAATCTAATCTGTCTAATCTGATCTTTGTCTAACCAGTATAGGCCTACTTTGTCTAAGAAGAAAGTCTTTGGCTGACCAAATTATTCGAACTTGTATTTTTAAGAAATATCACGATTTATCCCGCTTTTTTTATTCTGCCCCCTCAAGCATAAACTTGCATCGATCTGAGTAAGAACGTCTTCTGCCTACAACTGTGTCGAAGCGTGGTTGGTTGCTTAGCCATGATTTCTAAGCCATTAGCCCCACCAACCGTGGCAGCCCTAATGAACTGACAGGGAAGTAAGGAGTTGAGTCTTATCCTAATTTATGTAGTGTGCCGACTCGAGCTTCTTCTAATTCAGCCGTAAATTGTCCTATTAACTTAACTCACTGTGTTAACCCAAGATCCTTGATTCAACGCATTAGGCCTCACCAGCTTAAAAGCCTTCTGTGTGAACCGACTTTAAGGTTGAAAGCACGCTGAAATGAGACTAAACAAGTTTCCATGAGACGGAATATACAAAGATGGAGAACTGACGGAGTATTAAAATATATAAAATTGACTAATGACTGTAAAACTATAAGTAATAGATTGTAGATTGTAGAACGACTAATAGACGTGTAAAGTGGAATATAATTCCAACACCTTTGGAATATGAATTTATAAATAAATAAATAAATAGATTGTCAGAAAGAAACTGGCATTTTTGGATGATGACATAATAAAGTAAAGTTACAAGTTGAAGTTGTAAGAGAATCTGTATTGCATGATTTACGAAAAATATCTGCAATGATCTATGAAGCTTACAATAATCTTCAAAGAGAATCTGGAGGAATTTCCGTTTTATTGTGAAAAAAATCACTCAACTAATGTTCAAACGGATCAGACTGGATGTGATTCCTCATCCAGTTATCCTTAATGAATAATTATGTATTCTAACTATGATACAGGATAACTATGAAATTACTGAATAACAATACTCTGCATAAATATCGTTAGTTATGTGCATTGAGAGTTTGTCGATTGTTGATACACTGCGAAAAAATTATCATTATTTCATTCACAAACAATGAACTACATTATTTAGAGATACAGTACTAGTTTTTATCGAAGATAAGGTATAATAATATGAACCCCAGTACATGATCTACATAAAGGTGGATATCAAATATCTTAGAAATGGATTAGAAACGAGCGTTGATCATTGCACGTTTAAGATTTTTTCCACTATTATGTGATTAACTGTATAAGACTTGTCCAAGTCATAGGTTTACTGCCTAGAAATTAGCTCTTTTACAAATATATCTAAACTTAGTTCAATTTCTATTTTAATGCCAAGATCTGATAACAGCCATCTCTCTACGACCATTTCTATCTCTTCTTTGCTTTCTATTTGAATGTTATAGTAGTTATAGGTTTATCTACATCTACGTAAATTATCATGCAACACCATTCTCGAAGCTTCTCGAATGCTTCTACGGAAGGCATCATCTAAGTTTTATGAAACTTATGCAAGGCTTCTTTTTTATAAAACTCAAACTATAGATAGTGAAATATAAATTTTGAAATGATAAAGTATAAATTTTTGTCGTTGTCAATTTTCACTCGACATATTATAAAAATATTTTCATTTAGTTTTTACACTTGTTTAAATCTATTTTAAAGGACACACATAGATTGGAGATCACAAGCTATCGAAAAACAATGGGAATCGTTCTTGAAGTGGGTGGAGAAAATACAACAAAATTTATCCATATTATTCATGCTACATCAACTTATTGAAATGTTTATATTATTTATCAAATTTGAGTGGAAGGCAAATAAAAATACTATAATTATTATTTTCCTAAAATCTTACAAGACTTTATTAGCTTTTCATCTATGATGTGAAACAGGGCTGGTGCTGCCATCTGTGAGAAAGCTGTAGAACTAACAGTCAGTCGAAACTCTCACGCTTCTATTAGCAGTACTGGGTTCCGTTCATTCATAATTACAATAAAAAAGGTTTTTGAGAATAGATATATTTCTCTTTGGGTGTAAACTCAATAATTATTCGTGAAAAATCTTCCTTCTGATAAAAAAATTATATTTCATTCGAAATAATCCAATTTCATTTAGTAACAGTGAGTTTCTAAGTTACGGTGTTCAGGATCGAGTTTTTGGCGGTGATCATCTAAGTACAGCACGAAAATGAGTAGGCTAAAGTTGAAATTCGGTTTGAGAAGTTGACAAACCCTTCAATCTAGTTATCAGACTTCTTGCATGATAATTTAAAATTATTATTATATATTTTTTTATAGTTACTTTGAAAGTCCCAAACTATTAAAAGCTTAACTATTATAAGCCACAATACAAGATTATTTTTGAATTAATAATAACATATCAAATTCAGTTCGATTGATGTACTATAAATGTAGGCCTAATGCTTGTTTTAAATTTTTCTTTCAATATTAGATTAGAATTAAACAGTTTTATTCTACTCAAAAAAGAGTTCAATGATGAATTATTGGCTAACTTGAAAAACTACAAATGAATAATTTTCTCATGCTGTAAAAACAATTTGGATACAAGCAAATATTGACACCAGTAGTGGCAAAGAATGTTATTCTCAGTAGCTTCTGATTAAATGTTGAGTTTGATTCAATTTTTTCGAAGAGAGAAAACATGATTATCTCTCATTTCAACTCAAGGCTCGCAAGGTAGGTTATTAGTAATTTTACTCAACTAGCGTCGTGAGATAATCTTGTATCTACAGGGCAGTGGAAAACTTCGAAGGGAATGTGTTACCGTATTTCAATAGATTTGGCCAATATTTTTAATGGTATTATACGATTGTAATCTGTTGTCTAGTACAATCTTGACTGCATTCACCTAGTTTTTTAAACACAGTTTTTACATTCTATTCATCATTAATTTTATTTAGACAAATCACCCCAGAGAAGCAATAGATTAGTGTTAGATGTGCGCGGATGACCCTGTCATTGTCTTAAAGCTAGAATAAATTTATTGGTAGCCTACTTATTTTTAGAAGAGATAGAAATAAGAGTACTTGTGTAATGTTGATGTAGTGCTACCTGTATTCAAATAGTATAATTATTGAACCTTGTATGAACACTAGACCTAGAAATCATATCTTTCGCGTTACCCACCTTATGCCACCCTTCCTTTACAAACCCTTCTCTTCTATAATAATTTATGCAAACAGGCATTCATGCATCTTGTCTGTTTGCTGCTGCCACCTAGCAGCTAAGCTTGGAACTTTTTGAAGCTTTTAGGGGATGCTCAAACAGCTAGAGAAAGTATCGATACTACAGTACTGCCTGTAAGTTGCCACTGGATTTTTGCAATCATGAATCATAAATAACGGATTCAATTATTAAATTATTTAAAAAATATATATTACTTTTGACCACAATTATTATAATGTGTATGGCGGACTGCATTGCATACTCAGTCAGAATCGAATAATCTTTCTATGTGCTTTCTTTCATAAAAATTACAGTGGTACCATAGCCTCCTCTAAACTACAATTTAGAGGGGGCTATGTAATTTAGAGGGGGCTATGGTAGTACTCTACCAGAGACACCATTGTATAATATGGTTACTCTATGGTAGTACGGTACTGTTATCAATTTACATAGTCTGAGATCACTATTGTTTATTAAGAAACACTTGCTATTTTAGTAGTCCAGTCAACATAAATAATAGTGCTTGCAAAATCTATTGTAGTTAAGTTATAGTTCTTAAACTTGTTGTTTGGAAACGTATTTCATGTAGTTTGTGACTTTAAAAATGTTGAAATTGTACAAATTTCTCAGCAATTCACAATTCGCAAACTAGCATTCACACTCGTAATAATTCATAGATTTAAGAATGTAATTATGACAGAGGAAGCAGGAATTCTGTTCTGTAATTTGCGGTTAAATCAATTTGGTATCACTAAGGTCACAGACAACATAGTTATAGTTAGTCTAGTTAGTGTATAGTGTATATTATAGTTAGTGTATAGTGTATATTATAGTTAGTGTATAGTTAGTCTATGCTAAGGTCTTTCGAGATAGAAATTTTGGTAAACATAAAGTAGTCCTGTGTTCAATATTGTGGGTACAGGTCAAAGTTTTATTTTTTAAGAAATGTCCTTGTTTACAATCGAATTTGATGTATGATATGTGAATGAGAGCCGCCTTGATGAACTAGAAAGATAGGTAGGCTACAGTAAAATAGGATCTTACAAAAATTGTTGGGTCCTGCACTGCAGAGATTTCTACAAAAGTTGAAGGCGTCCTTCCTTGAAGAATCATTTTTCTTGCTCCTCTAAAAAAGATTGAAAGTCATGAAAAAAGACAAGGTAATGGCCGAAGAAAACCTTAGAGATAATATTGAACTCCTGTCCATGGCGAAGCGTGGTATACTAAACCGGTCATCGCCGGATATATTTCCTATAAGACATATACCCGGCGATGACCGGTTAAGTATACCACGCTTCACCACGGCTCCTGATCCAAATAAAAATGTGGAAAAATAAAGAGACCATAAGCCATTTAGGCTCTTATAAACTCAATTTGTTACAGTATAATCAACTACTAATTTCTGTCACATAATATTTTTTTGCATCACAATTAACAAATCGTATTCGAATTGAAAGGTGTAGGTAGAGATCATTGGTAATGCATATTAGATGTGATTTGTAAAGCACTTTTAAAGGCCCCGTGAGATTTCAAGTTGAAAGTTGTTAAGAAACGAAATTTCCTACATTTTTTTTTAAAGTCAAACTATACATTTAAATTTCAATACCTTGATCGATATTAGCTGTAAAATCTTACTCCTAATTATTTTAAAACTTTGATGCGTTGTTACTTCCATAATTTGATGTGGTGAGTGAGGGTGTGGGGTTCTGTATCCTCTTCGGATACAGTACTCCAAAGGCAATTGTGCGGTGCTCCGCACCCACACAATTTTTCTGGTGGGTGCTTGGGCCCCTGAGCACCCACGGAGTCGGCGCCCCTGGTGAAGTGCGTTGTATAAACGTTGTGGTTGTAGGAGCAGTTATCACATCCGTTTACAGTGAAGAATACCATGAGTCGTTCGTTCGTTTCGTTTCCGTGATATTATCGATGATCATCTATTTCGATGAGTGATACTAAGAATCTTCTCCTTCTGTTACTTATAAAAAAAGGAAGCAGAGAAAGAGAAAAATGCATGTAACTTATTCTTTGTGCAAGAGAATCAAAAGTGTTATATTACACATTGTTTGATGAACTCAGTGCGGACAATACCAAATTTTTCAATTACTTGCAAATGTCCAAATTCAGTTTCTCTCAGTTGTTAGGCCTCATAAAGGATGAAATAAGTGGAAATCTTACTGCAACTCATACTGTGGCTACGTGAGACTGGCGACCTACAACTGTAATAAGCTCCCGTATGCTTCCGTTTGCTACAATGTAGCGTCGCCAGTATGGGTAGCCAGTGGCGAACGGAGTGGCGACGGAGCTCGGTAGCCAGTCAGTGTGTGGCTACCTCGCTGGCTACCCTCGTGTAATAACATCCATAACATCCACATAAGAATCAATGACCCATGACAAGCTAGGCAGCCAGTTGGGTCGCTGGCGACAGTAGCTGGCTACCTCGTGAAATAAGGACCCAAGATCACGATTGTATCATAATAGACCTAGCTAATATTGTACCTGACTCCCGGGGCCGTATTTGAAAGCAAACAGATATCCACTCTGAAAGATGTCTAGTACAGGACGACAAGACTGAGCATTGAAAGCCTACAACACAACATTCAAAGATTCGTCTGATTGGACAATAAGCTGAACAGACGCCATTTTACGAGTTCGACCAATCAGAAGCAAGCAGCTCGTAAACGTCAGATGTCATGTCACGTTTTCGTACAGCAGGCTCCTGATTGGTTAAAATCGTGGAATGGCGTTTGTTCAACCCATTGGCCAATCAGACGGCTCGATGAATTTGCAGGCGTGATTCTTTACAACAGCATTGCCATTCCCTCCTCCAATAGTTTTTTTAAGTAAGTTCCACCTTTCTCGACTTTTTGTCATGATGATATTTTTATGCATTCCACATTTCATATACAAGCTCATTGTTGAGCATTGATTATGTATGTATCGAATATTCAAAATACTGTATCTAATTCTCATTTGAATTTCAAATTTTAAAATTTAATATGAAAAGTGATATAATTATTGTCATAACACAAATGAAATAATTTGATGATGAATTAAATATTTAATTTTTAGTAATTATTTAACTAGGCCTATCAAAAATGTGGCTGTGTTTGATCGCTCGGTGAAAGCGGTTGCTGAGTGATCATAAGGTCAAGTCACGAACACTCAAGGCCGCTCTTGTATGGGTGACCGACACAAAAATAAGAAGTGGTGGAATCTATTCGTAGGGGTCTCCCCACCGATATAAAACAATGCAAATATTATAATATTTGAAAATATATACAAAAAGTGCATTCAATTTATAATAGATCAAAGTTTAGATGGTGATAGAGATCTTGCTGTATTTTCTCTGCTTCGCCTAGTGAAATGCACACGAATCACATACTATACTAGGTTACATTGAGATAAAAAATTGACGAATGTATTACTGTAGTTTGATGTTTTAATGCAGATTAATAAAAAGTTCATTTTTTTAGAAATAGAACCATATTTTTCACATCATTTGATTAAATAGATGGAAAGTTAAACCAGATGAACCAACAATTGTCTGGGGTGGTCTTATAATATTATGAAAATTGTTTATCTCTAAGAACCACTCCAGTTCATTGTTATTTATGTTTCCGTTTAGTTTTATATTAACTGATTCTACTTATGTCATGATACTAGTGAAATATGAATACATTTATTTTCATCACGTTAGCTATTGCTGATTAGTCCTGGAATCCACATGAATTGAAAGCCATCAATTGCTCTAAGAGACCGCTCACTTCTATGCCTTTTATTGTGCTGTATTTTTCATTCGAAAAAGAATTATTTCCTAGGCATCTAATTTTTTATAAGAGAATAAAATAAAATTTAACTCCCTCTAAAATTATTTAAAATTTATTCTTATGATTGATTGAAGCGTGGGCTGAAAGAATTTTGATAATTTACCCATGACACATGTGTTACGCATGACATCTGCCCTTTTTCAATATTTCATAAGCTCTCAATGCTTTCTTCCAGCTTCAAAATAAAAATTTTGGCGAATAAATTGACTAGATCAAAATTGATGACATCAACTTTGAAATCCCCTCCACCTACGAGAACACATCGAATAAGAAACTTTTGAAGACAAAAGATTTGGAAACATTGCGAAGAGCTCAGATCTTGAACCATGACTAGATTACTGGTATCCTACAGCTAAAATAACCTTGCAAATTTTAGGTGACGCAGCTTTTTATCTATTCAACTCTTTTATAGACCAGTCAAATGATAGTTTCGACAGGAAAGTGTAGTAAAAGCTTTTTCTCTACAATCTCATACATATTCAAGGGCGCTGAATTGATATGTGTAGATTTTCCGTATTTTTCCATGGCTCTGTAAATTTCCACTGGTTTTTAGCTCTGTGTAATTCCCCGTCTTTCTACATCATCAGCATTGCCACTCCCACTTTTCTTCGTTCTTGGGTTTTCAGTCCAGTTATTCTGCTTTAAATTTTCTCTACAATTTCCACGAATTTAAATTACACATTCTGATTTGTAATCTAAAAAATATACAGTAATTATCGAATTTTTGTTTTATCTCAAGATTTGTAGTCGTAATAATAATCTATTATTAAATAATCAGGGATGAAATTTCAATACTGTATTTAGATCGAATAAGCATTAAAAAATAGAAAATTTATACCGTCACAAACACAATACATGAATTGATGAGCTAAGGACTATGAATGAGCTACCGTTAGCTATGAGCTAACTGTTAACATCAGTTCTCTTTTATAAAAGTTATAATTTTACAATCCTTGAAGGGTTGTTTTTGCCTCCTTCTACTAAAAACAACCTAAATTCAGGGCGGCAAAGAGGCAAAGTAAGTATTCTGATAGAGAATGATCCCAGTAACAATATTCCTGTAACAAATAGAATTACGTTGAAATTTGTATTGGAGGTTGTAACCAAAAAGAGGGGCTTTTTGAAATGCAAGGTAATTTACTAATAACTGTGGCTCAAATATTACATGAGATAGGAAACTTACATGACTCACAATGTCTAGTTTACGATAGGCTGCATTCTGTATAATTATGTAGGCCCACTTCATGATTTTCGATTCTAATTTTTTAATCGAGTGGAAGACCTTAGTAGCCTTTCTTCGTCAAAATTAGGCTTAATTATTGGCTCTATATTAGTTTTAATCTTATAATTAATAAATTGATTTAGCTTTTTTATTTTGGAAAGGGCCAACACATATTATTTTGCGTGGGCCCGAAATTTGTAGATCCGGCACTGGATACGCTATAGATTTTTGGTTTTCTGAGTATCTGACATATGAGTTTGATTGACCTTGGAAGGTCAGTGTCATCGCTGGCACCAGTCCAAGGTAAATGGAGGGTGCATGAGCAAGGACGCCTCAATTTTATGCAGTTGTTGTCACAAGTATGACGTTGTTACGTATTCAATTAATTAGAAGCGACATTCTGGTCGGGTGAGTGGGTGGCGAGGGGTGGAGAAAGTTGAGGGTGGCACTCGAGCCCCTTGCGGAGGCCACCCCCTCCGCCGTTACCATGGCAACCGAATATGGCTGCCAATCATAAGCCTCACCAGATACACGTCTCTCTTCAGCCATTTCTTTTTTAGCAGGAGAGTTTTCGCAGATTATGTTTGCGAAAGAAAATAGCGGAGGAAAGAATTGTGAGTCCCCATCCCCCAAACCAACCCCTTGACAACGTCTAGCTCAAGAATTTGTTGTTGCGGCTGTTTAGATTGATTTACTTTTCTGCTCTTTTCAAAAATTCCCCAATAATTGCGCGCTACAAGCGCAAAACAATTTTCTGGAAATACTTCATCAAGCCCACTTCATAGTAAAGTTGGTTGAATGCTGGTGCCTCAGCTTCTTTTACAGTCCCCTTCCAGCTATAAAAGCCAACTTGTTAACGAATTATTTTCTGCTCCAAAGGAAATAATCTTTTGTTCCGTTCTGATTTTTTCCCGATTATTAGTAAAGTTGCAGCGAATTCTTTATTTTTTCCGTTTTGTAAGAGCAGTTGAATTTCATCTCTCTCGTTATTGTATCGACATGGTAGCATGGAAAATATTTGCCATCAATCGAGTTATATACAAAGTAGGATACAGTGATGCCGAGGGGGGGCAAACTGCCCCGGGCCTCAGAAGAAAGGGGGCCACATCTGTAGAAAAAAAATATTTTTTGTAGATAAGTTAGAAAATAAATATAGAGGAATTATAAATAACTTCACAATTTTATAGGGGGATTTCAATGGAAGTATAGCGATTTGTGACTTTGCTTTAGGGATAAAAATTGGTTATAATTTGTCATGTATCGTTCCTGTAATTGATTTGCACAAGCTATGCAAAGTATACAGACAGGCATATGCACATGACTGTCATGGATTTTAGTAAGGTAAATTTCGTGTAAAACAAGAAGTTGAGCCAGTTAAAGGACAAAGCTATCTTATCTTTATTACCAGGGGGGGGCCTAACATTCAAATTCTGCCCTGGTCCACAAAAAGTCTGTCGGCGGCCCTGGTAGGATAAACTGTAATTAGAAAAGTAGGATAGGGTGATTTCGCTTCTACTGAATACTTGAGAACTGTTTTCTAAAGTTTCTCCACACAGAAAAAAATCAAAAAGTTACTAGAATATAATAATTCCAAATAAATTTTCTGCTTTCCCCATTCATTTTCACCAGTTCCATCGAATTCCAATACAACATCCACTCTAGCTACTGCTGGTATTGCAATACTATAATACACTTTCATACGGCTGATGATGGATGATCTAAATAGATTTATTAAAGAAGTAGAAAACTAACAAAAGCAAAATAGAGTTATATTTATCAATATTGTGAATTTATCAAATTTATTCTTAAAGAGAATTATTAATATTTTTGGAATTTTGTACTAAGATGATTTGTAGATACTGGAATATGGTTTAAGAATGAAAAGGATTCACCTTTTCTCTTATTATCTTTTCATCCTCAATCCAAGTGGAAATAATATTCCTATTAGGAATAAGTCATCAATTTTTTTCAGAAAGATAAGACTCTTATATATTATGTCGTATGTGAGAGTGTGAGATAATCTTTAGTCAGTAGGATAATCTTTCCATGAAATGTTAAAGTAAATGATTTTTTCTAATGGAACCACGAGTGGAAATATGCTCTTTTCGGACCAACAATAACAGTTGAGAAATAAAATATTGACATTTTAATTGACTTATCTGATCTCGTAGAATGATGGTTGATTGATTTTGTACTAAAGCACTATTTGTTATGAGAGTAATCTCATCACTTTTATGATTCTAATCTATGGAAATACTCTGGAATATTCTTAGTTTACGTATTCATTGCTAAGGCACTACTTACGTCATGTTGATACTCAAGTAGCGGATAATCAGCGACTCTAATAACAGGAAGTGTTTTTAAATGATGATGCTCAGACGAGACAGTTCCAGACTTCAGAAACTTTATAATATCAGTGTGGACATTTGATGTCACACTTTGGATAGCTCGGTCGAATCCAGCCATACTTTTGCCAATTCTCATAAGATTGCATTGAAATGATACGCAAATCATAATAATCATGTTATGTTGAGTGATACATTTCCAGCCTACAATATTTGCCTTTGCCAATGTTAGTTTTTCATAATTTCAAGTTTTTAAAGCAATACCAAGCGTTAACTATTTTCAATGTTAGAAAAGTTATTTTTTATGTTATTTCTCTTGAAAAATAGGTTTGATGAATGAGTGAATGGGTTCATGTTTACCTGTAGTCTAATATCAAAATTCAAAAATTTGGCAAAAGTATAGCGGCGGCGGGGAAAAATGATCTCCACATACTGTTATGGAGTGCTTCACACAAATGGCCACACTGTTAGAAAGTCTATTATAAAGTCTCTGTATTCCAGACTAGTCAGAGCGTCATCATTTAAAACAGATTTTTGTTCTCCGAGTGGCTGAGTATCCGCGATTTAAGTATCCACTTGAGAATAGTGCCTGAGATATTGTGTATCTATAGCCTACTGTATATATTATCTACAGTATGTTTCAAATTCTAATATGATAAATCGATAAATAAGAAAAATAAGAAACATCTGAACTCCCATTTTCAATCTTATAAAAACATTTTATCTTCAATTTTCATTGTTTAATTCATCTCAATCATTTCATTTGGCAAACTGATATTGATTTTCATTGTATAACATAGGAACCTGCTGTAAAACTTTATCAGCTTAAGAAGGTCCATTCTTGTAATGTTTTATTCATACAATAAAAATATTGATTGACTGTGATTTTTCATTTAATAATCTTCTCACTTATTCAGTTTATTTCCGAATCCGGATGAGAAGGATTGAGTATAGGTGAGAGATTCCATTCAGGGACTGCAACAAAAAAAAATCAATTTACTAAAATTACAGAAATATACTAAAAAAATATCAATTTACGTAAAATTACGGAAGAAATCTACCTCTGAGCTCAAGCTCAATATGCTGGAAGTAGCTTCAAGAAGATGTTTCTTTATAGTTTCTTCGAATAAAGTAATGCAATACATTACGATATAATACCACTGAATACATAATGATGATACGTAACCGTGTTATTTCATAGTGCTTCAATGTTTTCCTTTATTTCGATAAAAAAGACAGAATTCCATTACTCGTCTTCTCCAAAAGTAATCTCAAAACAAAATTCAACCAATATATAGGTCTCTATAAGGCCTATCGATTGGTATATAATTATAACTCGGCTCAATTATAAGAAATTTTTCCCAAGATCTAATCGCGCAAGTCCTGAATTGCTAATAAATACTGGGTATCAATCCATGCGCGGGGAAAGAGCTCATAAAACAATTGCAATTTACAATAAACTTACTAGGAAAATACAATCTAAATAATAATATGATCTAACTTCCCATTCTTTTCTATGGAATAAAAAAAACTTTAAATTGAAAAGCTGATTTTTAACCCACCCAGACAGTTGACATGCACTATTAAGTCTTGCTATGCATTTTGTACAAGTTGTTTGTACGCATGATCAAAGTTTTCATGCAATTCATCAATATTATTGGAATAGATTTATATTGGATATATAACTTTAAACTTGCTCAAACACATGCAAATTGCGCGGCTTTTCAGATAATAGTAGGGCATGTTTAGTGTGTGGGCAGTTTGAAAGTAATCTATTCTATTCGAAACTAATTCATTTTATAGAATTGGATGGTGAATTGGATCATTTAATGCTCTCGTTTTACCTTAGTAATTGAGTTGCTAACCTTGAGCTCTTATTTACTACTTAGCAAGCTGTGCATGTCTAGAGTATGGGCAGCTTAGAGAGGTCTAGAGTTCAATGTTCTTTGAAAGCAGTTTTATAAAATATTCAACAGTGTACTATCGATCTGAGTTTAGCAAATTCAAAATAGTTTATCCTTGATAGTGCATTAGAGAATCACTTAGAAATAGCTAATGTAGAAGGTGAAAGATTTGTTAGACATAATAAAATATGATATACAGTCCATTCTGTAAATGAATTTTCTCAACAAATAGCCTATATCAAGAGGGCTACAAAAATCAGCTAATTCGTTTTTTTTCAAGCTGTCTAATTATAATTATTGTAATGTTTTATACGTGCAATAAAAATATTGATTTTTCATTTATTAAATATAACAAAATTCAAACAATTCTAGGGATTTGTTTTGTGGATTGGTGTTTGGCATCTTCATCTTAGAAATTCAAAATTTTGGGGTTATTGATTTTTGGCCTAAGATGATCTGTAATACTTTAATACGTATTTTAATCAGAGAAAAAACAGATTGTTTGATTAAAATTTGTGATTAAAACAGTTTTTGTCAATTCCTATTGGTTTTTCCTCACATTGAGGAATATGCCTACAATATTATCTACAAAATCTTTTCCTTCTCATTTTTTCCATTTAATGGAAGAAAAATTAGAAGGAATACCTCTTCCCTAATCATAATGTTCAGTTTGACAGTTTCTAAGTTATACATTACTCAGTTGTAAATTTTTCGTTGTTCAATAGTAAGTTTCACATGAACTTTTGCATAGAAATCAGAAATATAATAAATTGTGAACGAGATCTATTTTGAGGGTGTTTGAATCCGAAACAAGCAGAGTTGATGGATATGACTGGGAGCAGCTAATTAATAAACTGAAATAATTAATTGAAATGTTAAGTAAAAATAGTTGACGATTCAAATGAGAGCAAATAAATTAAAGTAGAGTCGATAAATTTTTGTGATCAACCATGATAGTACTACGAGCAAGTAATAATACTTTCAATTTTCTGAAAAAAGTCAAAAATGCATTTTCAGCTAAAACATAATAATCATGTTCAAGCCACACATGATTTGCGAAATTACTTGATTGTAATAATTCAAATTGATGAATAAAAAAAAGCTGATTGGAATGGAATAATGAATTAAATTCAAAAATTGAAGTGACTGAATTCTTGACCTAGCCAAGAACAAGCTGGTTAGACAGGATACGCTTGGACCTAATAGGGAGAAGCAGCCCCAGATATATATAGATATGCCACCGTTTGTTAGGAATTCGAAGGAGGACATTAACGACAACCTCTTCTTCTAATGTTTCATTTCTCTTCTCACGGAGCTTGTTACAGTTGAGCAGATGAAAAAACAAGGAGAATTGTGAGAAAGGTTAGTCAACTATGCAAATTGGGCCGCGCCTTACATTAATGGTATGCGAGGTCTAAGGTCACCACCCTTCTTTTAATTTGGGTGGGCCGTAATTATCCGCCGAAACAGAGCCGTGCACCACCAGAAAGAAGAAACAGCCCTTTCAAAGGGTTGAAATAAAAGGGTTGCTCCGTTTAAACAAAACTTGTGCAGTCGAGCGTGCGGTAAAAAATTAATTTGCCTAAAGACGGCTAGCCGCCTATGTGGCCCTTTCATCAGAAAACAATTTTTTTCTTGAAATCCAAGGAAGAATTAATCGCGAACCGGCTTTCATTGAAATTGTTTATCACGATCAAACCCTTGTTTCACATTCGCTTTCCTCGTCCATCATCAATACATCCTTTTCTGGCTTCGTATTGTCAACCGACATTCTATAAGTTCTAGCATTTCTTATTGTCTTATCTAAAACAATGACTTGCCTCTCTTCTCACGATCCAGTACCAGGAACCGGTTCCATCAAGGGGCAAACTGGATCAGGGTTTCATATCCGGTTTCATGTGAGTTTGGGGAAATAGTTTCATCCCCTCATGTCTTTTTCCACAAAAAAATAGCATAAACTATACCAGCTAAGTAGAATGAGTAAACCTAAACGTCTCTTCCTGTTGTTGATGATGACAATTATTATTATTATGAAAATTTATTACACATTTATTTGTGTCTGGATTTAAAAACCTTTTTCTACACTACATAGGCTTGAAGTTTTTAAAACTTGATTGCATTTGTTTATTGCAATAATGTTAGATGATTTTGTCCTTGAAAGCAAATGAGCTTGGATAAAGTTCGAACAGGACTTGAGATTGCATTTTTTAAGTCTTTCAATTCTTATTTGGTATTTTTTCAAACCGCAATAAAATTATCTCAAGGAATAAAATTATAGTAACTGTACCTACTATTTTCAGCGAGAAATACGTCATCTTCTCGCTATCTTTTTCTTTTTGCTTGACGGGAGTTCATATCGTTTTGATTAAAAGTTCATTTATACCGGGAAAACGAAACCATTGAAACCTTTTTTCCGAGTGAAAATTATGATTAGCGATATTTGTTTGTTGTCATAACGTGAGATTTGCTGTAAAGTTCCTGGGTATCAGGATAAATCTCAATGAGTTGACAATTATATGATTCACCTTAATTTTTTCCAAAGCTGATTTTATAAATGAATGAATACTGAACAATATGTAGCATCTTCAAATCTATTTAGGACGTTCATACTTGAATTCATGGGAAATGAAATTTTGGCATAATTTTCTAAAAGTTTTGTCCACACTTGTAATAATTTTAGTATAGCAATTTATGTTTTTTCTAGAGTACTGAGCTCGAAATTATTATTCATCTATATGAAAATTTCAAACAACGGTAATAATTATCCGGTTGCTTGAAGATCACATTATCAAAAAAGACGGAATACGGTAGGGTGGCTTAAGATCCAGGGAGCGGTGGAAAAAGTTTGGTGGGAGAAAGAAGAGAACTGATTAGAGTTTTTCATGAAGGAAAAGAAGTGAGACAAAATTGGAAAGACGAGAAGAATAAGCGTAATGAAATTGTTGCTCGAAGATTCTGGCTGAGACTTAATCACGATGCGGGGGGCAGGAGGCACCTCCGCTCGTGAATACCCTTCGGCTGTAAGTTGATGTGTAAGAAAAAATGTAATCTGAAGGGGAACGATTCACTTTTCGAGGGTTCCCAGCCATTTTGTCGCTCAGGCACCCACCCACACCCAATTGAGTCAGTTTGGGGCGTTCACTCCCAATCATAGGTTTTGCAAAAGCCCCTACAAAAAGCAATACTTTGTTAGAAGGGAGTCGATGATTCATCATTCCATTTGACCCCCTCTCCACTTGTTCAACTTCCATTTTCCTCAGTTTACTTTACTTTTAATAATTTGAGAAGCTCTTGATTATAAGAACTTCTCAGTTATTGAATGCTGTTGTTAGTGAGTCACAAAGCTCAATTACTGAGTATTCAAAAGTCAAAGATGTGAAGAAAGCGAAGCCAAATAATATTCACTAGCATGTATTTTCTTCGTCATTGTACATTGCAACTTCAGAATGGAGTATATAAATTATAGTTGAAACCTCTTATACAGGGTGTTTCAGGAGGAATCTGCCAAACTTCTCGTACTGATTCCTGAGACCAAAATAATGAAAAAGTTCCATTAAACATGGGTCCTAAAATGCTTCCTTTCCCCTCTAGACGCCATTTTGTTTTTTTCACTTATTATTTTTTTCTAAATAATGGTTAAACATATGACATTGAAACTTTGCACCAATTTTTATGACAACTAGACAAAGCTACAGAAAAATTATGACAATTTTTCAAATTCATAAAACAAAATGGCAGCCATTTGAAATTCTGTTTCTTAGATAACTCGAAAACCGTTGATATTACAGAAATACACAAAATAATATTAAACAATCATAATATTGAATAATACTGCTGATGCTGCATTATTTACCCTCAGACGATAGAAGTCATCTTCTCAGAAAATTTTGAGTTATAATATTGTAATTCACCGTTTCTCTGTTCAAGTATGTAGGTAGGATAGGCCTACGATAGTGATTTGGCTATACTTTTTTGACTATTTACGGAACTGAATAAATCTCCTAACTATGAATATTGTCATTGATTGTATTCTTCTAGAATCTAGATGGATTGATTCAAATCAGGGTTATGACATCAAGAATGATCTTTATTTTTAGCTATTACGATCATTGATAAAATATTCATCACAGCCTTTATTATACTTTTATCGTATCTATGAATATTGGTTTTTTTAATATCTTTAAAATTGTCATTGATTGTACTTTTATGGTTGAATTTATTCATTTCAAGTTTGTAGCTTTAAGAATATTTTATTTCTTTATTCTTTATTTCAAATATTTTCATTTTTTAAATACATTTTTTTGCGAATTAATTTTTTATAAAGAATATTTCTCATTTTCACTTATTTATTTCCATCATTCATAAAATATTTATCCTAGTATTTATCTTGATAACGGTGCAATTAACATCCAATTAACATGCAATCCAGTCTTTCATAAATGACATGGCATTCTATTTTCCGGTGCCGTAATTTGAGGACCCAAGCCAGTGATCAACTTTCGTTTGGCTCGACTTTCTAATTTTTCACCCCGCACAGTAAATTGGGAAAAGCAACCCCGCGGATTATCCTGAACCATGTGGAAGCACGAGCTTGATGAATTTAAATGCTTTAATGAGGGGAGGAGTTGTGATTCTGTGAACCCTCCACGCGAATGCTTGAGAAAGACTTCATTATTTTTCTTGTTAGGAAAAGATGGAGGGGGAGGCAGATCTTTCAATTTCACAAAGACTTGTCTCTGAGCTCACTCACCTGTGAAGCTGTATGCGTTCTTGTTAAGAATCAAACGGGCTAAAATGGGTTTTATGTGGTTTACTCTTAAAAAATCGTATTTTTTTAATTCTTCATTTCTCTTTTCAGATTCCTCTACTGAATCAAAAGTTTTAGAACAAATTAGAAAAAACTAGCATACTATTTAATGACTACCATGTCATTTACCTCACTAACATGCTACCAAGTTACCATTCTATTTCATAATTTTCTCGTAAGTGGAATTCGCTACCGATACTGAATTTTGTTGTCAATCTAAGCTTTTCATCATGTTTCAAGTTTTCAGACTTTGTTTTCAGGCTGATTGGTTCTAAATAACTTTTAACCGAGTTTCTTATTAGCATAGAGAAAGCATACGCCAAGTAGATTACTCATCAGATAGGGACGGCTGTTTACAATATTTATTTCTACTGTTCGGTGAAAATAGTTTGTGTCAGGCGAGTTCAGAGGTCTCGCCGATCGCCCACTTGATTAACGCAGCCAGTTCTTGAAATACCTAGAAGTACCTGAGAGCCAGAGAGATATTGCTACTATCACGTCATCTAATCATCTACTAGGCGTATGCTTTCTCTCTGGTATTGGACTTTATTGCATGAAGCTGGAATGGCAGAATAGCTCTGTCTCTATTAATTTTGTCATTGCCGCCAGCATGAACGATTAATTATTCAATCATTGTCAGCATAAAAAGTGTTTTCATTTTTATTTCTCTCCATGTCTTGAAGAATTCTCCCCCTGTCTTCTTCTTTTTCTATAGTTTGTTATATATTTGTTTTGTTATGTTTGATAATTTTTGTCATTTATTTCGTTTATCTGTACCTTCTTTTGGGTTTTCCCAATGTAATGTCCTTCTTCTTTTCTGTAATGTTATATTATTTAGTAAATGTATATAAATTTATTTTTCACATTGTTTGTAATATTGGCAACCGCCGAAACAACGGATTCAGCAGAAAATATTCATTCAGCTCAAGACAAATGTGACAAATCATAAAGTAAGTCAACTGTACATATTGAGTGAGGAAGGATATTAAAATGTTATAAATAAGCCGCCCATATCAATACAAATAGCAGGAATATTTCATTTTGCTGGTTATATCTAGTGGTAGAGTTTACTGTGTAAGTGCTAACTATCTTGTTTTAACCCTCCCCCACCTTATAAAAAGTGTGCATGGTAGAGTAGAGAACATGGTAGCACCATGGTAAAGTTTCTCTACTACTTCTTAGTATGTCAGCTACTGTACCTCTACTAATGAAAACAAGGCATAAATGCCAAACTGTTCATTGTATGAATACACACAGTAGATTTTGAGAGACAAAGAATTTCTGTGGTGTAAATAAGTTCTAGTTCGGTTTACTTACTACTTTTACAAAATCTCAGGTCATTGAATCTCAATCCTCTTCACTCTTAAATAAGAAGTTGAAAATTTGAAACAATTTATGATAAAATATTTTATGTAGGCTCAAGTAGGAATTGACAATGTTTCATTGCGAATGTTCTTAGGAAGTTACCTTTCCTTACCAGTGACTTACTCCATTCCTGACAAATAATGTGAAGTCAAAACTTTTCAAAATGCATCCAGATTTGCTATTATTTTGAAGAGAAATAATCTTGATTCAGAGCAAATTGAATGTAACAAAAATGGTTTAATACAGATAGAAAAATGAGAAAGAGGCTATCTGATGAAATTAATAAATTATGAACAGGAGTAGATTTGGCACTTATTTGTTTAATGAACATTGATGAGCTCAATATTGAAATAACTGAATGAAAAGAATTTTCAACTTCTGATATTAACAGGAATCATTGAACGATTGAACAAGGAAAATACAGTATATTCAAAAATAATCCCAGCAGAGAGAACTTGGTCATCTGAATTTGCGTTGACCAAACTTTGAATTCAGCAAAGGTATGTCGGTTCCAGTGCTAAGAACTGAACATGGAATTATACAAACATGGAATTATTTCCAATAAATATGAAATTTATTATATATATATAAAGAAGAAATATGGAATGGTTCAATACAAATTGGAATTGGAACCATTTGTCCCAATCATGGCAGGTTCTTCGAGTTTGATATTGCTGTTGGTTTTTCATTTGAAAAACTAAAATGTTGAATGTATTGAACATATTGGATATGGAACATGTTGTATACAAACATACAACATGTTGAATATATTACGTGCTATTTTATACTGATATGAATTTTTAGGTTGTTATATGAATTTTTTTAATGGGGCTTCAATATACCATGAAATTGGTACGTGGTAGCTGGAGTTATTTTGAAACGGCTAAGGGCTGTACAGTAAATTTTCTCCTTTGTTGTTTTGGAATTTTTCTGAATAAACTAAACTGTGAAAATTTTCATAATCAGGAATTTCATTGCGACAATCATTATTCATTAATTAGAAGATTTGATTGATGGAAAATTTAATTGTAAAACAGAATGTAAAATCTCAACTATTATACAGATATTGCTGGATTAGGAGTAGAACATTTATTATTCTCGTTTCTTCATTATTTTTCAACTTTGTAACTATTTGTAATTTAAGTTGTGACCAATCAAAATGTATTTCGTTTCAATGCATAAAATAATTATCTGATTGATTATTTCAAATTTATCCACAAAATGGTTTTTGAAAATGGAGTTTTGAAATACAGCTTTTACTCAACTTTTCCCATAAAATTTTAATGGTCTATGCGTTGGGTCAAAATTTCAAGTGAAATTTGATACTCTCAAATTGTTTCAATCATATTTTGATGCTTTTTTCTTCTATATCCAATAACGACTTTTTAAATTCAAAATTTATTACATATTTATTATAAAATTATTATTTACATAAGGATACTATTTTTAATTAATTATAGATTCTAGCTCCGGGAGTGGCAATAAATTTGTGAATTTGTCAATAGTGAATTTGAACACAAACTTCATTAGAAATATTTATCAAAATTAGGAAGGAAATACATTTTGGACTTTGTGTCTGTGTTTTCAACCTAGGAGTTTCATTGAACTTTCTTGTAGAAATTAATAAATTGAATAACAACCAATTAGCAATCCAGCACAATAAATATGGAAGCTCAATCAACAATTGAGATGCCATAAAGATACCTGATGAAAAAAGTCCTTCAAAGTATAAAATTCACTCTCAAAGAAACGTTGTCATAGTAACAACATGGAATTTGTTAGGAGAGGGTGCGGCATGAGATGAATGATGCATGCGCCGGATGGAAATCTTTCTTTGAGCAGTAATTCTTCCACTTCACTTCAACTTCTACTTGAACTAGCTTTTTTCATATAACAGAAAAAATGAACGGAAAAGGGGGAAAAATTAATAATACATCGAGGGAAGGGCGAGAAATTATACTGCTTTGGGGCTTCTTCCCCGTTTCGTTATTAAAAGACTGACAAAAAGGAACAAGAAAAAGACGGTGAGGGGATTAGAGAGAATCAATTCCTTTCAATAATAATGCCGATAATAATGTGTTTCCGATGAAGGCGCGTTCCCTCTCTCTTATTCCTCCGCCCGTGTCTATTAGCATTGGCCGAAGCAGGGAGCGACAACGTAAATATACATAAGTCTCCCTTCGAAGTCTCCCCCGTTTCGCATGTTACTTTCTTAATAATCTTGTCGCCCTACCTCCCCCTTCCCCCCTATTGGCAGTCATCTGATGTGCTGCGGTCGACAAGTAGAGAGGAAAGAAAAGGAAAAAGGACGCCATTTTGGAAAAAGTATCCATGGCAACACGGCTGCGTAGGAGAGCTGAATTTTCTTCTTTCAAATTAAAAGGCCGCTCCAAGCTCACCCCTGAGCAGAAGTATAAGTTCTCCTGCTCACCCCCCCACCGCATCTTCCATAAGTTGCAACCAACATACTTGCCCTTCCCCCCTCCCCACCCCACCATCACCAAGGTATTTGTCGAGAGCTCCCTTTCTTGTAATTCTTTACCAAGGAGCAAAGTTGTTAGGGGAGAAGGAAAAATAATTACAATCAGGCACACAGAAGAAACCATCGACGATCCGTTGCGGCAAGAGCAAAATGAAAGAATTTAAATTTTAGATTTTTGTGGCGAAGAATATTGGAAAAAGCTGTTATTTGCATACTTTTCATCATTATATTCTGTTTCAACTTTCAGCTTTCACGTCTTCGAAGTTGCCAATTTGTATTATTATTCTCATATTACGGAGCGAGTATATTCAAATCTTCAACTCTTTTCATGTTTAAGATTCATTATTAAGACTCATATCACCAAACATCAATATTAAAGTGTCTTTGTTGTAAAGCAAGATTCATTTTAGTTAATAAGGAATGTTCAAGTATAAAAAAATGACAATAAATAAATAAGCCTAATAAAACTTCAACAACTGAAATCGATAAAAATCCAGCAGTAAACTATATTTTATTCTTGAGTTCAAGATTATTATAGAGAAGGCAATTTATTGATGCAATTAGAAATAGTAGAGGCTATTCATGATACAAAGAATTTTATGAGAATCAAGCTTTTTGTGTTTGAAATTAGGTATTTTATCCACACCAGAGAAAGCATATTCTGTCAATTTTCGACAGTCAATATTGATATTAGCCTACCTAGAGTTGAAACTTGAAGTGACCTAAGCATAATGTAACGAACAAATTGATTATACATGAAAATCACTCTAAAAAGATGATCAATAGGTTTCAACAACAGTTGTATTGAGGAAAGATTTGATGGAAAGCATTCATACACTTGCTCAAATGCCAAATTCAGAAATTCTTACTAATTGAATTAAATTTGTAATAATATTGTGGGAAATTATATTTGTCTAGGTTAACCATTAGTAAGGGAAAACTGGATGATTCGGCAAGGTGGAACACCCGAAAGGGTCTCTCCGCCAAAAAAGCCATAAGCTCAATTAATTAATTAGTAAGTTGAAACTATAGTGAGATCAAGAACTTTCAACCTGAGACGTGTAACCACCTATTTTCTGAAAAATATAGATTGCTTATGAATTAATTTTTAATTCTCTCCATAGCGTGGATTTGAGAGTTATAATTGCCTACTTTTTGTTTGAATTGAATTTCCCTACCTTCAAAATATTCAAAATATATTGAATATGCATAGAAATTGGTTGAATGAGAAATTTTTGAGAAGATTTTGAAAAATCAAGTGGATACAATGAGGCAATTGTTTAAAAAATACAAATACAGTACAGTGAATTATTTTTAAAAAATTAATGTTGAATCGAATTAGTCAGGATTTTGTCGTTCTAGAATACGAAACTAGTATAGGCTACCATCAACTAAAAATCTCTCACATGTAAGGTTTCTCATTGAAATAATAAGTGAAAACCCATGATTTCAAATAATTATTTAAAAAAATTATGAAAATTTTAAAATTTACTGCTCCCGCCATTAGACCAGTTCTACTAATGTTTCATGCTTACTGATCATCTAAACCACAATTATTTTAAAAGATGCATTTATCTTCTGATGATAAGTTGAAGACCTTTATGTGGGTGATTTACTTGGCATTTTGAAAAAAAATACAATTACTCGTTCAACTATCAAGTTTTTTCAGTACCCAAATAAACGGTGTATTTAAAGGAATCTATCAATATAAGGATAGGCAACACTATAAATAATTATTAGTCAGTCCGTGGTTTTAACTAGAAGCGAAAATGAATTACAAGGATTGTTATTTCTGTTGCATCTGGTGCAAACTTCATCGATGTTTTTGCACACGCGTGTGATAAAAAAACGAGTGGGGTGAGTGAGAGTGTTGACGGTAGATAAACTACTCGATTAGGTGAAAAAGAGCCTTTGATTGTTAAAATAGCGGAAATTGGCCCTAAGTGGTTGTGTGAAAAAGCGAGTCAATACGATCGCTGGGTATAGGGGCAGGGCAGGGAGCCGAATTATTTTTTTCAACACCTTTTTTTATGCAGTAAGGTGTGGGGTGAGGGCTGAATCTACCTGACCCACACGCCGGTAGTGGCTTTTTCAAACGCTTTAATCCTCAATTATTATCGTTTTCACCGAACCCTACACCGCTAACATTCTCAATCCTGTTTATCGAGCACAACACTTCAATTACTAAACGATCAGTTTTTATTGTCGGATTTCGTAAGTGGTTTAGGCCCCTCACCTCACAACACAAAATACACATCCGTAAAAAAGAACCGATCAGTTTATAAAAACCGATAGATTCAACACGTTCTTCCACTTAGAGGTGAACCTTTCTCTCTCACCCGTTGGTGTAAAGTGTAAAGTGTGTTGAAGACCTTTTATTGATTAGACAAACTACAAAGTTGGATCCTAATTCTATTCTTTTCTCAAAAGAAGTTGCAATTTCTCTGTACGAAAAAATATTTCAATTTATTTTTAAGATGAGTGACAAAACTGATTCGAAAATTCTCAAAATCCTTTTGTAGCTCTGGATTGTGAGGTTTAGAGAATAAAGTTTGTGTGCAGCATTCTTATCCTTTTTGCCCGATAGCCTGATGTACTATATAGAATTGGTTAACTTTGAAATTAAAGTTATATAGTTATTAATTATTTTGATCAAAATCAACAATTTAAATGTAATTGGTTGTTATATTTCTACAGATAAGAGAGCATCTTCAATTTGGGTCTACTTTGGTCGAGAGAGCTGCTACTGCTACATAAATCATGATGAGCAAAACAAAAAAATTTCATCAATTAGGCTACAAGATTGGCCATCAAGTTTCCATTAGAAAAGCACAAGTTAATGGAATCATCTCATGTAAAAACATTCCAAGCAATGGTAATTGGAAAATTATCATTTTGCCCAGTAAAATCAATCTCTATCTTTCAGCAAGAAGAAAACTAATATTCGAAATTACACTGGATCAATCGAGAAACTCTAATGATCACTATTACTTTACACTGATTTTGAAACTTTCCAAAGTAGAAAAAAACTTACGAAAATAATTTCTACTTCTAAAATTTTCAAAATCAGTGTAATTTTACCAGTAGAAGGAAGAATGGATATACAACACAATAATCACTATTAATTTTGAGGGCAGATATGTGACGATTCCCATTGCCCTCCAACTGTAAATCAAATCAATTTATCTTGACGTGAGAAATTTGACCAAAAAAATCATTAAAATCTTATATTTTAGCTACTCAAAAACAACCATAAATGTGAATAATTATGTAGAGCTCCAACCTTTTACGAGGTAAATTTGATATTTGATGATTTATGGAATTAATATTAGATCAAACATGATAGATATATGTGATCGGTGATAATTGAAAATGTGCTGTTATAACAAGGATATTTTCAATTGAAAAATAACAAAATACCTTGAGGTTTCATTTTTCTAATTATGCTTTTTAAATGATCGTAGGCCCATTGGTTATAGTTACTTAAATATTAAAGCCTATTGTTATACAGTATATCAAACTCCAAGTACCTACCATAATTGAAAACCAATGGATAATTTATAAATCAATTTTTCAATAACTAATCAGGAACGAAATTCATGAAAAATTTAATATAATAATTATGATTCAATTTTGTCTTATTATGTCAAATTTTATTCCAATGTCCGGATACAGTATAAATACTAAATATTATTCCTTCTATTTATTTCTGCCTGCTCCCTACAATGTAGTTTTTTAATATACCGTTTATACTAATAATCTGTATTATTATTTATAGAAGAAATCAGAAAAATTTAAAGATGTCACGATTTTGTAGCCTCTTGCTTATAGGAGGTCGAACGATGTACTGAAGTTACATTTTATTAGATGAATAAAGAATGTTGTCATTTATCACACTACTTTTGTTAATAATAATATTAAAATTTGTTGAAAATTATTGAAAGAGGCAACATTTCGAACTAATTTAAACACAAGTCAATATTTATGAGCAAGATAGTTTTAAACCACTAATAAACTGTAAAATATATGTTTACCTGTGGATAACACGTACTGCTGCTGTGCAATGAGTTCAAAATCCTACTGAATTCCTTTTGAGTTGGCCTACCAGCAGACTGGTCCTGGAAACTGACCCAACCGACTGGGGTCTAGGGGTCCGTCCCTTGGAATATTTAGAACAAAAGCTCCCTTATTGTTTCATAGCAGGGTAGGCCAGCAGCAACTGGTTTGTCCGCCTTGGAACATGGCAAGGGGTGAGGTGACATGCTAAGAGCAAAAAATAATCATAATTGTCGGAAGAAGAACGAGAAAATTTCAATGATAATGAACGCAGAGGGTTGTTTTAGAAATCGTTGTTGCAACATTTAGAATTGTCGGTGAGATGAGGTGGTAGCCTTCACGTAGGCTCTGCTTATTTTTAATAATCACTTACTCTCTCACTCTCATGTGCGTTCTTTCTCAGCCAAAAACAAAGCATTGCTAACTAGAGAGAAAAGAAGGGTGAGAAGGGTCCACATTGTTGTCTCTCCTTCCAAACTGAGGGCATGACGTAAGGTGCTAACGCGTCGCAATTAAAACCGGAGCACAGCAGATCTTCATTAACCCCTACCACTTCTCCCTTTACCGGTCTTCTCTAATTTCTTTTATTTTTGGGCATCTCGGAACGGAAATACAGTTGAGTTACTTGCAAGAAAGCAGCAGCTCTTTTAGCACAGACAATTCAATCAATAAATGTAGAAATTATGACTCTGCGTTTAGTAAGTTTGATCATAATTAGGTCTGTCGAACGTTTAACGGCGGTTAAATGTTGAAATAGGTTCTGTAAAATCGACCATTAGCCTTTTGGAAATCACTTTGGGGAAAATAATAAAATAATAGGTACATATTCACTGTAGCACTGTAAGCTGAAGCTTTGCAAAATAGTTTGATATATTATTTCAAGGCAAGAATCCCCTAGGGTAATAATAGCCTATTCTTGGCCATATTAATGTGTCTTGTATTTATTAAAGTTTATCTTCTGAAAGTTCAACAAATTATTTATAATATGCTACACTCAAAACAAGATTCCTTACAAATTATCACAAAATGTGATAGCATTATTACTTTCAATATTAATGATATAATATTATATCAAGTGAACAGCATGATGATTTTGCAGTATTTTTTTAATCTCATATTCTGTACGGTAGTTGGTAATAAATTGCACTTCGTGAAGTTAAAATTCTAGAATGTTGTCACATAATGTGTTGGAGATTCGAGATTACACTTTTTAAGAAAGTAACCATAGATATGATATCTTACACGGCGCGAGAATAGCTTATTGAAAAAATTCAAGTACATTTACTTTCCAAATAGGCCTAATATTTCAACAATAATGCCAAAATATCCTATTATTTGGAATTCCCTGTCTAATAATGATAATAAACACATAGAATTCACTTTTTGTCCCTCTTACTCTCACTTCACGAAATAATTCACTATTTTCTCTATTATTTTATAATATTCAGGTCTTACATAGTAAGGTGATTGGATTTTTCTCTTTCTGTTTACCCTTTAACTTCAAGTTTATATTATTTCAACTTTGTGTGATGAAACCAATAAAATACAACTCACAGCCACGTAAAACAGTTATGATATTGATGAGAATTCTCTATTAATAGATTCTAATTGATAGGACCTAAAGAGTGAGGACCTAAAGATCATCTGAATGCCCAAGCTTCTTGCACACTCCACTGATAATATGGTTGTTCCGGAAATTCTTTCTTAAAAAAATTTCTTATTCAAAGAATTTATACAGCAGAAACATAATACATTTCATTTAAACATGTTCAAACAAAAAATATGAGTCACTAAGAGAACACAGATAAAATAATGTATTAGAAATCACATGAAACTACTCTGTACATTACATTATTTTTTTTGCAATACAGCACAAAAAAAATAGTTATTAAGATATTATAATGAAATGATGTAAACTTGTTGTTAGTTTTACAAACTAATTCCAACAGAGAGCAAAATTTTTCCTTTTAAAAGTTCGTCAAGCTTCTATCTGAGCTATCCAAAAATATATCAATTCTTGTACCACCTTGTACTTTCTTTCCACCACAAAAGCATTCTATTTCAAATAGATTAAACAGTAGAATCAGAATGTAGAACATGGTGAATGAATAATGTTAAGTCCAATTTGAGTTATTCAAGTAAAACATATCTGAAATCCAGTTGAATGTACCGTATTGAATCCTATTCATGATACAAACGAAAGCCTACAATGAATATGGTATGAAAATATGTAGCTAAAAAACTCAACGTGACAGTTTCCCATAGAAATGATATTGTGAAGGTTTATAGAGCAAACGTTGAAGGTTGAAAGCGGAGCCTTCCACAAGCAGCCTTCAGTTGCCATTGTCACACAGTACGCCTCTTTTTTCTGAGCGAAAAAAATTATTATTGAAACAATAACTCACCCTTCGTTTTGCATCTCATAAAGGTCAGAGAGAAAGAGACAGAGAAATGAGAATGTGTGAGAAGAGAAGAACCCTTCGTTTTGTTTTTGTACGGTGACACATTTGCATGTGACGCTTGCTCGCGAGAAACAGATCTTTTGTCTTGGAAACTGGAACCCACCTCATTTCCATGGTTTCGAATTCACTTGCCTTCGACGAGGGTTGTTCATTTTCATTAGAGGCTGTTTCAATACCTACAATAATTTTGTTTTGTTTTCTTCTCATATCAATCAAAATATATTGCATAATATTTATGAACGTTTCAACGCTTTCCTAGAAGTGTTTTCCAAAATTCATTAGTGATGCAAATATTTGAGATGCAGAAGTAGGCAAAACTTTACTCCCTTCCAACTACTATCTCTTCCTCTCTTCCTCTACTATCTATACATTATAGAGAAATTAGAATAAAAACCTATAAGGAAGTGTTCTTATATATTGTTCTTATAAGATTTAGTGTTCTTATAAGGATTTTTCTTATAGATGAGAATTAATGATGTCAAGTAAACGAGATATCGATAAGAAGATCATCCATGGCCACCGTAGAACATGTTCTACGAAGGCCATGGATCATCGCTTAATACAAATCTCATTTTTCGACAATATTATTATTATATTGGAATTGAATTAAATTACTGTATTGACTTGATTGTATTTCAGATTGGTTTCTACTACAGTTTTTATAATTTTTATACATATTTTATCATTTTATACCGTTTTTCTACTATAGTTTGTACTATATTAAAATTATTAACATATTCAATTCATGTGATAGGAAATGCTAGTTGCATAATAGCCAATTGAATTTAATCTCCATAGAATGGCGTCATTTCTCGGAGCTTGATAGGGTTTTCGTTCATTGATTCTCTCAGATGACGTCATTTTAAGGAATTTGAATTTGATTGACTTTTGTGCTATCAACCATATAACTTTAAAATACGAAGTTATTGTAATTCGAAGTGGTTAACCATGTCTATGATGAGAGGATTCCTGTAAAAAGAATGGAATAGCATGTCATGGAAACATAAAATTCCAGTGGACAAGTCAACATTTTCGAAATATTTTTCAAAAAAAAGATAAATATCGGACGAGCAATATTTGAACATTTAGATTGAATTAATGCTTCGTGCTTCAGTTCAAGTTAGAAGCTTTTTGTTCTTCTCCAATGTGGGAAAATTTACAATAATTTCTTCAGTTTAGGAGTAATTTCAATACCAATAATACATTCAATTTTTGCTTTTGGTTGATCTTGGCCTTCTTAACAATCCTTGCACCTCACATCATCCCTTGGAGAATCCATAATAACACTAACGACCGATTATACAAAAGCCAATTACATTTAACCACCGTAAAATGACGACAACTGAGGGAACCAATGTAACATTTTTTATAAGTTCCATAAAATGGCGTCATCTCATGGCGTTTTAATTTCATTGATTTATCTGCAATCTGCGGTTAGAATAGTCCAGTCTTGTTCAGCCTACTCTTTGAAAATCTTAATCTTAAAAGATCCTTTATTAGTACTGTATCAATAACAAATACAATTAATAACATTGTATGGGATTTTTCTCAATTGTTTGGTGTTTTTCCTCTGCACATTTCAATTTTAAATGTGTTCAATCTCAGTTTCGAGAAAGAAATCTGTTGATTTTAAACCGGATTATAGAGGCTGATTTCATCAGGAGAAAAACTGCCGGTTGCACATGGGCCTGTGTCGTAAAAGCTAATAAGTCCGATCACAATTAACTAATCAGAATCAAATTATTATCGACGCTTTGCGACCGGACAGGCCGTGAGTTCCTTACTGGAATTTGGTGGCAAATTACACAATGAGGATATCAATTCAGAGAAGTTCTGAGGTTAAAAAATATTGTTAATAAGAAAACATTATACTACGTAAAAAGTTTTGGAAAATAGTGACTACATACGAGTAGATTGTTAATTCATGAGGCTGAAAACCGTAAATGTAATCACTTTCCCAGACGAGTTATGTAAGATATTTTTCATCTTAAAATTGTTTAATAGCAGCAAAACATTAAGAGGAATACTACAGTAATAAAGTTAATTTCTATATGATCAACAATTTTTATTCTTAAATATACAAAAGCTTTCAAGGTAACAGGAAAATAATACAATTGAAAAATAATATATTGAATAAAATAAAAATTATAAATATATATCTAAGAGTATATGAAAATTAAGGCATAATGGTTTTTGAAACCCGTGTGATGATAAATACATCAAAAACATTTCTCATTTGGGGTTATGGAATACAGTGTAGTATTCAACATACTTTTCTTTTTCAAGTAGATGGATGCCACAGCCACTCTTATTCATTTTTACGAATATCGAAAAAATTTAAAACTGAGCAAAACAAGCTGTCGTTATTGGTAAGTCGAGCAAGTTCCAGATATTTCCTAGATGATAGATCACGAGTAGTCTTTTCCATTCCCATGCTTGACAGGTACCTGCAATAGAAATGAATGATTGCATCACAAGGGAAAATTAATTATACGCAAAAGTCATTATAATCACTCGGTTACCAATAATTAGTTATACACTCGCTTATTAATTACCAATCATGAACATAGATATTTCTAATATTCGTATTTATTGAAGTACAAATTGAAAATGAATTATCAATCGATTGACAAGTTTCTGAAAATTTGTATATAATTACATATTCATGAGTTACTAAATACATTGAAAACCAAAACCTAGATTTCTCTCAGTTTTGGACACCTCGAATTATTTCCATCAAATTAAATTTCACCTATCGAGGTAAAAAAAATTGTTGAGCCTCTTATTATTGGCTGAAATAATAAAAATATTGGGTCACTTGATAGTCATATCGAGTCATATCTTCATAAACTGGACCCAACCTTAGGAAAAATGTTTATTTATTTATTCAAATACAACTAATATATAGAGGTAAACAGGTAAAACCCCAAATATTGCCTCCTTAATACAAGTTACAAAATTTTTAATTAATAATTCCTAAAAAATATAAAGAGAAAATATAACATAATTACAAACTTGAATAAAACTTGAAACTTATGTTATATTTGATCAATAAAAACTCACTTAATCTTAAAAGTTGCTATTTTATTACTTTCAATTCCATTTAAGGCTAATTTCTAAGAATTTATCTCCAAAGTCAGATTTTTGACAAGTTTTAACACTGAAAATAATTTTTTTGACGGATAGATGGTTACTATTTTCATTCGTCACAATCAATTACATCAACTAAAGGTTGAAAAAATTCTACAAAATATATCAAGACAAGTTGAATATCTTAGTAAGGTATGAAAAAATAAACTTTTACTGCATTATTTCAATTAACATCATATAAATAACAATAAATCTTTCAAAAATATTTGACAATAATAGGAACAAATTATTTGAAACGATAATAATATAAGACTAAATTCAACTGAAATAGAATGTACATGAGTTGTGGAATACCTGAGTGATGGCAGAATCTGTTGTTTGGAAAGCAGAACTTCGGTTATCTCTTCCGTGGCATCAGGCAACCTCTGCAGCATATCAACTCCAAGCTGGTGCGCGGCAGGGAAAAGGTTCTCCAATGACAGAAGAAGGCATGCCTGAAATTGTATAGCATAGTTATTTTAATATTTTAAATTTATTTCCCAAAAACACAATATAATAAACAATACAAGCAAATAAGAACAAGAAAATCATAAAAAGTGCAAGAAACATAATGTTTGTTATAGGTGCATGAATTAATCATGTTGAAATTGTTTACTATTATTTTATTAATTTAAAACTCGAACAAAACCACACAAAGGTGTCAAATCAAAGCTTGCAAACATAGGCGTCGCGCCGGGGGGGGGGGCACAGGGGGGCAAGTTCCCCACCAACATGTTGTAGAAAAAATGCTGATCTGTAGAAAATCTGCAAAATAAAATAAATATCTGGTGGTACTTAATTGTTTGTGTTCAGGCCTACACAAAGTGATATCTGAGCATTTCATTGAGTAGACTAACAAATAAAAGTACAGTTTTGTAGTATGCTTTCCGGCTCATCTTACCCTAATTCCCAAATTCATGGCTCACGCTACGCCTATTTGCACCGGTATTTTTTAGGTCAGCATTCAAAAGTAAACTTTTTTAGTATACCGTAACGTGTATGGCCGGCCTTGGATTGGAAGCAGGTTTAAAAAACTCAACATTTTGTTAATGCAAACAACTGATCTCAGCATCTCGGCATCTTTTGAATTAAAATTCAAAATTAATTAAAATCACAAGAGTGTCGAAAAGAGTAACCGAAGACTGCAGTCGCCAACCAATTTAAATTAACATGAGAATAAATAGTATGTGTACCAGGTGCTTGGAGTCAGACACGACATGATACTGTAGGAATTGGAGCAGTTGAAAATAAGCCTTCTGCTGAACAAGTGATTCGATCAGAAGAACTTGCAAGGAATTGTCTATAGGGATTTGCAGATCTGTCAGAGATCGGAAGTATTCAACCAGAATAGACACCAAACGCCGGCTCATAGAACCTGTAAAAATAAAATAAAATGTTGGGAATAAGATTCCAACACCAAGTTACAGACATCAGAAAAATATGCAACTTTTTAATACCTCGGTGATTATAAGCATTATAAATTTAAAACAGGTATAAAAATCGTTGTAGAATTAGTCTATGATGCAATAAAGCACAATTAATTGACTATTTCCACTAAAAGTTTTATCTTCACCTCAACCTTCAACTGAAAATGTTACTTTCAACATGAAATTTGTTGTGAAATCCTTTCCAGTATAGATGAACAATATATTTTGTTTTTATTTCATCATAAGCATCACTATTTCAATGTGATGTAAGTGTAAATGATCTTATAAACCATTTAAAAAAAAACTAGTGGTTTACACTTTCCAAAACTGTAAACTGGGAAAGTAATTCAACTTAATTGGAAGATAAACATATAATAATCCATATAACATGATACTGTACATAACATTAGAGATAAAACATTTTAATACAAAAATGTTTATAGTACAGTATATGTACACAAGATAATGGTACCTATAAAAATAATGAGGAATAAAATCATTTTTGACAAATATAAAAAACATGAATATTCTCATAAAATGTCGAATTCCTCCTTAGAAAATTAATCAAATACTAAATTAACTTTATGAATTAATGAAAGTAACTAATATTATGCTATTTATAAAGGGAACCCGGAACCCTCTAAATACTTCTAAGTGCTCCTGTACTCATCAGAATAGAACAAAGTTCTGGTACTTTCTATTGGCCACAAACCTTGATTATCTGCATCAGTTTGCTCAGTGAATTTCGAGAACAGATGAACATACATATCGAATTGGTCGACATAATTTTCGGGCGTGACCTCGGTGAAAGTAGTTAGAGTGTGTGCTATATCCTGGGTGGGTGATCCCATTTGTTTCACCAGCCTTAGTTCCAGAACTCGCCGATAGACGGCATTCACTTGATCGAAAAGGGAACCCAAAAGTTGCAGCGCATTGCCATTTACGTTCATATCATCTATCACAGACTTCATCACCTGCAAACAAGTGCAATCTTAAATTCAATACATGATAACCTGTATTCAAGCTGAGTTCAACATGAAGAAAAAGTGAATTAATAAAATAATTCAATGACTATTACTGAAATGCTACTCTAGGGAAGGTGTCTGATGGACAAGTGATACGTCGCTCGACCGGCAATTCAGAGGTACGGGGTTCGATTAACCGTCCGGGCACAACTTTTTTACAATGGTAGGCCTATTCATCGAATCTCCTCTTGCTATTTAGTTCTGCTGTCAATGTTTGCTAATGGAATGCAGATGTCTTTAGTACTATTTATATAGATTTCTTTGAATTTTCGTGTCTCTAATTATTATGCTTTTAAAAAGCTAGATCATGAGTTCAATATTGATGTTACAGTATAGAAATCAAATCAACAGACCTTCATTATTATCTCCTTGGAATTTGAACGTAGCATAAGAAAATTCAGAAGCCAACATTTATCGGGAATGAGATCTATAAATGGATCAAGTAGAACCTGGATGTGCCTGCAACAAAAAATTAAAATTAGTTCAAAGTGAATAATTCTAATCATGATGAACAGCATAGCCAAAAAAGTGTAACGGAATTATAATGAGATGGCCTGAAATATCAAAATTTACAGCCATGAAGGACAATGGGTGAATCAATAGAGTGGAAGATTTAATTATTGTGCAACAGAATGAAAATGGACTAAGTTGAAGAAGATTGTCTAACAAGTTGACCCTTCAAATCTTTCACTTTTTCGTTCTTATTACACATGATCGATTTTGATAATTATCTCATAAACCACTCCAGTAACAAAATTTACATGTTATCTGGGTTTTGAGCTACTTTTTCCAATAAAAAATCCATTTTTTAAGAATAATAATAATAATTCCGTGTAACCTGGCTGGCTCAGGTCTGGTGTCAGAGTTTTCAGGTCACTCCTGATCAGTTCAGGGTCTCTGACTTGACTTAACGACTGCTTTCAGGCAGCCGGGACCGACGGCTTAGCGTGTCCTCCGAAACACGAGGAGTGGCTCGAGCTAAAATTTCACGGTCTGACCTAGGTTTGAACCCGGGACCTCTAGGTTACAAAGCCAGCACTTAACCCACTCGGCTATGACCACTCCCATTTAATTTTAAGAATTGAATAGGTAATGTTAAATATATGTAAATTGGGAGAAAAACCTAATACGGACTGTATTCCAGTAAGAAAGTATTTTCGAACCAAATGATAGACACATAGCAATGTGTCTACTCTTGCTACTAGCTGCTTGCTAGTAGCTACTCGTTCATTGTTCAACTTTTTCAAATGTATTTTTTCAAAATAAAAATATTTTAATTCAATTTAAAGATTTTATAATATCTAGCGAAAGTGAGGTAGAAGTTATTAAATAGCCTTCGTTATAGGAAATTATTAAATAAAATTAACGATTTCGTCGTAATAAAACTCACCATAAACAACCAAGCTTTGCGTCAATAACAATATTTGGTTGAAACATGACCCAGTTTGCAGAATCTGCATGAAAAGTCAAGGAATATTAATTTTTGAAAGAATCTTATGCTATAGTCGTATAGTGAATAACTTGTTTTGGATAGAAACGAAAATCGCATTGTTTTGTAGAATACAAATTGGAGTTTGTCACTGATATGGGGAACTTGATAGACAATATCCCGATAAGACAAAAAATGTAATTGCAGCATTTCCTTCACATTTTTGTAACATTCCTCTTATTTGGGCCTAAACTAAATATCCGTGACTGAATATTTTGCAAAATGTTAAAAATAGTTACATTATCATGAGTATTAGCCGATAAAGAGAAAACTGCATTACTTTTAAGAGAAGTGATAAGTGATACTCGAGCTACAATATGATCTGTGATACTATACTGCATTTCTGGATAACTCCTAATTTTGTAATTCCCACTATCCATTACACAAAAATATTACATTGGTAAAACATTACCTGGAAGAACAATGTACTGGTTACATCTAAAATGATGACCCCTGAAGTCTGAAGGGGAGAGGAGAAAGAATGTTGGTATTCAATTTTGCTCTTATCGGTATTGCGCAACTTCTGTTTACTCAACAAATTCCTTCCAGGGGTCATGATTTCAGATTCAACCAGTAAGATCGATTTCGGAAATTTTGTGTCTCAACCAAACTAGGCTATCTCCATATCACTGAATACTAAATAGCTAAATTAATTCAGTTCAATGAGAAATATATTTATAATTTTGAAATTATTGAATAGGTATTTAAAATAAGCTAGAAACTATCTTAATATAGTTAATATCTTAAGGATACAGAGTTCACACTCCTCCATTGAAGAAACTATAGTCCCTGGAACGGTCACAGGCTGATGCAGCCAAACCAAGCTATTGTACTCGGTCTTGAGTCCAATATCGAAGATCACAGTTGACTAAAACACAAAATATTGATAATTTTGGTAGGCGATTTGCGAAAATTCTTCATTTGAAATTTCTCAGTTCTAAAAGACACATTAGTATCAGGAGTTATCAATTTGTCAATAATAGAACTGAAAAATTTAGAAAAAAACACTTTCTTAAATTAGAGTAAGCTAAGTAAAACTTAGTGTAAGCAACATTCAAGACTTTTCAATAACTGGACTACCAATATTACAATTACTAATACTTGGTTACAAGAATGTAACATTGGTACTTGTGATATTGGTAGTGTAGTTGTTGCAAAATCTTTAATTTTGCTTACATCAAGTATGTAATATAGTATTGTTTAGTATTAAAAATAAGTATATCAGTGTCAGTGTATCAGTTAAGTGAATAATTTTGTTAAGTAAATAGGTAGCATACATCAATTATCAGTTTGTTAGCATAAACAAGAGAAAACTTATAAGAAAACTAAATTAAATATGTCTATTATCTCACCTTGGAAACTTGATAGTGGATAAGAATTAAGTTGTCATAGATGTTGATGGCTAGTCTGCCACCATTGTTCAATTCAAGAACATGAGTCTTTTTCACAGAAACCGCACTGCAATTAAGATTAGCATGGGTTATCGATAGTAGATTAATAGAAAACTATACTTTTAAATGTAAAATAAAATTCCACACAAATTTTTAATTGTATTATAAAAAATAAATGCATAATAGAGAATGGAAAACTAGTAGAATCAATTACAAAGAGGTTTTAGTAACTATCGAGCTTATAAAAATATCTATAGATTTGTTGTAAGTTACTACTGACCATGCTTAGTGTTGCTAGATGGATGATGTCTAAGCTTGTCCTAATGAAGAAGTTTTGTTTTTCTCGTAATCTAGGCCCATACTATGCGGGCAGAAAAATCGCGACCGAATGTCGGGGTTAAACCTTATTTTTCAAGCTTATTTTTTTCTGCTCATATAGCCTGCATCAAAAGAAGATGATAGTGTGCTATATTACGAATGAAAAACCGCGACCGACATTTGCTAACGATTATTCTTCCCGTATAGTATGGGCCTTAAAATTTAATTATCCTAAATTCAATAAATTCACTGTCCAGAATTCCAATACAAAAGTGTTGATCTCCTCTCGTATAGATGAATGAAGCACCATTGATGAAAGACATGTTATTTTTCAAGCTGTGACATTTCAAGTGTGCTGTCACTTGTAGTTATAGTGCTCTACAGTAATGTACATAGTATGGGTCTTTAATTTGAATATAAATCCTTAATATTGTAAGGAGGATGCTGTATTCCTGGCATAAATATTTCTCTATTTATTTGCAATTTTTATTCAAATCATAGAAAATTGGATTAAATTTGAAATCTTGGTTAAACGTTCAAGGTTTTAGTCTTGTAGGTAGAGTATGTACACAAGTTCCCAATAAATTGAGAATATTGACTGACTTAAATTATTATTGAGTATTAGAGATAAAAATATAAACGTACCTGTCGATAGTATACACAAAAACTGATGTTGTATTTGCAGAGGCAGAGCGTCCAAGAACAAGAACACGCGGTTTTCCATATATTTGACACACGGTGACATCTCGCTCTAGTAAGCTCAACTTTGCAGGTTTCGGAATCACACTCAGTTCAACTGGAAAAAGACAAGTTTGTTGAAAAATATAATTATGTAAACTTTGAAAGTTTTAATGGGGAATGTCTTGCAGAAGAGAGAGAGAGAGAGTCCGTCAAGCATTAAATTATTACTTCCCTCCTCTATTACTATCTTTATGATATTTATCTTCTTTAGAGTTTCCAAATGGACTCCAAGAGACAAATTTTCAAAAAATATTTGCACGAAATTAAAACTTGTTCGCATAAGCTTCACTGAATGAATTCATATTTTAATAACAGCTTCATCGAATGAATTCATATTTTAATAACATCTTGGACTTCATAAAAAATGTTGTTACGGATACTTCTCAAATTTCCACTTGCTCAATTGTACTAATGCTTGATACTTAGTTGTATTTTTTAATAAAATCGCATTTTGAACATTAAAGGATGTATTACATTTATGAATTACCAGAAATTACTGACACATGTATTATGGAATTCACACAAATCTCAAAATAAATCGTATCTACTGATAGAAATGCAGTATGTCAATCAAGAACCATTGGTTTTGACATTGCCAATTTGATATCAAATCGAATACTTTATTCACTCCATAGTACAATTCATAAATCGAATACTTTATTCACTCCATAGTACAATTCATACAAAAAATTATAGAAAGAAAATATCAAATGCATTCCTCATTAGGCTAAAACTGTGTGGAGCAATGGTTCGTCTCATCATTAACGAAGGTGATGTGAAGGTGACAATTGATGATATTGATCAACGAAGAACCGGTTTTGCATATGTTACCTTAATTTCATATCATCCATTCTCCCTGTCTAACCCTGGATGAAAAAATGATAATTTTCCAATATTGTATGTAAAGTATTTCTGTAGTTTTTATTATAATTCTAATTGTTGAATGATAGCTGAACTAAATCAGACCTTCAATTTTCTTAAGCTTGTTGATAGTGTTTGCTTCCAGAAGAAGTGGCTGCAAGGTAGTACCCAGAGTGCCGGAGGAAAGAACGAGCACCCTGTTCTCAGGACAGAACACACTCCAATTTACACTGAGTTGCATTGTTTTCACCAAACTAAATGTTATTTTATTCTCGCACGCATCTAACTGAAACAAAAGCAACATTTCTTATTCAAATTCATGGTGCTGCTGAGCATAGATATTTTCATAGTGACAATAATGAATTGAACATAAGTGATTGGGTTAAAGAAACCAGAAGGAGCCAAACAATCTGTCCCCTAGGTATTTTTCCATAAAGGTTCCAAAAGGTTCTCCTACAAAATTAGTCTTCAATACTAAATACTATACATTATTGTTCTTGGATTCCATATTATTAGTTTCTTATTATTAGAGCCTACCCTCCTCCAAGAACTGTAGTTCTTGGAAAAAATCATGTAGGCTGTAGTAGCCTACTGTAGTAGGCTACCTACTAAGAGCTAGAAACAACCACAAGCCACATTTGCAATATATACAATAAACATGCATGAATTTTTGGTGCATTTTAAACATATTGGCGGTTTTTTCGCTAATAAAACATGATAATTGTAACCAGAATTCGAAAAATATTTTCAAAATAAATCTATTTGTTCAATTCACCTGAATAAGAAGTTTTTTAAAACATTCTGTATTTCAAATGAAAATGAACAAATATAAATGGATGAAATTTAGTTCTGTAATCAAGCTTCAAGAGAAATGAAAATGGCTAAAAATAACAATTCTATTTTCTCAGTTTAATAATCTGGCTCATATGTTTCAAATTTGAGAGAGGAAAAGTTTGAGACTAACTGAAAATATTATTATTTATTAATCTACTAATAAAAATTAATAAACAACGAAATTTAAGTGGAATAATTCACACAAACCTGATGAAGTTCAACTCCGTTATCAGTTATGTACAGAATTTGATAATTGCCCACCCAGACGAAGCCTATTAGAGAAGCCTTCCTCATATTAAAGCTATGCGACTGTTCTGGAGATTGCTTCCCATTGTAGAAATGGATGAATTCCTAGAAAATAATATTATAGATTGTACAGTACTCATTTATCCAATAAAATATCATGTTTTGGTATAAGAGAAATACTAATCTAATGATATTTGGGGAAATATTGTTCTTCAGTATGTTATGCAGCGTAATAAATTAGTAGGCTAAACGGTCTGTAAGTTAATTCCAGAATACGTTCTAAACAGTATATTTAAAACATTGAATAGGTATTTCGCGATTTCAACTCCTGAAAATAAGCTTTTTCAGTTCATGGGGAGGATCAAATTCAAATAGGCATGATTATTACATTTTCAAGTATAATGAGCTATAATGCTCACCCAGCTAGCTATGAAGGAATCCTTGTTCCTTTCACAAACAACATGATCAAGTTCATTTCTTCTTTTTTTGTATTTTTTCACTGTAATGATAATTTTGTAATTATTTAATGATAATTTGAGTAAAATGATAATTTTCAAAGTTCGGCTACAATCGTTTTATATGTAAAATTATTGAAGAACTTGAACTACAATGTTTTCTATAACTATGCTACAGTTGAGTGGTTACATCGAAACAATCTCAATACGGTAGTAATGTATCAAATAAGCATTTTTCTCAACTCAAATGGAGCAATATTCAGTCTTATATAGATTATTATATTCAGAATAACGCCAATCCAAATCTCTAAAAACATTATGAACTGTGGAAAGGGGGATTTTAAAATGGAACTAGTAGCCGAAAAAAAATCTTAAAACTACAGGAGATTCATTTTTCATTGACCAATACAATTCGGGTTGCTTTATTAAGGTAGAATAGAAAGTTATACTGTATAGTTATTACAATTTGATTTTTTCACTTTTCAAGTCCTAGGTACTATGGGATTTTGTATAAGATGATAAAAAAGTACTCACAACAGATGTATTGTTCCTTTGTACAGCTAAGATCTTATCATCAGGACTGAATTTTATTGATATGACTGGACCTTTCTCATCAATACGGAAAGATCTCGATGATTCGCCATCCACCGACTTGACAACCACATCAGTTACTTCTCCAGTCAATACGGTGAAAACCTGAAATGATAAACTATTTCAGTCCAAATTCAAGCAAATTAAACCAGCATGCAAAACAAAAGACATTATTTATCTTGCGATGCAGTAGGCCTACTCAAACCAAGTTCAGGACCTTTTCTACTTTTCTACTAGCAACTTTTTGTTAGTATCCCGAATTTTAGTCCTTCATCCCCATCCCACCGAAACGTTGCATTACCAACAACCAGTCGGTCGTGCTGCACCATCACTCGTTGCTGAGGTACTACTCTTAGTATTTCTTTTTTTATCGCGAAAAGCCGTGATCTCACCCTCCTAGTTTCCAATGAAAAGTCTTTGTGCACAAAGAAATTGGTCCCCTTCAACGTTTTAGCGTTCTTCATCAAATGATTGATGTCAGCGTCATCTGGAAAATGAGCTATAAGAGGCCCCCCATTCCTCATGTTTCCTAACGAGTGCGCTCTATTCACCCACAGGTCTGGTCTTGCATTAAGATACTCTACACAAAAGTTCTTCACCACTGTAACCGGATTCGATACATTCACATCGTATTTGAGTCCTTTGAATATTAAATTGTTACGACGATTTCTATCTTCCATCCCAATCATACGTCTTCGTAAGTCTCTATTCTCGGTGGAAAGATTTTTCACTTGCAGTTTCAGTTTTCTATTCTCCTCCAACAAATTTTCTATTGACTGTTTTATTGCTTCTGAATCCGCCTTCGTTGCCAAATTCTCAAATTTTGAATTTAAAGTAGTAACAATACGGTGTTCAAAGTCCTCAAGAAATTGTTTCAAGTCTTTGCTATTCATTTCACCCGAATTCACAGATACAACAGTTTTTTTCTTACTTGTCGGTGTTTCCGGAGAACTTTGTGGACGTTCACGCTTCCCAGATGTTGATGGAGCCGTAGGCGTGAAGTATTTTTAATCCTCTTGCTCATAACAACGTTATTGATAATATTAATAGGTAATATTTCAATAAAATGAACAGTCAATTCACAGAAAGGGGTTAGAATCACAAGTTTTCAAGCTATTTCACAACGAAAAACAACAAACTGATAAGACGCCAGGAGCTCTGACCAAACACGTGCTATCGCTTCGGCTGCCACAACTCAACTCCGAGCCAATCTATTATTCATCACTATGTCTATTACTGCTTCTGTTCATTCTGTTTTGGTGGGAACGGGAAGAATACTTTGAATAGACTGTTTTGATATACATATTTAGAAACTGGTATATTGTCTGCATGTTTTCATATTTTATGACAGATCCACAATCAGTATCCCAGTATGACATCTTGATTTGGATACATGGCGTCTCCCACTCCAGAAAATGGTACTCCATGTAATGACGGAATTATAATCCTTATTGCATATATTCTAACTTATCTATATTAATAAAAGAGAGTTGGTGTCTGTACGCTCGCTTATAACTCGAGAACGGCTGAACCGATTTAGATGATTTTGGATTCGTTTGAATTTTTAAAGCACTGGTTAACATAATATGTATTAAAATATAAGAAAATTTCTTTATAATTAATAAATAATTAGTAAATTAATGACCTAACCTATCAAACATGACATCCATTTTGATCCAGTCCAAACATTAATGCTCCTATGAAATCGATGTGTAGTTGAAGATGCTACAATATAGGTCTTCCCAATGACGACCTCGGTGGTCTGTTGGTTAGGCACTCTGCCTTCCACGCAGAATTCTCGGGTTCGATTCCGAGACGGGTGAAATTTTTTGGCAACTTTCAGCATTGATTATTATCCACTCGCTTTATAAAAATTAGTATATTGCAGATTTCTTTTAATTTTCCATCAATAAAGCAAGTGGATATAGATATTTTTACTTCGTGACATTTTTTCGAGGGGGGTGATATGAAGGAATGATATTTTGGAGGAAGAGGTGGGTGACATGAAGGGGGTTATTTGGGGGTGACATGAAGGGGGTTATTTGAGGGTGACATGAAGGGGGCCAATTGGAGTAAGAGGGGGGTGAAATTTGGTGGGAAAGAGGGGGTTGACATGAAGGGGGATTTGTGGGGAGAAGAGGGGGGACATTTGGGGGGGGGGGAGAGGGTGATACGAAGTTCGCCGGGACAGCTAGTTTAAGCTAATGCTTTTTAGAACTGTAACCTATTTACTGTATTGATATCTTTGCTGAATTTCAAAAAATAGATGGAAATGAAATGGAATTTGTTCCTGGATGAACTCCTCCACCGGGTACAGTGGCAAGCCTCCCTGGTTCCCGGTTCGTTTCTACAACAAATTTTTAGAACAGACGGGAATTCCTGTATTTTGGAGGAGACGTTGAGCCGTCGGTCCCGGCTGCCTAAAAAGTAGTCGTCATCTCTAATTTTCACCCTCCTATTACCCACGCACAAGTCCCAGAGCTCATGTAGGCATCACCCTCACAAAAAAAGTTAGCAGTCTCCAACGTCTTTATCTGCAACGGCAACAGACTGAACAGCCTGAATTGGAAAAGAGCCTTGTGTCTTTAAAGACCTTCATCTTGGAATGTTCAGGTTTCCCGCTGCTCTGATGTGATGCTGATGAAAAGCACTGGTCTGTTCATACTTTCCAGTGTTTTCAATTAAATGCACAAGAATACCCTATCCAGACTGCCACAGAGTGTTTGTGAGGTGAAGTATGAGAAGTTTTGTAGACTCCTACAAGAGATACTCATCAATTTCCCTCTCTGTTCACTGAGAAAGGATGACATCAGTGGCCTTGTTGAGCAGTTTTGAGACTGACAGTGCTAGTTTAAACTGCAGAGCCACATGAAACGAACTATCTGCAGCCATCTCAAGTTAATGAGTTAATTTTACTGTTACCGGTATGTATGTTTGACGAAATCGGTTCGGCAACTGCCGGATACCAAATTACCGACTATAAAATACTAGCCAGTATGTTCAAAACCGAAAGCAGTTTTCTGCAGTGATCAATCCTTCCCGTTGATGATAATACCCTTCTTTAGAAAAATACTTCTTTTAAAGGCTCAATATCTTTTTGTATCTGCTGCGTGGCCCCACAATATATATCCAGAAATTAACCTATGTGATTATGGAACGAGTAAATTATTATACTGTAACCAGATAATCTACTTGAACAAATGTCTTAAATTTTCTCAGTAAATGGATCACTCTCGAAATATTGAGACACAACTGCAATATATATATGCTCGTTCAAAGTCAGCTTGGGATAAATACAAAATTCCAATAATTCAACTGAATTTGTACTTTCAAGCAGTGGCGGCCCTAGAAATTGCGGGGCCCAAGGCAAGGTTCAATATCGGGGCTCTCTTAACTACTACTACCAGTACCTCTACCGTTATTTCATTTTCAAAGCCGTGGTTCACGGCTGTGCGGGGTCCCTGAAAAAGGCGGGGCCCCAGGCGCCACCTTTTTCGCCTTCATATAGGGCCGCCTCTGCTTTCAAGACTTACATTTCTGTATTTTGTCTCATTTGTGTCTTGTCCTCATTCAATTTAAGAATAAATTCCTCCTGTACCAGCCTTTAACTTAGCTTCGGCAAAAAGTCATTCACACTCCAACTGCACTTGGTAAAGCCTTCTGCCCCTTGTCAACAGGGTTGTATCATCAGCATACAAAATTGAATGCTGATCCCAGCAAATTGAACTCCCAGATCCAATTCATTACCAAGAATTTATTAAGAACAGCCTATGCTTTTGAATAACTTTTTCAAAGTTCTAATAGGATGAGGAGTTCTCCTGCAAAAAAACCTCCCGTCATCAATCACGCATGGAATTGTAATAGGCTAAGTTACCATAGATGAGAGCCAACTACAAAAAACCAAATTAATGTTCTCAGCCGGGGGAATATGATCAAAGGAATATAAACGGAAAAGAACAGAATGATGAAATGGTTGAAATGTGAATTATATAATATGTATGAATTATAATATATTTTTATATAATATTTCATTATATAATATGAAAGAGAAACTGACCTGGCTGTTTGAGTCATCATAGAACACATTATTCAGACGAGCTTTACTGACTGCTTCAAATCTCAGAGGATTTGAAGATAACTCCAAATACGTATTCGGGCAACACATTTTGTATACGATATAGCAATTTAAAAGTTTGATGGCATACTAAAAACCATTCAAGAAAAGAAATCAACAATAATAAGTTTTTAGGTTATGCTTGTATTATTTTGTAGGTTAGAAAACATTGGCGTTTCACGAACGCCACCTACAAATACGGTACGTTCAATATTCACGTTCTGGGAAACGGTACATTGTACCAAAATCCATCAATGGTGCACCGGAGCACAAGTTCTGCGTCCCTTAATACCTTGGGACTTGGGACTCAAGTATTCCAGAACAAGGAACCAGGAAAAAAACTCAGTGTAAAATTACAGGCTACAGGTGAGATATACATATAGGTATTATAGGCCGCGAGGTGAAACATGAACATCAACCCCTCAAACGGTTGAAGAGAGACTGGCATGGTAGGGATGGGAATGTCTCTCTCACAAATCATTCGCTCTCACTCTGCATGCATACGGTCAGTGTGAGACACTTTCGGCTCACCTTCCCTCAGCTGTTGCTGGATTCGAGACACACAGGTCACTGCCCTTTTCTCGCCTATGTTTCTTTACAGACAATAAAACCCACCCGGACTCAAGCTAAGGTATCGGCTGCCGAGAACGAACTGACCAAACTTCTACCCCCACCCTAAAAATTTCAGTTTTTGGTCACATGTAGTTTTCATAGGTCACATGTAGTAAGTGGGAGTCGAAGGTTCATGTCTTACCTCGCGGCCTATACTTACCTTGGAGAGCAAATTTATGGGAAATCAGAATAAATTCCTGAATAACTGTTGGAAAGTCAAACAGACAATATCAATTGATTTTCTTTTGATAAATAAATCTCAAAAATTAGATTTGCAACCGATCTAGAGCACTAATGGTGCGGTTTCACGATACCAGTAGACGTGTAGGTTACTGGCAGGTAGGTTAGTCATATACCGGTATGATAATCCACTCTATAAAAACGAATAGGGCAATGCACACAAGTCAGTGTCCATCAAGGCCGTACCCAGGGGGGGGGGGGGGGCAGAGGGGTTGAAACCACCCACCCCCCGAAATTTTCCAGAAATAAGTAGCCTATTTTGAAATTAAAACAAAAATTTTCACAAAAGTAAAATTAAATTAAACACAAAAGTATTGAGGAGTAGCTCATAGAGCTGATCAGCGCGCTCTAGGTGAGAGAGAGTGAACAATCTGGGGGGATTTTAACCATTGTGAGATAGGAACAAAACACGTTTTTGAGATAGAACTCAATGTTAAATCATTAAGGTATCATCAATACTTTATTGCTATCTATTTTTTAGTGGTTTCAAGGGGTTAATGAATGTATTAATTGAATTAAAGTATTTTTATCAGAATTTTCGTCATCTTGTTGCTAGACTCTTCTTGAAGATTATGATGTTTGAAGTTTAAACTTCCCGCTTCATGCAACAATCAATTTCGGGAGTAAAAAATACATTATTATTCCAGAGACATCAACTATTTCACACAAATAATATTCAATTCAATCACAACAATATATTACATCTTATATTTTTCATATTTCATCTATTTACGTTCAATATTATATATTTTATATCACTACATATCTCACTCTCTTTTGGAAACGAATGCTTTTGGAAAGAGGATCAAAGTAAAATTATCTTTGTTTCTTTTCTCTTGAATAAGAGACAACTGAAGTGTTCTTAGGTACCCCCCAGACCCCCCGGTGCTCTATGATGAACAGTTCAGTTAATTTTGCAAGGTGAAATCAACGTATATTACTATTATTACATTTTATGTTATTTTCTTATGTAATAGAGATAGACTCATCGATTGAGTGCAAAAATCGCCTTTTTTATAGCACTCATATATATAGCACTCATTTCTAGCACAATCCATTATCGAATGATGCCAATATAAAAAAAATATTAGAAAAAATTTTATAGACTAGCCTATAATTAAAGAGAAATCCATTTATTGATATTTTTTTCTCGGTGTGAATAAAATTTTCTTTATTTCTCAAAGATGTAATTCATTTTTATCATTTCCAACACACCGTTTTATGGTTCTATACATATCTAGGAACGTTATTTAATATGGTACTTATGTACTGCTAAAATGATTTCTTATATCGAAAAAGAAAAAAGCTTTCGGGGCTTTGTGAGAACCCGAGTATAATTAAATTTTTTGTAATTGTTTTTCCTGTACCGTAGTAATACTTATTTTTCTAGCACTCTCATCAATCTCTAAAACTTAATTGTTTCGATAGTATACGTGCAAATGCGTACTATCTACACTACAGTATAAATATATACATCTATACCGTATACACACACACATATATACATGTATTATTTATTTATACTATACATTTATCTACACTATGCATACTATATAGAGTATATACATATACACTATGTTTAGTGTATATTAATACTCTTCCGTATCATAGTCTTCTGATGTAAGTTGTATTCATCGGCAATCATTCCACAAAATAAGTTATGGATGTTTAAGGTGAGGCTGAGGCGTTTCACGTATTCAGATGTGGAAGAATCCGGTTTCCCCTCTCAAAGCATGTCCCACATCAGTCACTATACTTGTCCTGTGGTGAGCAGAAGAGTGACAAGTATGAAAGAATGTGAGGAGCGTGATAAAGAAAGTGATAAGAGGCATGAGAGAAAGAAAATACATTGGTACAGTAGATCAGTGTATGAAAAGAGAGACAGAGAGTGAGAAAGAGGACTGTTATTTTATCATTCAGAGTTCACTCTGTTGTCAGTGTTGTTACTTTGATTCTTCAGTTGTGAATTGTCTACTGCGCACTGCAGACACATATGCACGTAAACGTTTATATAAGAACTGAGCAGTGTAAAATAGTTACCGGGATAAATTTTGCCATTGATACTAGCCATTATTATTGCTTGATTATTTCACTTTGCAAGTACCATAAATTTTGGTTTCATTGAAGAAGATAAAAAATATACTTCGCCATGCCAGAGACTAATGGTAGGTACCTACCGTAAACTGAACGGTCATTCTGTTTATCAGCTATAGCCTACTGTTATCTTCTCAACGAATGTTTTCAGAACTTGCGTTTTATATAATTGTGTGATAACTCATGTTACATAAATTGGAAAATTGATGACTAAATATTTATATGTACCTATAGCCGTTATTCATGATCAAAAGCATTGAATTCTCACATTTTCCATGTAAATATTCGTTGTAATCATTTTAAAGTAGGATTCATCTCAAAATGAATCTCCTATTCTTTCATTAAAACCTGGTTGAGAAAGAGAACAGTGTTTGAGAATAAATCTCCCATAAAGATGGAAGGAAATAAGATATTGCAACTATTCAATTGCTTTTGAATCTTAAATAACTAATTGAACGAAGCAATTAATTATATTATAGCCTATAGCAATTAATTAGGATTTTCGTTCAATTAAATTATTAAAATCTCTATAAATTAATTTATATAAATCAATCAATTTCTACAATTAATTCCAATAAATTTCTCAATTTGTTTTGAAATGTGGAGATCGAGGTGAAATAACAAAAATGAGGTGACTTCTAAGAAAGAATTCAACTCATAAACCCTGAAAATTTTGTAGTTAGTAGCCACAGTTGCCACTTTCAACCTGATGAATTTCCTTTCCTTTTATCATTCAAAACGTTCTTCAGGACTTGCCTGAGAAGTTTGTAACAATTCATTTCTATAAATTCATAAAAATAAATTTCAATTTCAACAAATTTCTCAATTTGTTTAGAAATTCTGATAGAGGTGAGAGGATAAAAATGAGTTACTGACAAGAAAAAATGAAACTAATAAACCCTAAAATGTTTCAGGTTCATGCCATTGTGGCCCAGGATACGAAACGCCCCTGGCGGCTATGAAGCATGGTCCTAGAGAGAAAATTCTATACACAATTTGCATTCAACCAGACCATACAAAGCCTGACTATTTAGCTACAATTGATGTGGATCCTTCCAGTCCCAACTATTCAAAGGTTAGTTGGCCTATAACAGAGATAATCCATTCAGAGATAGGCCTATCCATATTTAGTTAGTCTATGGTTATTATAGTGTTACAAGACAGAATTTTTATTTTATCTATTCTCTCTATAGGCCTAACTGTATTCTCTTTTAGGCCTATAAGTGTAGGCTGTTTGAGAAGTTGTGAAATGGAAAATCTGTATCTAGAAGGTTCAATCTCCAAACAAGTATTGTTTAGTGATGTATTATCACCCTAGTGATACTAACTTTATCACCTCATGTCAACGTTTTCAAAAAAATGGTTTCATAAGTATTATTGAGTTTTTAGTTTTCTTGACTATTGCTGAATACTCAAACATGTATTTGGTTTAAGAACAACTTTGAACCATTGACAGTAGTTCAAGACGAAGTGAAGAACTGTGTACAACCTCTTCAGTTTTAGTATATATTTTTTTTGCTGTTTCTCCATGGAGATTTCAAATTTAAAGAATAGATCATTTCAATCACAACCATTTGCCTGGGTGACCAGCAACGATCTGAATTATTCATTGAAACTTTTAAAATTTCATTGAATATAAATTATGGTATCATCTTAGATAGGCCTAATGAAGACAGTTTAGAATAATCAGAATAATGAAGACAGATTGCATAAAACGATTTAGTCGAGAAAGATTACATGAGACTTTGTGTTTAGCAGTTGTAACAATATCTTTCACATGAGATGAAATTTTTGTAGGGAGAATTTTTGTAGTGATGTAGAAATTAAGCATGAATATTTTATAATTTATTGGAATCTATACTGTATAATTCATCATATCTATAAAATTATAATTTATTAGATTTAGTGATTGAATAAATTCTATTCATATAATTTCCAATTTCAATTTTCTAGGTGATTCATCGGCTAAAAATGCCATACGTTAAAGACGAGCTGCACCATTTTGGCTGGAACACGTGCAGTAGCTGCCATGGAGATTCAACCAAAAAACGTGACAAACTAGTCCTTCCTGCATTAGGCAGTGATAGAATCTACATTGTGGATGTTTCTAATCCTCTTGCTCCGGCCATCCATAAGGCACGTGTGCAACCTTTTTTGTTTTTTTTTTTACAATATTAGTTAGAGGTGTTATAACTCAGCGTCTCAACCTAATATTTGACAGGAATTTCAATCTCAAATAATAGTGCAAAAGCAAAATTATACACTAATAATACATTTTATTACGCTATATTGAAAAGATTATAAAAAATTTACTATAAGTCAGAAAATTTTTACACTTTTCATCAGTGAGCTTCATTGTGAATTCCATTTTCTTTGTGGAGGTGATACCCAGTTGCCCACACGAGCTCTAGGCTTGTGCGTGGGTAAAGGGAGGCGGTGTTGATGAGAGATGACGACTTTTTTTTGAACAGCCGGGAACGATGGCTCAAGAGGGATGGCCGTCTGAGATCAAAATCTGTTATAGTCAACAGAACCTTTGTATTTTTTCTAATAAATATTGAAAAAATCAAAGATTCTATTCAATTAAACATTATAAGATAATGATATATTATTTAATGAAATTGTCCTTCGGGAAAACACACCTAAGAATTCAAATACTGTTCAAAACTGTATGCAGAATTCTATGTATCTTAACCCCAATCAGACATCTATACGCTTATTTAATGAAAATGTAAGCATTCAATGCTCATTACATCTTTATTACATCTAAACCTTGACAATTTATTGTAAAAATTATAAGTCTGTTAAAGTTTTTCCTCCTTTTAATATTTCAATTTGTGATCTTGACATTAATTTCACATTAAGGACAAACTTCAATAAAATTACAATTATTATTTACCATCATAGCTATGGGATGAAATATGGGTCCGAATCATAATGGGTGGTTTAGTGCAATTTGTAAAATATCCTTGGTTTGAACTATTTTTCATCAATTGGGAGAGGAATAGTAAAAATATGAAAATAATTCAAACCAAGTATATATTTCAATTTCCACTAAACCACCCATTATGATTCAGACCCATATTTCATCCCGTAGATGATAAATAATTGTAATTTTATTGAAGTTTTGTCCTTGATGTTAAGTGATATTAACAATATTGATTTCAGTTAAAGTAAAGGCCTGCTAAACCTTCCTTTGAGTGTCGACTGTTCAATCATTTATATGAATAAATAAGTAAATAAATAATAGATAAATAAATAAGTTAATAATTAATAAACAGTTGAATTTTCTTTCCAGGTACTTGAACCAGAGGCAATGCAATCATTGGGTGTGTCTACTCCGCATACCACCCATTGTCTTCCTTCAGGAGAGGTGATGATCTCAACCATGGGAACCTATCCCGAGGGTAATGGTCTTGGTGAATTTGTACTATTAGACAACTCTTCATGGGAGGTAAAAGGTAAAATTTATATTAACTTGCTTCTTTTGGTTGGAATAAAACTGTTTTCTGAACTCTAAATATGGGAACAATAACGGTGGAGGTTCCTTAGTCAACATGCATTCCAGACAATTAAATTTTGAAAACAAAGATATCCACATATTAACAATAAATGGGAATATGATGAATTCATATCTTCATATCTACAGGAAGATATATGAGGGTTGTGTAGATAAGTATGTATTTTCAAGTTTTAAATTTCCTTGGCGAGGTCATCATCATCATCATCAAGAGATTGTTAGTCGTCAAAAATGGTGTTGAAATTTCAAGCTAATATGATAATATCAAAGTAATGCCACAGACAAGGAGCTACAGACATGGAGAGTTATTGAAAGGATATGAGTTATGGAATTCTTTATTTTTGTGGTACCGGTATGACTAAACAAGATAGATAGGTTATTATTTTATCAAATAGGTTATTGATTGTGACTTCCCATTTTTTAATGAGGATTTTATCTCATTCATGATACTTGACACATAATTTCGAAGATCAAACCTATCAGCCCTTCTATATCTATGTTAGATCAGTAACAGTTTGCGTTCTTATTGAAGCAAGGTCTTGTCTGATTCAGAAAACAATAAATCACATACAATAATCGCCTAGAGTTTTTATATAGAATATAATATAATTATAATTAATTGCACAGCAATTTAGCAAAAGAAAATAGTTTATCAACCTACAATCATTGTTAAGCTGAACCCCCCACTGTTAAGCAGATCTTCTGTAAATAATTGTAGTATTCTTGTTGATTGTATATTTTGACAAGGAAATGGAATAAAACGTGTTCTAAACCTGAAATTACAGTGAATAATTTTTATGTGATGAGGAATTACTAGAAAATAAATACTTCCAGATTCGATTTGTAAAACTTCATCGTACAAAAACTACTGTAGGTACAAATTTTATTGTAAGCTACATCAGTACCTAGCTACCTACCGCAACAGGTCTTGAATAATAATAATTGATTAAATTTTTTAATACCTACATTGGGATGAAAGATGAATATAATACAATAGACTGTAAGGTATGAACAATTAATGTATTCAACAAGAGTTTCATTGTTAGTTGTGATGCGGTACAATAACCTTTCTTATATAACGTTTTTTTATTGTTTTAATCTACAGATAACCTTTCGCCACGTCATTTATGTGTATTGCATGCCATGTTTTAAAGATATATATTATTTATGTAATTTTTGAATTAATAAATCATTTTGGCTTGAGTTTTTTCTTTCTGTAGGTACTGGTCCTTTTGAAATGTTTCTACATTAGCTTTACTGGATATGCAAAAACATGCCGAAAGTAAATTTGTTTTATATTTTGTTGTGAATAGGTCTGTGGACAAATGGTGAACAAGCTAAGTTCGGCTATGATTTCTGGTATCAACCCTATTGGGATATAATGGTTTCCAGTGAATGGGGAGCACCAAAATCGTTCAAGAAAGGCTGCATTCCCGAGGAAAATCTCGATCCAAGTATATATATACTTACATATTATATTTCAGTAATCTCAATCTCACCCCTTTTGGAAAATTTTATTTATTTGTGATTAGAGTATTGGATGTTTTTCATTATGCATTAATAAGTAGCTTGCAGTACCTAATATATTTTTATTCTAAAACATTGAAAACTAATATCAACACTGTTAATTATATTTTATCCGAAATATATCTATGAAAAGCTTGGAACAGATTGCAATTCCTGAATAATCCTCATTGATCTCCCATTCATAGGTGGTTATTTATCTCATTCTTACCTGATTTAACAAATGAAACCGTAAATCATCATCGTGGTTATTGCATGAAATATACAATGGAGAACTGTAATGATTTTAGAAAATATAGTTGAAAATCATTATTAATCAACCGTACTGAGACCTTCTTTACCAGGATATTAATAATTAATTCTATTATATAAGGCAGTTCATTCATATTGGTAACAACAATGTAATATTGTTTTTAAAACAAAGATTATTTTGAAAAATATTTCAATTGTAGATATAAATGGATGTTTTTGAGAGAAATTGATTACACTACCAACTACTTTGATTCTCATATACTCTTAAAGTCACGTACTGGGTAATGAGAATTGAAGCTCTCAATTACTTTTATCTATTATAAGAGCAAAACGGACATTCACTCTCATCCATTTTAAGAATATATGAAAAATTATACTGGACAACTTAAATAGCTAAAAGTAGGTTTGTAAGTGAATAAATCAGCATTAAGTTGGAAATGATCAAGCAAAATATTCTCTGTTCTAGAGCTGACCGGTAGATCATTGAATTTTTATTCGTGGAAAGATCGCAAACTTCTGCAAACGATAAACCTTGGAATAGAAGGTGTGGCTCCACTTGAAATAAGGTTTCTTCATGATCCAAAAGCGCCAGAAGGATTTGTTGGATGTGCACTCAATGCTAATATTTTTAGGTAATTCATTGCTTCCGCAAATACTGTCCAAATTAATTGTTGTAATGGGAGTAACAAGAAAAACGAAATATTTTTTGTTACCGCCTCATTTATGATTCTTTTCATACTAAAAAGGAAAGAAACCAATTCCCTCCTGCATTATAATATTATGATATTCACTGATCATTTTGAAGCTTGAGACTTAACATATAAAATTCGATTCGACTGCCTGATCATTCACGGTAAAAATAATACAAACTAATAACAGTATGTTATTCGTTTGCAAGAGAAATGGTCTTTCAGTCCAATACATCTCCACTCTATTTATTTACGGTAGTAGTTTAGTTTAGAATATTTTATCTTTATCCGCTGTTACAAGGTGATTATTTTGATATTTTCAGATTTTATCGCAAAAGCGATGGAGACTGGGCTGCAGAAAATGTTATTGATATCCCAGCCAAGAAACTTGATGGTGAAAGTAGTCCAGAGATACAAGGTGATTCACAGTTTACTTCACACTTATGAAACTTCTAAATTATTGCTCTTACAACACTGCATTCAAATTAAAGAATATTTTCACAGTTGCATTAAATCTTTGAGTTCAAGAGAAAAACTAACAAGAGTTTAAGTAACTATTTGTTAAATGTTAAACAAGAGTTTCAGAGAGGTAAACTTCATTTAAGGATAAATAAACTTGGACATTTACAGAAGAACCCCACATATTTTGTTTGAATACGTTGTCGAGAGTGTGCGACAGTTTCCCAACCCTGGATCTAAAGATGTTCAACCACCTACCAGTGACTTTACGGAGTGCCTCGTACAGTGCCTTCAAGAATGGTTTGTCTCGTTGGCTGGTGAAACGCAGCTATTAGAGGCTGGATGAATTCTTTGTGGACGACCTATTGGAGGTTTTTGCTTATCCAGATGACAAGTGCAGTCTATTTGAAAAACATACCAACTTATGTTACAGTATATTTCTAGTAAGATACAGTCTTATGTTTTTCAAGTCGGATCTAGTTATGACGTGAAATCAAATGTGGGGTTCTTCTGCTAAAGAACCATAAAAGTTTTACAGAGTTGCATGCAATTTTTTGAAATTCAGGTACTGGTAAGTATTTGTAAATGATAAATTTTCCGTTTCAGAAGGGTGTCTACTCTTCATTTTCGAATAAATGAGAATTTAAGTTCAAATTATTATAATATAATAATTATTGTCTCCTCTCTTCAAGGATTGATTCTAGATCCTTTATTGTATTGATTTAATTGTAATTACGTATTTAAAGCTTGCTGAGGATATTTTTTATGTAGGCCAACTAATGAAACGTTGAAAATTCGCTGCTCTCCATTCACCTTGGTATAAGCTTTCAAGGCTTTTTGAGAAATTATCTTATCGTCTGAATGAGTATAATATCTATAATCTAGTCTAGATTATTAGTTTTCAATTTTTGTATCAATTTATTTTTGATTGTCATGTTTTTGCAACTCATCCTGCGCACAGGACTTTCCTTGCGGGTATTATTTTCTGTTATTTATAAATGTGAAATTGTGTTTCAATAAATTCAAAAAATTTTCAATACCTAAATGTGCAAAAACGGTAAAAGACATTTCTTAGTTTATAGAAGTCTCTATCATGTGATTTCCTGTTCCCTCTATCAGTGATTAATTTATCTAATTTGTCGTCTCTCTTACAGCTTTGTTTTAATTTCCAATAATCTAGGCGATTTTTTTGTGTTACAGGAATGATCTCGGATATCCTGATTTCATTGGATGATCGGTTCATGTACTTTAGCTGTTGGTTGCATGGAGATGTTAGACAGTATGATATCTCTGATCCATGCAATCCAAAGCTCACTGCTCAAGTCTTTCTAGGTGGAAAGATAACTAAAGATGGACCTCTCAAAGTCATTCATGATGCTGAACTCAAGGTTTGTTAAATGTAATATCTTACAAGATGTCTTGAAATTAATGCAATATAAATACAGTATAGTCATTCATTACCACTTAGGGATTTATAATTAATCAACATGATTATTAAAGACATATTTTCCAAGAGGCTTTGAAGGCTTCTGTTGATTTTTACTGAGTGCTTTCGTTTATTCTCTCATTACAGTACAAATATAATAGATGATTCATAACCAAATAATGATTAATAATTTTCATTAACATTGTTCAAAAGGCGTTGCAGGATTCTGTTGATTTTTACTATAAAATAGTAAAATATGTGTTCTATAGTATTGATTGTCTCATTATTTTATTCTCTCCATTGCATGTATTTAGTGTGGAAACTAAATTGGAGTGATAATGAAATGATTGAGAAATCAAATTTTTTGCGAGTTTCAGCTTGATCAACAGCGCCTTTACTAAAATTCTGATTCTATTTTTGAAATCAAATCCTTGAGTGACACTAACCTGGATAAGAATTTGATAATAATTGATAGTTTGAATAAACTTCAAATAACAGTTCGATTTTCTGTTTTCAGGAACAACCCGAAGCTGTGTTCTTGAAAGGAAAGCGAATTCATGGAGGGCCGCAAATGCTGCAGTTAAGTCTTGATGGCAAACGTCTCTATGTCACCACATCTTTGTATTCTCCATGGGATAAACAAATTTATCCAGAATTAGCCAAGTGAGTTACGAATTTTCTCAAGTTTCATTTTTTCGACTGTAGTCAAGATCTGAGAGATACCCATTTATATAAACTTTCATTTTCAAACTGAAACTTCGTTCTTGCTCTGTGCGCTGATTTCGATTATGAGAGTGAAGATGGGCCTCAGTGCCTTGAAATGCGTCCGGTAACAGCATTCTCATAACTGTTGAATTTTTAACCAAATCTACATAAAACTTGGGTATATCTGGCCAAAATAATATCAGCTTTACATATATAATTACAGATTACAATGTCCTGATATCTGAATAAATATTATTCAATCTGTAAGAAGCTGAAAATTGGCATTTAGGTGAAATTTCCAGATAGTTATGTTTCAACCACTTTAATAATTGAGTGTAATCAACTACCTTTTTTTACTTTTCTACAATTATTATTCTTTCACATTTTGTCTTGTAGTGATGACTGATAAATTGAAGTCTAATAATTATCATTCTTAATCTCTAGGAACGGATCAGTTATGATGAAACTTGATATTGATCCAGTGAAAGGTGGCATGGTATTGGACAAGGATTTCCTGGTTGATTTTGGAAATGAACCAGATGGCCCAGTTCTAGCTCACGAGACAAGGTTTGTAATCTTATAATCCAAAGTATTCGAACTGTATTCGAATACTTTCGAGTATTCGAAGTATTTTTATAATTCAAAGTACTTGGAATAGATCCCAGTAAACTACTATTGAATTCAATGTGAAAATTGGATTTTCCACTGAAAATATGGGGCATTTAATTCAATTCGAATTCTTCAACTGAGCAAGCTCTTCTGTGAAAAATTCAGCTTGCTCATCTCTTATCTAAAATAGAAAATGTACCTATATAATATCCCATGTCCTAATCAGAGATGTTAGACCATTATCATCATTTTTTTTATTAATTGAAACAGCATCTCTGATAGGAATATTATACGAAGGGATAAGTGGATAAACGTGGTAAGCGACAGTGTTATCTAGGAATGGAACAGGATGCCATTGTTGAACTTTTTTTAGAAGTGATGAAATATACTATCCTATTCAAAAGTATCACAGTGTTCTTCTCAACAAAATAACAAAAAATGAATAACATTTTATCACTTTCCCCCTTTATTCATGTTTTGATGTTTTTTGGTGGATAAAGAGATCAGTGCAAAAAATTAAATGAAAAGTATATTGAAGATATTATCACACAATATAAGTATTTCTAAGAGAAATATATCCAGTAAAATGTTTTACTATACATTTTTTACTAATAAATCCATGAATAATGGATTGAAAATCCTCCAGTTGAATTTTTTAGCTATTCATCTCAAAACTTTCAAATGTAACATACTACCTACATCCACTTACCCCTTATGGTTCAAAGAAATAGCACTTAACAAAATTGGAACAATTTTAATGCATGTTATTTATAAGTGAATGTTATGAGTAACCAAGATTACTAGACAGACATTTGTCTATCACATTTGTCTATCAATCTTGATGACGAGTAACATTCGGAAATTGTACAAAAAGAATTTCATACTATTCGTTTAGCAAAAATAAAATACTTCAAACAATAATGTTATTTTACTCATACCCAGTTCTTACTGAAAATATGTTTCTTGTTTTTTGATTGCAGATATCCTGGTGGTGACTGCACGTCTGAAATTTGGCTTGCTGATTAGCAATGCTTTTAAAGCTTATTAGCAAGGCTATTTATTGCTATTATTATTAAGTAGAGGTAATTAATAATTACATCTTTCTTTAAATCTCTACAATAGGCTATATTGATGAAAATAAAAAGATCTGTTCTGACATTAGTATTATTTTTTGTATACATTCAAAATGCGTATAATAGGTTGGAAGTAATATACTGTTGGAATAAAAGTACTTGCATTTTTTTAAATAAAAAATTCATCTTAGTAAAGATTCAAGTATAGACTACCGTATAGTACAATAAAATTAGATCAAAGTGAAGGGTACTCTGCATTGATTCTTGACAAACTGAATTTCATTCTAAAGCTTGAAATAGTAATCTGAGTTTGCACTCCTTCAGAGGGATTGTTTCTCAAGAATTGAGGAATTCTAATTTTTGTGTTGAGTTGTGTTAATGGTCAATTAACGCATTCTACTTGGTAATTTTTCAATAAACCAATAAGAAGGGTATAATATTATCATGTGATGTTCAATTTTAGCCCGGAAAATTAAAAAATGTTGCTATGGCGGTATTGTCAGAAAAATATTAAGTTGATTAATGGACATAAAATAGGCCTATCGAATGTCATAAAAACTATGAATGAGCCAGAACTAAAATTTCAAACGCCAATGATTTTTTATTTTTACCGCTGAAGCCTCATCTTTCAATAGTTACATGTTTAACTGCCGTAGTGGATGGATTAAAAATACAATACAAGGCCTACATCAAAGCGAGTGGATTTGCGGTTTGTGCCTTGCATATTTTTAGAGGATGAGTTATTTTGCTGGTTTTTATTATTATTTTGAGAGTGGCCATAGCCGAGTGGGTTAAGTGCTGGCTTTGTAATCTAGATGTCCCGGGTTCAAACCCAGGTCAGACCGTGAGATTTTAGCTCGAGCCACTCGTGTTTCGGAGGACACGCTAAGCCGTCGGTCCCAGCTGCCTAATAAACAGTCGTTAAGTCACGTCAGAGACCATGAACTGATCAGGAGTGACCTGAAAACTCTGACACCAGACCTGAGCCAGCCAGGTTACACGAAATTATTATTATTTTTAATTAATGATCTTGAAATTCTGAATCCAATGAGGGTAATGTACATCACTGAATGTTTGCCCCATTTCCTGCTTCTACCTGCTCCTGGATTCTTTCTCTATCTTAAAAATTTTACAATAAATTTCTCCATGTAATAATTTACCAAAGAGTTACTAATAAATTCTATACCCTATCATTAAATAGGTAATATCCAAAACTGTTTGTATTAATTTCAAATTAATTGTTTGTTGTGATTACGTAATGATTGGTCAATTTGATAAGATTGATGCAGTTTTTTTATATTTCAAGTTTGCTTCTCTATTCGCGCTATTTAAAAATGGCTGGCAATCACTACCGTACTTTAAGTATGTAGAGAAGCCACTGTTGATAGGCACAGGCAGCGCTTCGACAAGGAACACTGTGAGCAACTTGGATGGTGGTCTTCTATATTTCTTCCACGTCTAAGTTACTTTTCCACTCAGGGCAGTGATGCAGTAGTGGGAGTGTTGTGCAGCTGTTGAGTGGGGGATTCAGATTCTTTGTTTTGTTGTCATCTTGTCATTCTGAATTCTGTTCCTGTTTTCTGTTCTATTCTAGATTGTAGTGCCGTGCCCTCGAAATGTGTGTCTTGTTGATGTAATTCTTCGTTGAGTTTTCGAGATTTTATTTAGTGTTTGTTGCTGACCCTTCTTTACGTTACTATTGAAAATTTACTCACGTTGAGCAGGTTTGGTTAGAGTGTACATTTTCATGTAGTGCCTGAGAAGTGTTTACGGCCTGATCCACATGTAACTTGTTACGTGCATGGGCATTAGTCGAAGGCAGAGTGATTTACGCTGTGTTTCGGAGTTTTGAGTTTTATAGAAATTTAAATGATTATTTCCACGACCTGTACTGTCAGGAGATCAAGGAGTTTGTTATTGTGATTGTTCTTAAATTTATTCTAAAGCGGAGTTGCTGATTCTTCTAGCGGTTACCTCAAAGGCCTAACACTGTTTTGTGTTCAAAAGCAACGAGATTCATCCGACACTGTTGAAAATGTAAGTATTATACATGTATTATTGTCTAATTACATTGATTTAAATAACCTAGTAGTCTACTAACTTAATTTACTGTTGTATCTAGTTGTTGTTTGTCGTATTCAAAGGATAAGTTGGTGTACTTTATGTGCCACATTTTCAAAATTCCTTGTTCTTTTAATTTGCAAAGTTTATAATCTAATTAATTTGTAAAATTGTGCATATTATTATTGACGAAGGTGAGCCACGATTGCTTGTACTATCTAGCCTATTCAGCGCAAATGTTAATGGCTGTATAGTAATAGGATGTGCTATAGTTCTGGGTTTGCCCAAAACTGGAGTTCTAGGTTCTGGGGCATATTGCCCATCTAACTTATTTCATCTACTTGGGTACTAAATCAGGAAACGTGAAACAATCTTGGGATATCCAACTTATATCTTGATGTCTGATCAAAATTCTGGCAACTCACTCAAGTGATTATGCCTAATACTTCTCAATATTTTCTAGTAATTGGGCACATTTGATGGGCTAACCAGATGTATTATCTCATTCTGTTATAGATGTAATATAGCTTTCAAGGTATTTGAGTGTGAGTTTTCCCAAACAACTCATACAATATTTTTCCTTCTAGCTTTCATGTAGGCTTATCTCCCTTGGAAATAATAGAGCTGAATTTATAATCATCAAATTATCAATCATCAGAGTTGATTTTTAAATCAGAGCTATTATCGACGAGCTTGGAATCACCAAATTCTGTTAAAGTTCAACTCTAAAAATCCAAGCGTTAACACAGTTATTTGACTTTTGATATGTGCGGAACCCACAGAATGAATGGTTGTGACATGGGAGTATTGAAAGATTAAGATCTGGAGGTATTTGAAAGTATTCTCAATCTAGAACAATGTAATCAAATAAGTTAGGCCTACCTGAAGAAATTACTAATCATGTATTGATTATTTCAATATAATATATGTCATGTGGTGCATTTGGAACATTCTCCATTATGTTGGAGAGAATTGAACTGCAAGAAATTGAAAAGTTTCTAAATTTGGTCTCACAGAAGGTTCTTCAAATACTGAATAAAGAAACTCAAGTCAGTTTCAGTGACATGACATTACAAATGGTGTTAGCTAAAAACTGCCAAATAAACTTCATTTAATAATGTCTTAATATTTAACTTCAATAATGTGTTATTTCTGTGAAGTACAGAAGTAGTAACATCCCCTATAAAACTAATTCCTCATCCTATTTAAGATTATTCATTAGAATATTCAGTTGAAGACTTCATTCATCAGTTTTATCAATTTATTGTTGGAATATTTTTATTTGATATGGAAACCTCTTTTTGTGAGAAAAATTTGAAAGTGTTGAGGAAGTGAAATGACTGATTATTATTTATTCATCTATAGATGACAATTGAACTGTCAAATATTGAAGGAAATATTATTCTTTAAATTTTACGTTGAGAAATACATTTAACACTGCTCTGTAAGTTATCAAAATTCCCGGTTCATAAATAATTCTGTAGGTTTGCATATAGTATCAATGTATCATTCTCAAACTGTCTCAGATTTAAAGAGACATTAGTTCAAATCGTGAGAATGTTGTAATTAAATGAATCCTGTACCGATATCATAAGTTCGTGATTATTTATTGGGTTGTGGGTGGGTCTAGGAACCTGGCTTGAAATAATTTCTTTTTTCATTGCCTATTTTCACTTGGTGCTGCTCAGTATTCGTATGAAGCATATAACTTGAGCAGCATTCTTGATTCTCACACAAAATCGACGAACATAGGGATTTCTCTAACTCTGGTAATCCCTCTTCTCAAGAAATTAAATATTTATAGTTCTAATATTGTGTAGACTGTAGTGTCACGATTCTTAACAAGTCTGAGATCATGTAAAGAAACTCAAGTTTCAAGTTGTGTAGCTGCAAAATTAATTTAGATCATTTTGCTCGCGTGTTTATTAATTTGTTCAGCACATACAGAGTGACACAGGGAGACGGACGGTTGTTAATTGAATAATACTCAGCCAACTTTGAAATTAATGCATGTTTATTTACACAAAATCAAAGCTAATTATTTGCCTTCTCAATTAAAAAAAAAGGCGTTTGTGAAAAATAATGTCAAGGTCAAGGTGAAGTCCATCATTTCGAATGGAGGACTCAAGTCTCTTCTCAAAATCCTCCATGACATGGACTAAAATCTCTGCAGGGATGGCAGCAATTTTTTGGATGATTGTATTCTTCAACTCATCCAAATTTTTTGGTTTGTGGTTGTTGACATAGTTTTTATGGTACTCCCACAGAAATGTCTCACACTGACAAGTCGGAAGACCTGGGATGTCAAGGAACATTGCCAAAACGTGAGATAATCCGGCTAGTAAACATGCGTTTAGAACTGACAATGAAGTGTTTGCGGTGTACGATGTTGCCTCATCTTCCTGGAACCAAACGCAAATCAGAAATTCTAAAAAGATTCATCGTCTTCTTAGTTATGTTTTCAAGAATGTTTCAAGCATACGGTACGAATGTGTACAAACCGAATTAACAGTAACTGTAAGAACACCATTCTTTTCAAAAAAAATAAGGTCCAAAAGAGCCCAGAGCACATCAGACTGTTACTTTTTCTGAGTGTAGAAGACGCGGGTAGATAAAGTGTGGATGCTCTGAAGCCGAGTTGAAAAATTTGGATGAGTTGAAGAATGCAATCATTCAAGAAATTGCTGCCATACCTGTAGAGATTTTAGTCTGTCTGATGGAGGATTTTGAGAAGGGCTTGAGTCCTGCATTCGTAATGATGGACTTCACCTTGACAACATTATTTTTTATAAATAACTTTTTTCAACTAAATTGGCAATTGATTTTGTGTAAATAATAAGATTGTTGAGTTGTCTGAGTATTATTCAATTGAAAACTGTCCGTCTCGAGGGTGTCACCCTGTACTAGCTAAGCTATTTAGATCTTTATTTATTTCTAGCCTGTGGCTGTGATTTGTACGATGTGTAGTTTATTGGTTGACCTTGTTCAAGCAGTACGTTGTCTCACAGGCAAACTTCATCCATATTCATGGCCAGGTCTTGATTGTATCCGCGTACTGAGGATTCTTTTCACGTTTCACTGATATGGAATTCAGCACTACAACTTTTGTCGGTTATGATTGATTCGTATCTCGTTTTCCTAGCCTTGAGAATTTGCTTTGCTCCAAGTGTTTTTGAATCTTGAATAGATGAATGATGAATGTTCTGTTGAGTTGTATCTCAAGTGTCTTCTTTCACATCAGAATCTTATCTTGCTGATATTGTTGGCAGCTCTCTATTTTTTTACAAAAATGCATTGTCAATTCCCTTTATCGCCCGCACTGAATCATAAGACAAAAAACTGAATATTTATCAAATATAATGTCTTGCTTGAAGGTTGATTGAATTTTTATAAATCCATATTGATTTAATTAAAATTGTTCGAATTGAAAGTTAATCCATACACGTCCATGCTAACGCCTTTGATTCAAAAAGTATCATTCCAGTATAATTGAAAACATCATACAAGGAATACTTGCATACATTCACATTCATATTCAGGTGAGATTAGTTACTAAAAAGTAATATTTAAAGTTAGTCCTCTAAGATCATCAAATAGTTAGTTAGCCTATCCGTTTGCTTGAGGAATATCAATTTTCACTAGGTTTGATTTTTTTCATTCATTTCAAATAGGTATTGTCTGTATTTAAATAATAACCCCATAGTAATAAGCTAAATTTTGTATGCATTCAAATAGGAAATGCGAATACTTTTGCATTACATTATTCTACCTAATCAATCTTCTATAATTTTTTGTACGGGTTATGTCCAAATGAGCCCTATGCTTGTCATTGGGTAATTGGAAGGGTGATGAATTAATGACTGCTTCTTGGGCGGCTTGTAACGTGTCCTTCAATAAACGGGGGAAAAATTGTTGTTTTTAATTCAACATCATATTTCTTCAAATCAAATAATCTTTATTCAAATACGTTGCATTTCCAAGTGTACTCTCGGCAACATTGAAAGTGTCATAATAATAATACAAGAATACAAGAACAATAAATAATATAAAATCAAAATTTTGTAATTGAGGTGAATATTGGAAGGAGGAGACTTCATTCAAGGCAACGAAAACTGCAAATACAGAAAGGACTTCATTATTAATATTCAATTATCTATAAATTTTTTAATACTTGGTTTATTATTGAATTCATTATCAGTAACTTACATAATTTAATACTATTTATTACTTTGAGCTGAGTCTCTGTAGGTAGCTGTCGATAGTTCCTATTGCTGCAAGAATAATGTCAAATACTGTCCATGTCCACCCACCATAGGGAGTTTCCTCCTTGCAGCTCCTTGTTCCGCCCATGCCGGTCGGAAGAACAGTTCACGCCCATTTCCGGACAATTGCATGCTGTACAGAAATTCAACTTATCTGCATTTAGAAGATGAACTGGCCTCCTGTATCAATCGCTATTCGCTACGCTCCCTCGAGGGTAACCGGGTGGTCATTCTCTCCCTACCTCCCCCCCTTCTCTCAATGTCTCTCTCTCTCTCCCTCTATCCTTTTTCTCTATCTCTCTCCTTTCTCTTTCTCTTTCCCAATTTTTTCTCTTTCTCATTTTTCCTCTTTATCTTTTTCTTCTTATTGTTTCTCTTTATCTTTCTCTTTTTATTTTTTCTCTTTTTATTTTTCTCTTTCTCTTTCTTCTTCTCTTTCTCTTCCTGTTTCTCCTTCTCTTTCTCTTCTTTCTCTTCCTCTTTCCCAATTCTTTCTCTATCAAATTTTTTCCTTTTTATCTTCTTTATTTTTCTCTCTTTATATCTTTTTATTTTTCTTTCTTCTCTTTCTTTTCCTTCTTTCTTATCTTCCTTTTCTCTTCCTCTTATTCTCTTCCTATTTCTTTCTTTTCTTTCTTTCTCTTCTTTTCTTTCTCTCTCTTCACTTTCTTTCTTTTCCTCTTCTCTTCCTCTTCCTCCTTCCTCTCTTACTCTTACCCTCACTCTTTCTCTTACTCTTTATCTTTCTCTTCCTCTCCTGTTCCTCCTTCTCTTTCTCTTACTCTCTTACCTTTACTCTTTCTCTTCCTCTCTCTCTCTTTCTCTCTTGTTTTTTTTCTTTTTCTTCCTCTTTCTTTTTTCCTTTCTCTCTCTCTCTTCGTCTCTCTTTCACATTCCCTTTCTCACTCTCTCACTCTCTCTCTCGGTACCGGTCGAGCTGTCAATTAATTATTCATTATTCGAAAAGAATGATGAAGGCGTGCTCAAGTAGCGGAAAATTCAAGTGTCCTGTCTGAATGTGGCCCACTCAAAAACCAAATAATGTGTATCGTGCTCTTGTTTGTCTTGGATCTCGTAAAGAAGATCATCGCCTTCAATGAAGAATTGTCTATTACCAACCATGGTTGGCTGATTTTTCCGATTATTGATTACGGAAGAACATTGATTAATTATAGGTAATCTTATGAATTTTACTAACTTTAATCCTAAGGCTTTAATGTATAGGCTAATCAAAAATTAATGTTTTCACATTCATACTTCATGATTGGACCACTTGTAAGTTGAATATCTTGAACTGTGTTCACAATTATTCAAATGAATAAAATATTGGTAATCTTATGAATTTTACTAACTTTAATCCTAAGGCTTACCAAAAATTAATGTTTTCACATTCAGACTTCATGATTGGACCACTTGGACAACTTAAATATCTTGAACTGCTCACAATTATTTAGATGGATAAAATATTTGTTTTCAATTGTAAAATTTTTCAATTTCACAATGAATGTAATATTATGCTACATTTCTATGAATTAACAATTGATTTCTTATATGAATTAGAGTTGGATATGACAATGTGAGAGAGGCCTCTCTAAGCTCAACCATAGACTAACTCTAAAAATAGACTAACCATGTAACCATAGACCAACTATCTATAACCATATGATTAGTCTATGGCTCAACTATGAGGATTCAATTAACTTGTCATAAGTCAGCTGATCCAGTAATAATTAAACAGTGATTTCGACACAATAATCAAAAGGTTGAAAGTCTTAAAGGCCTTTAAAGTCTTTAAAAGACCTTTTGAAGAAGACCTTCATAGAATAACTTTTTAAAAGACCTTTTCAATAATCTGCGAGATTCAGCATTTGTAGGTTAAGTATTGTGATCATATGCTCGTCGATCAGCTGACTTATGACAAGTTAATTGCATCCTGCTATATGAGGATAACATTTTTCTCGATGGATTTATCATCTGGTTGGGGTTCCCAATGAAAATCAAAATTCTCTAAATATAGTCGAACTGTTAATAACATTAGTTATCATGTCATTCATCGATTCACCAACGCAATAATCATTGAACTAATTGAAAGGATTGTTACAAATGTGATCAAAGTCCAGAAACGCCCATATTACGATTGATTTAATTCTCAACGTCTAATCAATCTAATCATAGACTAACCAAATATATATCTGATAAGAGAATGCATTATCTCTGGTCCAACGTATAATGTAAATTTTGTCTTGTAAGTCAACTGAACTGTTTCAATTATTATTTGAACAAATTCTGTATTTCAGCAATGATAACGTCATTTCAAAACCAAGTTTTTGATTCTTTAATGTGAGTAATGCGTTTGGATGCTGGTCCAATTTTAAGGATAGCTTGATTTATTGAGCTTGATAATAGCACAAATCGGTGAGGCCTTTGCTGTCAGCTTATGTATTGGATCATAGAACTGGAGCTCTTTACACTAGTACAGTATATTGCGATGGTAGTACGGTTGAAGATTAGTCACGACACAGTATTACATAGCTGCTCATGAAGAGCACCGATTATTGCATCGGTGTGCTGCTCCATAAGCAGCTATGTCGGTGTACGCCTAGCCTCAGTGATCAGTTGAAACCGTGAACTTGCAATCAAGAAGCCTTGTTCAGAGATATCAATAATACTGTTAACTGTTTGCTTTTAGTACTGGGTGGAAACGGAAGGCTGGCATAAACCAAACATTGATAACAGTAGGAACCGTTGTTGAGTTGTGATCCGTTTACATTTCTGTCAGATTTGTATTTATCTCCGGAAACAGAACTTTCAATAATGCTATTCATGGATGATGGCTCTATTTACAAATCATATAATTTCTGTATTGAAGTTTGAATATGAGAATATTGAACTTGTTCAGCTTGGCTCGCTTCTTCAACTTTGAAAGGGAAAATTCAACATTTGGTTTGGCTGCTCTGGAAATGCTTGCTTTCTGTTATGGGATACTTTGATCGGTTTGATTTCGTAGCAATTATGAAGTGATCTTGTCCGATCCATAAATTTAATTTTAAATAAATAAATGTTTATTTCTCAGTAAATACAATACGGTACAAGACAATATATTCAAACTAGGCACCCCGGAGAAAATCTATATAATTAACATCCAAGTAACATACAATTAACATCTATATAATTTCATCCAAGTATCTCTTCAACTTAAGCTTCTCTTCAACTTGTTCAAGTACTCAAACTAGGCACAAACAAAAACTAAAAAAATAAAAACAAAACAAAACAAATATTCAAACTAGGCACTCCCGAGAAAAATCTATATTAACATTTAATTCATCCAAGTATCTCTTCAACTTTATTACTCATTTGGCCATCAGATTACTGGATACGATTTTCGAAGTAACGTTATCTTTTACAATTGGATGATAGCTGCCGCCATGTGCCAAAGTAATTCGATGACTCTAGATCTAGACAGAGACACTACAGTGATTGACTCAAACCAAACAGTGACGTCACCGGTGTTGAAATGCGTTGATGGGGCAGCTGCTATGAGTGGAGGCTGGAATGGATGCTGAGCTGCTTGAACTCGACTCGGCTTGGCCACGGGATAACGGTCTGCTTGGCTCTTGCGACCTTCACACAAGCTGTGAGCAGAGCCCGAGCCCCCGTCCCCTGGCTTTGGGCCCCTCTTGACCTACAGTCTCAGCCAGTCATCGTCGGAGACTGGAGTCAGTCGGAGAAATTATTAAATTTTATTACCAATATCTATCAGATTAAAATCAATAATTGTCATGTTGACAATTGAATAAATAGTCATGTACGCGGAGCTGCTTGTATTATCCAGCGTCCACTCAGTACAAGAATGTTTAATTTATTATGTTGTCGTTGGTATTATCATTGTGTATCAGGGTTCGTTCTCGTATTAGGAATATCCAAAATCAATAATTGAATGATTACAAAAATGTTTAATTTATTACTACTGTATGTGGCTGGTTGTCGGTATTATCATTGTGTATCATGTTTCTTATAAGAGGAATATCCATGTTCAGTAATTGAATGATACATTCTAATATGTCTACTGTATCTATAAATCAATACGGTTGTTAGTTCGATTGATCAGTAACTTATGGTTTATTTGGATGATTTTGGTTTGCGAGATGGTAGAACCGTGATTAACAAAATCTTTGAGCCCAGAGTCAGTCAAGATCCTAACCAAATGAATGGATTATCTCTGGTCAAGATGGGATAATCCAGAAATTGGGATGGAAATGAATACTCGTGTGAATTGTATTTATCTTTGGCTAAATTGCTATTGTTAGAATATAGAATAGAATGACTTCTTTATTTTACTGACGTGGCGAAGTTTGGACAATGATGTCCACTCTACCACTTAACCACGATTGTTTGTGTTCATTTAAATGGTAGTTGAGCAAAGACAGCTGCAGTGCTTTGCAAATAACGGCCTCGGCTTGCACTATTTCTAGAGCTAAAAATGAATTGAAATGTGACCATAATACTGTACCCTTTTAGCCTTTAGAACAATCTTTCACCAACAACTGTATACCAAAGAATAAATAAATTATGGTTTTGAATAAATTATTCTGTATTTTTAAAAACAAAATACTGTAATATTTGTTAACTAGAAACTTGTTCAGTGACGAGTCCGACTGCGCTTCTTATCTATGGGAAAAAATAATTATTATGCCTCTTTATTAATTATCCTAAATCATTAAGCAAATCCTTTAACAAAGCTATACTTTGATTTAGTACCGGCCTAGAGCTGTTCACTACTCTGACCATGCGGGTCTCGATCCTAAAGCAGTTTTAATCAGAGTATAGTCTCCAAATCCTCATTTCTCAACTAATTAAATGTAAAAATGTTCCATCTCCGCCTTTGTTATTGCTTGTAAGTGACAATAGTTCAAGCAAATTTGATGATAAGTTATCAAAAATATTATGGTGACGTAATTTGTCCATTGTTTAGAATATGTGATAATTTTACACTCAATTAATTATTCATCTCATGACATTACTAATTATGAAGGCTTAGGAATTGCGTTCAACAGATTAGGAAAAGGTTATAGGTCGAGGTTGTTGGTATAGGATGAGGAGCAGCTTCTCGAGTGAATTTTATTCAAATACATTATCATGATCCTTTCTCATTTTAGTATTCACTTTTCACTAAAGGTATAGTCCATAGTATCTTTGTACACTTTAACTAGAGCATAGCTAGTATTTATTAATGTTCTGTAATTATTGCTGGACGTTAATTTATTTATTAAATAAACATTATGATATTAAAATGTTTATTTTCACATTAAAATGATTTACAACAATATTATTTATCAACATACATTCATGATAGATATCTATTTAAAAACTCTCAAATTCTTCAATCTGTTCAATTAGACAACTTATGAACCGTTTATTCAATTTGTTCTGCTATTTGTATCTAGTATCTACGAAACAAAGATTCCCATATTAGTTCCTAGGCTATTTGAAGATGTAGGCCGAACACGATTTCATTTAACCATTTATGGCTACATTAATGTACTTACGTTCATTCTCATTCTAGTTATTCATTCTTGAAACGAATCGTTTATTATTGATCTGAGACTACTCTTCTTTCGAATTCTATTGTGTGTTGTGTAGTGCTTCGTTCATATGCCGTTCACGTGGTAAGAGTATCCGTTTGTTTGCTTAGAGGGAAGCAGTGCTTGTGGTTAGTATTTGTTCTGTGTTACGTAGTGTTACCTAGTGTCGAAAGAGGGAATGAACTTGTCTGCTTTTAAAGCATTCATTTGATATTGAAATCTATTAGAAGTATTACTTACTAGGGCTTCCTAACAGTACTTGGTGCCGCAGACATATAAACCGAACTTGGGTAAAAAGGTCAAGAACGGATACTTCATTGCTGCACGTGCACAATGTGTCGCTAAAATAAAATTACCTTGAAGTCATTACAATATTTCAATAACTTATTTAATATAATTTCAGTGAGGAAATTAATTCAGGAACTTGATGATCTTCAATCTCTGAATTTTGTTTGAATGCCCACTTTTGAATGATGATAATGAATGTTCAAGAACATATTAAGCATTTTCAAATTCAAGGCTACGTAATATGATCTTGGTGTTCATTGTGATATTTACAGTAATCGTGATATCGTAGGTCGAATATTGCAAGGTTTGAACGTACGAGTAGTATCATGGGTCGATCGAAAGGTATGTAAAAGAAGCCGTTGAAAGGATGTAGCCTATGAAAATGAGAAATAACTTATGTTTATGTGACGGGATGAAGACTGTTTGGTGATGACTGAAAGGAATGGAATGTGGTTAAGACTTGGTCAATGGAATGTGAATGTGAGACTGCATTGTAGGACTGAAACGTCATAGGAAGTAAGGAAGGATTACTTTCGTTATTGAACATTCTAATGTTGTCGCAAGAGTGATTCAAATACAGTATTTAGATGAATGACTCATTCTGGCTTCGTGTTCGAATAGATTGTCGAGTCGTCGAGTCATGGTTGAGGTGTCGCCAATACTTCAGTCTTCAGTGGCATGAAATGGAAAGCCCTGGAAAATCTAGCATGTGACACAATTCAAAATTACGTCAAAACTTGACAATCCTTGAATGAGACTGATATATTGATTTACCTTGATTAACATTTTCCAATTGCGTTTGATTCCGCGTAAAATTTAATTTATGATGTATTTTTTTATCCGAGTCAAGTCAAATGTATATTGTAATTGTAATCGAGTTCATTCTGTATTCTAAATGTTATCTTTTTCACATTGCTGACAACTTCATCTTTGGAGAGTTGTAGACATTGGTTACTTTGATGACAATTTCTTCAACTATCGTTTGCGTTCGGTACGATGATTTCCTTCGTTATCTGCCAATTTACTAGTTGTATTCTATTGTTCCCAGCATTTGCCAGGAACTCTTCCGGAAGCTGGGTTGGATGTTTGACCTATATTGGGGGGTGACTTTTTCGGATGCTGAATCCTTTGGATTTCGTAGTGGTGGTCTGAGCGCTGAGTGCTGCTACGTGGCGCGTTTCTCGTTCCGTAATCGATCTGTGGCGCCACTCTGACTGGCGAATGGTCGAATCACAGAATCTCGTCTCCATTCTACTCCTATTCACCACCTACGCGAATTTCCTTTCTCTTCTCTATCTCTCTGCTATTTTCTCCGTCTAGTTCGCGTCGACGTAGACACAGAATTTAGATGGGGGTGGTGAGTGGAACTATCAATGGTGGCAATTCTCTCAATCGTTCATTCACTGAACTGCTTGCTTCCTCCATTCACATGCTTCCTCCTATCATCGATTAGTCTAGTGTCATTAATAGGTAAGAGACCCCTCATGAATAGACAGGAACCTTGATTTGCTTTCAAAAGTGTGGATGACTAATTGCAGGTATGAGTGAATGACGAATTGTAGACAATTTGAAGACATGTCAATCATAGTACTTTCATACGATCTGTCATTTTCATTTTCGCACTTTCTTTTATCGCGTCGTTTTCCGGTGAAAGTCGAACATTAATTTTGGTAAGACATGTCGTTTTTCATTTCTCTAAAACCCAATTCCTTTAAAAACTATAAATTTTGGCTGGGTTACATCAGGGAGACACCAATATGAATTATTGTTTTCTTCTGATGCCTTTGATCCTGTCTACTTTTCCTATTGAAAATATAGGATTCAATCTATTTTTATTGATTTTGAATGTTTTTTATTCCTTGATCTCATTCGAAATTTTTGACTTTTGCCGAACCAATTGCTGTAATGGCTTTAAAGGCAATAAATATCATTTATCATTATTTATTGGCATGGTACACTAGATAAACGGAAACTGAAACTCTTCCTAATCTACTTTACTGAGTTATGATGGAATAACATTTTGTAATTGAGCTTGATTGTAACTGGAATATAATCCTACCATGCATTCAATTCATCACAGAATGGCAAGCCTAGTAACTACAATCAGCTATCGCTAATTGATCGAATTCATCATGAACAAGTCAAAAACTTCAGTTCAGGACCGGGCAAACGGTCTTTTATAATATATTGCATTTTAACAAAATAAATACGTATTTATTGATTCCTCCAATGTAATAATAGTAATAACTTATAAATAAAATTGAAAATATCAGCTCTAGTAAGTAAGATATTAAATTGATTTCCGAAATGTAATTTCAATAATAACGAGTTTACCCCATGCTCATGCAGCGCAAAGCGCCGCTTGCTTGCTCAGTACTGTATCGTTTGGGAATACAGTATCATTGCAACAGACTTGTATCAGTGTGGGTTTCCTCTATGTATCACATCAAATCTCGCAGAGGTGAAAGCACAGTAGGAAGAAATGCACCAAAAGTTTTTTAGATAAAATAAATTATAATAATAATAATAACTAGTAAATATAAAGTAAATTAGGTGATCTAGACTCTAGGCTACTCTTTGCAGACTTGATATCCATCTTGAGGTAGTAATCCATTGAAAGTAGCCTAATCACTATTGTAATTGTTATAGTATAGTTTGTTCAATTAAAAAAGTTGTTTAGTTTCCTTTCAGAAACTTTTTGTGACACAGGACCTTTGTCCTTCATGTTCCACCTTCATTATTATAGTGATTGAAATTTCACAAAGCTCTTGGTTTTTTTTAAACATTAGTACAAATCTTATTACTGTAATCCGTCTTAGCTTTTTCAGTAAACCTTGCCAATTAATCTCTGTAATTGTACCAAGTACTGACAAACTTTGGAGCTTGGTAATTTGTCACTTCCGATACGCAATTAATTCAATAGCACCCGTAATTGGTGATTCAAGTTGGCAGAAAAACTGATGCGTAACTTCTTGCTATGACCTTGTTTCAACCTTGTAGTAGTATAGTACTCACCGACAGTCTTGGTTTGTAGTTGTGCTACAAGAAAAAAAGTAAATTTTCACATCAATTGCACCACGCCGCAATTATTTCTTGAAGTGCTCGTCCACTTTCAAGTTCTCCCACGTCTCACATGACTAGAAACAGATATGAGTTAAATGAAGACTACACCAGAAAAAGAAATCTCATGTTGAAGGCAGTCTAGAAAATATGAACTAGTGTAGAAGTTTCATACATGAACCTTATTGAAGCTGGTTCATCTTACTAATTCTAATCCTCCTAATCCTAATCAAATAATACTTTAATAAATTTAATTCAGAACTATTTGAATTTAAAGTTAAAATTCGGCTATCTGATACTTATGTATTTATTTTTTTCATATTATTGTCATTTGTTATTACAATTCATTTTACAATTGACATTGTTCAAGTTTTTAAGAATTGATCCACTATACAATGTTAACCTTGTTTCATTATAGTGGATGTATTATACATTGAACATGCTGTAATCGTAATGAGGTAATTAATTGTCAGTTCAAGTACTCTAGCAAAGAATCAGCTTCAAGACCAGTTGTCAAAATTCAATATCTCATCAAATAGGTGTAATAAGTTCCGTATTCAATAGAAAATATGATTTTGTTCATAATTGATCGTAGATCCTGGATAAGAATTATTTTATGTTCGTGATTTGTGATTAGATCGTTTGAACTCAATGCTCAGCGGAGCCATTTTACCGCTTCTGTTTGAGTAATTCACATGCAATGTACGGCAGTGTTCCATAGAGTGATTTTTATTTTGTTCCTTGTGAATAACTTTTCTGAAAGGAATATTTCCTTGCCGCTCAACTCTCATCTCTGACTAGATTGGTGTTTTTTCTTTGATTTATTCTGTATTAGCATAAAGCTTGAACCAATTCCAGGGTAGTTATTACATTCTTTGTACTGTAGTATGTACTTTCAACTACTGTACCAGAAGGACAATTCTAAGGGCTGGTTGCACAAAAGTGGGTTAAAGTTAATCTTCGATTTCCCTCATAAGAATCAAAATTGTTGATTGAGGATTAAACCTAACAGGCCTTTATACAACTGTTACAAGGTTTATTGAGTTACATATTAGTAATCAAATAGCTTACAGCACATGTAAGGTTATACCTTAGAGCTTAGACCTTAGAGAAAGCAAGTAATGCTTACACAAGTAATGAAAGTAGATTAACAAAAGTAGAGAAAGTAGATTACACAAGTAATGCTTATTTTAAAGTAATGTGTAACGCTTTCTCTATGGTTATACTAAGTGAAATAAACAGCCAAACACTTCTAATGAAATTATTATTTTCAATTTGAATAAGGATACATTTTATTTCACACCTTCTCCTAATTTTCATGTAAACTAAAATCTTCAAGTAATATGATTCATCTGAAAATAGTGTATGACGTCGGTCCTAATGAACATTCAAATCTATGTTCAGCAGCTCCGATAATCTTGTTGCTCTTGAAAATTTCGCATTCATTCAAGGTCGTTCTCACGATGTTTCGTTGCTGTTAACACGAGGAAATACTGATTGCATGCGGAATACTTCCTCCAAGAACGTGACACGGTGAATCATAAAATACCTGTGCTATTGTGATTATGAGTTGTAGTCGCTCAGTAGGACTCACTGTAAAAAAAAGATGAAATTCTATTACTCGACAGGCCTCATAGAGACGGAAATTGCAAAATTTATTGGGGATAATATTTGTTTAGAAAAATATCAAAAATGGCCTTAGGCCTATGATAGTTTTAAAAAAGCTTTGCAATATGCAGCGCAATATTAGGTTGCAACTCAACGTTTTGCCAGTCTATCATTTTTAAAACTTATACAGTATTTACAGTGTTTATAAATTTGTAATTAATACAGTAATTGAATCTACTTTATTCAGAATTATGCATAGTCAGTCCGAAGGTGTTTGGCTGCATTTTCTTTGAGAAGGGTTCAAAGAAAGGGTTCAAGGGCATTATCCAGATGAAATTGGAGTCACATCCCAAGGTTAGTATAGTACAAGATGTATAGAAGGAGAACCTTCAATAATCCGTGGTACTGTGTATAGGTTCTATATACTAACCTTTGTGACATCCAGCATCCTATGACGATAAAAAAGAAAACTTTGTAGTATCTAAGCTAAATACTGTACCTAATTTCTACTGGCTTTCCGGTGACTATCTCATCTATTATTTGTGGTAATCAATCGAATCATGAATTTTTTAAAAATGATGTTTCATTTCTAAGTTAGCAAGTTAGTCGTTTGAATTTCTTTGTCGACTTATATAAGATAGCCAAATGCTTGATTATGATATTTTTTATTTATTTTTTGTGGAATGAAATTAATTTTCTATTGAATATTTTTAATCTACAGTATAACTAACTGGTTGCTCTTGGTATAATATCCTAAGATATTAGAAATAATTCCTCATGTGGTATTTCTCACCAGTATTCATATTTTGTTCGAAAAACCAGTTGAACTGAGTATGATAGCGATCATGTGCGTGGTGAATCAAGTAGGACGTAGGTTGAATATGATCTAATCAGTTTCAGCTCACATTCCATGCTCTATTTTCATCGTAATTGAAGTTTAGGCTTTGGTGTCAAAATGTAACAGCATCCACTCTATCATGGACGACCACTGCAAGTATGTGCAATTGGAAACTGAGCTTTGACAAGGTTTCACTCTAGTTTTTTGTCTCGTCATTAGTCAAGAAAGTAGCATTTAACTTAATGTCAGGCACTCATGTAGAAAGTACCATTGAGCGACCGTTAGTCTCAAGACACGTGGGTTACTTTTCAAAAACCAGTTACTGTTGTGAAGATGTCAGTTAACGTGGGTAAATTAATTTCAAGATTCAGAGATGTAGCCCTCAAGTCATCAATTTCTTGTCTTTGTCGATGTTTAATCAATTATTAAAATATTATCATAGACCATAATAACCAAATGTTTATCTCTGATATTTTTCATTGCGCTTAATTTAGAGTAAGAACTATTTTTATTCAATTCCCTTTCTTCAGCTAATCAATTGAAGCAGCTAAATGAAATTATAAAATGAAGAAAATTGTGGTGACAAATGAAAGCATTGTAGGTGGAATTATAGAATAAAAAGATTTTTTTCTCTCTAGTTACATAATTTGAATGCATTCTTGTATCGAAACAAATTTTAAAAAAATGTGTTCCATTTTCCTGGCTGACCCTGTACTCAATCAATGTAATGTATACCTTTCCGGTGTTCAAATTTCTTCCATGTATCTTGATACTGCTTGGAACAGTGACGTTTGTAGGCTACTACAACGTAGTACAGACCGGAATCAAGTTCACTGCCTTTAGAGGTTTGTTGATCTCCAGCAATCACCTATACCAAGTGTGAGGGGCTCTGAGAGCGACTTTGTATGGCATTTACTTTAAAAGGAGAGGAGGAACTAAAACTGGCTGACTGCTGCAGTGACGCAATGGTCATTGGTCAACTCCATAAATTACTCAACACCTCTCAGCAGCTGAAGGAAACACTTCAAAACAATCTCCTTAACTTGGAAATTGGAAAAAATCGTTCAAGTTTAGGAATTTCCGTTGGTTTTTTTCACCTCTATGTTGTTTTCTACTTATAAAATCATGACTTCCCTCTGTTTGTTTCCTATAATGTTTATATTCTACGAGGTTGAAACTTTGAATCTTCAACACTATGTAGAAGCAATCATACATCACCATGATGTATGATTTAACTTGTATGATGGCTTTTCTCAGGAAACATAGTTATCGCATTTTGTTTTTCAGTGTATAGTGTATAGGCCTATGGATTATTGACATTCAACTTCCAATTATATTTTTCCAATATCAGCGTGTAAACAGGGAAATGTCTGCCTCTCGTAATCGCTATCCAAAGACACCTGGGTGTCAAAATTTTAATTAACCAATCCTATCAATCATTCATAAGTACTCTGTTAACAGACAATATTGTAGATAAGGTGTCATCACACTTCGCACCTGTCATTTTTCTCGTTAATAAATACAGTAATTTTAACTAGTTTGGACCAGACTGGATGTCTAGAGAAACCAGTCTTTTCATTGCATAATAAATTATAAATATTTTTAATATAAAGACAAACATCAGCAAGTTAAATTGAAATGTCAGCATGAATTTAATCAATGTTCAAAACAATAGCAAAAACATACAGTAGGCATATTAATTTGTCATGAATAGAGGTTATTACGAAATTTAGAGAATTAAATTCTTTTGAAATAAAAATATCAACGATGTAACTTAATTTGTTTAAGAATTGTCGTATAGCTTGGTTTTTCGTTACAAAACCTTTGTCTTTTTAAACGAAAAATTTAGGTTTTAAGTCGTCAGTCAAATCAATACAAACATTGAAGATTTTGATGCATATTATTATAAAGTATGAAGTATCAATATAATAGTTTTCATGACTGTGCATTTTCACAAGCTATTGTGCGGTCTTGTTGTGCGCCCTGTATCGACCGTGTAAACAGTAGATGGTAGTGACAAAATGTCCTTGTTTTCCAGCAAATAGCTTGGCTATGGCTAGGTATAGTTGCGGTGTTCTTCCCCTAATTTCGATTGTTAGGCAACGATTGCAGTGACAACGAAAAACGCTGATGACCAGCGATCCACGAATTCTACACCAAACAATACTCACAAATCTGTTGTTCCGCTTCGTCGATACAAAATTGCGGATATCCTCACTTTAGCATCATCATTCCTTGTTCTATGGCGAAAACAAAATCCCTGACATCAGAAATTATTCGAAAACTGTTTTCACCATTTCAATTCGCTTAACCTTCAAAATTTTATTACCGTGCCATTGTTTTGGATGTAACAGGACTAGAGGCTATAATTATTATTATCGTGTAATTATACCAGCTATAATATGATCTTGTCAACTGAAAAGATGATGTGTTTTTTCATTTTCCAATTTATTTTTTGCGCGGAAAATAGGATGCCGATGGAGATGTTTGAGCAATAATAAAGTATTTCCAATTGTATGCTTAATTTATGTGCTCTAACTTGAATTATACTTCAAATAAGATATATTTTAATTGGAATTTTTGTTGATTTTTAGTGAATACAAATTTCTATATGAATACAAATTCATAATTAAAAGGACATGACCATTAGCGAAAATACTAAGAATTCTATGGAGACTTTCGTTTTGCTTTGGTATTGGGGACGTAGTTAAATGAATGAGATGTAGTTAGATGAATTGAGAATGTTTTTCATATTTTCATGTAAAAATTGATTTTATTCACATATTGAAAAACCTAAGGGGCATTTAACGATCGTGGTGGGGGAGGTAGAGAAAAATTAAGACTGTTTTTCATTTTTTATTATTGATTTACTAATGGTTCGCTACAATAATTGAAAATAAAAGTGATGAGACAATTCTTATAAAGTGATTTAATTTCATGGGGTGGTAGAAATATCGTACTGTAGATAGAAACACGAATACTATAATACATCATATCATATTCTAGTATCCGTGGATAGAAGTAGAGGAAGTGCGCGTGCGAGAGTCATACAGTGGAAGTGAGAGTGAGTAAAATATAGTTTTTCTGACAAGCTGGAGATCGACATTCGTCGACCCAGAAGTTTACTGCCCAAATCGGGGCTAAACACTCTAGCAGAAACAGGAAACTGTTTACAACGTATCTATTGGACTTTCTTCTACAAATTTGATTTTAGTTTCTAATTAGTGTCTTGCATCAGTGGTTTTCCTTTTCGATCAACTGTATTTTTTCTTCAGGTATTCCTGTGAGGTTTTCAGCAGTGTGTAAATCCTTATCGAAATGATTGCTGAAAGTATAAATACTATTCATGTTTAAACTCTCTTTGATATTCACCTCAAAAAATCAATTGAGTATAAATTGATAACCTGATAATTTTTGAAGAATTGAAAACGAAGATTTCTATCAATACCACTGAAGATTCTTATTACAGTATCCATTTCGAAATTTTGTTTTCCTTTAGCCAATTCTTCAACTAAAGTGGAAATCATATCAATTAATTCCCTTCTTTTTGTTGGATTTTTTCGACTGACATTAGTGTTTAGCTTTCGAGAGGGTGTAATGAGAGGGCACATTGCTCATTACAGAGTGTCATATCACTCCATCGTAAAGTTGTAGGCCTATATTTTTTCAATGAAACAAATCCACTATAATTTCTTGTAGGCTATATAACTAGAATTTGACAATTTCTAGTTTGAGATTCAGACCAGTTTTGGTAGTTACCTTACATTCATGATGTGCATGTGACAACATCTAAGGAAAAAAGTCGTCCATAATTTTATATAATTTATGCATTAAATTTTATAATATTTATTAAATATAATTTCCAAAAATCATGAATATATTTTTTATTCTATTAAATTTCAATTTTAATATTTTTTCATGAATTTAGTTTTAGCCCATAGCTTCATAATTTAACTTCCAATTATGTAAGCTGTGGAGTGCGTAAAAGTTTAGGAGAATTTAAAAACTTGAATTAAAAGTCAATTTAAAAATATGTGAGAAACAATATTCTATTCACTATTGTTTGTCAATATGGAATTTCCTCGGACGGTCATCTGAATTCCCAACTTGTACTGTAGACAGTTCGGCTACAAGTTTTTGTGTATTTTGTCTGTTTTGGTCTGCCGCTGCGCTGCAACTCACTGGTACGTGGCAGGACGGATTTTTCGGGTGTCATCCGTTGAATAGGAAAGTAGTCATTGGAGGGTGTTACTCTGTGGGGGCAGGGGGGCACTAATCGGTCAGACACGGCGTCCGGTCACGGATCGGTCGGATACGTTGTTTTTTTTTGTCATTGGTCGGACATCGTCCCCAACTGCCATCTGTTTGGAGGATCACTCTCCTCGAAATCCTCCTCCTCTCCGCTCCGCTCCGTCGTCATCATCATCATGAACACCCGGAAGTGGTGTGCTTGTGCTTGTGCGTGCTTGATCTCAACTTGCACAGAGCTGGGTGAAAAGCCACCCTCGCAATTCGGATTAGATGAAACGTGACTTCTCATAATAGTAATCCTGTTTTGTCCTCGTATGTTTTGTTGTCGTTTCTGCTGAGTATTTCGAGCAAGTCTGTATTTTAAACCGAGTTTTAAGCTTTCTTATATGTTGGCAACAACCAAAAATATCAAGATAGCCAAAATAGCTTTTAAACCATAGTATTCATTGAATTTTCTCAGTTATTTGGCTCTTTTTTCATTACTGTAGTCTTCAAATCAATAGAGTTTTAGAAGATTGTAATATAATATTATTCATCTATATTAATTGCAAGTAACGTATAATAATTATTGTTGCATATTAAAATTTCAAAGTCTAAGTGATGGTAAGGTTGTCAGACTTGATGAGATATTGAATTCAATCCAAATTTTGTAATACCGGTATTGGATTTAATTAATCAAACTTGTCACAAATCTCCTCCTCATTTTTCTTATAATGAATTACATTGTTGGAAAAATTATATGTTTGTTGAATCATTTATGTATGATAATTTCCATTTTTTTCTGTATTGTAATTTATATTTTTCTCTTGTTTCAGGTACGTTTCCTGTCCAGTTGTTGTTAAGTATAGTAGCAGTAAGTAAAAAAAGATAACTATGGTAAAAGTAAGTTAATTAGGGTGATGAATTCAGGTATGATCTAGTAGTATCTTCTGCTTACATTATTCAGAAATTTGTAGCCAAATTCTAACAGCATGGTGCTAAATCTTGCACTGCAAAGGTTATATGATGATTCTGAATAAGGCGAAAATCAATATTCATACCCAATAACCCAATTCACAGTACTTGAGTGGCTGAAATGGATACCTTGAGCCGTCGGTAATCTTTCCCTTTATTAGATTACCATCGAACTTGCCTCAGCCTGGTCCAATTTCCACCCAGACGTCGGTTATATTTCAATGAATAATACATACTTACTCTTCAAAAATTATGTTGAAAATAATATATTTTTTCGACTAATATCAGGATATATCTCACATATCACTCTCCTCATTTTCTTCGAATTTTTAATCTCTTGCTTCATTATTATCATCATCATCTATAATAATCAATTATCTCTTGCGTCAGATGAATTCCGTTCCTAGGAGTACTTGAAGGCGAGATTTTTAGTCGTGATAATAAATAATGAACATTGTGTTAGGCGGTCGCGATTAGCAAGTGTCATTCATTCAGTGAAGGAAATTGAGTTCTAATTACATTGAGTAGGACTGATCGTTTGTTGGGAAAGGTAATGGATTTTTTCTCATTAAATCTGGCCAATCATCTAGAGGTCGTGGTGTTTCATAATAGTTATCAGATTTTCTTCTCTATTTTCTTTTTTTTCAATTTCTCAACTCAAAACTCTCAATTTCATTTTTGAAACTTCATAATGGTACTTGTTTATTCCAGAAAAAATATATAATTTGATATTTATTAGTGTATTAATTGACATATTTCTATTAATTATCTTATTCCAGTAATTGACATATTTAATGATCGAGTGAAATAAATTTCACTTTTTATGATTTGGATAACCATAGAGAAAGCATACGCAAGTGAATAGTGTACGCTTTTTCTATAATATAACTATCAATTCCCGATTCGTTAATGGAAGTAAAATTTGTTGCTGAAATCAATAAAATCAATAAATTTGATCAGGTCTATCAAATTTTATTAATTTCAGTGAAAGTTATGCTATTAACTTTAACCGAAAAAGCAGTCGTCATCTCTCATCATCACCACTCCCATTACTCTCGCACAAGTCTAGAGCTCAGCTCATGTGGATATCATCCTTACAAAAAAATTGTTATCTCAGGTCTGCTTGTTACGTATCTGAAGCTTGAAGCACAAGTAAGGAATCTGGTTAGTCTGTGCTTGAAGACTTAGAAACTTTTCATCCATATTTATCTGATAATTTACTCTTCATTTATCTGACTTGTTACACTCAAAGATAGGATTCTAGAAACAAGGTGCAAAATCCCAATTACTTTCGATTTGAATTGCTTGTTTGTTTTTGTGTCTTTTTGCTTGTTCTCTCGTGGCAACCTTGACTTCGTCTCTTCCATTTTCATCAGAATCGGTTCCATTGAAATCAGAATTTGTTTCACATCACGTCTCGTTTTCTCCAAATTCTTTCAGGCTCGATAATATCTTTGACGCTCTTGTTTCTCTAATGCACTATCTCATAGTTTTCTCCACTATTTTGTTCACTTTCCAATTGTCATTCTACTCTGTCTAGCCGATCGGCATTGTACTAGCCAGAATGAAAGTATCGACAGTCATTGTTTATTGCAAAGACGCGTTCAGAATGGCTCATTTTTTCATCAAATTGGAAAATTTCGATAGAAAACTCGTGTGCAATGAATTGAGTGGAATAACTTCTGGATTATACAAGCAGAACATGCAATTGAGACTCTCGGTACTCAAATGAGGGTGTGAACCCTTTTCAAGTAATGAGTGTTGTAGCAAATGATTAATTTTGTTAAAACTTTAATACTTCTTGTTTATAAATTTTCACCGTTTTGTTAATAAAGGTGGCCTAAATTTGAAAATTCAGACTTTTTCCAAGTGCAGTAACTTAATGAAATATAAAATTACTGGCACCTACTCTCATTCACCTGTACGAAAATAGCTTATCGAATTGAAATTCACAAAAAAACGTTTAAATGTAGTTGGGAGCAATGTATGATTTTCTCTGTTTATGAACCCGGTCAAGTGTTCAAGTAGGGAGCAATTTCTCATTTCAGCTGTAGTTGCTGTGTGTAGGAATAATTGCCTTTCGTCATGATTCATCTGCGATAACAATTAAGACATGAGCTCATGAAATAATCGAGGAAGGAGTACACCCTCATTGGGTGCTTACTTATAGGAAGATGGCTCATTTGGGGAACTTGGCGAACGATGAAATTGGCTGTGCCATGCTGTAGCTTTCGCACGCAAATGCGCGCGTGCGTTGGTGATAGACCAACCGTGGGCCTAATTGCACTACTGGAGGCAATTTCAGCCAATTAAACCGGGTTCACCAAGATGAACCGGCTTCACTTGGTTCTCTTGCGACTCCGTTAAGTAGAAAGTTTCGTTGCAAACGAAGGAATAATCATTATCTTCTTCTACTTTCTGCTGTATGTTGACGGAAATTAAAAAAGAAACACTTTTCTTCATGTCGATTACATTGAAATAGAATTAGACTAGATTTCCTTTCAGTTGTTTTTTGTTTATTCTCGACAACCAGTCTTGCTCTCTCAAATCGGATTGATTAGTGGTTTTTGCTCAAGCTCTTTAAAAATGTTTCTTTTTATTCCAACGCAGAAGTGAAAATTGTAAAAAATACTAAAATTACTATAATTACTAATAAATTAAAAATTATTTTAATTACTATAAATTTAATCAAAATTACTCCAATTTGTTGTGATCCTCTCAAATAGAAGCCATGGGAAACCATTCATCCTAAATTTAATACAATAAAATAAATAAATAATTTATTCCTCTGCAGAAAAAGTACAATGATTCAAACTTAAATATAGAAAAATTCTTGATAAAACTCCCAGTGTAATTCTGAAAGAGAAAAATATGTAATTTTTTACTTTTCAAAGGCACAACAACTTTCATTTCTATCTCTCATATCTCCAAACCATGTTATGGATATTGATTAATAGATCTTCCTGTTCTATGGATCCATAGATCTTCATTCAATAACCTGTCTTCATCAACAATAAAAATTATTGCGTGTGTACTGTATTTCAGATTTTCAAAGATTGTGCATTGTGCTTCCATTGATTAAATTTCTACCACAATCGCATGCTCGTGGATTGCCTTGAAGCTAGAGTCGCCTATCGTCTATGATTATTCACAGTCTTTCTCCTCAAGATGTCTGTTAGTTGTGGCTGAATTGCGCAAGAAGAGAAGAGAGAATGGGTTTGGCGGTAACAAAATCGCTTCAAAACAACTGCCAAAGACGGAGCTTACCATTGTCGTCGTGGGCGTTTTAAGCCTGTTTAGAATGTGGGTCACTTCTTGAGACAGCTGATTCTTCAACTATCTCCCATTTCGTTATAATATTGTAGAATCTGTAATCAGTGTACGTGAAAATGACTGCATTTTTATAAATCACGAAAACTAATGATCTTTAATGCTTTTCTGTTCCATTCTGAAAAATTGATTTTTTGTGAAACTCTAGTGCTAAATGTGATTCTTGTAGGTACTACTTTTTACAAATCCCTACGTTGTGCACTCTCTCTATCTTTGCATTGATTTGTGACTCAAATTCTATTCACTTATATAAAATGAAAAAAAAAACATACATAAAAACAATTCTCTCTTGTGTAATGACTACAACAGACCTTCTGTAGCAAACTATTTTCTCAGTAAACTTTTGCTCAGAGTAGCTTTCCATTTACTTTTTTTGGGGGGAATTATTATAAGCTTATTCAGCTCTTAAGTTTAGTGCTATACATTTATTTTACACTCAGATCCTAGAAGTCTAAATAATGTTTTTTTCAATACTCGTGATCAAGCGGCGAATGTATCCGAAAATTCACATAAAAAAATACCTAGATTTATACATCTATAATCCTATTGCCTTTGCAGTACAATGAAGGATTCTATAAATTATGTCCATTGATGAGACAAGAATTTGGCTAGTTTTTGTTGTCATGAATTTTTTCAATTTACAATCTCCACTTTATAATTTCCACTTTCACATTTCCAGTTTTTATAACTATATTATGTATATTTTTCCCTGTATTTTAACGTTATCGTTCTATCTTCTTTGTAATATTATATTGTTATGAAAGGGGAACAAATATGTATCTGAATATCAGAGGTTGATTAAACTATTCATTAATACTTAAACTATTCAACTTTATTTCAGTTCTGTACTTTCACGCCCTGTTTAACACTAGTTAGATGATACATGTTGGCACACTATAATCAATCTCTTTAGTGCTATTGTGACCCGCTTCGTCTGTTTCTATAACAAACAGCGAACTATTCAGTTGAGTTCATTAACTTGATGAGAACAAGACTTGCTTCTAATAGCTCATGAACTAGAAATTGTACTGTAGTTGTAGAACAATATAGCGGTACCTATGAGCTCGAAAACATAACAGCTTGTCGGTGTTGTTATCTGGTGTGATGTGGGGTGGGCGGGGAGGTGGGGAGGGTGGAGAGAGAGCATTATCATCGATCAAATTGAGCGTACAGTTCCGTATGTTGCCCTGATGAGATGCTTTACAATATCCATATCATAACTCACTGGTTTAGCATGCTGTGAATCAAGCCATAACAAGCATTTAACTGTATATTCATTGTATGATATTGGCTTACTGAGGTTTCAAAGGTAGGAGGTTTCACGCTTGCTTGTAACTACACTACAGAATTGTTGGTATTGGTCTGGAGCTTTTTTAGAGTCTTTTATTAATAGTTTGTATAAATGTTTCATTGCGGGAATGAGTTGGAATAACAAGTGCTGTAAAATATTATGAAAATAGGGCCTATCACAATAGGCCTATCTGCATTTGATATCTGATATCACTTTCAAGCTAGAGAGCCAAGGATTAATTTTCTCTTATTTGATTTCTATAAGATAATTTTTATAAAATTGCCTTCATTAACAACATGAGATGTTGATAGCAACCTTTTCAATGATATCCGAGTAAACTTTGAAAATTTTAAAAACTTAATAAACATCTGAAAATTACTTCCTAAAAAATAGAATCTGCTACAAATTTTTCTGAAAGTTTTAGAAACATTTTTTACCATAAGATGAGTGTATTTCTCAGCTAGGAAAAATTGTGAGAGGATGTTCACTTGGTACAAAATCCATACAAAATTTGAAATAAAATTGATTGTATAAATTCGAGGTGTTTCCTGAAACAAAATGTACTAGTAGCAAGATTCTCTTTAGAAACATCAATATTCATCTCTCAATGTTTTAGATATTAATTGTTGTAGTCTATGTTCTATGTTTCCATTTTGCTAGGTGTCCTCCATTGTAATCGAAATCTTATAATAATTATTGTCTTATACGCTCATAAATTAAGTTAGATTCTAGTAAGGAAGGTTGAGAAATTACCACATTCAATCATTAAGATATAAAACACCTATATTGTACAGCTCTTAATTGTTGTGTATTTTATGCACTGTACTAACAGTACTGTTATAGATATCAGCATAGGGGTACCTGTATGTAACATGAACTTATAATATTCGACACCCGTAGTATTACTGCATGTCAATGCTATTTTAATCATTGACCTCTTAAATCATAGAAGACTGCTTCGATTTTTCTATTGATCATTCTTTTTTGTGAATATTTGTAATACTGTAGTTGAAGAATCTCATACTTGTCCTAATATTGTCATTATATCGTTATGGTGTCAACCATAGTTTGTTAGTTCAATCATCATAATTTTTTGTAAAATTCAAATTCTTCAAGTTTGAAAATAGCTAAAATTTGAAAATTAATTAACATGTTAAATGTCGGATTCTGGTCAAAAATGAAGCAGCTTACTAGTTTCACCTGTGATCAGCAAATGAATCAGCAAATCAGCTCTGTACCCTCCACTGCGACTTACCTGCTCTGTTCACTTCCTTTCATTTCAATGTAATTGTGTTAAGGTGGGTTTTCGTTACTGCGACAAAGTGCCGCAGCGGAGCCCGACACAGCGTTGCCAGATGCAATTGATGCAATTGCATCTTTGTCGCAGTAACGAAAACCCACCTTTACATGGATGTCAACATCGACTGAGACCGCGACCCCCACCTCCACCACGACTTAGTTTTCCTTTTTCTGTTATGAGAATACATTCCTTGTAAATATTTCCCTAGTACCTAGTCTTGTTGAGAAATCTTAATTGATGAATTAGTCTGTAATTCAATTATGCTAATGAAGAGAGTTACACTGAGAGAGAATAGAATATATAATTTTAGTTAGAAATGGTTTGTAATTTTACTTCTATTCTCTCTGGTTACACTCGTTGCACTGCTGAATAGGAAAATTGCATTTGACGAATAAAGTAGTCCTACTTGAGTTTATTTTGTAACACAAATGATGTTGTTTTGTAATCTATGTGTGTGTGTAATTTCAAGATAAATGATGACATAAGAAAGTAATCAGCAAATGGGCTTACAACATGTGTTTTTACGACAGTATCCTTTTGGTGAAGTAGTGTATTGTGTCTGACAAGTAGTATAGGCGGGAAATAGTCATGGTAGGCAGCACCGTTCCAGTTTCAAAGAAAGCACAGAAACTTAAAACATAACAAGCCGCCTGACAAAGGCCGGAACACGACGATTTTCGTCTGAAGACGTCTTTTTGTCCTTCAATTAATTACGCTGGAGATGAATAAGGAACCGAGAAGGACAGAAGACGCACTATTATTCTTTATGTAGAAAATGTGATTGGTCGATCGAATGACATGCTCACAAATTACAAATAGGAAGCACATACCTGTACATTATATAGGTATACTGGATGATTGCATGTTTTATTCAACCTACCGAAAAATACTGCTTTTTCGTACTGTAGTTCAAGTTTAAAATAATATATTACGAGTTTACCCCGTGCAGCGCAAAGCGCTGCTTTGTTTCTTTGCTCCATATTGGAATAGCAAAGATTTTTTAATTTTTGTATTACACAAAGGATGCATATATTAATCATTACAATATCTAACTCATTCAGTCATTCTTATATTTTTGGGGTAAGACCTTTGTTGGAACTGATAGATAAATTGTGTTTCTTAGTTTCCTTTTTTACTAAAGGTTGCTGTAAGAAAAAATTGTCTCTTGCTAGTATGCAGGTCTATGCTAATATGTTAAATCTATCTGTCAATACATAAAAAAGTAGACAAAAATAAATATGTCAAAAAAGAGCAGTATTTTAACTATGGACGGATGCCTTGTTTTTCAATTTTGACAGAATGAAAATGAATGTTTTCAAGAATTCCTCAAATTCTCCGTATAATATGCTACGTTTCAATCCAAGACTATTTACAATTTACTCGAATGCGAATGGGGACATAATTTTAGTTCTAATTAAATGTTATTACTATCTTATATCTATCATTGTAAAATTGCTTTCTTATGTTGTCAGGAGGAAAAATCTAGGATCTCTGATAATAAAATCCGTGATTTAAACAACTAATGGATAGAACAACTAAATTAAAACAGTTGTGACTGATACAAATCCTTTGTTCAATGAAAGTTATTCCTTGTGGAATTGGAAACATCGAAATAATTTGATTGCAATGAAGAATGAAATAGCAGATGATGATTGCTGACGCTCACTACTGTACATTTATTTGGCTTTTCATACTGATCTACTGTAATCTGCAGTTTCTTCATTACAATGCGCGAAAATCAGGTCATAGAAAATAAAACTCATGACTAATATATTCACATTCACTGTTCAAAGCTAATTGTAGCCTAGTGTATAACAAAGAATAAATTGAATTGGATTGAGACTGGTTTAGTTTCTGTTGAAAATTCAAGGGTGCTTGTGTGAACAAGACGATGAGAAATGAAACTCGAGAGAGATGGAGAAACTCCCAAATTAATAATAATATCAAGTTTTCTTGTATTACTTGTAATTGTTGTGGTGTGTTGTTTCAACCTTCCTTCATTTATGTTCCTAGGTCTCATTAATTCTCCTTGGAGTTTAGTTCTGTTGTTAATTCGGCATTTTAATTCAGTGTGAACAGAAGTCTACTCATTGTTCTATATGCAAAACAATCATCTGCATTCCCACAGTGGGTAACAAGTTCGCTCCACATTCCGTTTTCCAAAACAAATGTTCTCTTCTTCTTCATTATCCTCTTTATTACACCATACCCGACCTCAAGTTCCTCTGCAATACAAAGGTCCAACTGAACTTGGCCTATTGCTCCTTGGAGAGTTATCAACTCTGCATAAATTGACCCTGTTTTAAATGGCTATAGCAGCGCTCTAAATTCTCAGTCGTAAATTTTGCTGTTGCAATTTGTATGACCCACTGAAAATACAGTAAGAAATACTGTGTTGTTCTGTTGTATTGTACTGGAGTATGAGACTATAACTATTTGCATTCTTATACGATTGCTACTAAATCTGAACTAGATTGAATATTGCAATTTATCAAAAAAATATGAATCCAATTCGACACAACTTTGAATAATTGTCATTTCTGTATTAGCTTCAGGGGTGAACCCAGACATTCTTCGGGTTGAGGGGGGGGGTTCCTATAAACAATTTTAGAGGGGGTTATGTATTCATTAAATATGCCTGTATTACATAAGTCCTATGAGTAGATGGATACTATTCCATTATGATCAAAATTTTCGGTGGAGAGGATATTTCCCCTTAATTCCCCCTCTGGGTTCGCCCCTGATTATTTTTGCCTGATATTTTTATGTGAATACATCTTCGATAACAAACAAGACATTATATCAAACGATGCCTGACCAGAATAGTTTTATTGTTATTTGAAAAGTATGTGATTACAAACAAGGCTTGTACGCATTCTTTGCATATTTGTGAAAAATTATCATCTTATTATGGGTTATCTTTATCAAAATGTTTTCATACACAAGCACAAGAATATTTGTCAAATTATTGTCTTTTTTTGTTGAAATTCCACAGTTATCTACCCCTTGAACACCTCTCCCTCCCACCGCTCTCCCAACCTCTCTCTTCCTCTATCGGTGAAAACATGTTTGACAATTCTATTTTATCAATTGCTTGGCAAAATTTTAATTGCGTTTTGAAACGGGTCTCTATTCTCTCCGTGTTCGTGCTATTTATCCATTTTACAGTCGTCTTATTCCTGAAGTTCCTGACAGAATTCAAGTTTTGTAAAGAGTTTGTAAAGTTTGCCTATACTAACCTTAGGCAAAATTAATCAATGGAAGATTTTTAAATCTTCAGCTCTTGAAAACTCAATATTCAATATTGAATAAATCTAATTTCAATAATTTTTTAATCTGTGATGTCAAATATTATCCATTAGATAGAATGACTAAAATGCATGTTATTTTACTCAACATATTTTGGATGTGAAGAAAAATTGATGACAGAAAAATGTGACAGAAATTTATTTTCTGTCAATTTAACAGAAATGTGACAGAATTGATTTTCTGTCAATTTGACTTTGTCTGTCTTTCTATTCTCCTAGCTTGTTGGAAAGATTGTGGGTTGTTGATTGGTGGACTTTGGGAGAGTCAGGCCAGGACAATCAAGGGTTTGCAGCTTGTGCTTATTCTCTCTCGGGTGTAGGTGATCTAGGTGTGTGAGCGCCATAAACTTGAGAGGCCAGCTGCTGATAATTTCCCATTTATTATACGGCCAGATCTACCAATAGGAAGGACCACGAACAGCTGCACGCAAAGCATATAAAAATCTCAGCGTTTCTATAAATTGGACAACCTCTATCTCTGTCAGATAACATGATCAGTTCTGATCACGATTACAAACAAACCTTGTAATTCATTGTTGGCTTTTTGTCCTCATTCAAGGCTACCATTACTCTTTGATGGGAATAACTCTAGTTTGATATTTCCAGTGGGAGAAATTTATGATCTGTTTTTGAAAGTATTGGTGATATGATGCAGTAGAAAGACCATTCTGTTCATTGAGCTCTAGGTTGTATAGATTTCGCAAATTAACAATGTGGTGTGATTTTTCATGGTGGTCTGGTGATGTTACTACTGTTATGCCTGTCTATGTCATTTTAATGAAGAAGTACCTAGCATGCTCTCCTCTTTACTTTACTTTTCATAAAAATCCATGCCTAGACTTGATTGAAATGTACCAGTGTTGGAATGCAGTGATTCTTCCAAATCTTTATTTTCTTGTAGTTCAATCAAGTCCTCTGCCAATCTACTCATATTAATGATAATATGCTCTTTTTCTAGAGAAAACTTAAACTAACTGATAAACTGGCTATCTGCAGAAATCTTTTACTCAACTAAATGATTCAAATTAGGATGCTTTAGATTGGATAAATCCTTAATCTTCACGAAGGCAATAGCCTATTTATAATTGAAATTTTTCCTATCATAAATAGTTGATTGTCTAGTAATAGATTTTCAAATTTATTTTATGCAATATTTTACTTTCTTATTTCTTGAATGGAACAAATGAAGTAAAATATTTTTTCCCCTGATTCTTCAATCCCTGATTGCTTGCTGACGATTTTAATCGAAGTTTGGGATCCAATGTGTGGAATCTGTAAAATATTCCTGTTTGGCAGTTTGGAAGCAATGCTGTAGAGCGATGAGGTCTTCGCTCTTGTTGAGAAGTTTAAGAGCCGGTCCTTCATAATATTTCGACCGAGCCAGGAATGTTGTAAGGATGTGGCCTTGTTGCTGGTCTGGGGCGGGCACCCTTGCCTCCGGGCAAACGCGATCCATTCCTCTCAGTCAAGACAAGAATGATGAGCAGCTGCAAAATGCTCGCTGTCTTCTCTCTCTCTTACACCTTTTTATCATTTTTCTCTTTCACACACATTTCATCTCTCACGTCTGCCCAGCGCGTGCCTCTGCTACTGAATGTTTTTTCACTATGAAAATATTTTTCAGAGTTTTGTAGATTATACCGTCAACAAATCAGTATTTCGTACAATCAAGGGCTTGAATCACGACAGATTCAGTTTGAAAGATTCAAAAAAATATTAATAACAGTTTGGAAATAAACTTTTCTAACACAATCTTTGAGCAGAGCAGTTTTTTGATGAAAATCATAATGATACACCAAACTAGATTTTGTAATGTTTTCATTTTGAAATGAAATTCAGTCATGACTAATTTTAGTAATGGAATCAATTTTATGCTTAGGGGCGTTAACTGGATATAAAACTAAATGTATTAAGATTTGTGATGAAGGGGGTAGTTTGCTTAGCTAGCAAGAGGAAGTACCGGGTTACTGAATCGCGTGAGCGGCGCTCAACACCAAGTAATGTGATGAAATATTTATTTTTCGCTCCAGTTTGTTTGGAAAATTATAATTTCAAGTTTCAGATTTATTTATTTATTCCTTCTAGAAGTAGGTTCTATATTTCCCATAGAGTTACTAGCAGGTAGCATGCAGTTTACTGCTAGTAGACTACAGTTTAGGCATGAGGCGACCCTTGTGAGAGAAGACTTGCTTAGGGTGGGAAGTAACAACGACAACTTTTCGAGTTGAAGTTTCTTACTCAGTTATTGTTGTGTTATGATCTTCATCAGATCTTCTAATGAACATCACGGTGATATCTTACTTGAGTTTCGTCGATGAACTTGTTGAGTGATTTCCAATTTTGAGGAAGGAGAGTCCGATGATTGAGGAGTCCGATCTCACAGAGTCAAATTATCTGTCTGATAAACTAGAAAAACAACCAAAAAGTATTATAAAAGAATTTATTACCGTCAACAATGTTTTCTTATCTCAATCTTCTGTCGTAAAACTGCTAGTAATAGCTATTAATATGCTCAAAGTATTATTGAGTATGTTGAAGTAGGAATCACTCTCGACCCACTCAATCAATCTTTTATTTTATTGGAGTGCTCGGTCTTCGTTTATCCATTGGATGAGTAATCTCCATAGTAGGAAAGTGGTATTAGAGAGAGAAAGATGAACTTTGAGAAGGAAGTTTGCAAAAGGATAAGGTCAGTGACCCTCTTAATACGATTGTCCCCTGCGACTTTGGCCTATGGAATAGATGTGTTGTGATGAAGTAACAACGATAAACAAGGATAGGAAAGACAGAGAGAAAGAGTTTGCTGGTGTTTAGGCAAGATGGGAGGAAATGATTGTGTTTTGAATTGCAGACTATGGTGGCCTAGTAGATAGAAATTTAACGTCGCGGGCGAAACCACATCCCACTTAACATTATCTGAGGATTCTAGCTGGGCCAGGAATCTATCCAGGAGCCATCGAAACATTTTCTAGAGTGCTGGAAAATGTGCAGTCAGCTAGTTGATGCCTGAAAATTGATGATCCACGAAAATTGATGTCAACGTATTAGTGGATCACATTAGGTATTTTTGTAGCCTGCAGTAAGAGGCATTTACCTTTGGAAAAAAAACATGAGTAAACACTCCGCAGTTTACTCCTTCGGTCGCTATTTAGCTAGAAATGTGTGGATGGTTTTAAATCAACGATAAACATTGTTTATGATTGTTTTGATTCTTGCTATATCAAATATTTTTAATTGAAGGTTACAATAAGTAAAATTTGCTCCATGTTCATAGACTTTATAATACGATAATAACTCTTCAGATCTTAACAATTTAGTACCATTTCCATGACTATAGGTTGGAAAATAGCTCCTGAAGGAGTAAACTCGTTTTGACCCCTCTTCACCCTCGCATTGCAAAAATGTTGTCGATTGTATGAATGACGTTATTTTTTAGTTGGATGAGTTTTGAGATAATTTTCAATATGCACGTATTTTATTGCATAGAACAAGGTCATTGAACCTGAAATGATTGTGAAAGAAATACAAAACCCTTGATAGGAGAAACAATTCTTTTTCTGCAATGTAATCATAGATTGTCCAAACTTAGATGTTCTATGTTGATAAACCAATAAGAAACGTGGAGATAGAGATGTATCTTGAATGAGTGACCTCAGCTCTACTGGGATCTACTTTACATCCAACTGTTGAAAATAACGACTGAGTAACAGTTATTCAGTCAGTAACAGGTACCTAATGGTATACCAATTTTCCGCTTACTTGATCAACTTTCTGAACCACAGTTAAACTTGAGGGAGTGAAAATGATGAGAATGAAATCATTACAAAATCAAAATAAAGAATACAAATTACGTCAATTATTATTATTATAGTAATGATCCTGTTGAGCAATATTGAGGCTGGACTCTATATTTTTGTCATCAACTGCATGTCGAATATGCTTATGAATATAGAACTCAACCTTACTTTGAAGTTCTCAAACATTTATCACCTATGCACTCATCGATGAAATCTGTGAAACAATATTGATGAAAGGACAATCATGTATCGTTATAGTAATGGCATACACTAACCAAATATAGAGAATGGATTATCTCTGGTGAAGAAGATTTTTTTAGGATGGCGGTTGAATAGGGTGGTACCATGAGTAGGCTCGTTTAATTCAGGCGCCATTCAGCGTCCATCCTGGAAAAATTCTTGTCTTCTATGAATATTCTGTTTTGAAGACTATTTTTGCAGATGCTGGTTGTAATTATTAATATTATTACGAATTATATGATCACTTGACTGATTTACTATCACCATCTTTATAATTTTGAATTTGTTTGTCTGGATTGTTGGTCCGGGTTGAAAAAGAGATCAGAGCTGAGCTGGTAACCAACAAGCTACAGCCGTAATGACCGTTGCGACCTCCGAAGATCCATTGTCCATCACACAGTCGGCTAACCACAAAACATCACCTCCATCCAAACAATAAAGTACGACATCCTACTCTATTTTCCTGTTTTTCATGACTTTTCAGCAGACCGGCTGTCTATAATTTGATGGAAATTAATTCTAAATCAGGGCCGAGCCGCTGTTGCCGCTATACACGGTGCTGACACGGAAACTGAGCAAAAATAGGATCTATGCATGGTGTAGCATGAATTGCTAGTTTGATTGCAACCACAATACTATTACACTCGATCACCATCTACTAGTCAAGTACAGTATATTCAGTAACAGGTGAATAAAAGTTTAGCATTGGATCTGTGCTGTTGCTGTAGGTCATTAAATTCTTTCAATAACAAGCTGCTTATATGTCTTCTCTCATGATTTGATTCAAATTTAAAATCAATTTATTGCCCAAACATTATGAGTGAGATGGATGATACATTCATAAAAATATGATAAGTAAGGGATTAGATTAATTTAAACTTGACAGTTAGCCTAGAATTCAATTTTTTCAAATTTCCCGTAGCAGAATAAGGTCCAATTCGAATGTACCTTTCAAGTGGCGTCAAATTTCCACTGGCATCGTGTAAACGTGACAAATATATCAGTTACGTCATTCAAAATCACTTCCTGGTTGTTGGGAACCCATCTAAAGATGTACAGTTTTCTACCATTATCTTCCTTGCCGGTACCCAAGGATATACCAAGAACTGTTGTAAGCATCATTTAAGCAAAAAATCGCTCAACCGTATAGTATTTTTTTCAAGTCATTGGCTATCTAGAACCAAGAAGATCATTGATCTTATTTTGATAACAAGATCTATAGTATTTGATAATATATCTTGATAATAATCTGATTAACACTGAACAAAACAACTGACAAGTGGATTTTCTTCAACATAAATAATAATGCATTTTCATTATTATTTTGTGTTTCGGAATCCTTTTTAATCGCCTTTTAAAAGTTTTTAATCGCTTCTGGCTCTTTGCCTCCATTGGAAGTAAATATTCTTAAAACTCTCCTTATCATTTAAAGTTATGTGTTGGAAAAATTATAATATGTATTGGATAATTCATTCTGCAATATTGTTTTGAAACTGAATTTAATAGAGATGAGAATCACGCCTGCATACATTTCGTACGGCCACTCAACAAAGAATAATAATTCTCTACTGTATAAATTATATTAGTCATATAGTTATATTGGCCGATCTATTATTAAGACACGCGTCAGTGGCAGTGGATGACGTTTATGAGCTGAAAGAGGAATGTGACCGGCAGGATAGGCATTAGGCAAGTATGGTTTTTCAGCGTCTGACCAGGCAAAGCATTGCATAGCCTTGACAGAGAAATGTGGACTTACCAGTTGACAAGTTCCCTGAACCTTGACTTGAGGAGGACAGTGGTCAAACGTGAGGAGGGCTTACACAGGTAGCATGCACTGTGCCACAACTGTGAAATAAACTTTGCTAATGTTTATGAGCATGTTCTACGAGCTTATGAGCATGTTTTCATGCTGAGTTTTACACATTGATGTGTTGAACGGGAACTGTTCTGTAGAGTTTAATATCAAGTAGTAAAACTCATATCCCACAACTCAAATCAAGGAAAACATACACATTTTGCTATTTACCAACCACATTCATTTTATGAAGGCTAGCAATAATGTTTGCTAAACTTTTAAATTTACTATGAATTAGACTACTAGTATAAAACGTCCTCTTAAAAGTGCATGAAATTCCAATTTTATCCAACTGAAGCTTCCAGTTTTATGTAATTTAACTCTAGTGATTTCGGACAAAACATCTACGTCTACGTTGTCATCCAATTACTCTGCATAGAAATTGAAACCAATTTATTGAAATGAGCACATTTTACAATGTTTCCAATAGCTTGTCTCCAAATTCTGGTGATATTCAATTTTCATTTTATCTCTATCGTAATTTTTGCACTGAGAAGATCGTAATTTTCTCAAATAATTTAGAGAAAAGCAGCAGAGTCAGTGGTCTCCGAGAGAATAAGAATTGAGGAGAATATAAATGTTGAATGAAAGGACAATTCAAATTTCTCGGAATCCTAGTTGAACACTCTAGTAGCTGTGTAAAAGGCTACAGGCTACTAGAGATTGTCGTAGAATTTTAGAGTGCTTATATAGTATTTTACTAGAGTGTTGAGCGCAATAAGTTTAGCAGACGGCACTTCTAGTATTGTCATTGTCATCAGATGCTACATTTGAGTCAAGAAACAAGACTGCATCAAAGACAACATGTATCAGGACAGTTCTGTTGCATTCGTAACGTTGGTTCTTTAACGGTATCTTTGTCCGACCAATATAGATGTGTCTTGAGAGCGGTGTTTTAAATCATTTGGTATTTTTAGGCCATAGGCCGCACGCAGGTCACATGCAGCAAATCTGTTACAAGCAGTAAAACTTTTCTTGTGATGGGTGCTTACCACTTCCTCTACCAACCGACCCCTCAGACCTCGTTTATTAATTGCTTGAAGGGGAAAATAAGTCTCTTAACCCTTCTCAGCCTGTCATTGGTTATTATCGGAGCTTCAACTTCAACTCTACATTCGTGTTACGTCTTTCTTCGAGTTATATGTTTGTAGTATTCATTTAGCTCAGTCCCTCCAATTGACTCGTTGTTGGCTGGAGATCTCTGTAGCCTGCAGTTGATTCTTAATTTTAGTTGTCTTCATTTGAGCCTAGATTTTTATTCGTTCCACTCATATATTATCTTGTTACTCTTAGTATCAATTTTTTTGTTGGATGATAATGCTGTTGTTGTAACACTGTAATCATGAGTGCAAAATAAATAAATTTTGAATTGAGTTGAAATTTCAATTTACTCTTTATGGTGGATAATAGTTCCAAATTTTAGTTTTTGGTGGTTATTATTTTGAAACTGTAATAACATTTATATAATCTTCCTCTGAAAGTTACAATAAACTAGAAACTCAATTTCTAAAAAGAAAAAAACAAGATAGAGATAGTCAATTTTCCATACTATTAGTGCTTTGTGTTCTCTGCTAATGAAAATGAATGAACTAAGAACGGTATTTACAATGAAAGCTCAACATCATGTATAAATTATGAGCCGTCGAAAACCATTGTCCATCCAAACCATCTCCTAAATAATTATTTAGTCTTCATTCTCTTCCTGTAATAGTTTTTAATTATTGTTCATTCCATTTGACTTTCTTAAACTGTATGTATTTTTTGTTTCATGCTCTGAAGTTGATCAGTACTTTTACTATTAAATTTTAACATTACATCGATTGCATATACAGCATCTATTGTACGTAACCCTATTATCTTCCTTGATTTATCTCGATTAATTCATTTTCACAATAATCACATTCAAATAATGTGTACCTTCTCTGTTTCAGGTAAGTAAATAAGTGACTGGACCTGACTACCTCTGAATATGACTGTGTAGATGTTGAAGGTAATAAATATATCATCATATCTATTTATTTGATATACACTGAAAGTCCACAGACTATATACAGAACAGATATACACAGAAGAGTCAGACTATAGTAATTTATTACTGTAACTTAGTAGGTATTCATTCCATAGACATGTGTCAAACTACGTAAAAATCACATATCATAGGATGTACTGTCCATGTCTATACTATACAATAACGAATCATCAAGAATCAGTACTGGAGGTTTTCCTCCACATTTTAGTGAAGAGAAGCTCAGTTGACGGAGAAGCTGTTGTGGGTACAGTAGCAGCTAGCACACGTTCAAACGAATCCGGTTTCCTGATTTTTACGATTGTTTTTATTCGCTTTTTATGCAAATGGCGTGTGCTCTTGACCCGTGTAACATTTAGGCAACGGCGTCAAATTGAATCTAGCTCTCCCTCTCCCTCTCCAAGCAATGACTGTCGTTCATTGCTTTCGACAACTTTCCGGGGCAAAGCTTATCGTCCTGATCTCCTTGAACCCTATTATATGGAGCTGCTCTTTTACTCTACCCTTTCTACTCTATTTATCTTGACAGTGGAGAAATTCAGCGATAAAATGAAATGAGAACAAATAGAAATGCTATGTATTTGTAACGATAATAAATCTATTGTCTTATTACTATTTGCCAACCATACAACGTGAGCTATAATGTAACTTGATCGATTGATATTGCAAAATACAACTACTGTTGACTTGTACATTATTATGATTATAAAATAAACGCTTAGTCATATAACCCAATGGTGGTACAAATATATAAAATATATATGACTGCATATTCTCGAAATTGACATTTTAAATAACAATTTTGAAAATCTAGTTTCTAAGTAGAAATATATCTTTGGTGGTCCAACTATGACATTGGTGTTTCAAATGGTAAAATAACGAGTATATTATGCTCTACTCGCTTCAACAATAGCAGTGAGCAGTGGCGTAGCCAGGGGGGGCCTAGGGGCCCAGACCCCCCCCCCCACCCCCCCGAAATTGTCGAAATTTAATTTTAATAGTAAACTATTGTTTCTCTAATAGAATAATATTTCGGTTCAGCTATCGCAAGACCTTAAAAAGTAGTCTAAACAGTGTTATGTACCTGTCAAATATTAAAATTTCCCGGAGGGCCCCGGACCCCTATTCTGAGGTATTCCCCCCTACATCCCCTAATGTTGAGGAAGTCCAATTTCTGGCTACGCCACTGGCAGTGAGACTTCCTTTACTCTAAATTCAAAAAATCCAAGGACTTTATTTTACACTAGATTAAAAAAATTCAAAGACTTCCTTTTACACTACATTAAAAAAATCCTGTGATAAATCATGCCGCTCTACCGTTGATGATTCTTCTTATCAAGCTCTACAAAATTCAATTTTTTAAATTTCTTTTATCTTGAACCTCTTTAGGATTGTACATTGTACCTTATTAACATCTTTCCTAGATTTACTTTCTTCTATTTTCCTCACAGATAGTCTCTTCCAAGCTCGTTCTTTTTTTTAGTAGAAATTTTTATTATACTGTATGTCAATAAGGCTTTTAATGAACTTTATTCTATTCCATGGCCGCTATTCTGTAACTATTCCATGTATTTGATGAATGAATAAATAAATAAATTCATTACAAGATTATTAATAATAACTTAATAGTGTATTACGTTTTTCAAATTCAAATTTATTTGCCATTTAGCAAAAGAGAATTTCAAATGATATACAATTTCCTTCTGGAGCGTACACTCATTTTTCTCAAGATTATTGGATTGCCGAGCCGCTCTGCTCTAACAAGCTCTGTTGTATTTTTCTAGTTGGGTATCATCATATCTGATTTCTTGTCATTGTTTGAGTTTGAGTAACACGCTGAGGTACTTCCTGCCCAACTATGAGCCTGCCTGGTCTGCTTCCATCCTGATTGTATGGGAGCTGAATCAGGAGAGAAGAGCCTAACCGCAGGTATTTGTTGGATGGAGTTTTTTTGTTTTTGCAGCTTCCTCTCTTTTTCAGAATGCTGCAGCGGTCTCTTTTGGTAGCTAGCCAAATACGGCTGGTTTCCCAAGATCAAAACAACTGCATTGTTTCACCAAGACCACGAATTAGATCCAATATTATTGTCACTATGTCTCAATTGATGAACTATTGCTATTATACATAGTAATTTATATAGTTGTAATCCATTCTCAGTCAATCTCATTCAATCAATGTCAATCAATCTCATTCTAAAAATGAGCTCTACTTTTAGGATACATGAGGTGAGAATGAAGGAATGCATTGTTTTAAAACCATTGAACTCACCGATTTCCCAACTATTTACTGGAACATTGAAATTTTCATTGTAGATTTGTAAATAGTTCTATTCCTTTCTATGATCCATCAAATTTTTAGTAATCTATCTACTATTATTCTTATCATAAGGGTATAGAAAGAAAATCATTTCTACATTACCTCCAATTGAATCGTTGATCTATTAATTCATAAACAAATCACAGAAATTTTGGTATTTCATGATAGGCTCATTACGGTATTCAATCAATCCAAAAAATTTCCAAGTGATAATAATTGATATTTCATTTCATAATTTATTATTTCTAGTTCACCGATTGCCCTGTTACCTAATCACCCATTGATCTGATTGAATATTGACTTGGCTTGGCTAATCTTAATAGAATTTATTTATTTTCAAAAAACACTGTTAAAAGCAGAAAGGATTTAGTAGTGTATTGAATCATAAATTTCAATGAATTAAATTATCGCTATTTATCCATTTCAGTTGAAACTTATGACCAGCCATTGAAAATCCATAACTTGATCTCACTGATTCTGATGCTATAATAATGCTTGAATTAAATTCAGTTCTAAAAAACTCTTCCTGAATTTTATCTACTTTACTAATGAATGGATGGCTGATATTTGGACTATAGATGAACTCTCCTAAATATAGAACGAGAGATAATCCATCTCAAATAATATTTGGTGATAAGAACTCTACGATTATTGTCTCAGTTGTTTAAAGGTCTATTAATCAACTACAATATTTCTTATGATTAATTGAAGAACTTCAGTCCACTTTTGGCAACCGGCTCCCTATATGATGAAAATATACTACGCTCTATATACTATACTATGTATAATAGCTACACTGTCAAGAATATTCCATAAAAGATAGGCTTGGATAGGCTGCGAAATTGGAATTGTCATGATATGGATGCAGACATGTAGGGGCACCTCGTTTTTTCGGCGATCACTTATTTGTGCTATCTATTGTGTGTGCGTATCCGACATTCCATCGCAGCAGTCTGCTGGAGACGTGAAACGACATCTTAACCCGGGTGAAGTAACCTTTTACAGCCTCCCCCTATCAGGGCAGGACAGCACTCGCTATAATCTCGAAGCAGCCCACCGTCTCTCAACATTCCTCAGCCTCTTCTTTCTTTTACTTGCTGCAGAAGATCGCAGCATATGGCAAAATGGCAACCCTACTATAAAAGGAGCAGAAGGAATTTTCTGTTTTATTTACTCATTTCTGTTGGTGATTGAAGATGATGTCTTTTTAGATCACATTCCAGTGCATTCTAGTGTAGGGGAATTCACCCCACACTAGCGTAGTCTGCATTTTTTTAGTGCATCTCATCCTTATTTGATTCTATAATGATTAGGAATGATAAGGCAATGCTCTAAATTCTCGAGTTCTTTTTCTTATTATTACCATCATCGGGTAGCTCTTCCCTTATTTTGATAATGAATCTGTGAATTATAAAAAGTTTTCTCTGCCATCTTACTAGAAAATCTAGGAAAATCATCTATTTTATCAAGTCAACAAAGAAGGTACAGCATTATCAAATGTATGTCTTAAATGCTAAATGATATTAAAATTACTAGAATTTGGAGTATATTAGTAACTAAGATAATACGTTGAATTGTTACATTGTAACAGATATTTGAATGGAAGAGAAGCTGCGGAGTCTCTAGGACCACGGAGCAAGTATCTACTTGCTGTATTTTCAGTAGCCCAAATAATTAGACTTTAGTTTGTGAAAAATATAATAAATAAATAAATAATTTATTTCCACTTTTGGCAATACACTCGACAAAAAACAATTAGTAAATAAAATAAATAAATTGAAAATACATTTCGTTAAGATTCAATATTACTGAAACTCAGAAAAACCTTAGTTTAGTCTGTCTGTCACTAAATAGGCTATATACAGATCAATATTATACTGGTTCTTTCAAAATTCTTGAGGTATCATAGGTTATTCGTCAGCAGTGATAAAATCAATTGTAAAATTTGAGTGACCATTGTTCCATAGTTCTATTCTTCCAATACAATAAACTCTGTATACGGCCATACTGTAATTATTGTGAAAAATGAACACAGCTTACATTTCAATGGTTAAATTATTCCGGAATTCAAATAGGTGGTCTAATAATTTCCGATTGTGGAATTTCCGATGGGTGATAAGTAGCTGTTTTCCAAGCCGTGGGAGGCGGTAGGAGCTGGAGGCTGAAGGGAGATCAATGGTCAGTTTGGAATTTGTTGTGGCCATCGGCCGATACTCCTCTCCACCCCCACAAAAGCCCAAGAGATCAAGGTCGTGGTGTCAGCATTCCTTTCTTTCCGCCTTTGATTCGCTCTCTTCTTCCTTCCAACCGCTCCTCTTATCTTCCTTCCTTGTCGCCTGTTGTTCGGCACAATATAACGGCGACCCTCAGCCTCCGTGATCCATTCATCTTATCTCGTTCGCTTTGTAAGTGGCCTACTCTTCTTCCCTAATCAATTTCCTCCCCTTCCTTCCAATAGCCAAATCCTTTCAGCCTCCGCCCACCTACATCATACCATCTTTGTTGTTTTTACAAAAGGTCTGAAATTCATTGGGTCAATACACTTGTGAAATATACAACGGTGAATGTTTGGAAAGATTCTTCAATAATTATCTGTTCACGAAAAGCCTCAGCGCAGTTATTGTTATTTGTAATCTACAAAGTAGCAATCACTAGTCCAAAAATTAGTCCGAAAAATTATCAATACAAATTAATAGCTTATTGGTTATAGGTTATTGTTATTTGTAATCTACAAAGTAGCAATCACTAGTCCAAAAATTAGTCCGAAAAATTATCAATACAAATTAATAGGTTGTTCCATCTTCATTAAATCAGCAATTGACATGTAGGTTGATAAAAAATCTTGGACATTATTTTGCTGAGTTTGTGTGTGGGTAATGAGAAAGTTGATGATGATGAGAGATGAAAGGATCTTCAGGTGGGTTCTGAGTTCTGAACCACTACAATATACAGTGTGATGACTGTATTGATGATGTTTTCAAATACTATAATTTCTAGAAAACCATTTGAAATATTTCGTCTGATAAGGTTGCTTCATTTTTTTACAGCAGACCTTCATCTTGGCCTTGACCATGCCAAATTTCAACAAAATTAGTCAAACTATTCTGGAGAAAAAAATAAAAAGTGAAAAAATGGCGATTAGGCGGGAAACAAAGCATTTTTAGTACCCATGTTTACTGGAAATTTTTTCTTAATTTCAATGTCAGAAAACCGCTCACGAGGTTTGTCGGTCTATTTTATGGTCTGTTATATGGGAGTGTCAGGTTATCTGTGATTTAATACAGATTCTGAATTTTGTAATGCTATCTGTATTTGCTGTGTGTAATGTATAGTGTTGATGGCTGTGCAGTAGAATTTAATGGTGATGCATCCTAAACCACCCTTCTTTGCTTCTTCCACTGGGCTACTGTCTTCCAGAATTAAATCATCACATTTAAATCCTGTAATATTCACCTGAGACATAGGTGTGCTTGGTGACCTTATGTAACTAGAGAGACTTACAATTCTCTTCAAAGAGACTTTCTTCGAAGTTATATCTTGGTCTATCATGTTATCAAAAATTTCAATTGAAAGTTACAGTGTTTCTTCACCAGTTAGCTTGCTTTAGTTAGAATATGCTTTCTTTTTGCGCCGGTCCTAAACGGCAGTCAATTGCCTGGTACAATAATAAACGGCCAGTTGCAGTAATTACAGTTCCACGTATGCGTTCTGCTGTTCTACAACAAAAACAAGTAAGCAGTACTATTATTATAGTACAAAGTAGTACATAGTATCAATGTAGTATTCTATAGTAGTAGAACCAGTCTGGTGGGTTTAGCAGGAGCTGCTAGCTGGCTACTGGTCTCCAGCTAAGTTCATTATCATTCCCTTCGCCTCTCAAACCGAGTTGTTTCCCAAAACAGAAATCAATCTATCGAAGATTTAGAATTCATTGTATTCTATAGTTGGCTCAAGAACTTTTTTTAAAGGTGTTTTTCTCATTTCTTGGTATGATATTGTAAATGTGATTTCTCTACAAATTAACAATTTTGATTATATGCTTTCATCTTATGTTTCCAATAAGAGTTAAAGATAGAGAATCCAACTGTTGTAGTGTTGTGAATCACTAGTGATGATATAGGCCTATTCAAACTTGAATCGTTTCTCAAATCGTAATGATGCATGTATTGTATGTGAAGTTTTCAAATCTGTTTTACCTTTTGTCACTATTATACCTTACAGCTATTATTCATCCAATTTTTTATTTAAATTACATCCTTGAATTCGCTTTTACAACAGTTTCATCTAAATTTTCTCCGCACACAATACTTGATAATTCTGAATCTCATTCTAAACCAATATCACTCAAGTTTCTAGACTTGTTCCTTCATGTCCTTCGCTGTTCCTGTCACTACTTCTCCTGGATTATTGTCAAGATTTCCTCATCCAATCATCACCACTAAAATTTGTAATTTGTATTTTTTTGTATCTGAATCTGTTCTGTGTGAATTTGTAACTTTCTGCCATAACAGTAATTTCAAGGTGATCAAGATACTGAATTCTATTCAGCTCTATTAATCCTTCTATGTTTTGCAAATAGTTTTCTTTCTAAAATAGTTTTGCAAAACTAATGACAGCCCGCTGTGACCGTTAAATTGGGCCAATTCAAATGCGTTTAGTGGTCCTAGATAATTATGCCGGTTTTATTTTAGAAAAAATACATTCAAGGGGTAAAAAATATGAAATAAACTCAGCGTCATCCCTCGGTGTTCGGAGGAACTACTCCCGCAGTACTGAACTATACGGAACAGCCTATAGTTTGGTATTCTAATACTGTATTAACTGAAATATTTTGTGTTATTTTTTCTACTGGCCAATATAACCCTTATTTCAAATTTTAATATTAGAAAACAATCTCATCTCACATTGTGACGACAAGAACAGACTGAAACATTACAGCTTGTTGAATTTTTTTTCTCAATATGGATTTTCAAAATTGCAATTTCATCTAATAATTGTAATTGTAATATCAATGACCCGAAACGCCGACCCCACCTGAGTGGGAAAAGGCGAAGAAAAAGAAGAAGAAGAATTGTAATTGTAATATCAATAATTGTAATTCATGCCTAATTCATGTTTTTGATCTATTTATTGTTTTTGATCTAATTTATGTACTTGATCTAGCACCATTATATCTATGTAATTCATGCTTGATTTTTGTTCTTCTATCTGTTTCAGCAGCAGAATGGAATGACTGGTGGTGGAGGGGGTGGTGGTGCAGCATCAACAGGGGTGCGTTGCGGAGGGGGGTCGGCGCGTGAGCGGGCCATGCAGGCGGTCGAGTACTACAACAGCAACGTGCTGCGGGCCCGGGTAGGCGCCGGTCTGCTCTCCCACCCCCCGCACACCCACAATCACCCTCATCGCACTGCTTCCTCGGTTCAGGTCAGTGTCTGTCTCATTAACTATGAAGAACTTCATAATTACTCATTTGATTTCTAACTTGAATGTGATTTGATTAATAGTTCAGTTTCTAACTGAAACAAATATTTCTTGTCAAAAGAAATATTTCAACTATAAAAATACAGCATTTGAGCTGAGGCCGCACTGCTGGATGGTTACCTAGTGGGTAGATGGAATATCTATCTATAGTACATAGAATTTCCATAGTGGTTGAACATCTTTTCTGAACTTATATTCTATTACTATGGATGTTCTATCGATGTTCCATTTATCCACTAGGTACATACTATAACAGCATTTATTCAGCTGTTTATATTGAAGATTACTACTTATTGACAGAAGTTTACTTTCTCCCTAAATTCATCCTATTGTCTTATCCAAAACCCTGTACTTTACAATTTTTAGAGACATTTCTTGAATTAATTTTTTCTCCCTAATTTTCTTTTCATCAAACAAAATATTAATTATGTAATTCTCAATTGCAGGATGCCTTGTACAGAAGCAACTCAAGTCTGGAGCTGATGCACGACCACAGTCACGGGCATGGCTCTGAATCGGGTCACGTGGGACATGGAGCCAGTCCGCTGTTGCGTCGCGAGTATGGCAGCCACGGCTCCATCGACGTCATCTCTTCCGACAGGCACGGCATTGCCACAGGCACCGGCGAGAGTTTCTTCGCCATGTTACAAGACTACCGTCCAGCCGTTTTGGGTTTGGGCACCGACCAGCGCAGTCCCGGACCTGCGGAGTATTTGAGGGGAAAAGTGGAGACTCCACCGGCCACCGAGAACGCAGCCAATGCTTTAGCGGACGAGGCGTCTATGGCGGAAAGGGTCACATCTCCCATAAGCACTAGCCCGAAGTTAAGGTTGAAGTTTCATAAGTTCTGGGGCGGGAATAATGTAATGCTTCAGGGGGTGCTGTGAAACCTGCCCCAACCAAACCCAACTCAGTGTCGGATGATGGACTGAACAACACAACCACCACCGCCGCCGCCAACAACAATAATGTTGCTACCACTGGAGAGATGGACGATAACGTAGACGCTTTCGCTCACTATGATTGCCAGTCGCTGACGGCCAACCTGTGCTACGCGGCTAAGTTGAGGGGACTGCTGCTGTCGCGCAGACGTAACACGACGACGGGCGCCTCAGCCGCGTCGATGCTCAGCTCCAGGTCGATCACGCCCGACGGTGGAGACAGCGGTGACGAGGATGCCGGTGATGGACGTACCAATGATCTCATTGAAAGGTATTCATGAGTCATCCATTTTAATTCTTATTTTAATCATTTATTTCATCACGAAAGACACTATACTCTGTTCTCGGGATCAAAAGACTGCCAAAACAAGCTGTTTCCATTTGTGTGCGTATAGAAGCGATGACTCACAGCTGTTTTCGATAAATTTTCTGTTATTATTATTAACTGGTTTAACTTATTAAATTAGCTGACCCAGTAATAATTGGGTGTTCGACGTAATCAAAACTGAAAGTCTTAAAGTCCTTAAAAATCTTTGAAGACCTTTTTCAAAGCAGTCCTTTCAAAAATACCTTTTTAAAGAATTTCACGAATCTCAATTCAGCATTTGTGGTTTATGATCACAGCTTAATCGATAAATTTTTTATGACAATTAAATGGTTCACAACACGTTCATTCAAGGTCAGACTGGAATCAAGTTCTGCAGATAATAATAATATTTCAGTAGTTCTACTGTGAATCGGTCTAGCTGCTCCTAGCTAGACTCGCACGCTATTTACATATTACTCCTTTCCTGAACAGGCTGTACATAATTAGGTATTTAATAGTATGTGACTTGAAAATTTTGAGGTTTAAACATTAAAATATCCAAATATAGAGTTTTTCAGAATACAAAATTTAGACCATGAAAATAGAACTGAACTTTCCTACATTATTCACAATTAACAGTTGAAAACACTTCCCAAGGCATAAAGGTGCAGTAGTTAATGTCTCTTTCAATCTCCTCACGTCACAGATCATAATCTATTCAAATTTGGATAATGGAAATTAAGTACAGTAATTGAATTACATTTCACTTGGAAATGTTAATATTGAAAATTTATTATTCAGCCTGAATTAGTTCTTTAAAACATTTCTAAATAAAAAATAATTTATTATAGAAAATTCAAACTCTTCATCATCCCCTAAATGTTCATTCTAAAATGTAGCATATCCAAATGAACGAATCTCTTAAACGAGCTTATATCTGATCGAAATAACCCATAAAAGATTTTAATTACTTTTTCTAGAGTAACATTGTTCAACTGTACTGAAATCAAAATACTATCAATCTAATATACAGTTTAATTGAATATGCCAAAATATTCTGTATCCCAAGGACAAAGCCATACATACGTTCATTCACATTAGTCTTGCCTGCTATTGGAATGGGGTTCCACTTCATTCAGTTTCTTCGAAACAGCTCTATCTATTTGTGTTGAATGAATAGAAGCTATGCAAATGAACTCCCACTAAGATCATTTGACTGTTGGCGTATGTGTTTATCCAGGTGTACTCATGTACTCCTATTGAGTGTCACATCATTGAGTAGAATCAACAGCTCACACCGAACTGTTACTCATGCAACTGCAATCTATTGGTTGATTCCAAACATGGATTTAGTCATTGATCGATTCGGAGAACTTGTAAATTATATTTTTTTACATCAGTTGTCTTAGGGGAAGTTAAAATTCAGAAAAAAACATTCTGTCTTCTAATAGGCCTATACTTTTATGATAACATAAACTCACACGAATCAGTGATTTCTGCGTTGGATGAGGTTGATCTCAATGAAAAAAAATCTAAAGATCTTTTTGTTATAGATCAAGTATTCATAGTTTGTTATGAAATTGAATTCAATTAATTCCTGGGCTTGCCAAGATCAAACCAATTGTTGCTTGAGATATACCAATATGTACTTGCTGGAAAATTAAAAAAAAATTATTACAATATGATTTTAAAACATTCTTAGATTTTATGTTCATTCATATTTAAATTTTTTAAAATTATTAGGCCTACAATATGATTTTAAAACATTTTTAAATTTTATGTTCATTCATTTTTCATATTTTTAATACATTTAAAAACATTTTACGTAATATGAAACAAAGAAAATATGTTACCACAAAAATCAGCAGAAAAAATACTAGTCTAATAATCACCAGTGAAAGTAGAAGACTGACCCTCATCAGTCCATAATTATAAAAAAAACAACGATCATATATTGAAATTTGATCACATTACAATTTCTTAGGAGAAATGTATCACAACAATAATAATAATTATATAACTCATTTATATCATCAGAATATCAATTCATTTGATGTGGATACGTCTTCTTTTTTCACTCGATGAAATTTTCATAACTTGTAAAGTGAACAGTGTTTAGTTAACAGAAAGAAAACACAAAATGTGAGTTTCAAAGAATTCACTGAATTTTGAACAAAGTACGAGTACTATTTTCACTTTGCAAGTTATTTAAAGTGCCTATAACTAATTAGTAATTAGTTTTTGTGAACAAAGTGTGGCTATTTTCACTAGAGTTATTTGAAGTGTCTGCAACGAATTGGTAGTATTATGTTTTCCTCTTTTGTGAACTAAGTGTGAGTACTATTTCCACTTCCCAAGTCATATAAAGTGTCATTAATCTTGATCCCTCTTAATCTGAATCTTGTTTCGCCGCATTTTGCAGCTGTCCGTTCTTCCGCAACGAGATGGGCGGCGAAGTGGAGCGAGTGGTGAGCCTGACACGACTGAACCCGATGACGTCAGCCGGCATGAGGATGCCGATGCACCGGCCTCCGCTCAGCTGCGGCGTGTCGGTGCTGGAGTTCCGGCCCGGGGAGACGCACTGGACGCAGGGCACGTGTCCCTATCAGCGCGGCAACAACCTCATCGAGAGCATCGATGATGGCGCTCGCTACTACCGGCACTACTTCTACAATCAAGGTAGGTGCAATAGCATGGAAATATAATTAATAAAATTATTCAAATAATTCAATTCAAATAATTCAATTATTCAAACAATTCAATTATTAAAATGATTGAATTCGTTCAACTCATCAGAATCTGATTCATCAGACAGACAGACAGAAACTTCTTTATTTCAATGTAAAGGATACAAAATAAACGTAATGTCTCGAGACATAGAATGAATTGCAAAATTTCATCAACTATCATACATGCCTTATCAATGGAACACAATAATTTTTGCAGATAACGACAGATTTCGAAGAATAGATGAGTTTTAAATGAATGAAAATGGTCTTATCTAGTGCCTGTGCGCAGACCAGAGTTACTAATTCATTATATATTTATACGAAAGAAGAGAAAACTTATCAGAAAAATGAAGTTCTCTAAGAAGATTATCTTTAAAAGTTTAACATTGTTTTTATTCACGTTTGAGTTTAATATCAAATTTGTATTTGTTGTTTAATTTTGAAGTGTGTTTTTTGTGTGTAAATAAAACTACAACATGAGACTAATGCAATTATTATTTTAGTTATGTTTACCTCAAATATTTTATAGAATTGATGAATTAACAACAAAGATTCATCAACAAAACTCTCCAGGACATTAAGTCCTGATTTAGTAAGTTTTAATAGAATTATTAGGCCTGTATCTTCTGTACTTGTTCAGACTATAATAAGTTTTATTATTGTTAGTTCATGCAAGTTTATCATGTTTCCTGTGTTGTATTTTCCAGAACACCAAAACTGGTTTGGGATGGATGAGAATCTTGGACCAGTAGCTATTAGTTTAAGAAGAGAACGATTAGAAAGAAACCCTAGTGCCTCAGAATCCAATTCCAATGCCAGCCCTACTCCAATGTTTAGGTACAGAGTTCTCATTCGGACAAGTGAGGTGAGTGTTTATAGATTTATTTTGTATTTTATGTGTATTAGTTTTAGATTAAAGATTAGAACACTCAAATTTATATGATTATAAATATAAAGTATAGTGATGCATACTTTTATCTTAACTCGTAATAGTTTTTTGAATAAGTATGAAATTCTTATCTGTCAGCTATTATAATTCTTATCTATCAGTATTCTATTAGTTTAATCAGCTCAAGTGGATATCTCCTCAATATTCAATATTATTGAATGGTTGCGTTACTTTCAACATAAATTCTGTAATTGTTGTATATTGAAATATGTTGGTTAGAAAATAAGATGAATATTAGAGATTTCTTACCTCTCCTTACACATGTCTTAGTTGTGCGTATATCGTATTCGTCATCTTGAATCAAGGTCTTTGACTTTTAATAACTGTGCACTAGATTCAGTGTAGGCTATCATATTTCGAACCAGTTGATATCAAACGAATTTATACGAATTTCATTGTTAATTAAATTAAACTTCATCATCTTAACTCAGTCTTCAATTTTTCTTTACAGCTTGTCACATTGAGGGGATCAGTATTGGAGGATGCCATTCCTAATCTAAAGCCTTCATCTAGCAGTAAGACAATCAACACCAAAGAAGTATTAGAATATGTTTCTCCAGAAATTCAGCTTTCATGGTAAGTACTCTCAGTATTTCTATGAATTCTATACCTACAATTAGAACGTTAATTTCATAAAACTAATGCCAGAAATGCATGTCTCCCACTTCTATGTTTTGCAGTTCATTTTATATGCTCTCGATGAACTGATTTTATTATTTTCAATATACATTTTTAGCGAGTGCTTAATAATATTTATCATTATTTTAAATATAATGTATATTTTAAATATACATTAATATTTATCCAATGCTAACTATATTATTTTTGTTCAATGCTATAAGTACGTTAGAGGCTGGAGAAATTACAGATTTTGCTCTCTTCTTATCTACTGGCTCACCTTTGGACTAATTTGTAATATTTGTAATGTTTCAGTTTGAGACTAGGAGCAGCCGGCCCTCAAACAGAAGACACATTGTTGAAATTGGACGAGCAGTGCTTGAGCTCCAACTACAAGGTTGGTGTGATGTACTGCCGCGCCGGCCAAAGCACCGAAGAAGAAATGTACAACAACCAGGACGCGGGACCTGCGCTATCTGAATTCCTGCAACTCATCGGACAAAAGGTATCTAGGGAATTTTATCAATCTGAAAACGGGTTTCAATTCATGTTCAGAGTGTTTAGTTTCAGGTCATTCTTGTAACTTCCGTACCGGTGTAACACTTAGATGATAGGGAATACAATATATTCTGATACAGAAGTTACATCTATTGAAGTTTAGTAATTTTGTCAGTTTTCTACTTGGCCCCCAATTCTTAAAAGAGAACATGAATTTCTAGTATCTTCTAAACATCTCGTCTATGCTAGCGATGCCATAATTTTCACTTTGTTTTTATCAAATGTCACCAATATGTAAAACACCTCACTTTCCCATCTATATTGTTATTCGATGAATATTTCTTGTTTAAATTTGGAAGAAATATACACTTAATATATACGAAATGTACACTTAATGTGAAAAGTTACTCACGTTTTTTGCGTGACAATTATTGTTTTGTGCTGGTATTGCACATTTTCAAGCAGAACAACAACTAAAGTATTGTGTTTCTAAAGTATTATTTATAAGTATTTTTGTTCAATTTTTCAATTTTAAGAGTATATTCTTTTTAAGTTGATGTGTCAGCGAAAATGAAATGAATCATCAACAACAGATTTATTGTTTGTGTATCTGAAGGTTGTATCGTATGTTTATTTTGAAATTTTGTTCTTTATCTCGTACCGCAGCTCCAAAAAATTAATTCAAGCGTATCATTTGCGTCAAGTGATCCCGATAATCAATACATTTCAACCCTTGACGTGCACTTATGATAGTGTGAAATATTCCTATTATGATAAAAAAAATGCCATACGCTAAATAAAAATAAATCCCGATAATCTTTCTGTTCTAGGTACGACTGAAGGGCTTTGACAAGTACAAGGCGGGCCTGGATAACAAAACAGATTCGACAGGACTGTTCTCAGTCTATTCACAGTACCAAGACTGCGAGATAATGTTCCACGTCTCGACTTACCTTCCATTCTCTCCTAGCAATCGACAACAGCTGCTCAGGAAGCGACACATCGGCAACGATATAGTGACAATAGTATTCCAAGAGCCCGGATCGCAGCCTTTCACGCCAAAGAATATTCGCTCACAATTCCAGCACGTTTTCATAGTGGTGAGGGTTATTAATCCGTGTTCGGATGACACAAGGTATAGTGTGGCAGTGACCAGATCGAAAGAAGTGCCCATGTTTGGTCCGGCGATTCCGGAAGGAGCCACTTTTCCCAAGTCGAAAGCTTTCGCTGAGTTTTTGTTGGCCAAAGTGATCAACGCTGAGAATGCAGCTCATCGGTCGGAGAAGTTTGCGACAATGGCCACCCGTACACGGCAAGAATATTTGAAAGATCTCGTTACCAATTACTCGACCAGCACTGTTGTGGAGTCCGGGCAGAAGTTCTCGATGCTGTCTTTCAGCAGTAAGAAGAAGGAGCGATGGCGACCGCGGTTCTTGCCCGATGCAACGCAGCGAGGCGCCATCTGCTGGCAAGTGTCGCTCGATGACTCATCGCGTGCCGCTCTGGTCGACTGCTTCCTCGCCATTTCTGCTGACTCGCTTGTGCTGATCGAGGAGGCGACTCGCGAGATTGCTTTTGTCACTCCCTGCAAATCGATTCTTGGGTGGTCGACTCAGGCTAATTGGTGAGTTATCTTCGTTTGTTAGATATAAAATTAATTGAAAAAATACGTTAGTTCGCAATAATTCAATACTGTAGAAAAATAACTCTGTATGATCTACAAGCAGAACCACATTCACTCATTTCTATGGTAATCGGTTGGTTTTATTTTCAAAAATATTGTCTTGATATTTAAGATTGAATAGATAATTAAAAACATTAATATGTTTTTTCTAGAGTAGACAAATTTAATAGTGAGTGAGGGGTCTGTTATGTTTCATAAAAATTCAACGTCCTGTAATACAGGAAAAATACGTTCAAGTTTTGAAGTAATGCTTCAGTAAATGCTAAAGTTTTACTTTAATGCTAAAGTAAAAAAATAGACGTTCAAGTTTTGCATATAGTTTGTCGTGTAACTTATGTCTAGTGTGTATTCCCTGAATTGCAGGACTCCTTAATTCCCTTGAAGTAAGCCCTATTGATAGAATTGGAAATCTTCAGATAATAATGATTCTCCAGTCAGTTTTATTTTGATTTGTACTGTTATGATACAGATCTTCTTAGAAAACTGAAAATCTTCAGGTACCTAATAATGGTTTTCCAGTCAGTTTTATTTCACTTGTACTTTTGTGATACAGAAATAAATTCTTATTCTATCCCATTCTATTCTACTCTATTCTAAACGGTTTTAGTGAATGGAATTTATTTGATTAGCTTGTGCTTGTGTTGTGTTTGATAGCTTGCGAATCTACTACCACGAGGGCGAGTGCGTGACAGTGCAGATGTCGCGTGAGGCGGCGGGCGACCGCGACCGTGACGAGTTGATGGAGTGCGTGGTGCGTTTGCGTGCCGTGACCGGCGGCTCGGTCGCACAGGAGCTGTCGCTCAAACGCAACCCGCTCGGTCAGCTTGGTTTCCATGTGCAGCCTGATGGTCTAGTCACCCAGGTCGAGTCCATGGGTCTAGCCTGGCAGGCTGGACTTCGTCAGGGGGCTCGGCTAGTTGAGGTAGGCCTTATACTATCTATACTACTTCATTTTTACAATAATATTTGAGTGTAGATGAGTCTGCTTATCAGGTTAATATAAAACAATAGTGTGCAGATAGTTATAACTTCATGTTTTTGGTTTTTGTAGTTTTTTTTTCGTGTAATTGAACAGTCAAGACCATTTCATGCTGCACATGTTGTGAATTGGAGATCCACAGGTTCATCTCACCTGGTAGTTTTCTGGTAATGTTTTCATGTTGGGTTGCTCCAAGCAAGATCAATTCTGATCCAGGATCAGTACAATGCTAAACAAATGGGATCAGCTTATTAAAAATGGATTATCCCGGTTGGTGCAACCCAACATCAGTGTCCTATCAGAATCCGTTATGGCACCAACCCATTAAGGGTTAAGTGTAAGAGACGTCCGACTGCCCCCTAACTCCGCCCTCCCAGGTAAAAATAAAGGCAGTCATTCAATTCAACTCCATGCAGTGATTTCTAGAAAAACATGTTATCCCTTTACTATCTTCCTCATTGTAGAGAATCCAAATTTGCTTGCTTGCAAGCCTACTGGTACTGGCAACGAAACCCTTGTAAGTGAGTAAACGATCTTCCGCACAAAAGTCTACCAGATTTCTTTTGCACAGCCTCTATACTAAGTATTGATGTAAACTTTTCTCTCTGAGAGTAAACTGAAGCATACTTCAGGAAATTTCTGACTAGTGTGCAGTACAGCACATGTTCACATAATATTACTATAGTTCGAATAAAACTAGTTGTCCCTTGGCCTGGTGCTCAAGAACCACTAACTAGAAACGTTTTTGTCAGAAAGTCCGATGTCCGAACAGCTGACCATTTGATTCAATGATGCTAACATAGAATCAAATGGTCAGCTTTTCGGACATCGGACTTTCTGACAAAAACGTTTCTAGTGAGTGGTTCCAGGCTAAGGGACAACTAGTTTTATTCGAACTATAAAATAACGAATTCCTTGAATGCATGTATGTGGATATATCATGAAAATGTTTTGCTCACAATTCTCACAGTCTGTAGATTGATACAGTTGATTAACGTGAAAATATTTTGTAATGTTTTTAGATCTGCAAAGTGGCTGTATCTACCCTAACGCATGACTTGATGGTTGATTTACTGAAGACTTCTCTTCTTGTCACAGTCACTGTGATACCACCCTTGCCTGACGGATCTGCGAGAAGGTGAGGATAAGAATGCAAACGAATTTATCGAATGAAAACTTGACAAGTAATATTCTGCAGTTCGTAATCAGTAATTTCATAATTTTGATGTGTGATTCATCTTCAAATATAGATTTAATACTCTGTTTAATTTATTGAACTCCTTCAAATCAAATTTAATAGAAATAACTATGACTGCACAAAACAAAAACGTGTCTTTGTTTCTCATTACATCTGTATATTCTGTTTTTATTGTATAGTTTCTATGTTGAGGTGTGCTCCATTATTGAGAAAAGGTTGATTTAATTGACTTTTGTAAAATCAATATCTAGTAGTAATTAATTCTGTGAAAAAATAGAAAACTATCACTAACATGACATGTAATTTCTAACCACATTGGTTCCATTCTCAACAAATGGATTAAGGTATTTATAAAATGCTTATAGTTATTTAAAATTACTGTATTTGTAATTTTGGATTCGCTCGATGATCAGAAACTAACTATATCACGATATTCATTGATTGAGAAATGAATCATGTTCATATTTATATTTTTTAGGGGATGTTCGCTACAAAATTGCAAGTACACCGCACCTGCTTATGAAGGAGACTACGAAAACCTTTCAAATCCAGATGAGGGCAAAAACAATTGGAAAAGTGGAGCTCTACAAAAGGCAGTTCCTGGTAATCATCGTAGAAGGTAAATTAAATTTTTACTTCAGTCAAATTAAAAATCTGAGAATGTTTAAGATACAAATAGAAAAGTAGTCTTGCATGACGATTATTTTAGAACAAAAATAATTATTGTGTCAGTTGATTAACTCATGAATCAATGATGGCCAACATGCATTGCAAATAATATAATTTACAAGTATGCAATAATTACTGTAGTGCATTTCTTTGCATTAATTCGTCATTTACCAATCACTCAAATTCTAGAATTATCATGTTTGATCAGTCAAGTTTATATTAAAAACTTTTATTTATGTTTGGCATGTGTATTAAAAACATGAAGCATGTACTAATCTGTCATACATTACATTGTAAAATTTAATTTATCTTCTTACTAGTGGCGAAGTATACTTATTTGGCCGGCGATGACCAAATAAGTATACCACGCTTCGCCACGGCTTCTCACGATATCATTTGCAATACTGACTAGGCTAGAAATGAAATCTGCCACCTGCTAAAAAAATAGAAGTCTTGAATCACACGAAAAAGGCGGACGTACATTAGATAATATCTAATGAATATATCTCAAACTTATCATAGTATGATAAGTACAGCGTACAATGCAGAATTTATGTCTAGTGTGAGTCCGACGTTTTCCAGTGATAAAGGACTTCTAAATTTTTATGAAATATGAAACAGGTCCCTGCACTAATAATATCATACAAACATTATGAATTAATTTTATTTATTTGATTCTGATCTATTTTCAATATCGACTGAGTTCAACTTTTATATCATTTCTAAATTACATTTTATGTTTGATCAATTTCGAATATCCATTTTCAGTTGATTTATTTATTGAATTTCTTTGGTTTTTCATTTTATTTAATTTTCAAATAGGTATGAGAGAAGTTTTTCACCTCCAAGATCAAGCAACAGCTCAGGGTATGGAACAGGAAGCAGTAGTAAATCATTTTCTACTGATTCAAGGTTTCCTTGTAATCCAGAGGTGAGTTCCGGTGTTTCTCGTCCACCAGATTTATCTACGGTTTAGTTCAACTTTTTTATTTTAATGTTTCAAATTTTAGGGAATCAATCCAGCAATTACAAGTATTTGTATCTAAGAAATTTGTTCAGTTCTTCTGTGATGATGAACTCAGTTATCAACATGTATATCATATTCTCAGTACAACATGAATCATGGATGTCTATCAACTATTATCTATTAGGCCTAGTAAACGCCTATCCTTTAGTAAACGGGAACTAGCTATTTTTTCAAGTTGAAAATGGTCCTTACACTTGATTATATCTATTACTTTATCTGTACTATAAATAGTTCCTAACGGTGTTTTTTTTTTATAAAATCAACAGTAAAACCAGCTACAAAAGTAATGTTACTAATATTCCAAAAAATCCTTCAGGAAATTACAGCAATGTTGCTGGACATCTCACCTCTGCACAATTTACTTCTCAGATTAAGGGCCGGTTGCACAAAAGTGGATCAAGTTAATCTCAAAAGAATTAACATTGTTTATTGAAGATTAAGCTTTATGGCTGGGTTTCATGATTCTAGTAGACATTCTACTCACTGGAGGCAGATTACCAGAAGCCTATCTACTTACCTATAAACCAGTAACCTGCCTCCAGTACCCAGAACGTCTACTAGAATCGTGAAAACCAGCCATAACAGACATTTGTGCAACTGGAACTAAGACGTTTGAAATCATAAGATATTCCTTGAACATGAGTTCCATACAGAAATCCCATACAAGGTACATTAAACATTTAAGTACTGTTATTTCATTTGAATTACACAAGGTGTTCTAGAAGCAGAATAATTATTCTATTAGATAGCGTGAGTCGAAAAGTGTATTCCACATGGGAAACGTTTCATATGTATTACACTTTTTGCTCACGCTAGCACAATTTATGATCCTTGGACAACACACCTTTAGACAGAGGTTTTTTATCATTTGAAATTGACAAAAGTTGTTTGATGAATGAATTGAGTTGTGTGTGGACTTGTTTTTAAAACAATACACCTCTTCAAGTTTTTTTATTTATTTTAAATTTGAAGCAGTTGAATGATGAATGAGTTTTGATGTGTTATGTGTGAACTTGTTCCTGACAACACACCAGTAGACAGAGGTATTTTATTACTTTAAATTGACAGCAGTTGTTTGATGAATGAGTTGAGTTGTGAGTGGAGTTGGTGAGTTCAATTTTATTATTCATTATTAAAAACTGGCAGCAGTTGAATGCTGAATGTGTTGAGTTGTGTGTGTGGAGTTGGTGTTGATGGCCGTTTGGTGGCGGATTGCAGGGCACTATGACGAGCTGCTCGAGTGGCCAGTCAAGCGAAGAGCGATGGTACGACCTGCTCGAGCCGTCGTCGCAAGATGCAGCCGCAGCTGCAGCCGGTGCAGCGCAAGTTGCAGTCGACTCGCCGCCTCCGCCGCTGCCGGCTCGGCTCAGCGCCTTCTCCCCCACGCCGTCCACCACCTCCATCCATTCAAAACTCTCTGCTAGTCATTCGCTTCCGCTTCCAACACAGGTTGGTTGATGGTTGCTCATCATAAGGATGCAACCCAAAGTCAAGGATTTTCTCGTGTAGATGGGTGGATAGTTCTCCAAATTCCATGTCAGCTCGGTACATTCAGAGCCAGTTTTGTTTCTAAGATTCAAAATTGCTGGAAATAGTCATGCTTCGCATTTTTTCGCGTTGTATTAGTAAAGTTCTGGAATTATTCCCGTCGTGACGTCATGGTGCCCCAAAACCGGCAATTAATTCCTACTTTGATTATATCATCATAGTGACGATCGTTTCGTCCTGGTGTAATTCTTTATTTTCTACTTAGAAGTTGTTTAAAGTCAGTGTAATTTAATCAGTAGAAAAAAGAATGGATATACAACATAATATCTAGCTAGATTCAGATGTGTTTTGAATGATCTTGGAGTAACATTTCTTGGAGGTAAAATGTATAGTCAATTGCATTATCGTTCATCATCATCATTCTAAGGAAAAGTTTTGTTTAACGAACATGATAATTTGTATTTCTTGACTTTGGATTGCTTCCAGTCCTAGAAACTGTATTGGCGACTTGACTTCGGGTTGCTTCCAGTAATTGAAACTTTGTGTTAGCGAATCAAATAGAAATACAATACAGATTTCCTGTTAACACAAAATACTGTGCAATTAGAATATTATTCAGCTGAAATATTTATTCACCACCCTGATTGCAGAGTCTAATAATTCAAAATGTAATAATGGTACTTATCATCCAAATTAACACTTAGAATTCGCCCCTGAAAACAAATCTAGCCTATTAACCTAGTTTACTTGCTCGCTATTTGTTGGTTTCTACTGTAAAAAATTATTATTATTATGATAATCAGGTACTGGTCTGAAGATGTGCTGATAAAGCCCACAAATCTTATAATATACCATGTAGATATTAGCAGATATTAATTTATTACAAATCTCGATGAATGCTTTCTGTTTTTTACAGAGTGTCGGACTGTCATGCTTCAACAGTGAACACAGTTCACCGCAACACGAATTCAAAGTTGGAGAAAAAGTGACGACGTGCCTCCTGAAGGCATCTGAGCGCAGTCATGAGCTCAGGCGCCAACTGGAGCGGTCTCATGATTACCACCTTGTCACTCGCATGCCAAAGGTACGAATTGAATTATTTCGTGAAGTTGAAAACACCTAAGAATACAGTACATACAGTACAAGTGGTGGTAAAAGTAAACTAAAATACTATTGAAAAAAAATAGAAAAAATTAACATTACTCAACATATCAGCCGCTTATTATACAAAACGTAATTCCAGCATAGGAGATTAACGAACAGAAACAGTTTTTCTCACATACAAATTCTAATCGGTTTTCAGCCATCATGGACTGGTTATACATTTTTCAATGAGGAAAATTGGATGCTTGATTATTTAGTCAATTGAAAAATCGAATGCTTACTTATTTATTACTTATTCATTTTCAGTCAATCGAAAAATTCTTATGAAATTATACTTTGTAGAAACTGCTCTTTGATTACAAAAGCATAAGAAACGTTCTATTGTCAGAAAAAAATGATACTTTAATTGAATTTGTAACTAGAATTTTATTTTACATTTACAAAAATATGTGATTGCACTTCTCTGAAACGGTGTCATTGTCTGAGGTTATCAATTTCCATAAGGCTGATCTATTATTTTGTTTATAAAATACAAAAATACGATTTTATGCCTTCTCTGTCATTATTTCTCAATAACTAGTGAATAAAACTATGGCATTTATAAGCAAATTAAATTAATCTTACCATTAAAACTGTGTAAAAAGAGGATCACGTGTGTTATGTGTAATGTGTACAATGAGCGTATTTTTACACTTTGCAAACTGTACTCACATAATCGATATAATTATCATACTTAGAGAAAATAGGTTTAATTTATTCATGTACATTCAATTGGAATGTTTATCTCGCGCATTTTGTTCTTTTGTTTTGTTATTTCATGGAAAATAAATTCGATTTTAGTTGTGTTTGTGAAAAAATATTTATTTGCCATGCGAACCATGGGAACGTAAATGTTGTCTTCTATTACTGATGATGTTGATTCTTCTAATAGTGGTTTTTTGTGCGCCGCAGGTTGAATATAATGGCATCGGCCACCATTACCATTCACAAACCAACGTTGGAGATAAGAGCAGCAGCCTCCCTGCCGAGTGCACAACGGCTTCAGTTCGAAACTTGACCCTCAGCGACGGCCACTCGACAGACACGAGTTCAACAAGCGACCGATTGTTTGGAACAGCTAGTGAAGGTACAATAATATTATTTAAGCACTGAATTTACTTGACTTGACTGCACTTTTTTTACTTATCAATTTGTAAAAAACGTTTTCGATAGATACTTGGGAACGTCCAGACTCAGTTTGGTATTATTTCACTTGAATGAATACTTTAATTAGGAAAGAGAAACGGGTTAGCGCCCAAAACGTCCTCTTTTTTTTGAGGGTGATGCTCACATGAGCTCTAGGCTTGTGCGTGGGTAATGAGAGGGGTGATTTTGAGAGATGACGACTGTTTTTAGGCAGTCGGACCGACGGCTTTTCGTTTCCTCCGAAAGACGGGAGTGGCCGTTTCTGCCAAAATCCGTTCCGGCAACTGTATTTGAACTTGGAACCTTTGGATTATCAGGCGCTCATCGCCCTCGGCTACGGACCACTCCTTTATTCCTGGATTTAGTCTCTTGAATAGTCGAAGTACATTTGATGTTATATCAAATGTATTTATATCAGAATATATATTTTATGATGAATATGTGGGTATAATAACGTCGTCTTTTTATCATTCTATTTTATTCGAAAATTATCTGAAAACGAATTTACCCCGTGCAGGGCAAAGCGCCGCTTGGTTGCTCAGTACTGTATCGTTTGGAAATACAGTATCACTGCAACAGACTTGTATCAGTGTGAGTTTCCTCTAGATTTCACGTCAAATCTCGCAGTGGTGGAAGCACAAGGAATGAATGAAAGTTGGTTACAAGGAATGAATCAGAATGCAATGTGCCAAAAGTTTTTTAATATAATAGACTGCCGAAAATTTCAAATTTAGTCAAAAATAAGAAGATGAAACCTAAATAACTTTCAATACAGTACAACTCTGAAAAGTGGTCTTCATTTCAACTTGAGTCGAAGTACATTTTTATTTTTATTTTATCTAAATTCCTTCATTCGAATAGGAATGAATATTTTTTATAACTGATGGCTGAATTTAATCCGACTAAGATGGCGTCATTTTACAGAGCTCAGTTATAGGGTTCTCGTTGTATTGGCTCCGTAAGATGACGTCATTTCAAGGCGGTTGAATTCAATTGGATGCTGTGCAACTGGCGGTGAGTCTATCAACTCTTTTCAATAGTGAGAAAGTTGACCACATGATCAATCACGACTCGTTATGGATCATACTTTTCAAGCTTGTAATTCCTTAATATCTTTGTTCCTAAAAACTTGTTCAGTATTCTCTTTGGTTATGATGGTAGTATGAGGTTTGCAACTTTACTTTATTTTTATTTTTATATTACTCTTTTTTTAGTGATTGATTTTTCATTTTTTCCTAGAAATTATTTCTATGTACATGTGCTGTATTGTTTTATAATAAAAAATTGTTTCATAAAATATAATATGTATGATGAATTAATATTGTAAAATTGTATTATAATTATGTATTGAAATGGCGACTGCTGAGAAACCTACAGCTTTAGACGGACACTGCAATGTCTTTGACGCGCAATTAAAATTGAAAATTATTGATTGATTTCAGATGAGCTTTCAGCCAGCAGCTCTCCGGGAATGCGACGTTCGGCGGGACCGAACGGAGGCGGCGGAAGCGGCACGCAGACGCCGTCGAGCGTGGGGGGAGGAGGAGGGGGCGTGAGCCGCAACCAAAGTCCCCGTCCACGACCCGCCGACACGGGCGAGGCCCGGCTGCGGCCCGGTGTCACCGCCCGCTCCTCCTCTTCCGTCAACCGCAACTCAGCTAATCTGGCCTCCAGCACCCTGCAGGAAGACCTCATGAAACTCATCAATCCCGATTATATGTCCGATGACAACATTCCCACCAAGGTAGATAATAATGTTAACTTTGAAGACTTCTAGTAGAATGAATAAAGATTGAATGTAGTTTAACTTTGTACTAGTAATGGAATATTTTTTCAAGAATAAATCAAACAATAGGATTGTTAAGCTTATGAAGTTTTAAAATTTTTTATCAATTTTGTGTATTCTTACACTTGCACAGTATAAGTTATTCATATTTTCAGACGAATGAGACGATTTTTTCGATAATATTGCAAAGGATTATCGAGCGAGTTTGTTGTTGGTTTTTTCACGTATCGCGTGTTCACCGGATTCTATTCGTGTTGAAGAATTATGATAAATCTCCTGTAAGAAGGTCATCAAATATTACTCCTGTGTGGTTTTCAATACTATTACTATAGACTCGTTATATTAATCACATTATACTGAGGAAACAAAAGGCCGCCAAAACCTGTCTCCTCAATCTCAAAAATCAGAAGTAATAAATTATCTCTTGAATAAATTACAATATACTAACAAAAAATAAAATGAAGAAATCTATTGAAGAAAGTTTGGTGTCACATGAGTAGTAAATCTATGCTTGACATACATTTCTGTATATTTATGTAAATGCTTGACACCATTCTTAACGATAAAATACATAATATGAAATAATTACACAATCATCTACTTGTAAATACATTACTTGTCATAGGACAGTAAGCTCCTGCGCCACTTTGCAACTGCTATCTGATTTCAGTCAGCAACCCAATGTTGCCAGATGACATTTGGCTGTTTTTCGGGTAATCATCAGCTACATTACTTGTCATTGGACAGTACGATAACCAGAGGAAAAACATTTCTATATATTAAAGGAAATAAATATTATTGAAAATACACAGGTGAAAAAATTGAAGAGCTCTTGTATGAAGTAGAGTAATATAGTGCTATATTAATATTAATTTATGGTTGCAGGAGAATGGAGTAAGTGGCAAGACCCACTGCACAAGCTCTTCATCAGTGCCAGACTTCAGTGTTGGCAGAACTCGGTCCAGAGAAAACCTGAATGCACTTACAGCTCCATCGCCCACCTCATCCGCAACCAACTCGGAAAAATCTCCCGGAGAAGTGATTCTGACCATGGCTCGACCGGCCACTGTCATCTCAAATGCCTCCACTGCATCCAGCCCTGCTCCAAATGACAGCAAACTTACCAAAGAAGAAAGGTAAATTAAATTAAATTTCTCCTGCTTGCAAACAAATTCTAATTGAATTTAGCAAGCAGTATCTTATTTTGGATAATATTAGCTATTCTATCAGTACATTATTTCGCTTTATTACTCTGTATATTCATTATATTTTATGAAATACTTGTATGCCTATAGTGCGATTCACGTTAAGAAGTCAGCATTGCTTAGATGGGAGTTTGCTATCCTTGTTCAGCACAAGGCAGTTGCTGAAGTTTCCATCCTATTCGCACTGTGCATTGTTGTCGCACACAGTCCCAACAAACACGTTTGGTGCATTTTTCTCTTTCTCTCTCAATGAAACTTGGCATCAATGCTCCTCATATAAACAATGCTGACTTCTTGACGTGAATCGCACTATATAATGTATATTTCATGTACTTGTAATATTGTTTTTCCAAAATAAAGAATTATTTGATTTGAAGGTAATACTTATCAAAGACTCATTATCTACCGATACCATACAGGCACGTAACGTTCCAGACACAGTTCTCCGTAGATTATTCAATGTAATTTACATGGCCAATGCTGTTCAATTTACATGGCCAATTGGTTCGTACTGTAGATGAATCCTTGATGTCAAGTAGAAACCACATTTTGTTCAAGTAGAAGGAGTTTTTGTCTCTGGTGTTGTTCCTTTTACAAGCTGTTACACTTCTTGTTATTCCAAAAATGATACAAAATTGTAGAGAATATACTGTATTGTTACATAAGCGGATTACGGTGGTACGGGAAGGGGGGGGGGTAAAATTAATTTTCTTGTTTCATGAAATGATGTAGAATCAATTTCATTCATCTTAAGATGATACAATTTAAAAATTTAGCAGTTTGTTGAATTCTAAACCCGGGCTCTACCAAATTCCCTACAAGTATTTAAAAATTATAATTTCTCAAAATTGTTTTGAAACATTGTTGAAATGTTTTTGCGTGATATTCAAACATGATCAAACAACATCGCATTGATCTCGTTGAAGATACTTGATATTTTGTGATATTTCAAATATTTTGTCATATTTCAAATTTTTTCAATAATATTTCTTCTAATATAATCTTTCACAATCTTACAATGATTATGTTTTGCAATATTGTAATTATAGTAACATTTTTTTTTTTCACTAAAATTCCTATTGAAACTTCTCTTTCTTGATAATCTGTTTGATCGATGGATCCTTTCACAAAATCCTGGCACGTTCAATTTCTTTTAACTTATTTTACTTTAGTTAAAAGCTATTACCTTACTTCTTTTCCAAATTCTAGTTGGTTTTATGTTGCTTTGAATATCCCTTTTGAAGTTTTGTGAGGTTTTTTCGAAACAACTTTCAAAATTGTAAATTATTTTAAATGTTCTCTGTAAATTTCGTTTGTACATTCAAGGGTTTATTTCTTTATTCTTAGTTTTTTACTTGTATTTTCTTTACCTTGTACCGTGAGTAATTTTTTCCTGAACTGTTATAATAAGATATTTCTTTTCTTTTATTTGTATTATTTTGGTTAATGCTGCTTATTTTATTTGTTATTTTGTAATACTCGGCCCCTGCGCTCAGGCTGTTGCCTTTGCAGGGACCTTCCTTGTTATTAATACAGTATATTAATACTATTTTATATTATATCTATTGTATTATTAATTCTATTATTTTTCATTGTACTTTTCAAGTTTGCTGTATTTTGTTTCAAGGATAAATAAATGGTTTAATTGATTGATTGATTGTTGAATATCACCTCAAGTGTCAATCAGTACTGATCTATTGATTTCCTCTTTTAAAACCTCCATCTATTTAAGCTACATTGAAGTTCATCGAATTATCTCGATTTGTTTCAGGTTATCGCCTCGAGTGAGCACTCCGTCATCGGGGAAGGGAGACTCGCTGCCCCTGCCGGGCGAGATGGACTGGTCGAGTCTGGTGGACACGGCGACGCGAGCCATGCTGCATGTCGGGGATGACGCGCCCAACGGGGAAGCCGCCTTCGGACAGTGGGTCAACGGTGTCGCTGAAAGTCTTGGACTCGATTCCACCTCACAACTAACGTTAGTACTGATCCAAATACTGTATCTATCATTTTTCACATTGAATCGAAATACTCGAGTGCTGCTTGTTGTAGTGTCTTGAAGTAGTGGATATCATAGAAATAAGAAAACAACAAACAAAATAATCAAATTTAAGTTGCGAATCTTAAAACACTTGTTAATTTGATTTAATTCATTTGGCTTCTAATGAATTATCAATTCATTTGCTTTTCAAATTCTTTTTAAATGCTGCAGAAGCCTAATGCATTTGGTTTACAATTTTTGTGGCTTCTGACCTCACTACCGGCGCACAAGATTATCTTTTGCCGGTAGTGCCATATTGTTAATGATATTGTTGATGGTTTAAAACTCATTATCAAATCTCAAGGTAATTATTTATTTTGTATTTTATTCTAGTGTTGTACCGATTTACTTTTGTATTGTTTTCTTTTCTTTTTGGCAATAAAATATTGATTGATTGATTGACTGATTGATTGAAAAAAAATTGGAAGTTGGTACCATTAATAAGTCATTATCTTCGATGTGCAACTGGCCGTTTGTGCTTTATCAATTTTTTGGTGTTATTTCTTTTCTCGGATTACAATTTTAAAGTGGAAATGATTTTAGCCAAAACAGGCCTGAAACTTGTTAGTGCATACTACTGAATGTAGCTATTGAGTTGATATTGTAATGACTGGTAGTATTGGAGTACAGTACGCGCAATTAGTCTGGGCACTTGGCTCTCTAACGCTACCAGCAGTCGGCTAGCCACCGCGATGGGTAGGCCGATGTATTTAGAAATGCTCGATAAACACACCGCTCTCCATCCCGCGCCTTGCCAAGGCCAAGTGCCCAGACTAATTGTGCGCACTGTACACTTGCGTTGAGTATTCTAGAAAAATATCCGGAACTATTTGGTATGTTTTCAAAGCTTCACCACGAGCTGAAGCCATTACTTGATCAACAATTCATGTAATTAATGTGAATTATTGTTATGTGAACAGGGGGCGCAGAATGGTTGAACTACAGAAGCATCTTTCGCAGTTGGAGTCGCGGCTGTCTCGTGAGACGAGGAGGAGGTTGACCCTCGAAGATGAAGTCCGTGGACTGCGGGAGGAGAACCGGAGGCTGCAAGAGGAATCGCAGAATGCTGCTCAGCAGTTGCGGAGATTCACCGAATGGTTTTTTCAGACTATTGACAAACAGTGATTTCTATTAGAAAATTAGGTCCCATAATATTTTCTACACTCATTCCACCATGCATTTATGCACTATCAATAAGCTCTTAGAACCAGTATCATCTAATCATCTTATTCATTACTAAAGATCCCAAGTTTGCTTCTAGTTTCTCTCAAAAAGAGAAAGTAGAAAGAGAAAAGTAAAGTTTGCTTTACTTTATGAGAAATTTGATTTTGTTGGAATCGAATGTAAATCGTGCTGCTAAAGGCAACTGGAAATTTGTAACACCAATTTAAAGTTATGTTTAGAATACTTGTAAATAAGTAAACTATTCTTCTAAAGCAATGTACTGTATTTAATCGCAATTTTTTGCATTGGATCACCTTTTGAAACAGTCCAGCTTCATTGTGTAATAAATTAAACAAAGTATTGTTGAAATTGTATATACAATATATTTTCACTCCTACATCGGAAGCTTCTATAGATTCGTCTTGCAAAATGTTATTTACTTATCATTTTGAAAATAGGTTTTTGAGACTCGGTTCTCAACACTGTCAGTCATGGGCGCCGACTTACCGAAAACTTTGGGTGGGCTCAAGTGTTCCGGGGGTTTTGGGAGTATGGAATACCCCCCAGGAGGACCCCCGGAATTTTTTTTGCTTTATATTTATTGCGATTGTAATTTTTGCATAAGTAAATAGTGTATTAAATCTGAATTACTATTGTTATAACTTCTACTGTAAATCTAAAACATCGTGTGAATAATTTGTATACTATAATTATATAAATTCAATTTATATATTGTGCCAAAACAAATAGATTTAATCATTGTGTGCATCTAGTTATTTTTACTTTGAATACGGTAATCTATGACCAATTTTCTCTTTTGGATTAATCTCGACATTTTCCTTTCAAAAATTTCTTTAAGGTTATGAAGATTCAGTGAACAAAATGTATTCCGCGTGGAAGAAAAAATTACCCGCCCGATGAGGTTGAAGAACATCGACTATTCGAGTCAACAGAGTAACGCTTCAAATATTTTAAGCGAATATTTGCATGTTAGCCAACATTCATGGATTGTGTTTGCTCTTTCGTACCTCAACGAAAAAGATCAAATTTTCCATCCAATAGATAAAATATTGTAAAAAATCTTGTAAAATAAAAGCTACAAATCTGGTTGTAAACTTTGAAAGAATTCAAAAGATCTTGGACAAGAATTTGAAATACTTTGAAAGTGTTGATAAATACTGTTGAAGCTCTTGGTAGGCTTTGAGGTTTAAGGAATGGTACGTTTTTGTCCATTTACATTTGGCTTGATCCTCTCTTATATAAGTGGAATACAGTTTGTGTGCTGAATATTTTTTACACCGTGAATAATTTTGAAACACGCTATCATAACAATATTCCGTTTAGGATTAAACAAGTTTTAAATATGTAAATATATTTAAAAAAATATCCTTCATTATCATATTTATGCTTTAAAAACACTTTTGAATAGTAGAGTAGAACTGTTTACAGAATAATGACATCTTTGGTTACCCGTATTTGTAAATATTTTATTCATGATTTATTAGTTTTAGTAGTAAATACAATTTGATTGAAATTTTATAACAATCAATTGTTTACTATGTAAATGCCCCGATAAAAATTGAATATTGCATTTATGTTTTCTACATGGCGAAACAAAATATAATGTTGCAAAATGTCATTCATAGTCCATTAGGAATAATTTATTATTATTTTTTGGCGCTCATTGGTGACTGATTCCATCTGTAGAATATACATATATTTCGTTTTGTTATGTAGTTAACAAAACTGGAAGACAGCAGGATTTATTATGCCACACTTATAAGAATACAAACATGATACTGTATTTATTGTATACACTGTACAGTATGGCATTCAATGTGTTTGAAAAAATGAGTAGCTACTATTGTTATTTTTATTAGTCTCTATCCACTGTACTGTACTAGTGTAGATTATACAGTACCCTGTAAGTTTACGTATTGAAATTTTGTCAATATTCTTTTTCTGGCTATACTTTGATAATATACTGCTGAATTGATTTCAATAACAGTAACAAAACCATGGAAATAAAGACTGATAGAATGGCTTAAATACTCATTTTGGTGTTAATGAAATATGTTTAATTTTTAATTATTGTATTATTTTACTGTTGAATGCATTCAGTAGACAATAAAAACCATGATGGCTCAGGATATTAAATTTATATTATATTTATTGAGAATAATTTGTGTAAGTATGCATTAGTTTATTATAAGGTGATGACTAAAATTTGCATATGTAGGCACTTGCAGCTAATTGTGGCGAAAACTATTCAATAGTGGCCTCTCAAATATTCATCATTCATCAATACATCAATAGTCTTTGAAAATCTAGCTGATTCTTAGCATTACTCTGTGCTTTAAACTATGTTAGTATAAAATCTAAAATTATATTCGTTGCTGATAATTTTGAGAAAACTCTTATCAATGAATACCATCGTTTTTTTAAATATTATGTAATAATGCTTTGTATTTTTTAACCAAATATTAGCCTTCTTAATATAAATTATTTTGTAATGAATCATAATTTTGTACATAGTTATGTTTCTATTGCCTTGATTGGCCCTACTATATTATTGCATATTTTATGAACTTTGTTAGTGTATAATATGAAGTTTCTATGCTGCTCTGTTCAGTGGCAGAGTCGAGTCATTACACATTTTGTGATGCTATTTATTCGATTCAAGCTCTACAGATAAGTCAGATGCTCCTTCATTCTTTGTTTCTGTTCGGTGTGTTTACATGTGAAGAGTAGGTCTTTCCATCATTGAAAGATGGCATTTACGTTATCATTATGTTAGGGCTCAAGAAAGGTATTTATGAGCCTTAATTATGCAGACCGACGGTAGAAAGATGAACTGAAAGTATTAGTTGGTCCTACACTGGCTCAATACCATTCCCACTCCTGAAATTCTGTAGTGAGCATCACTATGAAAATTATCAATACTCGAGTTTCATTCCTCTTGATTCCTCTAGAGCTCATTCCTGTAATATTTTTTATGAGTATCTCAGTATTCGCCTTTTCTAATTGCAGCTTATTAGATATTATTACAAGTATGAGACATTTGTATTTAATAAACTTTGGATTAGTAGCTAAATGAAGCTATAATAGAAAACTCAATGAATGAAAATTACACACCAATTTGAACACCAATAGAATATTATATTGTAATTAGATTAAACACTGTTAAGCTATTAATACAGTACTGTTATAATATTGTCTTTTTATAGATTTTATATCATACTTTCTATCTCCATTACACCGTGTGCATAAATATATCTTTTCCTCGTACAATATTGAACATTCTTGTTGAAATTTGTGGTTAGGCCGATTTGTTACTGTTATTTGTATGGTTCTACGTGTGAGATATAATATGTTTTGTAGACAGATTCGATTTTCTTGCCTTCAATATACAATTTTTATTGTATCTTTTATATAATATTCGAATTGAATTTTCATTCGTGGTCTTTTCATCTATGGACATGATAAAATTCAAAAAATACACAGGATTGAAATTCCAAGTATAATAGTAACTATTATTATATTGTTACTTGCCTAATCTCGTTCTTGATACATGCGCATTTAATATAAATTATGGAACACTGGAACTATACTTCAAGATAATTCTTATGACACATGAATTATGCAGTTAATTGTTAATATAATATATAGTTTAATTTCATACAGTGTGATAAGATACAGTCATCGAAACAATATTGAATTCGTTCTTATTAATCAATTTAAAAATCAAGATCATTTCTTGATCATACATATTATCAAGAATAAGTTTACTTGTAACAAATAACACCATTTTTGCAAAAATATTCATGTCCTTCCTAAGTGCCTGAAGCTTCACTTTTGAAGCTGTTCTGAGCTAAAATCTAGAAATTATTTTATTGAAGTTTTGCAATTTATATATAATTGTCACTTTGTGAGACCGTTTCGACTATATTTTAAGATGCAAGTTGAGTTTGTTGATAATAATTATAGACTAATTATTGTTAACGTTACTATTATTTATCTCAGTGATGAAATATTGTAAATATTATAAAACTACACTGTATTGTAATTCCCTTCCCCATCATAAATCACTCATCAAACTGTAGCTTCATCATCACCATTATAATCTTCGTTATCATCAACCTCTTCATCCGTGATCGACTATTATAATGTAAACTACTTAGTTATGTTTGATATAGAAACTTTTATAACAAATTATGTTTTCACTAGAGATCTAGTTTCTTCCTTTTAGCGTTGTATGTAAATAATATATTATTATTATTGTATGGATCATAATAAAACAACAAAATTGTTTTACTAAATCTTTAGTTGTATTATTTTACTATCCCTATCTTAATCTTAATTAATACTTCTGCCATAATTTATTTTCATTGAATGTGTAAATTTATTTACAGACATACATTACATACCAGAGAAAATTCTCTTGGCTTGAATAATTAATATATAATTATATCAATAAGATAATTATAAGATAATAATAATTATAAGATAATCATATTTACCGCCTCAAATTACTCTTTTACCTTTTCCCTGTCACAATCCAAAAGCTTCTCTGAGGACAAAATCTGTGAAGTAACAGTCAAAATATTGACTGGTTTAATATTTTTCTGTAGCAACTTCAAAATCGAAGTTGAATTTTAAATTCCCGCTGAAATCAGAAAGAAATAGTTGAATAATGCGATCGCTGGAACAAGTAATAAATGCTACGCGCATATTTGAATTTTTCGCGGCAAACCGAGCAGCTGGAAATTAGTCAGCCGCTAGACGACCCATGAAACACGAAAGAGTTCAGTGTATCACTGTCGAGGACTTAAAAAGTTTAAATTTACCGCCATTAACGAAGATTCTGACATCTGGAACTGAAATAAACAATGTCAGCTGATTGAAAATGTCGTTGGTTGATAAATCTGATAAGCGTACATTTGAATTTTTGGCGGCAATTCGGTGCAACACATGGAGTAAAGAATACATTATTCTTTCCTCCTTGGTCAAACGAAAGAGTCCAGTGTATCTCTTCGTCGCTCCTGGTTGCCTGGTAGAATTTTCGTTTACAGAACTATTAGCGCTGGAAGCAACTTTTATTTTTTAGACAGATTTGCTCGAGACCAAGGATTAAAAATCGAAGTTAAAGTCGATAATCGAAAATTTGGCAGGAATTTTATCCATTCGTGTATTGTTGGTTGCCTATCCTTGATGAAATGAAGGCGCTCACATCTAATTTACGTGGCGGGCTGTTTGAATATTACCAAACTGCAACCGACTGGAAAAACTCAACTGATTCATATTATATTTATCCAATTCTGTTGGTTTTGTCAATTTAAACATTTTCAGCCTAAATATCACCATTGAGAGGACTGGAATGACTAAAAATCATTAGCAAATCAACCGAATTAGATAATTTTCTATAAAAATTTAAATTTATTTATTGAGAAATTACAAATTCTGCAGCAGGAGCTAAATTCTGCCCACAATTAATTCATATTCGTCAAGGTTGAATCAAGTTGAATCATATTCAAGTGTTGAATCTGAGCAGTATTTTCAAATGTTTGGGGATGTAAGACTATCTGTGGTTAGTCTGTGGGTGGTATTACATAAACAACAATGAAACACATTTTATTTGAACGATTTTTATTTCCATTTTATTTATGCTCATTTTTCAGATGAAATATAATTCTATAATAATAACAAATGCGAGATTCAAATTTAGCAATTCACAGAAACATAATATTTGGATAATGCATCCCATATCTCATAGGCCTACATACAGCTATAAATTATGGTATCAGATACAACAAAAGTCAATCATTTCTGGAATTATTCTATTAGAGATGGATTTTCAATTAATTATCATTATCATCACAAAGAATATCCAGCCTAATAATAGTTATCTATGCAGTTATTACTTTTTCAAAATGAATCAATAATATTTACACAATAATTATAATTATTTATAGTCATGACGTCGATCTTCTCAGGGTTTGCAACCTTACTGATTTTTGTGCGGTATTGTCTCAACATAATAGCAAGATGAGTTTACGCCACTGTATGCATGCTTGAGAATGGATTCTCATGGCGGTGTGGTAGGTCGTGTGAGAACATTCAGCTTGGGTGGCGGTCACAGTGAGTAGGGAAGTACAAGTCTTACAAGAGATGAAATGAAAGTAGAAATGGGACAATGCCACTTCATCCAGATCTCGATGCGGTTTATAGAGCTGCAGATTCAACAGAAATAGTAGACTAATTTCAAAATTAATGCTACTCTCTAGATGTGACAACATTGTATTAAAATAGTTTTGGATAACTAATAGACTCCACTCTGACCGTTTTATTCAGGTCAATTTAGGTGCGGTTTGCTTAAGTCAAAGATTAGAAATGACAAAACATCATCCTTGATGTGCAGGTTTCATTTGTATTTTGGAAAAAATAAGTTCACTATGGTAAAATATGTTAAAACTTTTTACGTGGCACCATCTCTCGACTTTTTGACGGGAATATGTCTAAGCTCCAAATTATTCAAGTACTGATGAAGTCAACACTGGTTCAAATTCGCATGAAGGACTCGCTCGTTTTCAGGAATTCACATAGGTAAAGTTCTTTGTAATATTATCTCCCCGGTAATAAGCCAATCGACATTAATTCAAACTAATTACATACTAAAACCTTCGCATCTCGCAACAGTTCACACTGGTCATTCGAATAGGTCATAAGGGGTTAAGAGAATTTCTGGTCTCTCCCTCTGTTTCCTCACTGTGTCCGCCCCATAGTTGATGAGAATTTTCAATTGATGACAAAACATCAGTAGTTCCTATTCATCACTGAAACATGCCTTGGTGACACCTTCAAATAACCCAGAGCCTACAAACCCATGAAGATAGAAACATATAAAATACTATTAAAACCGTAGCAAATATACATAATATATTATCATTGTCATAATACACATTAATCAAGCTATTAAATTCTAAATGGGTCCCATATATCACTGTTAATCGTATTAATTTTTAGGTTCTACAAGCGTTTACTCTAGTGACTTCATGCGCAATTTTCATTAAACAAGTCACTTTACATAATTTCACTAAATATTTGGTATGAAAAAATTATTAGGATGATTTAAAGTTATGAGTGTTTCACTTGATTGCAATGCAGTAGTTTATCAGTTTGATAAAAAGCCATATCCATTATTTATTGCATATCAATATTCATTATCAACCAAGGTATCATATTTCTAACTAAAGTCTCCGGTGTCTGATACAAATCATAATATGGAACCCCCTAAAGTAGGAAACCCCCTATTAGTTTATTATTGTGCTATTTCTGATTATTCCTTATTATTAATACTGTCGTTGAAAAGTTTCTCTATTTGGAAATAATTATTGTTGGACATGAAAATTTATCGCGCTTAAAATATATCTGATTAGTTTGTGTTTTATTTTATTGTCTTCAAAATTCTATAAAAGCCTAATCGAGAAACACGAAAAAGGAATAAAGTGATGAATGTATATTTTCAACAAGAAATACATTACTTGAACCCTAGATACTTCTTCAATAACAATTTTTAGTAAGATGGATAAATATACATAGTTGAAAGTTGAAATTTTTTATTGTTATTATGTAATAGCAATAGGCTAATCTGCTATGAAAAGTTCTTTAAATCTGGTAGGCCTACTGATGATGATCAGACTAGAAAATTATACTTTTATACTTTTTATTATAGGCCTACTTATTTGATAAAATTTGCAAAATTTGGTATATTTGAATATTAAAGAGGATCAAAAATTCCAAATTGTTTTATTGAATTGAAAAACTTTTCTCTAAATTCATGTTTAGCCTGCATGTAATATATATATTTTGTATTGACGGTTTAAAAGGTTTCAAACATTTTCACATTAGGCTACTATAGTTCCATAAAAAGGTAATTCCAAGATTTGATATATTTTTCAGTTTGAAAAATCAGAGAATTATGTTACTAATTGTGGATTTCTATTTGGTTGAATCGAAAATTTATTCTTGTCAATTAGGTGTATTCCGCAAAACAATTAACTCAAAATTCATTCTACTTGGACCAAATTTCACAAATACAAATTGAAGTGTACACTTATTTGAGAATATTATGTAGGCCCTCAAAATTATATTTGCCACAATATTCATTAACTGGATTAATGTAATATTAAGGAAGTGCTTTAAAGCATTTATTCCTCCCACATTCCCATGCTAAGCTCATCTTTTTGCTTTGAAACATGGTCTTGGCTAAAATTTTATTTCAAATTTAAATCGAAAATTAATAGAAAAATTAATATTTTGAGCTTGGAAAAATTATGATAAAATACTGATAATTATCGTGAGATAGAATGATAATTGAAGAATGAGACTGAATGCATATTTTGCAAAATATCGAGAGAAAAATTTCTGTTAGACTATAATAATTAATCAACTAATTCCTAAACAACAAAATGCTAATAGAAAACAATGTTGAAAAAATTGAAATAGAACGAAATGTACAACAGTGAAACAACAAAATAAGTTTAAAGAGATTTCTATATACATGGAATATTGAGAAGTACCCAATTAAACAAATACAACAAATATGTAAACAATAACTAAACTTACTACTTCACAGTATCTAGTATTTAAATAAAATCAACTCCCTATTTTCCTTCTAAATTTCCATCCAATCATGAAACGGACATAATTTTCTGGAATTCACAAAATTTCAAGAATAATTGCAGATTACCTCAGAAATTACTGATTCTTTATTACTGTAGGTGGAATGCATTTGCAACAAATATTACAGTTATCACTTGTTATGAAAATTCATCGGTTTGAAATGGTAATACACAGACGTCGCACAAAGACTTTAGAGCAATACTGGATTAGTATTTTCATTAAATGTTTGAAGAGATAATATTACATTAGAGAATCAAACCTACGTTGAATAATAACGATTTTAGAAAAATCAAGTTCTAATTTTATCCACAAAAATACTTAATAGTTTTCTTTGAAATTTGAAATTAATTCATGAGCAACAAGCCTCAAAAGGTAACATTTATTACAATCAAATTTCTATTGTTTAATTCACCAATACAACTACAATTGGGCCTACTGTAATGTTATTCCTTGACGATTGGTTTCCACTGTAAATACGAAGCATTTCATGCATTCTTGATAATATAAAATGGCATGAACTACAAAGATACACAATCGGTAAGGGATGCACGAGAAGGATTTGAATTTTATTCAAACCATAGATTAGTCGATTAATCAAGTAATTATATTCAATAAATTTGATAGACGGTGCTAATCAAGTCAAGAGTTTAATAATTGTCCCTAATTGAAAGATTAGTTTTTCAAAGCTATGAAAACGTAATGAGCACAGACAAATTTGAAAAATGTTTGCCAATATATGAACTGAGCTTGAGTTTTATAAGAAGAAACGTTTTTAACAACTGCTCACTTGAATAGAGGATTTTTACATACCCTTAAAATGAATATTACTTCAACTTCAGAAACCGTGAAGGAATCAATATAAAATAACCAAATCGAACCCTCTATTGAATTAGAAAGAAAAACTGAATGATGTAACTGACATATTTATTGTGAAATACTATTATTACGAGTATGAGAAAATACATAATAAGCAAATAATGCATTTGTAATGTTTTCCCGAGATTTTGAAGTCTTCTCACCAATCTCATTACTTTAATAAGTCAAATTATTATAATTTAAAATACATTATAAGAGCTCATTGTCTCATCCAGTTTTACTGGAAAATGTTAGGCTCTCTTAGAGCTGTTTGGAATTCGCCAAGGAATTTTCACACACAGGTATATTATAACATTATTGTATAGTATTAAAGATAGATCGTTTATAAAATAGATTGTCTCATAGGTGGAAAGTGTCTTACAAAAGCATTGAATCCTTACAAGTCAGAGTGACAAACTCTGAAAAATAGATTGTTCTCAGATTATTAATTCTGAGTGATAATTTATTTCGAATTAATGAATATTAAATTCTGTTTTTGATAAGGATTGAAAGATGAAGAAGCTTCTTGATTAGAGAAAGATTTCCACATTAAAACATTAATACAACAAAGATATCGTTTACAAAATAAAGGTAAAAAAGCTTGTTTTTAGATAGAAAAATCAACAGATCAAAACATCAACAAGTAGTTGGATGGAATTTTGGAAAAATAAATGAATAAATAAATATAAGAATGATAATATTTAAAAATTAAGCAGGTTCTCGAGTTGAGAGAGATTCAGATTTTATCTTGAGGCAAAGTCAAGACTTTTCCAGGTGGCAGAAGAATTTTCTTTTAAAGTAACTGAATAAAATAATTTTTTATTTTGCAAATCCCGGATGAACTGCACACTAAATCGAAAATAATGAAGAATTTAATCCAAAGAAAACCACTCTCATTTTAGTGAGTTTTGTAAGACACCTCAATCAATGGAAAATTCGATCTATCTTGCTTTATTAATTAGCTGGCTGATTGAATAATGTAAAAGCTTCTCCTATCCAATGACTTTTCGGAATACTGGTTTATTATAGTATAGAAAATTTTCATCTCAACTTACAATAATTCCATTCTGTAATGGAAAGCAATAATTATAGTAACAATGTTTATAGTAATAAAAAATATATTATAGCCTATCTATTAATTATATTGTATTCATTTAGTTGAACAATTGAGTGACTAGCCAAGATTTGTTGAAGTAGATTGAGAGTCGGGTGTTGAATGGTGTTCTTGATCTATTTCTCTCTATTCTCGAACATCGCTGCCATCTCTCGAATGCAGTACGGCGACGATTTGGCACTGCTGCTATTCGCTCGCTGTCGCCCGCTGCTGCTGTAAAATCAACACGGATTTCATTAATTTCAAATCTTAAACAAAAGGGTGTTTCAAAGAGGACTTTACAACTTTGAAAATGCATACAATTTGAAAAAAGAGATATAGAGCTTGGATTTGAGGTCTTTGTTTTAAATGAAAACTTGCTTAACTTCAAGTTTTGCTTGGCATATTATGGAGGTGCATAATCTCTCACTAGCCCACCAAGCTGGCAACAACGTTAAATGTGACTGTGCTGGACTCAAGCGTGCTGGCTGCCTTGAAGAATCAAAGTGGGCAAGAAACTCCAAAGTAATTTTGTACAAAGTAAGGCGAATGATATTTCGCATAGCCAGACCTACAATTTACTTGCGAAAGTTGGCATAGATTTTTCTAGTAACAGGGTGCTCAATAAAGCATAAGAGATCATACGTCTAGGTTCACACGAACGGTTTTGGGCGGTTGTGGTTTAGCGATTACCACAAGATTATGCCAGCTGTTTTGGTCTCTCTCCCACACATTGAACCGCTGGTAACCGCCCAAACCGCAAACCAAACCCCAAACGCCTTAAAACCGTTGGTGTGAACCTGCTCCATAACAAAGCCAACCAAAACCTGCTCAAAATCATTAATAGACAGAGTCTTATCAGCCTATATAAAATCGTTCAACAATTTCGAAAAGAATGGACGTATTTTCATCAATAGGCATGAAATAGATTTTTTCTGAAGTTGATGTCCACATGAGCCTTAGGCTTGTGCGTGATAATGAAAAGATTGATGATTAATGAGAGATGGAATTGAACTGCCTTTACGAAGTCGGGACCAATATCTTAACTTGTCCTTCAAACGGGGGAAAGTGGGTATCATGATGTTAGAAAAATCCATTAACTTACTGATCATTAACAAGGAATGCCTTGATAGTAATGAATATTTTTTAATGAACTTTCAAATATAGCTGTACAGAATGCTCAACTTTTCAGCTACTTGTGGGGTAATAGATAAGAAATAATATAAAGACGATGATAGAAAGATCAAGTCAACAAATCACAACCGGTCCTACCTGAGACTAGGTTTTCTGCTTTCGGTCGACGTTCTGCGCCTACAGCAGCGAACTCATCTTGGGTGCAGTCGGCGGCGGCGGCTGCAGATGATGATGACGACAGACAGCTGGCTGACGACACGGGCGACGGCTCTCTTCATCAGCTGGCCAGCAGCTGCACTGCACAGCTCGCCAGCTCGCCGCTCCTTCCTCCTCCTGAACGTAGACGTAGACAGCTCTTCCGATGCCTGGCTGGCGACGGACGTTTTTTTTGTTTCGTTGTTGTTGGGGCGTCACTCTCCGACTTGATGTTCCTCTCTCGCGAGGTCGATGTTTTCATTTTAACGGGCGAACAGGTGATGCTGACCGTTGTTCTCACTATGGGAACTGTTGTGGAGTCGGAGGTGCCGTTTTTCGAACCCACACCCGTTAAACGCATTTCTAATTCGGGTGAAGTGCACGAGCCAAGCCGCTCTTCTCCGCCTTCTCTTCTTCGAGGCTTCCACTCGGACGCATCCATCGACTCACGACACCCTGCCGAGTTCAAATTATTCTCGTCTACAACTTCAGACGACTCTTCACGATTATTCACTCCTGTTTTCACTTTCTGTTTTATCCTTCTAATCAGTTCATCATTATCGTCGTTATTGTTGAAACTATCAGTGCGATACTTTTTCCTGAGATAACTTCTTCGCTCTTCTTTGTACTTTTCGATTCGTTCTCGCCTAACTGACTCGGAGTCCACCACCTCTTGCTTTGTTTGGTCAGCGGTGGAGGCGGTGGCTGAATCTTGCTGCTGGTTGTGGTTGAGATCGGGTGATGTTTTGACGCGCGCCAGTTGCTGGGTGGGAGCGTCCTCGCTGCGGTGCGGAAACGTGTTGCCGTCCAGAGATGTGGTCATGATTGGCGCCGATTCTTTGCTGTTCTGTCGGTTGAGCTTGGCTCGCAGGCACGGCGCTATGCTGCTTCGTTCCGGCCGCGACCACTCGAAACGTGACAGCAGCTCTTGAACGTTCTGACTACCACCACTGCTGCAGTTACCTGTTGCAATTCAATAGATTTCAATTTATTCAAACCCACAAAAACACATTGAAAACAAAATTATAATACAACAGTAAATTATGCGAATGAGCTTAATTTTATTAAATGATCCATATTTTGAAATGGTTCAAAGCATGAAATTGCTCAAAAGTTTATAGTTTATAGCAATTATACAAAAGGCTATGATACTTTGCAACAGAGTCAACATACGTGACAGTCAACATTTCCTCAGTCTGAAGAAGTCCAACACCAGGACGAACTGTGATGTAAGTCAAGTTGTTTTCTACTTTGAAGTTTTTAAAGTCTGTAATCTGTTTGACAGATAGATATTAGCTACTAATAAGATTAAATTTGATAATAGATATTCACCTGTACTACTGGAGTTTGCTTTCAGTTCTTGTCGCATCTTCCTCTCTCTTAAAATATCTCTGCCAATCTCCGACTCGAATTTCCGCCTATTCTCGTCGAGACTCTGCACCATTTTCCTGGTCGGCGAGTTCTGTTTGGCCAGATCTAGGTCACTGCTGCTGCTACTGCAACTGACAGTTGGCAATTCGGGATTGCTCAGAGTCAGCGCTTCTGAATTCTTTGGCTGGGTTTCATTCGAACTGATTTCCATCACTTCGCAGGTCGATATGTCAGCTGTTGTTGACATGTCAGCGCCGAAAAGTGCTGATAAGGTGCCGCAAGACACCATCTCTTCCGGTCGCTGTTGTTTGCTTCTGGAATTCATGGACTCGTCCATATATCGATGAGGTTCTCAGTTGATTGAGCGGTGTGCTGGTTGGTCGAGTCGGCCATTAGAGGTGTCACACTGCTCTCATCGTTTAGACTCGAAATGTTCACGCTTTCCGGGGTCGACAAAACTTTGTGGAAAGAAACGTGACAGTGTTTGATCAGCGCCGTTGCGTGTTTTGAAGAGACTGGACAGACCGAGCGACTGTTGAGATGCTTCCGCTGAGGTTTGCGCCTCCTTCGCCGTTGCTGGTCGGACTTATCAGAGCTGTTTCTTCTTCCTCCAGTGATGACACATCTTCGCCTGTGTAGGGCTCCATTGACTCCTCGAGCAGTTGGTTGATCTCGTGCACAGACCTTCGCAGGTACTTCACTTGCTGGTAAACTATCGATTCTGGCAGTGATGTCGACTGAAACATGATACGTGATTGATCATAAAATTATGTCAATGCTGATAAGTTGTACAAACACTGTTTATTACTGTAAATACCATTTTAAAAGTAAATTAAATTATATTAATATTTCATTCATTTCTTTATTTATGCAAGAAAGATCGGATTGACTGATTGAAAAGATATTTCTGCAAATTCTGCAAGCGAATTGCTTTATAAGAGTTGGAAAAGTTAATCACCGATTAACAATAGGGAAAATGTGAATATACAAACTGAAGAAAAGCTCTTCTCAAGTTAACCTAAATTCTATTAGCAAACTTTTCGAGAGACTAATTTCTAGTATAAAATTTAACATCCACAAGGTGGACCAGCTCTGAATGTAAAATAACTTCAGTTCAACCGAATAAACAAGTTTTCGAGTTATTTCAATTTAAAATGTCAAATTCCCGCCATTCAAAATATATCTCGATAAGGTTGCTTCCATTTTTTACACAGCAGACCTTAATCTTGACCAAACCATGCCAAATTTAAACAAAATTAGTCGAACCATTCTGGAGAAAAAAATGAAGTGAAAAACAAAATGGCGACTAGGGAAGGAACAAAGCATTTAGCACCCATAAGTTTACTAGAACTTTTCTTGATTTCAAGTCAGAAAACTGTCACGAGCAGTCAGAAAACTGCTCACCGAAGTTCGTCAGTCTATTTTAGAAACAACCTGTATATGTGTACCGTTCCTAAGCTTTTCCCTAACCTCGCTCGTAAATTAGCAGCAGATGAAGCTGACATGTAGCCACACTAAAATCATTTCTCTCTTTCATTTTTATGTGGCGTATGAAAATATTTCAAGTTCCAATCGAAGTGGGTAACGGTCACACAAGAATGTCCCTCATAGGAAGTTTTCCTCGTTGGCCAAATGCGGTGGGCGAGGCACATTGTGATTGGAGTCGAGCACAGGCGCGCGTTTCTCTCGCCCAACTCCAGCTGCGCCAGGTCAGGACTCGAGTCATCATCATCGTAAATCGACCTGGAGTCATCGTCGTTGACTCGACACGACACGCCCCTGCCACCAAACACTTTCCGTACTCACGTTCCTCCGTCTTCATTTGTTCCGGCAAGCAGGTTCGCTCAGAACTGAGATTCCGCCAAACCGCTCAAACGCTCGCTCATAGCAAACACATTCATCCGATGTATCTCCTATTAACTGGAACTGGTTTTCCTTCTTTCCTGTCCTGAAGGATAGTGAAGACTTTAACTTTCGTTCCTCGTAATGACTCTTTCGGATACTTTGGGGGAGTTATCCATACCGCTTCATAGATGTCACCCCCATCCTTTCCGTTTTTAATCTTCTCGTACATGCGCATGACTTCGTCACTCTTCAACTCCCGCCGATGAACTTCAAACTGCTCTGGGTAATTGTGTTGATGTCTAGGAAGTCGGTTTGATTGCAGTTTGCGTGTGATTGGCACGTTCTCGTATTTACAGACTCGAGAACGCCTGTGAAGCTGTGACGATCACCGGAAGGTACACGTGTTCTCGTTACCTGGCTCCTGACGTCACCCTGATATCAACCAAGCCATGTCCCCTGGGTCAGATGAGAAGAAGGTGAGGGACAGCTCGAGTGGTGACACCTGGGTGAGAAGGACGTGGTCGGGATTGTGCAGCCTGCATCCAATAAGAGACTGTCCTCAGTGAAAGTGGGAGGTGTAGATGAGCCGGGGGCGTGTCCGGAGTGAGTGAGGCCTGACACAGAGATGCTCTCGTTCTCCGACACGGCTCTCGCCTCTGGCCCAATGATGGACTGCTCGTCGACTGCTGCCTGATGCTGCTGCTTTTGTTGCTTGCTATTGTGCACTTGCACGTCCACATGAACCGTCTGCACAAACAAACCAAAAACCCAACAAATCAATCAGAATCTGAAAGTGTAAAATTTAATAAAGATATATAACCTATGTCTTTTCCACATTTCCCATTACGGAAATTGGATGATTCGGCAGAAACGGAACACGAAAGGGTCTCCTCGCTAATAAAAGCCGCCAACATAATAATAATCGTGTAAAATTGAAAGATTCATTTATACTTAAGAATTGTAGGATAAATAAACTTGATTGCAAAGAGTTGAAAATTCGTGATTAATTTGTGAATCTTTAGAAAATTCCTTTTAATTTGAATATTTAATCGAAATTAGAGAGATAAAGATGTTTTGGATTTATGTGTTTGTGCCCTGGTACTTGAGGAGGAATAGAAAAAAATAATAGGAAAACAAAAATCATTTCATCATCAGAATGCATAAGACTTAACTAAAGTTATAGTTATACATAAAAAGTAGAAAACATTATTGTTATAGCTGTGGATATATATATTTACATTATTTTTATTCATATGAGCCAATTACATTGCATTTACTCTTTAATTATGAAAGGTATAGGAATTTAGATGAACTACGATCCAGTGGAAAAGCTTGAATAACTACTTCACCACTGGAGAGGTGGGCATCATCTCTGCTGCATTAGTAACCCTAAAAAAAGAACTTTATGTTAGTATCAACAGTGAGAGCAAAAACAAAGAAGGTTGAATAAAATATTATAATACAGTACACTGTTTAATATATAGAAGTAATGTAGTCTGAATTACTCCAATCATAATATATTATTATGCGCTGTATTTGTAATATATTGTTAATATAATAGAAGATGGTCTCAATATTATCCTACCACCCATCCATAAGTAACTGTCAATAATAGAGAGACCACTTCCAAAATATGTAAATAATAAAAATGTTTGTACAATATTCTTTATTTTCGAATACATCATTTATCAAAATTCGGGAGAGGAACAGTTTTTGGGCTTATTTTTCATACATATATTTCAGCAGTTTTGAGCAGTCCAAACTGTTTCTTCCCAATCTGTATTTTAATGTGGTTTGTAATTTGCATGAATAAATAAATATGGAGAAGAAACATGGTACACACCGTGTCATGTTTATGAACACATTTAAAGATACATTTTCAGATAGCGTATATCCGTATATTACATACATCCGTTGCTCGATATACTAATCTTTTTGGGATGAAAATATACTTACATAAAATGAACAGTGTCATCAAAAACCAAGGGAAAAAAATAAATTTATTACCTGATGCATAGCGATTTTCTCAATAAACTCATTTCAAAATTACGATTCCCAGGTCTATCATCTATGGTGAAAACAGAAAAACTTGGAGAAAATGAATTCAGAAACAAACCTGCTCAGGAGATTGACTGTCGATGTATCTCAACTGTGCACTGGAGAAGCGCTCTTCAAGGCGCGACCTCTTGTTCTGATTGGTTGGTGCCGCGGCGCCTGTCTTGTGCTTTTTCGGAGACGGATCACTGCTCAGAGTATCGTCACACCTCGCTAGAACCGGCTGCCTCTTATGAATCTGAACACAAAAGCAATTATTACTGCTGTATTCGAGTACGTTGGCAGATTCCTCTTACTAAGGACATAAATTCAAGAGAGTAAAATACCAAAAATGAAGAGTCTTCTGAGCTTGGTTCAGAGGTTTAGTTGTATACTATTCATAATCACCATAATACGATCATATCCTTAATTACATAATTCATTATGATATAAGCTATACAATTCGTTGACATGAATTCAAGAGTACATACCAAAAATGAAGCATTTTCTAAACATGGTACACAGGTTTAGTTGTCCGTAATAGGTTTGTCAATAGGGTTGTTTATCCATAAACATTATAATAATTATTATTCTAAAATTATTATATATTAATCATTATGCTACCAAGTTTTTTGAGTACTGGTTTGCAACACTTACTCAAACTGGTTTAGTTACTGCACTGCTAGTACCAAATACCTCAATCAAAATTGTGTAGTTTTATGGATAAACATTTCTAAAAAATTGGATCAAATGGAAATTTATAAAGTAATTGAAAAATAATTATATGACACATAAGATATAGGATTCATAAAATATAGGTTATAACCAGTCTTAATTGTGTAAATTATCAGAGACTAGATGAAATACATGACTTTCCAATAGTTGATATTTTCAATAGCTTTCCATGATTGTTCTATTTTAAAGTCAAAATTATGAAAAAAATAAATAGTGAGCAACCATCATATTATTCTTTGCATAATAATCAAGTAAAACGAGACGGTTAATCTGTTTCTTTTTCCAAGTGCAGGATGTGATAAATAGAAGTGAGAATAAATGAAGTCTAGAAAGAGAGAACTCACCTCAACACTGGTTTGGCTGCTGAAGAGCTGATTGGTCTCATCCTCAGAGAAAATCCTCATGTCAGATTCTTCAAGGTCAAAGTTCACTTGCAGGTCACTCAGGTCTAATGACAGAGACAATCCTGTACAAATATCCATTTCACAGTAATTTTGGATACACTATTACACCTCACCACCTTTATTACTTCATTCAAGTATACTAAATTCCTTTAGCCATACCATAATTTAATGAATACCTAGATAAAGATTTAATTACTGAAAAAGTAATGGCAAGTGGTGAATTTAACCTAGAAAATAAAACATTTGAGATATAAATTTCAAATTCTACAGCAATCAACTGATTTACATTACTAGCTTTATCGTAATTGATAAACTTGAGACATTACTGATTTACATTACTAGCTTCATCAGAATTAATAAACATGATACATTACTACAAGAGAAAGTGTTCTATGTCAGAAAAAATAACAGTTAAAAATTTATGGAATACTAAAACTTTTTAATGGAAATAAAGTGGATTTTAATCTAATTATTAATAAATTAAATTCACTTAAATTACCTTCCTCGTCCTCTTCCTGCAACAGCTGTGCAGGGTTGGCCTTGTGTTGAGGCGTGTCAGCCAGTGTGTCGAAGTAGGAGTCGTGTGAAACCGACCTGTTGTGTCCGGGGGGTTGGCAGGCGCGGGTGGCGAGGGGGGAGGGGGAGGCGGGAGAGGGCGTGGTCGGCTCCAGACATCCCGACGAGCGTGCCGACGCGTTCTGACTGGCCGAGGCGAGCGACTCGGCGCTCTTAACGGGCCGCAACCGGCGGCGACCCTGCGCCAAGTCGGCTTCTGTCAGGGCTTTGTCCTGGAACAACCGCAATTTGATCATAATTACTGCCTATTAGCTCAATAATAATCTAGTAATTCAAGGATTATTGTATAGTTATCTTGAGGAGAATCTACTCTGAAGAGCGAGAGAGAGAAATAGAGAGAGAGATATAGAGATAGATAAAGAGTGAGAGAGAGAGAGAGAGAGAGAGAAAGAGAAAGAAAAAAGTAATGTAAAAATACAGAAAAGGAAATTGTTAGTTACATAATTTAGTATTACATTATTGAATTTAAACAGGACAGTTTTCCTCTCTGAAGAGAAAAAGTGGAAAAAAATGTGAATTGAATGAAAATAATTACACAACAGTTACGAATAATACAGAAAAGAAAATTGTTTAGTACACAGTTACATAATTTAGTATTACATTATTGAATTTAAACAGGACAGTTTTCCTCTCTAAAGAGAAAAAAAAACAATAAAAATGTGAATTGAATGAAAATAATTACACAACAGGTACGAATAGTAGTAGGCTAATGGTTGGAAATTCTGCGAAGAAAGCGAATCAAATAAGAAAAATTGAATATACAGGAGAGCTACAATACAAAGTTACATAGCGTATGTTATAGTAAGATTAACTCTAAATTTGAAGGGTAAAAAGATTATAAATTGCATGAAAATAATTAAAAATATATACTATGACAGTAGAATTTACACAGTCACACAAACAAAATCTAGCACATAGGCCTACTGCCAAAGTGAAGTAAGGTAGATTCCAAGTGAAAATATATTGAACGTATAAACTTGTCTCACTTCATACTTATTTTTCCGTCTTTATAAACTTTCCAAACTTTTTAATCGCAATATATCATAGGAGGCAATAACAGCAAACATAAAAGTTGAATATTAAAGTTTTTTTGAGTTTATCAGATAGATAGATTAATCTCTGAACCTTTGGTTTATCAGACCGGCTCTTATCGCCCTCGGCTATGGACTACTCCAAATAGATAATTTGACACCTAGTGAGAACGGACTCCCTAATTATGCGATTGCATTTAGTGTCAACGCAGAGCAAATATTGTCGTAAGAGGGTTTTGCTGCCAAGCGAATAAGCTGAGAGATGAAATTACATTTCCAAATACCAGGTCGCTGGGCATAGATGTTTTCCTGGCGTCGCTGGCAGCCGTGTTGGCCGGCGAGCGACTCTTGCGACTGGCGACCGAGCCGGAGTGGCGACCCGCCTTCGAGAACAGCGACTTCCAGCCGATTGGCGAGCGCTTCGATCCGGCCCGTTTGCGGGGCAGCTCGATCACTGTGTGGTACTTGGCTGGAAGACACGACGGCCCGCCTCCTGCAATAAACATTCAATAATCAAAATTCATTCAAATATATTTTTACAAATAATATTTAACAAAGAAATAATCAAAACAAGTGTATAATCATTGGAAATTCATTCAGCTAATGTACAACCATGAGACAATAATTTCACTGGCCTTGGATACAACACTACCTGAGGAGTTCATTCAAGAATCTCAACATTATACAGCAAATATATATATATATATATATATATATATATATATATGTTGAGATTCTTGTTTTATATATAAATATGAATATACAAATATGAATATAAAGTCTTTAATCTAAATTTGAATTCTGGTATATAATTGAATTTTGGCCCCACTAGCCTATATTTATAAAATAATATGTTCCAGGAAGCCACTAAAAACTCTACATCTATTCTACAAAAAAACTTTCCATTTACCAATAGTAGATGGAATTACAGAGCAACTTCATTTATTCGGACTGAGACCGGGAGGTATCCATTCAATAGAGAAACCAGACAATTCAGAAAATAATAAATTCATATTGCCAATAGACATATTTATAAGTACAACAAAAATAAACCAAATACAATTCATAAACTATAAAATCATTAATATTATAAAAACCTATTCATGTTTAGCCTTTTCATAGTTCCCTCAAAGTGTATAGACTGACTTGAGCAACCATTCTTAAGCGATTTCTTTCCTCAGCGCATCAACAAGCCAGCTTACTATCACTACATGATATTGGCTTGCCGAAAATTACTATTGTTTGAACACAATTTTATTTATTGCTTTTTTGTTCATTTCTAAACTAATTATTTTTTTATTAGTTTATTTATTGTTCCGGATAATCCAGACATCCGCTTGAACGAGGGTTTTAATCTAAGTTGTGTTTGGAATCCCAGCTGACGGCTTCAGCTAAGCCTAAAGAACTTTTGTTATCATTATATTAAATGGATAAAATATGGTTTTTTGATTTGACAATTCGATTTTTTTATTATTTGTTTGAAACCCATGATCCTTGGACGACAAATGACTTAAATGAAGAAATATTATCCACGTTTATACATATCTTAAGTTTTCCAAGTTTTCTAATGTTTGAAATTGCTTTAAAACTGCTTATGCTCTGTTACGAGAAGAGGTTAGAGATATTTTACTCACCGACTTCAATATAATCTTGATCTGGCCTCCCTGCGGCTAACGCTCGACTTTGTGCTTCTTCCAAAGACAGAAGTTTGGTTGGCGTTGATATAGCCAGAGACTTTGGTCGGCTGCGTTTTGGTGTCACTGCAACAATTGAACGAATAACATTATTGAAGAGGAGAAATATTAGTGCGTTCTAAGAAATAATAAATAATTTATTTCTCTGCAGAAAAAGTACAATTATTATACAATCTTAGATTTAGAGAAAAGCAAAATGATTCCAAAGTACAACAAGAAAAATATTTCCAAATATAACTACCATAAAACAGAACATACCTGTGCTATACTCTAAAAATCCAAATTGATTATAAATACTCTTGCCAAAAAATCAACAAAAGCACTAACAGAATTTTTGAAGGCACTACTATTTGGGAGTTGCAGCACAACCTTTTTAAATACCGTATTTATATTTAAGTAGAGTAAATTTAATTGAAAATCAGTTAGAATTCATTCATATTGGAAACAAAAATAATGATCCACTCTGCAGTAATTTTACATTCCCTGGAAACTTGACGAAATCATTATAGTATCCTGATAGATTTTTTGCGTAGATAATTTGAGAATTCTGTAAAAGCAGTACCTATAGAATCAAATAAAAATGAAAAGCTGAAGTCAAGTTGTCCAAACTTCCATCAAATCAAATTCCACTAACAACTAGTATGAGAAAAAGATCTTCATATTGATATAGGCACATGTATGAGACCTTATTTTTGAAATATAATGAGGACACTTTGAAAATATTAAATACACGAATCAATAAAATTGAATTGCTGATTCTATTTTATTCATAGAGGGCGAAGTTAGAAACCACAGTTATTAGGAAAATACTAGTGTAGGATACAATTTTCATATATTTTTCTAAATCTATACGGCTTCGACCAAATCGAAACTCTCTTTTAGAATGAAGCAATCTCATGAGTTTCTGCAGACTAATAGAAAATTATTCTGTTCGATTACATTATTGGAGTGAAAATACTCATTTTAGAGTTTTTCGACCAAGCAAAGCTGGGATTCCCCAATATAAAAATTGAAACAGTAATCGTTCTGCTATTAATTATTGTGTTTTCAACGAAACTCAAATACCTATATTATCGAGGTCAATATTCATAAATAATATTTATTCATCTGTTAAGATCCTGAGTATAGTTTTCAATCCAATATTATTGTACTTATGTATTGTAACAATTCAATCCTTTATTCATTTATTTATTTTGAATTTCATATTCAGAGAACGAGTTTCTAATATTATAATCGTCTATGAAGAGGAATCTCAGTAATTGCATATGTATATTATAAAATAATAAATAAATAATTCCGTTCATTTATCAAGGAAAAACCCCCTGTCAAGATTACTAGAATATAGGGAAGAAGATATTTAGAATTCGTTACATTCCTTCAATAACAAGATTTGATTTATACTGATTTTCGCTGCTTTTATATTAGGTTATTAGCTAATATAAAATTTTAAGCCTTTTATATTAAATAATATCAATTTTGATGATGGATTAAAAATGCCTTGGAATTATTTGTGAAAGATAGTGGCTAGAATCATAAGATGATAATAAGTCAAAATTGACTTAGAATGAATAAATCATACTTTGAAGATAAGTCATCTACTTCCTGTAGTTTGAAAAACAGGAAACAATAAGCCATAAAAAGATAGCAATAACCGCAACACTAGATTATTTTTAAAACATTCTTGATGAAATAGAATTCTTCTCAAGTGAATCGGGAAAAATGATTCCACTGTATTCAAATATATTTTAGTAAGAAATATCAGAATTCAAGTCAAAACCCATGATAACATTCTGTATATATGAAATAGTTGAGTGATTAATATTACAGCCAATCTGTCAGTCAAGATCCTGAGTATAATTTCCAATCTTATATTGTACTGTGACGTATTGTAAAAATCCACTAATGATTCATGGAATCGATTCAATTATCCACTTATTTATGAATATTTTTATGTGGATCCTGTTTGATGTTTGAGTAGTACATGATTAATGAGCTGGAGCTTGGAACCCTACAATAATGCTATAAAAGTTTTCATAGAATCTTAATAATATCCAATTGCGGAAAAAAATACCAGTTGATACACACACTGATGTTTCAGTATACTGCGTCTTGATGTGTATATTTTTAAGAAATTGGGAAAAATAATTTCATAATACGTGTTAATCGTCCACGAGGTACTCTAATTACAAAAATCAATTGAAAATATACAAAATTTAAAAGTGTAGAAACTTTCCTGAAATTGGCTAGGATATAACTTATGCCACATTTCAGTTTTCGTCTTTATTTTGTGGCAATAAATCCTTCAACTTAATTTCACTTGAATGATATCAGTCCAACAACATTTAATTGGACTAGATAGTAAATTATGATGTGCTGTACTTCTGTTTAGATTCCATTAATAAAAACAATTATTGATTTTCATCAATGTTATTCACTTTTATTTTGAGAGAGGATTTTACTATTATCTTATTATTTAACTTCTACTATCATGAGTATGAATTGAATTGAAGAAATAACTCATTTAAAGAGTATAAGAGAATGATTTGTAAACATCAAAAAGCTTGAATGAGAATACATTTTTACCATAATATTATTTTTATTACCTATTGAAACAAGAATACAGCATAGCATGTACAACTCAAGGGCGAGAGAAGAAAGAGAAGAGATAAAATCAACTAATTTATTAAAATAACTTTAAACAGAATAAAATATTGATTTGAAAGAAAACACAAAGTATAAGACTTGAATTTCTAAATGTTCTACAAAAATCACAGCATCGAAGTAACATTGAGACCATGTTGAGAACTTTCATTTGTCACTCTTTTTCACATTGGTAACTTGAATTACATCCTGAAACATGTGATTAAATATTAGTAATACGAATAGCAAATCTCCAGCTAATGTTGGTTGGTTATTGATGAATGCAAGAAGTTAAGTTGATCATCTTCAAAAGATAACTTGACATCAAACATCATCAAATGAAAAAATTAAATGAAAAATAAATAATTGAATCCCATGCTTTCTTAAAACAATTGTTTACAAAATAATGATAATTAATTCTCAACATAGTCTCAAAGTCACTTGCTGAGTTTTTGAAAAACTCCAGAAATTTCAATTACAGATCTATATAATAGCTAATCATAAACTCTCTTTTCAAATAATTTTTCATTCATTTAGGAGATAGTATTCCAAATGCATTGAAAAATAGAAAAAAAATCTTAGATATCATGATAATAATTAAATAGTAGAAAAATTGAATATAGAAATAGAATATTAGGTACTGGTACGTTGTTATTGTGTTTCATTCACAATTAGCATTATCAATTTTGACAATTCAATGTGAATAAGAAATCCTCAACGCCAAAAGTGATAAAAAAGCTCAATAGGAAAATATGTAATTAGAATGATAATTGCTATACCACTGCAAGCAAAATCTATCACTATTTCTAATCCAAAATTAGAATTTCGATGCTTACCTTGAGATGGAATCACAGACGTTGGTAGAGGAGCACTGCAGAAAATCAACTCAGCGTAAACTATGAGAAATTCAGTCACAACGGCTTGAACCCCGACCTGGGAGAGAAAAAGAAGAATGGAAAATAAGAAATTGTGAACATGTTGAGTAGTTATAATATTATATTTTCATCATATTATGCGTTTTCATAAATTTTGTAAGCATAATCAAATGAAGCGTGGATATCGTTTAGTGAACAAAAAATATTCAACATAATCCCACTTTTAAATAATTATAAAACAGGTTTAATGCATGTCCTTTCATCCCTCAATTACTTGATTCGATAGATCAATAGATAAATGCTAGCCCAATCAGAGCAAATAACGAAATTATCTATTTTAAGGTACAAGAATCTTAACATCACGAAAGATCAATCAAACACATACTAGAGCTGTGTGAACCCTGCTGCTAAATTAGTCACTAGTTCACGGCTTCAACATTGCCAGTTAGTGATGGAAAAATATTGAAATTCTATAAACTCACACTCTAACCTTATATTTACGAAGAGTTTCAAATCGAGTGTTAACGATGCTTCAGTAAATTATAAATTTCTAGTATAAACAAAAGACTTTGAAGCCTCAAACCACTAAAACTTGAATCAAACTAAACTGAACTCAGACCACTTAATTTAGTGGTGTGAATTTAGTAGGTTAATTTACCTACAGTTCAAGTTTCAATCTGTGAACAAATCTCTAGAGATACGAGACAGAAGATGATAATTTAACCAAAGTGAAATGAAATTTGGCTTACCCCCTGTAGAGCGGCAACGCCACCGACCTCCAACTCTTTACAGCGGAGTAGATTCGGAGCCCAAACGATGGCTATATTTCGGGCAGTCATGCCAGTCTGTGGCCCTTTTTCTGACACCCTCGCAAGATGTCTCATCAAGTATTCTAAAGTCCTGTGAAAATGATAAATCCCAATGTATTTAAGAATCTTACTTTTTAATAATCTGGAAAATAATGGCATTGTTTAACTTGCTACCGTCATTAATTAGAACTGGAAAGAAAGAATATTAAAAAAACAGAAAGAAAGTGGACAAATGTATTCAACACTGTTCACAATCTCGATGCCATGAGTTTGAAACTCAAGCTTTGTATCAATAAAACTAGGCATTTCAGAAGAATAAAGAAAATGTACACCATTCATCTTTATCTCATAAAAAAGTAGTGCTCCAAATCTAAACTTTGAAGTCAGGTCTTGTGAAATTTTAGACAAGATTTGAAGGGATTGATGGACAGGATATGACAAGTATTTCAAAAGTTGAACAAGATTTGATGTTATTGGATGAAAATGTTGATCGTGATGACCAAATTATTTCATAACAAATTATGACACGTGTTGGGTCATTGTAACAATGACGAGATTCATTGGTGAAGATAAATACTGTTTTAATGGATAGCTGCAACTACCAGATTGAAACAGGTTATTTCAAGTAAGTTTTTTCAAGAGTAAAAATTTTTACTCTCCAGAATGAAGTTTCAAGTACTAAAAACGGTATTACATCGACAAACTTTAGCTTTGAAACTATGTACTAAGGGCTCTCTATGCTGCTATCCCACTAACCTGTCGTGACAAACGGTTTGTCGATGCTATCCACCTGATTTACTCAAATCGAGCTCATGAACCGGCCCTAAATGTTCCAAAAATTATAATTTGAGCGCATCAATATCACCAAGTAATATGCTAAAAAACTCTAAATAAATCAGCTCAAATTCTCGAGATCAATTATTAACTTGTGAAATTACCTGTAATGTGGTGGAGGTAGCTTGTGAACAACTTCGCGCATGCGCAAAAGTCGATCGTCGGTGCTGGAGTCGGGCGAAACGGGAGTCTGAACAGCTGACACGAACGCGTTGTACAGCTGATAGGTGCAAAGCGGATTGGGCAGCTCACGGAAGTACATCTTCAGCAGAGAAGCCACGCTGTGAATGTCTTGGAGGATCGCTTCGTCTTCATACAGAGCTGGCACTCGGTCCTCATCGAACGTTGTTCTGAAAATATAATTCAATTCAATTAATAAACCAATTTAATTTGATGAAGAGAAGAAACCACAACCAACTTTCAAATTCTCCCTTTGTATAGGCTACTCACTTGATAGATAAAAACATAGATTAGTCGGGGTGATGAGTTACAACACAGAGACTGATTATACTGTCTGTAGTTACAACCATTCTATTTGAAAACAGGTCAAGACCAAGCCACAGGAAATGGTACTAATGTTATATTTGTTGTTTGCTAATTATAAAATATATACAAATGTTTTATATCGATGTAAGTGATTGATGATTATTTATTCTATTGATCGAATAATTGATTGATTACTCTATATAAATTGATACAGAACTCTATTATTTATTGAATACTATTATTGCTATCTAAGTCTTGATCATTATTAAATCATATAGTTGAATCACTCTATTGAGAAAGTAAATTCTATCGACTGTTTAGGATCGTAAGCAGTTCCATGAACACTGTATAGTAGATAAAATGCAAGACATTTTCAACTTTAATATCTTCAACTGTTCCAATTCAGTTGACAGGATGGGGGACTGGTCAACTATAATAAGGAACACTTAGTATGCTTAGTTTAGTAGTGCACATGCCTTTTAAATAGAAAATATTGAACAATGATCAGATAATTTAGTTGAAGGGAATGCGTATGTTGGAAGGGTGAAAGAGTTTTATTGGAATAGTTTTCATGCAAATAAAAACTTTTTATTTAGCCTAAGATAAAAATGTAAAGCTCACTTTCATTGGAAATTGTATGACTTCACACGTTTTATGAAACATTGAGTAGAGTATTACTTGACGATGGCTTTCAGAGAGTTGAGAAGAAAATAAACTGTATTCTACCTTAGAAATAGAAGCGTTGAAAATCAGCTACTATACTTAATTTCTATATTCATTTAATGGAATGAGTATTAGCAAATTATTTTAGTTTCAGTGATTTTATTCACACATACCTGATCCTCTGAATGTTAGAAGTAACTCCAGAAAGCCTGTAAATTCCATCCACCAGTCCGTGTTTCTCTATGAACTCTGCACAACACTTCAGCACCATTGGAACTGAAATTAGAAAGATAAAATAATGGATTAATTATCAACTGAAACCATAAGTGACTTGGAAATACTGGAATTTTTTTTAAAGTAACAGAAATTAAACTTCCTATAAAGGGGTTAACACTAGAAATGGAACTGGAAATGCAAAAAATCTATTCTTTTTTATATTTGTTAACAGTTCACCTTCTCACTATGAATAGCTAGCTCAGAGATGAATCCACAGCGAAAACTGCCATCGAAAATATGATTTTATACTCACTTTCATGTCCCGAGTTGAGCAGATGCTCTCCTAAATCACAGCCAAATACACGTTCTTTGAGTATACCACATTGCTTCAACCTTCTCCTCGAAGGCCTTGACAGTATGAACGCTCGGAAGAATGCAATCAATTTACCGTGTTTCCTGTAAAAAATATCAACTTGAAGATTTCAAAACTATAAAAACAATTATGTAAGATTTAAAGAAAGATCATAGCGCACTTGTATTATAAAATCTGAGTATAAAATGAAAATACACTGCACCTTGATGGAGTCATAACTATGTTCAACAGTATACACATGATACATAGATATGATTCAATACATTCAATGCATTGATATGAACATTTTTCATTATCCTATGATCTTATCATTCTCAAGGATGATTATTAGGAATAACATGTTCGTTTCTAACACAACCACAAGTGAAAGGGATACACATTTTATAAGTCATTAAGCACTGCAATTAAGAATTATTACTGAATTATTGTTTTTAATACTAATGATAATTACTGACTTATTGAACTATTACAGAAAGAGAATATATATATGACAACGTTAAACATAAAATTAAATATAGTTTCTACCATTCTACCAATGCATTTGTTGAGTTGATAGGAAAATTTATAATGAAGCACGAGTATAGCACTATAAGACTAGATTCTTGATTTCAATTTCAAATTTTAGAATATTTGCAACAAAAATTTCAATTTATAAATTTAGGTTGAAGTACAAGTAACACTGTAATACTATCAAATTAATGATTGAAATTTTGAAATATTTGCACCAAAGTTCAAGTTACCATAGATCCTTTCCAGCAAGATGAACTGGCACAAGACTTCCTATTCTGTTCCTTCTATTATCGGATCTGCATTTGCAATCTCCTTCGCGTTCTTCGTCAATAAGTTTAGCACTTTCAGGATTCATCAGTGGGTAAACAGTACAATGCAAGACAACATTAAAAACATGAGAGAAGATAAATGAACGAGTATAAGTATTGTTTTTGAGAAGGGGATGTTAAGTAGTAAGTTAGTGAGTAAAAAGACGATAATTTTGCTGGAAAGGCGTGCCAGAACTATGATTAATTTGAAAACTAAGCAATACCTCAAGACAGGCTTAGTGGGACCAGAAAGCGCGAGTGTTTGGTTGAGATTGAGGTTGCGAGGAAGCTTGTCGGTGATAACAGCCACACAGTGAGAGGGGAAGAATCCGACCAGGAAGCCACGTTTGCCCCTCCACCAGGCGCTCTCCTCTGGAGGGGGCATGTCGATAACTGAGATCATGTCACCAACCTGCAACAAATTGTTGTAGAATAAGAAAATACCTTTTGTACTCAAATACACAACATTAGAGATAATGAAAGAAGAAATTATATCATATTTAAAAGAATTTATAGATATCTCTATTATTCAATTGCTACTAAATACACAATAATTAATCAATCGAAATCCAAGTAACAAGTAATGCTTCAAAAGAAGTATTTAGAGTTTTGTATAGAAAGAGTTTTGCATAGCATAACTTGGATTTTTGTTTGATTAATTATGTCAAGAAGATTCCATTGCTGCCGGCATTCAATAATTAAAAACCGAACAGGGATATCATAAGGCTAGTTTATCATTAGCTGTTATATAATTAGATCATTATTATGGAAATCTTTGATGAATTCAGTGGCTCATGCGTTTTTAACAGACAATATTCTTGTTTTTTCAAGAAGTGAATGTAAATATTATTTCATATATAAATCTTCAAAATGTAGATTTTAAAATTGTGTTTAATATTCTTCGTAAAAAATCGTTATTTATACTGATGTATTTACACAGATCAAATACACGGTTATTATTATAAGAAGTGAATGTAAATATCATTTCATGTATAAATGTAAATAATTCATTTAAATATAGTTATAGAAGGGCGATAATGTAAATTATTGTTTTTATGGCGTACCAGACATCAGATTCAATAACAATAATCATCGTTATAGAAGTTTCATCATGCCAGTGAATATGATTAGTCTGTTGTACATTATGCTGCGTTTACACATTGCAAGTTGACTACTTTTCATTGTTATTTCTGAAATTTGAGGTATGGGGACACTCCACTTTCCTTATAAATAGTATTAGGGCATTATAAATGACATTGTTCTTATAAATAATAATCCAATAATAATTAATGAATTTTCAAGTATGGGAACACTAATCCTTCCTTATTAATAGTACAGTATAATGACATTATAAATGACATTTTTCTTATAAATAATTCAACCAATGACAACCAAAAACTAGCCAGTCGGTTGCCAGGCGGCTTATTCCTAAGAGAATAGGAACAATTTAAACGAAAAAATGTCATTCATAAAACCAAATATTTTAATGTCACTTATGTTGGGTTGCACCAATCAGGATCAATTTTGATCCAGGAGCAGTACAACGCTAATCAAATGGGATAAGCTGATTCAAAATAGTTGATACTGGTTGGTGCAACCCTACAATACCGTTTTGAAAAAAATGAGCATTTCCCGCACCTAAAATTTTAGAAATTAAGCACTGCCAACTTTCGACTGGCATATGCCAATGACAAAGTAAAAATACGAGATAAGAAATATTGTTACTAAAAAATCCTGAATTGATAAATCTTGAGTTGAGATTGTCAATTCCACTGTATTTAACACTCAACAATATTGACAATCTCAACAAGATTTATAATTTATTATGGAAAGATTCCACAATATCAACATTTGTTCTACAAATTTTATTAAAAAATCGTGCATGGTCGATGCATGTGATTGGCGCAACTTACGTCGAAAGATATTTCATCGGCGGCGATGGCAGTGTACTTTTTGATGGAGTAGGCAGCGGCGACAGCCGGCGTGTTGATGGGACAACTGTCGCCGTCAGTGACCAGCAGCCGATGGCCGCGGTTGTCCAGCTCCAGCCAGCTCAGCACCGGGCCGCAGTTGATCAGGCTTCCGGCTATTGTCGAGAACCTCGTCAGGTAGTCGCTCAACACCTGTTCTATGCTCTCCTGCAACACAAGTAATAGTATTCATTTAATCACACATATTCAATTTAATTCATTTATTGATCAAAATAATAATAAAATATGACACTAAATTCAGAAGAAACAGGGAAAATTTCTCGTCATAAATGAATGATTCAAAAAAAGAGGTTAAGTGGGCTGAACAAAAAGAGTCAAAATATAAGTGAGACTGAAAAACTTGAGATTTTTTGATTTTTGTGTTTATATATATTTGAAACAAAGTGAGGAGGAGGAGGAGGAAAATAACAAATATACAAGTGATTATTGGAGTCAGTAGAACTGATAAATGTATGCCATGAGTAGATATACAAACTATAATGAGGATTTAATAATTGTCTTTAGGGATGATTGAGAAGATGAATGAGAGATGGAAAGAAAGAAGAAGACAAATTTTTCAAATACACTTGAAATCGGTTATATTGATTATGAAATAATATGATTTGAGAGAGAAACAACAGGCTGAAAATATTTCTCTCCAGAATTTTCATAAATAATGTATTCAGAAATAAGGTCAAGTTTCCACTTGAGCTGAAAACAAAAAAACTTCCAGTCCAAAAATATATGCACTGAAAAAAACTTGAATTTGCAGAGATTAGATACGAAATCAAATGACCCGAAATACATTATACAGTGGAGAAGGAGAAAAAATGTTAAATAAGCACATTATCATGTTGAGGCAACGTACTCCACACAAACCTTGCTCAAATTGGTGAGCAAATTTACAAAAAGTTGAAATCCCTAAGAACTTTAGGCTGTTACTATAGTTGAATTCAATGAATTTTTATCATCAACGATTGATTGATTCTGTCACACAAATACGCAACCGTGCAGCTCTTCAGAGAAAATGTCACAAACGAAAGGATTTCACATGTTCAATTGATCATCTTCACCTTGATTAATCAACTAGTCGTTTGATAAATTCAATTTATACTTCTAGACTTAACATTTCACTTCAAATAACAATTAAATTAACATTTATGAAGAAGTATAGTTTCAACAAACAAGCCTGATTGGAGTTTGAGTAATTTTTGAATTGAAATTATCATTATTTGTCAGGAAAATTATGTTCAACACATCAAATAAGCCTGATTCAAGTTTCTTAAAACTTTCTTTTCATAAGGTCTATCATTTCTTGTGGAAAAAAGTTTCAAGTCTCTAACCAAATAAGAAACCTGGTTAAAATTTGTGAATCTCTCCCAAATAGCATTTAGAACCGCTAAATGCATAAGTTTTATACCACTCTTAACTTGCGTCTCCACCAACCGAAACTTCAGCCAAGCATTATTGTCAAACACAAAAACATCCCGCTTTTAATGATCAGATCTTAAATAGTGAACAGTCAAGCAGAATACTTTTTAAAGATCTGGACTTTATGACAGTGTACAGCCTCTATATATACCGCACAGTGCTATATGTAAAAAATAATGAATCAAGATTCCCACGGCAACTGGAAGTACATAATTACAACACTAGAAACAGGGATACATTCTTAATTAAGGAGCATAAAAAAGAAAAATTCAAACAAAGTCCGTCTTATATAGGAATAAAATTTATGGGTTATCTACCAAGTGGTATTAGAAATGAAAGGGATAATAACAGATTTAAAAATAAACTTAAGAAGTACCTGACAGAATTAGTTTGTGTTACAATAATGATGAATTTTATAATGCTAGTCGATAATTGTATTATACTGTATATTTTTTTATATTCAATGACACATTCATGTACATAAATTGTATGTGTTGAATTGAGAGTTTGATTGATTGAGATACTTCCAGCAAACACCGACCGCCCAACATGCTCTGTTGGTGGAAACGCAGCTAAAGATTCAAATTGAATATTTCTCACAATATATGTGAGTAATATTTTCCCTTTTCAAGTTACATTAGTGTCTAAGTGACAAGTTACATTAGTTACATCAAGTGAAAAAAGAAGATGAATCCACACCTATTGAATATTTCTTTACATAGAAAAATGTCAATACATATAATACAATACATATTTCCAATATATATTTTTCCCCGTTTCAAATACTTTTCTTTCTTTATTTTTGCCCCTACCTGCCTATTACATGAGAAACCCTAGTTGGCTATGTATTATTCCTAATTTCTTCTCTTCATAAACCCCACCGTACAGCCAATTGTTTTCTTATTTGTTGCGTATATTGTTTTATTGTACTGATGTATTGTAATTTTGTTTTCAATAGTATTTTGAATAAATTGAAATACAAACAGACCTGATTGTCAGGAGGCGAGCTGGGCAGCTCAGGCAGCTGGCTGAACTTGCGGTCATAGATGCAGCGATGCAGCTGCTTGTCGAGCATGCGAAAGTTCTCGTAAGTGCGCCGCAGGAGCCACGTCTGGCCTCCCGACACCACGCGCATCGTCAGTGCCGCCCCATCGCCGCCCCCAACACCGCCTCCTTCACTCGCCTGCTTCAGGTCTTCGTCGCGGCACAGTGACACCTACAACAGTCACACACAACAGTCAATTGCCGCACAATCTAATATTAAAAAAAGCACTACGACAATAAGTCACTGCATTCTACTAAAATAGTTAGTACTTGGATAATCAAGATGTAGTACTAGTCTACTTGTTTTCTGTTTCTGGAACCTAATTATCAGCATTATGTACTTCTATTATTACTGTTTTACATTTTATTAATTCAATTTCTACTAAAATTTTACTAATAGTTAGTACTTGCTTAATCAAGATGTAGTACTAGTCTACTTGTTTTCTGTTTTTGGAACCTAATTATCAGCATTATGTACTTCTATTATTATTTTTCTACATTTTTTTATTCAATTTCTACTAAAATTCTACTAAAAGTTAGTACTTGGTTAATCAAGATGTAGTACTATCTACTTGTTTTCTGTTTCTGGAACCTAATTATCAGCATTATGTACTTCTATTATTATTTTTCTACATTTTTTTTATTCAATTTCAACTAAAATTCTACTAATAGTTAGTACTTGGTTAATCAAGATGTAGTACTAGTCTACTTGTTTTCTGTTTCTGGAATCTAATCATCAGCATTATGTAGGCTACTTCCATTATCATTTTTTTACAATTTTTTTATTCAATTTCAAACTAAATTTTTATTATTTTGTTTTATTTTATACTACTTTATTTTTTGAAATCTCATACAATATAATTCAATTTATTTAGGCCTACCCGGCTATTCATCTATTAGTCACCCACTCTAGTACATGGGTCTCCATAGTTGAGTGGATTAACTTCCATTAATTTATTTTTTTCTTGATATATGTGTAGTTTTTTAAATTTTGTACTCAATATTTTACATGTATTTTTAGATTATTTCATTTTTTGAAGGAAATTATTCATTCATTTTATTTTAAGTAATGATTTCTTTATCTTGTTATTGATTTAATCTATTTTAATTATATAAATAGTTGCAATGGGGAATGTATGACTATTATAAACCTTATAAACTACTATATATGGTTTATGAGGCTATTTTACAGGCTAGGAGGTTTTCGTTACAAGAGTAGTTTAGTCACAATGACCCAGTTTCTTGCCAGATGCAATTGATGAAAATCCAAACTATTTATAGTGGGATTTTTCATATGCTGCATCTGGCAAACGTGACTACTCTGTCTGTCTTGGCACTAACCGGTGTTCGCTAACGAAAACCCACTAAGACTATATGGCTATTCCATACGAAGACTATGTATGGGAAATTATCCAATGTAACATGATAGATATAATTTAATATGATTGAAAATTAGACTAGTACAAACAGATTTACGATAAGTGAGCTAGTTGAACTGAATGTTTGGATGAAACATCTACCTGCAATGGTCCAAGCTCGACATGCTCGTAGTGGAAGTGCGCGCATTCCTCCAATTTCGGGAACCGCGACTTGCCGGGCTCTGGCGATGCTGAGGAAGCAGTCAGGTGTTGAATGCGCGGCTTGCCTTCCGAGCATATGCTACTCGCCTGCAAGTACACAAAAATTACTATTAAAATTCAAATACTATTAATTTAAAGTCAAATTAATTGAAAAAGGTTTCAAGAAAAATTACAGGTTACTTGATATTTTATTTTTAAATCAGATATTCAATCAAGTTATTTAGAGCGAATTTCATAAAAAATGTATTTTTTCATGAAATTGGATAGATCTAACTTGTTCATCTCTTATTGAGTTATTCATATAAAATTATAAATGCACAAGTGAAAAACTTTAATAATAATTTATTAATAAATTCATAAATTATGTATGAATAACTAATACAAATGTAATTAATGAAATAATCATAAATACCGTACATAATAATTAACAATAAATATGATTTAAAAAAATATAAATTGAACATATCAACAAAATATTATTTTTCATTATGAGTTACCAACAAAACATTGAGCAATTCTTTCTATTCTGTCAATTATTTTAATGAATAATAATTTATATTTTGAAATAAATTCACCATAATTTCAGTCAATTGAACAGAGAATAGAATATGTTTCTTGACTATATTGATGAAGATTTCAAAAAGTAGAATGTTAAGCAGAATTAATTCAGCAGAATATTGTATTTTTCTTTAAAAAATTTGATAGCGTACATGAAAAATTAAGATAATAATGATAACAGTTCTCTATTGGGTTATAATCAAATACGAAGTTGATTTTGTTCGTTCTTATTTGGAAATTCATGATTATTATAATATGGTGAAATGTAATTTTTGTGATCAATATTATGTTATGTTGACAATGAGTTAAACTTATATAAATTCAGTACTTATTAGATGTTGATAGGCAATCATGTTCCTCATCACTATAATGAATTTTCAACACGAATTACACGCACCCTGCATACAGGAAGCAGATCATGGCAGCACGTTATAAACATACAGCACAGCTCCGACAATTCCGGCATCACCATTGTGTTGAATGTTGAACAGGATTGGAGAACAACATTGCATTCATTTCACTTGATACGCTGTCCCAGTGGGTCTTTGAAGCACACAGGGTGAGATAAACACTTGAAAATTCATCCTGCTTCGATGACATTATTATATCTTGTAACTATTCACTCATATTTGATTTTTATTAGGAAAAAACTATCAGAATTATACGTTGAAGATTGAATCATGGAAGAACTAGACACACATCATAAGTTTGTTTGTTATTCAAGGACCATCTGCTCTGCTCCGTTACTTAGCCTAGATTAAGAGATTGACTGCAACGCATTGTTTGGAAATCATTGAGAATATGGAAATGTGAAGACATCACTTTGGATACGACCTCATTTGTTGAAATTCGGGAGAGAAATCGTTTTTGGAGTTGAACATTTCGCCTCTCCCAAATACAGTATTGTAAATTGTGCTTTGATGAATATGAATATCTCTCAATAATAATGATAAGTATAATTTTTTTTTGTAATTTAGAACGTCTGACAACCAGATTAGAATACTAAAGCTTGTCAGAAATGGGGGCTTCTTACTTTCCGGCGTCACAAACGTAATGTGTAAGACAAAGACATGTCTTTGGATGTTTGAAAACTTGTAAAAAAATATTGCAACTAGGAAGGTTTTCTTATCAAGTTTTTACAACTGATTGGCTTAGACTTGAGTTCATCAATGTGTATGAAAACAACACTTTTCCCCTTTCTGTTTCTCTGCTTATGTATTGTAATAATTTCCCCAATATTTTTTTTCGAAAATTCAATAAATCTTTCAGCATGTTCTAAAAATACTGTATACTAATATAATTTCTATAATAATCTATAAATCTATCATATACTAATTATACTAAAAATAATTTCTCCAATATTTTTTTAGAAAATTCCATAAATCTTTCGCCATGTTCTAAAAATATACTGATTTATTTTATAGCAATCTCACTTGCATTAATATTAGATTTTCATGGCGGCTAGCATTCCCTACAGAAAGAAAAACATATTCTCAGTGGGTGGAATGTAGGTGGACTCCAATTTTTTACATCACAGCTTGTCATGCTGGCTGATGGGATAGGAGCAAACAATTTCTGCATGCATCAATCCGATCCAGAGGTACGGCGCATTTATTAATAAAAAACTGGTCTTTTGGCCGGTGCACCGAACAAGTGTAGAATGAAGATCATGGTCATCATCATCAGCAGCATCAGTCAGCATTCCATTCCAGCCTCCGCCCGTTTTACACGCATTCTCTGTTTGTTACATTGCCCAGGAATTTAATTCCGATCCAGAATAGACAAACAAACGTTTGCACCATTTCTTGGCATTCTGATATTCTTACATTCCAAACCCGATCTTACTTTGTAAGTGAAAATTTAAAGCGTAGTCAAGAGAAAAGACAATCAAGAAACATCATTCAAGATTTAATTGAATCAGTGGCAGAATCATGGGCGGATTTAGAGGGGGGGGGCTATGTATAAATGTAGTTATATAATAGTTTGTAGCAAAAAATTTATGTCAGAAGCCCCCCAGGAAATACCCTCCAACTCCGCCCATGTGTAGAATTTTCTTTTATCTTGAACTTCTTTAATTAATTCATTATCTTAATTTATATGTCTCATAAAATTTGGCACTCCTGATAGTATAAGACACACAGTTCAGTCAAGACTTGGATAAAATGAATTAACATTGTATTATACTTCCACAGTAGTGGAATTTACAAAATCATAGTGTTTTCTTTTATCATGGACTTCCACAACATCAACAGAAATTCTACAAATAAGTAAAATTATTGTATTCAACATAATTTATTTTCAAATTGATAAATTTTAAAATAGTAAATTTAGAATTTTGTAATTTGTAATTTTGTAAATTTTGTAAATTGTCAATTTTAATAACTGCAAATTTGCTAGGTTGATAGGATAGTGAAAGAGGAACGGTACTTAAAGCCATTAACAATACTTTGACATTAAGCTTTCAACAGAATGAATGAAACTGTAAAGGTCGGCACTTAGCAGGTTTATTAATTGTGCCTAGAATTGGAGAAAGGTCGATCCTCACAACCTTGACCTTTGAGATCTGCACCTTGATGGAACCAGTCAACAAATATGGATATATCTAACAATATTCTTATTGGAAAGATCTACTTGTATTTTTTCAGAGAAACTCCCTCAAGTCTCAAGTATTGGAGTGTACTCCAATACACTCCTTACATTCCAATCATACTCTTTATTTTTCCTTTTCCTAACTAAAAGTTGTCACTAATACGGATGACACTAGTCACTATCTCTAGTGCATCCAGTGTATCTGTAGTCATTATTAATGGATAGTTTTTTAGATAGAAGTTTTATAAACTTTCATATCCCATTGGAATAGTAAGCAACTTATAATTTCTAAGGCATTGTCAATTCAGTCTTCAACAAGTGAGAAACTTATGAGAATGAATAAACTTATAAAAAGTAAAATAAGAATAAATTAAGAATTTTATACGAAACAATTCATAAATCTGAAACTGCAAAAATTGAAGTTTGAATTACTCTTCCCTTTAAAAGCCAACAACTTAGGAGATTTTCGATGAAATTCAAGAATTTTGAATAGAAGATCAGTGGTAGAGCAACCGCAAACTGCTCAAACAAGGAATTCAAACTCAACCTACCCACACCACTCTCCCACTATGAATCCTGAACCTGGTTGTTTGTAGAGGAGCGTACTCTCTTCTCTCATTAAACACTTCACCTCATTAACCTGTTGAATTGAATACTTCTCATCAGAGAAAAAGCCTTACATTTCCCAATATAAAACTAACCACCTTATACCGGGTTTTCATTATTAGAATTAGTGGTAGAGTTTACTGGGTAAGTACTAATTTTATTGTTAACTTCCTCAATGAAAACTATCATGATAAAATAGAGAACATTTTAGCACCATGGTAAAGTTACAGGACTACTTTTTAGTAAGCCAGCTACTCTAATTTTACCAAAGACCACCCGGCTTAAATCATGGCAAAGTTTGTTATAAGAGAGCTAGGCTTACCAAAAGTGAATAGAATACATTCTATTCAACTTCGGTAATAAGTATACTAGAGTATTACAATACTCCAGAAGGTTCAAGAAGTGTTCATGGAACCTAAGATGCAAGTTTCATACGAAAAAGTTTCAAATTGAGTGAAATAAATAGGATAATTAAATAGTCAAGATCTGAATGCTGACTATTTTTGAGCTGAAGTAATGTTCGCTAAAGTGATCGTTGGGGCTCTGAGTAGTGAGTGTTGCGCCTAGATGTTATCAACAGATAACAAGAGCCATCCTCCAGTCATGTAATAATGATTCAGCTACACACAAATGATCAGTTTTCGGTTATCGTTATTACTGAAAACTATATATTCTGTTGCTGGCGTGCAGAGCAGAGCAGGTCAGGGAACGAATTGGAACAGCACGTGATTTGAAAACAAACAGACGAGACTGACGTATCTGTCAGAACGTCGCAACGTACCAACCCTTATCGCGTGATAGCACACACACACACACACAGATGCTCACAAAGACACAACACACGGCCTGATTTGTCTGTTTACAGTGTAGAAAAATCATGAGAGTTTTGATGACCACAGGGGCCGGATGCCACCCGTTTCGGTCGTCTATTCAACAACTGGGAAGTGGGAACTGGGAACCGGCTCGCCACTGCGACGTCCACTGCCATCTTCCCGCTTTATTCCCTCGCAACGACTGCAAAATTTCCCGACCTATCTTAATAATTCCCCGGTCTTATCCGTCAAGTCAGATACGGCGCCGACTTGGAATGTTTTTATTAAAAATCCAAGACACGCAGCAATTTCAAGGACGATCACATGCCGAGCATTCTGAATTTCTGATTGCTGCGAAGTTTAATCTCCCAATTACACACAATGGTTATGACCAGCATAAATTTGACAGTATAATAATATATTAGGAAGGTGAGAGCTAATAGGAGAGTGGTTTTGGGTTTTAACCTCCCAATTACACAACGGTTAGCTCATCAAATACATAAGACAGAATTGGGTATTCAAGAAAATAAAATACAAAAGAAGAGGGTTTCTGGGGTTTGATGTCCCAGTAATGCGATGGTTAGCTCAACATACATAATACAGAATTAGGTATTCCAGAACTAGAAGAGAACAGAAGAGTGATGGGTTATTTAAGAAGTGGATGATGCAAATGCTATAGCAGAATACCTATCGTAGGACCAGCGTAGGCCTACATAAGACTATACAGTATTAGATATTCAAGAGCCTAAAAGACAATAGAAGAGGTTTGCTGGGTTTCAAACTCTCATTTATGCAATGGTTAGCTCAACCTACGTCCTACATTGGACAAAGTTATGTATTTAAGAAACTAAAAGATAAAATCCAGAAAAATGTTTAATTGAAGGGACGAAAAGCAGTTTCTTCAGTAATCAGGTAAAGATTTTCTAGATACCATTTAGCTGGAAAGATTTAGCTCAACCATTCATTCTGCATCTTGCCTAATTGGAAACTGATTTAGAAGAATTTTAAATATTTTATGAATATAAATTATTATAATAAATTGATTCTTGCTCAAATTGTTCCATGAAATACAAATATTTAGAAAACATTTTTGAACGAAGAACGTGGAGTGATTCTCAACTTAGATAAATGCCAATCCTAGGTTGTCCTGTCAGGACAAAGCTCTGGTAAGAAGTGTTGACATATCTTAAATTTGGGAATCAATGAAGAATGATTTAGGAATTGGCGAGAACTATACTTGATAGCATCAGCATTGAACAATTTAGGTAACGTAGTTTAAAAAAGATTAAATGGAAGCCATAATTTAGTATTTATCATTCAACAGAGATGTTCCATGGAATAGAAATTTGGAAATCAATGAAGAACATTGATTTAGGAATTAGCAAGAGCAATATATGATAGCTTTGAACAATTAAGCTAACTTGGTTTAGAAGAGCTCAGTTGAAAGCCAGTTCATAGTTGAGTATTGATCATGAACAGAGATGTTTCAAAGTGAATCAAGCTCACGCCGAGTGAATCTCATGCAGAATGAGCGAGCGGATTAGTTGGGGTGGCAACATTTGTTCCAATTAATTAATGGCTCATGACAAACAGCACACGTTAACGGGCATTCCACTTCCACTTCTTGCATTTGACACTTCAACTGTATCGCGCTAGGCTACTTCTCTTATTTCTCTCATTTCAATTTCAGCTGAATAGTCTCACTTTCAATTATCGCCTTTTGGAAACTTCTGGTGATAAATTAGAAAGCTAATGTGCTGAAAAGAAGGCGAGTTCTATACAGTAGCAACTAAAATACATTTATCACCAACTCAACTAAATTTTCACATGAATAGGAATGAAACAAGAAGATGTAATTGGTATTCACTATTCATCTATTGATTTTTATTGATACACTTATCATCAAAACAACAAAAATTAATGTGAAACGAGGAACATATAAAACGAATCGAAAGAGACAAGATTTTCCAACTGCGATTTTTTCTGGCAGCATAAAAAGAGCCCAAGGAGATCAATACATATTTAGATGACCAGATTAGTTACCAAGTGAATTTCAAGTTTCAGTAGAACCTTGATAAATCGAATTGTTCCAATTCTCCTAAAACTTCCAAACCCTGCAACTGAATAATCCGAAAGAATAGGAAAATACTTTGAGCTCTAGAAAATCAGTGGATTTGTCAACACATATGGTATTTCTAGTATGTTCTGCGAATAAGAAAGGTACAATCAGACCTTTCAAGTCAAGAAATATGAAGTATCGAACAAGAAACTAGAAGTACAAGAAATAAGGATGGTAAATTAATTATATCATAAAACGTATATTCATTAGAAAAATCTGACAAAAACTGATCATCTTAATGACAGAATTCTATGACATTTCATGTTCATATTTCAACTAAATGTAGCCGGAAAATAGAAAGTGGAGTACTTGTGTAAGTATACGTGAGAGAGTATTTTTATTATTTTCCCTTATTTTACAGTTTTAGAAACTACAAAGTAATTTTTTATGCTTGTTGAATGTTTTCTATTCTTTAGCTCTTGCTGTCAGAAGTTCGCTATCAGAGCAGAGCAGCTCTAATTTCTGGCGATTTCCTCTCATCTTTTGTTTGCACTCTTCATCATTTGATAGGCCAATCTCCTTCTTCCTTTTCCTCTTCCTGTTACTCCCACTCACGTTTTCTCCATAATTTCAATAAACACGTTTCCTCTTCCCATTTTACTACCAAGTCGGTTCAAATTTTTCGCGTATCTTCACTGTCTTACAAACAGCATTATAAAAATAATTAGAAAATATATAATTAAAATCCAACGTTCAAGTTTAATCGACCTGCAGCCGAATGTGAATTCTTCCTAAAGAATAATTCTAAAGTTGAATGACAAATGAAATTTTTTCACAATACTTTTATCGCCATAAAACCCTGAAACTAAATAATACGAAAAAAGAGGAAATACTTCGAGCTCTGGAATACGTTCATAAGCAAGTATTAATGTTGTTAATTTCATTTTCATACTTGAGGTCCTGTGTTCGAATATTCCTTTATAGGTCTGGAATGAAAATCTAATATTAAAGTTTGTACAAATTCTAGGTTTCATCTGCGAGAAGCAAGAAAAGCTCTATTAAATTCCCCTTTTCAATGATTTCAAGCTTTTTCTATTTCTTTTCAAAATTGTTTTTCTACTAGAATGTAGGATGAGTCGCAGTAGAGTGAACGCTATGCAATTTCATGGCCTGTCACTTGACTATTTTCTACTACGTCTATTATTAGATTTGCTTAAAAATAAAAAAGTTGGCTTTCTCTACTGCATTCTATTTTCTATTCTTATAGGATCTGCTGTTTTACGGTTGGTGTGAGCTAGGTTAGGGCTGTCTGTTAAAGTTTATTACTTTTCCACCCTCCTACGTTCACTGAAAGTTATAAGAGGACAATAGTTAAAAGCCTTACTTGTTGCAGTAATCTTTCTTCTAGAATAAGTGAGCTGAGCAGCTAGCATCTTATTTGTTTCCAAGTTGAAAATTATTTTAGTTCAATATGCGTAGGCTCCAGTTATTTCTTGTTTAAAACAGTGAAATTAAGGAATTTGTTATGAATAGAATGAGGAGTACTCAGATTTGAGTTGAACCTCACAATAAAGAACCTACAAGTTCAATGAACCATAGTAGTAATAATACTTTCTTATAATACAAGGAGTATATATAGTAGATAGAAGAGGAGTTTCAAATAGATCAATTCCAACCAATAACTCCATTAACAGCGACCACGAAATAAATATATTTATATTATTTGATCGTTACCTGTTAACGAGTAAGTAGTGTTTATAATAGAATAGAATTTGAAAAATATGAATCAATAATTATGATAAATCAGTAGCTTTTATTAGAAATTGAAATAATAGAGTATCACGGAAAAATGTAGGTAATCTAGAATAGGTAAGGGATAGCTGTCTGCGCCCAAGCATCATTAAAGTTTCAACCGTAGTACAATCCATCCAACAAGTGGTTTCTATTGGTTTGTACAAGCATGTTTCCAGAAGTCTTCATAGACTGGGAGAAGAGAAACCAACCTTGCAAAAATTGAAGGAAGAAGGCAAAAAGAGGTTTCATACAAAATTCATGAGATAGCGGGAAGAAAGAGGATCACGAAGTTAGTAGCCTAGTCTTGTGTAGGAGCGCTACTTCTACTCCTCGGGGACAAAGTACGCTGCACTTTTAGAGGTTCAAGTTTCACCAGCAAATTTACCAACTGTCATTTCTGGTATGCCTCCAAGTTATTTCAAAGCGACCACAGCGTTACAACAAAAGCCAGGGCAAAATAAGGTGAGGCTGAACGCTGATCCCAGCAATGTCCTGGTCCTCTACGTGTGATAGTAGGGAAATTCATCATCAATATCAAACATTCCCCGATTTTTATGGCTCGAATGGTTATCAAACAAAATAATCCACGTAATTTATCCGATTACATCTTCAATTTGACAACTGTCAATTTAACAACTATGGTTTATTTGAAAAATATTATTGGTGTCTGAAGATATAGGTCAACTTATATTGAAAAATAGTTTACTTCCAAAGCTTTTATTTAGCTTTCCTTCTTCTAATTGCAAGGTTCTAATTCAGTGGACTGTATTAATCTAAAACAATCTTCTATTACAGTTTTCTTATTCAGGAATTTTTCACCAACTTCAGGATTTTGTCAAGCATAATTCGTACTAATAGAATTTCTCATCAAGCATAATTCGTACTAATAGGATTTTTCATCATGCTTTTTCTAGAATTTTCATCAACTTCAGAATAATTTGGGAGGAATTTCGAGCAAGCAGAAGAAACTCGAAAGAAAAAATCAGCTTGAAAGCACTTGAAGTGGGTCAAATAGTTTTCAGAGAACATTCTCATTTTATTGCTCTTATTAAAATGTGCATTGCTATTTTCATTAGTGCTGACAAGATTTAGATTTTATATTCCACGTTTTTCCGACGGTACTTTTGAGAAAATAGAAGGAACTTGAAAGAATACTGAGCTGAAGTACTTGAAATGTACGATATTATTTTCAGAGAGCATTTCAATCTAATTTCGCAATGGAAAATCCGGGATGCAGAGAGGAGTTGGCCATTCACTTTTGACATAGCCCGTTAATTGATTTTCAATGTCGAGTGGCAGTGCAGCAATTTTCAGAAAAAAATTGAGATCGATGCTATTTAGGACAGTAGGATTGGTACAGAGTGGTGGACGGGGAGGGGGTGGGATGTAGCTGGCGCCAGTATAGATAGTAGAAGCTAGAGCAAAACAGGCCAGCGAAATTCCCTGCCTGCGAAGAGCCTGCTCCAATTTTCCCACAGGACTGGGAGCATCGATCCTGGACCCCGTACCCTGTTCCAGCTTTGGAGGCACTACGAGGGGAGGGGGGACACCACCCAAGGTTATAGAAAACGCCCTCCTCTTGCACACCACACGTAGGCAACGCACACGCACATCAACAGCACACCTTTTACAGCTCACATGTGTGCGATACGAGCCAACACCGCGAATCAACACGCTGCTTCCTATCTCTTCTGTTCAACCTACGTAAGCAGATTCACCCGCATGAGTCCGCGCCATTTAAAACTTGTTTGAATACACGGGATCTGTTTAATCATGGACGAATTTCTCATATTCCAGAGGTATCGCGAACTACCACTTTCACAGATTGGAATTGGAGTGGAAGAGCACACTCGGCAATTTGGAAAGAGAAATATTGATGATGTTGCACTTATCGGAATGAAAAAAGCGGTTGGATAATGACTACGACAAAAAAGTAGTACTCCATGAAAAGCGAAAGACAATTCAAGAGGACATGATTTCCATAAGTATTAGCCTTGATTTCCTTGCTAATGTCATTTTAGTGAACAATAGTGTAGAACTATTAGTTATCTTCTGACATAATACTGATTTTATAATATTATATTATTGTAATTCATAATATGAATATTGTATAAATTTTAATATGAAATATCAGTGTTATTTTGAATCGATTTCCATCACAAAATATTAATTTGGGAAGAATCCACTAAGCTTTGCGTGGGGACTGCCCATCAGTTCAAACAATAGACACTCTTCACGTGCATAATTTTGTACTAGTGGATTATTCTTTTGAAGTGTAAATCTTTAATGGCAACAGAAATTTTGACAAGACCTCTATACTTGAACTTTTTTTTATTATATTCAGGAATTGAACAAGTTTGGGGTAATTGTCTGTTTATCTTTGTAAAATGTTGAAATTTTTTCAGCTGAGGTGATAAAGATACAATACATAGATAGCTATTCTTGACACCTGAACAGAGGTATTTTTTTAATTTATCATTATTAGTGTATTTTTGCAAGTTCATCATGTACAGTATAAGCAGAGCGAACGGTTAGGTAAAGGTGAATCTTACAGAGTCCAGATCTTATGTAATATTTCTGTACAGGAAAATCACTCAATTCCTGTCCTGATAGGCTATTTATAAGTTATTGAAGATAGATGACAGATAGTTTATTGACAAACTCACCAGTCTCATCCATAAGGACACAACTGAAGTGAAGGTAACGTTGACATTGGCATTGAGACCGGCATCAGAGGTAAAAGATGTCATTCCGTCCATGAGGGAAATGCGACTGACAAAGTTACAGCCTTCACTTACCCTACGGACTTTGGATTAATTGACATTCACTACATCCAAATAACTGGCTTCATGCAACCCCACCACGCACAGCCCCACGCACCTTACCGACTTGAAAAAGTAATGCACGCTCAATATTAGCCCACTGCCTACAAAGTAGTAAAAGCAAGCCACGAAAAACGACCCCATTCTGAAGAGGTACTGAACGAGAAAGGGGAAACGCCTTCCACTAAGGTAGAAGTTTTTCTACAGTCGGCTTCCCTCAAGACACCTGTGTAATAAATGCATTCTGAACCGTTGTGCATTTCTGAGACAGGAATTGTAGATTAATAAGATGTCAAAAGGAAAGGCACATGATTTGAAATTATGAAGCCAGTTATACTTGTTAGTTGAAATTGAGAATATTTTCGAAAAAACCCCAGCAGACTAGTCAATAACATAAGTTGTCTTACTGATAAACGCATGATTAAACTATGAATCACCCTCTATTCTATGTTTACTGCATAATGCATTTCCATATTTCACAAGTCATACAAGTTCCATTTGTATCTTATCACATCGCACAAGTATAATTATAATGTGTATCCTATCTGAAAATTAATATAAATTAGAAAGAGTTCAATACAGACCTCTAAATTTTTAGTGAACTTATCAAGACGGCTTGGAAACTTTAGAGTGATGTTGAAGGAGTGGTCCATTGCAGAGGAACTTACCTGAAAACGAAAAGAATAACATGAATAATCGAATCAATAAGTTAGTATATTTTTCTAGAAAAGGGCATCACACAAAAACATAACTTACTTTACATATCTTCACACATAAACATATTTGTTGAAAAGAATGAAAATTAATAGTGAATTTGCTGATTATTTTAGCGCATGCATACTCGTTGAACTACATACTATGAACAAAATCATTGAGTACTTGTGTACTTATTAGTAGTAAGACTGGTACCCACTCATTTAGATATCGATCATGTCTAATATTCTACTTGAGAATGGTTAAGATTCACTAAGATACACCTCCAAATAAATACAAACAGAAAGCATGCTAAACTACACTGGAAAAGTTTCTTATAGAAATTAGTATTTCAGGATAAAGTAAGGGTGAATCTAAGGTTATAAGCCTTCTAATGAGATTAAACTAGAAAGTCTGCTATAAAGAAGATTAATTTCGAACTTCGTGCCAGAATTTAATTGGCAAGAGATTTGAATCTTATTAAGTTATGGAATTAGATAACTGGAGCGGAAACGAATCAGCTCAGAGAACAATTCTCTCAAAAAGGAACGACAGCTTGTGGAAATAACTTCTACTTCTTGGGCTGGATCAGAGCATCAATCACCTTCTAAATCAACCAAAATATTCCGCTCGTTGCATTAACTGGCAAGTTAATTTGTTTGTACTTTGAAGCGGGTCGACTAAAATTTCTCCCATATAGGAGAGAGAGATAAACTCCAAGAAGATCCACCGAAAAGACCAGTTTATGGAAACACCTGAAGTTTATGTTCGAAGTTTGAAGTACTGTATTTTATTTAGGACTGATCAATTACTCATTTTACGTTAATCCACCATTAAAAAAAACATGAAAAAATAATAGTCAATATTAATAATAATAAACATAAATAGAAGAGTATCGAATAAGATAATGGAGTAGAATACTGAAACCATGTGCCAGAATCTATAACAAATAAGGCATAAAACAGAAACCTGGAAATTTTTCAGTCCGAAATTCACTTACTCCATTCAGTATTTCATTCACAAATGAGAGAATAAATACTGTAATTTGTAGCTTTCTGAGAGCCTAGTCCTGAGAAAAAACTTGAAACATACGACCGCAGATAGAAGTTTTAAGTTACGGACTTCACCGCTGAAGAAGAAAACTTCCACCCTAGTTCCTTTTCTCGGTTAGGAAGCAAAAAGACCACAACGTTCCAGAGCAGCCAGAAGAGGGAAATGGAAAACCAAGACGTCTTTTGCGTCTCGAAGCGAGTTATTTTCACAAAAGTTAGAAGGAAAGAGATGGAAATTTAGCACGATCGTCAATCATGAAGAGATGATAGAGATAGTATAGTAGTGAGAAAGAATGAGATAGAGAATGAGTGAGATGGAAATTGATAAGGAAAGGAGGAGAATAAGTGACCGTGGTGCGAGAGGAATGAAGTGGGAAATGCAGAGGGAAGGAAAGAACAAACTTTGTGGAGTCTCTCATAACAGCGCCACATAAAATGACAGAGTAAAGGGATGAAAAATATTTAGGATTCGATCGATTAATACAAATTCTTGGCATCGTTACTGACCCCACACCGCTTTTTCCACCGCCACACAATAAACAGAAACACAACAACAGAAATAGTGTTGATACTACCCTCACACACTGCTCTTACTGTCGCTTCCTTAAAATTTTCCCCCTACTTTTTTACTTTCCAGGGAAAAATATGATCAGTGCCATAGACTTCGGGGGAAGAGGGATAATATACTGGAATGGGCCCCATCTCTTTTGCAGAAAAAGTACTCGCCGAAAGCAAAGCGCCTCCCTAACCACGAAAAGCAGCCAGCTTAACGAGCATTGGACTAACGACATGGAGCAGCTATATGACCAAAGCTTGCTCTGCTCCAGCAGCCCAATAACCACTCTGATGCTGTGACGTCACGCTGGGGACAATCCCTGATTCCCTGATGAGGAATTCTGATACAGTACTTGTGGCGAAGAAGGGAAGAAGGGAAAACCACGAACGATGGACCGCTTACTGTGTTCTGTAATCAATAGCAGCTTGGAAATTTATTTTCCCCCCACAATAACCTACTGGATATGGGTTCAATCGGAAATTGTATCGTTATCGTTTAGGCAGCTAACAGCTCTTTTTAAGCAGGAATTGGGTCATGCCCAATAATTCTTACATTCGCCTGCATTGCAGAGTCAATCTGAGCCTATAAATTTCATAGCGGTACTCTGGAGCAGTATCTACTGAGTTTTTATGAATCCTCTGAAAACTCATTACAAGTTGCTGGTTCTTTGAAATATGAATATTACAAGTAGTCTAATCTCTTGTTAGTTTCTATTTTAGTACTTAAATCACGTTAAAGCTAGGATAAGCTGCAACCTTTTCTATACCATGTACGGTAAATGAGAATTGGCTGAGCCAATATTGGATAGGATTTCCATAGAAATAGGCATAAACTATGGATAAATAAAAATTTGTAGATTTGCAGACTAGTTATACCAAGTCTGTTTAATAGGTTTAAGCTAGTTTAATACTGATTGGTGCTTGAGCTGATGAGGGGTAAAATCTGATTATAAGATGATGATATTGTCAAACTTATTTATCAATTATTAAACTTCAAAAACATCTTAAGGTGAAAATCAGATTATAAGGATTTAAGTGTTTGAAACTAGCCTTCTCCTATAACGGTAGAATATTATTTTATATTTTAACACTTACAAAAACGTGATTGACAACCGTGATACCAGCAGCGATCAGATAGAATTTTTTTAAATTTTAGCTCCACAAAAATCATATATTGAACTTCAGGTTCGAATATTTTTTACTCTAAATCCTGGATGGCTAAAAAGTCTATATTTTTACAGTACGTTGCTAGCTAATTGTGGTAACCAGAATAACTAACTTGGGAAGAGGACACATTCTGATAGAAAGTCACTTTTGTGCCAACGAACACACATCCAAAACAGGATGTTTGGAGAACTCATTATCAACCAGAGATAGTCGCGCTGCGAATAGGCTGTTTGAATTATTAATTCAACGCAATGTGACCTCAAGGGATAAGCAGAACATGAAAGTCAATAAACTTGATTGCGTATGAACAGGTAGTACCTATTTTATAATTGAAAAATGATTAGATCTGCATTATATGAGAAAAAATAGTTTATGGTAGTGAATAAATGAAATGTAAGTTCAGAAAAAGTACAAGAATGTAACTTTTTGTTTCATAATTTGAACAATGTTGACAATTGAAGTTGGAATAACTATCAACAACAATGAATAAAGTTTAATACATATAAACGAAGCTTACATGGGTATTAACTGAGTTTTAAAAGTTTTAAACCATGGGTGGTTTCTTGAAAGAGTTGGGTTCGAATTAAGGCTAGGCGTACACCGGTTAGTCAAGACAAGACAAGACGAGATTAGTCACAGTAATTCACATAGTTGCTTATGAAGCAGCACACCGATGCAATGACTAATCGGTGTGTGTTGCTTCATAAGCAACTATGTGAAGTACTGTGACTAAACGTGACTAATCTCGTCTTGTCTTGTCTTGACTAACCAGTGTACGCCTAGCCTTAGATTTCTGTACTTCATAAAATGCCGAAAAGGCTAGTTCGGTGATTGAAATCATGATGTATATTAATTTTGTATTGCTTTGTTTTTTTAATGCTCTGTATCTACTTCAAAAGAATTAATTCAATTCACACTACATTCAAGAAGAAATTTAAATCATTCGACACAGAGAAAATCAAATTGGCCATAAACAGTCATATTATTCAGCTATCTGGGGAAAGAATTTAACAGTTATCAATTATTTTCGAATGTGTTCTATTTTACAACTAAGGTCTACATGTTAAACTACGATGAAGTCTCCCATCTCTCATCTTAGAGGTTTGATAAGAGATCTGACATCAAAACCATTTTTCACATTTTCTACAAAACAATTTTCAAATTGTACATCAACAACTAGCAATTGAAGAGAACAAAAAACAATAGTTATTTGTAGCATAAGTAACGTTGTATTATTTATTCCTTACTTCATGTTTATTATTTTATTTTATTTCATTATCATTCATTTATTATAAAGTTATGTATTTCATTTTATTTTCTTTCGTGATTTGAAATTGTATTTTTTTGTATGGCAAATAAATGATTTGATTTTAATTTGATTGCAACCAAACTCCAAGTTCTACCACTTCCTATATGCCACTTACTATGAGTGTTTATAGCTGTTTACTCAGTAACACACCAGGAGTAGCTCGAACTGTTTTATATCATTGGAAATGGAATGCAATCGATCAATGTTGGGAACGAGTGTTGGAATAATAATGTTGTTAGTACAATCTCAGTAGCGCTGTCAACAAAACTCGAATTCCATTTCACACCCATTCAGTGAACAGGATCCAGTGACGGTAGTGTAGGAGACTGACACAAGATAATTCATCTAAGTTAGCCTAGAAGACTCAGCTTGCAAAGCTGCTCTCAAGTTGCCCCGCAGAGAGATGGGTCGTTCTAATTCAGAGCTCACAATGACGAACAGAGCAGAGAAGCCAGCCACTGCTGCAGTGTCACTGATTCCAAATAACAGCTTGCAGCTGAAAGCAGACACAAACTAGGTTGAAACCTTCACCCGCATCTCTCATGACAGAAGCAACAGTACTCTTATCATTTCGGCTGAATATACCTCTCTGAGCTCTATGAGTTCAATTTATAGATACCAAGCAAAGTTTATACTATACCATGAACTTGCCAGTTGATCTATTTTCATCAAATTCATATTTTTCCTTGAATAGTCTAATTATTCATCTGTGGTAAAATTAACCTACCTTGAAACAAAATCAATTTCGAATCTACACATTATATTCATCAAATACACTTCATTCACTATACATTATCTACTACTTGGATAGGGTACCTACTACTTACTTACTACATTATCTACTACTTACTTACCTACTTGAGCTATATTTGGAAATAATCTGACTTTGGAAATTTCTCAAATAAATTTTGGATCAGAAGAATTTTCGGGCTAATGCCTGCTTTTCATTTTCTTAATATTTTATTTTTATGAAATAAATGAATATGGATGTTCAACATTTGAAGAATGTCCTATTAAAGAGTTTATAGAGTCAGAGTTTTCAATTGATCATGAACAACTGTTGAAAACTAGTAGGATAAAGTAAAAATGTAGATTCAAGAAAAAAGCAAAGGTGAGCCAGTGGCAGAGCAGTAGTTTTTGTTCAATTTCAATACAATAAAGAAATCATTAAAACATGTCATATTTTACACTGGCAGGATTAATGATTCGTTATTTCAACCTATTTGTCGAATTTCTGTGGAACTCTATGATAAAATAAAACACTACTTGATGTTGTCAAATCAACTACTTTATTCGTTATTCGGATAGAAACGAGCACAGAAAATCATGAAAACATAATATGTTTTTTTTAAATTACATTACTATAGTGCCAAAACAAATTCAGGACATTACTTTTATTATTTGTTCAACTGCCTTGCTATTTCTGAGGAGCTCGTCAAGGAACAGCTAACATTGTCCAACAACATGGAATGGGAAAATGCGCCACAAACTTTGATCTCCAAAGAACCCGACTGCCGCACCGGACGCCTCACAGTATTATGGAGATACGAGTGTTGCTACCAGGAATCGAAACTCACGCGAGAAGACGTGTGTCGCATGTCAAGATGAACATGAATGAATACCGAACCGACCATTGATGATATTTCTACCCAACAAAAGAAGACAGAGCTAGAAAATCCATTCAGGTGAGTAGTGAGCATCGAAGGATGCCAGCCAGCGATCACGTTTTTTAGTAGTAACTATTGTACAGTATGTTTTACATATACTTTCACATTTACAATTGTTACAATTTATTGTCATAATTTAACAATTGTCACAAATCAAAATGAAGGTAAGATGAGCAGGAAAGCATACTACAAAACGGTACTTTAACACGGTAAATTAGTCTACTCAATGAAATGCTCAGAAGACAATTAATTACCACCAGATATTTATTTTATTTGACAGATCTCAGCATTTTTTCTACAAGATGATGTTCCACTTTGAACCCCCCCCCCCCACCCCCCCGGCGCGACTCCTATGGGGACAAGCACACGTGTGAAGGAAGGAATTGCGAATGGGTGTAATCCATTTGGGTCACCATCCGTTCTCCTTGAAGCGATAATAAAATCAGACGTGAATGGAAAGACTGATACGACCCCTAGGTCTGAGAGCCAACGCCGCATTACAAACATGAGACAATCCATGCTTTCCGGATGATTGAGTTTGCAGGAACCATTTTCTGGGTCAATATTATTATTCTCCCTGCTTTTGGCGCATTCGAAATACTGGTTCAACTTGTCAACTAGTTTAAAAGTTGTACCGAAACATTTCTGTTCACAGAGAACCAAATGTGTGCAACTTATGTATTTTGGTATGAATAAGTAATGAATTATTCATCCAGGCCGATTCGAAGTTGTTGTAGATGTAGAACCCGAAAACGAAATACTGTACATAAAAAAAAAATCCTAAGAGAACAAAAATAGAAAATGAATTGAGCACGGCAGCAAATATATGTTAATTGATAAGAAAGTCATGGTAATGTAGGAACAAATTTTTGGATTGATTCACCTTTGGATAAAATCTACCACAGGATGATAACAGTAACACAGCTCAAGTGGATTGATGTTACCATCTTCTGAAACAGTGCCTGGTAAGGTGTTGTGATATCTAAACTTGATGAAAACACTAGTATGTTATTATCTATATTACAGTATCATCTTTGAAAATTCCTACTCTGCGAAAAAAACTTTGAATTTCTACAGAGGTAGGCTATCCAGAATTTAAAAGATGAAAGCTTCCTTTTCTACTGATCTATTTCATTACTCTTTCATTGATAGGAATCAATTGTGATAAACAAGTACAAGTTTTCCACGATGTTTTCAGTTTTCGTCCACAATATCCTCATCCAAGTTCACAACTCTTATGTGAACAGATGCAGCCAAGATATGCTGCAATCCCTTAATAATCGTTTGAAAAGACAAGCAAAAATTGCTATCAATTCTTTTGGAAATGAACTCCATAATCTCCATTCAATTGATGAGTTGCAACATCGGCTCTTATTCAATGGCCAGATTCAGCATGAATGGAGCAGAAAAGGCTACAGCCAATGGCGACTGGTCCATTTGCAGTGCATTAGCAGCTGTTATGAAAGAGCACTTGACAATGGCAGAGGCCCTGCTTCGGTGACAGTACAAGAGCAAGCTTGCGCCTCGCAATTGCGAAACAACTCGCTAGTAGGCCTAGGCGTTGCAAAACGTTACACACCATAATAAACGACGTATCAAAAACCGGCGGCGACCACTATTATGTCCGGTTCGGACAATGGGTCGTGGAGAATCAGGCAGACACTGCCTCCAGCTGCGACGCTGCGACCCATGCCTGCGCGATCAAATCGCTCACCTACCACGCAATTTTCTCAAAATTTAACCGGACATTTGAGTCATTTTGCAGTGAAGATTGAAGACTGCTTTGGAAACTTCTACAATAATTATTACTTTCGATACGAAACCGGAAACCCTATCTATAATAGAGAAATGAAATTGAAATTGAAATTTATTAAAAAAGAGTTCTTTACATAGGTATCAATATTTTTTTTACAATGTTTGCATTTTAACAATAATCTTTGGTTATATCAATGATATGCAAGGTTATCAAATGAACATAATATAAACATAAATATACCATCGAATAAATAATAAATAAAATTGCACCTGTCCCCCTATGAAGATTTACGTCTGTGTAAAAGGGGGTCTCTGTGTACTGAATAATAAATTGTCTTAAATACTTTGATAATAATAAATTTATAATAAAAATGATAAGATAGCTTTGAACTATAAATTCATCATGCGAATTCCAAATTCGAATGAATCTCCATTGAGAATGATTTTTGGCAAGTCTAGACTGCCAAGCATATGCATTTTTGGAACTTTGCCTTCCACAAATTATTTATAATCCTGAGTGAATCTAGTGTAAACAAACAGTTTGAAGAAGAGAGAAGAAGTGTGAGATGAGAAAAGATCAAAATGCTTTCAATTCTAAATTTCACAGAAATAAGTCGGCAAACGCACAATAAACGCTAAAATAAACACAAGTATCGTCTTTGACAGCCGTGTAGAAGAATACGCAGAAATTTCATCAACAAAGCCAAGGATTTTACTGTTATAGTTGACTTTTATACTTTTATTTATGATGTGGAACGATAGTTGACTGCTTTTGCAGAATTAAAATGTTCATCAATTTCATTTTCCAAGGACTTTCAAACATTTCAGAGATAGACAACAGAAATTGTCAAGAAAATTACTAGCTTTAGAAACAAACAAAAAAGGACGAAGTTACAAGAGTTACCAGTTAGTTTTACCAGTTAGGTAGTCTCAGTTATAAGGAATGTTTACTGGTAACTAGCTACTGACCCCAGGTAAGATCAATACAGGTGATACGAGTATCATTGAATAAAATTTTAGTTTTTAAATGTAATTAATACCTTATTAAGAAAAAATAAACAATAAATTAATTAGTATTTCATTTACATTATTTCATAAACTTTTTCGGAGAAGTTAGGCCGTCGGTCCCGGCTGACTAAGTAGTCTTCTCTCATCACTCATGCACTAGTACAGAGCACACCGTGGCGAAGCGTGGTATACTTATTTGGTCATCGCCGGGTACATTTCCTATAGGCATCACCCGAACTAACTAAATTATTAAAAAAATAGTTTATTTTGTCCGAAGTTTATTTAGCGGGTGCTCATTACAAATTATATCACAAATTAAAACAAAATAAACAAATTTAATTGAAATCAGAAATAATGCAAGGTTATGTAACAAAGTGAAACGTGAAAAAAATATAAATTCAACAAATTTTAGAGTTTTACATAAAAAATTATTGGTAAATGCTAAGCCAAAGTTTTTAGCAAATTGAAATTAACGTTACATTCTGTATTTCTTTATTAATCTACGATGCTGTTAGTAGAGAACACTGACCAACAAAAGCCCCAGTCTCAGCCCTTTGGACGTCGTTCAAGTGACCCCAGGCCCTTCTCCCTTTGATTCGGACAACCCTTTGTTGGCGTCTCCATCTATTGATTTACCCTTAATTTAATGCGAGCCACACGACCACGCCTCCAGCACCAAGTGTGATGATTCATTATTCAACACGCTAATCTGAATGCATTCGATTAGAGCAGGCGTAAAAATTAGGGTGGACATTGCCAACCAACAGAAAAGAACCTAATGTGAGTGATAGGTGATTTTATTCATGCAGAATGCAATCATTAATGTATAATACTATTTATGCAATATTATATGTTGATAAAAATATTTTCAGACATTCACATAGCCTACTTTTTCACCGGGATCATTTAAAGTTTCATCTTTACATACTTATTATTGGAATCCGATAGAAGTGGTCCAAAATTAACATTTTTGGAGCAATCAGAATGCAGTATTAGCCAATTATGTCTAGTAATATTTAGGAAAGTTTAGGTAGATTTGAAGGCGCCAAACATTTTTCAGATGTTTTTTTATAGATCTAGCTAATATATCTAACTGATTATATTTGAAATTACCGTAGTAATGTAATCACTTGATTAGGAAAGAGAACCATTTTCCCTCACACTGAATTTATTTTCATGATAAAGGTAAGAATAAGCTATTATAAATAATAAAGCTTGGCTCTATTTCATTATAAAATGAATGTTTAAAAATTCTAAAATGGAAAGAGTGCACTTATAACAAGTGCAAGTTTGTTGATAACAAAAATAGCCTGAAACATAATATAGTAAATCAACATTAAGTATGTAGTTCATCATGGTGAGAATGAGCAGCCAATTATTTGTCTAGATTAAATATCAGAGTTAAATAATTTTTCAATGATTTATAAAGCATAGCATGCACCCAGATTAATTCTATTTTCAGAAGAAGATATGGTACAGTTAAAAATTAAAAATTTCTCTTTATTCTCTTCCTCTTTTTTGGATTTCGTTTTGAACTTGAAAGCATGGAGTGAGAAATGTTTTGACCGGTTTCTAAGTAGATAATCACCTCACAATCATAAATCACAAGACGATGAAAAATAATAATTTCTACCTACAAAAGCAGCCATCAATAGTAGACACTTTGCAAAGGATGAATCTTCAATAGAGGGGTAAAAAGTGCAACGCAATTTTCGTTAGCAACTGCAAGTGGGGCGTCGTTTGCTTGTTTGACTGACTTCCGCTTACCTCTCTTTTCTGCCGCTTTGAATTGAAGGAGGGTCGTAAGCCACCAGCCACCTTTCGAGGACTTGGGGTTGACTTACTGGGGGCTCTGATACAAATTGAAGGGTTCATTCAACGTCAGAAGAACCCTCATCAGTCTTTAGCCAAGTTACGGACAGACTTGGTCTGTTTTCGATCTGATTCGCAAGTACAGTACACGTGTACTCACCGGCAGGCTAGATATAATGCTGCAGGTAGAATTTCTTCCAGTGAAATAATAATACTGTTATAATAATTGAATCTAGTACTTCAAATACAAATCATGTCATTAACTATCACTATCTAACCGACGCCCCTGAATTTTCAAGTCTTCAATGTTCTTTAAAGTTCTAATTTTTCATTACTGGTTACAGACTGTGACTTATTAAATTGCATTCTACATTTAGTAGTAGCATTTTGGAAATTGACACATCCCTACAGCATTCCATGGAAATAAAATGGAAGAAATAAGTTACGCTATAGTAGTAGTGTAGAAAGTAAGCAGTGATGGATGCATACGGATAGCCTGTTCATCAGATTAAATGTGGAAATTAACAAACGCTAATTAGAAATTAAATCAATGGAAAAATTTCTAGTTTGATTGAGCCAAATGATGAGCTGCCGAGACGAGTGTTTTTATGAGTATCTTCGTTATTTTTCATCTGATAATGAATAATATCGTTGATGCGAAACAATTCGAACAAAATTTCATGAAGTGACGAAGCATAAATGATAATTAGAAATACACTGCAGCTAATATAATACAAAAAAAAACCTGATGTTTTGAAAATTGTTCTATTGAGCCGACATTCTTGCATGGATATTTCAATATTACAATGGCGCAGTTCCTAATGCAGTTTATATGCATGGCACATTCTTCCATCAGCTACTGCGCGCTATCTATGGCTCGATGATTGCTGTTTCCGGCACAAAGTCGAATGCGTGAAAGTGGTCTACGATCCCTAACCATAAACATCCAACAAAAAATGTGAAATGAATAATACATACATTGTTTATCTATGGAACATAAGTTAAAAAGCTACGTCCAGAGAAAGTGAAGAAAGATTGTTTCAATCTATGAACTAACACACGCAAAACTTTGTTGCAGGAAGGCCGTATTATAATAATTATTATTCATTTTCCTCTAGCTGGGAAATTGATGCCAAGATATTCAATATCTGAAATTCATTGTTTGATTTTGTTTAATGAAATGCTTCATTCAGCTAGCATATGGACCTATACGGATGGTTTTAGTTTTCCTCCTTTGTTGGTCTTGTGGAGAGTAAGTTTTGTGAAAAGCGGTCTTACCGTATTCAATCATCTATTTCTAATTGTGTCAATTTCAATTATTTGGAAAATTTTTGAAATAAAAACGACCACGAAGTTTTGAGTAATGTGAGCACATGTTACTACGTGGTCGTTGGAAATAAATGAGGAGGAAGGGAGGAAAGAAGTTTTAATTTTTTTGTATTTTTCTTCTTCCTATCGAGTTGATTGAGTGTGATCTGATATAAAGAAATAATATATACCACAACTATCAAATTTAATTCAGGATGAACAGCACATTTGTTTTTGAAAATACCGGGTGTCCCACGAAGAGGTTTAAATGTTTAATTTTATATCACGTGTCCATTCATGCACCGAACGTTTTCAAACTTCACACAGTTTACAAAGTAGGTTCTAAAAATATTCTGGGAAAATTTCAGCTCCCTAACCTTCGTAGAAACAAAATGGCGGCTTATTGAAAAACGATACTTCGAAAACATTAAAGAAGGTTTCTGGTTTTATAAAATATTTTTATTGTTAAATTCTAGGGCAATATGACTTAAATAAAGAAAAACTAGAACATAGCCTAATAAAAAAACCTTGAAGTCCAAAATTAGTCAAACTGTAACCCATCCACACAGCAACACACTGATGTCAGACAATTACTAAATGACAACCTTCATGGCTGTTGGATTGGTCGTGGAAGTTATTTTTTAGATTGGCCACCCTGATCACAAGATATAACTGTTTGTAACTTCTTTTTATGGGGTTACTTGAAGAAACAATTTCATATCTATAGCTTCAATAATGATGAGGAACTAAAACGATCAATAGAAGAAGAACTTCTCCGGATACCGCGGGTTTCTTTGTAAGAGCTTACGAATCATTTGTTAAGCGCTGTTATCGGTGTGTTGCTGTGGATGGGTTACAGTTTGACTAATTTTGGACTTCGAGGTTTTTATTAGGCTATGTTCTATTTTTCTTTATTTAAGTCATATTGCAAATGTGTAACAATAAAAATATTTATAAAACCAGAAACCTTCTTTAATGTTTTCAAGTATCGTTCAATAAGCCGCCATTTTGTTTCTGAAAGGCCTGAAATTTTCCCAGAATATTTTAGAACCTACTGTAAACTGTGTTAGTATGAAAACGTGGCATTCAGTGCGTTAAACATTTAAACCTCTTCGTGGGACACCCGTTATAATAAGTATAAATATAAGATGATGTTGAATAATCTCACTTTAGCCTAACCCGTTGAAAACAATCTTGGTCTAAAATCGTTAAATTGGAGAAATCTGGACTGAAATTGACACATGAGTGCGACTTCCTCTCGTTTCAACACCTATTAGTCGTTCGCCAGGAAATCAATTCACCTGGTTCCTGATATTATAACACTTGAATGTCTTTTTAACGGCAACGTTTCTAAGCTATAAACCTGGCTAAACTAGTTAGGCTCCAACTCGTCCATGTTGGAAAAGGCACCGACGAGCGACAGATTTCACTTTTAAATTCAGAGAAAAAGAGATTATAGATTTAGTTTGGGAGAGGAGAGAAGCAGAAAGCGAACATGCGATTTTTGATAGACAGCTCAACTATGGAAAAAATACTGAGATGGTGAAAGGTGCCTTCTGAAAGTCAGTATGGTGAATACTATAGAACATTATTTAGTTCTCTGAAATTATGAAAGATTTAAAAACGAATGATTACTTCACACTGAACTTATACGGTAAATTTACGTAACAATAGGTTGATATTTTGGAGATGAAGTCACCAAGCATGACATTGACATGAATTTTCAGTCAATTTGAAAGTCTACCACTGTAGAAGTCTACCATTCTGAGTAATGAGTACACAAGAATCCTTTCAAATTCCTGTACTATAATAAAAATTTGAAAGTAATTATTGTACAATAATATTTGTGACTGATCTATATTTATGAAAGTGGAACGTTATTAGACCTTCATCAGAAACTATTAGGCAGTTTGGTTTTCACTAGTTTTCACAAGCATTTTAAATCTACAAGGAAACATTAAATTTTAAGCAGTGAGAATTTAGGCATACAGTCATCCTTTTTATAGACAGATCAGATATTATGATAAAAGTGCTTATTTCAAGTACTGGGATAGTAAAATATATTTTTGAATTGAAAGAAATTCCTAATCAATAATGCTATAAAATAAATTATTATGATTTAAAAAGCAATTGAATAGTGGCAATATCCCATCTCCTTCTATCTTCATATTTTTTGGAAGTCAAGTATTGTACTACATTACAATATTTTGTTCTCAGAAATTGAAGATCTATAAACGAGTGCGTATTTTTTCAAAATATTTATGGCACATGAGGAAATCGTGATTTTCTTGATCCAAGAACTACAATATTAACAAAATATTTTCAAACTGAAAAGACTGACAAACATTGTTTTAGGCGTCAAGTTTTTATATAATTTTTCCATTATTAGGATAATATTGCTAACTGGCAATATAGATTTTATACGACTGAGAATTCAACTGAAAATCATAAATCATAATATAGTGGGTAATTTATTAGTACAGTAGTTAAGAAGATGATACAATTTATTATCAGAGTGTAATTATTGAGATTTGGGAAGAAAATCTACATTAGAAGAGAGCACTACATCATTGAAACCAAAACAGCCTTCAAGATTAACAGTAGTTGAAAAACAAATGTTCAGGCCAAGAAAACAAATGTACATCCACAAGCAATCTACTGCTGCAGATGTCTAATAATATATGGACAGATGTCGTACAGAGTCACTACATTTCCTTCGCCTAATAATGTTTCCTCAACTGGAACAACGCCCACTCTGGAACTACTAAACTCTCGTGTTTGTATAGTCCTAGACATTTTACGGAAATATTTTTCGAGGTCTCTGAGACACTAAAAACATTATAGAAAATACTGTACATATTATTTTACAAGAATAAGTTTGGACAAAAGAGATTCAGTGAATTCAAATTGCTCTATCTTGCTAGAATTCAAATTAAGATGTTACAGAGTTTATTATCCCCTATTGAGAATGTAGGCTATCCATTCAAGAAAAACCTTGATGGGTCAACCAAACAACAATACTTATATATTTTCACAGGTACTCAGTATTCAGTGGATTTCTTAAAGAGGTTAAAAACGTAATTTCATTTTAGGATAATTTCTCATTCAATTCAATACGCTACACACTCTATTAATTCTTCTCTCTTTTTTTGAGGGTTTTATCCAGATTTGCTCTTAGTTTGTGCGTCGGTAATGAGAAGGACGATGATGAGAGGGATTAAACGACTGCATTTTGGACAGCTAGGACCGACGGCTTAACGTGTCCTTCGAAACACAAGAATGAACGGAGAAAAAATACATTGCAGTCAACTGGGATCGAACCTGGTGAATGCTGGTTTATTGAATGAAATATGGTAGTTATTGAAAACACAATTTCGTACGAGTTATGAAAATATCTTATGAATTTTATTGCCCAACGAAATTATTCACAGACCTTTCAGAAACGGGTTTGAGAGCCTGAATGACTCGAGTGACCAAGTTACCTTTTGAATGTGAAACTGACAGAACGTCATCTGCTGAAAGATGAGTAGAAACTGACAAGTTATGAGACAAGATGAAGAGGACGCAACTATTCAAGCCCTTTGAGACCCCAGTAATGAGGGATGATTTGTCGGAGGGGTTGCTTCCTTTTTATATGCTAAACACGCATCCTTCCCAATCTCTCTCTCCATATCAAGACACGCAGTGGATACACAACACCACCAAAATAGGATCCAGATAAAAAAAGACGCTTCTATATGAATAATTTACTAGTGTTGGATTTTTTCATCACGATAGCACTGTAGGTGTCAGCTACCACAATTATTGGAACTTGTTGAAGAGCTGAGAACAACGTTGAAAACTTGAATGCAGCTGTATGAAAAAATAGATCTTATCAATTCTATTTATTATATAGATTTTGAAAGAGCAGAAAGAGGAAGAGATAAAATGCAAATTTGGAGATGGATTGACCATAACCATATCTTATTTCAAGAGGAGATAAGATTCCATCAAACACTATCTCTATTTTTATTACATGAATTTTGAAGGATTTTTAAGGCCCCGGGTACGATACGAGCGGCGAGCGGCGAGCGGTGAGCGGCGAGCGGCGTGAGCGGCGCCGCTCTGATTTCGGGTCTCATTTAGTTGCGTGTGAATTTGTTGAGACTGGCCACGATACGTCTGAGCGGCGAGCGGCGATGAGCGACGCCGCTCAGCGCCGCTCATGAATCCATTTCCAAACCGATTTCATTTTTTTCGCCGCTCGCCGCTCACATATAAACCCATAGTTTTTTTTTATCTATATATCGTATTTGTACTACGCTATATATTCAAAGTAAAGGTGAGCGTTGAAAGTGCCGCTTGTATCGTAGCCACCCCGCCGCTTACATGCCGCTCAGGCTCGCCGCTCACCGCTCGCCGCTCAGCGGTGAGCGGCCGCCAAGCGGCGCCGCTCTGATTTCAGGTCTCATTTAGTTGCGTGTGAATTTGTTGAGACTGGCCACGATACGTCTGAGCGGCGGGCGGCGATGAGCGGCGCCGCTCAGCGCCGCTCATGAATCCATTTCCAAACCGATTTCATTTTTAACGCCACTCACCGCTCACAAATAAATCCATAGTTTGTGTATCTATATTTCGTATTTGTACTAGGCTATATATGTTCAAAGTAAGGTGAGCGTTAAAAAGTATCGCTTGTTTCTTAGCCACCCCCGCCGCTTACATGCCGCTCAGGTTCCCGCTCGCCGCTCACCGCTCGCCGCTCGTATCGTACCCGAGGCCTAAGAAAGAGGAAGAAGAGAAACAATGCAAATTTGGAGATTGAATAATCATATCTGTACCTTATTGAAGAGGGAAATTACACACAAAAATAGACAGAAAATTATTCCAAAATTAATAACACAAGAAACAAATAAAATAACTAGAAATAACAACATCGACATGAAGTTTGGAATAGCAAAAAAACAAAAGGACCTGTAGGCTTCTTCAAAAAATTTTCCCTGTTGAAGAAAAAAAACTGAGAGAACTAAAAACCAATACATAATTGAAAGAGTTCGGTAAAAACCTCTATAGGAGTGGAGTATTATTTAGGAATAATCAAAGCAGAAAAGGAATAATAGATCATAAATAATGACATTCTAGGATGAGATCATAGGATCATTCAAGAAGAAAAATGAATCATCAATAACTATTAGATACAATTTTGATAATAGCTCAAAATAATAAATGTTTCACAGAATGAAAAAAAAAACAGAAAATGAGATCAATGAGATGGAAAAACTGGATTAATCTAGCTAGATATTGTTGTTCCATCAAAAATTGAAAAACTTATGACCAAAAAGACTCACCATCAACATCTACAGAATAATGATGAGCAGAGAAGGCAAACTTGATAACTCACCTGAAAAGAAACAAAAATATGAGAATAACAGTAATGTCATTGGTGTACTTTTTATTATCATCAAAATTACATTACTAAGTACAAAAACTGCATTAGATTGACATGCTAGTTATCTATAGATAGTAATAAATCTCTAGTAGTTATCTATATTTTAAGGTTAAAGCTTTTGTAAAATCTAGATCCAGTACAAGTAAATGTGTTTCAAATTGACAAATGGCGTAGAATTGTGAAAGAGAATGAGTTCTGAAAGTAGTAGCTTTCCTTGTTTACGAAGAAATTTGTACAAAAATAAACTGCAGAGCCGTAATTTACATTACATTAGTTATCTGATTTTTTATTAATAGCTACATTCAACTTCACAAACAATCTAACCTAGTTAGTAGAATTAGCCATCACAATAAGCTGACTTTTCTCTAATTTTGAATGAACTAGTTTGATTGACTCTTTTGTAGTGAAGTGATACTGAGAACTCTGTGGACTCAAGTACCACAATCAAGTTGGAGTCATCAGGATGCACAGGATCATTTCTTATCGTTCACATAAGAAATCTACTCACGTCCACCAACTGTCAACCATACTAAACTTTTCTTCAACGTCCTAAATAAAATTTTTAATGAACGTTACCTACTGTCCTACTAATTTATTACCTACTAACAACCTCTCCTTCCAACTGCAAGAGATAAGAAATCATGGAATTTTTATTGGAATCTGGAAAACAAGTGGCACTAAATCCTAGAAATGTATGTTTTGATAGTTTAGTGCTGTTTGTATTTCAGTGTGTTGAAGAAGAGTATGTAACACAATACGCACCTTATTTAATGGCAAGAATATTATCTAGAATTTTCTAAACAAAATTCTCAAGAAATATTCATGAAAAAATGTACTATTTCACTTCTTTAAAAAAATGTATTTTTTTTCAATTGATTCTATAAATGCGAAATAAGGATTACCTTCATTAAAATCTCTTCTAATTTTTGTCTAAATACACGTATTAACTTCGTCAAATAGTATGACGGTTTTGATGGTGATAAGCCCTCAATTTGCTGAAATTCTACAATAGATAGTGGGATACGCCCAGATCTCTTAACATCCGCAGCAATGAACGAGAAAATCGTTGGAAAGCGGATGTCTGTGTTCAGTAATTGAAGGAACAAACAGCGAAAAATTTACATGAACGTTTTTCCTGCCATAACCACTATACATTTGCAATCGGAATATTATTGAATTTATGGTGTATTCTAACATGATATCATCTAGTTCCCATTGGATTTCACAACCTCTTTAAATAGAAATTCATCAAATATGCTATTAAATTGAGAATAGTACAAAAGTACTTAAGAAAATCATTTTTGCAGATGACGAATATCAACTGAAAACAAAACATGATTAAAGCTGCCTGCAGCATTTTTTTCAACTAAAATGCAAATGCAAGTTACTACGAATGGGCCTATGTGTTCTAGTGCAACAGAGATATGTGGGCGTATAAGGAGCAATAAGGGAGCTGCAGCTAGACTGTTTAATAGCTTCTGTGTTGCCAACTCCATTATAATGCTAAAACCGTATTTGTACTGAAACATCTCAATAGAGGTCGCTATGTAGAACCCATTCTAATTAACAAAGAACGTAAAGTGTAGGCCCACTCTCAATCATGTATAATGAAATGAGTACAGACACATGAATCCCAATTTGACAATTAAAATTTAGACAATTATGTCTTATGTAAAACTGTGAATCATCATAGAAAACATTTCTTCATCATTTCAATGTTGTTTTTGAACAACAATCAACTACTGAAATTGATTGATTGTTAGAATGTCCAACGTATTTCAAGGGAGACAAAACGTGGAGCTCCTGTTTACTTCTTGTTACTATTCTCACAGAAAGCCTGTTAAAGTTGGACGTTCTTCTATCCAATTTATACTTCTCAAGATAAAGTTTAAGTTGAAGCTTGTAACTCAATCGTCCTCATAGTTCAGCAAGTTACAAAACTTAACAACAAAAGTGACATGTAAGAAACAATGACCGAAAGTCCAGACTCCAGTGGTCTTTCTGCTTTAAGAATCAATCGGATTAGAGATTCAAAGCCTTGTATTCGGCAGAAAGTACAGATAGGATTCAAATACAGTATTTACATGTTTGCAGCATGGTTTCAACAGCAAAGTTTCTCCAGACAGTTCTCATCCCTGTTGAGTTGGTATTCGTTGATCGTAAAATGTTACATGTAGTCCGGGTAGCCTATACGTTTCCTGCCCCTTCAGAATAGCAGTGTTTTACAGAAACGTGTTACACCAGTCCTGTTACAGCAAGGTATTCGTTTTTTCAATTCAAGAGCTCGAAGTTGAAAAATAATTCACATTTATTATTCCCCTACAACTTTCAACCATTCTTGAACAGACGTGTATAAAACTGTTCAAATAGTTTTAAAACACGAGGTTGAATCATATAAATATACTGTAGTACTGTGTTGATAGCTCCCACAAAAACAACATGGTTCGAATGAAACACCCAAACATGAAAGTTGCTTTTTGGAATCCACAACTAAAAGCCACTTATTAATTTTAGAATGAACCAGGGCTTCGCCTAGAGATTCCTGAAAAGAAACTTACGGGACCCGACCATACTTTCAAGTTGTTTCTTGTTCAAGTGAGTACTCCCTGAACCATTCATATTTCATTATTTGATACCAATCATTGTAAAAATTGTACAAATGAATGATGATTACTAAGTAACATAAGCCCCTTTACCAAAATCAACTATTACTGTACAACATGAATGTTTCCTAGTTACGCACATCCAATGGCAAATTTAGAAAAATCTCTACTATTCAATTGACAGGGAATAATGGAATAAAATTTTAAGAATAGATAAAAAATCTAGCCTCAAGGTGGCTAGTGTCATATTTTGGAATAGTAAGAAATGTAATTTTTCAATACATTTTCCCCAGCAAATTTGATGCTACCAGAAAATCCTAGCCTACTTAGTCCCAACTCTCGACATACAGTTAGTTACCAAGTTGCATTGCTACTAAGCTATATGGCTGTACTGAAGCTGTCGACTGCAGACAAACCCCCTCTAGCTTCGTCACGAATTTAGATCTAATTATAGCTTCTATCTTCTTCTTTTCATCTCAGTATAGTATTCTTTCTCTGTCTACTACTTTTTTCATTGCACTTATAAATCATGACCCCCTCCCCCCTCATCACATCCTATTCATTCACTACGACTTGCTTCCGTTCAATTTCCTTGTTCTTCTTCTTCTTTTCTCACTCGTCACTCTTTCTTATCCTCTTAATTCCTCCTCAACAACAACTGTATTTTTTCCTCCAGTTGTTCAGTATCATTCAGATTTATCCCGTCCTTCTCTTCCTTATCTTCACAATCCTCCTTTCTCCTTTCAAAAAGTAGTTATAGTCAATCAACGCCTACGAAATTACATCAAACTGGTTGGATTGGATTGATGTTTCAAGTTTATGAAAAAATACTTGGAAAAAGATAGACTATTTAGAACCCGAAATAATTTCAGACTTACTAGAAATAGTTCTTTAGAAACTAGCATCAACTTCACAAGACTTTACTGAAAATACATCAGACATGGTGAAAATACACACTTCAACTAGCCCAGGAAACGAAGGTCCAAAAAGGCCGTTTTCAGAAGAAAATTAGATAAAAGCTGAATTTCACACCATCGATAGAACACTACCAGAGGGTCATTTTCCCAAAAGTCCCAAAAAATCCGGCTGGAGCTTTCCCCCCCAGACCCCCCCAAAGTTCAAAAATGTAGGTCATCACGGGAAATCGAATATCTCGGTAACCAATCATCGGACAGAATTGGTTCTTACATCATTTTGTCCAGTATATTATGGGCTACATTATTGGTCCTATTCATTTTCACAATAAACTCAATAGTTTTCTTGAAAAAAATATAAATATAAAAAAAATTTGGATTTTTTTGCTTTGATTTTTCAATTTTTCCCATTTTACTTTTTTGTGCGTCATCGTACGGAAAAATTGTTCAAATAAAAGTTGTAGCCCATTTTATTCCGAATCCAGTGATGTATATGGTTATACATTTTTGATCAAAGCGGCCGTTTTGGGAGGGGGAATAGCCGACGCTGTTACGCCGCGGCCCAGCCCCCCCTCGCCCTAGTCGATCGCTGCATTCCACATTTCAACTTCTTTACAGTATGTATAGCGCTGAAAACGTTTAGTTTTATCGATTGTATCCTATGTTTTAACATGTGCTGAATCCGAAATTTCATCTCTGAACCTCCTAAGTATAGTATTTTTCCTAGATACAACCATAATGGCGGAAAATAATTTAACTTATTTATCTATATTTATAGTGCAGTTTTTACAAAACTTACTTTTTGTATAATCTCATTTATCTTTCGATGTCTAATAATCGAGAATCAGCATCAGAAACTATGAATATATGATTATAATATAGTATTATTATATATGTGAGATTTGAAATAGCCGCGGAAATAGCAAAATTATACATTCAACATTGTATAAAACTGGTACATAGTTTATTAATGCCTGTTAGATTTGGCAATATCCAATGAACATGTGCATGAAATATTCTTCCTTCTCTCATACTATTATAGGTATAGTACACTATTTTGTGTGTTGACCAATTAAATAGCCGGTTTTCATCTCTCTTCAATTATAATTGCTTATTTAAATAATTATTTATATAAGCATGAGAAAAAATATAGTTTCCTCAATCCTGCTTACAAGCACAAGAAAGTTGATGAAGGATGTTGTCTGGAGCAAATGATTTCACTGAATTCACTGGTTTTTAATGAACTCTTCCTTGTTAAAGTGGTGAATCTATAATATCGGGCTTCATTCAAAGAAGAAATTTTTTAATATTATAGAATTGCTGAACGAATCTCTTACTAGCATCCATCAATTCCTCTTTAGAGCAACTGTCTTTAAGCTACTTTCTGAAATTCTGAACTTCAGAAGACTAAAACTTTAACTTTCCTATGCCAAAAAAAGAAGTAGTTGTATTGCACCCAGTAATGCTGTGAATGAAGAGAAGTGCTTTCATTGAACTGTCAAATTGATCAATCTATTTATCAATCCTGTCCATTTGCACAACTCTGGCGAGCTTTGTTTTATTAACCTCTGGTTTTGTTTTGGTGACGAATTGGTTACTTCTGTAGATCAGGCTTATCGAATAGGTCTCAGAACTATGGAAGGAATCAAAGGGAAATCCTTTGGAGAGCTCACATTGCCCATGAAGGATAAGGGTAAAGCAAGACATAAAATCAATCAAAGAAAGTTTTATGTCGATCAAAAGAAGTTTTGTCAACTCTCAACAGTTATTTTCTAATCGCATATTGTCTGTTTGTGATAGTCCTACGAAAATTGAAAACATATTTGGAATATTATGAGCTTTCATCTCTCCCACAATCCATATTCCATGTTGTTTCTCTTTAGAAAGGGCACAAAATTTCAGCAATGAATACAGTTTGAATATTGTTAAGGTAATTAAATGAGTTTCAATAACCCTCATTATGTTGTGGGATGGAGTGCTCTTCTACATAATAATTATGATTTAGAAATCTTCAGCATGAACATGTTTGAAGACAGCATAGTAATTGAACAACAGTTTCAACCCTATTATGTTGATGGAGGGTTTCTACATAATTAAGGATTTAATCAAAAATAATAGAATAGAATAGGAAATAGAAAGAAAATGTTTCCAGGAGAATGGCCCATATGGCCCATGGAGAAATCTTTGAGAAAGTATTGTGTATCTGTAAATGAACTGAACTGTACGGAAGAAATGTAGTAATTGTATTCGATGGATATCCAGAGACAGACTAAAAAAAAAAAATGAGGAATGGATGAATGGTGGTGAGACTTTCGTTCTTAAATTCATATATATAATTTTTCAAAAAATATTCTGCTTGAATGATACTGAGTTATAGATTCACCACTTTAACAAAAAAGTTCGTTATGGTTCCTAATAAAAATTTATCTTATATATGAATGGTTCATCAAAACATACTGTATCAATTCCTTCTGCAACTATATTTTTCTCATGCTTAAACAAATAAATAATTGAAGAATGATGAAAAACCGTATTATTATAGATGGTCACCACAAAATAGTGTACTATACCTATAATAGTATGAGAAAAGTTCGTTGCGGTTCAATAAAAACTTATTCATATAAATGGTTCATCAAAACATACTGTATCACCCCTTTAACTATATTTTTTCTCATGCTTAAACAAATAAATAAATTAAGAGAGAGATGAAAACCGGCTATTTAATTGGTCAACACACAAAATAGTGTACTATACCCATAATAGTATGAGGAAGAATATTATCATGCTCATGTTCATGGATATTGCCAAATCCAAAGGCATTTCCACAGGCATTAATAAAACTATGTACCAAAGTTTTATACAATGTTAATGTTATGTAATGATAATTTGCCATTTCCGGCCGCTATTTCCGCCGCTATTTCAAATCTCACATACCGTATACAAGATGGCGCATGGCGCAATGGATTGGATGGTTTTAATAATAATTGTCAAACTGTCAATTTCTAAAGGTATTGTTGAAATAAAGTGCAAACGTGTAGGTTACTAAGTGGGTGTTTATTAACAAAAATTATTAACGTTCGTTTTTAAAATTACATCCATCAAGTATTCCTCCTTCGCCTCCTTCTCGAGCGACGCACGCATTCTTCTGCATTGTCCTCCGCTCAAGCACATCACGATTTCTTAATGATCAAGTCAGCGTACTGTAAATTGCCTTTTAAATATATATTTTCATATAAGTTTTATAAAGCTCTGTTTCGCTAGAGTTGCGCAAATGGACAGGATTGATAAATAGATTGATCAATTTGACAGTTCAATGAAAGCACTTCTCTTCATTCACAGCAGTTACTGTACTGCGCAATACAACTACTTTCTTTTTGGCAGTACAGGAAAGTTAAAGTTTTAGTCTTCCAGTTCAGAATTTCAGAAAGTAGCTTAAAGACAGTTGCTCTAAAGAGGAATTGATGGATGGACGTTAGTAAGAGATTCGTTCAGCAATTCTATAATATTAAAAAATTTCTTCTTTGAAATTGAAGCCCGATATTATAGATTCATCTCACCACTTTAACAAGGAAGAGTTCTATTAAAACCAGCAAATGAATCTAAAGAAATCATTTGCTCCAGACAATATCCTTCATCAACTGATCTTTGTGTTGAAAACAGGATTGAGAAAACTATATTTTTTCTCATGCTTATATAAATAATTATTTAAATAAGCAATTATAATTCGAAGCAGAGATGAAAACTGGCTTATTTAATTGGTCAACACAACAAAATAGTGTGTGGTACTATACCTATAATAGTATGAGAGAAGGAAGTAATATTTCATGCATGTTCATTGGATATTGCCAAATCTAACAGGCATTAATAAACATATGTACCAGTTTTATACAATGTTGGGAATGTATTAATTTTGCATATTTCCGTGGTTATTATTCTTAAATCTCACATATGTATAATAATACTATATTATAATCATATATTCATAGTTTCTGATGCTGATTCTCGATTATTAGACATCGAAAGATAAATGAGATTATACAAAGTAAGTTTTGTAAAAACTGCACTATAAATATAGATAAATAAGTTAAATTATTTTCCGACATTATGGTTGTATCTAGGAAAAATACTATACTTAGGAGGTTCAGAGATGAAAATTTCTGATTCAGCACATGTTAAAACATAGGATACAATCGATAAAACTAAACGTTTTCAGCGCTATACATACCTGTAAAGAAGTTGAAATGTGGAATGCAGCGATCGACTAGGCGAGGGGATGGGCCGCTGCGTAACAGCGTCGGCTATTCCCCTCCCAAAACGGCTGCTTTGATCAAAAATGTATAACCATATACATCACTGGATTCGGAATAAATGGGCTACAACTTTTATTTGAACAATGTTTCCGCATGATGACGCACAAAAGTAAATGGGAAAAATTGAAAATCAAAGCAAAAAATCCAAATTTTTTATATTTTTATTTTTTCAAGAAAACTATTGAGTTTATTGTGAAACGAATAGGACCAATAATGTAGCCCACAATATACCGGACTAAATAATGTAAGAACCAATTCTGTCCGATGATTGTTTACCGAGATATTCGATTTCCCGTAATGACCTGCATTTTTGAACTTTGGAGGGGGGCTGGGGGGAAAGCTCCAGCTGGATTTTTTGGGAAAATGACCCTTTGGCAGTGTTCTATCGATGGTGTGAAATTCAGCTTTTATCTAATTTTCTTCCCGAAAAAACCTTTATTTCCTGGGCTAAACATATTTGGTACTTTTGTGCGACAGCAACGGCTTGTCATATAGATTTTTGATAGTTCGGGTGAAACCTCCAATTTCAAGTTATATTTACTTCAGTTTTAATTTCTAGTAGATATACTTGGTTCTAATTCATCATCATCAACTTATCGAACTAAGCGGGCATCATCTTAATCCACCAAAAATTTTGACCTTAGATTATTGACAGTATGGATTGGTAGGGCTTGAAACACCCCAAATGATTGAACCTCTAATAATGGATAACTATATTTTGCGATAACTTCATTTTTATGAAAGGACATTGCTATATTTTAAGGACACTGTCCGTAGATAAACATCGTCCTGATAGTTGAGATATGTCCTTACTATCTCACTGAAAATGGAACCACCACACACAGAAACACCTCGTTGTTTGAGTCACGTAATTAGGAAAATTGTGTTTTAAGATTTCGCTAGTTTCTCGAACTGTAATCATAGATAAATTCATGTTTGGTAAGAACTCAATGGTCACCTATCTAAACACAAAAATTACAAACATTTCATCCAATAACTTCTCTCAACTTCGAAGTGATTCCACCATATTATTTTGTCGTCTTCTGATCTAAACAACATTTTAGATAAACGCCAAAAATGAGCATCCTATCATTGAGCCCTTGTAAATCGGGCACTTGAAGGCGCCGTATCTGTTTATTCATTCATGGAAATGAAGCCTGCAAGGTCTCATTCATTATTTTTCATTTGGCCTTTGCTGCGCCACTCCAATGCTTGTCGTACACTAAACACATACTGTATATGAGTGTAGAGACGGCCTTTGTTTATATTCAGTCAGGATATCTACCTCCTCCACCTACCTTCTCACCTGTGTTGATGAAGAATCTACAAGGAAATTTCTTCAAGCCTTTAAAAACGTACTTGAGTTTCCTCAATAGCTAATGAATTTACAACACTGATTCCTTCAAAGGAAATGCACCCGAAAAAAATACAGTAATTATCATAGCAAGAATCTAATGGATATCTAGCAGGAGGTAACAACCGTTATTGTACAAAGCGAATGATTAAAAATCATTTATTAATTTTCATTTACAATAAGATACGTATGCTTTCCCAAGCAATGACAAGTTATTGATACCGTTATCAATAAATTATTGCATAGTTAGTAATAAATGTATGTATCATGATTCCATTTTATCATTACAAATCAAACTATTATCTTTTTTTATATTGAGAATAAAAATCAATAATTCAATTTTACTGTTCAATGTTTACATTTTTGGCCAATAAATACAAAAAAGCGAAGAGTTCGCTACTAACAAGCGTAACTATAGTTTGAAAAATATACAAGGTGCGGCAGGAAGGATGGATGTTTTTAGAACAGATAGTATTCTGATCTGGGTAGTCGGATTGGGCCAGCTAAGTGAACATGTGTTTGGTAGATCATACCATTTTTTCTAGTCAATGTTTAGTCGGCATCATGGATTCGTGGAATGTGCAACATCGTGTGTTTACTTACGACAGTTTTGTGCGTAATAATGAGAGTATCATTACAGTTCAGCGCGAGTTTCGTCGTCATTTCAATCTTACGAGAAATGACAGTGTACCCACTCGTAACACCATTTTACGTTGGGTAAAATCATTTCGTTCAGTAGGAATAGTAATGAATAAACGACCACCAGGGGCTTATCGCACTGTACGCACTCCACAAAACGTGGAAAGAGTTCGGCAAGCCATACTCCGTAGTCCTGATCGATCTGCTAGGAGACATTCTTCTGAACTGAACATCAGTGATCGGTCAGTAAGGCGTATTCTACATAAAGATCTAGGATTTCATCCCTACAAAATGGCCATGGTTCAACAATTGAATCCTGGCGATTATGTAAAGCGGCTGAATTTTGCTCGAGAAATGGAGGCCATCTTCTTCTTCTTCCTGTGCCTATCCGTTAACGAATGTAGGCAATCATTCTGGCAATGATGATCTTATTTACAGCTGCTTTGAAGAGTTCAGGGGTTGATATTGAGAACCATGTTCTTAAATTCTTCAGCCAGGATATTCGTCTCCTACCAACACCTCTCCTGCCAAGCACTTTACCTTACTTGACCAAACTTGACCAAGTAAGTTATGGAGGCCATACTTGACCAAAATGAAAACATAATTTTGTTTACGACAGATGAAGCACATTTTCATTTGAATGGTACCGTTAATCAGCAGAACTGTCGTTATTGGTCAGATAGAAATCCAAAATTATTGCATGAGAGACCATCACACAGTCCCAACGTGACAGTTTGGTGTGCTGTGAGCAGTACAGCCGCTATTGGTCCCTACTTTTTTGAAGACGACAACGGGACCACTGTAACTGTAACCTCAGAACGTTATAGACAGATGTTCACTGGATTCTTCCTACCTGAATTAAGAAGGAAACGTATTCCTATCCAGCAAGTATGGTTTCAGCAGGACGGGGCGACAGCTCACACAGCAAGAAATTCAATGGAAGCAATTCGGGCTGTTTTTCGTGGTCGCATCATTTCTCGGTTTGGTGACATTGATTGGCCTCCTCGTTCTCCAGACCTGTCCATGTGCGACTACTTCTTGTGGGGTTTCCTGAAGTCACATGTTGACCAGCATAAACCACGTACACTTCAAGAACTAAAGGAAGCAATTCGTGAGGAAGTCGAACAAATTGGCAGGGCAATGTTAGAAAGAGTACAAACCAACTTCCGAGAGCGGCTTGTAAAATGCATCGCTGAAAACGGCCGTCACCTGTCAGATATTGTTTTCAAACATTAATTTTCTAAAATTGTAAGATAATGTGAATATTGTTCTGTAAATAAATGTTTTTTTTTATGCACAGGTAACGACATATTACTTTTTCGAAAACCGTTCATCCTTTCTGCCGCACCCTGTATTTTTTACCATCAAAAGTCAAGGAAAGAGGCTCTGCTTGGAGAACCAACCAGATAACCAGATTCGCGTCGTCCCGACCCCGACCCCCAAAGGCCCATAATTTCACTACTGTCGACTTATCAACTTCCCCTTCCCGCCAAATTATCACGTATTCCATCTCATCTTCCAAGAACTTTATCTACCCTCCGTTTATATTCCCTTTCTTGTGCACAACCCTATAGCTCATTCATTCCATTTATGCTTTCCCCAAACTAGAAAATAATCTTGAGGTTTTTCCACACATGAAAGTCGTACGCACTTTTCTTCCAGGATTATTTGCAATTCCAATATTATTGCATAAAAACTTCTGAAATACACATTATTCAGCCAGTAGTGATGAAATTATTCTCTAATAGCATATTCGATATACGTTACAACCCCAATAGCGCTTGTTACCCCTAATAATACTTGTTATCTCTAATCTCTGATAGTATCCTATTTAATTGATTCTTATAAAAACAAAATAAATGTTTCACAAAATATTCAATTACTCATATAATTATGTCGCTCTCAATATTAGTAACTACTAACTCTTTGATAAATAATTGTAATTTATAGTTTACAATATCATATAGTAGTACAGAAAAGTAAATGAAATCAATGTATACAAATTTTGTATACAGTTTTTATAGTATCATCACCATCATCATTTTCACCAAACACAAGAGTAACAAACATACATACACGATGAAAACTCCACACCACAAAATATGAAAATTTTCATCACATAAATTCATAGCACACTGCGAAGATAAATGCGTGAGCCAAAAACATTTTTTTGGAGCAAATTCGACAGTTACACTGCATTTATTAGGCGGCTACTGTATTACAAATCGAATATTCCACATCGTTACGCTGTGTAAGATTAACCCATTACTTTCAAGTGAAAGCACTTGAGAAGCTAAACAAAGCATGCCACCCTCTTCAAATTGCACAATATATTCTAGACGGAAACAAAGCATTCTCCAGCACGCAACGAGTGTCTTCCAAGGATTGAAGGGCCTGTTGATAAGTGCTGGAAGGGGAAACTATCCAGGGGGGATGAGGGAACCTCCTCATCCCTTAACTGGAGGAGGCTGCGGGACCCCCAGCAGTACTGCACTGCCACAGGTCATAAATTCGACGATAACCCGTTTACAACTCGACTGACTCTCTGTCATGCTGTTATCGATCTACAGTGACGTCATCATTTGGTAGCAGTGCATCTCCGAAAGAAGTCCTCTGCCGTTATCCTGTTGTCGTTGTTTCTTTTCTGGCGCCAACAACCAACAGCTCCAACTGTCATTACCCTAGATGGAAGCCTGCTGCCAAACACATCAGCCGAACAGAAATTCAACTCCCAAACTACTGCTTACAGAGTGAATAATTTCTAGAAAGATATTAATGGAACCCTTCTTCCTAGTGTGAATGTTTTGCGTGTATAGTAGTTTGCGTGTATTAGTTTCAATTAGGGAGTGTGACACGTTCCTTGAGTTTCCTTGTATGTTTCAATAATGTACATTTAGGCTCCTCTTATGCTGAGTCATTCTGAATCAGATCAAATTAAATTCACCAATTTTGAATCAGTAGATCTTACCTACTTACATTAGTATTGTGCTGATCCTGGTTGAAAATTTATCTAGCTTGATGCAATAAAATTACAAAATGATTTCTTCGCGATGATCGACAATTCTTCTACTGGATAAACTTGTCGATTCCAAAAAATGGTAAAGATTATACAAAGAGCAATGGTTTTAGGAAAAGATGTTTTACATTACCAAACAGCTTTGCTCCAGATTTCAAAGTTCAAGTTCTTCTCATTACTGTGAAGATTGTAAGGTGATCGATAAGACATATTCATTCTATTGTACTATTTTAATTTTAATATTGTACTAGTAATTTCCAAGTGAATAAGTTACCAAGTGATTAATAGTATTATAAGATTGTTCCGGATAAAATACGTTTGAAAATCTCTACAATTAATTTGCGAGATACATGATTAGATAATGTATCATGGAAAATTAATTGATCCAGAAGAGAACTTTGAAATATGTTTTGATTGGATCCAAAGAAGTATTTCGGAAAGAAGCCACCAGTTTTGGAAAACTATTCCATCTACCGACTTTGAGTAGGCTTAATCATAGCATAAAGATGAGATCTTTCAAAACAAACTTAAACCTGAAAAATTAATAGTCTACTGGCAAAGGATAATTAAACTTGGCAAAATTATACTAAGAATGTATTAGTGACGAGGAACGATCAATTAGAATATAGGTTAGATACGAAAAGGCTTCCAATAACGAAACCAGGAAAGAATCTCTACCCATTCACCACGTGGATCGGGTATCAGAGGAACACCTGCATTACTATGGCACCATGTAGCGGTGGGTACCATGGCAATACGGGCGGTTAGCTTGTACTTCCGTTGGAACCCTTTTTTCACAAGGCTCAATGTACAAAAACAATAAACATTTTTCAATTTCACTCGCCAATGGACGAACGTTTCGATACTACGCAACGTCAAGGGATCGATAACGGGCCCCGATAGCAATAAATATGCGAAAGGTGTTCGATACTCAACGATAAAGGTACACGTGTAGCAACAGGGCGGAGCAAACAGCGGAGGTAAGGCTAGAGCAAGTTAATAATTTGGTCGCCCTCGGCTCAAGGGAAATAAATGTTCGATGGCAAATTCAAGGTGAACACATAGGGAGAGCACAAGTCAACCCCACGCAGCTCAAACATGGTTTGAGGTTAACTTTCAAGCAGGATAAGCAAGCAACAGGAGCCACATGAGCAAATAAACCAAGAAAATACAATATGAGCACAAAACAATTGTAACAGATTTTGCATTTTAGAGCTTACTAAAAGCGATACTGAGCAATTAAGTAATCTAGATTTTACTAATATTAGAATTGAACTGATTACTTGAATTTGCACACAAATACTAGCCCCCGCCAAGGTTTCACTAAATAAAGCAGGACAGTTGGTAACATTTGATTTTATTTATGGTTAAAAATACTATCCCTGTCCTACACCAAAACTATTAATAAGTTTATTCTTTTGCCAATAATGATTTTAAACAACTCCATATAATGTACTACCACAAATCCCATTGTCAACTGACATGCCTAGCTATAAGTAAAGAAAATTATATCAATAAGTAGTTGAATTGTCATTGCTCAGACAATATTGTAAATTGAAATTTTAAATTTGAAAAAAATGAATTGTAAACACAATTCTATCTATGAGTAGTTGAATGGTCTTTGCTATAACATACTAGACAGAATGCAGTCTAGACTTCCCCAGAATTAATCCAATCCAACTGTAGCATTGGAGACTAACCAAACAACAATGTATTACTATGTTAAATACATGAAATAGTTGAAGCATTTACTATATTGTTACATAGAACAATTTATTTATTACAGCAGTTCTATGGATAAAATTAGTTATAAACTAAATAATGCAGTTTATACATTCAATGTAGAACTATCTGCACACAACCATTTTTTAATTTGCACCCAATAACATAGGAAGTTTTCATGCTAGCTGGCAACACCCATCGAATTTTGTGATGCATTATTATAGTCTGCATGTGCGCAGATGATTCAAGATTGGCAAAAGACAGCAAAGCTGTAACGGATAAACCGTATGGAGCAATCGAGTGAAAGTGCTATTGGCGAGTAGGTGAGATAAGTGAACGTGAGTTGGAGGAACTTGAACGGCAATCATCAGACATCACTGCAGGTGGCGGACCTGAGTTGTCTCTGGGCTATCACGTCATCACGTGATTCACACGACCTCGCCCTTACTGCAACTGCAAGTTGAGCTCTATTCACGCCGCCAGCATAAAACTACATTACATGATTGTGTATTCAATATAATTATACTATAGATATATTACTATGGCCGCCGCAGGCCTTTGCACCGAAATAGCCTTCAACTCCATCAAATCTTACCTTTCCAGACCAAACAAGTGTCTGCTGTTGACCACAACATACACTTAATTACCTGTTTCATTGAATGTTAAATTCTTTCTTTATGTAGCTGAGAAAAACAAGGAGCTGGCAAAACAATTGGCCTTGTATGCATGCACTTAGTCATCAACAATTGCCCACCTACACTAGATATGTCAAAGAGTAAAAACATCACATTTCAAATGTTTCGAACAGGAATTGCAATACCACTGTACTACTTTTCTTGAGAATCATTAGTACTGTATAGATAAAAATCTGAGAGTATGCTTAATTTAGAATAAGATTGTTATTAGAGAGAAGACAACCCTTCTACAGGTAGTTCTACCAGATTGTATCGTAATACCTCATCATTATTAACTACATGAATGTATTCAGTAGAGATATTAAACAAAGCAAAAAGTATAATATGAAATGTGTCATGTGTTATATTGCAAATGAGTAAACAGATGATCCAATTGGTTGTCATGGGATCATAAGAAACTATTCATTCGTATAATGGACTAGTCAACATTATGATGATTCAATGTTCTATTAATATTCTTGTTCTAGTATTCTATTAAATAAAAGTACAAACTCGGATACAACAAAGTGGCGACGAAGTAAATACAGACATCGTAGAGTGCAATGAATATTAACATACCAATTATACTAACGAACTGTAAGTAATTAATCATATTTATATTTGTCAAGATGGAGGAGCAATTCGCTGCGTTGTTAGCAGCTCTAAAAACGAGTAATGAGAGTATTGCTTCATTACTTTCACAATCACAACGAACATCAGCCAACAGTAACATGATACTTTTGCATAATTTTGAAAATTTCAATCCTACAAAAGAGACTTTTCGTCAATATAAGAATCGTTTTGAAAACTACTTACGTATGAAAAATGTTTTTGAAGATAAATCTATGTGTGCCACAATTTTGATAAATTGTATTGGCTGTGAACACTATAATCTGCTTTGTTCATTGGTGGCACCGAGATTACCTCCAGATATGACTTACGATGAAATAATTATTGCTCTAGAAAAACATTTGTCCCCAGCACCTAATGTTATTGTTGAGCAACACCGGTTCTTGTCTCGTTTCCAATCAGAGAAAGAATCCATCTCTGACTACGTCACATCGTTGCGCACATTTATCTCAACTTGTGACTTTAATTGTGAGTGTAAGACATCAGTTGCTAATTTATTCTTGCGTGCACAATTTCTTCGAGGACTTAGGAGCTCATATATACGAGAACAATTGCTTATCATCCCAAATCTGACGTTTGAAATGGCAGTAGAAAAAGCCTTAATAATTGAAGCTTCTCAGATAGGCAATCAAGAACTTTCACGACTGGGTTCTTCACAATCAAGTGTCGAATCTATCAATAGAATTTCGCGACCATCTAGTCACACTACACCAAAACAAGTTAATTCGAAAAATTATTCCCGACCTACATTAAATCTTCATGAATTAGGAATTGAAAATATGTGTTTACGTTGTGGTAGATCAAACCATATAGCTCGTGACTGTCGCATCAATACCAGCAAACTACAGTGTGACTCATGCCATCGCAGGGGTCATGTTGCGAAAGTTTGCATCACTACACTTACAAAGGATAAGTCAAATAAAAAAGTACAAACAGTTGAATACCAACATGATGATTATATTGCAGATATTCAGCATATACATGACCTCTCTAGGAGTAATAGAATTATTGACATATTCAGTGGAGCGTCATGTACAATCGAGCATGCTGGAAAATACTATGTGGATATTCGTATTGAAGATCAAGTACAACGCTTCGAGGTGGACTCAAGTGCAGGTTACACACTCTTGCCAGAACACATCTATAATAACCTTGGTTTAAACAACAAACTGCAAACTACAAATATAAAATTTCGATCATATACTAATAGTATTTTTGAACCATTGGGTTTTGTGCAAGTTCCAATTCAATACAAAGACATGAAAACAACGGATGTAATGTTTATAGTACAAAATAATTTTACACCCATACTAGGTCGAACTTGGATTCGCCGTTTAAAAATCAACTTATCGGATCTTGATGAACCTCAAACCCCAAACATTATGGAAATCAATTCATGCTCAATTGAAGATACTATCAATGACATTTTCAAGAAATACTCTGATATATTTGAACCAACAGTGGGCTTAATTCCAGGATTTACATGTTCATTGAAACTTCGAGAGAAGGCAAAACCTGTGTTTCTAAAGGCACGTAATGTACCTTTTGCATTGCGTCAAGCTGTTGATGAGGAACTTGATGCCCTGGAACGTGATGGTATCATTGAGAAAATAGACTGCACTGATTGGGGCTCTCCTCTAGTTGTGGTGCCTAAGCCAGATGGGAAAGTGCGTCTGTGCGTGGACTATAAAATTGCTGTCAACCCTCAATTACAAGCAGCTCACTACCCAATACCCAAGATTGATGAAATACTTCACAACCTTCGAGATTCAAAGTTCTTTTGTACACTAGACCTCTTCAAGGCCTATTTACATGTGGCCGTTGATGAAGATAGTAAAAATGTACAAACCATATCTACACTTCGTGGTACATTTCGTATGAACAGATTATCATTTGGGATAAAATCGGCACCAAGCGAATTCCACCGTATCCTAGATCAAATACTCAACGGACTGGTGGGTGTCACAACTTACTTTGATGATATTGTTGTACATGGACCTACATTGAAAGACTGTATACAAAACCTAACCTCCTGTCTTACACGACTACAAGAATTCAATTTGCACATAAATAAATCAAAGTGTCAGTTTTTCAAGGAAAGGATTTCTTATCTTGGCTATATTATTGAGCATAACAAGATTTCAAAATGCTCAGACAAGGTAGCAGCAATCATTCATGCCCTCGACCAAAGGATGCTGATGGGGTTAAACATTTCTTAGGTCTGATTACCTACTATTCCAGGTTCATCCCAAATGCATCATCAAAGACATATCCATTGAGGTGTTTATTGAAAAAGAATAAGAAGTTCCAATGGTCTCCCTCCTGTGAGTCTGCTTTTGTCAACCTGAAAAATGAAATTGCAAGTGACAGAGTATTGATGCCATTCAATCCATCTTTACCTTTAACTGTAGCATGCGATGCAAGTCCAACAGGAGTAGCAGGTGTTCTATCTCATATAGTAGGAAATGTTGAACACCCAGTAGCATTTGCATCCAGATCTCTGACAGTAGCAGAACAAAATTATAGTCAGTTGGACAGGGAGGCACTAGCCATCAAATTTGCAGTACAAAAATTCCACTCATATATTTATGGAAATGAATTTACACTTATCACAGACAATAAACCATTAGCAAGAATTTTTCATCATGACTCCAAAATACCATCTATGACATCGTCTAGACTACTTCGATATGCTGCAATTCTCAGTGAATATAACTATAGAATCCAAGACCGAAAAAGTGAGGAACATTCTAATGCTGACTATTTTTCAAGGGCACCTCTAAAACTCACAGAAAGCAACATTTTGCAAGATGATGACATCATTCACTCTCAGACAATTAATCAAATTTCAACAGCCACCATCACAAGCGAAGTGATTGCTGCAGAAACCGCAAATGACCCAGAACTATTGTTGTTAAAAGAGGAATTACTATCTGGAAAATGTTACAACGTAGAATATACACTACAAAATGGAATCTTATTTCGGGGTCACAGGGTAGTAATACCAAAGAATCTTCGTTCCAGTGTTTTAGATGAACTTCACCATACACACCTAGGAATAGTGAAGATGAAAAATCTTGCAAGACGATACTGTTACTGGAAAAATATTGACAAAGACATTGAACATCTTGTCCGACAATGTAGGAGCTGTGCTGAAATCAAATCCAATCCTACGCCAATCTCCAACCATCACTGGGAGGAGCCAGCATTTAACTTCCAAAGAATACACATTGATTATGCTGGACCATTTTAGGTATTTTTCCTCATTGTGATTGATGAAATCCAAATGGCCAGAAGTCAGGATCCAGAAAGATCCACCTACCAGTACATCAACAATACGGATGCTCAAGGATATCTTCAGCATCCACGGGCTACCACAAATAATTGTCTCAGACAACGCAACAACGTTCACAAGTTCTGAATTCATGAAATTTTGTGAAATGAATGGAATTGTGCAGAAGACAATAGCACCTGGACATCCAGCCACCAATGGCTTAGCAGAAAGGAATGTACAGACACTTAAACAAAAATTGAAATCAATGTCATATGAGACTATGTCAATTCATGATAAAGTAAGAGACATATTGTTCCGTTACCGAGCCACACCTCTGCAAACAGGAAAGTCTCCATCTGAACAATATTTGGGACGCCAAATAAGAACTAAGCTCGATTTATTGCTCCCCCCTTCAGAAACAGCACCAAAAAACAAGACAATCTTGCCAGTGAAACGCCAGTTAAGTGTGGGAGATCGTGTGCAGGCTCATTGGTACACTAACAACAAGACAATATGGAAATTTGGTTGTGTTAAAAAACGATTAGGCAGGCTACACTATCAAATCGAGTTGGATGAAGGTCGCCTAATCACGAGACACATTGACCAACTGAGATATTGTGAAGTGAAACTGAACAAACCTCAAACAACACCAAATACGAGTGATAGAGAGACTAACTCTGGACATACAGAAAACTCCAATGTTTTCCCCTCAGAAATCAGAGTTGAGCAGGATGGGGACCAACAGAACAATAGACCAATAGTTGTTATACCAGATGTTGAACCATTGATTCCACTGGATGCTGAACCAATACAGCAAAACAGGCCAAGACGTCAACGCCAACCTCCACAATATTTAAGAGACTATATAACATAATCATTGTTATATAAGTGGTACTTGTTCTTGAATTGGTGTGTTTACTTGAAATTATTTCTAAAATAAGTGTGGGAGAGTGTCATGTGTTATATTGCAAATGAGTAAACAGATGATCCAATTGGTTGTCATGGGATCATAAGAAACTATTCATTCCTATAATGGACTAGTCAACATTATGATGATTCAATGTTCTATTAATATTCTTGTTCTAGTATTCTATTAAATAAAAGTACAAACTCGGATACAACAAAATGAGACTTCAAAAAACTAACTAACTCAAACAATAAGAGACTCCAAATTAATTAAATTATTACCCAGGGCCTGTTTCATGGAATTTTAGAAGTCATCACAAACAAGAAGTCATGTCGTACACCAGACATAAAAAATACTGCATAATACACAATGAACTAAAAACTCTAGTGTGCGACCTCCTTCTTTCCAGCATCTTAAGACTTCTAGCATTTTATGAACCAATATCGGGGTACCGAGCTCTGCTCGGGGGTAGGCCTACAAAGGCACAGGAATGGAAATTTTAAAGGAAAAAAGGAATGAAATTGAACAATTTTTTAAAGTACAGCCATCAGTCTTATGCACTGATTCATCATTGCACTATGAAAAAAGTAATCTGAGCTTTCGAAATATGATGAATAATCGAGTTTGAATGCATATCATTTGAAAAATCGCACATGTGGTAAAATTTTGCTCCATATAGTAGTAGTAGTAGTAGTAATAATACTTCATTATTTTCATTAAAAAATATTTTACTACTATTATTATTTCTATACGCTTCATGTAGAAATTATTTATTTATTTAGTGTATGGCTTTTGTCGGTGGGGAGACCCGAAGGTTGTTCCACCTCGCCGTGTTTAACCTAATTCCACTAATTATGTAGAAATAATAATATGGGTTGATAACTATTTTTAGGTCAGCTGTTTTGATGAACTCTTGACGATTTTTTTCAAATAAATAAAAACAGATCACATGGCTAACTTCATGCCTCAAATTTTAAAATAACAATACAATATGGAATATTTTCAAAATTTCAAATTCCTTTTAATTTTCTATAGATAAATTGAAATCAGAAAAAAAGGGGAATAGGAGCAGCTTATATGTGTTTCGATATTTTTCTCAATTCTAGTAATGGAACCGCTGGTTTTACCAACAACATCAAGAACCGACGGAAAATTGTTTCTTCCTGTCAGCTGATTCTCTGTCACTGTCTCAGCAGCTGAAATAATAATCTTGTCTCACTCACACACTCACTCGCTCTCACTCTTTCTCATCATTTACAGCCGACGGAAATTTCTTTCTTCTGTCAGCTGATTCTTAAAGGATCAATTTCTCCTTTTTTAGGTCCTTAGCGAGTTATCCCAGGGATGAGACCCGGCGCAAACTAATTTTTGTATCACAAACCTCCTATATTCCAAATTTCGTCAAAATCGTTAGAGCCGTTTTCGAGATCCGTTGGACATACATAAATACATAAATACATACATAAATATAAACATACAGAAATTGCTCGCTTAATATAATAGGATATTTAGATATGGTTTCTACCCAGGAACAATGCCCTAGAGTATTGGTAGGGAGTTCTGAAACTACTAAAATTAAATTTATGCCGCAAGCCCATTTAATGATAATTTTAATAGCGCATTTAATGATTGAAATGATTCCTTATATATCTACAATAGGAATAGATCAATAGAAAAATAATTGGATTCAATTGAAAACAAACTTTCACCATGTTCCCTATCAAGGGATAATTGGTTATGTTGGTAAAGTGGAACAACCCTACTCGGGTCTCCCCACTATTAAAAGCCATACGCTAAATAAATAAATAATTGGATTCAATTATTATAACTTGATACAGTTACGTATTCACTCACCAATAGCGAAGTTAGTCGTTTCTTATATCTGTGATTCAGAACTTACAATGAAATTATGGTTTATGCACACGTAAGATAGAAGTACTGAAGTAGAAATTCAGTTCTGATGCATCACATTGTTGTACAGCTGTTAACATAGCTCAATTTTGCTTTTAATGGAAATAATAATGATAGGCTATAATATAGAATATTTTCAATGTTTTGAATTCCTTTTAATTATAATAATTTCAATTCCTTTTTATTTTAATGATTTTAATATCTTTTCATTTTATAAATAATATCTTTTAATTTTTAATTAATAAATTTTGAATCCAGAAGGAAATACGAACAGCTGATGTGCTTCTGGATTTTCTCAATTTTGGTAATCGAGACGCTGTTTTTACTAAGGAAGTCGGAGATTGCATTTGTATTTTACATATGGTCAGATGGTTGAAACGAATTATCTCAACAGCTGATAATTATAATCTTCTCTCACTCGCACTCACTCTCTCTCAACATCAAGAACCGACGGAAAATTGTTTCTTCTGTCAGCTGATTCTCTGTCACTGTCTCAGCAGTTGAAATAATAATCTTGTCTCACTCACACACTCACTCGCTCTCACTCTTTCTCATCATTTACAGCCGAGGGAAATTTCTTTCTTCTGTCAGCTGATTCTTAAAGGATCAATTTCTCCTTTTTTAGGTCCTTCAGCGAGTTATCCCAGGGATGAGACCCGGCGCAAACTAATTTTTGTATCACAAACCTCCTATATTCCAAATCTCGACAAAATCGTTAGAGCCGTTTTCGAGATCCGTTGGACATACAAACATATATATAAACATATAAAAATATAAACATATAAACATACAGAGATTGCTCGCTTAATATAATAGGATGGAAGGAAATGAGATATTGTAACTATCATTTCCTTGAGGCTGAATTGGCTTAGTCAAAAATGAATGCTGCTGTACAGAAGATGTCCGGTGGTCTAGTGGTTAGGGCTCTTGTCCGGCAAACAAGAGGTGCTGGGTTCGATTCCCTCCCAGGCTTGAGTTTTTTGGACAGCAGCATTCATCGAATTTCCTTAATGGCTATTATTCTGTTGTCAATATTTGCAGTAGCAGAAGTCTTCAGAGTATTATATGGCATTAATTAGGAATTTCGTTCAATTTAATTTTTATGAATCAGACCAAAATACAAATTTTATAGAATATCTTATTGAAACCATATTCAACTTTTTCCATGATAGAGAAATGTAGCCTACTGTAATACTGTATTACAGTGTTAATAGGCTGTGTAGCCTATTCTTACACAGTACTCACCTTTTTGCTTGTTTTCGGGAATGTGAGAAGCTCCTAACAATAGGTACTCAAGAGTTTGTACTCACCTGCGAACAAATAGAAATCAGATTAGATTTTTCATCGATAATAAGTGGAAAAAAGATTCAAATTGAAATACTTGAGAAAACTTGTTGAAATTGTCCATTCTTTTTTATCGAATACTTCTTGATTCACAGGATCATGGTTTCATGTTACTTTTACTCTCAATAAAGTGGAATTGATAATTTCAATAAGTTTTCTCAATTAAGGAGAGGTTCCACAACAACAATATTTGTTCTACAATTCTTGTTTATTTAAAATCTTTAATTCAATTATATTTTTATCGATATCCATGATAATACAGTACTTCAATCACACCATTACCAATACAATAGTCTTCCCACATGAGTTTTTCAAGTTCAAAAAAGTCCATTATATTAAAGAAACTAGAAAATATACTTGTGATGCAAGTTCAACCAATGCACACGCGATTTAAGAGAAATTACAGTGATCTTGCAAGCGACGAAAATGAAAGCAGCCTTGCAGGCAGCCAAACAAGCAGAGCAGGATCAAGACAAGTCTGACCTGATCCTGATCTCCACTTCCGCTTTTAAGTCACATCATCATTGAACGAACACATTACGAACCGATAATGGTCACAGAAACAAGAACACAGGAGAAAAATACTGGAAGGTATCTAGTTTATCAAACAAATTCACTCATGTAAATCACTGAATCATAGATCTTTTCATAGATTTCATCAAACTAATTATCAATAAAGTTTTGGAAACATTTTTCTATCCAGGCAGCTTCATGAATGCTAAATTCATAAAGGAGAGTCATTTGATATTCTGGTTGCACGGTTCCCTGACAAGGGCACCATGAATATCAAGTCCATAAATGAAAAATAGCAAGTGGTCTCTTTCCCTCTTTTTAAAAAAGAGAGAAGCGATTGGAAAGAATTTCCTTGTGAGTCTTCATTTTAGATAATCGTTTCTAGGAAAAACAGTTTCCAATTTCGAAATTGAAAACGATAATATTGAGCTGACCACATTTCGCTGATGACTGTATTACTTGAGCTTCACCAAGCAAGTTTTAGAGCAAAAATTTCACTGATCAAGTAACATAGGAAGATATTCTTGTACCATTAGTAATATTAGTAATATCAGTTACATTATTATTGCAATGATTCAATTGTATAATGTAGATATTTGATCTGTATGGAAGAGTTTTGTAACAACAAGTTGAATAATCTGTTCGTGTATTATCATATTACTGGCAGTTGAATATTCAATGCGTTTATTATTCGTGTTTCATTGCCATTGTATGTAAATACGTAAATTCTAATTGCATTCGAGACCAATAATTACTATTAGCATGTCTCAAAGTTCACTTCAAAGTTGCTTCAAGTATAAGATTCTATTATTTCAAAATTATAAATTTCATAAAAGAGGTGAGCAAAATAATTCTAGAATTTGGAAAAAATGAATAACTGAATAAATGTATATAAAAAAAAGCTTGAAAAAATGCAATGAAAAAAGCTTGAAAGGAGTGTTAGTGTTAACTACTTGGAAAAAGGATGGAATACACAGTTCAAGGCAGAATAAACAGTGGCAAACTGATGAATAGAAGCTATAATTATAATTCAATAAGTTTTATGAGTAAACAGAAATACTAGCTACTGTTCGAGAAAACTTAACGCTACAATTCTTGTTAAGTTTATAGCGATATTTTTACGAGAAAACTAAATTCCAAATACAGTATCTTCAATTCCATAGGATTTTTTCTTGTTTGTTAAGGAGAAAGTATGCCACACTAGGAATTTTGCTATAACGTATTTTCGAAGGCGGAACAAATTATTCTATTATTACTTCAAGAGGAATATTAGATGAATGTATAAGCAAAAGGAAATTCGAAAATTGACCAACGATTTCAAAACAAATTTCATTTTCAAGTTACTTGATGACTTGAAAGAAGGGAAGACACAACTTTTAAAATGACTGTAGAGCAGACATTAAAAAACTTTCTACGCTACTAATTTGATACGGAATTGAAAAAAAACTGGCTATACAAACAACTGCGCCTCTTTCTTTCCTAGCTGGACTGTACAATACTAGTTTCCAGCTACAACAAATTGCTCACGACAAGGAACTCTAAACTTTCTTTAATTTTAAAATTCACCTACTCTAGGAAATGTCAACTAGGCCTAAGTACAGGAAAGATGAAAAAAGATAGGAAAGTGAAAATCTGATGTAACAAACGAATCTGCAATAGGCTATACTCTATACTAGAAGTAGGAATATGCTAACATAATATCGAAGGTCAAAAACTTCATCTTCTTCTTCTTCTTTTTCTCTCCCCAGTATGTCATTACAGCGTTGGGGTAACTTATAAATAAGAATTAATATAATTCACAGATTTTCCAATAAGACAAAATTAATACTGTACATCTCAAGTAGACAGACTCCTAAAAGTAGTACGTGAACTGATGACTTTCCTTTCAAGAGATGAAAAACTAAGAATAGCACAATGGATTTCCAATTCAGCAGTTCAAGGAGATTGTGTCACATACCTCGATGACATCAAAATTAAAACCATGATAGAAAGCAGTATATTTATGCACGGACGATGGACCCAGAAATACAGAATGGAATATAAGCAGTGAATTATACCACAAATTATGGAAAATCCTAACATGTTATATCTGCAACTAAACATAGGAAGAATTGATGTATAGAATACAACAAAGTAGTGAGTTGGAATCACGAAGCTTTATCTAACCAAAGTAGTCTACTCAATTTTAGAAGTAATCTATAAAAAAGAATTACAAAAAACTCTCAAGCCATTCTAGAAAAACTTAATTCTAATTCGGGACAAGAATAGTCGGACGTATTCTAGAATTTCAAAGCGCATCTAACCAGGATAAAGTGCCTTGACCTTTTAACGGTGTACGATCCAATAACCATTAACAAGTCTGTTCACGCCTATTACTGTTTCGATAATCATAAAGCCAGACCAGTCGGAAGTAGAAAGAGAGGGTAGCTGGCATTTTGGCACTGGATCCCTGTGCTGATTTGCAACGAGATTAATGACTTTTTAAGACTAGCCAAGACAAATTAGTTTCTAATGAACTCACTCCCTAGAATACTGTATTTATAAAATCTTACCTCCAAAGTAGCCTACTATTATTACTAGACCAGTAGGCTATAATAACAAAACTTTCAAACTAACCATACCCGCAAAGTAGTATTGTCACCAGTATACTAACCAAATGTTTTCATTACTAGACTACTATCATAATGTTAAATTTGTTATTCAGCAACCTCATTTGAAGGGTGGAGATCATTCAATAAAGAGATTGATCAAGTTAGTGGATTGGAGGAGATGGAACAAGGAGTGGAAAAGGCGTGAGTGAATGAAAAAGTTTTTCTAGTGAAACGCGTGAATCTAAACTCTAGAGTTAGTTCAATGAAACGTAGCATAGAGAAAGCATATGCAAGCATACTTGGCGTATGCTTTCTCTATGATCTTAGTAAGGCATCAATGCAAAGTGAGCAGTATTTTGTGAAATTCCAGAGTATGAAGAGAGACAAATAATATAAATACAGTGTTTAATAACAGCATATAAAAAACAAGTAGTATCATTTTTCAAGTGAAATACTAATGATTTAAAGAATAAAACTCGCGATGAATAGCTTTACTAGAAAATTCTTCTTTGATATTCTATGTTGAGACGATTGAAATAAAATGATCTACTCTTACTATTGATAAAACTCCAGCATCATAAAGTTAGCAGCTCTACAGCTTATATACAAGCAGACAAGAGATATTACACACTATTTTTCATAGAAACGTCTGAACCAAAACGATAACCTCTCTACAACATCCGTTCAGCAGTCACTCTCACTCGCTATTCCACTAACGAGCCGATTAAATCTGGGAAGTCACTACGAACAGACCAGGAGATAAGAAACGGTTCCAAGGGTTTCTTAGTTTCAGAACTAAGAGTAAAAAGCATCCATAAAATGATATTTTGCTACATCTAGATTATTATGAACAGCTGACACTAAATAGCAAATGTACCTAGTTTCTATAGTGGAAATGTTACTTGATTGTTACACCAAGGCAGTTGCTGATGTCTCTATCCTATTCGCACACTGTGCTGCAGTTGCACTGTGCATTGGAACAGCTGACACTAAATAGAAAATGTAACATAGGCATAGCAGTAGTTTCTAGTAGAGTAGTATCACAGAGAACATACTTAGTAAGACTAGAGAGTATTGCTTCTCCAAGGTAGTATCATATCGTAGATAACAGATTAGAATCTCCTATCTCTTCTCTATGGTAGTATGCTGCTATTAGAAGCTACCGCCTAGCAAGTCACACTTTGCTACTCTGTAACAGCTGCAGGTGCGGCCGGTGACTTTCCAAATTGAAGGGGTGACATTATGGAGAACGTCTTCATAATATTATAAGAATCTCCAACAATCGATAATTTTCTCTGATTATCGAGCCGCCACTGATCAGCTGTTTCGCTAGCATGCTATAATATGCATGCATTATAGCAATGCATTATAGCATGCTATAATGCTACAAGATGTTACTGGCAACAGACAAAAGAACCTTCGCGCATCGTATCACTGAAGTGATACAGAATCACATAGTACCACTACTCTAGTAAGCGAGTGAGATAAACTGCTGCATTGCATAACGTGCGCTCTCTCTCTGCGCAGTAGAGTTCTTATTTTGAAGGCTCTTTTGTCTGTTGCCAGACTATAATAAAGTAGCTTGATGTGACTCACGCTTAAACACCTAAAAACATTTTGGTCGGTTCAACACCTAAAAACATTTTGATTACAATGTCTAGACTTGAAATTTATCTATTAGAGGCATATTAAAAACAATGAGTGGGAAAATAAGCTGAATAAATCCCTCGGATCCCATCACATGATACATTTATCAGGACATGTAAATTTGTGCGATTGCACCAATTCAGCTTGTGATAACAAGAGAAACACGGTCCTAGTTTACTCTGAACAGTTCGTGAGAGGAAGCTCTTTGAGATTGCTTAAACGGACACTTCCGCCCAATCCGAAAGGACCTGTCCGACAAGAGCCGACAAGTGACTTATAGGCCGCTGTTAATGGCATGCTTTGAGCGACTGTTCCCTTGCCATCATGAAACAGCTCTTAAAACAGCTATTCAAATTCAACTGCGATGGCTACATTACAATCAAACCAATCCTTCAACGAATAACGACCTCACTGCTTCAAGTGGGGGCGGCTCACTCAATACACGGCAGCTTCATCGATCCAGCATTCAGACATCAACACACAAAACCTGTCCGTCTCTAAACGATTTAATTAACTGCTTCTTCTTGTCTACTGGATAAAAGCTTTCTAAATGCTCTACATCAATCAGGTGTGATACTCGACTAGCCCGCAGACTCGCTCTGTTCGCCTCTTCGTCGTCCATACAGCAAGGACTCTTCGGAGAAAAGTTTTTTCATATGAAATCGTTGATACTATAACCAAAGACTTAAATACAACCTCGTTTTAGATACTATCAACATATAAAATTCTCTAGGAATAGTAGAGACTATTTGGAACTGTTTCATTCTGTTTTGTAAATTTTCCTTTAAAAGTAGTCCTTGAGAGCGCTAGGTATCCACCGGGCTTAGATGAACGTTATAAAATCGTATGAGCACACAAACCAGGTATCACCATCAATTGAAAACAGTACCTGCTTGTGTGTGCAGTATATGACTTCTTTAATGCTTCCTTGTTTAATTAAATGCTTCAGTATTCATATTGATTAAGATACAGATACTGATCCATATTGATATAGGTGTAGTGATAGCACAGACAATTCTATCATTAGAAAAAAATTGCCTCTGGTGAAAGCAAAGAAAACAGAAATGCCAGATTAACAAAATGAGACATACAGCATACTAGTTGAAAAAGCAAGAGTTGAAAAATTCTGCCATGATGTACCTGATGTAACAGGTGCTTTTTGATTTTGAATTTGATGTCTCCCAATCTCACAATATTCCCAACTTACAGTATTGTACTCATCTTATGCGATTATTATTATTTACTGTATTAAATACTTGTAATAAAATGTTTTAAACTTCAAACCTCAGCCTTTGGGACAGATCATCCTAATATATGCGAATACTATTCCAATAACAGAGAACAAGTGGATTATTAATAGGAGTGTGGTGACATCTTTCGATCACTGAAGGTGTCACTTCAATACCACATTATGATTATGTGGGAGGAACACAGGTGTGACGTGGTTGCTACAGATACAGACATGGATGTTATTATGTTCATATGGACTGTGTCATCATTCGGTACTCTCTTACGCCCTTGCAAAAGGTTTTAGAGATGATGATAATAATTGATTTATATCTGACATCATGACATCAAGGACTGATGACAGAAAGACTGGTGGAATACACACTCTCTACCATCATGATAAGTGTATTAATGACGCAATGCCATAATCAAGCAAGAAAGGTAAGGACTGGAAGGTCGAAATTGGACTTAGTGGTCCAAAATGGGACACAACACTCTACACAACCACAAATGGAACACTTGAGAGTAGGCTACTTGGAAAGAAGGCAATAAACAGTCAGGGATTCAATATTTAGTGATCAAAATAGAACATTTAACCAAAAGAGGGTTTACACTATCAACTATACAATAATTTTTACACACTTGTACAATTTTTCATTAGCTAATAAATTTTACATAAGCTGTTAGTAAGCACCACAGAAGATCTATCCACACCATAATTATGAAAACTGAAATTCAGAAAAAACAACAATCTTAATCAAGCTGACAAACTGACCTTAATCAATCTCTCACGAAGATTGAGAGACGAGAGACAAGAATCAAGAGTAATCAATTTACAAACAAAAGAGTAATCAAGAATACAATTTTGGCGACACAAAAGCATCAAACTATCAATTGGTATGCGGCAAATATGACTCAGCGGCTGTCTCCAGCTATTTCCTACTTGTTAACCTCCTCAGGCATCTAAAGCAATTTAGATGTATTTCAACGATAATAATTGACAAATCTGTTTGTTTATTTTATAAACCATTTAAATCCCATTAAATTTGTATCATCAGTTGAACTAGGTTTCTATAACAGTTGTCCAAAATTCCAAGATTAGACCTAGTAACTTATAGCTCAAGGCAACTAACATAGGACACGAATTAGTCAAATCTTAATTTTCCTCGTTCTATTCATCTAATGGAGTTCAATATGGATTTCGTTGCTTTGTTTTCGTCAAATGACGTCATTTTACGCCGATTAAGAGTATTTGGAAATATTTAGTGTTATTATCCAATTCTCTAATCGTCTAATGGACTAATTTTCTCTCGACTTAGTATTCTCACATTTTTGTACAAATATCAGTCAAAGAGCTCAATTCTCAATTTGTTCATAATCTTTGTCCATAGTCGGAGAACTGATTCTCTATTTTTTGTTCATGATCTTATTTGAAGAGCTTTCTTTACCATCCTCATCATACCATCTACAGCTGATCATTCTGAAGTAATTTAGTGCAACAAATCCTGATTAGACTTTAATTTTCTTCTTCTCTGTGTCTCCATTCCTATCTCTCTTCATCAGCAGTCTATTATTTTCTCAGAACTGATGTCACAAACTTCCTATTGGTAGAAACTGGATCTTCGGCCTACATTTCGATTCTGCCTTTACCGATGCCCTCGCATAAAATACATTGTTTTATGTTGTGCCGGATCTTTATGGAGAAGCAGGCTCAGTACTAGAGTTGGCTACGTTCTGGGCCAACCATTAAACATAATCGGTGAGACATCTGTCGTTGGGACATAAATATTGTGCACAGTACTTAGACTGCCTGCGATACTTGAACACCAGGTATTCAGACAAACCGCAACCCCACACTCTTAAATTTGTTATAGGGTATTCAATAATTTTAATACCCAAGACGCAGACTTAATCGGTTTTGAATTTTAGTGGTTAGTGCTACTGAAAGTGCCAATGTCTTACAAGGTGCTGTTATTTTGTCAGCCGTTGTATTGCACTGTTGCACAGTGTATATTCAATTTCTGGAGCTCACTTCACCGTATCAAAGTTTCACGGCAAGTTACTTTGTAGTATTACTGCAGTAAATCATCAGCCATGCGAAGCAATAACAGTGTGGTTGAAATTAATTTTTTCTAAGTGTTGCCTGTGTTGTGGGATAAATGCGTCGATGAAAATCTATCATTTTAATGTGAATGAACCTTGGTGGATTGAAACTCCGACTAACAGTTCAATTCACATGTTTTCAATCCACATTTTGTTGGCAATATTTTCCCTTATATTTAAGGCGGCACGCACACTGGAGCAATAAGCAACAAGCAACTAGCAACACACAATAAGCAATATATAATGTATATTTACATTTTATATTATTATTTCCATTATTATTTCTTATTTCCATATATTTTATATTATTGCTTATTGCCTGTTGCTAGTTGCTTGTTGGTCCGATGTACGCGCCGCCTAAGTTTCCAACCAGTATACTACACCTACACCTATAATACAATTAGATACACCAATTTAGATTACACATATTAATACAATTACCCCTATGATATAATTCTTACAGTATATGTTGTTCATCATAAGGTTTTTTCAGTGAGAGAAATTTATACAGACCGTTTGGAAATCGGATTGAATCATTTCATTTATATCAAAAATCTTACAACGTTTCAATGTACATGTTTGGCACCTGCAATATCTAAGCTTAATTTTTGGTAAGGTACTTAAAAAGATTCAAGTCAACATGGAATGTTGGTTAATGAATGAATTAACATTATTATCGATAAAAACAACTTATCAAATTCAGTATCCCCTTGACGGTTTCGAATTCAGGAGAATAGTGATCACACTCAGTCTCACAGTTGCAACCACTTCAAGTGCCAAGGCATACAGTATTTGCTTCATTGTATTCAAACAGCCACACAGGCAATCTAAGGTCCGTATTAGACTATCAAATGTTTTATATAAGATCTTTGACAAACATATGCTCGGTTTCTCAGTCGTTCAATAAACAGTTTATGGATCCAATAGCAGTATTGAATCAATAACCATGTGTTTAGTTTATTGAACAACTGAGAAACCGGGCATATGTTTGTCAAAGATCTTTTGTAAAACATTTGATAGTCTAATGTCCGGTTTTTCAGTCGCTCAATAGACAGTTTATGGATCCAATAGCACTATTGAATCAATAACCATGTGTTTTCAAATGCAAAAAAAAGTTATTGATTCAATAAGTTTATTGAACGACTGAAAAACCGGGCATAATACGGGCCTAACTAACTACATTCTCACACACTTTGGTCCGAACATTTTCGTTCTGAAAAGAAAAAACTAAAATACAATTTTCAAGTGAAAATACTCCATATTTTGTACTGTATTTTATTCATAGCACTCTCTGTTGTATTGTATGAAAATAAATTGAATAAGGAGACAAAGCACAGGCATCCCTATCTGAACAAAATCCACTACAATAATATCGCTTTATGAAAAAATACAATTCTTGTTTTTATAGAAAAACGCCAGTGAATGTTTCAGAAATATAAAAAAACAAATTTTGTTACAGAGCGTGCCATCCAAATTGGCGTCTCACTGGAGCATGCGCGTTGATCGCTTTCTCCCACTACAGTGCCTGCTGACTCGCGGTACAGTAAATTTCAAAATTTCATTCAGCTGGCAAACTCAGCTTTATAAAAAAATTCATATTCGCTTCGGTTACCTAGCAGTACTATGATGTTATTTGCTTCACTGACTGTACTAGCCTTAGCGGCTGGAGGGGAAGCGTGGTGGGAGAGATTATCCATCTCTCTCGCACAGCCTCCCTAGACGCCAATTTGGATGGCACGCTCTGTAGTTTAATTTTTGTTATTCCAGGAAAATTCCAGTGAACGTTTTAGAAATATTAGCAGAATAGTAATGGCAGTGAACGATGACAATTTGTTATCTAACAGATGGCAAGCACACTGCAAGAGTGCAGATGGCATAATAGAGCTGTAATGTGTGTCTTTTTCACTTGATCCACGATCCAGTAGTCAACATTCCCATGCCAATGACCATTGTGTCGGCTTCGCTTTTACCAGCTAATAATTCTCGTGGTTCGTTGAACTGCAGCTATCAGTAGCAATGTCACCTACATCATTATCAAACTAGCATTTCCAACACAACTAAAAACATCGTCCATATAATCTGGAAAACTATGGATTGTCATGCCATACCAATAAGCAAATACGAAATTATTTATATTAATTAAATATGTATAAACAAGCTACACAAACAAGGTACTGTATTAAAGTCCACTCATTTAGTCTCATTTAAAGAATGTCTCATTTAGATGAGACATTCTAATTATGATCAGTCCACGGTAATACCAACCTATTTTGGTTGTTATTACAAGAATAGAATAAAAATATACGGTAAGATATATTTCGTGTTCGAAACAATACGAGAATATATAGGAATTTTGATAACCTGAGCATAAGGCACATGGTTTTGATTTAACTGAAATATTGTCATTAGTATCTTTGGAAATTATAACATGAATCATTTCTTGAAATAAATATCCAATTTTCTATAACTATTATTTTTTGTATTACAGTACAGGGAAAATCACTTCAGAAACTCATCAAACTGATTCACTACGCCACGATTTTAGAAAAATGTACGCCGACTCACTGTCCATAACATTTAACATTTATGTTTTTAGAATAATTGAGCTAATAAAACTCATATTGAGTCACATTAACACCTCAATGCGTTGATCAAGATATATGCAGACCATTCTAAAACTTGAGATAGTAAGAATTTAAAGGGAAGAACAACCCCACACACAAAATTGAACTACAGATAACTGCATCACTAACATTAGAATCTACTTGGACTGAGTCACGCTTAATTTCAAAATCTGCCATTTTCTAAACCTCGAGTACAATTTAATGGCAGTCATTATTTCTTCCCTTAAAAGTATTATTACAAAACAGACAATGAGTAATGTACAGTAAATACATGAATGACCAAGTCACGCCACAATCGCAGAACCAAAGTGAGATCGAATTGAAGTGCAACAGTGCAACTGGTGGTTTAAAACCAGTTTCAGGTACGACGTATTACCAAGAGTAACAAACAGCGTGTTGTGTTCAGTACTTACATCGTTCACTTTTCCTTTAATGAGGCCCTCTACTATGGTGAAGACCAGACCATAACCCCGATGTGTTTCGTAACCGAACCAGCCCTTATGTTAGTGTGGCCTTTCTCTACGTGGGCATCAACACTCGCCCACGCCTCGCTACGGGAAGCTTTCGACGGCATCTCTCTCACCTTCGAGAGTTAACATTGAACGTGTCGCCTGTTAACATATCGGCCTAGTCTAGTCACTCTAATGTGTTAACCAGGCTACAACTTGCATGTACAATAATTAATTAAACAGAGAATCGTAGTTGCATTTCTGTACCTAAAAACAGTGAATTGAAACTTTTCGAGTGACATTCAGCGATCCCTGCTCTCTCCTTATTCGATTAAAAAAGATAATTTTATCTATGATGATATTAATAACGATTCTACATCAAGAAGTAGGCCTACAGTTTCAAAATAAGCATGTACAAAACAGTTAACTTATAACGATTAATATACAAGGATACAGCAGTCTTTCTACCCTCGAAGTACAAAAACAGAAGGATTCCAGGTATCAACAGACTTGTGAATTGAAACTTGAATTTACAGTATTTCATGAGGGTAAGTAATATAAAAGTAACAATAAAGTATTTCTTAACTTGAATATCAATTCATTCATACACAATCATACAGTAGAAATATAAATTTACAAATACTGAGATACCTGCACTTCATTTTATGAATTTTGATTCAGCACAAATAGATGAAATTTAGATCCAGCACAGATTCTGTCAGAGGACGAATCAATGATATTTTTCATTTAGAATAATACGATTTCTGCATGTACAACTGAACAGGTGAAAAATAAAGGCAGTCATTCTATTCTATTTAGTTTCATCAATTTTGTAATTTAAAAAAGTTTCTCTTCTCCTTGAATAGTACGGTACCGTACTTGAAAATCATTTGCTATAAAGTAAGCGTCTTATAATTTGTAGAGGAAATTAGAAGTTTCACAATTTACAATCTTGGCTGCATTAAAACTTTGAATGAAAATGGAGAAATATTGAGTATGATGGAGTTCTAAATTTCTCCAACAAAATTGTTTTCACTTTTTGAGTGTCTTTTTCTAAATGGATGGAATAAATTTGTTCATAATAGAATAGACGTCATGAGCTTTCTCAAGTTTTTTTTAGAAAGACTTCTTTATTGTAGTGATGAAACTATCAAGCATCCAACACACAACATATGGCACCAAGGTTGTGTGCTAGAGATTAAATTTTGTGTAAGACTGTACTCCAATAACATGAGTATTTCTGCTGCGCACTTGGACGCTCTTCTTATTATGATTATTTCAGCAATGAGTGAGTGAGTATCTTTGCGAGCCACTCAATTATTGCGGTGCATACCAGAGTCTTTGAAGAGCTCTGATAATTACCGTCAAAAATCTATCATGAAGTACACTTCTAGATAATTGCAATAGAGAAATGAAAAAGATCCGTAATTGTTGATCATCTTCAAATTATTGCTTTCCATTGACAAATGCCTTTTAAGATTATTATTGACAAACCTGATATGAAGACGTGGATTATTTATTTGCTGCAAAGAAACTATAAGAGAGAAGATAGGTTCAGTAAACTGAATTCTGAATTCCAATATTTGAAAAATGAAAAAAAAAATGTTTCTCAGAAAACAGAACAATATGATTAATTTATTCCAAGATCTAAGATACAATGGTGAGGGTATTTCTGATGATTGCATCATATTTTTCATGATATCATGGCTCGAAAAACGGATGACAGATTGATGCATCCTCATGGCTTTATCAATCAATGGAGTCCATCTGATATCTGGGCGCTATTAATTATTTCTGTGAGGCTCCTCGTACACGATTGATAAATGATCAAGATCGTTGTGGCAATGAATAATGTCTCAGTTATGATTTAAAAGCGATGAATATTTTTGTTAAGTGTAGTAGAGCAAGTGCACATGAATAAGTGGCTAGCATTCTGTCGACAAGCGGCTATGAATAAACAGTCCGCTTGTTCGCCAGTCAGACTGAGATGAATGATGAACGAAAAACGCCAAGCCGTTGTTATTTATCAGACAAGTACATCAACGCCAACCACCATTGATTGACGTCCCGGCGCAAAGTCAATTTAAATGTCTCGATGTTTACGTTTCGTTTTTCTTGAGTGGCGTGTTCTCTGGGTCTGCGACTTGGGCAGGGCTGCAACTAAGTGGTTGTCATTTTGATTTGTTGTGAACGAGCGTTCCCTATTACAACGATCAATTCGTCTTGAATCTCTTCGATATCATGTGGGTGGCGGTGTCAAACATTCACACGCGCACTCACTCGACATCCACCATTGACCCACTTCACAGTGCACATCCACATCATGTTCCTCTGCTTCATTACATTTGGGACGTACAGCTAACTGAACTAGCCGATTCAAATTCATTTTGGTGTTACGTTGTCTGACCGCATTTCTAGTAAAACAGTACCGCGCATTCATCACTTGAATAATCTACTGATTCATACCATCTGCTAAATAGAACCTCTAGTCCAATAATGATTTAATGCAGAATTATTATTGTAGAACGATATTAATTAGAACAACATCTGTAGAAGATAAGGCTTGGCATCCACTTATCACAGAGATGAGGTGGATTAATGTTTGAACAGTCTACATGATTGTGTAATTGAATCTTGAGGATCCGCTGAAATTTATGACTAGTTCTCAGCCATGATTCAAAGATTGATTACTATTCCTATTCTACACTGACTATTTAAGACTATTACTATTATTACTATTCAGACTATTACTGACATTTACATTGCATTACGATTACTACAACAGAAGACATAACAATTGGCAAAAGACATTTCAGAGATTTTTCCATACCGTTTGAAGGCGAGTTCTTGAGTTTCATGACTAGCTCGTTGCCGCAATTTCAGGATTGATAACACCAGAGATTCAAAGATTTTAGCACACTGTTTCAAGGCGAGTTTGAGAAAACTGCAGACTTGTAACTCGAAGATCCCAGATCAAATCTCAATCTAGGATTGGATTAGAATTGATGTAGAAGCATTGTAAATATTGCTGGCGTACAAGTGACAGCCCAAATAGAACAGAATTATTTCGAATTGAAAATTAATAAAAAATAAGTCGTGGTTCAACGATTTAATCACAATTATTTATTAAAGTTTTTTTGTTATAGATTGACGTTTTTCCTCAATTTATCAGACAGACAATTAGAAACCTTACGAGATCGGACTCTCACTCTTGATAGACTCAAATTGTATTTTCCCAATAGCTTTCCTTGTTCAAGTGCTCTACTCTTCTCTTCGAACACGCCATGTTATGGCAGAGGTAAAAAGGGTTTCAGAGTACATCATGCATTCGCTTATCGATCTAAACACGGATCTGAACTTTGTCGTGTGGCCTGTGCCAACAGTTAGTTGGCCAAGTTGCTGGCATGGCGAACATGAACAGCACAGAAATGAGAAACAGATTGCTGCTGCTGCAGTCTCGTCGTATCCTAGCGACCTAGATGCTGCCACTGCTGCAAAGGCTACTGCTATTGCGTCTGCAGTGTGTTTAGGGGTCATGTGTCATAAGTGTCAAGCATATACTATACAATACTATATATCTATTTACTTGAGTAAAGCATAGAGCAGCACTACATAGAGAAAGACCACATATGAGAGAGACAACCTGCCTCAGGTTCCCACATAATAGACAGTTAAAGTGCAGCCAACACCTTCATGATATATGAAGGAACAACCTTGTGTAACTAATTAAACTCCTTGTGAATGATTGGAGGACGAGCTTCAGAATTATTAAGGAAATAAACTAATGTGTAACCAATTTTATTCTAACATTTCAATTGTATCAACTAGAACTCTGTCACAAAGAACAATCTTTGATTGCAATTGTAGAAAAATCAAACTAATAGGTATAATATAAGAAAATAATACCAACATTTATTAATCGTTGGTAAAATAATAAAAGCAATAATAAATTGAAATTCAATGATTAATTTAATTGATCAACTACAATGAATCATTCCTAATAGTTCAAGTTTTATCGAAGCAAAAAATAGTATGATACAAATCATACACATTGATTTCCATGTTCCTCACGGGTTTAAATTGCCCAAATGAGTAGTTCTTGACAAAACAAAGATGGTTAATCATAAGAGTTTCAGATTTTCATTACATACAATGATACTTTAAAACATTTGATAGAAGTCAGCAAATACTTTCTTATTGGTCTTACGGTTCCAAGTATAGAGCTGAGAGGTCTAGAGATCTATCTTTCAAGATCTAGAGCAGATACGAACAACACTTTAATAGGCTTAGAATAAGATCTAGAGAGTTAGGCCTATATAGAATAATGCTTTTCTAAAGTTCCACAGACTATACATGAATACTGTTCAATAGCTTCATTTTTCACCATCTGAAAACTATTATTGGCCATGGCCCAAGTGGTTGGTTGAGTTGGGCGTTGAATTTTCAGAGAACGACGCCAGGTTATGCAAGCGACGCTTTCCATAAAGTCGCATTTCACTTCTATTCTGGAAAGCTGGAAACGAGCGTAACTAACAGGACAGAATGGGGTTAGCACGCTTGGGAAAACCAATGACTGACTGTGCAAATGGCACAGCTCTTGGAAAACACAAATACTGTACGAGACCAGACCAGCTCCAATCGATAAAGAAACTCCACAATAGTTGCCCATTTCATAACAGATCCCTTCACATAACAGGCGTTATAAAATAGAGGAAATCTATCTTTGCAACGTATTATTGGCTCTGAAATGAATTTGACAGCGCTAGATGTAAGTAGAAAAATGATCTAAGGAACAAAATCAACATATACGTATTAGACTATATAAATACAATACAATTTTCATTACTTCCCAGGTTGCAGAAATGGATAAATACATACACCATGAAATTATTTTTTAGCCAGAGCTAGATGTTGCTGAGACACAAGAAAAACGGGTATTTTTCTAGTTACGAGCTACAACAAGTTATGAAGTAGAAGAAATAGAAATGAAGAGCCACAAGTTAAGAAAAGAAAGGTATAGTAGCTGAAAACGGTTGGCATCAACACCACGTCAGACTTATGAAGGTGAACGAATACTGGAAGGTCGTAGACACTTTCACTTCCGATTTGTAAAGTCTTCGACTTATTCATCGGAGCCCGAATACAAAACAATAAGCTGAATTGATAATTTCTCTAGCTGTCTACTTGGCACCGTTACCATAATCTACTTCTATAAGTGAAGAATGGTATGGGCTCGAGTACATCATACGCCGCGCAAGCCATTTGTGGATCATTGCATCGAATGAGCCCTTTTACACAGCCCGATCGCGCGGCAATCTAACCATTCAAACGGAACACTGCACAAATTGGAAATTCAACTTTCACCGTTCGTTCGCAATAGTAATCGTAATGAACTGGACGCACGCGCTGCATTCAAAAGCCATAAATCATAGACGAGTCAGACTTTGACGGCACATTCAAAAACGATAAAGTTCTAGGCTTTCATTAAGAAATATTTACGAAGACTTGCTTGAATACGCAGTAAAAGCGTATAAAATTACCAATAGACAGTCACCACAGCTAAAAGTATAATATTATTTATTGTTGTTTTAGATCTATTCTTTTTTCTACTGGTGAATATAACATTGCAACACTGATAATAAACATTGAGAGAGGAAAACTTCAAACTCACATTATTGTGACGACCTCTTATTGGAAATCCTGTTTCCCAATCTGTCTGAAGAAGTCTAACAACAGGACGAAACGGTTGTCACAATAATGTGAGTTTGGCGTTTTATACCTTCAAATTTTATAATCAGTGCATAATATGTATTTCAATTAATGATTCCTAGGAATACAAATTAAAATAGTTTTAGGTCTACTTATATTAAAAATACAACAATTCATTTCCGGAGCTTCATTAATTGAGGGAGAATGCAATTCTAGATTCTAAAAACAAAATGATGGACAGTTGAGCATCAATTTGAGTTGAGAGTCCAGCACTGCGGCTGGATCACTCGAAATTCCGTCTAGAAATTGGAATCTAGAATTGTAGAATAAATGTACACATTCATAACTCATTTCCTTCTCCTGAAAGTTATCTCATAAACATTTACTCTAGCAAAAAAAAACTTCCTGAAACAAGACTGAAAGGGTTGCTATTGTAGAAGAAGAGTCCATTAGCTTCTAGGTTCTCCAAATAAGTACGAAATTTCTTCCCTAATTTCTTTCTGGGAATGGAGAAAGTCATGTTTGACATCAATCCACAATGCATGTTCCAAATCCAATTTAAGCAGAATCTATCGAGATTCGTAAAATATAACAGAGAACTTCATTTCCAGGTTTGTAATCAACTAAGCAGTTTGATTGTTTAAATCGAATAACTTGAATTTCCAATTCCAACATTATTTTCAAGTGATTATATTTATGTAAATGCCTGAGGGAGAGGAGAGTGAAATAATCAGACGAAGCAATGAACTGTAATTATCTGAGATAATTTGGTTGTTTTTGAGAAAAGTTTACATTTAAAACTATCTCTGCTAACGGAAATGACCGATGTTGGTTCCGCTTCATCTGGAGGCCTGACAGGCCGAAACGCAAATCTCAACGAAGATAAAAAATATTTGTAAATCAACAAGCAAGTGACAGAGCTTGGAACTAGAGTACTAATTACAACACACATTTTGAATCTTTGGAGACATTTTTATTCAATATTGTACTGTGTTAACAAAAGAGATCTCTATATTGTCAACTTTGATTGTACTATGTCAACAAAAGAGACCTACATATTTTTGTGTCAACTTTAATTCGATCTAGATGAGAAGACGTTTTAAATTCTATTCCACAAAGTTATTTGTACTTGCTTAAATAAATGAGCGAAAAGTTCAACTGAATTATTCAAAAAACTTGAAAAATAAATAATATTAGGCTGTCTGTTTCAATGGAATAACAGTTTAGTTGAGTTTTCCTTGGTACACACCAGACAAGTCAAAATGCTTGAAAAACGAAAGACACCGATTAAATTGTTGTTAAAGGTGAAAATCACATTAAAAGTGCGACATTTTTACATTTTAGTAAATTCTTTCTAGCATTCTCATTTAACGTTGTCTAATACACTGGGGCGCAAAAATTTGGAATGCTGTAAGACAAGAAACTGTAAGCAACCAGAAATCTATTGAACCATGGAATGATAGGACCCGAAAAAAGTAGAATAGGCGGAATGGAGAAAAGTGCAAAAATTTGGGAGGCTGTAAAACCAGAACCTGTAAGCAACCAGAAATCTATTGAAGCATGGAATGATAGGACCAGAATGAAGTAGAATGGAGAGAATGAAGGTGAAAAAAGATACGTGGGACGTCAGGCGTGGCCTTCACGCTTCGTGCGTAAGTAGATGGAAGAGTAAGAGTAGACCTACGTTAGAGTGCACCATCCCAACTGAAATTGATGTTTCGCCCACTGCCCATACCCATTTCGCCTTTACAAGTCACCACAATGCCAACCAGCCCAAGCTGGTCCAACGATCACATTAACTACTGCTTACAACCAAACCAACAAATAGGTTCCACAATTTTATTCGAATGAGATGAGCGCACAATACCTTGCAAGTTTCCATGTTTTTCTTTGATGATCTCAATTTATATTGTTCTCTGAGACTGTACTCCACCTTACAGAGATCGTTAAATGTACTGTACTTCATTTCCTCTAGACATGTTGATTGTTACTTGTTAGAATTCCATGTCAGCAAAGATATTGTCTTTGATGTCATAAAGGTTATTATTTTATAGCCAGTATATTAGTCATTATAATCAAATTATTATTTTTTGTATGTCTAATAGCCACTAGATTCCACCTTTTCAACCAGTCAAGAGCACACTGCCACTTGTAGCAAGCTGTACTGCTGTAGGTATTTTTTTAGTTTTTGAATGTTTAAATAACCTGTTTTCAGATTCGATTATTATTAGAGATCAAATTAAATGACAAATTTTCTAAAATATTGACTGACAATTTTTTAAGGATTAAAATGACTCGAGGCACCTTCTCCCAGCCCCCTCACAAAAATATTTGTAGCCTATTTGATGCACAAATCAATAAAAACCAGAAGAAAAATTACTGAATTTATGAGAACAATTAGTTCTAAATTATTTTGCAGTTAAATAAATATATGTGAATACTGAAGATAATAATTTTATAATAATTCTTTTAGTAATGGTTGAGATGAGGAACAGCAACCACATAAACAAATAGCCGAGGCGGCTAAGGCGTCAGACTGATTAAGTTATCAGCAGTCAGATAAAATCCATTGGGCCAGGGTTCGAGCCTGGTTGACGGAAGGATTTTATTACAAATAATCCCGTCTCTCGGAGGGGGGATTAAGCCGTCGGTCCCGGCTGCCTAAAAGTACTCGTCATCTCTCATCATCACCCCACTCATTACCCACGCACAAGCCTAGAGCTCATGTGGGCATCATCCTCAGAAAAAAAAAAAAAAAAAATGGTATTGTATTATGGTATTTGTATTATGTGGTCGCTGATGAGGAATGACCGAATGAGCTATGAGAAATTCTTAAAACAGAATAATAAACTAGACGGCATGCACATATGAATTACTACTTAATAAAGAATGCACATTTCAGAATGCAATATATTTTAGTTACTCAAAGCAGTTAGCTACAAAATACTTGGAATATTGGAAAGCGTATACGAAACAGTAGGCCTATTTGAACTATGATGTATTTATCTAATGTATTCAGTACACATCAGGCCAGTGCAAACTTATAAGCTCGTTGATTCAGTGGTATTAGTGTTAGTATGGGTGGACGGTAGTAGCAAATACAACCTTACTACTCAAATTGATTAAGATCTAGGTTTAAACTGATTAAAATGTAGATTAAATTGTCTTTGGTGGTGGTAGTAGTAGTACAATGATTCATGACTCATGACTGTAGTACTATTCAGCTATATAATTTTTTTATTAATCCATTTAGGCCTACAGTATTATAGTAACGTGTTTCGCTTCTAACAGTAATTATTGGTGAACATTTATCAGATCGTAATTGAATTGATGGTGACATAATTTTGATTGGAGTAGGAATAACACTGGGGTCAGAGTCTAATAAAAGTACACTCACCGAAATTCCAGATTGTGGCAGAATATCGGTCAGACCGCGAGATCTACGAGAACCACTGACAACTGCCATTCCGCCTATTATTGGCTGAGGCGACTCTACGAACATCTCATATTATGCAACTCCGCCAAATCTGCGACAAATAAGAAAAAAATTAAAAGACGTTCTTACAACAAAACAAAAGTACAATTTTCAAAATTCATATTCAATTTCTAATTGTAACTACAATTAAAAACAAAATCAATCACGAATATCAATTACTAATTTCAATTACGAATATTGAATAATGTGGTCAACTCTAGTTCCTATAACTTAATGCAAATGAGAATTTTTGTATGTTTACTATAAAGGAATAAAGTTCATCTTTTCATTATTAATTCATACATATTGCTTTTTAGGCAGATTCTGAGTAGGAACACTTCAATAAATGGTAAATCATGTAGCTATAGCTCTATAGAAGCCTGTGAGAAATGTACTGCACGATGCTGAGCTCCGTGTCCCTGGGAGGAATGCGATACGTCATCGAAGACAGGTTTTTGCAGTGCATGATAAGAGTGCTATCTACGTCTATCCGCTTCAGCCTTCAGGGACACAGAGCTTAGCATCGTGCAGTAGACAATTCCAAGCGTCAATGATCATTAAGGTATGTTATTAATTTAGTGTAATAGAAATATTATGTTTCTTCTATTCAGCAGAAAAACTTCACACACCAATTCAGACATAACCATAAGGTGAAGTCAAAAATATGGGTACTAGAGAACTTTGATGAGTATTTTTTACATTATTTTTTAAAATATTTTTTGTGACAAATAGTTGATAAATTGAGAAATGTTGATTCAGATTATTTACTTTATTCATGCAGATTAGAAAATATAAGTTATCGTCTAAAATTATATAGGCCTAATATTATGATTGTCAAAAAAGATAGTAATTACAGTATTTAATTGGTTGAACAAAGCATTGAAGAACAAATTATCTAATTAGATGGATAAGAAGAAGAGTAATAAATTTGGACTGATTGTGGAAATTTAGGTGAGACAGTTTCGGGTAGAAAGCCTGTGTTCATGTGCGGAAAGAGGCAGAGGATGAATGCAAGAGAAAAATATACTAGTTATAATAACTCGTATCTCTTTTCTGAAATTAAATTCAAGTTCCATTTGAAAACCATCACATAATTATGTTTGTAAACATTTATTATGAACAATGATAATTCGATAACATTTCGCCCGCAATAATCTGTTGATTGCCTTATCTCATTACTCATGAACACATCAGATTTAAGTTATGTCTGCACAATCAAAAAATATACATAAATTGGGAATTGACAAATAGAACAAATTGACATCAATAGAACGACAATATCCTTGATGAATCATTTAGATTACATTACTTCAATATCTTGTTAGTATTAGCAAATAACTTACTAACTTACTCCCTCTCAGAAATTCTGTTTCAAGCCTTCACACTAATCTTCATTAAATTTTACTTTTAAAGTTTCTGGATGAATACGATTGGAATGTGATATGCTAAAATGTCAAGTGCATGATCTAAATTCAAAATCAGTGTATACCAAGAACAATATGTATTAAAAAACCTTGTCAAACTCCACTTTAATAAACACTTACTGTTTTATATTTTACAAACTCAATGTTTATTAAAATGGAATTTTACAATTTCAGCAAGTTTTCTCAATTAGCCTACGGAAAATCAACAAATTTTTCATCAATTCGTAAATTGAATCAACTGTGTTTGCGTGCAATAGAAATTCAAGGCTCACCACGGCGGAAATTCAAAAATTAAAAGTAAATTTTTCAATCAATAATAGCAGTTTTAAACTAAAATCCACCAAAAAGTCCTTCATTCAAAATCTAGGGGAAAGGACATCATAGACTAGCAGATGTAAACGAAGAACGGTACCGTATAAAATTCTTCTGCCAAATGTTCTAAAATTACGAATTGAATGTAACTATTGAAGAACAATCCTTAAAATAAATATTGTAATAATCATGAGGAGCGAATGGGATAGTTGAAGTAGTACATCAATAAATTCAATACAGGATGAGGATAACCTCAAAACAGTCATGTTTACAACTGGCTCAAAAGCACAAGTCGATGGATTTAACAATAAACAAAGATAGAAAAAAGTCTCTACAGCATTCTACACATTTGTAGCTGTAAATAATATGTATGATAATTTAACTTTATTCATTAGACTGTAAAAAAGTACACAAAAACTTTCAACCATGACAACTAATAGGTTAATGTTGAGGATGCCCACCTGAAACACCAGCTAACGGAGCTGAGAACACTTGCAAGCACATCCTAGATTGTAGTTCACAAAGCAAAAATGATTAATTTATCATCTATACACAGATAAGCACATGAAACAAACTCAAAAACATCTCAATTAATCCACAAATACAGAGGGACACACAGCAGCACAACACGAAATAAACACGAACGCAGAATACAGAAGACTAGCACAGAGGGGTCAACGCCATAATTTTCTCCATAATCCAATCCCCTTCTGCTGACTGCTGATGCGACACTAGTGCTGCCTGCAAGCCATTTCAAGAACTAATGACGGTTGAGCGCCGCTTTCAAATTTACCAAAACAATTTCTACTAAAAATATTCTATAACGTCAAAAAACTACCGGTAAAGTTTATTACAAATGAACATTGCTTTTTTCTTTGATTCAAATTGAATAAATTATATCGCTCAAATTTATATTGTTACATTCAGTAGAGAAATTGTAATTCATTGATTATTACTAATGAAAGAATAATAATAATAGCATACCTGTGTTCACGTAGGTGGTGGGGATTATAAAATCGACACTATGCTCACGCGGAATTTTAATGAACGAAAAAGTTGAGTTTAACTATGAGAAAGGATAGGGAATAAGCATTTAAAATGCATTTAAAGTATTGTCTCATTCCTAACTGCATAAATACCGTTCACAATAGTAATTGCGGCTTCTATCCCTTCCATATTTCCAAACGTAAAGTGATTCAACAAAGAAATCGGATCTCAGTTTAAATTGAAAAATCCAGTTCAAAAGCATATGATTGATTTGAAGTCTCGCTTCCATAATGCAATTTGAAAGATATGGAAGAACTCAGCTGTAAATAAACTACATCGTCTGCTCCATGAGCTTCGGACATAACCTTTAAAGTTGATTAAAAACTAGTGAATTGAAGATTATAATAATGTTTTAGAACATATGATATGTTAATTTTATAACGGAAATATACCCACAATCGATAAGTAGGAAAAATAGCGACAGAGAATTCTATTTCAATAATAAAAATTTTGATGTGTGTACATAAGCCTATCCTTCCCCATGTTAATCTTCCCACGTAGATTCATACGATTATCCGCCAGAGCGCCGCAACACGGTAGATGCACACAGCGAATAGAATAGATGTATATCTGAAACGGATAATGATGTTCCGTACATTTGATTCCCTTTTTTATAAATAAAATACTACTTTTCACATTTTTTATAAACGTTTCTAGTAAATCAGTTACTGTACCTAAATCAGCTACAATCGAGACCTAATTTTATAAGCTGCTCCTGCTGAATGCTGTATTTTACTCACATTACACTAATTATTGTTTAATATAATTCAACAAGCAGGTCTTAATAGATACTGAATTGAAGTACAATAGTTCTATTAGCTGATGGTAATTATTGGATCTTCTATTAATGATAATTTATCATTTCCAGGCAATGGGATCATAAAAATACCATGGAATGAATCTCTAGCTCCGAGTATTTATCCGAGCATTTTAGTGGAAAATTAATGTAGGTAGTGTTTATTTCAGTAAACAGTTTGTAACTGTAGCAGCTCTTACCGCACAACAAAGATTTTCTGTCCTATTTAATCAGAAGATCAGTACCTACCTACCATATAGAGACAAGAATGAATCAACTTTTATTTATAATTTCAACCATTATTTTGAGAAGTGCCTTATACCACTGAATACAGAACACTTCTGTTCTGTAATCAGTGTTTAAACTCCCAGAATCGTATGACTACCCGATTACTTGACAAATTGACAACTTGACAAATTCTCGACCTCTAACAAATATAAAATTTAACAAAACAATGAATTTCAGGATCCCTTCTTCCACCCTGATTGCCAGTGGCGGATAAAAAATAATGTATGGGCAGCCAGCCTTATTCATCAAAAAATAATTTTTTACAATACGAAGAAAGATAAGAAATATACCGTACTCAACAAATGCATTTTACGCTTTAAATCCTTACATAAAATAATATTCCTTTAATGAATAAAATATACACTCCACTACAATAATATGTGTTGGATGTAATCATATTTTTTCTTTTTGTGTAGTAGTAAAAGTGATATTAAGGTAATATTATCCATATTACTGGGAAATAAAAATATACTACTAGAAATTGCCACAACCATTTATCATTTTCATTCATTCATTTGTGTAGCATCCGCTTACTGCCTAAAAAATGATTACGGTACCGGTATATGGATGGAATTGTCAGTACTGGTAAGATTCAAGTCGTTATGGAGATATTCTATTAACACTGTATTTTAATAATGAGCAAAAATAATATTGTACTTCAGTGCTTCATTAGAAAACAAATGTTTAAAAGTTTTTACCTCACTTTCATGCTAAATAATTAATCTCCTGTGATTGCCTTGAAATGTACAGGCATGCTGGTAATGAGTAGTACAGGCGAATTTCAGCACTTTTCACCCCTCTCTGATACAAAATCATACAAAAGTTTTTCTGTTTCCAGTACTATTTTTATGTACGAGTGGAGCAACTCACCTGTGCTGTATTTATCCCTATTTCTATCCAATGAAGCTGAGGGCTTCAAAAATTTAAGCTTCGAAGTGAGAGAATCTTTAAATCCTACGAAAAAGTCAACTATTACAAAAGGAATTTCCTACCATTACTCCAACTAGTGCCCATTTTTTATTCTGAATACCTGTATTGTCTGGCTTGAATTGCCCCATGTTACAACTTCTTATGAGAGATATAAATGAAACAGAGGAATGCCATTTTTAGGGGATCCAACGATTTGTTCAAGCTTCTAAAAACAAAGACTGCTTTGCAGAGTTTGTTTTAAAATAATCAAGATGAGTTCAGCAGGAGAGTTCAGGGTCCAACACCACCCCAAGCACCTTCACTGAACCTATATGTTGCCATCACTTTTTTAATATTGTTTCTTGAGATTTTCTGATTGGCATTTCCTTCGTCTTATTATGATTTAATATCAACATTTTAGAAGCTAGCCATTGCTCTTGTATTTTAAGAGCTATTTTTACATTATGTATGACCCCATGTTATGATGACTTTTAACAAAATGCTCACTATCGGATAAAACGCAGTGAGTTGGCTTCCAAGACTCACTTTACCATTTCGAATGAAAGGCCTAGTACAAAAGGCGAGACATGCTGATATCTCTCAAGTAGAATATAAAACGTGACGGACTACCACGATGTCAAAACCATATTAATTTATTGTTTTAAATATTTTTTTTCAAAAAATCACCATACTTGGATTGAAAGTATTGGAAAGATCTGCAACTCTGGCTGGCCATATACTCTGGATCTGGATCCACCACTTCACAGGCTTTTGGTACTTCATGAAAGAAAAAAAAGAAATTATAGAAGAGCCGGGTCTGGAAACTAACCTTGTTTAGGGGACACAGAGCCAGTTGTAGCAGGTACAAATATTTCAATAGGTAAAGGAGAGAATAATAATCTTAGGAATCTGAGGAAGGCATGATACAAGATTACAAGATGATTATCAAGGTTGATTTTCAATTTATTGAGAAAAATACATTATGGAGTTGCAAATAATATTGAATTGGCTTATCGCATTAGGAGAACAATATTAAGTATCACTATAATACCGGATAGACAGTAGACATACGAGCCTAAAAAGACTCAACAGTGAGGAGAAAGAATTAGATTGAGAAGACACATACAAGTTTCAGAATACAGCTACTGAAATTAAAAGAACGTTTTGAAACGCATAAGGTACGAAGCAATTCTTTATGAAAGTTGAACAGGTATAGTATTTATTTAACACATTATGGTTCTCTTTATTGTTATAACCAACACATTACACATACATCTTACAATCTACGTCACTTAAAATGCTTGAAAAATAATTTGATTAGTTATTAATAAAATATATTCCATTATTCTACCAATAGCAAGATGTTTCTCAATACAGTAAGTAGAATAATTTATTTATTGGCAATGTGATGACTTTATAAACATGAGCTTTATAAATTATTATTAATGTCGAATCTTGACTTTTACTCCACTCCCTGATTGCTTGATTTTTGTATGGTGTTTCAACATTAGAATGATTTAATTATCAGTACTCACAATTAATAATCCAGAATTTCTATATTTTACAAAGTGCATACTTTAAATGCCTTATAAGTCTAGATATTGCATTAAAGAGAAAGCTTCGAGTATCGCATATTTATATTCAGATGAAGCATAATAATTTCGAATATTTGTTATTAGAGAAAACAATACATAGCGTAAAATGTGCATGAGCGTTAGTTTTTTGTTGAAAACGTGTTCACATTATTATTTATTATTCTTATAGTAGTCTGATTTGAATCTGATTCGCGCTAATAGTGGCCCGACATTGGATCTCCTAACTCCAAGTTATGAATAATCTCGCAGCTCAATTTGCTTCATTTCATTCATTCTACTTCACACATATACTCACGAACTGGCACAACCAATTATAAACAAATTCAAATTCTGGGCCTATTGCAGAACTGAACTAACTGAATAAAAATTCAAAGACAAGAGATTAGAGTTTCTTTGAGTGTCTTTGAATAGAAAATCAAAGACAAAATTGGAGACGTTGATCTCATTTAAATTTCTTTTTAATATTCCAAATTCTACACTAACAAAAAATAATAACAGTTCAACAGATGCTCAAATACAACAGTGCAGCCGTATTCAATTCTTTGGAAGCTCACTCAACAATATCACAATCAATAATTATTGATACCTAAGAACACGTAAATGAAATTTGGTTTCACCCCGTTATATTGAAATGATAAGGAAGCTGAAAATGGCCTATGAAAGTTTTCATTATTCTAAAATTGAAAATTTCAGATTAAAGGAAGTAAATATAATAGTTTTAATCCAAAATATATAATTATAATTGTGGAAAACTGAATAGAATTAATTCAAAGCAGATTAAATCATTCAAGTAGGAAGAATTTTTATAGAAGACTAATATCAACGGTTGCATAATGATAACAATAAATTAGCAGAAACTAGTAATGCTAATCACATCAAAACTCGAAATAATTTTTAGAATTGGATGAGTATCTTGAAGTACCAGTAACAAACGGTCCATGTTTCCTTTTCCAAATAAGCACAAAAAATTTGCCTTGAGCAAACTTTTAATTTACAGTGATTAAGTTTGATTGATTACTTTGATTAGGTTTTCACGTGTGATTATAAAAATTGAGTGAATATATTATAACACTTTTAAATATATTTCTATAGCAATATTATTCGGCTCAAGCCATGTAATAAGAAACTGCTAAAGATGTTGACTTCTTTAGCTATAGTAAAACTAGCGCCAATTAGCTAAATGATTGTTGTTCACAGCTCTACTAAACTATGCTAGAGTAAGGTAATAAACTACAATCCATGTTAGTAATTGACTAAAGTAAGTAATAAGCTGTGGCTGTAATTTTTTGTCACCAATAAATTATAGAAAAAATACCAGGTACTTTGGAGGAGTTATTCACAATAATCAGAATTAAGTATCGTATTTCTTGAAAACAAAAATGAATATATGAAAATTGTGATAAGAATAAATGAACGAAATTTATAGCTAAGATTGTGAATAAGTTTCTTAAATATAGAACAAAATAGAAGATAAAATGGAGCGTTATGCAATTAAAGCAAAAGTAACATTAATAAGAGGCAAAAACATCTCAACAATGGTCTCAAACCCGAAAACGATCTCACAAATTTGTTTACAACAATGACGAAGTATTTAATAAATAGACCAGTTTAAAAGTTGACATTGTTGGAATAACAAAAAATGAACATTTTTAGTACTGTACATTATACTTTTTAACTGGAAATTTCTGTATTGGAATGTAGTGAGAACCTTATTCTGGTCTTTATCAAAATTTGAAAGAGAAACAGTTTTGAACTGAACCTGTTGATTCTTCTCCCAAATCATGGGGTGATGAATTGTGCCTAAATGAGAATCGAATTGAAATATTGGAAATTCAGGAAGTCAGAACCAGTAACCATTGATAATAATAATAATATTGATTAGGTACCTAAATTTTTAAGATATCATCATTCAAGTTCGATAATATGTTTGAATATCAGAAACTAATATACAGTTATAAACACGATATAGCACATGTTTATCATACCGTTCATTATTTTAAGGTATTCAAGTCCAGCCTTACTAGTTAGAGAGCAGCTTAATCGAATAATAATGTACACATACAATGAATCAAGTACATATCTTGATGTGATGTGGCGATTCAATTGTTTTTAGAATCTCAACTAAAGTATGTACTAGCTAATTGGCTGAGCAGTTAACCTAGTTTACAGTAACAGGCTTTAGTAGGGAGCCACTTTTGACTCTTGACTATGCAAACTAGTTAGCCTAGAAGGGTATCTATTAAAATTTTAGAATTTTACTGAGGTGTAGAATCAATCGCAATACATTTTGATCCGTTTAGTTGATTAATAGTTCAATTTGTGATGGGTTCAACTATCGCAGCGAAGATGATTGACATGATAAGCCTAAATATTATTTCCTGGATTTTATTCCGGTTTCTTGTCGGAGATGATGGATAGAAACAATCTTAGTTTAACTGCTATTTCTATAGATATTTACATTGGAAACAGTTTAGCGACGAAATTTTTCACGTCCTCCATTTCCTGAAACAGAAAAAATACATTTAAACAATAAAATAAAATTGAAATATAAACCAATAACTTTGCAATTGAAAACAATTTTATTTCCTAGCATGGTAACGTGGAGACAGTAATTTTATGTTTAGAGAACGATACAAATCTCTATAATCAACACAAGGAGGTTTGATTATATTTGAGATATTTGATATATATTTAAGAGATATTTGATTATATCTCTATAATCAACACAAAATCTCATATATATCAACACAAGGAGGAAAATCCAATTCATGAAATTATCATGGACAATCTAACGGGTGTTCGAGCAATCGATCATGCTTGTAAGAATGCTTGTAAATGTGTGCATGAAAATAATGTCCATGATTTCTAGTGAAGATAATATTATATTTTGCAGGCTACATATATCCTTACCCTCATAAAATAGAGCATGTTGTATAAACAGAGAAAGTATACACCAATACGAGAACAAATAATTCAATTCATTAATTATCATGGAACTTTTTTCAAAAGAAGGTTTTGAAAAAATGTAGCAAATATTCGATAAATTTAAAGGTGACACTACTATTGAACCTAGCTTGAGTCCATCTACAATAGTGTACTTCAGATATGCAACAGTGACCCCAGTTGATGTAGAACGCTTTTTCTTCAAAGTGAAAATATTCTTTCAGAAAGAAAAAAAAATCAAAGTAAAATAACTTTAAGAAACACATTTTAATCATGTACAACCGGTAGAATGTGAGTAATTCAATTTTCCAGTATTATTATTTTACAAAATTGTTTCTGGAATACAATATGCTTCTTTATTCGAAAGAGTTTATTAGTGTGTTTTTTAAATTTTTTTCTGCCTATTTCAAGCCTGAACATATTTTCTTTAGGAGTAATCGCTTACTCCAAGTAGAACAAGGTAGGCCTACTTGTTGTTGCAGAACAAAATAATTCGGGGAATTATAATGCAGAATCGGTATATCGGGGAAAATAATAGCAGAGCAAATAGAAAGGAATTTTTCACATTTTGAATTGAAAGCTATGACTGAAGCAAACAAAAATTACTGCTCTTACGTAAGAGACAGCGGAATTTATTTCAAATTTACATTCTCAAAGCCACACATGATTTTTCATCAAGAATTGAATTGCATACATCCATTTTTGCTGTGTAGACTTTATTTCGTGATGTACACATTGTACAAGGAATAAATAAAAAATTGCCTTCATTGCTAAATCCAACACTAATCACCGTAGGTCGATATCCTTAATAGACCCAGTAATTTTTCCAATGGCAATATATTTTGTTCTGATTGAATTTTTTAAATTACCAATTTTTTGAAATCTATTGCATTATGTGAGCAAAGTAGATTAATAAATTGAATCTGTTGCTTCCAATAATAGTAGAAATACTATAAATGATTATGATAAATGATAATGTTGGCATTGCTTACCTCTTTGGATGATGTATGCATCATATTCTGATAGGTGCGGAACTCGACTTGTTTGACGAATGTCTTCAGCACCGAAGCCGTCATTTGTCCCCACTTATAAGGTACGATAGGATCACAGTTACCATGACATTGCAGAACGGGAATATCCCTGTTGCCAATCGCCGCCTGAACAAGCAAACAAAATTACAACATAAATAATTCGATCAAAATAAAAAGATGTACAAGAAATCAATTACAACTTTCATTAGGATTACACTCCAATTAATATGAGGAATAACAAGAAATCAAATCCAATTTCCATTATGATTAAGCACCGTCCAATTACAGAAGGGAAGCGGTTGTCCCAGTGGTAGCAGGCGAGTCTAATCGGTGAGATCATAAAAGAGACGGCGCCTACCACTCCTGTTGTAACGGTGACCGGTTCCTTTAAATACATTTTATGAGCTTCAAAATCGCTTCTCGGTAGTTCGGAACCCACCTACAGCAGTAGGTCCATTCATCTCTCACCCTTCCCATTACCCACGCACAAGCCTAGAGCTTATGTGTCCCCAGCAAAAAATTACTTAATAGATGTGACTTGTAAATATTACAGAGTCATCTCACTGTGGATTAAGTGAAAGTGGCTAGCATGCCTTAACTTCACCCACATTACTTAAGTTGAGTACAAAGTGGAAAAAAGTAATTTATTTATCTATCAATCACGAAACACGGTGAAGGTTGATAACTCACACAACAGCTATTCAATGTCTACAATGAACTTGGAAATAGGGATGTCAATGGGATTTTAGAATACCTATGTTTTTTTTTAACCAGAGGGTTTTAATACCTAGAAATCTCGTGATTATTCACCTCAAATCCTGGCATTGAAGGGATTACAAAAGACCTGAATTGCCAATATTGTATTCATCCTATAACATAGGATGATATTATACACAATAACATAATATTCCAATAACCCTGTAAACAACATTAAGACAATGTTGTGAATGATTGAATGATCATTAAATTATAAATAATGGCTCAACAATGTATTGGATGCATGAGTATGAAATCCACTATATCACACACTATACCAATCCTTTCCTATCCATCCTATAACATAGGAGGATATTCCAATAATATTGTAAACAACATTAAGACCAGATTTTTAAATGAAGATCATCAATTATAGCCCAACAATTGGATGCATGAGTAAGGAATCAACTATCACTAAGGCTCTACTTACACTTGGAAACTCAAATCGCGGAAACTGAGCGACTCGGATAACAAACATTTGTGTTTTCAAATGATGACGTTCAGACAGTATGGTTTCAGGATCGTGAGTAGATCCTAAGTTATACCTCTTAACTATATACCTAACTTAACCAAGCATAAGGACTTGAACATTGATATAGTGAGTTCCTGATATAGCCAATCCTGCTTTCCCTACTTAGTTTATAATTATTTTGATTGCACAATAACCTGAGGGAATTGTTTGTGCAGGGGCAGCCAGCAGGAGAGGGCGACGACGCCGGCGAGTGGCTTGGCGTAGGTGAGTGCCGAGTAGAGCGCCAGGGCGCCGCCCTGTGAGAATCCGCCCAGCACGATGCGCTCGCTCGGCACGCCCTCCTTCACCTCGTTCTCGATCATCGCGTGCACCTGGACGCACAAACAAATTCATTTCAACAAACAATCAAAATTTAAACTTGGTTGTCATTTCAAAATCATACCTTCATTACACTTACATGCAACACATATAAAAAGTATGCAAAACAAAAAGTATAAGAAAAAGATTTTGAAATTAATGAGATTTTTTATTCGATTGATAACAGTAAATTTGATGATAATACATTCCCACTGTTCTGTAATTTTAAAGAATGTAATTTGACGGTAGGTGACATTGGAGATCGTACTAAAATTAAAAATACTAAAGCAGGATCCTTTTAACTTGTCAGAAAACATATGTTTGACGAGCAATATCACAATACTCAACCTACAAATGCTGAATCTCGCAGATTATTGAAAAGGTCTTTTAAAAAGTTATTCTTTGAAAGGTCTTCTTTAAAAAGGTCTTTTAAAGACTTTAAAGGTCTTCAAGACTTTTAAGCCTTTAGATTATTGTGTCGAAATCACTTTTTAATTATTACCGAAACAGCTGATTTCTGACAAGTTAAAAGGATCGTGCTATACTTTACTGAGACTTCAAAATTTTGATCCGCCATCCTGAATCAAACTTCATTTTTTTAAATAGTAAAGTGGTCATGTGTACATGATTTCGATACAGAATTTCAAGAAAAAATGAATTGCGAGAACCGCACACTGACATGTCAAACGGTTTTTAAGATATTTTAATTATTAATCAGACATATTTACATTGTCAGAGTGGGTGAAAAGTATTACCCGGCTCGCACACCGGAGCAATAAGCAACAAGCAACTGGCAAATCATAATGATTGTCAACTTTATACAAACAAATAGTCCAATGCACAATTTTATTGGCATTTTAATACTGAGTTTTTGGTGTTCTCCAAATTGTTTTACATGCAATTTTTTACTTCAAATTCGATTGTAAGAATGTAGCTATTGAAATGTTGACCTGTTTCGAGGCGCTCTTGATGCCAGCCTCGTCTTCAGGCCCGTTGGCATCCAGTGTGCGCAGGTCGAACCACGACGGCATCCTGATGCCATTGTTCAGCGTCACCGGCTGCGTCGGCCTGCAAACCATCAAATTATAACCTCACTCCTCGATTCTTTAGCCGGTACAAAAGAGTCGAAAATGCATGCAAAGTAGGCTACACACCGAGTAGGCTTTCGTTTCACAAAAATCACCAATCTGAATAATAATATGTAACTTTGAATTCTCTAGTACAGATGTTTCTCGAAAGTAACAAGTCAATTTGTACAGTAAAGTAACAGTTTCAAAAATATAATAACTGACTAGTATCCACGTGTGAGTAGTATCTAAGATGATTGATTTCATAATACTGAGGTTTAATGAATGGGAACTTCAACGTATCACTGTCCACGATAACCTTCAACAAGTAGACTATTGGAAAAAAACTTAATGAACCATAAAAATCAAAGTAAATCTCAAAAAATAGCATTTGGAGATAAAATTCTAATTACAGATATTATTAAGATTATAATATTAATATAATAGAAGATAATATTTTAAGATGAAATTTGAAGTTTAAACTGATAATAATATAGGCTTTATTGATATAATACATAAATTATCAACATCTATTTCAGCAAAATTATTTAATGTAAAGCATAGATGATGATGATGATGATGATGATAGTAGCCTAATAATAGAATACTGAACAGCAGACAAATCGTAAAGGTCACAAGCCCAACCCAAGTTCACTGCTGATTAATAAGTCAAAATTTATCTCTATAAGTTTATTCATTGTCTAGAATTTCAAAACAATTTCCGTAATAAATTTATCTGATAGAAAATTAATTGGAAAATCGCCCGTTGGGAGTGAAAATGAGCAACTCCCTCATTAATGGTGTTTTCCAAAACATAAAAATATATTTTTTACAGTATTTATATTCAAGAGATCTTTTGTAGATTCGACAGCATTTGGAAAGCTAGCAAGTTATTGAAATACAACAGGTGTGGGTATGGTAGGAGTTGAAAACTCAAAAAAGGTAAATTTTCAAAAGAGTTTTATGAAGTCAATAAAGGAAAATAAACTTATTTCATTCACTCATTCACTGCTAATTGAATGAACCACGATTGCTATTTCTATTTATAAGCGCTTTCAAATGAATATGTATTGTTCATTCATCAGGGCTAAAAGCTTGAATTTATTCCCATAATCCTCTTTCAACTACTATAGTACGCTTACAAACGTAAGCCTATCTATTAGAGTACATTGACACTAATGTGATTAATTCAATGACTATGTAAATTAATATGGTTAATCACCACTAAGATATCTGGCAACCAAAGTTTACGAACTGCACATAAGCTATAAAATATTGTTAAAATTGCAAATTCAAACATTATACGAATGAACTAAAAAACAAAGAAATTACTTACGCAGTGGGGCAAACAACTTTCATGAAAGATGGCCTGATTTCTCCAATTGCACCGGCCCAACCGTTCCTGTAAATATACAGACAGATTGTAAAAAATTAGAATAAAAAATGACATTTTTCTGGCATTGTGAAAAGCTACTCTAGTGTGATGCGAGCAAGATGGATGAGGACAATACAACTTCCCATTGGAAAATATTTTTAATAGGGAATAAGAACAAATAGATCGAGACGACAAATATAAAAGTAAAATGTTCGTTTAATAGAGTTTGAAATAAGATCATTTCGGCTGATTAAATTTTCATAGTTGCATTCTTTTAAGGCAAGTGAAATCGTATTTATTGTCAATTCAAGGATAAAAATGATTGATTTATTGATTTATGCGTTTCAACTCAATAAAGGCCAATTTGAAAAAACGTTCCGCACTTACATCAATAATAATCAGGAGTCTAGGAAAATTTATTATACACTTAATTAAAAAAATTAAATTCAATTACTTATTGAAAATAGTTGGATAAGTAATTTTTATGGCTTAATAATAACATAATATTAAGAAATTAATATATTATAAACTTATCTTTAAGATGTTTTTGAATTCACAGCCTAAAAATTCTAACTCTGATGCTAAGATTACAATATTATTTCATGAACAATTTGTTTATTATTGGCAATTAAACAATTCCTAGATTTCATATTCATATCAATTATTCTAAAAATTTAATAGAACTCTCACATCAACTTTTATTTCTGTTACATACAGGATTAATTAATAATTAGTGAAACGAAAATTCAAAGAGATAACCAGGCTAATTATTATGTATTTAATTATTCCAGTTGATTAATTGCAACGTCTAATAATTTCCTGTATACAGAATTGGTTGGAGATTGATGATAACATATCAAATAACCAATCAACTGACACAGGAGAGTTCACCATTTAGAATAGGACTTTGACAGGTTTGTTCATTCAGATGTGACATATTAGAAGAGAAGGAAAGACTATGCTATGAATAGGGATGGTAACGTAGTGTGGTAAGCTGAACTACCCTATGCCACTCTTTACTCCAGTTCTCCTCCATATTTTGCAGAGGAGTGGGAGGAGTGGGAGGAGGAGGAGGAGGGGGAGTAGGTGGAGGAGGATTATGAGGAGCGTGGTGAAGTACAATCTATCTACCTACAAGCAGGAGCTCATCCTACTCATTCTCTCCTATTGTCTCACTTTCAGCTTTTAATAGAAAACAAAGTGGATGCTGCGAGAAGGGTGAAACTGGGGATGGATAGAACGTGACTGGAGACTGCTGTACGTACAGGATAATATTACTGTGTGAGCACAATACTCGTTAGTTAACCACCCTGCAACAAAACCCAGTAACGCAGCTCCAGGGTAGAGCTCTTCTAAACGAATGGGAATGATTCACCTCTGCCTGCAGTCTGTTAAAACTGAACAATCTGAGAAATAAGTGAAATGCAAACTAGGAAAGCTAGATAATTTTATGCAAGGTTTATAAAGAATGTTATTTATACAGATTAGATTTTAGAAATAGCTTTCTGTACAATCATAGGCAACCACAACATTTATCGAAATCTGGATTCTTTATTACAACAAGCATTAATAGTAATAATGAGAATGCAGAAAAATTTAATTTTTACATCTATTCGTTTATTTCTAGTCACCATTTCACATTCAGAACAAGTCTAAGACTATTCTGTTTCATTTCCGTACTTTGAAGATAGTTTGTGATTTGTTTAACAATAAAAGTACCCCGAAATTCTAATATTTTATTAGATGTCTTTAATAATTGTGATCTCAGTAAAATGATTTTCAAGACATTACAAATTCAGTAGTAGGTAGAAAGCAGTAGGTACTAGAGTAAGTATACAGTTGAAAGGAAGACTAGAGTAAAAGCTTGAATATTAATGGATGCATTGAATAGATGGAAGTAAAAATAAAGGATTCAAATGTAGAGTTCATTACAATGCAGTACACTAATATACACGGGATCTGACAGAATTTAACTTTCAGATCACTGAAACCTGGTACCCCACTGACAACAAACACGCTTCTATTTTCCTAGATAATTATGATTCATTTTGGTTTTATTCATTCATTTCGTTACACATTCATTCTGGTATTAACTCTTTCTTCCGTCACTTATCAATGAGGTGACCCAACCTTGTAACATCACGTCTTCCTTATCCGCGCACAATTTTTTTTAGCGAAGCAAAAGAGAAGAAAAAAATTATGAAACCTCAATACATCTCACTAACTGAGGGTGATAAAATTTTGTGAGTCAATTCTTAAAAAGTACATTCAACCTACGTCTGGAAACTGATAGAACTTGTAGAAAGGGAATAAGGGGTGAGAATTACAATTTGCAAAAAGGAGAGTTCATCCGTGTAGGGAAAGTCATTGACTAAAGAGGGTGTGCGTCATCGAACATGGGTGACATTTCTGTTTCAGTTATATGCAATCATAAAAAGAATTAGACTGCATAACATATGTATTAGATCTTCAATGTGCATTACAATTCTAAGAATTAGGAAATGTAAGTAAATATTAACTCACCCGGTGTCACCAAGTCCATGGAGAAAAATGATCTGAAATAGTTTCAAGACGTAAAATTAATTAGAAATTGAAGTTAATATACTTAATGAGCTCTGGCTACCGTAGCATCGACAAACGTTTGTCTCGACAGGTTAGTGGGTTAGAAGCATAGAGCCCTTAGTACATAGTTTGTCAAGGCTAACGTCTGTCGAAGCGCTTCGGTGGCCACCCGTTTAAGTCTAGGACTTGGCTAAATCCCGAGCTCATACACCGGCCCTAAGATATCTAATTATTCTTGCAATTATTAAAGTGAGAGATATTACTAACATTCAAGTATTTCATCATTATACATGTAATTTAAAAATAATTTATTCCACCACTATCTATCTCAGATAGAATGTAGCCTATTTGGTGAGCATAGGCATAGATAATTTTATATGGATGCAAAGCACTATCTTAGAAAATTTTGATTAGAAATTTAGTGATGGAAATAGGAACTTGAACTTATTCTCATGACTTCAGGTGTGCAATCCTGTATGCCACTAGAGTATATCTTGATAGGCTACATTATATCATAATATTAGCTTATTGGAAAAGATGCTCCGTATTTAATCACAAAGAAGAGTGACCATACCATACCGTGCACAACATTTTAGAAATAGCCTAGCCTTAAAAACTAGTAGGCTGGTAACATGTGATACAATATAGGTAATACGGTACACTGAGGGCGACGTTGGTAGCCTATACTTCCACAAAACGGAATGGGGGTATAAGTGCCTTACTTAAGCCCTTGGAGTATCATCATCATCATAATCACAAACACAAAAAAGGCATAAAAAATTTGAATAGGCCTACATATATAGCATAAATATGTTGTAATGTAACCTACACGCTCTAAATTCACATTCTATATTTAGTACCCTACTGTTATAATTTTGGAAATTTGTTGATACAACTTAGGCCTCATTTTACTTCACCTTCCCAAGTAACTGCACTTCAACCGGTATAACATAGGCCTACTGACTCAACTTTTTAGACTAGTTATCACTAATTATCAAGTGATAACTGATTAATTTGACCGATTATGTTGCAACTTGAAATACAGCTAGGCTATGTAGAATCATCTTAACATAATTACCAATGATGTATGCGACTGAAAATGAAATAGCCTACTTCAACGGGGAAACTTCCGTAACTGGGGAATGCTATTATCAGTGTTGAAAAAATCGATATATCAAAAACTATACCCGTGATAATATAACTAATCTTCAACCAGCTGTGATAATCAACATCGTTAATAGCATCCCCAGATACGGAAGTTTGCCCCATTAATCACTAAAAGAGCCGTATTATAATTAAATAATTCTGATCACTAGAAATCAATATTAAAACAACGCATTCAAATGATAGCCTATCAAGGTTAGGTTGTAAATGAACAGAAAGGTTATGCTGCCATGAGAGAAAGGTTACTGTGGCTGATTTCTTATCAGCAAATGAGCCTACTATCAAGAATCGATAGATCTCTTCCAAGATTTTTTTTGTAATATGGAAATTATACTGAAAACTTTATATGTTTAGCAAATATATTTTTTATTCAAGCGTATTGGATCTGCTACTAAAAAACTAGGTAGGGTAGGTTAAAAATTGAATTGGACAGAATGGTACTTACAGTTGCATTGTGCTTTGTTGCTGCAGCTATCACGACTGGAGCTGAAGCCATGGTCTCCAACTATTAACGATTGGAATAGAGTAAAAATTAGTTAATCTTTTGTCAGCAACTGAGATACAAAAATGAATTTGTAGGTAAAAGCCGCTAGGCTATGTTTACATTTGTTATGCAGTATTCCAAATGATTATCGTTCTTTCACTGCAGCGGAACAAGATATTTATGTAAGATGATGGCTAATTGGTGGTGAAAAGCCAATAAATAAGTGATAAACTCTGAAAAAAAGCTAAAAGATTAACATACAACACGACCGAAACACAATACGGTGATAATAGGAAGATACGGTACGAAGATGATGACAAATGGGAGCATGGAGTGATCAGATGTGATGATGGAGATGCCATGCGCAACGATGACGGTCGATGGTGCTCTCTATCGGTCGTAAGTCGTAGGTAAACTGGTGACGCGGTAAAATCAAATAGTCTTCAATCGAGAGGAATAGATTATGCAAAATTATTAAATTTAAAAATAGAATGTTTTTAATCATTAACCATCGAATACGGATACATTTGAATAGTGTAATTTTATCATGAAATTTTTTTTTGTTATCAATGGCTCAACAGCCCTATGTGAGCTTAGGCCTACCAGCTGGTTGCCAGTTTCACATCCACTTGACTGAAACAGCAGAGGTGAATGATCATTAACCAGAAAAGATGTAATGTGTGGTTAGCACATTGACACCTCAACCATAAGCTAGTCTTCGCAACCCAGTGATGGGAACAAAGCACTGCTGGATAACATTGTGTTAAGCAGCTATCTATAGTGCAATGCAACAATTTAATATGCCTCCAAATATAGGGAGTGACTGACTAGCCTTACTAATAACGATTATATAACGATTAGCCAGGCTCCCAATGGAGTAAATCATGAAAAATAGAATTTAAAAATAATATAAAACATAACAAACAGGTATATTTGAAAAAGTCTTAAAAGAGAAATTGAATAATTGAAATTGAGTTAAGGCTTTTTTGCTTTCATGATAGGCCTATCTCACTTATCACACCAGCTTCTTTGATTGATCTTACGATCATTATCCTCTCCTCTATCCTTAATTTTTCTATTTTATATGCATTACCAAGTAAAATACCAGTATCAATATTTATTATCTTACATGGAAATCTTATTTTTCCCTTGGTTCTAGTTGAACCTTATCTCACCTGTCCATTTTAGACGCTAATTATTAAAATATTGAGGGTGAAAATATAAT